>JADMLD010001219.1:0-1336688 GCA_017589585.1 Phylloscopus whistleri
GCAAACTAGAAAACATTCTTGCATGCATTCAAAAATTCCTTATGAACAGTTACCAGATAAGTAGAAATATTGTTCATTATTGGTGATCAAAATGACAAACAAGATAATTTTCTCCCTTTCCAATGAGACACAGTTACATCACTAAGAGAAATACTATTGTATATAAAAAAAAAAAATCTCTTAAGATAAGATAATTTCTTAAGATAATAATAATAATTATATCTTAATAATTTCTTAAGATAATAAGGCCTTTTCTGACCTTTTTCATTCAAAGTAAAATGTATGACTTTTAAAAGATGGCCTTGCAATGTGATTTAAGTAGACTTTGGAACGGTTTGAATATATCCTAACCAAAACCAATAAATTTTTCTTGTTATTCTTCTGTAAATGAAACAGCTGAATTAAATTTCCAGTGAGTTTTAATTCTTTCTAATACATGTTTATACAAAGTACCAAGGTAAATAGGAGAGAATCATACAAATACCCAAACTAGAAACTTTCCAAGATTTTTCAGTCTTATCAGACCTTGTTATTGCTGGTCCTACTGGTCAGAAGATTAGTCAGACTTCATTTTGACAAAGAGACTGACAAATTGTTTCTATAGTAAAGACTAATACCTACAATTGATTGCATTGTCACTATAAACTGTTGCCATCCAGATCGTGCCTCATATCCAGAGGCATATTTCAAATGTTTATTTTGCAATAAAAGGCCCTTTAAAACACTGTATCATCTATGAGTAATGATGCTTCTTAGACTCTACAAAGAAAAGCAATCTCTCCAATGTTTGATTCTGGGAAATCATACAAAAGAAAAAAGGGAGGGAAATAGTTAAATTCACAAATTCATAAGGGATCTTGTATGTCACAAATATATTTAACATCTTCTCAATTAGAGATAGACTTTTCTTTAATCTTTAATAAATCCTATTGTAATAATTTGGAGGCTAGAATTATTAGCTCTCCAAATCTACGTATTGTTTTGAGATCACTGAGATGACCGCAGAAGTTTACATAGTAGCAAAACAACATAGTCAAGAGAGAGGTAGTGGCATAGTGACACAAAGAGGATGAGGGGCAATGTGGTGGAGAAGGCATCTGAGCATCCACACTGGATGTTTGTGCAGGTGGTGTGGCTATTCTTTAGTCTATTTAACAGTAAACCTCATAAAACATAAACCTCAAACCTGCGTTTAAGGTTTAATGAGGTTCATATAAGATGCAGATTTTGAACAACAATTATAGAATTCCCACATAATATCCCTATTTCTGATTTTTTTGCTGTTGAAAGGGATTACTAAGGCCCATTTGAACTGGGATGTGGGCCTACATAGTTTCAAGGATATGACCACTAGAGAAGCAGAATAGAGTTGCTGGATGAATTGCAAAGCAATTGCAATACATCTCAGGTATGAAAAGGCAAAAAAGTTTTCATACCTTAAACAAATATCAATTGTATTTGACTTGCTATACCAAATTTCCATCAGTTACACCCATGTAATCCTATAGTGACTGGTATTTGTTGGAACCAGCAGGGTCATAAAAAAACATCCAATGAACAATACAAACAGAACAAGTTCATAAAAATCATCATCTCTTCTCAATTCATTAATTGAGAAAGATATATTGACTGAGTATAAAAGATGACTGATATTCAGTGGGTTCCTCAGAACCTTAATGTCCCTATGACTGCAAAGTACAACCTTGACAAAAATATGTTTTACCTCTTGAAACTTCAAAAGCTATCAGCAGGAGCAAGCTGGAAGGCTTTTATAAAACTCTATTCTTTGTGAATACAGTGTTTGTTATCTTAATGGTATCTGTGAAACACTGTGATTCACTATCTATCCCTATTAAATCTACTTTCATATTTCTTCTCTCTCCTGCTCTCTCAACTCCACTTGGAGAAGTTGATGAGGCTTAATAAAGACTGTAATAACAGGATTTAATGGGTGTAATATTAATATCTGTAGATAGACAAGGTCATAAGTGTTGGGTAAGTAGCAGCAAAAGCAAAGGCAAGAGCCATGGTCTTAAATCAAAACCTTTCACAAAGCTATTGTTAGTTAATATCCTCAGAAACTGATTTACTTAATTCTTGGGTGAAATTCTTTGTTCATAAAGAAAAATATTAAATTGTTAGTCCTGTAATCTTTTTTCTTTAATTGTTTATTGTTTGTTTTGCTTAGTTGTTAATCTTTATAAAGGCACAGATTAAGAAGACTCGCTCTGCAACTAATTTTTTGTGGTTACAGAGGAATTTATAATTCTAAATCCTTTGGCAAATCTGTGATTTTATTGAATCATAGAATAGTTTGGCTTGGAAGGGATCTTTAAAGGTCATACAGTCCTACATGCCTGCAGTGAGCAGAGACATCTTCAACAGGATCAGGTTGCTCAGAGCCCCAGGCAATCTGGCTTTGAATGTTGTCAGGGACAGGGCATCTACCACCTCTCTGGGCACCCTATTCCAGTGTTCCACCATCCTCATTGTAAAAAACCTTTTCGTTATATCTTTTAGCTTAAAACCATTACCCATTGTCCTATATAACAGGCCCTGATAAAAAGCTTAAACTATGGCTAAACAAACTTTCCACAGGACAATGCAGTGCATGTGGAAGTTATTTCATAGATGGTGTCAGCTTGTAAGCAGTGTTGTCAACTTGGCATGTGACATTAAGCTTGTTTTAATACATGAATTTTATATTTTAGGTGATTCGGTAATCGTCACTTTTCCTGAGAAATAAATTTCTAGTGAATGTTTGTACTTTTAAATTTCTTATCCTGTCATATAGAAATATCAATAGAACTTAGAATCTATCAAGTCTGAGAATAAAGGTCATATATTTGGTCAAGTTATTTTCTTGACAGAGCTGCTAAAACAGTAGTAATAAATTGCCCGATTACAAATACACCAGTTTTCATATATAGCCATTTTTCTTCTCCTGCTCTTCCTTTTCTTCCTCCTCTTGCTGACAAACATTAATCTTCATTTCTTCCTGTGATGCCTTGAACCAATGCTGTTCTTGAGCCAGACTTTTCTTTTTCTTCTCTGCTACAATTACTTCATCCATGTCTATCTCCCTTCTAGCCCTCAATGTTTGTTGCATTCTCCCTTCCACCTCCTGGCTCTTCCCCACACCTTTTCAATCCACTCACAATTTCCTTTCCTCTTTCAGCTGAGGTTGTTCTGCTCCTAAATTCTGAGACATTCAAGTTTTTGGTGTAAGTTTTGTTTCCATGTATCTCAAAAAAAATAATAAAAAGGCATATATTTGGTCAATATTCACTTAACTCAGAAGTTTGTAATATTCAGGATTAGCTATGCAAGTGAGTTCAGTGAAACTCCACTAAAAACATTGGACTATTAGCTCATCTTAGCAGTAAGACTCATCAACACAAGGACTAAAGTGAACCTATATTCATCAGAATAAAATCAGAAATAAGAATTACAGCCAAATAATAGATGAATTTAAAGGAGAAATAAGGTGAAGGGAAAATAATTATATTTGATGTAAGCATCAATATGAAAGGATCAAACAAAATATTTGAATCATAACCTCCGAATAAAACATTCACTTCATTTTGAGTGTGTACTTTGCAAACATATAATATCCTACTTGGCATTGCTTTTTGGTTGATTAATTCTCTCCAGGTGTAAGTCAGGCACTTTCACTTACACGCTTCAGTACCCGTATTCATCAGTCAAGGCATTACATAATTTTTCCTACCATTTTCAGCTACCAAAAACTTGACTGAATATACGGGTATACTACAGAGGGGTAAAACATCCCTCCCAATCTGTTTATTACAGTAACTAGAGATAATACAGTAGCAGTGCATAATAATAATGAAATAGATCCTTTGCTGGTCTAGTGATCTCATGAGCAAGGTTGATTGCTGGCTGATGTTATGGTTCTATATTTAATTAGGGACTCACTCACCCCTAGTGAAGACATCAACTTGATGCACAAAACAAATAAAAAGAGGAGCTGTACTTCCAATGTATTAAGGAACAAGCAAAACTACCTTCATTCTTTCCCTGTGTATTTGAATTTTCTGGCAGGACAGTTAGCCAAGCAGTGGTGCGTCCTCATGACACCAGGGTGAAATCAATAGGAAAGCTGGATCATCAGTTAAAAAGCTCTTTTATTTTTGGTGGGTTTCATTGTTTATTTTTTAGTTTTGCCTTTTTTTTTTTTCTTACCAGATACATGATTTTCTTCCTCTGACAAGATACTTCTGTATCCTGGTCAATTCAGAACAAAGGAAATATTTCATATTCTTGCATGGACACTGCAGAATGGATTTTTTTCCCTTTGTGTCTTTTTTCCCCTGAGTACAACACTACAGCCTGCTAACTTCCCAACTGCTACAAGTGTTTACTGCACAATCCAATAAACTTCCTAAGGTCCTTAAATTTGCTAGGTTTCTGGACACTCTGAATGCTGAGGTTAAACTAACTCCCACTTGCACTATTTATGACTATTTCATTATAAATCAGAAAATTTCACAATAAACTTCAATCAGCCTCAACACTCCAGATGTCTCTGCGGTTTAGAATGGAAACCAGTCTGAGGTACACACTGTGTATTTTGGTTTTGTGTATTTCACCATTAATGATTTAACTATTAAATGCTGTCACTTTCGAAATAGAGATGGATAGTCTTCTTTTTATAATATTGACAGTGATTTCTTATCTCGTAATATATTGAACAGTAATTAGATTATTTTCTTCATCAGCATGAATATTTAAATTCTGAGTAGAGCAGATTTTTTTCAGTCAAGGACTATAGGCAAAGTATTTGAGATGGAGAAAATCAACCCAAAAATGACCTAGGATCCATTATTTTAGGTTTTCCCTAAGACCGGTCTTAGGTGTACTTCTTAATATGAAGAAACAAATATAATTTCATTTCATTTCACAAAAATGTATTTTTATGTTATATTCTTTTCTGTAAGAACAGGGGAGCAAGCCATGCTCACAAAAATGATAATAGCTTAAAAAAGTTCTAATATAGGATATACCAAGATCAAAGAAGAAAGCCTGCTAGTTTCCAAAGATACCAGGGTCAAGTAGCCTGCTTTGCAATGATGAACCAGTTATAGAACTCATCAGAAGACTATTAACAGGAGAAGTTATTAACAAAACTGAGATGCCACCGAATGACTTGACAGCAAGAAAAGTCAAAAGAAAAAAGGCTGTACTTTTTAAACACTAGATAGTTTTTATTTTTAGCAATTTGTGAAAAGTTAGCCATGGAAGTCATAAATTATACATTAGAAGCTTTGAAATTGTTAATTTTTTTTTAATCACTATTCAGCAGTGTACAATGTCTTGAGACAAAGAGAAGAAAGTAGATATACTTAAGCAGCTTCTAGGCTGCTTAAGTGTCAGAAACACGGAAAGATGACAATTTTGAATATGTCAGGTAAATGAAAGAGTTTATATTCACATAAGTAATTCTAGGCTTTATATAAGTAAACTTTACCTGTATATGCCTAATAAAATATGTTTTTTGGTAAAGACTTCTAAACTTTTACAAAATACTGTTGTCTATCAGAACTATCAAAGCAGATAGTCATGAATGCCCCCACCAAAACTGTCTCTGTTAAATAAATCTATCACAGCACCTCTAAACTGAAGTCTATACAACACTGTACTGTCTATGATTCTATGTGACAAACAATATATGCTGCTTTAATAACACAAAAATAGTACTTTAGTGGCAAGCTTATTTTGTATAGTTTTGTCTTTACGTTCCTTTTTTCTTCAGCTCACGAGTCGTTCAATTCTTAAGGCTTTTTATAAACAAAACAAAGATCAACAGATCTGGTGCACATAATGACATACAATATTCATATAAGTGAGATATCTAATATACAGCAGTTTCATAACTGCAGTGAATGTAGATCTATGCTGCCATAAAAAAGAAGACAGGAAATATTGGGGAAATTACAAGGTAATCCAAGCCAGTGTCCAGAGTTAGATATACCAGTCTCTTTCTTGTTGCCTTGTAAAATAGAGTGCTTATCTTTAAGGTTATGCAGTCAGAATATTACAAGTCAGGACAAAGGATGCCATTTGTAGCCCTGCTTGACAACTGATGGGTTCTGTTTGTTTAATTTAATTCCTTCTGTCTCTGAATAGACATATACGGGGATCCTGGCAAAAATAGAACTTGTCAAAGCAGAACTTTCCACATCTTCAGGGAACTAGCATTGAACTTGTACCTCTTATTTAAAGCATCTTCAAAACCACACACGGCTATCTGTTTTCCCTGATTTGAATACTGACAGTCTCTACTATATGTCACCAGATGACTGACATCTAGCAATGCTTTCAGTTGCTTTATTCAAAGTTAATTGGGTTGTTTTTTTAGAAATTGCTATTGAAAACATCCTTGCTGGAGCATAACTGAGCGCTGCCTGAGCTATTAATTGGCTCACTTTGGTGCAGATATCAGAGACCTGGACAGGGAGGGTCAATGTGTGCTGGGCTCTCACTGTGATTTTGAGGCAGGATATTTATCAGATTTCTGCATCTAGATACATAGATTACATAGATTTCCTAGTCTGATTAGGGACCAATGGACTTCATGTCAGGAATTTCAAGAAAAAAAAAAATTTGTTTACTATCCTTTTCCAAACCCGTATTTAAGATTATTTATTTCAATAATGTGTGATCATTATGAATTTTACCTTCTTATATCTTTTCTATCCTGTCTTATCCTTGCACAACTCTTTTAAAACTCTCAAAAGTTGAATTAAAAAGTAAAATATTCTAACAATTTAATTAAAGACAGACAGACTTTTTAAAGTCTGGGAAAGTTTTTAAAAACTTACCACCTTTTTTTTTTTTATTTTCTATCATACAAATTTTATCAGAATAAAATGAAGACCATACATAGAACATAATTTCCCCACGCAAAAGAGCATATCTGCTACAGATTTTTTTTTCTAAATTCTTATTAAGTTGTGTTATTTCTGACATTTCAGAATTATAAAACTAACAGAAATAGCAGCTACTAACAAAGACCATTCCCTGGTCTTTCCTTAGATTTATTTTATAATCTTATAATCTTCAGTGGTTCAGTACAGTAATGCTCCTTTATTATATTGTTCAAAAAAACCAAAAAAATAATTTTGCATCCTCTGTAATACCTCACTAAAGAGGCTGCTTTCTTTTGTCTTACACTTTTACCCTCCTCACCACAGATTTTTGTCAAGGGAACAGCCTGACCTAGTGGGTAGAAATCCTTCCTTGTGAGGGTGGTGAGGCCCTGGTATATTCCAGCTGGTGGGGGGTGTCCTCAGCTCTGGACCCGAGGAGACTAAGCCACCCCGAAAAGTATCTTCTCAGAGACGACTCGTCAGGGGGCCAAGGCACTCCCTCAGCTGGTAGGGAGCGGCTCAGCAGGGGGCAAAGCAGCGATTCAGCTCTGGTGATTTCAGCTTAGTGGTTTCAGCTCCTGCACCCGCGAGGTTCACTTCCCCTGTAGCCAGCCTGGGATGTTGAGAGAGAGAGGGTCTCGTTCGGCAGTTCCGCATGGATAGCTTTATTGCAAAGGCATCAGCGAAGGGAGCCGAGGACGAGAGGCCCTGGCGATTAGGGAAACTTTAGGGGGTTTTATAGGGAAACCGGTGGGAGGAAAAAAGTGTACAAAGCCAATTGCTTACAACAGATCTACTTAAGATCCCGAAGGGGCTTGTGGGTCTTCGGAAAAGTTGCCATGACAAGAAGGCTTGCTTTGTTACCTTAGGGGTCTGGGTGGGGTTGCAAAATTCTTCTTAACTCCTCAGCAAGCCTCCCTCCAAGGCAAAGCCACCAGGGCTCTGCCCACCCCCACACTGGTACACATTGCCCAGAGAAGCTGTGGCTGCCCCATTTCTGAAAGTGTTCAAGGCCATGTTGGGTGGGGCTTGGAGCAGCCTGGTCTAGTGGAAGGTGTCCCTGCCCATGGCAGAGGGGTTGGAATGAGATCTTTAAGGTCCTTTACAATCCAAGCCTGTCTATGATTCTATGATCACCTTCCTCTTCTGTGGGACTCACTTGTATGTGCTAAGATTAAACATAGCTCCAAAGTCCTAGGAGCGTGGTCCCAGGCTCTTGAGGGGTTTAGGTACTGTGTCAGAGAAATATTCTCTTCAAAGAAGGATACCTGAAAGGTG
The DNA here is from genome assembly GCA_017589585.1 of Phylloscopus whistleri. Taxonomy (NCBI): domain Eukaryota; kingdom Metazoa; phylum Chordata; class Aves; order Passeriformes; family Phylloscopidae; genus Phylloscopus; species Phylloscopus whistleri. The sequence goes on from JADMLD010001219.1 coordinate 8,172, forward strand.
TGAAAAGGACTGCTTCCACATGAGAATTTCAAAAGCTGTCTTTTCTTAGGAATAAAACTTAGCCCTCCCATGAAGATGTATATAGAATGAAATGTTTTAAAATAATATCTTCCATTACAAACATTGAACTTAAATTAATTTGTCAGATAATAATATGGATGGAGGAGATTCAGTAAATTTCATCCCTTAAAGATATTTTCTTATACAGGAATTTCCATCTAATTACAATTATTTTTTTCTGAATAAGAGCTACAGGATTTTACTACTGAACAGTTGTTTCTATTAAGGAACTATATTTTAAAGCTGTTTCTCAATCAATTCTGCATTTAGTGCTTCAAATTCATGCCTAAATTACAAGCAAATGAGTAATCCCAGAGAAGCTAGTGGCATTCTAAAGATGTTTCAGATTAAGTATCTGTGTAAACATCTTACTCACTAAGACCCCAGAACTGAAATATAAAGAATTACTTCAGAGGTTTTCAGATACCTATATGTGATTCAGGGAAATCATAAAGGCCTGCCAGTGTCCCGCCTGACCAAGCATCTTCCAAGGCAGTGAATAGATACAGTGAATTCCTTTCCAATTACATTAGTTGAAGATATGCCCATTAGCATTTACACAGTTCATTTATAAAAGATCATGATTTAACCCAGTTTTAAATGTGACAATAGCACCAGTGCTAATGTATTACAACATTTATGTGTTTTTACAGCAACTGTGGTGGTTTTATTATTCCTTGTGCCTCAGCCAGGGCCCACAGGCATTGTTCAGAATTTATTCATACCATCCAATAAGCAATAGCTCTGGAATTGGCTGCTCAGGAGACTTGTCTGCCCAGGCAGATTTTCTACAGGAATTCCAGGCACCTCCCAAGACAGGAGAGTAATGACAGTGAAAATGAAATAGTCCAACAATGATACAGAACAGGAAGACTGAGTCAATAGTGAGAACCTGAGTGTTCATCCTGAATTCAAAACTAAGTTGGATTGAATATTAATTCAGAAACCCTAAGCTTCATACTGGTAATTTTCTTTAGTTCTGGCTTCAGCAGATAAATTTAGAGTAAATTGACAAAATAAAAATAGGTCAACATTTTGATTTATATAAATAAGGACAGTAAATTCCACAGAAGACAGTTATTAGTGGTGTTTGGGTTTGTTGGTTTTGGTGTTGTTTGTGTTTTTTTTTTTTTTTTTTTTTTAATCTAGACCAATCTAATTGTCCTCACACCAGAGACTTTACATGATCTGATTCCAATTCAAATCAGAAGAATGAGAATGAAATGGCTAAACAAATTCTCAATGTCCATTTGCCATGGTGTATATAACCAATATGCATACTTAAGCTACGTCTATCAATGTATATAGCCTTTTTATACAGAAAAAAATGGTTTATTAGTGATTGTATTTCAACTCATTACTTAAGAGAAATTCCAATATTAGGTTTACAATAAAGTATTTAAAAGAGTGAAAAAATAGAAAATATTGAGAAGCTGTCTTCTCTGAGAAGACATATAGAAAATGCAGTTGTATATATTTTACACCACAAAATTCATATGAAGTTCAATACCTTACTGAAAGATAAATAAATTATAATGATTCTTTCATTGTTATCCATTCCATTTATTTAAGATTAGTGCTCTTTTAAATATATAAACTGTGTATAGTGAAGGTCACCATTGTCCCAGAGGGACAGTGGGATCAATACAATGCTAAAAGGTTTCTTAAACTGAAACACGTGGCATCAGACTTGCTCTAGTTTTTTTAAAGGGTTGAAGGATCCTCTGTAGGAGATTGAATCTTATTCCAGTATCTATTACTTAATTTACATTGTGCACTACTTTATGCATGCTGTGATGTGTAAAGTGGGATAGACAATTCACCTTTCTGCAGGCTGATTCACTCTACATGCTTCTCTAGTGAAATCGAAGTATTAGTGCAATATTATTTATCTTAAAAGGTAAGGGGTTTTCTGTACTTTAAAGAATTTTATTTATCTTGCTTTTGTTCTTAAGATATCTCTAATAACACTTCAACATCCTTCAGCATTAGGAAGTGTAAACATTAAACAAAGTAGTTTAGGTAGTAACAAAACATAGGTATGTCAATAGCGTGCATAACACTGCATTAAAGCTAACTGGTGTTTTCAGAACAGTAGATTATTAGAAATGCATATATAAATGTAATTCTGTCTGAAGAAAAGAAACCTAGCATATTCAAAGAAAATTTTAATCTTTGTAAAAAATTACTTCTAAAGATAAAAACTGTAACCGTATCCATCTTATTCCCAAAGTGACTTCTGGTGTGCGTAAATATTAACCCTTCTTTTAATAGAATTTATAAGTATATTTACATCAAAGCTCTGTTCACATAAATGTTTCAAAATGAAAGAAAACAATAGGTCTTATGTCTGGAAAAGTATTTGTTCTCTCATCATTTCTGTCTTAAGTAAAGAACCCCACAGGAGCAAAGTTTCTAGAAAACAGGAGTATGACCTAAGGACGTGAAGTTAATACAAACCAGAGAGTGACTGTGCAATCTTGGACTCAAAGAAAGGTTTGGGTTGGAAGGGACCTTTAAGTTCATCTTGTTCCAATCCCCTGCCATGGGCAGGGAGAGCTTCTACTAAGCCAGGTGGCTCAGAGCTCCATCCAACTTGGCCTTTAACACTTCCATGGATGGGTCTTGCACAACTTCCCTGGATATCCTGTTCTGGGGATAAATAGTTCACCCAATCAAAGAATCACAAGGTCTGACTCTATATAAACAGGAAAATCTTGAGGAAAAAGGAAAAGACTTTCAGCTTCTGCTCAAATAAGCAGCAAAGGTGAATGCAAATTCCTGTATGTACAACTGTAGGAAAGGAGCCAATGGGACTGAACAAGTCTCTCAACAATTGAATGCAGATGTCTTGATTGATGGTTTGTTTTAAATATGAGTAAATAATACCAGAGGTTTTTGCCTGTCTTCTGATGCTTTAACATCAGTTTTCTTCATCTCCAATGCTGCTTTATTGTTAACTAATTTTTAAAACGAACAAATTTCTCTAACTTATCAAAGTGCGTTCTCTCCTCTTCCTCCTTCGCCCCAGAAGGTCTTGCAAACTGAATTATTTATACCAAGACAGTGAAGTGTGTTTTATTCTAAATGCCAGATTTACAAGTTCTGTACTTATTCATGGATACTTTCATCTCTCCATGCTAAATGGGATTATTTTATATTTCAAAGCTTGTATATCTTTCTTTGAAAAAAAAACCCCAAAACAACAACACCACCAAAAAAAACCCCAACAACAACAACAACAAAAAAAACCCACAAAAAAAGGAAAACCAAATTCTTATATTCTTGCACATATGTATATGGGAAAGCTTGATGTTAAATTTCACAGAAATGTATGGCCAAGCATGACCTAATTTTAAAATGTAAATTTCAGATGTACATTATTTTTGATGCAAATAAAGTCTAGTGCATGATTCTATTTTGGTTGGGGTTTTTTGTTTGTTGGTTTGGGTTTTTTGTTCTGTTTTGTTCTTTTTGGCTCTGTCCTAATCCTATTTATTATATTAAATGACTTTTTAACAATTTACTGATAAGTTGATAAGCCTTAAACATATACTGGAATCTTCAAAGCATTTAAAGCAAATGTTGACTAAAAGGCATGAACTATCACTTAAGAAGGTATCTTTTAGGTACAAATATCTTGTCCTTTTTGCCTGACAATTCTGTTTCCATACATCTAAAAAAATCTGTTTTGGTCAGACAAATTCTGGAGACATGCCTAAAGACATGTTCCATATTCATTTTTTTTAATCTAATAAAAAATGTCAAATATTTTATCTGTCTGTGCCTGCAGGTTTTACAAAAGCGATAAAAAGGCCAAAACTTAAGGATAAATAGGTTTAGAAAGTGAGGTAGATCGGTAGATCTATGTAAGCTTTATGGTAACTGACTCCTCCTACTAATTCACTAAAATGTGTATTTATATAGAGGATAAACTACAAGCCAAAATTTTTAAAATGCTCCTTTACAAATATAAAACCCAAAAGCACTTTACAAAAGCTTTTAAAATGTCAGAAAATCAGTTCAACTTTTTCACTACAGTTGTAATTACCATGAAGAATGTACGCAGTTGACTGCAGTTCTGCTGTTATTGAACAATGTTCTGATGTAATTAAATAACTTGTATGGGTGGCAGACCTAAAGAAGGCATTGTATCTCTTTGGACTTGCATCAGCAGGATGAATCTGAGAGACTTCTTTAGTATTAATTTTCTATGTGGTCATACAGCTGGAAAAAACAATTATCCACAGTCTCTCACGCCATAGGCCTCATTGGATGCCCCTGAGTCACAGCAAATTTATGAGGAGTAGAAGTGTTTGGTTGCTTATCAGACATAGTGGAATATTTGGTTATTTGAAGAGCTGAGCTAGTCAATGGATGCTATGGCAAAAAAGCATTGGAAGACAGCATTTGTTTGACAGTTCCTCCATTAGATACATTTTCTCAGCCCCCTTAAGATTGTTTCTAGTCTCTCCAGAGACTCGCTAATTTGAACAACAGAGAATGATTTCTAATCAAAATTTTTTATATAGAATATGTTTCTTACTGAGAAATAATGCCCAGGAAGATGTTTCCCTGAGGTCCTCAGGACTCTTTTGAAACAAGTGCTGTTCTGGTTACCTTAATCCGAACTCTGTGGGGTTCACCTACCCACCCAGAACATGCAGTCACTGAGCTGGTCCAGGTTTTTGGGGTTTGCTCACCACACGTGCCTCTGACAGAGCCAGGTTTTCTTCTACCAGCTGCTGAACACCAGTATGTTAAAGAACCTCAAATGTCAATCAGCAGCCACATTACAGCAACTTATTCTGCACTGCTTGGCTAAAAAACGAGCTTACAACCAGAATTAAGGTTGTTCATTTCCACAGATGTATTTGTGTCTTTTCCTAGTGCTATAATCACATATGGAATATCACCTCATGTTGTCATATAAATTTGTTTTAGTTCAGTCTTTTCCTTAAATGACATTGGCCAAACATTTTGGTGGGATTTCTCAATGCACCAGTGCCTCTGGGACTATTTGTTTACAGCATGCCAACAGCATCCTACAAAATATAACTGTCAGAGAAATTCTACGTCTTCCTTTCACTTCATAATATAGTAAAAGATTGCATAACATTTTTTATGCATGGTGTCTTGCAAAGACCAGAAGGGAACACAGCACATATATGTGGAGCCAAAAAAGTATTGTTAATCAAATTCATGTTTTACAGTTTAAAAGTGTGTATTATGATATATAGAAAATGTCAACAGCAATACTTTGTTTGTTTGTTTGTTTGTTTGTTTGTTTAAAGCCCAACCTTACATCTACTAATTTTCCTTGGTATTGTGCTCACCCTTACAATGTCCCCTACATCCTATAATTGACAATTTTTTGTCAAGTATATTTCTTACACTAACATTCTCCCTTACTCCTTGGAACCCTGCTCAGGGTAAGGGCATCCCAACTACTCCATGGGACCTGCATGGGTAGGGAAGCCAACAGCCTATCACCTTTCTGCTGGTAATGGCAAATGACTTCATCACCACTGTAACTAGTAAAATAGTTAATGTTTATACAATATTAAGATACTTTTGGTTCCTGTTCACAGTCTTAGTGTCAAAAAAAAAGCAAAAAAAAAAGCAAAACAAAATAAAAACCTATGTCCTATGAATAAAAATAACAACTGTATATTTTTTCATAATGTAATGACTCCTGAGTATCAAGTAGGGCAATTATTACTCTGGTGTCTCTTAAAAATTAGTTAGAATATATTAAAACTACGTTTTCAATACCAGCCAGTTGTATTTTAAAGAATTTATGAAGGGGTTAGACCTGTAGAAGAGATTAGTAGAATATTGGAGTAGAATCTGGTCATAGAGTGTTTTCTACTAACGCTAATTTAAAGTTAAAAAAATTATGAAATTATATATCCTTTTGAAATCTTCTCTGTTATGAAGTAACTTAAAGCCATAGTGAAATACACATCATGCACTATATTTTCCAGATTTGTTAGAATGGAATAAGCCTGACACTGAAAATTGCAGACAAAACTGGTGCCTTTATGAGTCTAACAAGGGAATTGTTGAATATTTGCTTAAGTGCAAATTAATTACCATTGATGTTAGAGTTTATAGTCTGATGACCTGTTTAAAGAAACATTAATTATAACCAAGTAACCTCTTTATTGTATCGTCACATGAGGCTAAAAGCTAAAGACCTCCTATGGAAACAAAATTAATACACTGCTAGAGTCACAACACATGTCCAAAGGATCAACTATTAAATTTTCTTCTGGGACTTTCAAGATAGAACAAACATTTGCAAATAGGAAAGCAAATAGATCACATGTACCAGCAAAAGGATAGAGGATTCAATTGCATTAACATAAGTTGAGGAAGATTCTTAAACAAGGCAGCCTCACTCTTTACCTTCCCACCACCACAAAGAAAGAAAAATAGACTGAATACTACAAGCTCAACACGTGGAAGACAAACTTCTTGAATGATAGATTGTTTAGATCCATACTCACAACCTTCACTCACACTGCTGATACTTTCTTAATTTTCATAATCTGAGAATCCTAAAATCAGGTTTTATTCTGTGATTTTGCTAGAGAACCATGACAAAAGTTTCAATGCAACTTGGCTAATACTTGAAAAGATCAAAACCCAAATGACTATTAAATGTTTTGCTGTCTTTACCATGTGTAGTAGAACTCCCATAAATGCTAATGTTACTTACCACAGACTGAAAGAAGATTGGTTGTCCAGCAAGAATCTTTGAAAAATTGAGATTAGTAGTTTGACAATCACATGAAATATATATTTACACAGCCATATGGGCATAACAAAAGGGGAAAAAATAAAATTCTGACTTAATTCAACATACCTACTCGGCACGTATTATCTATGAGTTTTATTTAATACTGAAATTGCATTTATGCTCATTTCATGTTCATTATGGACAAAGTTATATTATTGCCACAGAGTAGGTATTTTACCTTTGATATTAGTGGGAAAGGGAACAGATTAATGTTGAATAATACAGAATTGCAGGTCTTAAGTTTTCTGATCATGTGTGCAAAAATATGAAAAGATAATAGTGTTGGTACTGGATTGCTGGATGCTGTTAAAACCTGAAGTTTAACAAATAAGTGTGGTAATGCAAAAAGAGATGCTGCAGAAGGCAGTCTCCCATCCAACAGGTTACAGCTGTGTTAATTATCTCAGAGTAGAAACACCTTGCCCTCACAGCCTTGGGCATGATAAGTAGTGAGTTAACTGAGTTGAAGTCAGTTGGCGTCTGCTTGTCGTGCTGTGAAGACCCAGGGACAGGAGGTCGTGGCAAGGGCCAGAGAAGGTAAGACACTGTAAGATATTGTACTTAGCATAGACAGGGTTAGGCGGCTGTGCCAGGGGCAGGATGGAGCTGGACGCGGAACAGAAGAAGAAAGACAATGCTGGAGCTGTGTGGAGCTGCTCTTAGAAGCTACAGAGGGAAGATATAGGAGACTGACTGAATACCAAGATATAGAAATGTGAAGCCTTCTGATGATTTTGGTGAAGCACCTCGAGTGCCGTGTCCGTGTTGACTGGCACACATGCCAGCGACTGCGACAAATAAGTTCCCCTAAATTTTCAGATTTTCAGCCAAAAGAAAACTTTAATATTTGCACTCAGTATTTGAAAGCCTAAATACTTAAAAGCTCTTCAGAATGATTAAACAGAAACATTTTCTTTCATCTTAAACATAAAAGAGTTTGTTTGATGACCATAAGAATAAATAGAGAAATGGCTTTAAAGAATGACTTTTTAAATATGATTGTCATATTCAAGATGCCAAAAAAAAAAAATTGACCATAGCCTTTCTTACTGAAGGAAGTTAATGTTTACCACTACTTTTGATGACATCAGATTTCCTGCCATTTATAATTTTTGTCTGCTCAAAAAGAATCAGGCTTAGAAATGGCAGTAGAATTAATTTAATATCCCTCTTAAAAATCCATTCAACCTAAATCATTATTTATTAAGATATCTCTGTTCAGTTGAATATAATAAATATATTTTCCATCAAAAAGATGAATAACTGAACATTTTTGATCAAATGGGAAAAACCTGAGGGAGCATATGGAACTCACACTTTCTATGCAGTTTCATAGTGAGTTAGGTGAAATTCAAGGGCAAACACACTTGTAATATAGAGGCATGCAGCAGAATAGTTGCACAGTGTATTCACTCCAGTTCAGTCCCTCTGGAATTCTTCCTTGGAAGTGGTAAAATTGTTTATAATACTGAACCACACAGGGCCAAAACAAATGAACAACTTACCACACAGCTACTATTCCCTAGTCTCCAAATTTACTATAGTAACAGTGAATGAATTGGATTTTTCTGTGTTAGAGACTTTAATGACATATTGTTGTTCTCTAACACCTTACAGATTCTCTATTTATTCCAGAGGCTGATAGTATCCCCTGGAAGAAAATAAAGTAGTAATTTATCAAACAAATATCAAGCAAAAAGTGCTCTCAGAAAAACTCCCTTTTTTTCCTCACCAGCATATTAACATGTTTCTAGGGCAGACCCAGATGTTCCTCCATGAGATCTAAAAACTTAGAACTGAAATAGATTTTCTGTCATCCCACCTACACAAATCACACCCTCTACCCCTTATTACAAAAATGATCGTCCTTTACATAAATGGGTCAAGCCTAATTTTAAAAGTGTTCTCTTACAGGCAATTCTCATAAAATATCACTGCTTTGGTGGTTACAAAGCTGTCCTCAGCTGTACCCATTACCACCTTAATTTAATTAATTTAATTTCCCTCTCTTTTCTTGTGTTAATAATGTCTCTTAATAAAGCTCCTCTTCCCTCATCTCACCTTCCCCTTACTCAATATATAAAACACATAGAATATATTTCCCTCTTTTTGCTACAAGGTACATTTTCCAACCATAAAAAAGCTCTTTTCTGCTTATATCTTTTACTCTGTCTGTTCCAGTCTAAAATAGCCTTTTTAGGGAAAGAATTAGCTTTTCAGAATTGCAAAAATGCTTTTGACAGGGTCTTGTAAAGTGGTCAATTTTTCTTAATTTCTTCCACTCTTTGAAACCTTGAAAATCTCTCCCGAAGTTTTGCCTATTATTATTGTCAGACTAACATGCCTTTATTTTTTTTCTGCCAGTCATTATGGCCCTGTCTAGATTTGTTTTAAAATATAAGATTTACTGTATCATTGCTTTAATAATTCAGTAACAAGTTTTGTTCAAATCCTAGAGCTTCAAAGTGAAAACCTCAAAACTTGGAAAAGACTCCAAAGTCATTAAGTTCAACCTTGTCAATCAGACCATGGCACTGAGTGTCACATCCAATTATTTCTTGACCACTTCCAGGGATGGTGTCATGGGTTAATATAGTTTAGATTTTGTTAAGAAGAATGGTCCAATCAAAAATCATTTTTATTTAATTGGCAGATAGTTTGGCCATTCAAAAGTAGGTTACGACTTTTGGGTAATACTCATATAAGCCGAGAGTGTGGGGAGGAGCTCTCTCTTCCTTCTGGCTGAGCCACAGGTAACATCGAGCAGCACAGAGCCTGGCCGGGCTCGGCCCAGGCCTGCTGCCCCTGGCCGGGCCCAGCCTGGGCCCCCTGAGAGTGCAGCTCAGGTGTGTCTGAGCCTGGGAACAGCAGCAGCAGGGGAGGGGAAGAGAAGCCTGGCGGCAGCTGCTTCTGTCACCGGCAGGGACCGAGGAGTGTTCCACCGTCGTCCCCTTCCCCCCCCCTCCCCAGGCATGGCCCCTGGGAACAGCAGCAGCAGCGGGGAAGGAAAGAGAAGCCCGGCGGCAGCCGCTTCTGTCACCGGCAGGGACCGAGGAGTGTTCCACCGTCGTCCCCTTCCCGCCCCTTCCCAGGCATGGCCCCCGGGAACAGCAGCAGCAGCGGGGAAGGGGAAGAGAAATCCTGGCAGCTGCGGAATGCTTCTTCCCCCGCCCCCTTCAGGCCGAAAAGAACAGCTTGCGGCCTTCAGACTTTTTTAGTTCCCGCTGCAACAAGATCACGTGAGCAGCCCGGCAAGCCTGACAAGTTTAACTCTTTCCCTGCTAGCAAATGGATTGCTTCTGAGCACCGGCCTTTCCCTGAACAAAGGACAGATATAGTGATTAGACCATAGAGAGACACGGCATGGAGCTGAAATCAGTGGAAAGAGAGAGAAAAAGACTTTAAGGTAGAGGAGGAGGAGTGGCTGAAATTCTGGCTGGACTTTTCTAGTATATAGAGACTGAACTAAATTATTCCTTTAAACCATGGAAAGATGTGCAGTTTGGGGAGGTGATTGTTTTATGTGTAGATTTTTGAGCAAAGGTATTGTGTGATAGACTGAGTAAAATTGATTTAATGAAGAAAAACCCTTTGCCTTGGATGAGACACCTTTAAAAGGCAACACCCCAATGTTGCAGTGTATTTGAGTACAGGGCCCACGTGTTCAGTATTGAGAATACTGTAAGTGGGTAGGATTGAGTTCTTTGAAGTCCTTGTAGACAAAGTCTCTATTGAAACGGAGAGGCTCCTTTCCTGAAGAATTGATGAAAGATTATCTTAAAATGGTAAAACTGGCTAAGGTTGCAGGTTATGTCTTTTTATGTTGAGTGTAGAAAAGTGAAAACTTGGAGAGGGAGGGAAAGATGTTTTGAAGGTTCCATTTGTTGTTCTTTTTTTCCTTCCTATTTTCATCCTTTCAGTGTGTGTGAATAAACTATCTTTGTAATTTAAAGATGAGCCTGTTTCGCTTTTTATATTCTTTCAGTCAAAAATATAGAATGTGATGAAACCATCACAGATGGTGACTCCACTATCTCCCTGGGCAGCCCATTCCAATGCTTGACTAGCCTTTTAGTGAAAAAAATCTTCCTGATGTTCAGCCTGGACTTCAATAAGGTCTCCCCTGAGCCTCCCTTTCTCCAGGCTAAACATCCCTATCTACTCATACAAGACTCTCTAGACTCTTCACCAGCTTCATTGCCCAGTGAATTAGTTTCTACCTCCACAGGACTGGTTTTTTTTGGTGGTTTTGGTTTTTTTTGGTTTTTTTTTTGGTTTGTTTGTTTGTTTTTTGGTTTTTTTTTTGTCTTTCCTATTACTTGCCTTGTACTCAGAATGCATGCATTTGCAGCTTAGCATCACTGGTTGCCTTGTCACTGGTTTCTGAGGTACTAGGTTCAAAACCTTCCAATGTTCCCAAAGTGACTATTCCATGAGAAGTGTATCCTCAAAAATCAAAATAGCAGCAAATACTCCATTTACTATTTTTCAAACTTATTTGGAAAGCAGGTTCTAAAAATGTGCAAAGCACCACTCTGGTATAGATTCACAGAATGGCATGAGTCGGAAAGGACCTGAAAGTTCATTTAGTTGCAACCCCTCTGCCATAGGGACACTTTCACCTGGACCAGGTTGCTCAGAGTCCCATCCAACCTGGCCTTGGACACTTCCAGGGATGGGTCAGTCACAGTTTTTCTGGGCAACCTGTGTCAGGGCCTCAGCAACCTGAAAGGAAAGATTTTTTTTCCTAATATCCAATCTAAGCCTACTCTCTATCAGTTTGAAGCCATTCCCCCTTTTCTTGTCACTCCATGCCCTTGTAACTAGGGTCTCTCCATCCAACTTTCTTGTAGGCTCTCATCAGGTAAGCAACAAGAATTGATCAAGATAAAATTCACCAGTAATTATTGTGGGGAAACAAAAGGAGATGCTGCTGAAGGCAGTCTCCCCTCTGATAGGTTACAGCTGTGTTAATCATCCTAGAGTAGAAACAGGCTTGCCCTCACAGCCAGGGGCATGATAAAGAGTGAGTTATCTGGTATAGAGTTCAGTTGGAGTCCGCTCGCCGTGCTGTGAAGACCTAGGGGCAGGAGGTTGTGCAAGGGCCAGAAAAGGTAAGATATTGTACATAGGACAGACAGGGTTAGGTGGCCATGCTAGGGACAGGAAGGAACAAGACAGACCTGGAGATGAAGAAAGAGAGACAGAGCCAGAGCTGTATGGAGCTGCTCGTAGAAGCAACAGAAGAAAGATATGGGAGACTTTTTGAATAACAAGATGCAGATACTTGAAGCCTTCTGATGATTCTAATGAAGCACCTTGAGTGCAGTGTCCGTGTTGACTGCGACAAATTTTTAGTTTCATCTCCACACAGTCATATGCATATGGGTAAGATCAGCCACTCACTAGCTTGAAAATTATATCTAAGCTGAAGACAGCTTTTAAGATAGTATGTTCATTAGTCAGTAAGCACTTTAAATTTACTGTCATCCAAATTATTGTAAGTAGCTTGAAATGTATCTACTCAAAGTTAGAAGTGTTTCCTCCTTTTTACTGAACACAGATGTGTAAAAAAGGGCATTGACCAATATAATTACCTAGGATTTGAAAAAGGCATAATACTGTAAGTGGAAAGCAATACTATAATAATTAAGTAAATCAAATTTGCAAAAAATTTAGAAATTTAGAAAGTAAAATCTGAATCAGTGAAAACAGCCATCTGGAAACATAAAAGCAGACAGAGAGAATATGAAACGCATGTAGGTACAATTGCAGGTGTCCACAATTCACCAAGCATTTACTGATAAGGGGAAGGTGCCTTTTATCCAGAAATGTCACAATAAGGAAAGTTTGAAGAACAAAAAAAAAACCTATCAGCTGTCTTTGAGTCTTGAATTTCTACCTTGCATTCTTATTTTAAGCAATTCTCACCCATAATAGTACATCAAGGTAGTTTCTGTCATCACAAGTAACTTACATTGCATTTTTGTCATTACTGGGGTTATATTTATTACTAATTCAACTTAAAAATGCACATTGTTATTAACCAAAACCAGTTCTATGACATAATTCAAACACTTTCCCTGAGGAAAAATATAATGTTTCTACTTTTGAACTTTTCTAAGGGAAGGTTAATATAAAATAATATTTATAAAACAACAGAGACAAGTTAAATGCTAAAGCAGTCTCATAACTCTGAGTCCCATTTATGCCTCTGCCCTAACAGTGTCTGAAATGAAAGGTTCAGGTTAGAGATATGTGACCCTCTGCCAAGTGAATGATGTACAGTGAAATATAGAACTAAAACAATTAAATGTACATTTTAAAATGTCACTCTGATTCTACTGATCTTTTCATGGCCTGCAATGATTCATCTTACGATAAAAAAAATACATATCATGTTTATGTGTTTGAAAATCAGCCTGAACTTCATCAAAGGAGACAAATACAGCAGAAAATCACATAATTTAATGACTGTTTTATATGGGACCTTTCTAAATTCCAGGAAAAATAGAAGAATGTACATTTCTTGTGCCAGGTTGTTTTTTTTTTTAATATATATATCACATCTGTACTATAACAAAAATGTTGTCATTGAAAAATGTTATTGAGAGGAAATGAAAAGGAAATAAAAAGGGAAGGGAACTCTTTCTGCATAAAGCTTTTATTTGTGTGAACCAAAGGAAAAAAAAATTCCTTTTCAGGTATTTTTATTCTTTTTTTGTCCACTGCTCTTGAAGAAAATAAAAGAAGGAAGGAAAAGTGAGAAATTTAAGTACGTTTTTTCTTAAAAGAAAATGTCTGTCTGTCAGAGAGCCATTTTGATTACAGTCACTATCAATAACAATATAAATTATGTATACTTACTAACTATTTCAAGTATCATGTGAAATACTTATCTAATAGCTTGGTATAAATTTTTAAAATCTTTTAAGAGCCATGTAAAACAACACAATTTTCCCCTTTTCATGTTTTATTACAGGTTTTTATAAGAATTCATATGGAAAATGTTACTCATTCCACAAATTAAAATGCCATCTCTTCAAATATTAAGTGTTACTCTTTTTGGGCTGCATTTCCAGGGAGTTAGATGGTTCTGACAGAGGGCTGAAATGAAGCAGTCAACGCATTCTAAGAGATTATTTATAATATTGTGGATAATATTTGTTCATTAGAAAATAGACATGGATTTGGTTCAGAATTTATTGCATAGGAAGATGGTAACTATTATTTAGTCTTTGGATATCATTAACACATATAAATGCTTAGTTTTTTGTATTTCTAAATATAAACTACAGTGACCCATAAGCTACCTTTGCATCCCTCTTTCCTTTGGCTGCTCAGAATTAGCTTTTCCTCAGGTACAAGCTCAGACTGACATGAGGCAATTTTACATAAACTACTGTGATAGTGAAACAGATTTTTAAAGTAAGTAATATTTGAGGAAGAAACGTTTATTAATTTTATTGATATTTTATACTTTTAATATTTTGCTATTTATAGCATTACTTTGAATATAAAATGACTGCACAGTGTAGCTTAGAAGTCCTTTAGATTATTGGCAAGCAAAACCAGTGCCTCAGATAGCCCCAGCACTCCTGACCTGGGCCTTTTGAAGACAATGTATAAAGAAAACACCTGACAGTATTCTAACTTTCAAAATAAAAGGCTTTGTTCTTGGGAATGTGCTACAGTGGATTCAACCAGGTACTCATGATGTATTCTTTAGCACTAGAAGATGCTAATCACAATGAAATAAATAGACTGAAGAAAACAAACAGTAATAAAAAACTGTGAAACAGTGTTGAGCATTTCAGTACTACCTCGAGGGAGAAAAAGAAGTGTCAGTGGAAACGCAGAAAATGAGCATACACATGCAAAATTTAGAGTTTTACCAATTCATGTGGATGAGACTGAAAAAAAAAAGGGGTAGATTTTCCCATAACACAGAACAACTTAATTCAAACAAATGTGTCCTATTTATGGTGTACACTGTCTCAATCCCACATCAATGGGATTAGGCTATGAAAAAAAGAGTTAATTTTGAAATAAATTTACTTTTTAAAAACAATTATTCCTGACACTTCTCACTGAGTTGTGCATGAACAGAATTGGACCAGGGATTTTATTTTATGCACAGTGGGTGAGAGCCTGAGATCCTTTGAAGTGCTATGTGAGTGCTTTAACTCAAAAAAATGAGAGAGTAGAAAGAGCCTGTTGTGTGCCCAGTCCTGGCTGCCTCAGGCTTTTGTTACAAAACTTCCACACCTGTCCAGGTGTCTTAAAGTACCTAATGACATTTTGAAAAGGCATTCTACCGGAGTTCATAAATTTTATGATCTTAGGGAAAATTTTGTCTTCAATAATAATTTTGAAGGAGATTTAATTTTTTGATTTTATATAGCCACTTCGAAAGGATTAAGTTATTATTAGCTGTTTAAACTGTTGGTAAGACAACTGCTAAAGTAGTTCTAGGGTGAAAAGATGGGTCTTTTCTAGGCCTTAAGGAAATTATTTTGTCCAATATCAAAGTTGCTGTTTGGTGTTGAAAATGGAAATAAAGATTGTTATTAACAGAGAATTTTAATGCAACTAATTTGGGAAACCATATATTGTCTATAAATTCTACCTAAAATTAGCAGCACTGCCTAGAAAATCTCAATTATTTTTCTTGTCCACATCACTCTGCTGTTTTAAAATTGTTGTTTTTGCAAATGTCAAGATCAGAAGAAAAAAACTGGATAGGAGCAGAAGGATTTTTATGCCTAAACTGCTGAAGAATCTTCAACATTTAGGATTTTTTAAGAAGAAATTCTGGCTCATTAGTCTAATGTTCCCCAAAATATAGTGTTAAGTTCAAAATACAAAACGTGATTTATTTTTAAAGGTTAAATGTGTTGAAATGTCTCCTACTATTAGAGCTGCATAGGAAAGCAATGAAAGCATAAGGAAACTGTGGTAGCAGCAACAGAGAGAGAAGTATGTTACAGGTAAGTGTTGGGAAAGATGAAGCAGCAAACTCTTGCAGAAATGGTTTATTAACAAAAAATTCTAAAAGTATAAAACCCACAAGAGAGATAGAAATGAAAGCAAGATTCGAACCATAAACAAGAGAACAATGAGTCAATAGCCAAGGCTCCTGATTAAGCAATTCCCCTCCCCAAACAAAAAGGGTTTGGACTTCTCAGGTATCAGGGAAAAGGTGGTTCTTCAGGTTTTTAGTATGTAGATTAGCATGGTAATGTAGTAGTCCCTATAGGCTGTATGTAAATGTTGTTGGTTTTTGTATCCTGAGGTGATTGGTTAATGCTCATTAGAATATTCATGATAGAAAGGGTTAAAATGGAATGTAACAGGTAATTCGCCCTCTTCTTTTGCCCCTTTTCCCCCTTTGCCTTGGGCTCTCTGCTCGGTTGGATCCCTGTCCCTTTAGACCTTTCCTACCACTGTTCCCTGGTCAGGCTGTCCCCCACGACTAATAAAACCACGTGTTTCCTTGGACTTAAACTACCGGCAACATAATTTCTTCAATTGACGCCCATCGTGGAAGACGCCGAAGCAGCCTGATTAATTTCAACGCCACTCTTCTCCGTCTACGGTAATTTGAAAGACTGATTCCTTACCCTGAGAGGCTGTCCTGAGTGCATGTCCAGTGCTAAAGCACAGGGACCTGAAGCTCTTAAAATATTTCTGCCCCAGGGAGCTCCTAAGCCCAGCTGTGGGGTTTCCCTGAAACGGGTGAGCACGGGTACTCGCTGCATGTGGCGTGTCCGGAGCTCTATAAATATTCGTTTCTTGCAGTATTACCGGGAGCCGGTTACTCGTTGCTAAAGCGACGTGTGGCCGAGGCTTTACCGAACCTGTTACTGCGTTGTTTTGAGCCCGGTCGAGCCGTTACGTTGTAGCAGCCGTCCCGGGGCTCGTTTGGAACTCCTGTTAAGATCCTCGGCGACTGCAGGATCTATTAAAGTGTCCTGTGAAGGACACGAGGTGCCTGGCCATCACCTCGGTTGGAGTTCGTTTTGGGACGCCTCTCTCTCTCTCTCTCCCCTCATCCGACTACTGGTAAGTATTAAAATACTATAATAATGGGACAGGGATTTTCAACTGCAGATAATTGTTCTTACAAGCAGCTAAAATATTTATTAAGATCTCACTCGATTGATCTACCTAAAAGTGAGTTAAAAGGTCTCTTAGCATGGACTTTTCATAATTTTCCAAACGCTGATCGATCAATTATCTTTACCGGTAACTTTTGGGAGATGGTTGGAAACAAACTTTTTAATGAGATTTCTCGCAGAAATTTTACTGTTACAGAACATCTGCCTGCTTGTAGAGCCTTAGTCGAGTTATTTTCTCCTCCCTTAAATCATACAAACCCCACTCTGTCTGTTCCCCCAGTCTCTGCAAACCCCCCGAGCCCCTCACAGCCCTCTGAGCACGTGGAGCACGTGGCCGCCATCTTCCCCGCGAGCACGTGCTCCGGAGTCCCCCCTGCCCCCCGCCATCCCGGTCCCCTCCCCCGCGGCTCCTCCCCCTGCCGAGCCTCTCCCTGCTTCTCCCGCTGCGGCGTCCTCCCCCCCCGCTGTGCTATTCCCCACCTGCCCCGCAGTTTTTACCACCATTCAACCTGTCCCCACTTCCCCCACAGCTTTCCCTTCCCCCGCAGCGCCGCTCCACACTGCTGCCCCCCCACCCCTGGCTGCCGAGGCTGCACAGCTGAGCCCGGCTGCTGTTCTGCCCTTCCCCCCCCCCCCCGCCGCTTCCCCCCCTTCCCCCCCCAGCCCCCGCGCAGCGCCTCGCTCTCCCCCCACATCATCTTCCCCCCTCCCCAGTCCCCTGACCCCCGCCCGCCCGACCCCTGCTTTTGCTACGCCATCTCCTCCTCCCTCGCCAGTTTCAGCTTTCTCCGATCCTCCCACCACTGTCTGCCCCATCCCAGCCCCCTGGGGCGTCCCACCCTTCCCCCACGTGGTGTCACCCCCCGCTCCTGCTGCCAGCTCTGCCCTCCTAGCCTCCTCCCCCGCCCCCGTATCCCCTCTCTCTGCCGTCCCCTCAGGCACGCGTGCCATGCCAGCACAGCCCCCTAACAACCTTCCCACAGCACGACTGTCTTTACTCTCTCCTCCGACCATGTCTGCTCCTGTCCGATTCCCCTGTCCTGCCGCTGCTGGACCCTCGCCGCCCACACCTATTATCACAAATGCTGTGCCCGCCGCCCCTCCATCACCCTCGCTCGTGTCCCTGCCGCATGCTCTGCCACAAACCACAACCATTATAAACCTTGCCGAGCCTAATCAGATTTATGCTATGTCCCAAGCCCAGCCGGCACCCCCTGTCTCCTGCACGCCCCTTCTGCCCATGCCGTCCGCCATGTTGCCTACAACAATCCACGTGCAAGCGGCCCCGCCCCCCCAGCCGGTCCCCCCCCACCGCCAAACCCCGCCCTTGGCAACCCCCACCCCACCCCCTCGCCAGACCCCGCCCCTAGTAACCCCCACCCCACCCCCTCACCAGACCCCGCCCCTGGCAACCCCCACCCCGCCCCCTCACCAAACCCCGCCCCTGGCAACCCCCACCCCGCCCCAACCCCGCCCCTAGCAACCCCCACCCTGTCCCCTCCCCAAACCCCGCCCCCTCACCCGGCTCTGCCCCCCACCCTGCCTCCAGCCCCACCCCTTCAAACCCCAAACCCGCCCCTCCTGCCTGCCCCCTCAGCAACCCTGCCCACGCCCCCCCCACCTGCTACCATAGTAACCCTGACACCTCCCTCACTCCCTGCTCCCTTGCAAACTCCAACCCCATCCCCCTTTACCAGCGGCTACCTCTTCCATCAGTCATTTAAGCCTGCAGTCCCATTCAGTACCTGCTAATTCACTGCCCCATACCTCCCAGCACCCAATCCCCTCCACACAACCCTATACCCCTACCATGCCTATACCACCCAATTCAAACCACCCCAAAAATACAATCGCTCCTGTCCAAGCTCCCTGCTTTGCTGATGCAGCAATACTAGCACCACCAGACCAAGGATTGCTCCCTCCCCCTGCAGTGGCTGTCTCGGTTTCTGTACCTGACGCAGGTGCCCGTGCTGTTGCTGCACCACCTGTGTCTTTCCCTAAAAAAGCCTGTGTCCTCCAGAATGAGACTAGTCCAGCAGCCACGACTCCATTAGTGCCAGCGAAGGCATCAGCCTGGCTGCCCTGCACCCCTGCTCTGCCAGAGTCGAACGTACACCAGCCCTTCCTTCCCCAAAGTCCTGCCTCGGCCTCCTCTCCTGTGACTGCCTCTACCCCAGCAGCAACCATCCAACACGCCTGTGACCCTGTCCCAGCAATGCAGCATCCCTACGCCATACAAGCTACCTGCTCGGCCCCAGTTCCTGCCTCCAGCTACGCAATCACCTCTACGCAGCTACCAACCATCCCAACACCTGACTTCGCACCCTTCCAGCATTCCTCTACCGCCGGGTCACCCTCTCCAACACCACCACAGCCGCTGACATCTCTGCAAACCGCGACACCACAGCAACTGCTGCTGCACCCAACCCCACGTCCTGCCCTGCTGTCAGCACAGACCAACCCGCTTGCGTCCCACATCCAGCCGATGACACAACCCACGCAGCCGTCTCTGCAGCAAGCACCGCTCCAAACGTATCAGTGCCCACCGCACCAGCACATGACAGCGCAGCTTCCTGCAACAGCACTGCAGCCCCTCTCTGCCTCCTCCCTGCTCTGCTACCCTGCAGCTGGGGGAGATGGAGAAGGGCACCGAGCTCCAGTACCTACACCAGCACCGCTGCCGCCTGCACACCTAGCTACTACACCTGAGCTGCCTTTGCTGCTATGCCCGCCTCCTCCGAGCATCTCTGCATCACCGTTGCTTCTCCCACCTGCCGCCATCCAGCCCCTGCCTGCTGCCTCAGGTACCACGAAAGCCTCACAGCGTCTGTCTGAAGCTGCACCCATGCTACAGCCTGTCACAGCCCCTCCAGAGCAACCACCGCTGCCTTCACTTCTGTCACCTGCCAGCAACTTGCCGCCGTATCCCCCGGCTCGCCCAGCTGCACCCCAACCTCCTGCTCTCATAGCACAAAACGGGACTATGACACAAGACTCAATTACCATTAACACTATACATAGAGGGGGAGAGGAGAATAAAACATCTTCGTTAATAAATACAGGGCAAAATGACAATTATCCTGCCCCTAGAGACACTAACCCCTTATTCCCAACTCAAAACACCTTTCCCAGCAGCTCTACAGTCCATCCAGCTCTCGGAACAGCTCCCACAGTTCAAGATGAGACTCCACACGTTGAAATGATGCCAGCAATAATACCAACATTCAACAACCCCCAGAACTGTTTTAATAACACACAAACAATAGACTGGCACGAGGTGAAACGCCAAATTTGCAAGGAAGAAAATCTAAACCCCCTGGTCATGCCTGTAATTTTTAGTCAGCAAGCGGGAGGGACAAACACATGGACTGCAATCCCTTCTCAGGAAATAAAGGAACTGCGAAAAGCAATCAAAGACAGTGGAATCTGCTCCCCATATTTTAAACAACTGCTAAGGAGTACACTAGAGGGACACACGTTCACTCCGAACGACTGCAAAAACCTCGCCAGCATACTTCTCACCGATTCACAATATATGTTATGGGAACTTAGATGGAGACGATTGCTTGCAGGCGTACTAACAACCTACAGGCTACACCTCAAAGAAGGTTAGGCAAAGCCCTATATGTTTATAATTTCTTAAACAGCTCTGCAGTAGAGCCTGATCCCCCTATCTACAGACACTTCTTAAACAATAGAAGAGCAAAACTAAGAGAAAACCCCCCAGTTCTAATTAAAAATTTAGAAACAGGGCAAATAGAAGGACCATACAGTCTTATTACATGGGGAAAGGGGTTTGCGTGTGTTTCCACAGGCAGAGAACACAAGTGGCTGCCAGCCAAGAACGTAAAACCATACTTTCCCTCGAAGCCCGCCGGCACCCTTACACCAGCCAGCAACCCTGCGAGTGGAAGCCAAGAAGCAAGCACCCAGACCTGAACTACGCAGAGTCATCAAGACAAGATGATCTCCCAGAAGCAGCTCAAGAAGCAGATAGACTGTTATTATCTATGCAAATGCATGTTGTTTTTACCCCTGTGTTTTTGTTTCTGTAGCAACGCATTACCTGTGAGTCAACCGAAGACTAACGTCTGGGTTAGTCTTCTAACCAAGTCTGCAGGCCAAGTCTGCAGGCTCTGATACCCTCTGCTTGTCCAACAGTAACCCTGAAAAACCCTTTTCAACCTGCCTAGTTGGTGTACCTTTTCCAAAAGGCTATGAAAATGTTACCTTAGACAGATATTGGCCATATGATTACTATCCTGCAGATCCTGCTACCAACAAGAAACGCCAAAGTAACTTTTACAATTTTAAAGCCAATAACTCTGATCTTCAAGAGTTAGAAATCCTAGGCTCTTTAACTATGGACACCTGTTACTGGTTCCATTACAAAAAGAAAAATAGCTCTCTTTTAAATGTCACCCCAAACCACCCTGCATATAGCAATGCAACCTCTTGGTGTCGTCAAACTCTGCGTATCAGATATGATGAATTCCACCCAGATAACTTTAACAAACTCCCTATTCAATTTCCTAAAGGAATTTGGCTTATCTGTGGAGACAGAGCCTGGCAAGGTATACCCTCAAAACTAAATGGTGGTCCTTGTGCCTTAGGACAACTCACAATAATTGCTCCCAGAGTTAAAGAAGTAGTCAGAATGAAACATAGAAAAATAAGATCAACCTGGGAATATCATTATGAAAGCGACTGTGATAGCAATTTTCATCCTTGGAACTCTGGGAGCTCAATTGTCTCGAGCATTTTTCTACCTCAGTTGAGCTCTGCAGTCGCTTTAACACAGCTTAACAAACTAGGATGCTGGCTCAGCAAAGAAGTAAATGCCACTTCTACCATGATCAGTGACTTACTGACAGATGAGGTAGCAATCAGGCAAGCCTCCTTACAAAACAGAGCTGCCATTGATTACCTTTTATTAGTCCATGGGCATGGATGTGAGGATTTCGAAGGGTTATGTTGCATGAACCTATCTGACCATTCAGTTTCAATCCAAAAACAGTTACAAGACTTAAGAGACCTAGCCAACCAAATTACTAGAGATAACCCATCATGGCTAGACAATTTCTTTAACAATTTGAGCTTCGCACCTTGGCTAAAGGAACTGTGTAAAATAGGTTTAATTATTCTGATAGTTGTAGTTATTATTTTATTAGCAGTTCCCTGTATACTTCATTGTGTAAAAAGATTAATGAACAAGACAGTTTCCAGTATCTTAGTAGTTCAACAAGATAGGGGAGATGTTGGGAAAGATGAAGCAGCAAACTCTTGCAGAAATGGTTTATTAACAAAAAATTCTAAAAGTATAAAACCCACAAGAGAGATAGAAATGAAAGCAAGATTCGAACCATAAACAAGAGAACAATGAGTCAATAGCCAAGGCTCCTGATTAAGCAATTCCCCTCCCCAAACAAAAAGGGTTTGGACTTCTCAGGTATCAGGGAAAAGGTGGTTCTTCAGGTTTTTAGTATGTAGATTAGCATGGTAATGTAGTAGTCCCTATAGGCTGTATGTAAATGTTGTTGGTTTTTGTATCCTGAGGTGATTGGTTAATGCTCATTAGAATATTCATGATAGAAAGGGTTAAAATGGAATGTAACAGGTAATTCGCCCTCTTCTTTTGCCCCTTTTCCCCCTTTGCCTTGGGCTCTCTGCTCGGTTGGATCCCTGTCCCTTTAGACCTTTCCTACCACTGTTCCCTGGTCAGGCTGTCCCCCACGACTAATAAAACCACGTGTTTCCTTGGACTTAAACTACCGGCAACATAATTTCTTCAGGTAAGGAGATAAAAAGGGTGACATTGTGGTGGATACCCATGGGTTATTAAAAGAGATCAGATGGCCCAGGGGCCTGACAAGTTCATAAGGAGATTTTCATCTCTGTTTCTGAGTTCAGGATCTCACTCTTTTTTTTTTTTTTTCCCCTCCTTTTCCTTTTCTTTCTTCTTCTTTTTTTGTCTATTAACATTTTGACAGTATGTTACAGAGTGAGAAAATAGGAGAGTACCTGGGCAAGAGATCCCCCTGCTTTGGTCTCATGCAGCAGTTTTAGGAAGGTGGCAGCAGGGGAATGGCTTTGTGGCACTTCAGAGCTAGTGTAGGAAAGGTTTTCAGATGCTCAAGCCAGTATCTCACGTGGCCCTGCTGTCCCTGAGACAGCAGAGTCTGCCAGCAGCACAGAGAAGCCATGTGGCTGGGAATGCAGACCCGTGCCAAGAATAAACTGTTCTAAAATAAAAACAACCACATAGAAATATAATTTCTTGTGAAACTCATTGTCTTGGTTTGGAAAGACAGGTATCTGCCAGGGAAAGCTGGAGTTTCCTTTAGAATGGAGAATGTAAACCCCTCACCCCCGCCAAATTAGAATTTTGCAATTAAGGGCTTTCAGGCAAAGATTTGGGAATAGGAATAACAGTTCTTTACTAGAAATATTAACAATACAAATGTAGTAGACAACAAAACCACCCAAGCAAGCAAGCAAACAACCAACCAAATTTTGTTCTCCAAACAAAATTTTGGAGAACCCTGACAGAGTCAGAGCTACAACCTGACAACCTGTTGGTCAGGGTGTTGGAAGCAGTACACAAGTGAGTCCTCCTGGAGTGGTAGATGTGGTTCTGTTGAAGTAGAGATGATCCTGAAGAAAAGGGGGTCCAGTGATGGTGAGAAGGGGTCCAGTCTTCCTCCGGGACCCAGGTGAAGCTAGATGCCTTCTGTGTTCCTGAGTCTCAGTTTTATCCAGGTAGGAATGGTTGGCTCCCCCCACTGGGTGGAGCATCTCACAATAGGATGACAGAATGTGGATGTTCTATTTTGGGGAGGGTATAGTTTGGGGAGGGGATTGTGGATGTGTGTGCTTTGGGGATGTCTTAATGGTCCATTAGCAGAAAATATTCCCCTGGAGGGAGGACAGGCAGTGAAAGAGATATGAAACAATGCCCTACCTGGTTTTAACAGTTGGCCCATTATCAAAAGGCACCCCCCCCCTCCTCCCAGAGTTACAAGAGATAAAGAAGAACAATTCCCCAACTGCTTTCAGCAGATGAAATAGAATACACATTTTAGGTTCCATAACCCAAGACACTCATAATGTTAGATTTTTTGATGTTACTTTCAGAGAGATGACTTAGTAAGAAAGATAAATATGTGTTCTAAACTGTGTAACTTTCTGTACATTTGGTGGAGAGCACTCACTGTCTGAGGCAGGTGACATTAAAAATGTATCTTTACTGTCTAGCTATAAACCCAGTAGTCTAATAGCTATTAGACTAGACTTATGTAATTCTAATTGTTAATTTGATGTATATCTGATTTATTCCTCCTTTGTTGTTGATAAATCTTCACCATTCATTTCATAGTCAATTCTGCCCCCAAACCACAGACATCTGTTTCTAGGAAACTTAGCTTTTCACAGACCTAAACCCCATAAGTACAAATCCTGTAATAGGAACAAACAATCAAACAAACAAAATCAGCATTGCTGAAATATGTGGCTGTAAATGTCATTACACCATGTCTAATATGAACATTGCTTGGTATCTGCATGCTAATCTCAAGATTAATTTTGTTATACAGTACAAACCCACTGCAACTCAGACTCTGCTTTACCTCTTAAAGCTCTGCTCCTAAGATATACACGTGCTAATTATAAGTAGACCATGGTTTCCTTTCCATGGTATATAATTGAGAGGCATCCCCACAATTTAATCTTGTTTGAAAAAGAGAATCAACTAAATTTTCCTGAAGAAAGTGGTATGTTTCTTGTTTCTGTCTCCCTATATGTGTAGGGATACATGTGGACATTGTAGAATCACAGAACCACATAATGGGTTGGAAAGGGCCTTAAACGTCATTTATTTCCAAGCAGGGACACTTTCCACCAGACCAGCTTGCTCAGAACTCCATCCAACCTGACCTTAAACACTTTGTATATCTGTGGATGTATCCCTGTGATTATGTATGGGATTGATATTTAAAATTGCTCAGATGCTTATAGCAGCTGTATTATTAAGAAATAGATCTAAGAATCTCAACATCTATCCAATAGTTATTTTGCCAGTAATTTGCTTAAGGAAAAAAACAAAGGGCACAGTCAATAGTTATTAAATAAAATGTGAGCAGACCAAACAAAGAATATCCAAGGACTCCTGTTACAAACATAAGAAGCTTTACTTGTCAAAATCAAGGAGGTCACCTATTGTGAATTAATTGTCATGGAAACAGATGGGAAGCCATAGGTCTCATTTCAGTACATAAACTGCACTGACATGATAGCTTAAATACACTTTTAGAATATCATATTTAATTTCATAGTAAGTACATTTAGTTGCCAAGCTTCAAGAAAATGTTTTCAGTAATTTCTTTTCAGAGAAATATTTGCATTTGGGTTTGAAAACAACTGTATTGAATAAAACACAGACTTTGGACTTTCAAGAATTTCTTTTTTCTTTTCTTTTTTTCAGAAATAATCAGCCTGATACACTTTTTTTGGTCTTGACATTTTTCAAGCCCAGTTAAACAATAGTTAATAATATATATTTTGAGATCATCATAGCAGATAGCATGGGTGTCCCTTTTAGCTTATTATGAACAGAACATTTTAATGTACTAGACTGATTAAATGTATAGGAATGACAAACAGGAGAAAAATCATTAGAAATTCACTGCTACTGCACTAAATACTGGTCTTTCTAGCACAGTTCTCTGTCATCAGCAGTCACAAACTACCACCATACTTAGATACTTAGGAGATACTTCGAAAGAGCGTGTTAGGCTATGTTTCCATGCCCATACATGCTTCAGAACCCATAAGAAATGCAGGGAGAGAAGGACTGATTCCTTGATTTCTCTGTGTCTTTGTGAAGACCCCACTTAGCAGAACAGCAGCAAGAGCAGCAGTTTCTGCAGCAGGTCTTCTCTTGCGCAACCTTTCCTACACCAAGAAGAATCAAATACAGCTGCTGAAACCTTCATCCATCAGGACTACAGGAAACACCACTATTTTTATTGTCCACCTCCACAGTCATGAGCACCTGGACTGAACATCCTTCAGCAGCATCCAAAGACATGGGTTGTAGCAGCAACTTCAGTGCATGTGATTCACACTACAGAGAAAGATAGCAATTGCCACCATCAGACACTCCCTCACTTCTCTGCACAGAAGGATTCTGTGAGAAGAAGTAGTGTCATGTGGGTTTGTAAGAAATGTTTTATAAGTTTTAGTTATGAATATAGTATGGTTTTTTGATTGTAATTTTAGTGTAGTGGATACCTTGAAAGGGCCTCTTGCCTTGGAATGTACTTTATCATAGTGTGATAAGGGTTTCTAAGACAACCTGAGTCTCTGTTTGGAGATTTCTTCTCATTGGTTCTTTTTCCTGTCCCATTTTTTGTTTATGTATGATCTTTTTTTCTGTTTTTATGTAATTCTAATTGTTAATTTGATGTATATCTGATTTATTCCTCCTTTGTTATTGATAAATCTTCTCCATTCATTTCATAGTCAATTCTACCCCCAAACTACAGACATCTGTTTCTAGAAAACTTAGCTTTTCACAGACCTAAACCCCATAAGTACAAATTGGAATGTACAAATGGAATTTTTATCTTTAAGGTCCGAGAGTTTCAGCCACCGGTTGGCAGAATCCCTTGAGACCACTCCTAAATTTATCTTGGATTTGTTAGTGTTTAAGTAATTTAGTTGGCATGTATTGTTGAGATTGTCTTATTGGTTTGTAAATGTAGAGCCCACCCCTTGAACTGTCCTGAACAAAAACGCCCTGCAGCCGAGGTTCGGGGTCTCTCTGAAGGCACTGGACAGAGGCTGGGGAACCCCCTGACCCCCCAAATAAAACCTCTGTATCCTAAATGCCTCTGAGGGTCTACTCTTTCTAACCACAGCCGTGACAGTGTGAGTCAATCTGCCTGCAGAGCCAAGATCTCACCAACAGGTACTGTTGAGGCATATCAAAGCAGCTGGGTGGCCCAGCTGAACACCGGGCTGGGCCAGAGAAAGATACGCAAAGCAACAGTGTCACACCCAGAACTTTGAAATGAGCAAAAAAGAATGTGTCATAAACAGATCAATTAATGTCAAGTTATCAAAATTGGAAAATATTTTGTAATAATATTAGTTACAATTATTTCTGTCCTTCAAAAGACCTTCCTTGTATCCAACTCTTTCCTGGATGTTTGCTCACCCTTCTGATGTCCCTCTGCATCCTATACCATTTAATATCGTCCTTCCCAAAATATTGGGGTGGGAAGCAGAATTTGTGACAAGCTATTGTCCCTCCTAGGTCTTTGTCATAAGGAACTGTGGTATTTATGCTGGGGTTTCCTTTTCGGTGTTGGACCATTTCTCACCCAGACTTCTCCCTTGCCCCTGCTCTTAGGAAAGGGGTGCCGTCTGCCTCTACAGCCCCCCATATTCCAGGGGCTATTTATCCCACAGGGACTGCCTTCGGCATGCAGCTTAGGCCAAGCACAGCCCAGCTAATCTCTCCAAAATTCAGGAAAGTGAGTTTCAAATTAAACTCTGACCAGCTCCACAGTATTCTGCAATTTGGTGAATAATTGTTTGGCATTCACCTCATCCACTGTCTTCATGATTCTATAAATCTGAGACTATGCCCTCTTAGCCTTCTCCTCTCAGAGCAAAGATCTTTCAGTCTGTCTTGGTTTTGAAAGACAGGTATCTGCCAGAGAAAGCTGGAGTTTCCCTTGGAATGGAAAATGTAAACCCCTCACCCCCTCCAAATTATTATAATTTTGCAATTAAGGGCTTTCAGGCAAAGATTTGGCAATAGGAATAACAGTTCTTTACTAGGAATATTAACAATACAAATGTAGTAGAAAAAAACCACCCAACCAACCAACCAAACAAACAAACATCAATCCTAGAAACCCTGACAGAGTCAGAGCTACAACCTGACACCCTGTTGATCAGGGTGTTGGAAGCAGTCCAAAAGTGAGTCCTCTTGGAGTGGCAGATGGTGGTTCTGTTGAAGTAGAGATGATCCTGTAGAAAAGAGTCCAGTCTTCCTCCAGGAATCCAGTGGAACCAGATACCTCGTGTTCCTACGTCTCAGTTTATATCTAGGTAGGAATGGTTGGCTCCCCCCACTGGGTGGAGCATCTCATAATGGGATGATGGAATATGTCCTGTCATTGGTGAGCCTTAATGGCCCATTAGCATAAAATATTCCCCTGGAGGGAGGACAGGTGGTGAAAGAGATAAGAAACACTGCCCCACCTGGTTTTAACAGCTGGCCCATTATCAGAAGGCATCTTCCCCCCTCCCCCCAGAATAACGAGATAAAGAAAAAAACATCTCCCCAACTGCTTTCAGCAGATGAAATAGAATACACATTTTAGGTTCCATAACCCAGTCCCACAGTGTAAAACCGCTCCATGCTTTCGATCACAACCATTGGTCTTATTGATCTTATACCTTCTCTCTACCTTCATAAACCCCTGAGACCAGAACTGTAAGTGGTTCTCAAGATGTGAATTCTCATGGCACGAAATCATAGAGATAAGTTCAAGGAAAACTTCACAGAGAGCTGGGTACTTTTTGGGTTTTGGTTTCATCTTGATTTTCTCTTTTTACACAATAAGAGCAAGAAAATAACACCACAGCTAATTCAGTTTGGAACAAAGTATTGCACAAATCAATAGGAAAAAAAGGCTGTAAATTACTGAGTCCTAAGTCCAATTTCGATAGTAGCTCCAAAGCAAGCACACAGCTGATATGACTATAAGTTTATCTTAAGGTATGTGGTTTCCCAGCACACTGAAATGGCCCCATTAGCACTATGGTGACATATGGAAAACTGGACAATGGCAACTGTAACTGCACCCACATATTTTCCTGAGCAGAGATAGAGCATCTGGGCTCCTGGGAAAGTGGTTAAACTGCTTCCCAATTCAACTGGCATCTTCACAAATGCCTGAACTATTGTCTCATTATGTGCAAAATCAGATACCCTTAGGAAAACACTAATCACTATCCTATTATGATTCTAACTCATAGTAGAGTTGCAGCTGCTCACTTGCACCTTTAAGAAAGAGCACGATGTTGGTTGCACAAAATACCCAAGAGACAAACAAGACAGAAAGGTCTAGGCCAGAGAAATGCATTTCTCAGCCAGAGGTTCAAACTCTATGCCAGCTGTCATACTGCAATTTCTGCATAATCTGCTTCTGTTGAGATTTCACTGGTTACCGGGTATGTAGATAAGGAGACGGCTTTCTGGGGATGATTCCTTAGACTCTGGGGCTCTTTAGTTCCACCTTGTATATCTTACTCATCAAAGCTCTCTGTGCTCTTTCACTCTAGTCTTCTGTGATTTTTTTTTAGTGCTGTCTTTGCAGAGTTTTTCAGTAATGCAAGGGAATTGTTCTATACAGATTTCTAAAAATGCATGTCCTGAACCAGTAAATCTTGCCCCAGTTCCACATATATTAAGTTCATTAGTTGGCTAACACAGTTTTCTAGACTTACTTCTTTCCCTCAAATACCTTAAGATTCTTTTGCTTCACCAAGACCTTCAATCTTTATTCTGTCTGCACAGGTGACATTAACAAGACCAGAAGTCATGGCAGCCAAGCTCATTATCACAGATGATTCATTGTTTTCTTTCTTTACATTCTCCATTTCTATACCTTTATAAATAGCTCACTGTCTTTTATGTGAGTCTGTATTTAAATGCTCACTTCAGTAATGCCTGTTTCAATAAGATGATGACTTTTCAGTGAGAGCTCTGAATGCAAACTACAAAAACACAGCAAAAGAAACATTTCTAATAACTCCAGGAATTCAATATCCTTGATTTCCTGGGTGTAAAAAGTAATCATAAAACACCTGTTGCCAGATACCATAATGAATAACTGCAATATTCCTTGTATTGGCATTTTATTACTAGACTGTTTTTTAGAAAAGTCCTTCAACATCTTTCTATCAGCATCAGCACAGATTTCATTAATTTCAAGGCTGCCTGTCATGGAGCAGTTGATGGTTGAAGACACAGCTGGACAATTGTATCTTTCTAACATTTTAATAACCAGTCTTGCCATTAGATTGCATTTGGCCTTTAGTAACATTCAGTGAGAAATGTCTTTGGGGTGTCTGTTGTACAGACTTATTGGAAAAAAGTTGCCCTTTTACGCTTACCAGGTTTTGTAGGTTGTGTAGCACTGCTTTTGAATGACCATTAAATGTTCTGCATACCATGGAAAATAAATCAGCTAAAGAGGGCAAACCCATGAGAGAGAAATGTTCCTGAAGAGTTTTGTGTGACACTCTCTCTCTTGCCTTTTATTTTTACTAATTATTGCCTATACCTGTCAGACAAGAAGCAGGAGGAGCCAAACAGGGCAGGTTTAAATGGTAAAAGACTACACAGAAACTGAAGAATGCAAGTATCCTTGTTTTCTTCGCTTTTATCAGAAAAGCTGTTTCAAGATGGAATCACAGTTCTTTAGAAAATGAACTATAGGCTGAGATCTTTCATTCTGCATTTAAATTCATGTAACAGAACAGCATTTTTTGCACAGAAAACTAGCAAATTATGCTATTTGATTGCATTTTTTCCAGACCTTATGACAAAAACAGTTGAAGAAAGAATGGAGATGAAGTCCAATCATATCTTCAGTTCTTTGTGAGGATTGATATCACATTATTTAAGATATTTCTTAAGAGTTAAACTGTATGCAGAGAGCTAAAAATTCTAAAACTCTCATAATAGGGCTGGAGAGTAGATAACCAGAGAGCTGCAGTGGGAGGAAATGACTGGAAACATACTGAAATTTATAACAAATTAAACTTTTTCATGACAATGATTAGTTCTTCAATTTCTCTTCATCCAGCTCTTGTGAAAGGACATTCTTTAGGAAAAAAAAAACCCAACAACTTTTAGCCTGTAGCCTCACAAGGTATTTCTGGACAGAACAATTAGAAATCATCTTTGAAAGAGCACTGTAACTCAGATTTATGGCCTTGACTTTATTATACTCATGATCATCCTCATTTTGTTAGGTGCTAAAAGAACACCAAAAATAAACCTATGCAATGGAAAAAGAGCTTTCCCCAGAAGTGTAAGTTTTTTAATTGGAAGATAAGGTGTATTGGATGGATCTACCATCCCAGTGAAAGACACAAAGAGGTAACAAAGCAATAATCTTTCATCACATCCATGGCTATGACTTTTCCCCCGCTCTGGTCAGCTCATTCATTGGCTACTGATGCAGATAATGACGTGAAGTTTGACACAGCCCTCATCAGAGAGTTTGTCAAGAAGCTTCTGCAATGTGAGCTGTCTATTTGTCAGCCTTTTCCCCTCTTCTCTTCATCAAGTATACATTTTTCAGAGTAGTGATGACAGATGTAAAGAGGAAGAATATATGGGGACTATCATGTTGCTGTCACTAATGCTGGGCATCATGTCATGCCTGAGAGAATTATATTATGCTACGTTATGAGCAAAATGTGCACCCAGGTTTTTGCATGGTTGTAAGCTTTTTATTTTTTATTAAAAATCATCATTTCAGTTAAAAGAATATTACATGAAATAGGACAGTATACAGAACTTCCTGACTTACACCAGTATTCCAGATATGGATCAGATGAGGAGCATTGACTGAAATGAAATACAAAATGATTATATACTCTTTCTCATAATGCATGAAACACTAGAGTAGAAAAGGAATTTATTGACCAGGAGCTATAGAACAAGCACACTGTCCTGGGGTGACATTACAATGTATCCCCAATTGTCTGTTGGGTTTATGTTGGATATTATACTCTGTACCTTTTATTTGGACCTGGGAGTAAAACGGGGAGAGAAATGCACAGTTTGTTTTCAGAAACCTCTCGGACTGGCCTTGAAGAGTGGGAGTCGCCGGCACACAGACAGCGAGGGGGTTTTTTTTGGCACTCACTTTCGCTTTGCTTTGCTTTGTAGCTAGTTAGCGTAGATTAGTTAGGGCTGAGCAGCTTCAGATTTCTTTTTTTCCTTTTTTTCCTTTTTTCCCTTTTTTCCGCCTCTTTTTGGAACTGTTCAAACCTCCCCAAACCAAAGACCCAGGGGGGGAGGCTCTGGGGAATCTGCACCGGACTCACCAAGATCTCTCCAGTGTCGCAACTTTTCCCAGCGAGGAAGCGAGGAAGAGCTGAGAGCAGAAACCATCTACAGGAGAGACTTTGTTTTCCCTAATTTGTCATCTGTCCCGGGCAGCACAAAGTTCTTGTCATCTGGTATTGTTCAATTTATTGTGCTGGGGGAGTGGTTTTGCCAGTTTAATAAACAAGTTTCTTTCCACTTTCTCTCTGAGGAGGTTTTCTCCCAAACCGGTTGGGGGGAGGGGAGGGTGGGTTTCCCTAGGAGTTCTCCTCCGCAATTTGCCTTAAACCACTACACACACAAAAATATTTTTTATGGCATGTACACCTTAATTGTCTAACTCATTGTTCTAGAATCTTGCATCTCAAAAGCACAGGACTAAATTAATTGAAAAAAAAAAATATCCATCAAACACTCACTCCTGCACTGACTTAGGATAGCCAGGAGATTGCTGAAGAGAAAAAAAAATTAAGGAGGACGGTGTCTGAGGGATAGTTTATTTTCATTATTGGTTTAGAATATTATCTCCAGCTTTCTACAGAGAAAGAGCTAAGAAGATAAACACACAGTGTTCAAGCGTATAGTGATTAAATTGATGTCACATATATATTTGTTGTCAATACCATTTCTAGCATCTCAAATCACATATTGAACCCACAAAAATACATTTCCAAATATTACAGTTTGGGGTTTTTTGGTTTTTTGGGTTTTTTTTTTCATTAAAGGGATTAATAATTATCATTTTGATTCCAACACAAGAAAAACAAGAATTTTCATTTTGGTTTGGGTATATGTTGCTATTATGGTATATAACAGTGCAAAACAAAGTATCAAGCCAAAATACTTTTCTGAATTATTCTACAGATATCAATGATAATAAAAACAATTATAAAAATAATGAATATTAAAATTGGAGGTGTTCTTTTCTCTTCTCCATTGTCTTGTTGCTGCTTAGAAGCAGATTTTTCCAGGTGTGAATGGAGGCTAACTTCTCCTGATTGCCTGGGCATCCAAGGATTATGAATACTCTAGGATACTTTTTTTCTTTCATAGCAGTTGTATATTGAGGATTTCACCAAGAGCTGCATTTCCATGTTGGAGACATGCATAAATTTTGGAAATACTAATTTGGCTGTGTCAAGCATAGATACTAGTTAAAGTGTGGAGCTCTTTAAGTTACATTGATAATGGTTATTAATTTTGGATGAAATCATCTTGTTATTTTCTTTGCTAAACTATTGTAGATTTTAATAATCTAATTTGTTGGATTGTTAAAAGAAATCAGGAAAACACTCTGAGTATTTCCTAGTTGCAACATGAGGTTACATTACAGAGAAAGCTATAGGGAAAACTATCAAGAACAGCATAATTTCCCCATAGGAGCATCAGTCATGCATTCGGTTCCTTCCATGGAAGTTGTCAAAAAATCATAGCAAGATGAAGTCTGATGTGCTACCCTGAAATTCCTGGATGATTCCTTTTTGCTTGTTCATTGCTTTATTTCTGAACAGTAAAAGAAGACTGCACGACTGTTATTTATTTTATGTAATGTTCTTCTTCTTTTGTTTTATCAGAATATTCCCTGCTAACCTAAAACTGAATACAATGATTATCAGTGGGCTGCTAAATACTAATTAAAATATATTGCTGTTGTTTATCTCATCTTCCAACATTTCTTCTACAGCAGTTTTAGGTTATAACCTTCTTAATATTTCTGTAGAACATACAACAAGGGCCAGTCTTAGAGATTTATTCCTGGCATTTAGGAAGAGTTTGCATGAAAGGTACCCAGCAAAAGGAAGATTTTTCCACTTTTATCCATGTTCTAAAGTAAGGACACTGCAACATCACCCACTGTGGGATATGGGGTTATAATTGTTAAAGTTGTTAAGCCTTGTGTTGACCAGAAGACCCTGTTGGGAAGGCACAGTTGTAGGCTGGACGGTTAGAAGTTGGTTGGGGGGTGAGAGATAGTTATGACTCGTGAACAGCAGACTGCAGCTGAGCAGCCAATGGCTACTCTTCTTCTGTTAGGTTTTGGTTTTGTCTGGTTGAGATTAAAGGTATAAAAGGGGGATGATTTCTATAATAAAGTGATCTCCTTCAGATGCATAAGGGGGTCCCTGTCGCTTTGTTCCCCATTGCTACAAATGGCTGGCCTGAATCGGGACCTGTAAAGGTGGTGCAGGGTGGGCATCACTTTGGTAGCTACTCCCACTGAGTCAAGGAATCAGCTGGCCAGGAATAGTCAGGAAAAAGGATCTGGGGAAGGATCTGGGAAGAGTTTAGTAAGGAATTCAAGGGATCAAAAGTGCACACACCTCACGTATCAAGTGAGTAACCAGTGGGAGCAATATGGTAGGTAGAATATTGCTGGAACAAAGGAGGAGCTTGGACCAGGTACGGCAGCTCCTACATCAGCACTCCATTAATATGGCCGATGCAAAACTGAGCACCCTGCTGGATTGGGTGTCTACTCACATTAGAGATTTTCTCTTTGGTAGGCCCCTTCAATTAGAAACCTGGCAAGTGCTGGGGAAGAGACTTTCTGATAATGCCCGGGACAGCTGTGCTGAGGCTTGTAAGCACCTGGCCACATGGGGGACAATCATGATGGCCATTAAAGAAGTCTCATGAATGTTGGCCATTATGGGGCTTCAGCAAATAATTCCACCGAGCCCTCAGCACCACCAGAACCCGAGATTAACCCAAGTCACACAGGATTGCCTTACTCCGAGATTAAACCATGCCCGGTGAATTGCCTTACCCTGATGGAAATCCCTGTTCAGTTGATCCCCTTGGCACAGAGTTCCTGTGCCGCAAACTGGCGCTTCTTGCCCAAAATGGCGATATTGTAAATCCAGGGCAGGCGAAAATGCAGAGAAGACATGATGAAGGAGGGCAATCTGGTGGTTGTTGCTGCCTGTCCAGTCACATATGCGCCAAACCAATGCCCGGTGTACAGAGAGCTAGACTATCAAGTAATTAAAGAGCTGAGGAGCTGAAGATGCTGGTAAAAGAAAGCAGCATATCCTCCCATCATGTCCTAAGCTATCTAGAGCTCATCAGTACCACATACATCCTCATACCTTGCTACTGGAAAAGCATAATGAAAATAATCTTAACAGCGATGTAGTTGGCAGTAGGACTCACCGATTATCATGAGTTGTGTATGACCCAGACGGAAGCGCTGCAGAACAGAAATCCCCCAACTATTGTTACTCAGCTGACCGGAGAAGGTCCTTATGCAGTCCCTACAGCGCAGGCAGGCTACCCACATGACATATGTGATATCATCACCTGCCTAGCTCTGCAAGTGCTGCGCCAACTCCCGGGGACAGGTATCAATTCTAACATGTCATTAGCTAAGATTTTACAGGGTCCAGCGGAGTCATTTGTGCAGTTCCTGGACTGCAAGCCATGCTCTCCTGGCAAGTCGATAATGATGAAGCCAGAGCTATTCTGTTTCAGCAGCTTGCTTTCACAAACAAGAATGAAGACCGTAGAAAAGCATTGCTAACTGTTTGTAACCCACGTACTTGTGACACAACAAATATAGTTAGAGCATGCCAAGATGTGGGAACTCATCATACTAACTCTCTGGCAGCAGCTTTAACAGCACACTTCCAGCTTTCGGACACATGGGTGCCCTTCTTCTGTTAAGTTTTGGTTTTGTCTGGTTGAGATTAAAGGTATAAAAGGCGGGCGATTTCTTCAACAAAGTGATCTCCTTCAGATGCATAAGGAGGTCCATGTGTCCTTTGTTCCCCATTGCTACAAGCCATTATACAAATTTTGTTAATTAAATTATTAAAAGAAACACATTTTTATTTGCAAAAAGAATCCTTATCCTGATGGTACTTTAAGCTTTGAATTTCATTTTAAACACAGGTAAAAAAGACAGAAAGAAAATAATAAAACAACACTCATTCTCAGCAATCTCACTAGCTATCTGCATATATGATCTGGTTTTAATCCAGCCCTGCAACACGCACTCATACTTTTCTTTGTAAGAAAGCCCATCAAGCCAGCCACTGAAGTGGAAAATTGTATACTTGCTTGTAAAACTAAGGCCTGCAAGTGTTTACTAAAAACAAACACTATACAATCATACCTCAGGTGTTAATCAGTAGCTCTGTCATCAATGCAAGAATTCTTCACATTTGTTGTATTCCCTTTTCTTCACATTTAAATGCTGTTGCCTTGGATTACTATAAATTACAGGGATGGTTAATAACACTGCTTTTTCCTATTCCTCTGCCTGACTGACCACAAACAATAAGAATATTAATTTTTTTGTGTGTCTGAAATTATTGCCAAAAGTCACACTGAAAGCAAGTGCCAGTATTGTGCTGACACTTTTCGTACTGCTTGATGCAGAAACCTTTATCAAATTGGCTTTTCCGTACAGTTACATTTGTTATGTGTATATATTCCACGTACGTATTTGAATATATGCTTTTTCTTTGTTTATAGCTCTTTAGGCAAACTTGCCATTGAAACAAGCCATTTCCAAAGGGTATAAACTAGACTACCTTCTTTCTCAGCAATAATATATGTAGTCCATTTCCAAAGGCAGATTCCTGAGGCAATAAAGGCAATCATGATTTACTTTCAACATAGATACTGGATATTTGACATATATCTAGGTTCTACCAAGTCATGTATCAATGACATAATAATTTGGTATTACTTTCTCTGGATTGCTTTTGTTCAATAAAGTTCTGCTTAATCGTCATAAATAGCTAATCTAAAAGTAAACAAATAACTGGAATAGGTGCACTGACAATATGCATTATTCACACAGCATCGGCAGTAAATCTACAACAACTATGTTGTCATGTAATGGCTTTCATTCTCAGAAAATACTATTGTGTGAATGTTTCCTATTTCAAATATGTACTTGTAAGAGTCAGCTCTATGTCAGAAGCTCCTTCCTTTATAGTTAGAAAAAGGTTCCCATTTATTTCTGCATGGTTACAGTTAAAGATTTCTGAAAGCAAATCACTAACATGAGGCTTAAAATAGATGTGTTCTCCCCTAAAGGATGCCAAGAATTTTTAATATTTCTGCATTTGATATTTTCTGTTTAAAATGTATATAAAATGCTGACACAGAACTCAGGTCTGAGGGAAAAATGGCAGCAGCAGATCTACAAAAGTGCACAAATGTGCTGTGTGTTTTTCACTATATATATTTGCATATAGAATTAACTTCATCTACTTATCTTTATATCATTTGCATTAGCCTGTTCTCATGATAATTAAGCCTGAGAACTGGACTTTTACTCTTTGCCAGTTGTAAAGAAACAGCAAAGCCTGACACTGCAGAAAATTTCTGGGTGGCACAAAAGAACCTAGATTGTGGTGGTGGGTTTTTGTTAAGTTATTGTTAAGTTATTCTCCCAATGGTTTATCCCCCTGATATGTTGGTTTCACCCCAGGTTTTCCCCTCCCTTGACAAGCTGTCATTCACCACCCCAGACACACCTGTTACATTATTCTCCCAGTGTCAATCCTTCCTAGTCCCTTCCCTTATTTCCAGAGGTTTCTCTGTCAATCCTAAACTCCGCCTGGGAATTCTCCTTTTTCTCGAAGCCCCATTGGTGCACGTGACCCTTTCCACTCCCCTTGCCTTCCTGATTGGCTGTCAGACTGTGAGTCCCTCCTGACCCCCATCCCCGTTATATCCCTGATTGGTTGGAGAACTGTATCTTCCTCCCAACCCTCCCTCATTTAAAAGAGACTGTAAGTGCAGGCTTTTTGGGATTTTTCGCCTGCACCCCTTGGGGGAATAAACCTTGAGAAGCATGCAGGAAACCTTCTCCCTGTCCTTTACTCTGATTCAAGGCACATCACAGCAGAGAGCTGTTGAAAACAGGCAGCACTGCTCTACACCGCTACCAGAACCTGGTCCAGACCTGGGAGTGGCCACTCTGGGCACGAGTGCCGGGGATGTGTGAGCTGGACAGGTGTCTCCAGCCTGTACGTCACTAGATTACACACTATCTGAGGACAGGAAAGGCATCCTGTTTCTCTGAAGGCCTGCAGACCTTGAGGAGACTAACAAACTCTCAGGCTGACAGATTTATTACAGGCCTGCAACAGGGTTGCGTGCAAAGGACTGAAGAAAGATTCTCACACTAAGTGTATAAATACCGTATTAACTCTACAATAAACAGATACATTTTGCTCTCAGCTTATGAGTCTCGTTTTCATATGCTGCAGCCAGTGTGAGCAAAAAGACTAAAGACTGGAACATGATGGTACACTGAATTTAGCCCTTTAATTTATATCACTCCTCTCCTTTACATTAATAAAAATGCCAGATAAGTTTCTTGGGTAATGCTTTGCCACTGACTCTATTTGCTGGCTGTGTGGCTTTAAGGACTTTTTTTTTTGGTTTATGAATGCTCCAACATGCACAAATACACCATATTTTAAGAATTCCTGTGGGGAAAAATCCCCTGGAGCTCCCTATCCTGCCATAAAGGCCAATAGAAGTATGTCATTTGAAAAACTCTTTGTAAGGTGCCTTCCATTTAATCTCTTTGATCTGGACTTCTTCATGCCTTTAAAACTGAATCAACAGCAACTTCCCTGGCATGGGTGGCTTTCCTGCTGTTTTGTTCTCCTAGCACAGCTCCAGGAGACAACTACCCTGGTGCCTTCTCTGGGCAGAGCAAAGTTTGTACACTTTCTCTGAGACAACTTTGTCTGTCTTACCCTCATAGAATGTATTTTTAATGGTTTCATGACATTGTACTATAAAATACCTTCTACTCATAATAGTAAGTCTCCAAATCTTACTGTAACTTTTATGGAAATTTTCAATTGAAACAAAGTATTAAAATATATATGTCTGCAGGCTTTTAACTGTTCAAGTACTGATATGTCGTGTAGTACACAGTTTTTTTTTCATTTTACAAGTGAACCATATACAAGCCATTGAGTAAATGTTGTTTTTTATGTTCCATCTGTAATAGAGCATTTGATGATCATATGGTTGCATTATTTCTAAGCACATTATTTCTTACAACACATAGTTCAAATCTATTTAGAAGAAAAGGGAGGGGTGCACACTTTGAAGAATGGGATGGCAAAAGTTTGATCTTCTGATTGTAGTTTTCGAGTCCAAATATGATGAAGATAACAAAGGAAAAGATTAATGAGGCAATTGTGCCAGCAGTCTGGGGGAGGAATCAGTGAGAATCTGGACTGTTCTCTCTTGGAAAATTTACACGAATGAAACCTTTTTAATTCTTCAACTATTTGACTCTGGTTAGTGACAGGATAAATACCTAAGAATGGTCAAGAAAAAATGTAAATGCTTAGATAGAGTTCGCTGCTCACTGCCTAAGAAGGGAGACAACTAATACCTAAGGAAATTCATTGCAAGCCACTGTGCAGGACAAGAAAAACTGAAGAATTGTTACTTAGGATTATTTCCTAAGACATTTTGTACAATTTTTGAACCATGCTGTCCTATGTGCTTTGTACATCTGTGGTGTAGAAAAACTCACATAAATTAGAATCTGAATACTGGATCTAGAATAGGCCTATGGTCCCTAATTATTGGAGAGAAGCAAAAGTTCTTATGGGGAAAATATTGCATTTATGCCTATGTTTCCACTTCAAAAAGAGATGGACACAGCTGTGCAGCTGGAGCAGGATTGAAACTAGAGAGCTGTTCTGGAGGGTATTCTTGGATACACATTTTGCATGTTACTTCTCATTTGCTCAAATGGAGAGTGATTATGTGCCAATTTGGCACATGCTTCTTCCTCTTCTCTTTTAACTTGAGTGTTTTGGCCATTCTGGTGCTTAGACATAGCCAAGACATTATCCACTCTCCACCTCTGCTGGAACACTCCTTCCTTCAAATGGAATATTTATGTCTATTGCTCTTCACTGACATTTTGAATGATATACCAGTATACCTTTATACCAACACGTGAAAAATATCAAAGAGCACCTTTTCTTTTTTTTAAACCGAAGAAACTAAAATTTTCTAGCAGGAGTACCTATAGTGGCTTTCTTGTCTTCTCCTGAGTAAAACAAAAACAAAATAGACAGAAGGAAGGATTATCATCTAGTGTATCAGAGGCAAATTCTGTGTGATGATAGGAGAGAATATAATGGCATTAGGATTGACATAGCCTGCTGATGACACATTTTCTGATAGTTATGGTTTCCAAATATATTTTTAACTTTTTAGCTTGTGGTAGAGACATTTAATAAGCTTTTTCAATTGCTATAATTTAGCACAATTAGGAAGGAAATTAAAAACATGGATGCCCTGTCCATAGAAATGTTCAAGAGCAGGCTGGATGGAACTTTGAGCAATCTGGTCTAATGGAAGGTGCCTCTGCCCATGGTGGGGGGGTTGGAATTGGATGATTTTTAAGGTGCCTTCCAACCAAGCCATTCTATGATTCTGTAGTGTGTTGGGTACTAAAGAATGACAATTATCTGTTGCCCAAGAATTTGTAGTTCTTATAGATAAATTGCATCATATTCTGTACTAATAACAGAAATGTGAAGGGACATAACAGCGATCAAGTCACATATTTGATACAATGTTCTTAGTGAATATTTG
The DNA here is from genome assembly GCA_017589585.1 of Phylloscopus whistleri. Lineage (NCBI taxonomy): Eukaryota > Metazoa > Chordata > Aves > Passeriformes > Phylloscopidae > Phylloscopus > Phylloscopus whistleri. Next base: position 48,895 of record JADMLD010001219.1, read on the forward strand.
AGAAGTTTGTTTCCATGGAACTTAACTTCAGTTATTTTTTAAAACTAACTGAATAATTTCTCTTGACATTGAACATTCTATAGCCTCAAGTTTTAGGCTTCGTTGTGCATTTATTTAAACTGTAGGATGAAAGAAGTTTACTATTAACTACAAGCTAAAGTTAAAAGTAGATGAGTTAGACAAGCTCCAGTTTCAGTTTACAACCATGGACAGCAGTAAGTTACTGACTCCAGGCTACTGGAGGTCATTGCTCTAGGACCTGGGCAAAACCAGACCAAAATTAACATGATATTCTATGAGCTATTTCCTTGGGATTTTTTTTTTTTTTTTTTTTTTCAGAAATCCAATCACAGTTTATATTTTGATGTATGACTTCTCCAGTATGTAAAAAAGATACATTTATTATATTATTCCTTGTACCTTATATTGATATTGCAAAAAAGGTTTGAAAGATGGATGTTGAATATCAGAAATTAATGCAGCCTGAGGAAAAAGAGGTCAATGAAATTTTCCTACAGACCTGCCTGCAAAACCCTACCATAATGAAGCGTTTTTCCATATAGGTAACAAATGTATGCTATTTGACTGAAAATCTTGGTCCAGACAGAAAGAAAGGGAGAAAATACCTAGAGCTGTATCCAGCACTTTGTACACTAAAAAACCTTTAAGGGATAGATTCATGGCTTGAAAGTAGACTAACTAATGGTTTTCCAAATATTTTCCTTCATATACCCAGTCAAATCTGACAACTTGGTTACATTCTATGATATACACCTCCATATTAAAACATTTACTGTATATTATTACTGTAGCCTGGAAAAACATAACAGTTACAAGAAAGCAAAAATAAATAGCATGAAACAGTATTTTCAGAGTGAAGATCCTGTCAAATATCATGCTTGTTTCATGCAGTCTTTGAAAAATCTTGCCCATTAAGTTTTGAAAAATGTGGCTCGGTATGGATTTGGTAACCAAATTACACAGTTTTAGAAATTGCCTGTGATTTCAAAACATTTTTTGTCCGAAGGAAACAAATACTTTGCAAAATAGATCTTGGCCGGAAACTTTAGGGAGACAGCTCTATATCTATTTGTAACATCTTTGGAAGAATGACCTTGTGTACATAAAGATTAGAACAGTTTTATAATAACGTGTTGGTTTGGGAAGACAGGTGTCTGCCAGGGAAAGCTGGAGTTTCCCTGGAATGGAGAATGTAAACCCCCTCCCTCCAAATTATGATAATTTTGCAATTAAGGGCTTTCAGGCAAAGATTTGGGAATAGGAATAACAGTTCTTTACTAGGAATATTAAAAATGCAAATGTAGTAGTACAAAAAAACCCCAAGCAAACAAACAAACAAAAATCCTAGAAACCTTGACAGAGTCAGAAATACCACCTGATATCCTGTTGGTCAGGGTGTTGGAAGCAATCCAAATAAATCCTGCTGGAGAAACAGATGTGGTTCTGTTGGAGTAGAGATGATCCTGTATAAAGGGGTCCAGTGGTGGTGAGATGGGTCCAGTCTTCCTCTGGGAATCCAGTGGAGAACAGAATACCTGGTGTTCCTGAGTCTCAGTTTTTATCTAGGTAGGAATGGTTGGCTCCCCCCACTGGGTGGAGCATCTCACAATGGGATGATGTAAATGTTTTCAGTCATGTGGTGAGCCTTATCCCCCAGAGGGGGATATCGTGGAAGAGATATGGAACATTACTCCACCTGGTTTTAACAGCTGGCCCATTAACAGAAAGTATCCACCCCCTCCCCTGTGGAGTTATGAGGAATGGGCTATACAAGAGATAAAGAAAACACCTCCCCAACAGCTGGAAAACAGAGTAAACATTTTTGGTTATGTATCGTAACTAAGACAAAGAAACCAAAAGCTAAAAGAAACCCATAGCAAGGTGGCAGTGGCAAAGGACAGTAGTCAAACATTATGACTTGGTAAATTCAGACTGGACATCACAAAATATTTTTAATAGTGGAACTGATTATGAAGAGGTGAGGAACCTCCATCCATGGATGCTGTCAAAGTTTACTAGACAAAGCTACAGCTGACCTAATCTAGGTTTGGATAGATCACCTCCAGAACACTCTCAATTCTTCTATAACTCTACTGCTACTACATTTATGATAATTTTAGGTCTTTCCTTCATAGCCGTGTACTGCTTGTTGTATTTACTTTCCTTTTAGAGTCAATGGGGATAAAAAGCTCTCCAAAATAAGATCACAGAATACTCTGAGTTGGATGGGACCCACAAGGCTCATCAAGTCCAACCCTAAAGTGAAAGGCTCATTTGTGGATTGGACCGACAACCTTGACATTATTAACACTACACTCTAAATAACTGAGCTAATCTCACATATGCCTAATTTCTTTCAACTGCTTAATTTAAGAAGGGTTGAACTGTACACTAGACTATATTGACTGCAAATATATCTTAGACTGAGAACTCAGGAGCTGATGGTATGTTTATAAAACTTATTTAGTGAATGCTTTGGGTAAATCCCATATGCAGTCCGGAAGGGGTTGGAACTTTAACTCCATCCTGAGAAGAGTTCTTCTGATGAGTTTCACTCTAATTTTGCTGTAATGTTAACAATATCAGCAACACAGTACAGAAATAATAAGTCTCAAAAAAATGAAAATTTTCTTTCTTTTGCTGTTGTCCAGCAATTTGGTTTCCTACAAACTTTTGAGAAGTTCCAGCCTGAGAGATGAAATAAGAAATATTCCTTAGCCCATTGTCTTTGTCTTTAGTATCCTAAACTATATACATACCTTGATGTGGATTTCATCTCCATTTCTGGAAACTCAAATTACCAAAACTAACCTGCTAGATTTAAAAAGTAAGAAATCAAAAAAAAACTTACTTGGTCCTCAGCAGAGATAATAGAACAACATTAATGACTGTTATTTTTTAGCAATTAGAAGTATTAAAGTGACTCAACAAAGAACTTTAAGATAATATATTCCCCCAACTTTTAACTGAAATATGCTTACCTTTTCTACTATCTTACGGACACTCATTTAATTTAGCTTTGCTCCAAGGTACACATTCTAGACCAGGCTGAATTGCCTTGGTTTATTGTTTGGTTTTCAAAGGACTGTTATATATGCAGAAGCTTTAAAGGGATGCTGATGACAGTGTGCTGCTAGTTAGGCATTTGAATGAACAAACAGCTCACACTTCAGAGGCAGGTTTTCTAGAATATGCATACACACCTATGGAAAGAATAGAAACAATTATAAATACAGCTGGTAACCAGAAAGCATGGTAAGTCATTTATGTCTGCAAATGAAAGGCACCCAAATAAAAAAAATATGACTGAAAAATGTAGAAGGGATTACAGGTGACCTTGCCCCTGATAAGTAACAGCCGTATTAATTACCCAATACAGCCTTGCCCCTGATGACTCACAGCTATAGCCAATAAAGGTAAGTGTGATAAAACGGAGTGGGTTAGCAGCTCACAGGAGGACCTTGAGGGAGGATCCAGAGGGAATCACTGCTGTGAGGTCTGTCTGGGTCTGCAGTTACAGCCTGTTAGAACCTGCAGACATAGTCTAGCTAGGTAAAAGCCTGCATTCAGAGTCTGCAAACTAATATATGCAGTCATAGTCTAGTAGGAAATACCTGCAGTCAGAGCCTGCAAGGGAAACCTACAGTAGGAACTTGCTACAGCCAGAGCCAGTAAATAGTTGGAATCAGGATAACTGAATTGTAAAGAGGAATAAACTAGGAACATTTTCATGCTGTGACAAACAAGAAATCTGTGTCTCAGCTCATTTCTACCCTTTAATGAGAGGCCTGCAGCAACAGAGAAATTAAAGGTATTTGGATACTGAGCCTTCTAGGAGAATAAATGGCATTTTACCATAGCAACTTAGTTAAGAATAATGAATCTGAAGCTGATGGAACTCTGCTGCTTAAGGGGACAGATTCTGAACCCATACAACTTAGTTGATCCCATCAATATTTAGTTATTTATTTTTACTACTACTAATAGCAAGAGACTGCTGAATTCTTCATGTTCATGTCTTCAGACAATGACAGCCATCTGCAAATGGCTAAGTGTTTTCAATTGTATAGTTTTCCAATGAGCTTATTTATCCTAATTTTAATGATCAGGTTGTGCTGGGTTATTTAATCAATAGTAACTTTAGGTACCATGGCACGTTCAGAATACTACTCTACATTATTTTGCTTGGAAACCATACTTGTATTTCAAGTTTCTCTGTGTTCACCTTCCCTTGTCTTCCTTTGCATAAGAAAGAGCTAAATAATTACAGAAATGAGTTAATTTATTTGTGAAAGATAACATCTCTATTGTCTTTCATTGGGATTTGAGGCAGACTGAGTTAATGAGACATGCATTTCAGTCTTGTTTTTCTCCACTGTATCTAAAGAGTAGCCATTATAGATCTGTTTTCTTTCTTTCTTTCTTAGCAGTCACTCACCTTTGACATATCTTTTAAATTACACCACTTGTCTTTAGAATTCTCCACGTTGCTGTCCATTTGGAAGCTTCATTAATTTTTAAAATGCTATTTTAACAAGTTTCTTGTTTTTAAAATAATTAGCTGCATGAGTAATTGATCCAGCTAACATTTATTCCTGCATTCCCTGACATGCTTCTGTTACTGACAGGCTACATTGTATAGCTGTATTTTTTTACTTGCTTCATGTTTTCTTCATCTACTTAAAACTATACCTTCTCTAGTCTTTATAGTACTCTCTCTGATCTAAGAGAATTTGATACAATTTCTTATTTTAAATTATCAGTAAGAGATTCAAAACTAGTATCTCACACAGAGAAGATGAATTCCTTGGATAGTGAACTAGCTTGGATTGAAACATATTTACTGTCTTCATTAATTTCCATTTTGTACCGAAAATGTTGTGCTGGCTTAGCACGGATAGCAAAAATCAATTAGTGACAGACTTTGAGATGGACAGCTGTGATATATGTTATAAAACAATTTGGGTTTTATTGTAAATATATAGGGTATAAAGTCATGCAGGCTTCAGAAAATAAAAGACATCCAGGAATTGTGTAACTTCTGCTGGTAACCCAGGAAAACACCATTTGCAAAAGAAAGAAGGGTGGCACCGAGAGGACATGGGCCTTTGCTGAAGATAGGTCTGACAACGACCCAGTGCTTGACACCAGCTTGACACTAATCTACATCGTCAAGGCCGTGCATCCCAATACAGGAGTTCCCCATAAATCCAATCAAGGGCATCTTCCTTCTTGACAAACTACTCAACGGACCGGCAGGGAGGAAAAGAGGATACATGAATATGTAACAAATACAAAAGAAACAAAAGACTGAGGCAACCTACTGTCCAGCCAAAAAACTGTATAAAAACTGGCTGCACAAGGCCGACTCTGTGAACTGTGGGAGACTCAGTGCGATAGAGGCCAAATCTAAGGTTCATCCAATGTCGACCCTGGGCTCGGCACTGACTTTTGCTTGTGTCTTTCTTGGACTTTTATATCTCAATTTTTCAATAAATTCTTTTATTGATAAATTGGCTGATTTCATTTATAACACAGCTAATATAGCCATTGGAAAAGTGATACATCTCTGTGAACACACATGGTTAAATATCAGAGGAATCTTGGGAAACTTCCCTTGTTCCTTCCTGCCTTGAAAGATGTAAACTGGCCTTGGCTCCCGGTGGGCCGGGCCCGGCTGGCCCCTGCCTGGGCCAGGGTTTCCCAGGAAGCTGCCGGGACTGGTGATTCTTGGGCAGGAGGAGGGGAGGCAAATATGCCCCTGTCCCGGCCTGGATTGAGTTTCCAATCCACCTGTAAAACATCCTGCTACTAAGCTGTGGGGGCCGAGCCCTGCTCCCCCTCCAGTGACTCCCGGGCAGAGGAAAAGGAGGGAGAGGAAAGCCCAGCTGCTTTTGAGAGATCATGCAGCAACCCTGAGCCTGGGCTGGGCCACCCCAGATGAGACTGAGAGGTGGAGGGGAAGGCATCCATCTGCCTACATAACTACTGAGATCCTGGCTGCCACTTGTGAGCCTCCCCCATTGGCGTGGCTTTGAAATCCGAGTGGCTGCTGTCCAGCAGAGACCACAGGGACATCTGCAAGCCCGGGCGAATGTTAACTCTTTCCTTAGCAGATGAAACTTTTAAAACTCTAATCCTCCTTTTGAGTAAAAAGAAAAGGACAGAGTGAAATGTAGAGAAGACATGGCATGAGACGGAGGTCAGTGAAGAGAGGGTAAAAGACTAATTAGGGGAAAGGATTGAGGAGTTTCCACGTTCTAGGCTGAAAGTCTTCTATGAGCCATAGTAATGAACTATAATGTGCTAGAATATTCCTTTAAACTGTAGACAGTATGGATTTGGGGAGATAGATCGAAGCAAAGGTATTTGTGATGGACTAAGTGCATATTGAATTAGTAGCTGTGATCCTACTACTGAGAAGTTTGAACAGAGAGAGAGATAAAATAAGAAGCCCTCTGTCCCAGTGAAGAAGTGAAGAGAGACCTCTATTCCACGAGATGAAGAAAATTCTGTGTCTTTGGTGTTCTTTTATCTTTAAAATGACACCCCAAAGCGTCCATGACCCATATGCAATTGTGGGAAAAACTGCTGATGAGAGGGTTCTCATGGTTTGCAGAATTTTCCCCGGTGGCTGCAGATTCGTGACATGGGAGGACTGTTTTCTTGTGGCAATGTTTCCATGGGAGTTCTAAGAGAAACTCTTCTCCCTAAGAATTGATGAAAGACTATTTTAAGTGGTGAAACTGACTGAAAATCACAGGTTTTGTCTCTTTATGTTGTAGTGGGAAAGTGAAAAGTTTGTGGGGAGAAGTGTTTTTGAAAAGATTCATTCTGATTCTCATTCTTTTCTTTTAGTGTGTTGATAAATCTATCTTTATACCCTGCAAGTTTGAGCCTGCTTTGCTTTTCTCCTAACCCTATTTCACAGTAGCAGGAAAGAGAGTGAATGATTCTGGTAGACATTTAAATCGCTACAAATGTATTAACCAAAGAATGAGAAACAAAATCTCTAGGAACTTCAAGTGAAGTAAAAATTGAGTCCTGAAAAAAGCCTCTCAGAATATGAGTACATTTTATAGCTGCAGTAGGTGTTCACAAGATGTCTTTTATAACTACTAAAATGCACATCATTTAGATTTCTTTGTACTTGCAAATGTTGAGTTTAACCACTCTTTGAAAGCTATGTTCCTTAGGGTAAAAAAGAACTTTCTAAATAACTATACAGTATCCGATTATCCAAGATTTAGGTACAACTAATTAGGATAATGGGAGTGTTAGAAGGTGGGAAAAGAATCCCACAAAACTGACTCAGCAAGTCAGTTGCTGCTGGCTAAAAATTAAACAAACAAACAAACAAACAACAACAACAAAAACAACAACAACAAAAAAACCCAAAACAAAACCAAAACAAACAAAAAACTGGTTTGCTTTTTTTTGCTACGTTTCACCTCTGTGGCTCTTCACAATTCCTGATGGTACCAGCAACAGAAGGACTGAATTTAGAACTGAAGCTCAGTTTGTTTTTACAAATGGAACTATCTAAAATTAATGTAGTAATTCTCATAAGGAAATCTAATCCCTATTCCACTACATGGCTGAAATCAAATGCATATACCTGCATAGATCTTTGAGTCACTTTGCTCATGTTAGCAGTATTTGAATATATAGAGATGACTGTCATGAACATGGCCCACATCCAAATGATTCAAAAGGCTTATAAAGAGAGTTAGATTTTAGGTACACCTTTAAGCACTTTTTCTTCTGAACTCTTAGAGAGTGGTAGACTATTTTGAAGAAATCGATTCATTTTCTTGTCTCAGAAGGCTGTGGTGGAAAACCTGTGCTCTAAACAGAATATATTACCAGTTATTAACTGTAGAACACTGCAACATGTACGCAAGAGGAAAAAAGTAGTTTTTCTTTTCCTCTTATTTTATATGGAGCCTGTATGACTAACCCAGGGTTTCCCAAAACAGGGATCAAGAAATAGACAATCAGATCTTTTTCCAATGACAGAATCAATTTCCCATTTACTTTCTGGAAAACTAATTTTCTTCTACAAATTGCCTTTCAACAATTACTTTGGCCCACTAGGATTTCTTCTGAGGCCTACTATTACGTGGATTTAACTTTGTTCCTTGTGTTCTCTGTTTGGGATTTCTGGCAAACATCACAAGCTAACAGCCAAATGGATCCAAATTTCATAAATATGGAAAGCAAATACTTTGTGCAAGCTTAGATATGTGGCTTTAACATGCTGAGATATTTTTAAATCTCTTTTTGCTAGAGGTTATTCCACTGGTCTTCTGGGGAGTCTGGCAGCTCTTTTGGGAGTGCTCACTTGTGCTGTAGTTAAAAGAGCTTTCAGGAGGCTGAAGTACCAGTGTGTTTCACTGCACAATTAAAACACTTCAAAGGCAAGGGTTTCAGGAGACAATTGTTCTGATATGCAACTAAGGATTGAAAAGACAATTATGAATGACTACCCTCATTTTCTACAGTCTGCAGGATGTAGGTTTCATCCATGATTTAAGAAATTTGTGCTAGGTTGTGCTAAGTTATAGGAGCAGTTTTTGTTGCGATCTGAGGATATCAGGATATCAAACATATAAAGACTTTTACCATGGTTAATGTCTTCAAGCCTCTGGATTTGTTTTGTTTTGTTTGGTTTGATTGCTTGGTTTGGTTTGATTTCCTTCCTCTGCTTAAATGAATCTCACTTTAACTTCTGATAAATGACTCAGTGTTTTTTGTTTTTGTCTGGAAGATATTTTGGTACTCAGACCAAGTCACTTTTCAATGTTCTTTTTTTTTTTTTTCCCAAACAAATTGAAAACTGTCTAGATTTTTTTTTTCAGCTTTTGAATAACTTGTGTAGTTTTTTTTGTTCACATCCGTCATTATTTCTTCTCCCTTCTCAAATTTACAGACACAAACTCTACACATTTTATTCATATCTCAGGCAAACACTTTTTGTAAGTTTTGTCAGAAGTAAGATGATTGGTCTTGTCTGGTTAATTCTACTCTTCCATTGTGTAAACAAGTGTATTAAAAAAAAATTATGGCAACATCATAATAAGAACTTATAATTGTATATAATTAAAATCACTGCTTTCAGAAATAATTTTTAGAAATATTGATTTCTATAATGTTCTCTTTTTTATAAGGATAGTCCTCATATCTTGTTTACAGGTGTATTATTTTTAATTTTATGTAAAACCCTACATCATCTGGCTATATTTTCATGTTGAAAATTGTCTCATGAAAGTTGTCACTTATTAATACTTGATTTAATAAATATGGCTTCTAGTTGCACATCTCTTTTTACACATCACTCAGGAATATTTGTCAATCAGGGAATGAAATTCTTTGATTCTTTCCAACTAAATGAATAGATTCTCATTCCTTACTCCATTACTAATTCCTAAAATGTAAGGAATCACTGGAACAACTTTCTGGTTTCACCAGCCCATTAGAAGTCATTACTATGAAGTATTCTAGGTGCCTGATCTTAAAAAAAAACCAGCTCCTACTTTAGTGAGCTATGCTTTTATAAAGAGGGTTTAGGTTCCTAATGGTGAAAACATGAATTTGCTTGTTTTTTTCAGAGATCTTTTGCACCTTTAGTTCTTCTTGTTTTAAAGTTTTACCAATCTGGATTTAAGTAAGATAAACTTGCTTAAATGCTATCTATTCACATGGTTTGAAAATAATCTATTTATCTTCACTTGGCTTGGGTCCATCATTCTGATTTCTATATTTCTAATAATTCAATGGATAGCATGCTATTGGAAAGACTTCCAGAAGGAAATGTCATTCTTCCTATCATTCTAGTTTTGGATGTGGTTTCATATATATGACTTCATATGAAAAAAAAAAAAAAAAAGCAACTATTTGGAGAATTTACACACTATAACACTAAAATTAATTGTATTTTCAGTAAAGTATGGTTTTTTCAGCACTTTAAAATCTGCTAAAAAATGCAGAAAAATATATTATTCCTCTTGAGACAAGTGAAGTGTTAATATCCAAGTGCAAATGACTGTGAATCTTTGTGATGCATCTGTGCATAGACTACTAAAATATGTGAAAACACTATATATTTTTTCAATGTTCTAAATGCTTCTATCAAACTTTGTGATTGCAATTACTCAAAAAACTCAGAAGCCCTCCTACTTGCATATCATAATGAATCTATCTTACATCTTGTCTGATGTGCTTTTTGTGTTATAAAGGGAGGATGAAGATAGATTTGCTCAGGGCCTATGGAGTTGTCCCAGTTGTAATAGTTTATATTGGTACCCTAGTATTTTTGCCATTGTTTTCCAACTTTGTAACAACACTTGGAAAGAAAGAAGAGTACATTTTCCATGACAAGTTTGTTGGAGAAATCAGCTGCCATAATTTTGAACCTTGTTAAATTGACAGAGTTTTGAAAAGGCTGCAAGTGAAACGTTGCTGATAAAATTTATACCTTGGTTTCCTAGTGTTGCCAAGGGTAACCAATAACCAGTCACAGGCTGAAAGATGAGGGCAGTGACCTCCTGGCACCTATGGTGTCCCAGCTTCTGGATCCCACCTTGGAGCAGACCCCATCCCTCCTCTTCCCTGCTAGTTTATATTTAGTGACATGCTGTTGCTGTCACCTGTATTAGTGAAGTTGAACACAAAAGCAAGTTCAAAATGCTTTGGCCTACAATCAAATGTATTTCAGTGCACAGAATGGGATTTCTTCATCTATTATAATAAAAATACCTAAAAATTAGTATAGAATAGTCTATTATTTTGCAATCATAACATTTTGAAACAAGCAAAAATGTGATATTCTACATTCTTTTTAGTTAATATTTTTCTTTGCAATGTTTTCCTGTTAGATCAATTGAAAAAATATTTCTAGTGTAGAAAAATGTATACTTCTAAAAGGCTGTGCACTGCACCTAACTCAACTAAATCCAATTTTAATGCCCACAGCAGGTGCATCACATTGCTAAGTAGACCTTTTGTCATTTGAACTAAGCCCACTGCAGTGGAGAGCAGTGATTTTGTGAGGAAGCAAGGACAGTCAAAAGATCAGTAAAATGATGTGTATTCTAGAGTGATAGCAGCCAAGGACTATGTGGATCCTCTTCATTTCAAAAGTGTAGTTAGACGGGACTTAATTCTGAACAATTTTATTTGTTGTCATTTGCAAGGGAATGAGTAGGTTGCAAGCTTTTTGTTACTCATCTACAACTATAGCCTTTTGAAAACAGATAATGTTAAATGTGTCTTGTTTAAATGATTCTACTGCCTCTGTTTTAATTGAAAATATTATTTATGGAAATGACCCAATGTTCCCTAAATGCTGTTTTAACAGACTGCTTGCTCACTAGTTCAAGATGATGTTTTTCATATAACACTTCTGCAAACAGATTTTGTTTCTCTTTTAATCTGGTATTTCTATATTCTCTCTTATTTTCCACATGCACTCATGGATCTATTGCTTTTCTCCTGCTCAGAACTTCCATGCATTTCACTTCTGGTCTCAGGCTCAAAAATCTTTTTTAAATACCATACCCAGAACTCTACTGCTCCTACAGTTTGTCTTCCTCTACAGCAAGCAAATATTAGTTTTAAATAATATTTTTTATCTCTGAATAAATCAGGTTTATACTATGCATTCTGAAATTTACATTCAAAACAGGGAGAGTTATTTTTGGACAGCTGGAAAAAAATAAAAGAGCTCTTGAGTGATCCAATTCACATTAACCACTGAACTATTTCTGAAATACTCCAGATTTAGGGAAGCTCAAAGATACTGAAATGAATCTTTATCTCCATTGCTTGTGTTCTCTCAAGAAAAGCAGAATAAAAACCTCACTCAAGAGGACACATCTTTTCTGAACAGAATAGAAAATGCTATGAATAAAAATATTTGTGACAGAGATGGACTTGAAGCCTAAAGCATGGAAAGAATATTTGATCTATACAATTTATAACACAAAAGAAAGGACTGAAATCCTACCCTACTGAAAGCAATGTCAAAACTCCCATTTTCCTTTAATAGCTAGGTTTTTACATGAAAGACTTTTAAGGAGGGAAAAATTATGTGTTTAGGTTCTCACTGCAAAATACTGCGAGTAATTTCCCAGCAACATTTTTAACTTAAGTCCTTGCTGCAAGGTTAACATTTGAATCTGAGAAAGCAGGGGTTTGATTTGAATTTGTCTGTTTCACATTTTGTCTTTTAAAGACATTTGCATTCTGAAGAGCTTTACACACACTTAGAACTTTGAGGCAAAAACTGTGGTTCTGACTCATTTCTGACAACAGTGTGGCTCTACTGTCACTTCAGGATCAAGCTTGTCTGGGGTCCATGCCTTCAGCTTCTTCTTTATCTGCATGGAGGAAGCTGGTGAGCACTTCAATGAGTCATTTTCTGTTTAAAGATCAGGAAAGATGCAGAAGCAGTTCTTGAAATATTTTTCTTTCCTTAGCTCCTGCAGCTCCATGGTGGATGTTATCTGTTGCTGTCACAGATGCACGAGAATATTAACGTTGAGATGCTGGGAGCAGGATACCTTTAGAAAAAACATACTTGGTCAAAAAAGTTTTTTCAGTTGTACAGCCACATTAGACCATGAAGCCATTTTCTCTAATCTATAATTTCTCTAATCTCTTCTTTTATTCCTATTACACAAATTGCAGAGTAAAGCCAAGACGTTTATCAGCATGTTGTCATTCTATACTCTATATTCTTAAATCCATTAAAATTGAAATACTATAAGAAGAAGAGTAATACAACTGCACTGGAGATTCTGTTCAATGAAAGAGACATCAGGCAAGCAGTCTTAAAAAGCAATGGCTTCACCCAGTGAGGCACACATTGAGTGGGATGGATGAGAACTGGCATCCTCTATAAACAACATTTCTCCCTTTATGTTTCAGAACAATTTTCTCCAAGTCTGCAACATGCACAGAGACATTTTTCACCACTTTATATTGTGGTTTTATTTCTCTTTATGTTCTCTATATAGAAATTAATATCCTATACCTGCATTGTCTTCTTAAGACCTTCTGTGAATGACATAAGAATCTGACAGCTTTCTTTTTAAACGTTTTTCTGCTTGGCTGAACTTTGTCATCTACTTACTAGCCAATAAAAGTTTTCTTTCATTGTTCATTTTATGAACAGAGATGACAAACATAATTTTAAATTGCTGTACTATTCATTGTATCTTGAGAAGTACAAAATTAAGACTTGAGCATAAAAGAAATGCTTGATAAAAGAATAAACAATCCATACTTTTGTCATTCTTTTGCTATAATTATTCAAATGAATTGCCTTGATCTTTTAATTGAATTAATTTAGGATTACTATTTTTCTTTCATGGAGAACAAATTCCATGGTTATTTACTATTGCAATACACTATAAATACACAGAGGGGAAAATGGCATTGAAATAGCACTGTGTACTACTTTATAAGTAAAATACTTCTGAATTAGACACCTTTTAAAGCTCTATGGTCAACACTTGTGAATCATAATCTCCCCAGGAAGCAACTGAGAAGTTAACATAAAAATGCTCCAAGTTATTGAAATGCACAACACAAAACCAAACCTAAGTGAAGGAGACACCTGAAACCTATAGGAAACTGTTCTTTTTTGTGAAGTCAATAAGCTGCTCTGATTACACACTTTCCCAGTATCCTGATATATATTGTCTATTGTTCTATATTTTCTTCATGTTACCAAAAGTCCAGAAAAATAAGAGTACAACTTGGATTCAACAGTCTCTTGTTGCACCCTGAAGCCAAATTTAAACAGAATAATGCTCCAATTTAAAAAAAAAAATCAGAATAACCTGTTTTCTTTGTGGAAAGCTTGCATGAGGAGGATCAGTCTGCATTGTGTATCTACACAATGCTTTTTAGAGAAGAAAGCCAAAAGCTGATATTTATATATTTTATTTTTAGATCTTGAGAACTTAATTGTACTATCACATAAGACAAATGGTAAATGTGTCAATAAAGAGGTAATTCAGGGAAGGGAAGCACTAAGTCAAATCCATTTCACTACAAATAAACTAGCAAAATAGGCCACTAAACTGGGTTTATGTGCAGATGAAAAGTGACAGAGAGAAGGACATACCAGCATGGAGATGAGATGTATCCCTCAGTGTGTCAGTAATTCTGCCCTCCTGCCCGTCCACATTTTTTTCTGTCCTTTCCTGTGGAAAGAAAGAGGATAGAAGGATGGGAAACAACTCCATGCTTAGCTGGCTCTTCTCCCATGGTTATTAGAATATGCTTGGGAACTTGGAGGCTTTGAACTGCTCTAAGATGCCTTTTTTCCCTGTGGTTAGGAGCTATCTGAAACAAGTCAATGAGTTTTGCATCAATCCTGAATTAATTGTGATTGTGGATACCACACTAAAGACCCCTGTGCCTCAACAAACTTAAATACAAAAGCAAATATCCATATGTGTTTCATATTTACATTAAAGATATTAAAGATATGAAATGCGTATATATTGAAAATATATGAATTTATATTACATTTATATGAAATATATTCATCTTAATGTCTTTCATATTTATAGGCAAATATGTGGTTCTCATGAGATGTGTGTATTGGACTGCAAACATGCACTTCTGTGAAATGTTGCCACTTAGGGCAATTTCATTTAGTTTATCTCTGCACAGGTAAAGCATTGGTAATAATATTAATGATAATTAGCCTTATCTTCCTTGAATATTGCTGTTGGTCTGTAGGGAAAAACATTCTTAAAAGCTGAAAAGGCTCCCTTTCTCATTTTCATTTCCTCTTTAATTAACCATTATTTAAGTCTCTAAATATTTTATTAGGAAAAAATAAAATTAACCCCCCACATACTTTATTTTCAAAACTACTTCCAGATCAAAAGAGACTCAGAGATGGCTCTTTAGCTCTGAGGTTACCCCAGGCCATCAATATGAAAGAACATCTTTCAGTGATTTGAGTCCAAATTCATCTCCCTTGAATTAGTCAGCCAAAAGACAGATAGATGGTTCTCCAAATTAGCCAGCTGTGCAAAGAAACCCCCCAAAGCCAGGTACACATAACTGTGGGAAATTGGCCAAGCTGAAGTAACTAAGATGTTTATATTTTTACAGGTAAAGAAGATTTAAGCCAGAAACATAAAACCATACCTGCTGCCGCTGCAACATCTATAAGAATGCTAAGAAAAATCCCCAAGACAAAGAGAGGCAAAGACCATCTGGGAAGTTGCAGACGTTGACAAGTTTTCGTCCAAAACGTAGCTTTTGAACACTGGTTGAATGGACTTTTTTCAAGTTGATTGTTATCACTAGTTAAAATTAGGCTATTAATTATTTTAACTGTTGTTATTTGTTAAGATGACTTTGTTGATTTTTATTGTAAGTGTTGTTATATTATCATAGTTGCCATGTTCAATTAGTTATTTAGTAAGGGCTATACAAAATTTTTAGTAAAGCTTTTCTATTACTATTTTTTGTAAAACAGAAAAGGGGGAGTTGGTCAAGCTGAAGCAACTATGAACCTAAGGCCGTGGGAAACCCCTTTCTAGTTGTGATGAGTAGTAAAAGTTCATGGGAGTTTGCATGTTAAGGAAGTTGTTCCATATATGGTTATTTTTTGTGGTTGTCAGTTATGTTGTACAAATATGGTTATATTCCTAGTTTGAGTTTCTGATTGGACCTTTACCTTTAGACCTGTGCTATATATTGTCATGTTTTCCTCAGTCCTGGGTCTTCGGTTGGTTGCCCCACGGAGTCCTGGATACTGTGTACGGTTTTGTGGCACCATCCCTATTTTCTTTTATCTGTTATTAAAGTGTTCTTTTTCTATTGAAGGGCCAACCGTCGTTCCCGCTCCTAATTATTTTCTTGCTACCCTCTGCCATGAAGTCAGGGGACCTCAAGTTTTGTCACAGATACCCTCACTGCAACACTTAAGTTCCCCATTACGTCCCATAAATCAGTACTTGGGATATTAGGCAATTATCCTGAATGATCCATCTCCCTTTTATCTTGACCTGTGCAACTAGAGAACCTGAAAGTTGCAAGTTGCTCCTATGCTAGGCCCACAAGATGCTATTTTCCTGCCTGTCTATGCTTCTTTACGCAATTCAAACCTTTGTCCCAGCTATCACAGCTCTCTTTGGAAGGATGATTGTTTGTTTTCTTATTGGAGGAATGGAAAAGGATTGGTTGTTTAAGTGCAGACAGCAAGGTATGACATGTACTGAGCTATTTCCCAGACCTAGGAAATCATGTTCCTAAACACACTTCTTTTACAATTATTCTTTTCACTCCTGATTTTGCATCAAGAGGCAACAGTCACATGTTTGGATAGTAACACAGGACTGTTATCCTTATCTTGTTTATCCTATGTGTTTTCTACGTGAAAACTTTAGTGAACTGGTGGTTCTCCAGAAAGGGTAAAGCTATTGGGAGGTTACAAGCTTCCTGGGTTTTGAGGCAGCAGCCACATGCTGCTCTCCACACTCCTCAGATCCAGCTCTTCAGCCTGAGACAGGAAAGATCACACATCTTGTGAATTCTCTCAGCAACCTGACAGCTGATGTTATGAATGTTCCATTCCTCCATTTATGAGGAACATATAATTAATGCCTTGGTACCTTTCAACTATTTTCAAACACAGACAAATTCAGCTATGGTAAGAGACAGCAGCTTATCCCTGGGAAGGGTCTCAAATCCCATTGGTGTTACCAAAGAACACCAATCTGTACATCAAATTAGAAGAACTCTATTCCAGCAAAACAGAACAAAATATTCAAATATGTACTGATGCAGAACTTCCTTAAGTAGGATAATATATACTTTCCTACTTCTGGGAAGGCATGTGTTCCTTATCCCTTTTGCCAACATGGTCTACCTGACAGAATGACATGGATGAGATCTTTGGGAATCCCACCCAGAGAAGGCCAAGTGCAGCTATTGATTCACTCCACATTGGGATGGATAAAGCACAGTTCTGAAATAACAATGAGCATTTTTTTCTCCTTATCCTTGCTAGTCTGGCCTCTGTACAGTTGGACATCCTCCCAATGAAGTGAAAACTGGGCCCCCAACATTTCTATCTGTCTTGATTTGGAAAGACAGGTATCTGCCAGGGAAATCTGGTACTTCCCTTGGAATGGAGAATGTAAACCCCTCACCCCCTCCAAATTATTATAATTTTGCAATTAAGGGCTTTCAGGCAAAGATTTGGCAATAGGAATAACAGTTCTTTACCAAGAGTATTAAAAATACAAATGTAGTAGTAAAAAACAAGCAAACAAACAAGAAAACAAAAAAAATCCTAGAAACCCTGACAGAATCAGAGCTACAACCTGACACCCTGTTGGTTAGGGTGTTGGAAGCAGTCCACAGTAAGTCCTCCTGGAGTGGCAGATGTGGTTCTGTTGGAGCAGAGATGATCCTGAGAGAAAAGGGTCCAGTGATGGTGAGAAGGGTCCGGTCTTCCTCCGGGAATCCAGTGGAACTGGATACCTCGTGTTCCTATGTCTCAGTTTATATCTAGGTAGGAACGGTTGGCTCCCCACACTGGGTGGAGCATCTCACAATGGGATGATGGAATGTGTCATGTCATTGGTGAGCCTTAATGTCCCATTACCAGAAGATATCCCCCTGTAGAGAGGACAGGTGGTGAAAGAGATAAGAAACACTGCCCCACCTGGTTTTAACAGTTGGCCCATTATCAGAAGGCATCTGCTCCCCTCCCCCAGAGTTACAAGAGAAAGAAAAAAACATCTCTCCAACTGCTTTCAACAGATGGAATAGAATACACATTTTTGGTTCCATAGCCCAGAACACTCTCCAAACTTGTTTCTCTTTGCCTGTCAGCAACTGCATGCTCTGCCTAAACCAGATTTCTACATAAATTTATTAGAAGAAAATTATTTTAGTTGTTTTTCTTTCCTCCACCCACATAACTTTTGAAAAATTTCTAAGCCACATCAACTCTTCAAACCATTGGTATAAGATCACTGCTTAAAGCAACCTTTGAGAAAAAGTCTGCCCATTCTTTATTTTAGAATTTTGTTGATTTTTTTCTATCACTCTCCAATTTAAAACCTGAACCCAGGTAATCTTAGAGGCTTGTTTGTCAGTAGAAAAGTAGAAAACCTGTGGAAATTTCTGTATGTCTATGAAGAGACTGATATGTGGAATAGTCCTTCCAATGGCTCCAGTAAGTGTACATCTGACTTCAAGTCCTGTAGCCACCTCATATCATAGGAGTGGTTAGGATGGAATTCTTTGTATGGAGTTTTTAAAAACTTTAACAAAATTTTTATGTGAACTGAAAGAAAGCAAGAACCTTGAAGGAGAATGACAGTGCTTAAGCCCAGAAAATATGACTAAAATGTGTCTAACCTTTCAAAAGGTCTGTTGTGGGTAGAAGACATATATTAATGATCTTAAAAATGGTTGTAGAAAGACTTGTATTTTTGGAAATACTTTGTGGAAACTGCCTAGTTAATAATAATAATAATAATAATAATAATAATAAATAATTAATAATAATAAAACAAACAAACAGAAACCACCCCAAAACCACAAAAAACACCCCAACCAAACAAAAGAGAACCAAAGCAAAAATAAGAAAACCAAACCAAACCAAATAAACAAAAAACCCCAAACAAAAAACAAAAATGCAAAAAACCAAACAAAAAACAAACAACCAAAACTAATCAAACTCTTTTTCTGTGAAACAACTGTACTTCATAGTGAATATCTCCATGGACATTCCTTGTAATGATGGACATTTTCTGATTGCTGCTGGATTGTTCACTGCAAGGAATATGGATTCGCCACTAGCTTTCACATTAAACAGTGTTGAGTAGGTTTGAAAAGAATTTTGGAATGAACAAAAACTCTTTGTATACCCACAAATATTAGGAAAATATCAAAAAGAAAATGAGTTCAGGAGTAGGTTAATGAGCTACAACAAATGTGATGAGTATTTAGTTTTGCTTTCTTTGAATGTTCCTCAAATTTTAACCAGAACTAATTTAAAATAGTTAAAAACCCAGGAAAAAGTAGATAAAGAAATACCACCATCATTTTAAAATGAAGCTTTGTGAGCCTTTAGAATTGAAAAGAGTTGTATATCTACGAAGATATCCTGTTTTCCTAAATTTGTACATGAATTATCCTAAAAACCTCATTTCCATCTTTATGTGCTTCGTTAAGACTAGGCCTTGAATAGCCCTGTTTGTAGAAGTTTTGGTCCTGCTGCCAAGAAAAAAAATGTTGCTGGATGCTCTTGAGGAAGGAGGAACTTGATAGTCTTGAGAGAAGAGGATGTGAACTAGAGAATTATGTGCCTGAACACATCTCAGAAATCCCAAAAGATTGAGGATGCCTACCAAGCACATGCTATTTCTCCTGATATTTTAAAGTCTGGGGCCTGCCAAAATTCAATGCTCTCTTTGTAATCACATGGCATACACGTGATAGCCAGACAAAGGACACCTGCTTCCTGAAAAAGACAGGGATTGATTTCTTTCAAAAGTAATTGCCCACAGCAGTATGAGTTTGTTCTGCCTTTCATGGTGTTTTTTTTTTTTTTTTTTTTTTTTGGTTTTTTTTTGGTTTTTTTTTTGTTTGTTTTTTTTGTTCTTTTGTTTTTTTGTCAAATAAAATGGAACTAGAGAATGTCAATCTCCTGAAGGATAAAATGAGATTGGTGTTCTCCATCAGAGAAAGGATTTGGGATTACAGTGAAATTTAAAGGAACGCGAAGTCCAGCCATTATCTGTATCATATACCTGAAGATAATTTAAATGAGGAAAAATGGTAGTGAAATTCATTAAAAAATAAAAACAATATGGCCTTAGGATGAGATTGGTGCAAGTGACAATCAGACAGAAAATAACACCTGTTAGAACTGCAAATCTTGCATCACCAGTCACATTACTCTGGCCAAAGTAGTATTTTTATAGTCCTGTATTCTGAACAGCCAAACATCAGCATCTCAATGCCTGACCTGGGAGACTATATAAAGATAGAATTTCAGACTAAGCTATATAAATACAAATTAAAATATATTTTCCTCTTTCATAGCAGAAGGCAATAAAGCATCACTTTAAGTAGCATTTATGAGAAAAAACCAGATACTGTAATTTCAAATGAATGGGAGCAAGAAGAGTTACTACAACTCATTATAATCTCCATTTTATAAAATGAGTGTGGTATTAATTCTTATATTTGTATTTACTGATGATTTTAAAACTGCAGAACCACTACACCCATGTTTCTTTCACAGTAAAAAAACCCTCAGTATTGTTATAACTTCTCTGAGTGACATGCTTAGAACAGAGAGTATTTTAACAAGCCTTTTATTAAGCATGTGCTAATCATCATACAATTATTGAATGCAACTCCATCTACGTCAACCTTGCAGCCATTTTATCTGTGAAGAAATATTCTTTAGGACATGGCTGAGAGAAGAACTTGTAAAACAGTCTGTAGATTTTTAAAAACGTTTTATTAACCCATTATTTTTTTAAGAGTACTTTTTTCAGGGTTTTTTTTGTTGTTTGTTTGTTTGTTTTTGGTGTTTTTTTGTTCTTTTTTTTTTCTTTTCTGTACACATATGAAGCAGCATTTGCAGAAAACCAAATGATGCAAGAAAGCTACTTTCCAGTTTTCTGCCCACAGTGTTTCCTATTAAAAACCTCCATCTCTAGAGGAAAATGTAGAAGCCAAATGTCCCTTAAAATTTTGCTGCCTGCTCTATCAAGTAGAGTAATTTAATTGCATCAAGTGACTATCTAACTGATGCATTGGTCCAGTAGACCTTCCATGTGTAAATGCATTTTACACAAACATCTATGTTTGTGTAACACCTTTAATAAAAGGGACAGTATATGTCTTTGCAAGATTTCTATACTGGAACACATATTTTGCCATTTTGTATTACATGAGATTGCACCAAAGTTTGGACATTGTTCAACTTTTCAGAATTTGAATCATATTTGTTGTTGCTTTTTAGCTCATGTTGTTTTACTACTAGGAGTCCACTGCTTTCTTTTCTTACTTTACAGGAGTTAATATCTAAGACGAATTCAATAAATGCTCTTTTTCTGATAGATAAGAAATGAACAGAAAAGATACATTTGCTGTGCAACAGTGAATATTGTCACATTACTTACGTGTGTTGAAGCATATTCAGCATGAAATCAAGAACTGCCCAAATTATATATAACGAATACTTCTACACTTTTAACTGTTAGTTCACTACATGCTGCATGTCTTGGATGATTTTTAATTTTATACCAATACCCATCATTGCAGCGTGCAACCTGTTTGCTCTAGCAGACGAATCTCAGGTGCTGAAGGTGTAGCTGAATCCTGTTCTTTTGAACACCAGGTCGCTGAATCCCACCTTACTGACAGCGCAAGAGGAAAGCTACCCATAAGACATTTTCTACATAAAAGAGATATCAATCCTAAATTGACATTCTCAATTGAAATCCAGTTCTAGTCAGGGTATGGCAGCATTACTCTCATGGTTAAAATTCAAGGTGATTCTTAAAATATGCACTTTGTTGGTAGTTACGATCAAATCTAAGTAGCACTAGAATTAACAAGCCTCAGAAATGTAAAACACTGAGATGAGGAAAACATACAGAGTTAAATCTGTCTTGTACCAATATTTAATCAAAATCAATATGTCCACATAAATTTTTACTAGTGCAGATTTGACCCTCTATTAACATCGAGATGCTACAGCTTAACCAGGGCTAAGTAGGACCCTGCCTTTCACACTACTAAGGAGATAATCTCTATCCAGGTTGTACCATCATATGAAAGGACCTGTGTAAATACTGACACATAATTACTTGTAAGTGATGATTTTAACCTTCTAACAGTCTTCTATAAAGCCAAGCAAAATAATGTCAATCAGTGAAGTGCAATTTTTCTTTCATTTTCAAACCAAAGCCATTGGTTGTAAAACAAAATTTGCATGCATCACAGCAGTGGAGAGAAGTGATTTCCAAAGGGTGAATTTTATCTGCTGGGAAAATATTTTTCCATGGAAAGCATTTTGTAGGTGATTTACTGTGCTTTTGTTTCAAAGGAGAACAAAATAAAAATGCTGAAGAGCTCATTATATTTCCAAAGTACACTTCTTGAAGATGGGGAAGTAGGGGGAAGAAATAAAATTGAAGTCTAACAAAATTACAGGGAGATGTTAAAAATATTTAGAGCAAGAGTCTCAGTAGCAATAACAAACTACACTCTCATCTCCAGCATGAGACTTGAGAGCAGGAGGAAGAAGGGTAATTATATAGCCCAGCTACCAAGGAGGCTGTCATGGTCTAAAATATTCAGATCTCATAAAAGTACTTAGCTCTTAGTCACTCCTCATCACAAAACATCTGTTATTCATGATTCTGTCTCATGATTTAGAAGCCAAATGGTTAGTAGATTTATCTACAGCCACTTAGATCTGGCTGACTAAATTTGAAAATTACTTCTGAAATTATACATGTTTATTCTAAGACCATCCCTGCTCTGACTCACTAATATACACAGTTGTCTTTTCTTCAGAAAATCTGAGTGATGTATAAAGAGGCACTTTTGCAGAAGGTGGACAACCCCTTTTCCTTAAGTTTTAAATTAAAAGGGTAGTACAATTCCTGTTCCTTAAAAAACAATTTTTGAGTATTTGAAAATGAACAATGTTAATGATGTCCAACACCATGGGTGCTCTGGCAGGCTCTGATTGCTCTTGCCAGCTTGTAACCACCCCCCCCACCCCATCAGTCCTCCTGCACAACCTCTCCTTCTCCTCACCTCTTTCCCCACTCTGGGCTGCTCTGGCCACGAGAGCATATCTGATCCTTAACTTCATGCTTCTCTGCAAGAAGTGGTTAAGAACTTTCTCTGGAGTTTGGCAGGGAGGGAGGTGGTAGTGGGAAGCATAATCCCAGCACAGCCATGCTAAGCACAACATCCCCAAATCATGGCCCTATACCTACCACTGCACTGCCTCCTTGGGACTCCCTGCAGCCCCAGGAAATTCCTCTGGACTGCATGGATCTCCCTTCAGCAGCACTCCCAGATGCATGTTGTGACTCTGCCAGCACCTTGGAGAAGAAGAGGAAGAAAACCCATAGACTATTGCATCAACTAGCTCTCAGGAAAAGAGTTAATTGGTGACTTGTTGCACCCTAAATTAGCAGCCAATGAGAAGCTTCATAGGGAGCACCCAGCACTGTACTCATTTACCCCTCCTTCTCCCTTGCATGTCCTTTGTATTTTTCATAAAAAAGTAGGAATTGGGAGAGAAGGTTTACAGAGGAATATTGCACAGAAAGACAGAGTGGTCAGAATTACCAGAGACTGCTGGGACACACATCCTGACAAGAGCATTGTATAAAATAACCCTTAATAATTTAAACCTAACACCTTTCAGTAGGGTGGATGTGCATGTGTGTTTTTCTCCATCAAAACCTGCACTGCAAAAGTGACAAAGGTTGAAAGTGGGACATTGACAGGCTGGTCTGTGTGGACCTCAAGAATTTCAACAAGGCCAAGTGTGAGGTTCTACAGCTGGGTCAGGGCAATCCTAGACACATCCACAGGTTGTGTAGAGAGGTGATTGGGAACAGCACCAAGGAGAAAAACTTCGGGGTGTTGGTTGTTGAAAAACTCAAGATGAACCAACAGTGAACCAGAAAGCCAAAGAAATCCTGGGCTGCATCCAAGCCCCACAGCCAGCAGATCAAAGGAGGAGATTCTACACCTCTGCTCTCATGAGAGAACCCACATGCTGTGCTGCATCCAGCACTTGGGTCCCCAGATTTTGAAGGACATGAAACTACTGGAGCAAGTCCAAAGGAGACCAGGAAGTTGATAAGGAGTTTGGAGCACCTTCCCGGCTGAAAGCTGGGGTTGTGTAGAGACCTCAAACAACATTCTAGTATCTGAAGAGTCCTACAGGGAAGCTGGAGATGGACTGAGGAACTGTAGTGATAGGACAGGGAGTTAATGGCTTCAGGCTAAAAGAGGAGAAATTATGTCAGATATTAGGAAGAAATTCTTCACTGTGAGTGTGGTGAGGTATTGGAACAGGCTGCCCAGAGAAGCTGTGGCTGCCCCATCCCTGGAAGTGCTCAAGGCCAGTTTGGATGGAGCTCTAAACAACCTGGAGCTCTAAGAAACATAGTAGAAGTTGTCCTTGCACATGGCAGGGGTTTGGAACTAGATGTTCTTCAAGGTCCTTTCCAACCCAAATGATTCCAGGATTTTATGATTCTGTTGTTTGTTGTCTAACTGTAGATTTTTACTCCGTGGTCTCTCACCACAAGAAAGATGGAAAGCATGATTATTTTATTACGTGCAAAATATACTGTCACTGCTCTTTATCTCAACTCTGCAAGAGGGAGTACCAGGGAATGAGTTTTTGTGGTGAGGAGAGATTTAAATAAATATAAATGGGAGGGAGTGTGTCCAGTTATTTGGACCAAAAGTCAGGCTGGGTGATGTAAATCAACATAATTCTTTTCAGGTTAAACATTCACTGCTCAGATCCACTAATCTGGTCCAGAGAAGGCATAAGTTTCAGGCCTGGTTGTTAATTATTTGAAGAAAATCACTGGTTATCAATTCATGCATAGCTAACAGAGGACTTCATAATTTATTTTACTTTCATCTGCATAATAAATCTTAATCTCTGTCTACCTGAATTTCTTTGTTGTAATGATTTCCCTTCCTGGTTAAGTTGTAAAATATTTGGAACAAGAATGTGTTTATAACCTCGATATGCAGATACCTATACATACCTTGGCATTTGACATATTTTTAAATCAGGAACTCTAGTGTGAAAAATAAAAATGTATTAGAATATATTAAAAGAGGTTCTGTCTTCCAGATGCAAGCTCAGCGTAAGAAACCTCTTCTGAATACTGAGTTTATCCCAACTCAAAGAAAATAGCCCCTGAGACTACAATATGAGTTAATAATGCTTTAATTGTATCAATTATCTGAGATAGCCTGATTTTATAGCAACATTTCTTAAGACTGCTTTTACTAATTAAACACCAGAGAAGATTAATATATGAGATAAAATAAAATTATTCCTTAAAACATAAGGTAAAGCATTACTTATGAACTCTCCTGAATTCAACAGTGATTATGAGCATCTGACATAAATTACGAATGCAACATCATGAAGCCAATCTGAAACTTTAATATCTAAAAGTGCATTTAGAAATAGCTTGAGAGCATCACTGTGTGAATAAACTTTATATATCAGTATGCCTTCTGGTTAGAAGCCAAAAGTCATAGGTTGGAAGAATAATTCCATTTCATTGTCTAAGAACTGATGCTACTTAGTCAGCTTCTCATGATTAGGTGAAAGAGAAAACCCAGCAGAATATAGCAGCTACAGTGGGTAATAATGAATATAAATTGAAACCCAGCGAAGTGTTTAGCAGTTAAACTGCAGTACAACAGTGGAGTAGAAGAACCTTCTGCAGTAAAGGAACTGGTACATAGGAAGATAAAAAACTTTGGGTTGTTTCTAATTTGTTTCGGGTTTGGGGGTTTTTGGTTTTTTGCTGTTGTTGGGGTTTATTTTGTTGTTTTGGTTTGTTTTGTTTAATTTTCACTCACACTTACTAAGGAAAGAGAGGACTATCTTGAATTAATGTTCAGAAAGTCTGTCACAGTGAATACTTTTACTAGAAGCACAAAATCCTACACAACTGATCACTACAAGCTGTTGCAGAAGACCACAGCTCAGTGTAATAAGAAAAGTCTGCAGCAATGAGACCAGGATATTCTCTATTCACTTTCTGTGCTATAATGAGAACTGGATATCTCTCTCAGTCAGACAGAATAATTTTTACTTGTATAAATAATAATATTTTCAGGATGGCATTTTCACCTTTTTTCATGAAGGATATTTGTCTTTCTGGACAGGAAAGAGATATGAAACTCATTCAACACCAAATATATAAATACTATATTAAGATTAGATATTGGGTAAAAAGGTCTTCTCTGAAATGTTGCTAGGCATTGGAACTGTCCTTCCTGGGAAATATTGGAATCATCATCCCTGGAAGTGTTCAAAAAGAGTATGGATATGGGATTTAGGGACATGGTTTAGTAGCGAACTTGGTGGCACTAAATTACTAATTGGGCTTGATCTTGAAGGCCTTTTCCAACCTAAATGCTTCTATAATTAGAAAGAATGGGAAATAGGAAAAGTTTGCAGAGAGCTTCACAAATGTGGCAAGACAGTCATGGCAGGCCCAAGACAAAAAGATAGGCAAAGGCTCTAATAGGCTCCAACTCAAAGATGCTGATCTCTGCCTGCTAACCAGTTTTATTAGTCCTCCTAAAAAGAACAGCAGGGGCTACCAATGACATTTACAGAAAAACATTTCCTTGGAATGCATATAACCATAATCCTTGCAAAGACACAGAAGCCACATAAAGATTAATAGTAATTAAGTGAATAAAGAAAGATGTATGTTCAGTGAATAAAATTAAATGTATGGAAACATAAATGTTAAACAGAACACCAAAACTGATGAGAGTAATCTATGTATAATGAAAAATGAAGAAAACAAAAATAAAGAACATACAGAAGTTCTTAAAGGTAAAAGATTTGAGAAAAACAATACTTCTATACGTAAAGTGTGTCTGCACAAGATGATGTGAAGAAAGGATTTACTGTTCCTTTTGTTGACATCGGTTAGAAAACTAGAACAAGGTTAGTGTGTTAGGGACAGATGTTGAAAACACTGCAGGTTGAAACTTGTGTGGCCATGAACATTTCTATGGTTCTTTTAAAGATGTGCTAGGAAGCCACAGCTGTGCCCAAGGAAAGATCAGCCCAGCATGAGCTTCACCCTCTTCATCTCCCACCTGAGTGGCAGGCAGGAGTGCTGAAAGGAAACGGTCTTCCAGGACTTAAAGAAGTCAAAGAGCAGAACAAGGTGAGACCTGTATGAGTTTCTGTATCTCATCACTGACTAGGTGATGTTTCTCCAGTGAGTGTATGTTCTTGATGAGGTCATACAGAGAAAACCATCATCTTTCTGACGAAATTTTCATAGTTGTCTTTAATTAAGCATTTTTCCGTCCTGCGATACCTGCCAGTCCAGTGGGTGGAACAGAAGTTAGATAATGTTTTGTTCCCTCTTAGATTTAAACAAGAAGACAGATGAAGTCAGGAGTGCTATTGAATAATGTCATGCATCTTTGCAATCTTGAACGTGTTAGATTACAAAGTGGTATTACATGCCTGTAAGCAGCTGGTTTTTTCAGTGACTACCAGGACACTACTTAGGACATAACTTTGTTTAAAAGCTTTTTTATCAATGAGGCACTAAAACATCATGAAATGAAAAATGCTATTTTTGGAAAGTTTCTCAAACATAACTTCAATATATGCTTAATCATGAGCCATTTTTGTTTTCAGGTGTCTGAGATATTAAGGTTAGCTATTTCACTAGTTGCAAAAAATGATTTTATAACTGTTTTTGGGATCATATTGTCTTTGCAAAGGTACATTTGTAGTCACTCATCTCATCTGCACTCTTTATTTTTAAAATGTACTTTATAGATGTAAGAATTGAAGCTTCAAAAGAAAATCTTTCCTATACATAACAGCACATGAAAAGACCATTTATTTCCACTTTTTGTTTATTCTGGAACAATTAAAATATTGATAATAGCTGAGATATGATGACAGATGAGATGAGAGAAAAATCACTTCCAGCTAAAAGTTTCAAACTTTGGTAACTTTCTGCTAATTGACATAATGTGATGGGTAAAGAGCACTCAGAAGTTGTTTTCCAAGGTGATGGCTACAACATTCCCAGTTTCTAGTATTGCTACACACAGCAGATTTAGGTCCACTCGGGGCTATAGTAACACCTCTGATTTCAACTTAGACTTCACGAAAAATGGTACAATTTAAGCTCCTGTGTAACTATAGCACTTCATATGGAACGCTGAGGCTGCTGCTTAGTACTTTTGAAATCCTTCTGTTCCCGATTCCAGCGTAGAAGCTGTAATATTTTCAGTAGCAAATCTCTCAGCAGCTTGTTGTTGTGTTTCACTGTAATCCTCAGCTTTGACTTCACGCTCTCTAAGTCTCTAAGACTGAGTGCTCATACAGCATTTCTGTTATCTCTGGAATGAGCCTTCTCTTACCAACATGATAGATTTCATAGCTCATCTTCTGCCCCTGTGGTAGTGTACACTGGGGAGATAAGAAATATGTTCAAATTCAATTATTTGATTATGATCTGATTACACAGACATAAATACAAACAAGATCTAAATATAATTTCCAAAATAATCATCATACAGTTAGATTGTTCCCACACGCGTCAACTAAAAAAAATTAAATCCGCTAAATCCACAACATTTTTGCTGTTTATTTTTAGGGTATTTTGTATTTTGCAAAGAAAATTAATCCATCTCCTACTGCACTGGTTAGCCACAATTAAATTTCATTACTATCTCCTTAATTTGCAGTGCAAATGTAGCTAAGTTCAGGAAAAATACACACCTTATGAACCTTTGTGAAGCTCAGGAATTCTACCAGCATAGAAGTAAAAAACAAACAAAAAAGCAAAGCTGATTTTTCATTTCATTAAAGACAAGGAGGAGTCCAGCTTGCTAAAACAACATTATAAAATCTCCGACTCAACCTGCTAATAAAGAATGTCTGATTTTGTCCCTTTACTGGCTGCTCAAGAGCCATATTATAAATCTTGCAGGTTAGTTTTGGTTATGTACCTGCTCCCCACCACTTCTAAACCGTATCTGTGTAAAGCACAAGGGGAGAAGAAATAGACTATGTGCTCTCCGAAATGTAATGTTAACTTATTCAGAAATGTCTGTGCAAAATTAAAGAGCTATATAGATACCTTTTGTCAGCCAAAAGAGTAGCTCTGCCCATCTCACAGATCCCCAAACACAGTTAAGAACAATTAGGTGTCCTACAAGAAATAAGATTTCGTCACAATGGAAGGTATGGGTTGTTTTACAGGTTGTGGCTTAAGCCCAGCTGGGAATTAAGCACCAAACAGCTGCTTGCTCAACCCCTCTCTCAATTAACAAAACCCCAAACACCATACTCATTCCTAATCCAATGCACAGCACAGAAACAACTACTGAGAAGAGATTAACCCTACCCTAGCTGAAACCAGGTATTGTTATCATATGTCTATAGATGTGTTTCTAGGAAGCAGGTATATTCTTTCCATATATGTCTAGACTTCTCATTTTTTTCAGAAAACTCCTAAAAATATATTTTTGATTAGGCCACTGTTTTTGTAAGTGAGTACAAATTCAGTATTAAAATACGTTTTGAGCCTCTCAATGCAGCTTTGTTAGCTTCATGCTGATCTTATGCAACGTGACGGAATGATTAATTGACTTACCATCTCATATTATTTCACAGAGGTACTTGATCTATTGTTAATATATTTTCTTATCAGCATGATATCATGTACTATGCTCAATAAATTAGTTCAAAACTGAAAGGCAAATTCTTAGATCCTGTGTTCAGGTTGAAGAAAGCCTTGGTTTAAGACAATGGAAAGCCATACCCTAGGTTCAGGGACTCTGTTTCCAGTTATGGTGAGCAAAACCTTACCTACATTGCCCCCTGGGAAGTTCTTATGTTACTAGAAAGTTCTCTGTTCTCCTGGTTACCATTGGTTATTTTTTGTTCCATTGTTTTGCATATTCTAATCCCCAATCCCTGTTGGTTCCCTTCCCTCAGGCTCTGCCCTTATCCTACCCTGTATAAGTTACTGTAACCCTCTGGCCCTCGCCTTTTTGGTGCACCCTATATTGCGCTCGCCTTGCTCTTTGTTATTTTGCTTCTTATTAAAGTGGTTCTTTTTCAGGTCATCCAGTCAAGCCCATCTCTCTGTTATTTTGCTGCCCAAGGGACTTTTCACCCTGAAATCCCAAAGTAACACCCAGTTGTCTAATCTGGGCCTGGGCTGTTAAAATCCTGAGCTCATTTAATCTATAAGTAGGATCAAGTGAGGGTTTGGGAATGACATTTTTCTATTATATATATTTAAAATACACTGTGAAGATATACAAAATGGTTTCTCTTTCCCAAATTTGCCTTTTGTAGATTATGGAAAAAAATGCACAAGCAAGAGAACCATGAATAGTTTAAAGAAAAGTATCTTACACCTATAATGGCAGCAACAGAAAGGGGTTACTGGTCTGCTTACTTCTGTTAGAAAACAACTTC
Source organism: Phylloscopus whistleri (assembly GCA_017589585.1). Taxonomy (NCBI): domain Eukaryota; kingdom Metazoa; phylum Chordata; class Aves; order Passeriformes; family Phylloscopidae; genus Phylloscopus; species Phylloscopus whistleri. The sequence goes on from JADMLD010001219.1 coordinate 79,199, forward strand.
ACAGGCACTTTGTATACAGAGCACCTATGATTTTGTAGCTAAAACAGGGGCTGTTTCCAGGCCACCGTCACACCAAATGGAAATATTTCACAGGGATAGAGGATTGTCTGCTCTGAGTGTTAAACCTAGTAGTGTTTCTAGCGTCTCCATTCACTGAACACATTCACAACATTCATAACTGGTTAAGGTTATGAAAGTTGTTTGGAAACAGAGTAAACAGTAAAAGTCCTCTATCAAGGTCAACACCATTTATGGGAAACCCCCATTGTTTGACTCTACCAGTAACATCTGAAATGCCTGTCCCTGCTTTCCTTGTCAGAGTAGTCAGTAACAATCCTTTTAATTGACCACACCAGTCTTAGCAATTGCCAAATAAGAGACCAACTCTTATTTGAAAGAACTTTGGTCCAGCTCTTGTACTGATGGAGAGCTCTGGTCACAGGAACTGCAAAGCACAAGATGTTTGGAACTTTTTTGGTTTTAGAATCATTATCTATCACATTGTAATTCAGCATATAGGTTAATTTGCTTTTGAAAAGCATCATAAGGATGGTATCATAAGGAGTTTGTTATATCCTGAATTTAAAAAGAGTTCCATCCAATTTAAGAAGCACCTCAGACTTTCAAGAACTGATATTGAGTTCCTGCTGGAAGACATGGGACTGAGTCGAAAGACAGCATCATTCTAAAATTACTTTGTCTAACTAAGACTTAAGAGGAAGTGTTTTTCTGTTTTTCTGGGGTTTTTTTTGTTTTGTTTTGGTTTGGTTTTTTTTTGTTTTCTGCTTTTCTGTTTTTCAAAGACCAAAGTATAATAATAGTGACATTTTAGTTTAAAAAAATTCATCTGAACTCTCAGTATTTGTTAATTTCCACACAGCACCTCCATCTAAAATCTTTCAGTACTGTCCTTTTGTCAGACTGAATTCAGAACAGATGACTCACATCCTGCACTAGGAACGTTTATTGTAAAAGAGGCTGTTTTCACTAGAGAGGGGTAAAGATTTTTATCCTTAATCGTTGTGTAAGATTGAGTCAAACAATACTTACCCACTTTAACAATATGAATCCCACCTGAAACCACATCCTATGCCAATATGAAGTTCTGATGATTTAATCCCACACACATAATTCATTAATATTTGGTTCAGTCTTTGCTTTGATTTGACCATCATGTTGTTTTACTGATGATCCAGTAATTTTAAGCTCAGCACCACATTTCTTTTATTTATTTTTCTCTTTTAACTTATTATTCTTTAAATAAAGCACATAAACCAATACAAATTTCTAATGTGGCTCTGAGGACTAGGGTGAGTTAAGAGGGCTATCTGATTGCCATTTAGCCCTCTTTCTAAATTAAAGTCACCATTCCTCATAGCTGGGTTTTAGACAATTAGACATTCAGACTGCTACCAGGCTGAGTTCTAAACATTGCAAGGGGATGAATGCCCTGTGCTTCAATTTCTCATCTCTTATGTTGCAAAATGAAGAAATATCAATTCTGTTTAACAAAAAAAAAAAAAAAAAAAAAAAAAGTTTGAAGAAATTTTTTATACATTTGGGAAGGAATGGAAGGAAAAAGAGAAGCAAGTCTTATCCCAGCCTAACTGGTATACAAAGAAGAGCATTCTTACAATGAGTTGAAGAGTTATGTTCAGAAATCTTACCTGTTTCAAGCAGAGCTCTCCTTCAGACTCTCATGACGAATAAACTAAGGGAAGGTGTGGAAGACATTTTAAGATTTATATTTGTCATTTCAAATGCTGATCTAGCTATAATTGTCAGTAATAACCATAGAAACTTAAAGGTAAGCTAAGCCAGTTAAAGTTAATAAATAAATAATCTTAACAGAACTTCTATATTCCATGCTCTTCATTGTCTCTGAAATCTCAAGAAGATTCAAAAATCACTACAGAAGATTAATGAAAAATTGTGTAATCAATCAACTTACATCCATAATTGTCACCAAATATCCTTCCACTTCTCAAAAGTAATGCTAGGTTCTGGAATGAACAATTTTTTCTTGGAAAATACATGGCATAAATAGTCCCCCTTAGAAAAGTAATTTTCTCTCCTTTCCCATTGTCTATGTATTATTTTTTTTTTCATCTGGACAGATGGTAAGGGTTAGGGTTAGGGTTAAGGGGTAGGGTTAAGGGTTAGGGCTAGGGTTAGCTAAATCACAAAGAATGGTTAGCGTTAGGGTTTGGGTTCTGGTTTGGGTTAAGATTAGGTTTATGTTTATGACTAGCTAAGTGGCAAGGAATGGTTACAGTTAGGGTTTGGGTTTGGGTTCGAGATTGTGTTCGGGTTAGGATTAGGGTTAGTGTTAGGGTTAGATTTAGGACTATTTAAATGACAGGGATGGGTTATGTTGCCCTGTTCTTCTAAAGTTTTTCTAACGTTCTTCTAAGCGTTCTGATGTTTTACATTTTTTGTGATGGAGTTTCTCACGCTCTTTTCATGTAAATAATGACTGTTTTGCATTCCTTTTTGGAGGAGGAGAGAGTTGATGGACTGTTGGTTTGACCAGTGTTGTTGGAGAGGACAATTTTCATCCTCCAATCCCTGGTCACTGTTGCAATTCTATAAATGTCAAGGTCTGTAAACAAACTGCCCTTTTTTTTGCCTTGGACATCTCATTGTGTGAGTGTCGTTCATTTGTGTTGTATTGTGACAGGGTTAGAGTTAGGGTTAGTGTTTGTGTTAAGTTTAGGGTTAGGTTTAGGGTGAGGTTCAGGCTGAGAGTGACAGTAAGGGTTAGGGTTAGCGTTTGGCTTCGGTTTAGCTAAATTGCAAGGAATTGTGCATATTTTTGACTTGCTTATTTAAAGTCTGATCTGTAGAAAAATAAAAGTCATGAGAATATATAAAAATGGAGATATGAGGATGTGGCAACAAAGCCAAATAATCTGCAGTTTTAAAATGATTCAAAGACAAGAAGAAAGGTGTCATGGGTTTTGTTAAAAAATAAACAGCCCAATCAAAAAAAAAACAACCAGTTTTTGACTGACAGTTGATTTAACCATTAAGAAGTAGGTTGCGACTTTTGCGTAATGACTTAAAAAGGCTGAGGGTGGGAGGAGCGGGCTCTTTTCCGTTCTTTGGGTGGCAGACAAAGGACGGAGCTGCTGCAGCCCGGCCGGGCCAGGCTGGCCCAGGGCCATGTGGCCGAGCTGGGCCGGGGCTTTAGGAGCCGCTTTCTCACGGAGAAGCGGGCAGCATGGAGGAGAGGGGGGGCTCGGACAGAGTGCTCCTTCGCCCCTGCCCCCTCTTTTCAGACCGAGGAGACCAGCTCGTGGCTTCTAATTGTCTGAGTTCTTGCCGCCGCAAGACCACGTGGACAGCTCGGCAGCCTGGAGAAGTTTTAACTCTTTCTTAACCGCAAATGAATCTTTCTGGACATCAGTTTCTCTGAGAGCAGAACGAATATAGTGACTGAACTATAGAAAGGCACAGCATGGAGCTACAGTCAGTGAAGAAGGAGTGAAAAGGACTTTAAGAAAGAGGAAGAGGAGTAGCACTTCAAGCTGGACTTTTTCTTGGTTATATAGAAACTGAATTGAACTATTCTTTTGAACTGTGAAAAATATGCATTCTGGGGAGGTGATTGTTTCATGTGTAGATTTCTTTTAAGCAAAGGTAGTGTGTGATGGACTGAGTGAAATTAATTTAGTGAAGAAAAACCCTTTGCCTTGGAAACTAAGAGTAAGATACCTTTAAAAAGACACCCTAATTTGCATTTTATTGTGTACAAGGCCCATGTTTTCAGTATTGAAATTGTGAACTGGGTAAGAATAAGTTCTCTTAAGACAAGGTTTCTATTAAACGCAGAAAAGACTCCCGTCCTAAGAAATTAATGAAAGATTATCTTAAAAAATGATAAAACTGGCTAAGGTTGCAGGTCATGTCTTTTTATATTGAGTGAAGAAAAGTAAAAAAACTTAGAAAAGAAAAGAAATATGTTTTAGAAGTTTCATTTGTTGTTGTTGTTGTTTTTTTTCCTCCTATTTTATCTTTTTAGTGTGTGTTAATAAACTGTAATTTAAAAGATAAACCTGTTTTGCTTTTGTATTCTCCCAGCCATATAAAATATAGTACGTGATAAAACCATCACAAAAGGACTTTTATCAAAGTGTTCTATAAAATGTATTTTAACTTTTTCTATTATTATTGTAATGACATGTTGGATTGAATTGGTACTTAGGCATATCCCAGGATCTACAGAAATCAGATAATTAACTTTTCTGACAAACAGATTACATGTTTATGATGTTTTGGGGACACAGTTCTAGCTTCAAATACTACTTTTCTGTGATCCAGTGCAGCCTGCCCAGAGAAATAAAATTAAGTGTTAGCAGCAATGTAGAAATATCCAAAGGAAAAGAGGGAACAAGGCATTCATGGTAGAAGTTTATGTTGTTACCTGATGTCTTAAATACAACTCATTAAGAAAAAAACCCACAAACAAAACCAACACCAAATCCAAAACATAAAGAAAAACACAGAAAAAAAACCAAACAAAAATACCCAAACAACCCCCCACCAACATGATAAATTTAATGCTTCCAGAAATATATATTAACCAGAATAGAAGATCAAAAAATGGGAGGAAAAATGATAAAAGAGATGAGGAAACCTTTGTAGGGGAACTAGGGAAATACCTGGCTGCAGGAAGAGTTGAGGACTAGGGGAAGAGCTGGAAGATGAAATCAGGCTGCCTGGTAAGATGAGGTTAAATTCACTAGCAACAATGAGCAAATCAAAAGACAAAAGTTAAATTAAATGGCAGGGCAAGTTAATGAAATGGCAGCAGTGAATTAAAAGCAGGCCAAAATCCAAAAGGCGGCAATGGAAAAGTTAATCAAATGGCAACAGTGAGGTGAGAAGTGGCAGAGTTAATTAATGGCAGCACAACTCAGAGAGATATTCAAGTGGCAGGGAAAACTGGCAATGCTTAGCAGCAGCAGATGACGTTTGATGACACAGACTGTGTGGAGAATCCAGAAGGTGGGTTTTGTACAAGTGCTATAACATCCTTTTAGAGGAGGTTAGGAAGGGTCTTCCCTGGAGCCCAGCATAGCTTAAAGGAGGCAGATTTAGCCAGGCCAGGAGATAAAGCACAAACAGCTCTGCTGTGGGGACTTGGTGCTTATTTCCTCAGGGAACAGGAAGAATGAGAGGGGGAACTTCCTCTCCTGGGCACTGTTTTAGCAGGAACTGTACCTGAGAGTATCTCCTTCTGCATTTTGGCTCTAGCTGACTTGTTGATAAAATATCTTGACCATTCTTTAGAGGAATAAAAATAGCACCAAACAGCATTGCCAATTTGGGAAAAAAAAATCTCTGAGAAACAAGTGCATATTTCTAAATGGCTCCCTATTTTTTTATCTAGCTCCTAATGTATAACTTTCCCAATCACCCTGTGAGACCACAATTTCTATAAGTGACATTGGTGAAAAATTTTGGAAGCCTTTTCGAAGGCTGAGTACCCTAAACCTACTGTGTCATTCCTATTAGCATGTTTTTAACTTCAGCATAAACCATTAAGCAGCTTGTGAGCAATGACTTTAAAAAACACATTTGTTTTTTTCTCAGACTGTTGCATTATATTTCCATTCATTGTTTTTATGTTTTCCACCAACCTGCTTGAAACCATAAGCTGCAAAAGCAAAGCCAACAGAACTGGTAATTACACTAACACTGGGTTGCAGTCAAGCAGAATATTATTGCTCATGTCATGCTTTTCAAGCTTTGTACTAAAATGTGAGACAAAACATAAGATGGTGTTTTGAAAAAGGAAACTCAGAGTAATATACTGTCAAAATACATGAACTTTCATCCTCTGTGACTAATTTTGGCTTTCCTACACATCAAGAATTGCAGAAAACCAAAGAGAAAGAAGTGAACATGGCAAAAAGCTACCTGAATTTTCTACCTAGTGCCATCCCATGGTGAATTTTTTGCTACACTGTTAATGAAAATTGCTAGCTTCTCCTATGGGAAAACAAAGCTACCAAAAAAAAGAAACAAAATTAGATATAGAACAAAAAATAGAGGACAGGTGGAAGGTACTGGGGCTATTCAGCCTCAAGAAGAGATGACTGAGAGGGGACCTCATCAATGTCTGTCAGTGCCTGCAGGAAGGGGTCAGAGCACGGACCAGACTCTGCTCAGTGGTGCCCAACAATAGGACAAGAAGCAAGGGGCAGAAATGGATGCACAGGAAGTTCCACCTGAACATGAGGAAGAACTTTTCTGTACAGTGACCAGGCACTGGAACAGATTGTCCAGAGAGGGTGTGGATTCTCCCTAACTGGAGATATTTCAGAACCATCTGGATGCAATCCCATGCCATGTGCTCTGGGATGATCCTGCTTGAGCAGAGAGGTGGGACCAGATGACTCGCTGTGGTCCCTTCCAACCTGACCCATTCTGGGATTCTGGGATTCTCTGATAGTGTAGAGCTAAACATAAAGGCCAGCATCCTTAATAAAACGAAGCACCACGACTACCATTTCCATCACAGATTGTACCCTCCAGTATTTTCTACTCAGGGGTGTCAATCTTACCCATAAACCCATCAGTCAATCAATGTCTTGATAGGCTCACTGCAGTGGTCTTCTGTTTCTGGAAAAAGAACATACTCTTCTACCACATGCAGATTAATAAAATCTGGTCTAATCACAATGAATACTGTTGTAAACTATCCTCATTCAAGGTGGCATCTTTGGAAAACATGCGATGGGAACAGACTGGAGTGGTTGAGGGTTGGGATTGGCTTCAGAACAGTCAGTAAAGACTCATCTGTTAAGAGCACACCAGAAAAGCTTTAGAAAACAATAGCAATGGTTATTAAGTCATCAGAACAGTGAAGATAAAACAGCTTAAAAGGTGTGTCATGATCACATTCCTAATATGCCTTTTCCAAGGTTCAAGATGGCAATGAACCACTACTCTGTCAGCAGGAATCTTTAGATTAAATCTTCTTCAGTGATTAAGAGGAGAACAGAAGGAATTTTAAAATTACAAGTTCATTCCAAATGGTCATATTTGTACAACAGCACAGCTGAGCTTCCCATCCTTAAACTTTAAAGGAAAAAAAAGTCTTAAAGGGTTACAGTGTAGACAGGTTGGAAAATTGAAGATTGGCAAAATTATTAGCTTCACATCATTATGTGATGACTAGCAAACCTAGAGCTACCACAAAGACAACAAAGTAGGTCTTAGTTATTCTAAAATGTCTCTAACATTAAAAAGAAAGCCATAAAATATTAGTGTGGAAATATTGCTTTCTTTAGCATAAAAATATCAGCCGTGTTTTTTAGTTAAAAAAGAAGTCAGAGTTATTCTTCTGAAGCATTTGTTAACACACAAGCAAAAAGAATATATTCAGAAGATATCTGAAACAATATTTGTATAACTGAAATATCTATTTTTTTTCTTAGAAACAACATGTATCTACTGCAATACTTATTACTGTTCATTGATCAAGAGGGAATATCCTTTAGACATTCCTGGGAAGAATATTCAAAATACTACGCTAATAAAAAAAGAAGACCTACAACTACAAGAGGTGATTACATCATTTCTAGTTTTGTGCCAATAAAAATGAACCTGAAGCTAATGTTTCAACATTCAGAAGCTTCAAGGGAGGGTGGAAGGAACATTTACTCACCTGAATGCAGATGCTCCAGTGGAGCAAACTGTCATAGCTACTCAAAGGGCATGAGAACAATTTGTTTTGAAGACACATATTTCCCATCACATTTCACGTATTTACATTATGACAACACTTCAAAGCTTAGAGATGCTGTTCTTCAAAATAACTGATGTATGAAATAGTCACATATAAGGGAAAAAAACCTTTACTGCTTGGCCATGGCCTGAGATCTACCACCTCTAGTGGAAACTGGAGGAATGAAAAGATGTTCTGAGTAAAATTGACTCTTGCATATCATCCAAAGCCCTTCTGTTTAATGCAGTGTTCACAATGGTTTTGTTTTGTCAACTTAGGCTGACTCATAGATTTCATGTGAATCTCTGGGTATTCTTTACCCATTGTGTCTGCCAGAGAAACAGCTGTGTCGAATATGGGTGCAAAACTGGAAGTGCCTTCCTGGGGAATTTTGAGGACTCCCTATAGTAAGTAGGGAGACAGAAAAACATAAAGTTCAGCCAAGATGTACTATTTATAGAAAATAATGTAAATATAGTGAGAATGTTCAGAAATGATCACAGGAGCCTCTCCATGTGCAGACCTGTAAGCAGCAGGCAGTAAAGCTGATAATGGTGACTCCATCCGTCAGGAAAGTCACACGAAAAAACCCACACCACAAGGCTGAAAGAGGCAAAGAAGATGGGTGTTTTGCATTTATTGCATTTTCTCAGTACCAAAGCCACTATTTTTAGTGTACCAGTAAAGTCTCACCTTATCTACACACATTTACTATGAAATTGGTTGTATATTCTGATGTTCATGAGTATAATGTAAAGTGTTCAAATGCTCCACAATAAGACTTCTTTAATTCTATTTGCTTTATACTACTCCAATTAATAAAAATACTATTGTCTATAATACTACATGTGGTAGCAGCAGGGGGATTAAAAAAAAAAATCTGGATTTTTTTTTATGCCACATATCTCCTTAAACAATAAGCTCCTAAATGCTTTGGTCAAGCTCAAACCCTGATTGACTTCAAGGGAAAATAATGAGATATATTTAGTCCAAATTAGATCCTTTTAATTAGAAGTCTAATACGCTAACTACACTAACGAGAAAATAAAGTCAGTCATGGAATTTTGTCAGAAAATGAAGGGTCTCTAAACTGCACCTGTATCTTTTAGTATTCATTCTTATTACAATAAAGTCTTTTTAGACATAGATTTCATTATTCTTGTTTCAGCTTTCAAACTCATGAAATTAACAGTACAGTGAAACCAGTTCTCAGTAAGATGACAGCACTTGAACTCCAGTCTTAAACCGTCAAACTTGCTGTATATACTCACAAGCCTGAAATTGCAATACACATATTTTAATCTTTAGCTACAACTTGGTTCCTTTTATGCCAAAGTGAGCTGGACACAGCCTTGAAATGATTATTTTATTCTCTGTTAAAATGAGATGATGTCCACTAATTTTACATGCTTACTTAGAGAATGCAATAATGGAAAAGGCACATTTGAAATGTTGAGATTTCAATACATTTATCCCATAAGGTACTTTTCATATGCAAGAGGAGCAAGTCTAGAATAGAATAGGAATATACAATAAAACTCTTATTTTCCTCATTTCACTTACCTCTTCTGAAATTCTTCAGGAAAGACCAAGTTGCAAAAAGAAAAAGGAAAATGTATGTAACAGTACATTGAAAGAAAATGATATTTAGTGTCAGTTAACAAAAAATATGGAATATGTTCATAATTGCCTTATCTACATAAGTTGGAACCCTTAGTACCTTTTCACTTTAGGAGAATGATACACAGTATTATTGCTATTTTTCCATCAATAGTTCTCTTTCCTCCTTTACAGCCAATGTTCAAACATTCAAGTACAAATTGTCAAAAAAAACCAAACCAAACCAAACTAAAACAAACCAAACCAAAAAAAAAAGTGAAGAGAGAATATGCCTATGAGAAATAGGTAGCTGAAAATTTCTATCCTGACTTGCCACAAGGAAACTTAGAATTTCTAGAATGTAGGAATTCCATCTGGTTACAGAAAGATCATGTGGGAGCATCAGATAAAGAGTATTTTGGTCAGAGAAACGTGTTTCATTCTCAGCTGGCAGCTGTGGCTGATGTAGCTGTATCCATCTCCACTTCCTACTGCAGATAAATTATCATTGCAGCAGTCATGAACCCCTAACACTAGTTACAGAGTCTGTGTTTTTTGGTTCAATGAATATTCAGTTATACATAATACATGAGTAGAGTTCTAGGAGAGAAAAATACAGGCACATGCATAATAAGGAAATACTCAAGCATGCAGGATTGGCCAAAGGACTGCTGTGTGTGCCCACACCTTCTCTGCAGCGTGCTAGAGAATAGTGCAGCTGCCAAAGGCAGACCACAGCAACTGTTACATGTGCTGCAGTCTCTGAGCCCCTTTTCTAGACCTCCTGGGAACAAATTCTGGGCTTTTCAGAGGACTCGTTTTTCTAAAAGACCTCCAAATTCTTAAAGACCTCCAGACCTGCCTTGGTTGGGAGATCTGTGACAGAAGGCCATGACTGCTGGTGAGCTCCAGCAGCAACCAGGCCTGCTGAAGACTGTCTTGGTGCACAGTAGTCTTGGTGCACTCCTTGGAACAGCAACTTCCCCTGCTGTTCCAGTGACCCAGCCCAACAGAGACCTTGTCTCACCTTGTCTCAGAGACCTTGTTCCTGGGAGGATGCAGCTCTACAGATGTGGGACTGCAGGAAGGGCATGGGGGTACAAATGGAGAGAATCCAGTGAAGAGCAACAAGGATGATAAAGGATGTTGGCATGTCTGATATATGAGGGGAGGCTGTGATGTTTGGGACTGATTATTCTGGAGCAGAACAAGGAGAATTTTATCCATGCAAGGGCAGTCAAATACTAGAATAGGTTGCCCAGAGACTTTGTGGAGTCTCCAAGGATGGACAAAGTTCTGGGCAAGGTGCTCTGTCTGCCTCTGCTCTGAACAGGACATTGGACCAGGCAATGTCCAGACGTGCCTTCCTCCTTCAGCTACTCCATGACTGCAAGGGACTCAAAAGAGTTTCCATTCCTTCAAACTGTGGTCTGCTCTAGCACCCATGTGGAACTCCTGTCAGCATCAGAGTGATTGTTTGCAGGCTTCTTTTCAGTCAAAAAAAGTAGAAAATTATAATTTTTATTTTTTTTATGAAAAAAGGAGAAAGCTATGTGAAAAGCTATGTGACAGCCAGCCAGATTTCCATGGAATTACAGTAATCTTTATTGCATGAGGTGTGGGATAAGGGTTTTTGAAAGTGCATGGCTTACTGATCTAGTTTAAAATAAACCCTGAGTTTATTTTAGTGAGTATCCATCCTGTCAGTCTGAGGCAGGTCCTGGTGCCAATGACCTCTTAGCACTGCCCAGGCATCCTCTGGGAGAACGGTAATATTTTCCAGAAGGAATCCCTGTAGTCAACGCATGTGAATGAGGCAAAGATGATGCAAGGAGCAAGAGCTTTGACAGAAATAGAGAGCAAAGCACATTAACAGTATGGACGTACTCTCTCACAGAAAAGACATTGCTGAAGTGGATGTACAGAGACAGCTAAGTCACTTTTAGTGGCTTACACAAAGGCTTACACAAATCAGTATGATTTCAGACAGGTCAAGCTACCATGGTAAAGATTTGAGGAATAAGGCTCTATCCATAACTTGTAGTTAACCACACTGCTGAAAATCTCAGTGGATACTCCCTGAAGGCACCTAAAAGCATATCAGGCAGGAAACTCCCTTGGTGCATGAGACACTCTGCCAGAGGTAACACCAAAGTACAGTTCACACAGTGAGTTCTCAAACACGGATTTTGTGGCAAGAAGTAAATGGTGTGACCGGTCAGAGGCCCAGAAGCAGAAGAGATCATAGATCAGCTTGTGCCTTTGGGGGAAGCTGGTTACCTAAGACATCAAGAAGGTAAAGAGTTTAGGACAGTGAAGGCAAGATTGAATGTGCAAAAATAATAATTATAAAAAAAGGTTGTTACTACTATTTTAATAGTCATGAATCTAAATCTTACACCATGGTAATGTAGCCTAATGTATCACTTTCTGTATTACATAGATAACTCCATTACCATATTTTGAAAACTCTATTAATATATTTTTTGTCAATCAGGTAATACAAATCACAATATATTTTTTTAAGAGTTAATCTACTCCTGGGGTAGTATATTCAGGAACTCATTCCCATTGATGCAGCATTGTTTGGTCTCTAAATTCCTACACTGTGCCTTCTCGCCTCTCTTCAGAAGTGTTCCCCCACTCACACTGTTACTTTGAAAATGCATTGATTCTTTAGCCCTCCTCTAAGCTGTCTTCCTTGAGAGTTCATGGGTTTGCTACAGAAAATATTTCTTTACCCTCATTTCCCCATGGTCTTCATTTTATCTTTCTCTCCTGAAATTAATGGTTTTATGACATTTAATACATTTAATTTTCTTTTCACCTTCTCTGTCTAACAGTAACCTGACTCCACAGATTGCCTTGTCTTTCTAAATCATCTCCCTTGTTATTATACATTACTTTTGCTCTTTTTTTTTAGTCTTTGATTTTCCTTTATTTCTCCAGCTTTTTCTTTTTCACCCAAATTACATTTTTTTAGTTAAAAAGAAAAATTAAAAGAAAGTAACAAAGTTTTAATTCTGAGTTGCCTATTTCCACCGAAACTTTCCTTTTAGTGTATTGTAATGTATTTAATTCTTTACTACTTGAAGGTTGCTTTTTGTCCCCCATAATATCCTATTTACCTAAGAACAATGATCAGTTAAATATCACAATATCTAATGTCGGTGTTGCAGAGAAGTAAACTATCAAGTATGCTGATCACGTGGGTACTGAAATGTCAAGTCTTTCGCAAACACTTCCAGTGAAAACTGGCACAATCTGGACTTTAAAATCCAAGTTAACAATACACAAGAAACTTGGCTTGAGCTCAAGTGGAAATCAAAACCATTTTTTTTCCTTTTCAAAATATCTTACTTTTGATATAGAATTTAGAACATCAGAGATCTGCATTATAAAAATAACCACTTAACAATAACTTGGTTTTGAGAGTCTGTAAAACAAATAGCTACAAATGAGCTACATAAATTTTTACAATTTTTCAATTGAAATGAAAATAGATTTTCACAAGCAGAACTAGCACAAGAGGTAATATGTGTATTTACATTTGTCATTACTGGTGGATATCAGCAAGACATAGTGGTGGGGTAATTTGGACAAGAGTTCAAACAAAACTGTTTAACCTTGCCCCTTAAAGGGGAAAAAAATTACCTCTTTTACTTGTGACGTGAATGCAGCGAGGTTTGTATGTATGGAGGAGAGCTTACTCTTGATTCTGGAGTGTTACTAAAACGTTCACTAGAATAGGAAGGTTAGTAGGAGATTATTTCCTACAGTGAAATATATTCCTACATTCCTTTCTGTGATCATTTACTGCTGATCTTTTAAGAACAGTGATGGTGCCTATTCTATTAAACCCTCTTTCTTCATATTTAATTTATAATACAGATGTGTGTGATCTGACTTCCCCAGCAGGTATTAAGGTCAGTTCCTAAAGTTTAGGCGGCAAAACATATTCTATGCTCGTTGGAAATATACTGGAAACTTCATGGAGAACTTCAGGTTTGAAACAGGATGTGTCTGCCTCATATACTATTAATATCCCCTCAAAAATCAATCTTAATTAATGCCAAGCTATATTCTCGAATATTTTTTTATTCTTATGTATGCCAATTTACCCAGGTTCTTCACAGCAGGTTGAGAGTGATTAAGAGGCCAGCACTGAGATAATAATACCATGGTCTCAGTGCTTTTCTGTTAACATTTTGTCAAAAACATTATCATGCTTATCTTTACCATTTTCCCTTATCTTTTCAACAGTGTGTGCCATTCTTTGCTTTTACTATTTGTAAATCACACTGAGATTGTTATTCAGTCTTTGACATTTTTGCAATATGGAACTAGATAAACATCATACTGTTTCAGACATGTCAGTGTCTCCCTTCTGAAATTTCTGTATCATCGTTGCATTAACAGTGTAATTAAGTAACATGTCAACATGTTGGACCTTTTGCATTATTCATCATTTGTCAAGCTATGATCCATCACAATGGCCTAGTGGGAGCTTCCAAACCACCTCATTCGATCAGCTTAATCAATTTGCTGCTGCAGATTTACATTGCTGTGCTGGTGAAAAACAGACAATTGCAAAGTATATATTTTTACCCCAAATTCTCTGTTATATATTCACATATGGACTCAAGTACATATACATGCACATACATATAAATATTTGCATATCCACAGGAGGAATCAAGACTTCTGAAAACTTAGCAGTACATATATGTATGTTCTGATTTCACACCAATCTCCCTTTGCTAAACGTGGAAGGATTTCCACTCTATTCTGGTCTGTTTTGACTGTAAGTGGTGTGCAATGCTCATGTACCACCACAAAGAACACACATACTGTTGGTACAGTTGGTGCAGGCAAGATGAAGATTCAGTGCTGCTGTAAGAGCAGCATATTGACATACCTATATTGTTAGTCTAAAAAAAAAAAAAATTAAGTATCTCTGTAGCAATCTAATATTAACCATATGCAATTACCAGTTGTATGAGTTCCCTCTATTTGATCTGGTACCATAAACTTCTCTTTAAGAGAAAAATTTCAGATATCCATCTTGAATTACTTTTTTAGTCCTAGTCTGTGGCACTTTAGCTCTTGTTCTCCTTGTCGACTTATTACTTTGTTCAGAGTAAAAATTTGCACTTTTGTTTCCATTATTTGTGTGTGACATATTTAAAGCTTACAGAATGATGTAACCTGCAGTAAAGATATGCCTTTGATAGATGAGAGCTTACTGGGTCTCTAGAACTCAGATTTGCTCAAGGGTCAGGCTTTACTCTTGCTAAACATTTGTTCTGAACAGAGGTCATCATGATCTGCCCAAATCAGAATAAAACTAATTAATTAAAGAAATTATATTTTAAAGGGAATAAAAATTACTTCTGTGAGATTATGTAACAATATATACAGCAGTAGAAATAAGCTTCTCTTTTCCCCTCTTAATCCTGCATGTTGAGGGCTATTTGGGTAAAGACAAGTTAAACAGGTACTTTTCTGTATTTATTGTTATAAAACCAGGGCTCTTCACTAATATGAAAATATTAAAAATAGCTATCTCTTTGAAAAACCACTTACACTAATTTTCTGATGAGATGAGCAGAAAGTTTCCAGAAAAAAACAAAACCAAAACCAAAACCTTCTCCCCGGCATCCCCTATAGCATCGTTTTATGTGCCTTTGTGAACATGAGAACTCTCTCATGTATAAATTGTTCTAGACACACACCTGAGGTTGCTGACAAGATGCAGCAAAGAAGGATGAAAACTGGAAATTCTAAACTGTGAGCACTGCAAGGTGCTTAACATTAAGAGAGCACAATGAAGACTAAGATTAGCTACCCAGTGTGAGTCAGATGTCTAAAACTAATTACATCAGTTTTTAATTTTTTTTTAACAGATGATAAGAGCCAGAGAAAATTTCTTCTTTTTTTGAGTTCCTAAGTGGAGAACTCAAAATCCTCTGGATGTTCATGTGCATCATTTGAGGAGAGCTTGTTGCCAGGGTTTATGCTACTTTTGAAAGACAGACAGTATACCTGGTGGCAGATTTTTGCCACTTACTACTTAAATTACTAAGTAATTATTGCAATACTTTATTATAACTTATTGTCCATTTTGATCTAAAATTGCTCTCAAGAACTATTAAGATCTTAGCTCTGAAGAGAGAAAAAAAAAAAAAGGAGGAAAATTAATAGCTCTGTAAAGTCCTCTTAAACCATGTTTGAAATGGAACTAAGGATATATTCTCCAAAAGTACAGTAGATAAGCACTCAGATCAGCAGGTACCAATTAGTGAAGAAACTCAGCAATTGTGTCTGATCTTTGGCCAAGTTCTGCTTGCCCTTGTGCTCCCTTTTATGCTCATACACCAGTTTCCACTAATTGTTCAATCTCTTGCTACTGTTCATTTACAACATTTCTAGTTATTGGTAGAGCAATCAAGGTACTGCACAAAGCTGTAAGCTCTTTTTTTTTTTTTTTTTGACATAAGTGTACATGAGGAGAAAAAGGCAAGCACTTAAAAAAAAGCTTGTAATAGAATCCAGCTAAGGTTACACTGCTTCCTGTCTTATCTTTCAATTGTGCAATGGAAGGGTTTGAGTTATGGTTATCTAAATTAACTTAATTCTACAGTTTTCATCTTCAAAGTGTGAAATCTCCCTATTTAATCTGTAAAATGCATGTACATGTACAAATGCATGCAAACTCATGCATATATATGTGTGTAAGAGTTCACATGAGAATGTTTCATAAGATATTTAAGCATACTAATTTTCCCTGCTCTTTACATTTGAAATAATTAGATTTTTTGTGTTCTGACCGCTATGAGGTGCTAATGACTTTTTAAAAAGAACAGTTGTAACCAGCAGAGTTAATAATATAGTACACTCTGGTTTTATATTAGGGTAAGACGTTGATCAAACCTATATATTTAATACTACCTCAAAGCTCAAGGAATCAGAGAAAATAAAATGTTCAGTTGAAAAAGGAAAAATCTAGAAAAGCAGAAATGTAACTAGATGCTCAGAAAGACTATTTTTGGGTTTATTGTGTGACCTCTTTTAATGTCTCAAACAATTTTTTTTCTATGTATCCTGCATTAGCAATTAAATGTTTATTTTCCTTCTTAACTGTAAATTTTAGTAGTTTTATCTAGTAATCTCTACTAATTTTTAATATTTTTCATCATGTTGCTGCCAAAATGAGATTTTAAACTCCTTGGGGAGAGATCACAAGCATGATTTTTCTGTGTAAATGTCTAGCATTCTTCTCTCCACTATAAACTAGTGGTTCTCTAAGCACCTTTGTTGCACGAAATAGACACCTGTTAATGCTTCACACATTGTACAAAAATATTTCAAAATTTAGCATCAACCCCTCAAAATTCTCTTTCATAAAAATTTCTGGTAGCTGAATACAATTTATTCCAAATATTCTTAAAAAACAAAATTCCAGAAAGCCTCAGGATATTCTAGTATCATTGACTCCTAACACAGATGAACACAAGTAATTAACATTATTCTATTTTCAGACTGTCTGGAGTAATTGCTGGAAAGCCAAGGAATTAAAGTTTATGCAAGAGTCCAAGGTTACCATGAAGCTAAGTGGAGCTTCATGAAGTATCTCCTTATTTCTTTTAACCCTTCAATAATTTTCCTCTAATTTTAACCTTCTCAGACCCTTCCTAACACCTTGTGTTTGATAGTTTCTGGAATATCAAAAGCTATAATCCCTTTCCAAATTCTATATTTCACATCAAAGCTTTATTCTGTACAATTTACCCTCTGTTGTACTAACAAATTCTCTCTTTAATTTATAGTATGAACTCTTTGAACTAGAAGTAAACTCAGTATTTTAGGTGCTGTGGTGATTTGCAGTCACAGTTATACAAATCCAGTGACAGTCTAGGACATAAGACACAGAGGGCATGTAGGGAGATGTGATAAGATGCCCTGCAGTCGCTGAGGTCATCTCTATCTAGTTGAGCTATCACTGCAAAGAAACAACCCTTTGGCCATGGAAAAATAAGAAACTACTCTCCTTACAGCCACACATACACACAGGCACAGGTATCTTAGTGCATGCTACAAATATCAGCGTCTCAAGAGCATTTTTACCAAAGTAATAACATTTATTAACTGGAAATTGTGTATTTTTGCAGCTCCTGAATTTGTCAAAAACACACCATTCAAGTGGGAGATTTCCAATATGTTACCTAAACCAACACTTCAGATTTAAGCAGTATCTATTCCAATTTAAACTAAAAAAAATTCCAAACAACTATTTTCAACCTACCTGACTGTGCAGTAAAGGATACAGAATAAATATTAGTTAAACCTTTTATACTCTTACTGCATTGTTTGAGACATTCAAAGTATTATCATTAATCATTCAATAGCAAAACAAAACTGCATAACAATTAAAAATAAGAGCACAAATGAAACCTTGCAGATCTCATTTGGCCTATTTATACTTTCTCCAGATTTTAAATAGCAGTCGATACAGCAATTAAAGGAGAGGAGAGGATTTCACAAAAATATAATATTTAGCAACAGCCTAGGCTGAAAAATCCCTGCTTCATTTCTCCAGTTAGACCAATAATAAATCTTTCCTGTAAATCCTGCATATTTTGATTTACATTTTCAGAAAATTAAAACATTGATCTCTGGCAAGAGGTTTGACAAGGAAAATACATAATATATATTTTATGAATGTTAGCAGATTAATAACTGGTATTTTCTTATTAACTGCTCTCTTTATCTGTGGTTTGCATTATGAAATTCAGTTACATGTACGTAAATACAGTAAAAAACTGTGTAAAGAAACAGTGGCTCTCTATTAAAAACAAACACACAAATAAACAAACAAAGTATCAAAAAAGAAACCAACCCAATTAAATATCTTTTAGTGGGGAAATCCATACTGCTTCTTTTTCTGAAAAACATGCACTTAAATAACGTTCAAGATTAAATGAGCCTGAACACACAACTCCCCTCTAGGCAGAAGAGCCTACAAAGCAGAGCCTCTTTCCAGCAGCTCCACACCTCTTTGTAGCGGGGAGCCCAGCACTGCAGCCAGCACTCCGGATGACTTTCATGAGTTCTCAGCAGAGGGGAAGGGTTACCTCCCTGGATCTGCTGGTAATACTCCTCCTAATGCAGGCCAGGGTAGTCTTTATATCAGGTAATGTTGACCATTATCTTGAAAAAATTAATCATTAACAACAAGCACTGTTCTTAATAACTAATGAACACTATAAATAGAATTATGCATTTACAAGTAAAGGCTGACACATTAAAAAAAATATGGGAAACTAATATCCATCTTATGAAAAATGTTTTCATGCACTTTTTTATATAGACATTATATTGAATGAATATTGATGATTTTGATAGATCAGTTGTGGGAACCGAACTGGTTGGGATGAGCAGTGGTTTAGCCTCAGTGGCTTATGCAGGAGGCTTCACCTTGAGACCATGGGAAGTGGGATCTGAAAGGGAGATACCTAATCAGGTTATGGTGAGAAGAGTGTAGCCATGGGAGTTGGTATGTTAATGGAATTACCCTGTAATAGGCCATGGTTCTTGTTCTTGTTCTCAGTTGGTTTGGGACCAGTAAGGTCATGTTCCTAGTCCTTGTTTGCTATTGGACTCCTGCTCTCAGAATACCCCTACATATTGTTACGTTTGCCACATCCCTTGGTCTTTGGGTCTTGCCCCTCAGATCGTGGTTTCTGTTTGTTACTTTCACTATTAAAGTTCTTTATTTTTCAGGCAACTCCATTGTTCCCATCCCACTATGTTCGCCATGCTCCCCCTGCCAGACTCGGGGTCACAGTGAGCCGGACTGTGACAACCAGTGAATGAAGATAGGTTGGAAATTGAGGATAAATATATCTTTTCAAATGTTAGAGGGCCCATAAAGAAGCATTAAAATGTTTAATGATTTAAGAAACTGATCTTACACGTTTATCATTTGTTGACTTACCTTCTAAGAACCACCTTTCAGAAGGAAGATAATAACATATTGCAGAAATTGTCTGTATGTATTACAAACTATTCCTGGTTCCCTGAAGAAAAAAAAGAAAAAAAAAAAAAAAAAAAAAAAAAAGAAAAAAAAAAAAAAAAGAAAGAAAATAGAAAAAAAAAGGCAGCTTTCCATTTTCTGCTTCTCTCGTCAATTATTGTGCTGGTCTTTTAAACTTATTTTCCATAAAATGAAACATGTCTAAAGAAACATTGTACTAAGCCCACTGTCAGGACAATCTTTAAATGTGAGCTTACCTACAAGTCACAGGAGGTCCTAAAGGTCTCACAGTGGCTTGCCTTTGTTGCCTCTCAGTGTGATCCCTCACACTTCTGTCCCTTGGCCTCCCAGTTACCATGGCACAGGTTTTGTCCAGAGACTATGGAAATTAAGCGTAGGTTCTGTGTCACAAAGTGGACAGATGAGAAATCTGAGCTTATGCCAAACAAAGCATTAATGAATGATAAGTACAGAGAATTTGTATCAGTGTGAAGTTAATTATCTCTATTGGGACATGCAACTAATCAGCAGGACTGCCTGCTCATTCAACTGCAGTTGCATGGCTTTTCTAAATTAACCCTTGGAGCCTTTACAGAACTTGCTTGAACCTCTGTGGGAGGACCACAGTGCACCGTGCTGGACTGCCAAGGTGTGTCTCGGAGTTCCTCAATGGAATGCTTTGAAAAAATCAGAAGGAAGGTACTTCACTGCCACAATAAATTATTACTATTTATTTTGAATTTAAGAAGGAGCTTTTCACAGCATATACTTGCACCTGCTGTTCTGAGTTTCCTGTTCAATCAGCTTCTATTATATCTTCATTAACAAAGTGTCTGACGCAGTATGCCCTGATTGAGTACTTATGCTTAAGAAATCAGATTTTTCCATATTTTATAAAATTCAACTACAACTATGCATATGTTGAGCTTCAAAAAAAAAAAAAAAATAGACTGAAATTTCACTGGAACAATTGGCTTGAAAAAATCCTCTACAGATATCGCCTTTATAAGTCTCTGCCAAGGCTTAGATTTTATGAAGCCAAACAAATGGTTGGGCAGTAGATGTTGGAATCAAAGCAAGTCCTCTGTGACCTTCAAACCTTTAAGCTTAATGTTTTGACAAAAAATTCACTACCACAAAATACATGCAAAAATTGCCAGGCATATATGCACATGTACAAAATGAAACGCTAAACATTATTTAACTCTTTTAGTATTCCTGGCCTAGAAATAGAAAAAAGAAGAATTAATTTGAGGACTATAACTATTGAATGCCAGCTACTCATCATTTCTTCAACTCTGATTTTTTTTCTTTTAAGTATACACCTGGGCCAGTTGTCTTTCCTGGTTGTTCTAATTGGTGTCATTCTGCTGCTCTGTTCTCATTTTTAAGTCATCCATATGTTTGAATTCGATCTGTTTTCTCTATGTTGTTTCCTATCAGCCGTAACATGCAGAACCAGAAAGATAATCATGTAAGTAATTTAACCTATTTGTAAGTAAAACACCTAGTTTGAATTACCAGTTCCATTTTTATCCTAACCCTGTGACCTGGACCACTTATTATGACAATAACACACACTCACGGGGTTGATTTTTTCACAGACAGCGTATTTTAAAATAAAATAAGCAGTGGGGTTTTTATTTGTAGTGACTGCTATGATTTGACTTAATGAAGGTAATTCCAGCTGCAGCAGACATATTGTGTGACAGTGAATTATGTCAACTTATTACCAAGAGCAGAAATGTTATCTGGCTTCATGCTACATGAAATAGTTGCTTGGGGGAGTCAAATTTTTCAGTCTTACCAATTTGCATCTCTGATACTATTTATTCCATGTATGTGTTAGAAATTTACAACATTTACAGGTGATATTAAAAAAGAAAAAGAAGCAATCACATAAGCGAGTAATGGGCAATATGGTATTTTAAAATAATATAATTTTAAGATACTTATGGACAGGGTAGTTGTATTTAAGTATAATTGGACTAATAATTTTAAAATAAAACATTTTTTACAACATTTCAGATACATACCAGGCCACTTAGCATTAACTCAGAAGGAAAATAAGTATATTTACATCAGAAAGTCTTTTGAAAGGTTTTTAAAGTCCTTTTAAGTGCAAACTACTCTTATTATATTCACTGCTATAATTCGCCACATTTTTATCAGCAATCACATCAGACACTTCAGCCTTTCAGACAAATAGCTTTCTCTGTTTCTTACTTGCTCTCGCACCCAAAATGTTTGCAAAATAAAACTACCACATGAGTTCTACCATTTCTCATAATCTATCAAATGCTTCAACGTCTAAATCCCAGCAACGTATTGCTTACAAATGTGGGGAACTCATCTAAACTGAACCAGCTCCTATGATCTAGTTCTGTTTCATTTACTGTAAATGTTCCTTTTAAAAGGTATTAGGTATTATGCCTTCTCTTCTTTAGTGTTTATTTCTGAAAGAGCAATGAACTGGAGGCTCAGCATTTTAATATGTGAAGAGAACCTGAGGCCCTTTCTACCTAAATTTAATAAAACAAGTAGGACCGATAAGATATTTCATTTTATTACTTAATTGCCTGACTAATTAATTGAGCATTATTTGCCTAATGGTTATTTTCCATATCTCCCATTAACAGCATAATTGCTGAACTGCCTTACGGCTTCTATTCTCCTCATCTACTGCCCTTCCATGGAAACCTGTACACTTGTACCTCTCTAATGAATTTTTTGTTGCCTTCATAAACAGAAATCCTTTATTTTACTATTTTACTCTTTTACTATTTCACTATTCCTTTTATTTCTTTCCAAACACTGCTTCTGCTTTTCTCATCCTCTTTCTGTTTTGCTATTTACATTCAGTAGAAGTTAATTCAATTACAATTCCTTCTACACATTTTTTAATTTCACCTACATGTTGCTTCTGTGTTGATCAACAGGCTGTCCTAAGTAAAAAAGTTCTATCAGGCTGGTGTAAAAAACAGCTGTAAAAGTCCATAGCTAGCTAATGCAAGTAAGCTAATATCAACTGCATGATTAACAAAAAAATGAGGACAAGGAGTATTTATAGCTTGAATTAATGCCATGATTAGTAAGACAAAAAGCTGGGAGATTCTATGCATGAGGTCACTAAAAGCTCACTCGAGCTGTGCTTTGATGGTGTTTTCTCTTCTTAGTTCCAGACGTCCATGTACAGACTAGTAGAGCCAAGAACTTGTCTAAATGTGCAGGCAACCTGCTGTATTTTCTATCCCCCACAAATCCTGCCAATTTGAAATAGGCAATAAAGTAAAATAAAATTCTTCTATCGTGTTCTAGAAGGAGAGCAGGCAATCTCTAAATGCTTGAGGAATTGTCTACAGTGCCAGAAAACCCACAATGAAACAATTAAACTGACACCCTAGAAGCAGAAAATGCTCACTTTAAGCAAGCATTGAATCCCATGCAGATAAAACACTGAGAGTTTTAATACAGAATTTAATAAACTTTGCACTGCGTCTCTTGTAGTTGCTATGTATGTGATTAATTTCATCATGTTTTCTGTGTATAGGCAGGTAGACAAACATAACTCAGTCTATCATAAAGTCAGCTTCAGTCCTGTTCTGTGATTTTTATTATTACTGAAGTCTTTTTGCAGAAATCATTGCAAGTCAGAAGTCCTAAGGATTGAAAAAGTAATAGCAAGTTACATAGCTGGAAATAACCACTCCAAATTTTTTGTTTATGAAGTCCCATTACCCATAATTTCATTCCCTGGATCTCTTATTACATAAACAGGTGTCTGAGAGCCAACCTAGATGGTTTATGAAATCTCTGTACTCCCATAATTCTGTGCTAAATCTCATCAGAACAAAATACTTGTTTACCAACTTGAACTGAGAAAACATTCTAAATTTTCCTTCTGTGCATGTGTGTGCTAGTTGCAGACATGGTTTTAAAGGAAAAAAAAAAAGAGCATAACTTTTATTGTCCACAAAAACCTGCCCACTAACCACAAGGGAAATTAATTCACCTGCAGAAAATACTAATTTTTTTCCACTCTGCCTACCTGAGATTGTTGAGTGAATTGACAGAGACAGACCTTGCTGAGAGTTGCAATATACCACTAGGAAGCTTATTTGCAGAGATAACGCATTTTATCCATCCAACAATGTTTTTGAATTTAAAAACACATAGAGTTTTAGTGTGTAAAAAATTGAACATTGTGAAGATCTAAAAGAGTTCTGGTTGAAAACCTATGCACGTTTTGCCACTTACAATAATAAAATGGAGCAGTACTCATGTATTGTGGATGCTTATATCACAGAAAGAAAAGTTCACCAGCATCTTGATCACCATGTAGCAGCCAAGAGGAAGGTTTTTGTTCCCATACTTCATAAACTATTTCAAAATATGATTCACAAATAACTATGTGGATGTTACAAATTGTGGCTGGATTTGCACTCCCATTGCATCCTCTGTAACACCATGGAGTCAAAATCCCCACCATGCTATACCACCCTACATACACTTACCATACCCAGCGTGGTGGGAGCATCCACAGGTATTAAGACACTCTCCAGTGAATTTTCTGGCTGTGAGACCTCAAAGGCTGGTGCCACCTGCTTGTTACACCCCTGTTCCTTCATATCACAACTCACTGCCCCTTCTTCTGCATGGTGAGCTTTTTAGGGAATAAAAAAAAAAAAAGATAGGGCATGTAGCCCACACATGCACTGTCCTGTCCTGGTTATCACGTCCATTAGGCTGTTCCCCCATTCCAGGGGAATTCCAGGGTGTCCACTGCAAGACACCCTTTCATGCTGCCCATGGCACACATGGGGCTGCCCTCCATGAGTGGCCACCTTGAAGCTTAACATACCCAGGTGATCTCTAGGCAGCCTCAGATTAACTGCCAAAGTGGACACCAAGAGACACTTCAGCCCCAGCAGAACATCCGTGGAACACTTCTGAGGCAGCCTCTAAGATCAGGCACAGTGCTGCCAGGCTTAGGAAACCTTGCCTGCATGCACAAGAAACCAGGACGAAATGCCAATCCAGCAGAACATGTACATGAGATCAGTAAGGAAATTCCCAAAGAGATTGACTAGGCAACAGAAGACTTGTCTGATGAGCCCATGAATCAAAAAATATTTTGAAGAAAAACTCACATGGAGGAGAAGGAGAAGGAGAATGGGGCAGACAGTGGGTGTGTGCCATGCAGCTCTCCTTTTCCTCAGACTGATGCTGTTTCAGAGACATTTTCAAAGGTCTTCAGCAAGTGACTGAAGAGGGAGAAGACCACTGTGTTCCCTGTGCTGCCTCCAAGTCCTGACCCGTGGCTCCCTAGAGAAGCTGTAGCTCTTGCCATTTGCTCATATGCATGGGGATCGACAAACCTCCAGCCCAGGCCCATGGGGAAAAGTGGATGTGCAATACTAGAGATCCCTCTCATCTGTGTGGTGACAACTTCTTGGCTGAGAGTTGGTACAGCTCTCTGAACGCACCTGCCTTTAGCAGTAGGACATACCAATCCTTTGAGCTGGAGTCAAAGAATCACAGAATATTGAGGTGGAAGGGACCCACAAGAATCAAATCCAACTCTAAAGCTGCCAACACCTCTCAGTCCCTCTCCACTTCCTTTTGGCCCCCTGCTGGCTGGAATTCTTCCAGGGCACAGGGATGCAAGAGGCGCACAAGGGTCACACAGTTCTTAGGGCACATTTCAGCTGTACTTTACCTTCATGTGAACCACTGTAACTGAAGCACGATGTCTTGTCAGGGCAGCTATAGAGGACAACAGTCTGAGCCAATACAGAGCCCTGAAGAGGCTGGATTTGATCATTTGTCTTTTGAGTCTCCATTCTTATGTGTTTACCAACAGATTTTTATCATTATTCTAGTGGTTCTGAAACAACTTTCCAAATAAACTTAATGGTCTAAGCAGAAAGTATTTGAACAGTTTCTTTGTTTTACTATTTTTTCCCTCCAGCTCTTACTACTGGAATGTGAGAGTGGTAACACAAACTTCCCGTATTTTTTAGTATGTGTACCAATGTTTAACATTGCTAGAAAAATGCTCTACAATGAATAATACCACAAGTAAGTTTCCTTTAATTAAGATAAACTTACTCAAAATTTCTGCCTAATTCTAACACAGATTTTCTACAACTATCCCCATGCTCTCACAACAGAGGTTTTTGGAACTGAACTTCACAGTATGTGCCTTTGACAACTGTGATGGGTTTTGGTTCGATTTCCCGGCCAACGCACCAATTAATGTGATGGGTTTCATCACTTACTATGTTTTATGTGATTGGGAGAATACAAAGAGCAAAACAGGCTTATCTTTAAATTATAAAGATAATTTATTTACACACACTAAAAGGATAAAATAGGGAGAAAAAAAAGAAGGAAAAAAAGAACAACAAATGAAACTTCTAAAACATCTTTCTTTTCCTTTCTAAGTTTTCACTTTTTATCACTCAACATAAAAAGACATGACCTGTAACTTCAGCCAGTTTTACTATTTTAAGATAATCTTTCATCAACTCTTCAGGAAAAAAGTCTTTCCTACTTCTAATAGAGACCTTGTCTACAAGGACTTTAAAGGAACATAATCCTACCCAGTTCACAGTTTTCTCAATACTGAAAAACATGGGCCCTGTACTCAACACACTGCAAATTGGGGTGTCTTTTTAAAGGTGTCTCACTTCAAGGCAAAGGATTTTTCTTATTAAATCAATTTTACTCAGTCCATCACACACTACCTTTGCGTAAAAGAAATCTCCACATGAAACAATCGCCTCCCCAAAATGCATATTTTTCATAGTTTAAAGGAATAGTTCAGTTCAGTCTCTATATTACCAGGAAAAGTCCAGCTTGAATTGCCACTCCTCTTCCTCTGCCTTAAAGTCTTTTTCACTCTCTCTTCACTGACTTTAGCTCCATGCTGTGTCTTTCCATGGTCCAGTTATTATATTTGTCTTTCTTTCAGAGAAAAGTTGGTGTTTAGAAGAACTCAGTTGCTGGCAAGAAAGAGTTAAACTTTTCAGGCTCGCCGAGCTGCTCACGTGGTCTTGTAGCGGCGGGAACAAAGACGATCTGAATACCACGCGCTGGTTTCTTGAAAGGGAGGGAAAGGCGAAGAAGCACTCCGTCTGAGTTCTTCTCTTCCCTTCATGCTGACTGCTCCTCTGCGGGACAGCGGCTCCCAGAACCCCGGCCCGGCCTGGCCTGGCCTGGCTGCTGCTGGAGCCACCTGGCTGCGCACTCGGAGAACAAAGAGAAAGCCCGTCCCCGCACCCAGCCTTTTTGAGCATTACACAAAAGTCGTAACTTACTTTCTAATGGTCAAACTATTTGCCAATCAAAAAACTGATTTCTGATTGACCTGTTCTTCTTAACAAAATTTAAACTTTGTTAACCCATGACAACAACTTTGCTGCTCAACTCAGGAGAGAGCCAGCTGCTGCTCACAGGCAAAATTGCTGCACAGTAGAGCCTGGATGAAGATTTGTACCTGATGTGTTTTGCCATTTTTCTTATAACCAGTAAAGTTCAGAAAAATTAGGCAGAGAGGTAGCCCTTAATAATCAGCAGGACAGTCCTTACTTCATTAAGTCCTTAAGTAGCCCTTAATTAACAGCAGGACAGTCAGTGAAAATATGATGACAGTGCACAGCAAGAATGTGTCTGTCCTAGCAATGACATCTGACTCTTCTGTTTCTTTTCAAATTCTTTTTCCAGTTTGTCTAGGATAAAAATGGATAACGTGAGATGAATAACAGAGAATGAGAAAGTGGGAAGGCACATCATAAAGCTCATCAGAATCCAATAAAACCGACAGCATATGAAGAGTGCATTAGGTTAGAATTTAAAGATAAAAAATGATTGCAAGGAAAGAAGAAAATTGTAATCTTCATTTGCAATTCCAGACTTGGAAAGTGGAAAGTTTAAGACAATATATTGCTGAAATACTCCAGAAGCTTTGGAGACTTTTGACAAGAAAACTTATGAATATCATAAAAGGTAGATGTCAGGTTTTACAGGTACATACTGAACTGTCTATGATATATAAGAAAATAGAAGCCCAGGAATCTCCTCGGACTTAGCAAAATTGTAATAAAAATCTTCATGTTGATGTGCATGGAGAAGGGCTATAAAAATGGCACGTGTTGCTGACACACAAATCTACCTGCAAATTCTCAAAACAACCAGGTCTAAAAGAGAGAGAGAGTAATTAAATCCTTGCAACAGAGATGGGACAAGATAAACAGATTAACCACTGTCCTCCCCTGACTGATACCAACCAGACATATCCAAAATGAGCGCATTCCTAAGCAGAATTCAAGGAGTGTTGGGAGGGTCTTGGAAACTGATGCCACCTCATCCTCATTCTCTCTGAACAGACCGCCCACATAAGGGCTATTTTGTGCCTGATAGCTTGGCAGACTTACACACCTTTAGGTATTGGTTGGTATGAGAATGAGTGTTAGACTGAAGTCAGTTACAGCAGCAAAAGACTGCAGAGAATTCAATAAGTTGTACCTGTACATATATATTTATACAAATATCTATATATGTATGTGGTATGCATATAATAAGCAATTCAGCATTCATTCAATTATAACTTGTAGGATGAAATGATTCATCAAACTAAAGAGCCATTTCTAGTTCTAAAGCACAGAAAAAAGCCACAGTTTCTAGGCTGGGTTGATCCTATCCTGATAGGCAGTTCTAAAACAGTCAAAACGAATTTCAACTGTTCCAGCACGCAACTGAATACCTCATGATATCTTTTAGTACCACACTTCAGGCATTTAAATTTGGACCTCTAAATGTAGCAAAACAACTCAAATGCATAAAGACATCTATGTAGAGCCATTCTTGATCATAGAATAGCTGAAACACCTGCTTAGATCTATGGGAGATATCAAGAGGGCATCTTAGGGTGTAAGGATACCTTAGGATCTCTAAGGTGCTGCTAGATGCCTAATTTTAAGTATTTGAATTATTATGTATAGAGAACATTCAGCTCTGAATAGGTAAATAACTGATGTCATTTGGTAGTTTGTGGGGGGTTTGAGACATCCAGGCAGAGCAGACTGATGACTAACACATTTGCATGGAGGCTGCTGATCATCAGTGGGGCTCCACACAGTACCTGCAGAGCTGGTTTTCAGGTTCCTGAATCCCACTTTGCTCATCTAGATTTATACTGAGTGTATGTAGACAGAGTCAATGCACTTCTAGAATTCACAACAAGAATTTCTTTTCTTTTTTATTACCCCTCTCAATTTGCATATGCTGCTACCTGACTGATACAAGAGGGCAAGCATTTCTGTAGGACCTATGTCTTATCTCACAATTTCTTGTATGTTCATAAAATATTAGGAAATAAGACAGTTAAAAGGGTCTCAGGCAAGCACACAAAGCCCCTACTCTCACCCATGCTTAGACACCTACATTTATTTACCTGCACCCTCAGACTGGCCTGTGCCTGAGCAGGGTAAGGATAGCCTGCTGCAAGAAAAGTGGCAGATGCTACTCTTTGATAACTTTTGAGGTCCTGCTCATAGGAGGGCATCTTCAGGCAAGTCAGGAGCTTGCATTGTTAGATGCCAGAAAGCAACCAGCTCCAGAACAGGGATAAAATGCAGGGGGGCAATACACAGATTTATCAAGGCCAAGATAGAGAACCCAGGCCTTCTGTACATGGAAAAATATCAAGGAGACTCTGTATGAAAGCATGCAAGTACATTTGCAATGTCTGAATTTATGTTTGAGAGATGCTAGAAGTTAATAGGGAATGTGTACAGGTTTAATGTAAAAATTGCTATTCCATGAGTTGTTACAAAATCTGTGATACATGAAAATCTTTTTCTACCCATTCCACAGACCCTATGAAATGAAGTATTTGGCTGAACAAGTATTTTCTACCATAAAACTAGTATTTTGCACCAATATTTTTCATCAAATATACTAATATATATTTATTTTTAAAATAAATATTTGAAAACTGGTAAATTGCCGTACCATCCATAGTTAGGAGGTATCTTGGGAAGACATGACTTCAGGCATTTCTGGTGCCTATGTGCTTCTATTTAAGTTTGGTCAGTTGACCACAGAGTAAAATTAAGAGATGAGGCCAATTTACCAATTTACTCCCAAAGCTTGATCCTATGGTCTGAAACAGGGTGGTGCAAAAGAAGCATAGTAAGTGTTATTTTTACACTTCGACTCCATAACCTCCTATTTAGATGCAGAAGAGAGATTTTGAAAAGTAACCTCTGCCAAGTTCAGGACACCAGATGCCAGACTGGAAAATTGCCTGGTTGATCTGTTGCATTTGCAGGCAATGAAGGGAAAGGCCATTGCATCAAGTGAATGAGGACAGAACTATAAAGAAAATAATTTGTGGGTACTTTATTGAATTATGATATGCATACAGACTGTGGAAATTGGATTTCTCTAAAGCTGCTGTAGTTGAATTTGTAACTTTAACATTCTTTCAGTATGTTTGTTGAAAAATACTGCTGCAAAATATCAGAACTGATTATGATGGAAAACACTTTTTCAGAAAAACAGTTTTTGGCAGATTGCAGAACAAATATATTCCACACAATAAGATTTCTCCAAAATGAAAAAGATATTTCAGGAGCAAAAATCCAGTATTCATTCTAAGAAAATATTTACATTTGTTTTTTTCATTACTGTTTTATGTTGTCTTTTGACATATTAGCAATGGCACATAACCTGACAGGCTATGGAGTGAGAGATTATATTATAAAAAAATAAAAAAGTCATATTATGTACAAAATATTAGGGAAATCAATAATTCTGTTCACATTTGGATAGTAAAAGGGAGATTCTTACACTGATGCCTTGGTAAACGTCATGGAGATGTGGCTTTCAGGAAATCTTTCTGGACAGAAGACAGAGATTTTCAGTAGCCCATAACTTACTTGTCTTCCTTTCAGTGGGGAAAATAGCATGCTTAGTATTTGGAGATTTTACCTTAATCTGGAGGAGTCAAGTCGTATTAAAAGAGGATAATATATGTTCATAGTTGTTTGGTTTTCACACCGATGTTTTTCAAAACAGATTTTTCTGCAAAACCAGTACCTCCAGATGAAACAATTTATTCTGAAGTTGAATATATTTTTCCTAAATTTAGAATTTTTGTATTTTTTATGGTGCAGAAAACACACCATAGAACTACATGTATTTTCTCTTGTGTGCAGTGGCATAACGGAAAGTAGGAGCAACACGTGCCTACCTCCTGTGTATCCCTCACAGTTTTAGAAGCATGCTTGCTAACAGGTCTTGACTACTGCAATTTCAGATAATGAAGCACTAACATATATCAACTCAGAAAAAAAACAAAACCAAAAACTGTGATAGAAGACTTCAAAATTTGAGTCAACTGCCTTGGTAGACTCTTTAGAGTACAGTTCTCCTGTCACTATAAAAGACTGTTTAGTACATGACTGTCAGGATGTTCCTAAGTAAAATCCCACAAATACAAAAAGCTCTTTGAATTAATTGGAGGTTATTTAAAAGGAATGAAAAACTGGCAAATAACTGTTGTTTGGGTTTTTGCTGTTCTTTTCTGTTTTCTTAAGAAATTTTTTAAAAGTTCTATTTTAGCCTTCTGTGTTTACCTTTTGCAATGGAGTCAGACACAATTTTACATAAACAACTTTCTTGTTATTGTAACAGTATGTAGCAGTTAGTTAATTCATGTTTTCGTAATAACGTTGTTTTGGTGGTGGGTGAATTATATTTTTATAATAACATTGTTGTGATATGTAAAAGGATAAAAATTACAGTATCTGAGAAACCAAGAGAGATAGCCACAAATGGGTACAAGGCTAGAAAATTTCGCAAGAGGATTCCTCCATCTCCAGGAGAAAAATCAGAGAATTATAATACCAATGAAAGGCCAGAGCGGAGAATGATCAGCATCTGATAAGGATTAATGGCCCAGAGCCAGTATCTTGTCTGGAACATTAAGAGTACTTGAGGACACCCTCACACCCAGGAAATCCTTTCAGATGGAGTCTTTGTTTCCCAAATCCTATCAACCACTACTGTCAAGAAACGAAAGAACTTATAGAAACTTTAGAAATTGAACAGCAGAAGAGTTTCAACTCCTGGATCTGAAGACAAGTCGGAGCATGTACACGTAGTCCAAATCAAGAAGAGTATAAAACAGATGGACTTCAGGGCACACAGTGTGAGACCTCGGAGGGACATGATGGTGCAGAGCTCACGTTGGAGGTCCTCACCCGATGCACATCGCTTCCTTGATTTGTTTGGCTTTGTCAATTTCTTGTCAATTTCTTGCTCTAAATTTCTCATTGGCAATAAATTGTTTTTGATTGGAATTGGCTCTTAAAATTTATAACAAGTATAACCATGTTTGCATTCGTCTCATAAGGAAAAGACTGTTAATGGACTGTTGGGTTGCCCAGGGTAGTTTAAGAGGAAGATTTTCTTCCTCCAATCCATATTCACTGCTGGAATTCTATAAATGTTGAAGTTTGTAAATAAACTGCCTCTTTTCTGCCTTGTACATCTCAGTGTGTGAGTGTCATTTCTTTGTGTCGTGTGCAACAAATAACATATCCAAATAAATAAAATATTATAACAACAAAGTCTATAGGCAACATGATCATGCATGTTAAATAGTTACAGGCAGTAAAATATACAACTTGAAAACGTTTACTTGTTAAAAAGTGCCATTGACCTTTAAAAGCCAATATTGTAGTATGAAGATAACGATCAAAACCACCACAACTGCGATAACAACTATGGAGTGGTTGAATTGTTTCATATATATCAAACTCTTCATCTTGCAAGTTGTGTGTGAAGATATAAACAGATTAAGAGAACAATCTCATACCTACTGAAAGTTTTCTTGTGGTTCAACACCTTTAGAAAGGTGACAACAGCTAAGTAGTAATAGCAGTTTATGATTGTGATCCCATCCAGCTCCAGGAAAACTCAGAACTAAATATCAGCCTTAGTAGCTTTATTCTCACATTAATATTACATGAGCAAATACAGATATAGAAGAATATTTCTCTTGTACAGCAGCATAAAAGGGATAGAATTTCCTGAGGAATAAGGAAATGTGAAGGTTGGTGGGGGAATCAAGACCACTTTCCTCAAAGTTATATAAAAAGAAGAAAAATGTGAGATTTGTTTAGCCAGACTGCAGCATGAGAAAGAGGTCTCTCTCACCTCTCTACATTGAGTTGAATATGGTTATTATGTGGAAAAGTGTACAAATTATCATAATGTGCAACTACAAGATCAATATGGTTTGCTGCTCATCAATCTCAAAACACATCTTTGGAACATGTGTTCATGTACAGTCATGGACAAATTATAGGTATTCAAAAATGTATCTTCATCTTCACTGAATTTAATTAATACAGGTTCTACTAGACATTTAAATTATTGCTGGTGAAAAATTTTCCTATTAAATGTGTTTGATAAATTTGTTTTATCTACTCATTTTTACAGGTGACTTGTTATTATCATGTATGAATCAATCTTTTTTCAATATGTACTTCCAATCATTAAGCAGATGCAGTAAGTCACTGTGTACAGCTTGGGTTTGGAGGATTTTTTTTTCATAATGGGTTGTAAAAGATAGTGCTTGAAATCAGCTTTCTTACAATTATATTTTGTCATCAAGTCTTCTGTCTTATTCCAGCTAGTAAAGGGGTCCGCAGCTTCTGACCCGAGGAGGCTAAAGCTACCCCAAAAAGGTATCTCGTTAGAGACAGCTCCTGGGGGGCCAGAGCACCCCCTCAGCTGGCAGAGAGCATCTCAGCAGGGGGCAGAGCAGCGATTCAGCTCTGGTGATTTCAGCTTAGTGATTTTCAGCTCCTGCCCCTGCGAGGTTCGCTTCTCCTTCAGCCGGCCTGGGAAGAGAGAGAGGGTCTCGTTTGGCAGTTCTGCATGAGCAGCTTTATTGCAAAGGCATCAGCGAAGGGAGCCGAGGACGAGAGGCCCTGGGGATTAGGGAGACTTTAGGGGGTTTTATAGGGAGCCAGGTGGGAGGGGGAAAGGGTACAAAGCCAATCGTTTACAACAGATCTACATAAGTCCCGAGGGGGCTTGTAGGTCTTCTGAAAGGTCGCCGTGACAGGAAAGCTTGCTTTGTTACCTTAGGGGTCTGGCGGGGATTGGGCAATTCTCCTTATCTCTTCAGCAAGGCTCCCTCCAAGGCAGAGCCACCGGGGCTCCACCCACCCCCACACTGTCTCCTCTGCTTTCCACTTACCAATTCCTTTGGTCTGATAATGTAAAGTTTATTTGGTGACAGTCCTAAGATCAATAGTAGAGCTTATACAAGATGACACATTTCACAGTAATTCTATTAATTAACATTTCTGATTCTTTGGGGTGAAAAATTAAAATGTGAATCTGCCTTAGAGATAATGTACATTTAATCATGAATTTTGTCAGGAAAGAGAAATGCAATGGAATTGATAGTGGGCTAACATTTCCACATAAAGGAAACTGAAAGTTTGGGCTATATGGAAAGATGATATTCTTTCACACAAAATAAACTACTGGAGTAGAGGCAAAAAATTGTATCCTGGGCTGCATCTGCCTTGTGGGCAGCAGGGGAGGGAGGGGACTCTGCCCCTCTGCTCTGCTCAGGTGAGAACACGTCTGCAGTGCTGCATCCAGGTCTGGGTCCTCCAACGCAAGAAGGATGCGAACCTGTTGGAGCCAGTGGAGAGGATGTCTCAGAAAATGATCAGAGGGTTGGAACAGCTCTGATGTGGAGAAAAGCTGGGAGAGTTAGGGTTGTTCAGCCTCTTCAGAAGAGAAAGCTCCAGGGAGACCTTCCATGACCTTCCTATACCTAAAAGGGCTACAAAAGGACTTAGGGGTACTTTTACAATGACCTGGAGTTATAGGACAAGAGAGAATGGCTTCAGACTGAGAGCAGATCTGGATACGATATTTAGAAGAAATTCTTTACTGTGGGGGTGGTCAGACACTGGGGCAACTTGCCTGGAGAAGCTGTGGGTGCTTAATCCCTGGAAGTGTTCAGTGCCAGGTTAGATGGGGCTCTGAGCAACCTGGTCTAGTGGAAGGTGTCCCTGCCCATGGCAGGGGGTTGGAAAGAGATGATCTTTAAAGTCCCTTCCAACACAAACCATTCTATGATTCTATTGATTTTGTGAAGGTCAGTAAAATTCTTGAGTTAAACCAGAGAGGTCTCTGATTCCTACAGGATTCCAAATAAAAAGTCAGAACACACTGTCTCAATAGCTAGCATGCCAAAACCTGAACGAGCTGAAATCTGAAATGTTCCTCAGGAAATATGGCCAAAACTTTATGTTTAGAACTAATAATTCTAAGCAGTAAAGTTCACTGGTTTCAGGCACCCAAATAATTCTATTGCCTGGAAAAAGCAGGTTTAATATAAAAGTGAAAGCACAACAAAGATCATTGGCAATATTCACTCTGCTACTTACTAGATGATGACATTTAACAACTGCTCAGCCATCAGTTATGTATGAATGGAAATAAATTTTTTTGACTTGCAAACAAGTGGCCTAGGAACGTCCATTCTTCAGACCAAACACTGCTCAAGAATTATGTCTTACTGTAAAAAAGGTCAAATAAAAAGTAATACACAATTACAGTGCATGTAATATTAGTTATAGTATTTGCACAATATTTGTAAAATAGTTTGAATTATTTGGCTGATTTTTTAATCACTAATCTCAAATCTTTAGAACTAGTCAAGCTAGGACAATCACAGTGACCAAAAAGAAAGACAGAGATTTAGAATACTAATACTTCAGTTTTGACATGAATTTTGATAAAAGGATAATTGAGTACCTCAAGTAAAACATTCTGGTATTTGAGTTTAACAAAACCCAAATCTACCTTTCTTTCCTTTTCAGCAATTTGCTTGTGGATGTAGCACCAATGAAGATGACTTATTATATTGAGAGAAAACAAAAAGTATGACATTTTCTCTTTCTCCGAATTAAAGATATGTGTATTCTAAAAAGACTCACTGGTATGACGATTCTTCAGCTCAGAGCTTCTGTTTTTTCTTGCAACTGACATTATTTTCAACAAGATTTCTTCCCAAAGTAAAAATGGCAGTTGAACACTACTTTTCTGTGATTTTTTCTCCCCTAAGGGATCTTTGTCTTCATATACATACTTAAGACAGTTATTTGTGAGTGAACTTTTCTGAATGCTTAAATAAACGTATTATTTCTGCAACTATTTCATTGGTATTTCTACAACTATTTCATTGAAATACCAAAAAATTTTGATTTATACCCCATCCACACATCAAGAAATATATGCTTCCATTACTATTACTATTACTATTATTACTATTACTATTACTAATTTCTTCTTAGTAAAACGGCTTCTGAGGAATAAATAAGACCTGAAATCTGATGTGACTCTGTGGTTGTTTGTTCTGTGCATTAGGCAAATGAAGCTGTTTGGTTGCTGCTGCGTATAGTTTGATTTAACTTCAATTAAAGGTAGAGATTAGAGCTTGTTTCCACAATCAGGCTGATTTGTAATTAAGTCTAGAAGTGTTATATATACAGTATTTATGATACTCTGTAGGAAAAAAAATAGAAAAGGTTCTCTATAACAAGTAAACATCTATAGGCTCGGTTCTGGGTAGGGCTGATAAGAGAGGATAAGGATACATCCAGTGACATACAGATAATCTTCTTTCCTTTTGAAGTGTCTTACTAATACCATTTTAATAGGCCACATCCACATAATACTATACTATAATATTAACACTGTGCTGTAATCCAGAAATGTGTGATATTGCAAGACTCTAAACACCACTTCCGCCATTCTAAATATGTATAAGCCCAAAACCTCACTTACAATGATTCAAAACACAAAACTTTACTACTATTAAGTATAAAAATATTTTTACTCCTTAGCCAACCTTGTTTTATGGTGTTTAACAAAAATAATGCATGAATTACTGTAGCCATAAACCTGTAGTAATATGAATTCTAACCATCAAGGTAGATGATAGCCCTATATAAGTCCAAGTTAAATAAAACCCTAGTTCACTACTATGGCAACCTCTGCAATGGCTGAAATGCAAAATTTTAGGAAAAGAGTTACAATTATACTGCTGGGAACAGAAATTTATGAAGTTTTTTTAATATGTTTTTCCATATAATTTTTCTTTTCAACAATTTTAATCAGTTTCTGTGGCACAAAAAAAAAAAAAAAAAGGTGAAACAATCTTCTGCTTTTTGGTTTTTGCTTTCTTTTGTTTTGGGGTTTTGTCCTTCTGGGGTGTGTTTTTGTTTTATGGGTTTGTTTGTTTTTAGTATTATTGTTTAACGTTCTTCTTATCTCTTTTAAGAATGGGTTTTTGTAGGGTATTTTACCCTGAAAACTTCCAATTATCTCCATGAATGAAAATAATACAGAATATAACCTAGGTTTAGAAACATATATGAAATCAAGAGAACAAGTGAAAAGAAAAAGTGAAAAAAAAAAGTAAAAAAAAAAAAGTTTAAAAGTGTATTGTGAAGAGCAGGTATGAGCTGCAATCATCAAAAGTCAAGGCAACACAAGTGTTTCCATCAGTCAAGGATCAAATTATTTGCTTGTACTGCAGGCAATGAGCACGAGGTGTTACAGGGCCAGATTTTCTATTTTTAAGGTGCAAGAAATGTCACAAAAACTCCCTTCCCACCTTTAACTCATAA
The DNA here is from genome assembly GCA_017589585.1 of Phylloscopus whistleri. Taxonomy (NCBI): domain Eukaryota; kingdom Metazoa; phylum Chordata; class Aves; order Passeriformes; family Phylloscopidae; genus Phylloscopus; species Phylloscopus whistleri. The sequence goes on from JADMLD010001219.1 coordinate 116,310, forward strand.
TGGAGTCTGGAGAAAAAAGCAAGAGCAAGAGATATCTTTTGCATTTCAGACACTTCCGTAATTCCAGTACTGCCACTCTATAATCTGGACAAGGCTTGATAACTCAGCAGTTCTTTTGTAACAGTCTTTGCTTATATCTTCTCTTAGGGAACAATATAATAAACAATATCCATTACAAAAGGCAGTGAACCACTTATGTTAACTGTAGCTCAAATATGCCTCCTTCAGAAAGATATTTATATCCGTGACAGCTATAAACCCTATAGGTTTTTTTTTTCTTATTTGGGTTTTTTCCTCCTTTTTCTTCACTTTCTTTGTTTTTCCTGTGCTATGATGTATAAAAAAGGAGGAATCAGGAAAAAAAAAATATTAACAAAGCAAAGGTTCTGAGAATAAAATTAAAGTATTTTTCCTCATAGTTTTCTCTTCATTAGCCTGGGGATTCTGCATACCAGCAGCCAAAAACTTGTGATAAAGTTCTGCCCTTCGTGCCTAGTAGCCTAATTTAGCTACACATAGGCTTATGATTTGCAGCTTTCTGGCCCTTTGTTATTCAATGAGATACAGGAAGAAAGAGAACTTTTCATTAACTCATTACTACTCTACACACCAGTTATACCTATTTGTGTAACCCCAACATAAGACTCTAAAATAGCAAAATATAAATGCCAGCTAAATGTTGGTAAAATTGTAGTGTTTATCTATTCATTTTTTGAAGCTATAATATTCATCAGGTAACTAGAGTAACAAAGCTTTTTTGCTCTCCTGAACAAAAATATAACCCTTGATGAATGATTTACAAAGGAAAGCAACTAAGCAGAAGATCAAAAACATCATTAAAGCAGGCAGATGATAACCCAAACAAAACCATACTGGTTGCAGCCCTGTGTGGTTCGCCTTTAAAAGCACCAGAGTCTGTGCTTTTGTGTTTGGCTTTTGAATACTCAAAATAAACTTCTTGTGGTTTTGATCTAGTGAAGAGAATTTACATTTTAAAACAAGGGACAAGTGCCACCTTGTCAGGGAGCATGGCAGGATGGGATGAGCAGGGAAGTAATACCATCCCAAAATCATTTTTGTTGGAAAACACCTCTGAGGATATTGAGTCCGACCTTTGACCAAACACCACCTTGTCAACCAGTGGCTGAGTCACTGAGTGCAATGTCCAGTGGTTTTTTGAATACCTCCAGGTATGGTGACTCTACCACCTCCCTGGACAGACACTCAATGTTTGCAACCCTTTCAGTGAAGAAATTCTTCTTGATGTCCAACCTGACCCTTCCGTGGTGCAGCTTGAGGCCATGTCCTGTTGCAGGTTGCCTGGGAGAAGAGCTGGATCCTACCTGGCTCCACCCTGCTGTCAGGGGGTTCTGTGGGGAGACAAAAGGAGATGCTGCTGAAGGCAATCTCCCCTCTGATATGTTTCACCTGTGTTAATTATCTTAGAGTAGAAACACCTTGCCCTCACAGCCAAGGACATGTTAAAGAGTGAGTTAGCTGGGAAGAGTTTAGTTGGAGTCAGTTGGAGTCTGCTTGCCGTGCTGTGAAGATATTGTACATAGGACAGACAGGGTTAGGCGGCCGTGCCAGGGGCAGGAAGGAGCGAGACGGAACTGAAGAAGAGAGACAGAGCCGGGGCTGTGTGGAGCTGCTCTTAGAGGATACAGAAGAAAGATATGGGAGACTTTTTGAATAACAACATGCAGATACTAGAAGCCTTCTGATGATTCTAATGAAGCACCTTAAGTGCAGTGTCCATGTTAACTACCACACGTAGCGACTGCGACAGGGTTCTACAGAGTGAGAAGGTGCCCCTGAGCCTCCTTTTCTCAAGACTGAGTCCCCTCAGCTCCTTCAGCTGCAACTCATTAAACTTGTGCTCCAGACCTTTTCCCAACTCTGTTGCCCTTTTATGGACAAGCTCCAGTACCTCCATGTCTTTCCTGAAGTGAGGGGCCCAGAATTGGACATGGCACTCAAAATCAGGGTGACCCAGGCACTGTCAGGGTCCTGACTCTGGCTGGAGTGTCCCAGGACCCTGGGACACTCCAGCCAGAGCAGGGTGGGCAGAGCCATGGCAAGGCATCCCAGCAGCCCTGGGGACTGTCAGGGGATGGGCTGGAGCCAGAGGTTCCACTAAGAGATGGGGCTGGGACTGGAGGCAAGGCATTGGTGTGGTTCACATCCTACTGGGACCAAGACTAGGCATAAGCTGATATGAACATGGAGAGCTTGGGCCCTGGGCAGGGGGCCAGGGACACTGTGGGGCAGGGCTCCCTGTGCTCTCCCGGTCCTGCCGTACCCACTGCTGTTACTGAGAGAAATTATTCTCTAACAAATAAAACACAGGGGTGGCCTCTCCAAAGCAAGTGTTGTTTGGGAACAGAGGTTGGACAACAGCACACAGGCTGTAAACACAGTCATTATATTTGTCAAAACAAAAGTCAGAAAAAAGATGAAACATAATGATTTACACCAAAATAAAAGTTGCTCTTTCTGAGAATACAACAATTTCAGAAAATCCTTTAGGCAACAAATTAGATGATGCTGAAAGAGACATAAAACTTTAAAAGATGGTAGATAACAATTTCCAGTGAAAATCTTAAAACCCCCTCACAATTATTTAGATTATAGAAAGGAAAACTGTAGTTTAACTGGGTACAGGAATTTCTGCAAGTGAAAATAGTTGAGTACTAGTGGACATCCTGTCTAGTGAAGAAGGGAAAAAAAATCCAATGGCACCAATATATCAAAAATCAGGATAGTGAAAAGGGCCAACATAAACCCATTAAAACATATCAGGCTCCTGTACCTATGACATGAGAGAAGAAAATCTCTTGAAAACATGATTAAAAACATCTAAAACCCCAAAAGTTTAAACTTCTCTAAACTTCTAATATCTAAAAATATAGTCTATACATAATGAATGACAGAACAGTACAAAAGGCTTTGCCTGCACCCAGTAGGCATGACCTCCACAGTTTACTACTGTATGAATAAATAAATAAAATTTCCTAAATTCAGAATAATAAAGAATTTCCACTAGATCAGCTATCTAAGCCCATGGGTAAAGGCTCTTGAGGTTTTTTGGGTTTTTTTTCCCCATTGGTAGGGAAATATTTTCTGAATAAATTAACAAATTACACAAAAATACCCTTTTTATCACTCTCTTCTTCCCGTCCCTAACAGCTGCAGATAGAGACAGAGGAACATTCACTTAACTGGTTTTCTACTCATGGTTTTCACCTACTATAAACTGTACAAGAATGTTATCAGCTAATCTACTACCCCAATTAATGCTCACATTTATGGAAAAGCATTTTCCTTCTCACTATAAGATGGATCTCTGTTATGACTCTGCTTCTTATTAGTCTTCATACGTATAATGCATTAAAAATCTAAAGACATCTTTAAAGAGAACAGCAATAAGTATTGCAAAACACGTCACCATCAAAAGTCAGGTCTTTAGCAGGCCATGACAGGAGTCCTTGCCCCATTTCCAAAGTCTGTCAGGGATTCCTCAGAAATTCCTGAGGCTACAGTAGAAAAGCTCTGGTTCTATAGCTGATGCTCTCTGTGCTGATCCAATTCCTGATTTTCTGACCAGAAATGCTGACAAAGATCAGAGACCTGCTGTTAGTGGCAACAATAAATTGTTAAAATGTACATAAATATTAATAGATGTTACTTGGTTGCAAGACAGCTACTTCCTTTCAGGCTTGATTTCTGTTAGCTCAGTGGTTTTAGAAGTTGCAGCAGACTGTAAACAGCCCCTCTGATCCCTAGATTGTTTTGGTGGTTGGTTGTTTGCTGTGCCTCTCAAAAATCTTGCTTCTCTCTACACTATCCCATCCACTCTGCATATCATCTGCATTCCTACTATGCAGTCTGGAAGTTGTTTTTGCCCTGATGAGTTCAGTTCCATCTCAGTGAGAACAACTCTTCCATTCATAGGATTCTCCATGATCAAATCAGCATTATTTTTAAAGAGGAATAAAATAAACCAATTCCACAGTGCACAACATAATGGGTCAACTGATGCTTTTTTTACAATAGCCAAATAGTAAGAAAAATATAGCCTGATTAGTAACATTCTAATCCTGGAATCTTCGGGCAAAATGCTGATTTCACAGAGAATCATATGATGGGAAGGATGGGTCAGGTTGGAAGGAGCCACAGTGGGTAATCTGGTCCAAACTCCCTGCTCAAGCAGGGTCACCCCAGACCACAAGGCACAGGACTGTGTCCAGAGGGTTCTGGAATACTTCCAGTAAGAGAGACTCCAGACCCTCTTTGGGTAATACAGCTTGGAATTTCAATGGAAATAAGTGGCAGAAAATTCCAACAAAATATTTGTTAGAACTTTTATTCCTAAAGAGAAAACTCTTATACAAAAAATATCTGTACTTACCCCTAGAAGCCTTACTCTATGTTCCCACTATTTGTCTCTCCCTGGACATCAAATCCACATTTTTATCAAAATGTTACATTTACTAGTGGTGCTTTTGTTCATCACAGAACAAAATATTTGTAAGAGACAGAGGTGGGTGTATAATAAAGCCTGTACAGATTGACATACATTTAGCCAGGCAGCAAATAAAGTAGAATTCGGAAATTTCCCACTTGCTGTTCTATTGAAATTCTTCAAAGTATTCACTAGCAATACTTAAAATAATAAAGTATTAACAACGGCAATGATGACAAAAAAGAAATTGGAAGCTTTCAGCAGCTGGAACATTTTAAGGGAATTCAGAAAAAAATATTAAAGTACACTTGATTTCTTTCAAGTCAATGAAACTTTTTTCAAAAACCTCTCACTGGTGCTTCATAATATTTAGTCAGCACTGCTTAGAGACTGTCCTGGGTTGATGTTACGATGTATCCCCAATCATCTGTTGGGTTTATGTTGGATATTATACTCTGTACCTTTTATTTGGATCTGAGAGTAAAACGGGGAGAGAAATGCACAGTTTGTTTTCAGAAACCTCTCGGACTGGCCTTGAAGAGTGGGAGTCGCCGGCACACAGACAGCGAGGTTTTTTTTCGGCACTCACTTTCGCTTTGCTTTGCTTTGTAGCTAGTTAGCGTAGATTAGTTAGGGCTGAGCAGCTTCAGATTTCTTTTTTTTTTTCTTTTTTTCCTTTTTTTCCTTTTTTCCCTTTTTTCCGCCTCTTTTTGGAACTGTTCAAACCTCCCCAAACCAAAGACCCAGCGGGGCTCCGGGGAAGTTTGCATCGGATCCACCAAGATCTCTCCAGTGTCGCAACTTTTCCCAGCGAGGAAGCGAGGAAGAGCTGAGAGCAGAAAGCATCTACAGGAGAGACTTTGTTTTCCCTAATTTGTCATCTGTCCCGGGCAGCATGAAGTTTTTGTCATCTGGTATTGTTCAATTTATTGTGGTGGGGGAGTGGTTTTGCCAGTTTAATAAACAGGTTTCTTTCCACTTTCTCTCTGAGGAGGTTTTCTCCCGAACCGGTTGGGGGGAGGGGAGGGAGGGTTTCCCTAGGAGTTCTCCTCCCAAGTTTGCCTTAAACCACTACAGAGACTTAATGACTGAGTCAATGTACTTTGCTTTAAAACAAACAAACAAACAAATAAATAAAGAATTTTTTATGACAAGAATGAAATACTGCAGAAGTTACTTTCTATGGTTTACAAATAGTAAACAGTTTACAAATTTCCATTTCCAGCTTACTAAATGCAAAGTCTTATGACAATAGAAACAGGTTGTAGTAATACACATCTCCATTTTAAATGTTAAACTCATTAGCAAATGTTCTTAATATTTGCTTAGATATCTGCTTACTACTTGTTTTGCTTAATATTTGCTTGGTTGTGGTATTGAGTTTCTTTAGGTAAGAAGAGAAACCTTAATTCCCTAACACCAAGTGTGAAATTTTCTAAGGATCCTCCTCTAACATTAAAAGAATTTGCAGTATGTTTATATAAAAATAATCATTATCTATAATGAAGTGAGAAAGATCAGATTTTACTGTTAACTGACAGATATGTTGTCTTTGTTAGTCATGAGATTGGCCAACAAAAAGTGAGTAATGCATAACAGAACTGTGCTTTTTCATGTTTCCTTTCTAGTGCCCTATAAACCCTTAGTTGGATTATTTGGGTGCATAATTGGTGTTAACCACAGCATATGTATCACACAGGATTTTCAGATTTACTCATCTATATATGTCAGGCTATTAATAGTTTTGCAGATAACTCCATGTACAGGAAATCACCTGTGTTGAGCACAAAATATGGAAATGAAAGGTCAGCACACTCTGTGAGCCTGTGCACAGACAGATAGGCATGTCTGTGTAAATGGAGTATTGTCTGAATATCAGACAGAATACTTTTATGATCTCATATTTTTAAATAAGAAATTATATTCCTCTTGCTGAGAACAAGAGAACACAATTTCAAGACCTCAAGGTCTCCATTAAAGAAAATCATACCTGTATAATCATTTTTGGCACAATGAAATATTTTTTAAAACTTTTCTTAAAAACTGAGATATATCAGTTTTAAATTACTTATAAATTGCAAGGCTGTAATTTTGTGTGCTCATACCTTTTATTCTTCCCTGGCTCTGGCAGACTGATCTCCTGATAATATTTTAATAGATAGATATCCAAGTCAGAGCTTAACAAAAAGTCAAAATCTACATTGTAATTTAGACTCATTATCTTTTAAACCCCTGGAGCATTTAATTAGCTATTTATATTCCCTGGCTATCTATTCTACTTTTGTTTACAGTTCAATTATTTCAGAAAAAGCAGAGTTGGTACAGGTACACTTTTCATATTATATCAATTGTACAAGACAGCATTTCAAAGTTAAAATACAACACATGAAGCAACATAGAGGCAGAAGTGAAGAAACCACAGATATGAAAATGAGGTTTGAGAGGTCTCCTACATTTGTTTTATCTATTTTATCACAATCTTATTTATAATATTTAGTTGCTGAACTCTTAAGTCTATGAAGAAGTGGTTATGTAATGAAAAGGATAAAATATTAACCCCATAATTCATACAAGTGAACAACAGTCACAGGTAGGGCATATGGTGGCTCCAACAGATAGAGTAAAACACCCATCACTCTGTGATTTTTCTTGCTTTCCTGGATACAGTTTGCTAGTGGGTTAGCAAATATAGGCAAGAACTAGAATGCTGATCTAGCTGGGTTTATGTCCAGTAGTGTATTGCCCCCTTCTTTGGTTAATTTGGTCACTTACTCCATTCTTACACATGCAGAGAACAGAGCCACTGCTAATGTCCTGGGCCATTCCTGCTTAAATATTACAGGGTTTTTAAAATGAGTTTCAATCTTCTTCCCTGTGCTTTTATGTTGTTATATGTTAACATGAATGATTCTGTTTTATTTAGAAAGTGATTTATTTATAGTGGTTCATTGAATCTTTATACACTTTATTTTCTGTTTGTACTTTAGTTATGCAATCCCTACCTACAAGTGCAGGGGATTAATTTTAATGCCACCTCTATTCTCTCCCATTGGACATGTTTCTGTGGTCGCAAACAATCGTGCATCTGTGCCTTGGGAGAAAAAGGATAGCAGACGTGCAACATCTGGGACTCACTGTGAACACACACAATGCTAAGGCTTTGAAGAGGTTGTTAACAAGGAATGTGATCCTGCCCCTCTACTCAGCCCTGGTGAGGTGCATCTGGAATGCTGTGTCCAGTTTTGGCCTCCTCAGGACAAGAAACACAAGGAGCTATAGAAGAGGGTCCATCAGAGGCCATGGAGGTGATGAGGGGTTTGGAGCATCTCTCTTATTATGAAAAGACTGCAGGAGCTGGGCCTGCTTAGTCTGGAGAAGAGAAGATTGGGAGGACCCCTTCAATGCCTACAAATATTTAAGGGTGCTTGTATATTTAAGGGTGCTTGTCAGGAGAATGCGGCCAGACTCATCAGTGGTGCCAAACACTGGGACAAGGGACAATGGGTAGAAATTACTGCACAGGAAGTTCCAGCTACACATGAGGAAGAACTTCTTTACTGTGGGGGTGACAGAACACTGGAACAGGCAGCTGAGAGAAGCTGTGTAGTCTCCTTTGCTGGAGACATTCCAAACCAGCCTGGATGTGACCCTGCGCAGTCTGCTGTAGGTGAGCAGCTGGGCTGGAGTAAATGATATCTAGAGGTCCCTTCCCCAAGCATTCTGAGATTCTGTGGTTCTGTGAATGAATTATTGTATTTCCTAAAGGATGCATTCAACTGATCTGGTCTGTTAAAAGATGCAGAGCTACAGAAGATCTTATGTTTTAAAACCTAATTCCTTGCATCTATCCTTGGATTTATTATTCTTATGTTCTGTATTAAGCTTGAAAAATCTTCAGTATTTGTGAGGCATATTCAGCTTTCTGGGGAAGAAAACTTTCAAGGAAAATATGTTCAAAATTAGTTTCATGGAGATTAGCTGTTGCCTTGAAAATATTTGGAGAAATTTAAATACTTAAGAAACCAGACTACCAAAAGTGTAATCTTTGTTCAATTTTACTCCCCTACCTTATTTGTACACTTATTTGGATTTTCTTTGAATACTTTATAAACCTTGCCATATTCTTGGTGAAATGATGAAAATTACTGTTCTGTACTATAATTTCACAAGTTTATTTTCTCTTGTGTGAATTTGAATCCCGTAACAGAATGAATCAGTGTTACAGACTTCCTGCTTTCTTGCCCCTTTACACTTTGTTTGCCATTGAATGGCACAGTGAATTCCTACTGGAAAAATAAGCAAGCATTACCTTTAGAAGAAAAAATTTTCAGCGGTGATTAAAAAATTAGTTTTTGTATTGTTATAGACTTGATATGAAAGATTATGCTTCTTGGCTGTTCCACCTCACCTCATTTGGAGGGTTCATACAACTGCTTATAGAGGAGCAGTGGAACACAATAAACTTAATTAAATATACTAACTTCTCCACTTCCTTAAGTAAAAGTTCTCCTAGGTATTTGGAGAGGTCAAGGCAGCATTTTCATTCTTCTGATCTCTTGACTGATCCTGTTTTCCTCCTTCCTGCTGAGTTATCTGCAAATGTACTTAGCACACTTCCCCCTTCAACTCATATCCTTGATCCTGAGATAGGTAGGGCAGAGTTCCCAATTCCTGTTCTGTTCCCTGTCACCACTTTCCCCCCTTCTTGAAGGCTCCCATGCTTTGATGCAGAGGAAGAAGACACTCAAAATTGTCCTGTCCTGCCTGGCAGCCCAGAATTTTCACACAGTGGTTCTACCGTGAGCTCAACTTTCTACATGGAGCTAGATGGCCACAGATGTGCCCCCCTCCAAGGGCCTGTTGTTTTCACTTTTTATTGCTTCCCAATTTACATAACTTGCCAAGGCTGCCAGTGGTCACATAAGATCAGGCAAATGTCTTTCCACTGTATGCAAGAGAATAAGTCCTGGTCTAATCCCATGCCTGACCTTACTTAAAGCAGGATGTTTGACTAGAATCTTACAAAGGTCTCTTCTTACTAAATTATTCCGGTTTTCTATCTTTTATTTTCCCTTCAAAGGTAGTATTTTTATTTTTTAAAAACTAATTACAGGAAAAACTATGCATACTGAAGGGCCTTTTCTTGTAATTATATTAATCCAAATACCTTATATTTTTTAAATTAGTAGGATGTTTATACAAAAAAAAAAAAAAACAAGTAATTTTTCCTGGCTACATGCAACCCAGGGATTTTGGTACTAATATAAATTGTAAACTTATATAAAATAACAATGCAAAATTGAAAACAGTGTTGCCACAGTACAGCTTATTTATTGGTAACTGCAGTAAGAATGTTTACATAATGCATAAATCACACAAATAGTTCTCATAATTAATTTATCCTCTTCTTTCTATCTCAGTATTATATGGGCAGAACTGATGAAATGCAAACAGACATGCTCTGAGAAAGCACAAAAAAGGCGCTGTTTCATATTCAAGGGGTGGATTTCTTTTGTCAGCCTATAGCTGCAGCTGAAATTGTGTGTTCTAAATAATACATCTGTTTTGCCACCACAGACAACAGTGTCCTAGTTGCAGTGAAGGACACCATCCACTTTCAGGTGCAAAAGATGGTGAGCAGGGGTGGTACAAGGCCTCAGAACCCCGTTTCAGTGGAGGCTGATACCACGTCTCATTTGTTACAGTACTCCCCTGTCTTGGACCAGGCTCTCTCGAGACTGCTGGACCTTCACTAAGTCAGAGAAGAAACTTAGCTTTCCCAGATTCTAGACACTTTCAGAGGAGGAAAGCAGGATTCTGCAATAGAAACCTCAATTATTTCAATGCATTCTTGATTTTAATTTCTTTCATACTTTCTTCCCTGTCACATGCATATGCAGAAGATGCTCTTGCAAGAGGCCATCCTTCCAAGACATTATCATTGAAATAATTCTGACATGTTGTCTTCTGTCTTCTCTGAGAACTTACCCCCTGCAAGTGTGCTCCTCCCTAACTTCTCACACTATCACCACTGAGACTGGCAGAACTCACAAACAGACAAGGTCCACAGCAACAAATAAACCAGTTCTCAAAATGTAAGGAAAGGAGAAAATAAGGCTTCATCAGTCATTTTTGTTGGTTTTGCTCACAAGGTTTGGTGAGGTTACGTTTTGGACATATTTTTGTTGGGGTTTTTTTAACATGGTCTTGTTCCAGACTGTCCCTTGGTCTTACATCTTTTACTTTCCAAGGCAATCCAGCAGACGCTTATTCCTTTTTTTCGTTCTATGACTGAGTTAGCAGTGATAGTATAGGAATCGCTTCTTATTTGCAGCTCTTCATATCCAAAACTTTTCAATGACTATTCACTTCTACAGCTCTCAATCTCAATTGAAATCTTTAAGGAAAACAGTATCTTTTCAAACCTCTCTCATTTTTTTCCTATTGTTCAGTGCTAACTTTAATTCTATAATTACTTCACTTGGAAACCATTCTGCATAAGCTGCTAAAAAAAGATGAAAATCAAAGCAGTATTACATTAGAAAAAATGACAACAAAAAATTAAGGAGAATTTTCTCAAAAATTTAAGGGCATGGGTATTGCTCTTTTAGAGCAGAGTTTTCTCCTTTAGTTGATGCTTAGAGTTGTGTTTCAAAACTTCACAGATTTAGACATGTCTGAAAAGAGGAGAGAGACTGAAAAATAGCAATATATATGTATTAAACAGCTCTTAATAGAACCTGGGATATAATGTGCCACTTGGGAATGAACCATGTTTCTTTACTTATTTATCTTAGGAAGCATGTTTTTCATGCAATTTAGCAATCTTCTCTTCAATTTCTTCTTGTAATCTTTTTTTCCCAAAGCTTCTAAAAAGAAAAGAAGGCCTTTCTTTTCAGTCTTCAATAGGTGAAATGCCAGAAAGGTAAAAGGTTTTAAAATATTTTATATCTTCTCTAGACTGTTGTAATCATCCATAAGCTTTACTTGAGAATAAATGTTTTCATATATCCAAAGTAATCCACTTTTAAATATAAGATAAATGTATTTTCTGCATTACAGAAACCAGACATTTTCTCCATCATCGTTTTATTAAATTACAGTACTGTCTGACATCATACTGCTAGCTGGAGAGAGAAAATGCATTTGTTCAAATTTAGGTTAATATGATTTTATGGTTTAAGAGACTGCTTCAGTGAGTCTCACATGCAACAGCTCTGTGAAAATGCTAACCTAAATCTTCAAAGCTCTGTTTATTTTAAAATCTTATAATAGTCCTCCTCAGGAAGAGGAACTCTGTAAAGGCTTTTAAAGCTGTCAAAGTTGTATGCACAGAATGTCACTGCAAGCTAGAAATACCCTGCATACACAGAAAGACAGCTGCAGCCACTACCTCATATAGCCCCAATGCTTCCTGGAAAGAAAATTATATTCCCATGAAAACTGTCTTTCCTGCTTGACCAATAATGTTTCTCTGCAAAGATTTATATTCTACCTTTATATAATACAAAGAGGATATTACTCTTCAGGAAAAGGAAAGGAAAAAAATACTCTGTAGTTAAATCAGACATGCTTATATTATTCATTATTTCTGTCATTAACAGCAATCTTGTTTCCATGACTTCAAAACTGGTGATAGTAACAATTATATGAATTTAGGTGGATGCCAAAGCGTGAGAGGCCTCCAAAATACATAGCTGCAATATTTCTGCTAGACTGCATGAAAAATGGGTGATCAACCATTTTTTTGCCATCTATTTTGGAAGAAGAAAGACTGAGATTTGCAGATGTTCTACACTTTCATAGGTAATGATATGCTTTTAATTCCTACAGTACTGTTGTGATAATTTCTGTTATGTCTAAACTGACAGTTTAATTTATTTTCAAAGTTTTAAAAAATTCCATTATCATGTTGCCGTGCTTCTGCACTTATAACTGCAAAATTAAATGCAAGGAAAGCAATCCATCTTCTCTAGTAATGACTAAATAACATTATATGACATTTCAGTAGAATTAAAAAATCATTTTTAAGCATTTCTTAACATCCCAGTTAAGAAAAGGGAAAAAATGAAGTCCCCCGCCCCTAGACAGAGTTTTAAGTTGTTTGTGTGGAAGTGGCACTGACCATAGGTCAACTACTTAACACTGAACAAGTAGTAGTTTAAGTTCTCTTCTATGTGGCATCTAAAAGGATGTTGCCCTCAGGCTTGTACATTTATTCAGTTAATCACACTTAGATGTCTGCTACAGCATTCTTATAGAAGAGCCAGTAGCTCCTGATGCAGCAATCTTGACCTCTTGAGTATTATTCAAATTATTCAAAATTAGGGAATGGTGACCAAATGCCAGTGAATGAGTCACATCAGCACTTCTTCACTCCTGTCTTGCTGTAAAGCCTTGACTAAATACAGCACTGACTCACTAAGTGAAACCAGTGAAAAGGTTGGTTTGGAAACAAATACTGAGGTCCTTGGAGCTGAAATGGGAACAGGGGGTGTGTGGGTGTGTTTGTGTTTGTTAGTAGTTTGCCAGCTTGTAGTCTCCTGCTGAGTCAATGGCAAGGTTTTACAGACTTTTTCAGGGATTCACAGCTCTTCCCTGAAAAAAATCCAGCTGCTTTTTAAAATCTAACTGCCTCTGTTTCTCCCCAAAGTACACAATGACTTACTGGCACAGAAATGAACTACAGTTCCTCATTTACTACCAGCTCCTTATTCCACTGTGCTTCACTATTCCTTCATGAAAACAAAATACAAGCCTATGACTTTGGAAACAATTTTTATTTAATTTTGCAGTCCAACAGTACCTTCAACTATAAATCAGGATCATTAACTTATTTTTTAACATATTTTGGGGGGATCTAGTATTTTGGGGGGTTTTGGACATTTACTACCTTCTGAATTTGGTATTACCCAGAGAACAATGAATCAAAGAAATAACAAAATGTAATACTTACAAATTCTTTTCACAAGAGATCAGCCCTACTACAGGGATTCTCAATAGAAAGAAGGGACCAGATAAGCCATATATTTGTCAAGGAGTAAAGATTCTCCCAGAGCACACAGATAGTTCCAAACATTACTGAAGACCTGACTTATAAAATATATTAATTTTTTTTTTCAGTTCACTCCACAGATCCACAGACCTCTTCTCAGCTAGCTGGAAAAGAAGTTAGATTCTTCTGGCATGGATTTTTAAAAAAGGAAAAGTACGTGGAACTGTTTACACAGAAACTATCACACAGTTATATGATGTAGTGCACACTTTTACACAGTGTGTCCAAGTTTAGTTTGAGCAATTTTTCATTTATATGAAAAATGCAAATGAGATGCATTTTTCATATAAATGACACAGATTATTAATTTTTTGGGGGAGGGTTTAACATTAGATCAGTACTAACAAAGGACAAGTTTTAGTGCCAGATGTTGTTGCCTTGAGCAACACAGGCAAAAATGTGCACCCATTTTGCTAAACAGAGTGAGCAAGCACACAGCTCTTTTGAATGAATAGAATAACCAAACTACAAGCAGTTTCATTTAAAACAAAATGTTAAAAAATAAAGGCACCGAACTGATTTTGAATCTCAGTCATTCTGCTTTTAGATTAATTTGTGGTTTACATCTGGAAGTATTTTGTTATGCTACTACTTACGGTTTTACAATTGCATTTTTCTGATGTTGTTTTGCTTCTTATGAAGTCTGTCTACTCTTGCGCACAAGGAAGAAAGGAAATTGACCTTGTCAGGTGAAAAAGGAATAATGATGACTCATATCTTCTAAATGAACAAGATGAGAACAAATTTCCTTTTCTAGAATTAGAGTACTTCCACTTACCATTACCAGGTAGAATTTATAATTAATAAGAAGTGATACATTGTGTGATTTTATTTCTTTTACAACTTTTATTAAATACTTAAAAGTGTGATTTGAATCAGAATAATGGGTGGAACCTTCAGTGTGCTGCAATTTTCTCATGTCTTTATTACAAATATAGAATATGTAATTGATGCATGCAAATAAAGTCAGAGGTCACATAATAAACAAATTTAACCCTTAAGGAAGAAGTTATCATCTTTTAAAGTCTTATTGCTTGGTAGTTTTTAATTTGGTTTGGTTTTGCATTCCTGTTACATCTTGCTAGAGTATTTTTTTTACTCCTTATGTCAAAATATGAAAAATGCACTTTATTTTTTTACAGTTATGAAGTCAAATATATGCTCATGTAGTCAAACTTCAGCTTCAAGGAAAACATTTCTTTCTGTTATAGAGAGAGAAATTACATAACTGCCTATGAAATTATATGCACTTAGTTGTATAAGTTGACTACTCTGAACAGATTAAAAAAAATATAGGTGATATTTTCTGCATTTAAAATGTAATTTCCAATAGGTCACCTCATTTAAAATATAATTTCCAATAGGTCACCTTATATAACTCTATTCCCTCATGCTTTAGCACTCTTATCTCCCTTTCAGCTCCTTGAAGTATATTATAAATTTTAAGAGCAAATTTCAATCAAAAACAATTTATTGCCAAAGAGAAATTTAGAGCAAGAAATTGACAAGAATTTGACAAAGCCAAACTAATCAAGGAAGCAGTGCGCACTGGGTGAGGACCTCCGACATGAGGTCCGCAGTGTCACATCCCTCCGAGGTCTCACACCGCATGCCTAGAAACCCATCTGCTTTATACTCTTCTTGGTTCGGACTCTGTGTACATGTCCTGACTTGTTCCTCATATCCAGGTTTTGAGGCGGCATTGAAACTCTTCTGCTGTTCAATTTCTAAAGTTCCTGTAAGTTCTTTTGTTTCTCGACGTAGTGGTTGATAGGATTTGGGAAACAGAGACTCCATCTGAAAGGATTTCCTGGGTGTGAGGGTGTCCTCAAGTACACTTAACGTTCCAGCTCTGGGCCATTAATCCTTATCAGATGCTGATCATTCGCTTCTCTGGTTTCCTCCTCGCCCCTCATTGGTATTGTAATTCTCTGATTCTCCTCCTGGAGATGGAGGAATCCTCTTGTGAAATTTTCTAGCCCTGTACCCATTTGTGGCTACTTCTCGTGGTTTCTCAGATACTGTAATTTTTATCCTTTTACTTATTACAACAATGTTATTATAAAAACATAATTCACCCACCACCAAAACAATGTTATTACAAAAACATGAATTAACTAACTACTACAAAGTAGAATCTGTATTGATTTTGAAGTAATTACCAAGCCATGAGAAGGCTTAATGGATGATTTGAGATGTAAACATTATGATCTGAAATTCTGAATCTTGTTACTCACATTACAGCCTTAGTTTCTGTTATCCTTTCTCATGTTGAATAATGTTATCTCCCACATGATACTAATGACTTTAGTATGACTATTTCTGAAAAAGCTCTTACGCACACAAGAATGGGATCAGTATCTTGTGGTTTAAAAGAAGTTCTTACTTCTATATTATTTTCTATATTTCTTTATTAAGGGATGGGAGCATTCCTCTTTTGAGGAAAGGCTGAGGGAACTGGGGCTGTTCAGCCTCAAGAAGAGATGACTGATAGGGGACCTCATCAGTGTCTGTCAGTGCCTGCAGGGAAGAGTCAGAGGATGGACCAAGCTCTGCTCAGTGGTGTCCAGCAATAGGACAAGAAGCAAAGGGCAGAAATGGATGCACAGGACGTTCCACCTGAACATGAGAAAGAACTTTCCTGCACAGTGACAAGGCACTGGAACAGATTGTCCAGAGAGGGTGTGGATTCTCCCTCACTGGAGATATTTCAGAACCAACTGGGTGCAACCCTGTGCCATGTGCTCTGGTGTGACCCTGCTTCAGCAGGGGTTCGACCAGATGACCCATTGTGGTCCATTCCAACCTCAACCACTTTTTTGGATTCTTTGATTCTGTGATAGGAGAATGTGTTCTCTCTGTCTTACTAAAGTAATAAAGACACAAGGAAAGACAAAGAACTTTTGGTATATATGCAACATATCATTGCATAGAAATATTTGATAGCTCCACTCATTCTCAAGGATGGACTGACTGTTGTTCAAATGCAAATCTCTTCTTCCTGAAACAATATTTTTGCCCCTACTAGTTATAGAGAATAAAGTCATCAAAAGCCCTTCTTCTGGTTAATAAAGAAAAAATTCAGGGATGTGATAAATATGGTATATAATTCAGTTTTATTGTATACATGTTTTCTAATGTTGTAATAAAAATACACAATATACCTTTAAATCAAAACCCCTGGACCGTCTTGAAAGTCACAGACCTCAAACCGAGCCCGAGGCTACTGTCCAGGAATGCACTCCTCACCAAAGACACTCACCACATGGAATTAACAAAATAAAGACAAATGCACCTGGCAGAGATGAACACTCAAGTCTCAGTGATCTCATCAACGACCCAGGACTCAACAACAGGTATGTATCTTATCCATGTTCTCCACATGAATATGGACTCAAAAGATACAATGCCCGGTTCCTTTAAATCTCATCATGGACCTGGAGTTTCTTGGAAACCTTTCCAGTTGACCGGCAGCTGGGCATCAGGACCACATGAATATGTATCTTACATCTCCAGTACCAAGTTCCTGTAGGACCGATCTCGGACTATAGACTGCCCGGAAACCCTTTCAGACGGCCGGCAGTCGAAAATCGGGACTTTATGAATATGTATTCCTAGTGAAAGACAGCAACGTGTAGCGAACCACGATATAAAAATAAGACGCCCGATGTACACGGGGTGGACAAGGAGTTGTGGTGTGATAGAGATCGTAACTAAGGTTCACCGAGTGGCGACCCCGGGCTCAACACTGAAATCGATTGTGGCTTGCCTCGATTGTTCCGATCCAATTTTTCAATAAAATTATTTTTATTGATAATTTGGCTGATCACATTTATAACAAGGGAAGCACAAAGAAAGAGTCCTGACAGGTCGAAGAGCCCCTGTATTGCCTGCCAATTGATGGGGTACCCAGTGCAACCTGTATTTTTCATTGAGATTAAATAGGCAGTTTATCTGAACAGCAATACCTGCTTTCTGAGAAAAGAACCTGTAGGTAACACCTGTCATTTAAAGTGTTGACAGGTATTGCTGGTAAAGTGTTTATTTCCAGGTTATACCACTTCTGTTAGTTTTTTTCTGGTCTGGACTGAAGTGACTTTTTAAAGGAAACAAGTAACAAGAACAAAAAATGTATACATGATAGTAAATATGAAAACAAACTAACTGTGTAATATTTGTCCACTTTCCAAAAGAAGAAGAAATCAATTAAATTTTAATCCTGTTTAATGACTTTCACTTGACATCTTCTGAAATAAAAGGGACAAAGAGAGCAGTTGATACATAAAACTTACAGAAAACACTTCACTGAGTTGAAGTCAGTGCAGTGAATTATGACTTTGGCAATTTGTTGAATTTGACATTAAATGTTAATATTTAGATGAATGAGATTTAAGTGCAAGGAGCAAAACAAGACAAAAAGCAAATACAGCAGGGAACTACTTAGAAATAATTTCCCTATTATTTTCTAATTGTCCTATTATCAGCAGTTAAATACTCTAACCAGAAGTTTATATCTTCCCCCTATGTAAGGGTGATGGGCAAATGATATCATGGCTGTTTCAACAATGTCAAGTCTTTTCAGTCTGGAACCTTTTATGTGGTTACTTGAACCTCATTTCTTTCTCTACTTGTCAGTTATTTTTCCATGAATCTCTAAGTTTGAATGAAGACACACCACACCTGACATAGGGACTTCAACGTGGACATCACATTTTTCTCAGTTCAAAACACTACCCTCTCCAGTAAGAAGGAGTAGGAAAAAGAACCTAAATGAAAGTGAGAGCAAATTTCTGTTACTAGGGATCACAGCATGTCTTTTCGTCCCCGCCCAGACTCATCCTTCCTACCATCAAGGCTGATAGCACTCAGGCCTTTAAATTACTAATCTAACAAATGCTGTTAGATTGATGAACACATCCAGAATCAGTCTGAAAAGGAAATGAGACAGTAAAACCCCATTATTTGGCTATTATTATTTGTCAGCTGTGTTTTGGGGGGGTTTCATGTGTCCTTACAAGGATCACCAGCAAGTTTTTATCACTATACATTAAAATCAAACATTAATTGAGACAGCACAGGATGGTTGTAGAACAAACACTTTTTGTACCTGTAACAACAAAAACTTAGCCTTGAAGCCACAAGTTTACACTCAGAGAGGATATTTCATCTATATAGCAGTGCTTTCTGTTTCAGTGGGTTTTGCTTGCAAGGGATTTAGATTCCTTTCTTCTCTTCAAGAGATGCATGAAAGAAAGGTACTTCTGAAAGAAGGTACCCTGAACATAAATAAGGCTTTCAAGTGAAATGTCTTTTAATTTTTAGCTACATCACATGTTTCTCTCAACAACAAAATTTAAAAGACACAGTGGAAATTCTGTTTCTTTCTTGCTACTTTTCTTTCATGTAGTCATAAATTTATTTTATATACTTGGTCACAGGGGTATTGTCTGAAAGTGATGCAACTACATCATTTTTACGGTGTAGATTTGCATTTATGCACCTGATTGTGAAACAAATTCTCATTCATTAAGATTCATTAAGATTGCCTTCTACATTTATCTAAATTAAATAAATCTGATCATAGAGACATGAATCTTTTTGTACATAGTAGGAAGGGGTTGCATGTTTCTAAGGCACCATGAATAGATTTTATCTTCTAACACATATCTGAGATATTACCCTGGAAGTTTGTTAGTCAAATGACTTCTGTTCAGAATTGGCTCAGTTTACTGACCTGGACAGGGGCTCTTGTATAGCAGTTCACAGGAAATTTGAATAGCCTGATTTGACACAGACACTCACAACTGAAAGTTATAGCAGTTTTGTCTGAATAAATATGGTAAAATTAGGATTTTAAACATTTTTCATCTTACCAGATTCCAAAGTCTGAATGTTAAAGTCATGCATGTAATGAAGACACCATCCAGAATGAGAGTTATAATTTTACATAACATTGCCATGCTCATTGATTGCCCTTATCTTACAGGACTACATGCAGGTGTAGGTTAAGAAGAGAAAACTCAAAAGAATTTGAATTCAAATATTTTAATGTTGTTTTAAAGATGTAAATTTAAAACTGACAATGAGCAGGTGATGATATTAATTACTGTACCATAAAATATTGCTTTTAACCCATTTTTGGGACTTAAAAAGTGGTAATAAATTCAGAAATACAAACCACTGAACAGCTGTAAAGAAGATACTAGAGGAAAAATGAAAACACAGGCATGGTATGTCTTTATTCCATACTAGTGATGCATGGAAGAATAACTGAGAAGTTGCTATTATGATTGTTACAGAAGAGAAAGAAATGAAGATTAAGTAACCACATACCTTATATTGTCAAGAAAATAAAAATATGAGAAATGATGTGGACTTATCACTACACACAGTAGTTTATACTTAATGCCCTAATAATCCAGACACCTTCTGAATTGCCTCTAGACCCTCTAAACAAACTATATATACACACTGGGCAGACAATGGGGGATTCTGCCCCTCTGCCCCGCTCTGCTGAGACCCCACCTGCAGGGCTGCATCTAGCTCTGGGCTCCCAGCACAGGAAGGACAGGGACCTGCTGGAGCCAGGCCAGAGGAGGCACCAAGGTGATCAGAGGGATGGAGCAGGTCTGCTATGGAAAGGCTGAGAGAACTGGGATTTTTTCAGCCTGGAGAACAAAAGGCTGTGAGATGACCTAATTGTGGCTTTTCAGTGCCTGAAGGGAACCCGCAAGAAAGATGAGCAGAGGCAGTTTACAAAGGTCTGCAGTGACAGAACAAGGGAGAATGGCTTCAAACTAAAAGAGTATATTTAAATTAAAAATTGGAAGAAATTCTTACCTGTGAGAGTGGTGAGAATCTGGAACAGGTTGCTCAGAGATGCTTAATCCCTGGAAGTGTTCAAGGCCAGATTGGATAGAGCTCTGAGCAACCTGATCTAGTGAAATGTGTCCCTTCCCATGGCAGGACATTGGAAATAGAGGATACTGAAGGTCCCTTTAAACCTGTCTTGGTTTGAAAAACAGGTGTCTGCCAGGGAAGGCAGGAGCCTCCCTTGGACTGGAGAATGTAAACCTCCTCCCTCCAAATTATTATAACTTTGAAATTAAGGGGGTCTCAGGCAAAGATTTGAGGATAGGAATAACAGTTCTTTACTAGTATGTTAAACAAGGCAAACAACAATAACTATGACATTAACAACAAAACAGAACCAGGAACCTCATGACAGCCTTCTCAGCCGAAATGGGAAGGGATGGAGGAGAGGCTTTGCTTCATAAAACCCTGGGGCAGTCTGATCGTGGTGCTCCTGCAGGAGTCTGAGGAGCACCAAGCTGGAACGGCAGGAATGAGCAGAAATCCTGGGCTGGTGGATGAGATATACCAGAAGCTCCGTGGTGGTAGCTGGAGCTGCAGGACGTCCCGATAGGGCAGGGCAGTGTGGGGCTACAGCATAAAAAAGACCCAGAGCAGTGCCGAAGAAGCAGTAGGGGCAGGACAGTGGTGGTCTGGCTCCAGCAGGGCAGGAAAAGGTGAGCTCAAGATTCTTGGACACATGAGCAGACGGGGTAGGTCCCTAGCACTGTCCAGTGATGACAGTGAATTCTCTCCACAGTAAGCAACAGCTTGACCATCCTCTTTCCGATGCCGAGAGCAAGAGTGAGCAGCTGCCCCCAGGCCCATCCTTTCCCTCCCCCAAAAATCTTGTGGTATCTCTCCCTTGGAGAGAAACTCCCAGAGAAAAAAAGAAGTGCAGCCAGATGCTACTCTCCTCTCTCGACTTTGACCAATTTTTGTTTTGCTTAAGTACCCATAAGTACCCCGTAGTTAGTTTCCTAGCAAGTTATGGGAAAAAATCTGTAAGTAAAAAAGGAAGAAATCTAACCCCCAACAAAACCCAAATCATTTTATGATTCTATATTTAATCATCTCTTGTATATAACACAGCAAGACAGAGCAACACTTGAATTTTAAACTGAGAAAATGGAGCTACTACTGAGGAGTTCTACACTGATGACTTTATTCACCACAAGCCACACAACCCAGACATGTACAGAAGACCCAGAAACATTCTAATTAGAGGAGCATCACGCTGGTATAGATTTTAGATAAAATGTCAAGTACCGTCCTGATCATTCTTTGGCTAATAACAAACCACAAACAGCTACACATACCAAAGGATGAATGTGCCCAATTATTTCTTTGTTTATATTTCTCTTTTTTTTTTTTTTTTACACAGTGTCTGAGCAGGCTCGTGCATTCTGAAGGGCATCTCATAATGCCCAAGCACAGGGTGCAGAGAATCTAAAGACTCAAATCGAAGAATGCCTTCTCATTCCATAGTATTTCCTTAGAACACTTATTATACTGAATTATTGTAGTAGCTTAATCTGTGATTCAACAAATTTTCATAAAGCAAACAGCTTAAGTTCCTAGGATAGAAATTTCTCCTATATTAAAAAGACTGTGCAAGTATTCTTAATCCCAGGTGAAAGAACGTTTCATTTGGTGTCTTATTTTAGGTTGCATGAACTGGAACAAAGTTGATTTAGATCTGGATATCTTAAAACACCAGCCAAGAGACATCCATGAAGAAGCTGGCCTGTTTGAGCATATCTTTTGTCTGTTCTCACTGCCTGTGCAAATCAGACCTGCTGCCTTTGCTGAAACTCAATAATAACAAAAAGCAATGCAAGCTGGAGGCTTTCCAACAAACCTATTCCAAAGTAATGAGCTCCTTAATGCAGAAGATGTCAAAAAGATTATATCACGTTCCTGTGTTTTAACATAGGATGGGCTTCTGCCCTTGCAGAGAAAACTCAGTTGGACTGAGATGTCTCTTGCTGGTGAGAGCACACAGCATGTCAAACACTCTCAATTTGCATAGCAACTTAGTAGAGAAGGACAAGCTGTAAAACCAAAGATCAACAAATCTGATATGAAACCAAATTTCATGCTGAAAGTCCTCAGATGTTTGTAGCAGCACTGCCAAAAATATGATTTGAAAGAAATCTGAGTCTGATTAACTACTGTTTTACTGCAACTGTACTCTGTCAAAAAAAAAAAGAGGATTTTGACTGTGGTAGATGCTGCAGTGCAAGCCTAGGTAGGTGTATTTTAAGATGCACTTGTCCCTCATAATTTGAAGCCTCCTAAACCCACACATTTATCCTTCAGTGTTACCTCCTGGGCTTGCCACACTGCTCCTATGGACCAGAGCTTAGCAAATTGGAGAGCTGCACAATGCCCAAGGGGGAGAGAGTACTGTAATTCTGACCAGGGAGTCTAATAAACAGCATTTAAAAATTCCCTTCACAGAGCTTGGATGTTTTTCTTACTGGTTTATAGTAAACCAAGTAATCCAAACTGGGTGATGAAATACAGTTTTCATTCTGTCTGTCCTTGAGGCAATCTTGCTTTCCCATCTCTGAGATGACTAACAAAGAAACTTGTGTGCAAAAGACACATGGATTTCCACATGAAAAATGCCAGCTGAATTGCTAGCTTAAATGAATGAGTGGTGTGATGTCCTGGGACTTTGCAAAAAAACAAGATTGTTCATCACATGTAACTGTCATGGCAAGACACTTTCAACTAGAGAAGTGCTGCTGCTAATCAGAACAGACACAAAAGGAGCCCTTTAACGCAAATTACTGCCCTATCATTTAGTGGGAGGTTTTCTAGCTGAAAATCTGTGTGATAGAATGTTACATAAAAATAATGTGGGAATACTAAAATGACAGAATGTTCAATATTGTGTAATTTCTACCTAGACGGTCATCGAAGCATTCTGTTGAGCTGCTTGTAAAGATCAGTTTTCTTTTTAAGCACTTAGGTACTACAAATGGTGGGGGCAAATGCAATGAGGGAGTCCATGTAAAATTCTATAATGAATGGATCATTTCACAGAGATTCCTTAAGGTGCTGTCCACTACAAATAACACTCTTAAGATAAGAATCAAACCCCACCATGTTGAAAACCATCTCTTACAACCCAGCGGAGCAGCTGTGTGTCAAATAAAACAAACAAACAAACCAACCAACCAACCTCAATATTTTCCTCAAAATACTACAGATTTTGCTTAGTCAGGTAAATATTTCAGCAAAGGACAATGTTATTTTTAAAATACCTTTACTTGCTGATCTTTTCTAGACATATTTTTCTCTTGAGTTGAAGGCTACTCCTGTAGCAAGCATCAAATATGACGTTCTGGTTTAACTAAACTTAGGAGAAAATTTGATCTTCACCTTATAAAAAGGTAAATGTTTAGCTAAAGCATAAAAGCATAAAAAATTGCCAGTGATACTATGCTTGCTGTTCCACAGCCTTTGCACTGAATGAATTGCACTGAATTCAAATAAACATTGTGGGAAATGGAAAAATAGAAATTTCCACAGATTCTGAATGGTTTCATTTGCAGCCTTCGGAGATGCTTGTGTTGATGTAATAATAAAGGTACACAGACATTAAGCAAAAAAATTATAGACTTATGTTCCTATAGCTGCAAATGCTCAAATGCCTCAAATAAGTAAGAAACTGTATTGGGTAAGATGGTGAAGGGTTCTGTAGTGTAGTAATATGATTTTATAGAGTGAGCTATGAGTTTAGATGTTATAATAGAAGCATATGTATGTACATTAGGTAGAAGGCTATTGGGTGCTGTGTGGCAGAATTAAGCCAAGGTGATAGGTTAGAAAAACAAAATAAACTCTGTGGCAACTTTCCATTGGATCAGAATGTTATATATCGCTTTGTAACAAAGAAACTTGTGACTACTGTGCACTATTACTTCTTGTTCCTCCAAAATCTCATAACCTCTGAGGCTGATGTTTATTTGAATAATAAATCATTTAATAGCCTTCCAATGATTCTATCCCTTCAGTAAGGTGTCAATAGTAAATACAAGCTCAGTTACTTGAGATGTTCCTCTCCCTTAACATCAAATGAGAATGACTACTTAAAGAATGTACAAAAGATTCTTCATAATCTATACCCATGTAATCAAAAAGAAAACAATTTATTTGTAGAAAGAGTTATGGGCATTCAAGTTTGAACTCGGCATCAGTGTAACTGCACCATTCATTGTCATTAGGTTACAGGGTATTTTAGGCATTTTAGGTATCAGGAATGCAGACAAAAGCTATCAATCAATATTCTTTACAAATAACTGAATCAATTTGATTAAAATTATTGCCAAAGAGCCACACTATTATTTCACTGAGATAAAATATCCTGAAGCAAGTTAATAAACATAAACCTTTATCTAAATTAATTTCATTCTCTGCTTCTCAAAACATGATAAAAACTTCAGTAACAAGCACCTTCTTTATTCTCAAGTACATAAACTGACGGGGAAAAATGATTTTGTATTACTGAGATTGGAAAGTACTCATATTGTGAGTTAGGGATGAGAAGAAATCTATCCTGATTGCAGCAAGGAAAATTTATGGAAGACATAGTTTAGCAAATTAAAGAGAATTAGAAAGGTAAAGAAGAAGCAAAATTGTTAGAAATTGGATAGATACACACTATCAAAAAAAACGGAGTGCTTTTATGATATGGCCGAACTATATATTTTTAAAAGGGTTAAAAATACACAGAACTCCATAAAGCATATTATGTTATGAATGCTGTGGATCAACAGAGGATGAGTAAACTGTCATTTTTAATGTTTAATGAAAATCTGTAAATCGTTGTTGGTGGCCTTCAGAAGATTCCCTTTGACATTACCTACAACTGAACGAGGTCCTTAAGGTGGTAAGACAGGCAGTAATTCTAAGCAGAGAACAAAAAGTGATACTGTTGGAATACTGCTTAGTAGCTCCTTGACTAATGTCCTTGCCTGAGGAAAATATAGGCTGAAGAACAAAAAGTGTTTCCTTTTCACACCAGAGTATTGACACTTACGTTAGTTCAATTCAGGAACAAGTTAATGTAAGTAAAAGCAGCCTCATGGAAACTTCCCAGTACAGCATCTTATCCAGACACAAAAATCTGTATTATAAGTAAGGCATTTTGTAGTGTCAGGATGACAAAAGAAGTGGTTGGAGTTCTTGGTAAAGACAAGACCTTTTTTCAAAGTATAATTTAAATTGGTGTAGGAGTGGGGAGAATACTGTTGTGCACTTTGAGCCCTGTGTGTGTAATAAGAAGAATTATGAATACTTCTTTAACTTTGTCTTTGGTTATATAACCAAAAAATGTTTATTCTATTTTTCTATCTGTTGAAACTGGTTGAGGAGGTGTTTTCTATGCCTCTTATATAACCCATTCCTCATAACTCCAGGGGGGAGAGGGCAGGTGCCTTCTGTTAATGGGCCAGCTGTTAAAACCAGGTGGAGCAATGTTCCATCTCTCTTCTACAACTCATCCTCCCTCCAGAGGGATATCTTCTGCTAATGGGCCATTAAGGCTCACCACATGACTGAAAACATTACATCATCCCATTGTGAGATGATCCACCCAGTGGTGGGAGCCAACCATTCCTACCTAGATAAAAACTGAGACTCAGGAACACCAGGTATCCTGTTTTCCACTGGATTCCAGAGGAAGACTGGACCCATCTCGCCATAACTGAACCCTTTCTACAGGATCATCTCTACTCCAACAGAACCACATCTATTTCTCCAGGAGGATTTATTTGGAATGTTTCCAACACCCTGACCAACAGTGTGTCAGGTGGTATTTCTGACTCTGTCAGGGTTTCTAGGATTTTTTTTTTGTTTGCTTGGTTTTTTGTACTACTACATTTGTATTTTTTAATATTCCTAGTAAAGACCTGTTATTTCTATTCCCAAATCTTTGCCTGAAAGCCCTTTAATATATAAAAGTATGAAATATATAATTGTACTAATTAATATATTTTAATAAAATACATTTAAATATAGAAATATATATAATAATATATATAATATATATTATATTTTATATATTATATTTTAATATATATAATATTGTATATATATATATCATATAAAAGACCTTTAAATTATAATAATTTGAAGGGAAAGGGTTTATATTCTCCATTCCAAGGGAAACTCCAGCTTTCCCTGGCAGACAACTGTCTTCCTAAACCAAGACAAACTTGTTGAGTCAAAAGACAAAGTCTTTGAATGAAGACTTAATGGAGGTGGGATTTTACTTTGAACATTCTATCAGAGAACCAGAGGGGTCTGCAGGAGGCAATATCCTCATTTTTGCAAGCAGAGAGGCAAATTTTAGTGATATAAATGTTCACAGACACAACACAGTTCAGTGATATCACTGAGATAAGCCCTAGTCCTTCCATTTCCCCAAGCCACATCACCAGACTGCACTGCTTTTTAAGGACAATTGATGACATAATGTACAGAATATAGTGACAAGTGATGGATGATGGATGAGGTCCCATGGAATCTCTCCACAGTTGACATTTATTAATAAGGAATTGACTCTATATTTATTGAACAATTACATTTTATGATGTATCTTATTTGTGGGTTCAGCAAGTGAAGGACAAAAATATAAAAAAGGGACAAAATTATTTGAAAATGTAGCCTGCCTTGTAATACAACAGTTCTTAGAACATCACTAAGAAAGCTGGAGTTAAAAGGGAACAGCCATGTTGGCCAAATACTTACACAATGAGGAAAAATGAATATCCAAGAAAGCACTTTTTTTTCCTTCTCCCTCTTCCTGCCCTTGACAATGCATGAGAATGTAAGTGAAATCTGTGAATTCTAAAAACTAAAAACTAAAAGTTAAATAGAATACTCCCTCCAAAAGATAAAAAACTAAACAAACACAAAGAAAAACCAAACAAGTAAACACACACAAAAAAAAAGTGAAATACATAGGAGGGGGCAAATGTTTGTACAAGCTATTAATGCCCAGAATTACAACGTCTAAACTGGTAATCACAATGGTTTTCAGTTTTGCTGCTCAACAGGAGAGTTTGAGTTGATTAAAAGTGCTGATCAGAAAGCTTCTCAACAGTAAGATGCCAGATTGACTCAGGGAAAAGAACAAATGGCTCAGAAGTTGGTCAGAGATACAGTATAAGAGAGAACAGATTGGGGCTAACAAACCTGTCAGAACAGACAAGATGCACAAGTGGAAAAGCTCATGGATTGTAGATGAAAGCAATCCCGCAGGAAATTACAGTGCTAAAGCCCAGCAGAACAGATAACACACAGAGCAAATACAGATTTTTGCACTCCTACTGAGACTCCTTCTCAAGCAAAAATGCTCCTAGACTGAGGCTGTTAAGATCACTCGGCTACTTCTCATGGAATGAGGGAACCCATCCTTAAGTACCCAAAATCCACTATCCCAGTACTCCTTAAAAACTGGAGAAACAGGCTGAAATGGTACCAAAATAACTTACAGAGAGATACTTGGGTATAAAGACAAAGTCCCATCTATTAGGCCATTACTAATCTATCCTTTTTAAGCTGTTATATTTTAAGTAAATTATTCAATATAAATAGTAATGGGGAGAAAAATATATAGAAGGAAAGTATGCAAGTTAAGTGTCTGCTCCCCTTTGACTTCCTAATCCAAATGCATACAAGAGAAACACTGTTACTAACTTCATGCAGAAATACACAAAAGACAAAGACATCCTTTCCTGGGTCACGGGTTGCAGTTTCAAGCCCTTATTTTCCTACAGTTCTTTTTGGTGTCTTTTTGTGAGAAAAAGGAAACTCATTAAAGACATGGAGCCAAGGATTACTTTGTGACCTATTTAAAATCATAACAATACATATAATTTAATTAGACTAATAATTATCATTGAAGTGCAATGGTTTAAAGGAATACAAGAAAAAATAATTAGTAATAACTTTGAAATTTAATGCAAAAAAAGACTTAGAACAACTTGCCTCTTTCCTGTTAGATGTTTTTTTCTATGCTCCCTAAGCCACTCTGGGTGTCAGAATGAGAATCTAGGGGTGCCATAATGAGTCACCACTGTCCTCAGGTCTTACTGGGAGACTTGTGATGGTACTACTGAGGTCTCTTTCTTACATCTTTGTAAATTATGTCTGCATGTTTTCCCTTGTTTTTACTTTTTTCTGGGTGTGCTCAGTCCAAAGGGTATTCTTCCATGAAAAACAAAAAACAAGCATAAGAAAAACCCATAGAATCAATCATAGAATCATAGAATGGTCTCGGCTGGAAGGGATCATAAAGACCATCCAGTTCCAGCACCCTGCCATGGGCAGGGTCTCCTTCCACTAGACCAGGTTGCTCAGAGCTCCATCCAGCCTGGCCTTGGACATCTCCAGGGATGGGTCAGCCACAGCTTTTCTGGGTATCATGTGCCAGTGTCTCACTATTTTCACATTAAGGTATTTCTTCATGACACATAATCTAAATCTGCTCTCTGTCAGTTTGAAGCCATTCCCTCTTGTCCTGTCACTCTAGGCTCTTGTAAATAGTCTCTCTCCATCTTTCCTATGGTTTCCCTTCAAGTACTGGAGGCTACAATTTTGGTCACCCCAAACTTTTCTTTTTCAAGACTGCACAATCCCAATTCTCTCAGCCTTTCCTCATAGTTGAATTCAAGTTCCTTAGTTCTGCCTTCTTCCTGTTTTATATACTAAAAAAATGCTTATACTTAAAATGCTATTGAACCCAAATTTTTAGTCATTCTAGGAACTGAGAATGTTGTACCTTTTCCTCATAGGAGAGATAAAAGATAGGTAGATAGGTAGGTAGATAGATAGATAGATAGATAGATAGATACGTAGATAGATACATAGAGTGTAAACATCCAGAGAAATGTGTGAAATCATTTGAAAATTCAAAAAAATGTGTATGCACACAAAAGATTGTTGAATTCAAGAATCTTCCTTTCCTTTTTTCTGGCACTTCAAAGATTATTAAACTCATTACCTTGATAAACACTCTTAATCCTCACTGTCTTTTTCCCTGATTATGGCTCTCCTCTCTTCTCCCTGAAGTTTCCATCATTCTGTCTTTCTCCTGTCTTCTCCTCTAGAAGGATACCTGCAAAACTTTCTGTGCCTATACACACCATAGCATTTACGACTTGCTGCCTAATATCAGCCTAGTTGAAAAATAAAGTTTTTTTATGTTTCTACAAAGGTGGTGAAAGAGGAAAGCCAAGTAGGGCAAGGAAGTCACACTGAGCATGGTGCTGAATAATAGGCTCAAGAATTATTAGAGTCCAAAGAATCTTCAAGAAAAAGGACATTATATGTGGTTCAATCCCAGACAAGAATTTACTCAGAGCTCACACAATTTGGAACAACAAAGGCAATAAAACTTCCTTCACCCAGGTGGTGTGAGCTATTTCTTTCAAGTAATTTCTTTCTTGGAAGCAAGGAAAGACTAAAATATAGCCTTATGTATTGAGAAAGCTATAACAGCCTTATCTTAATCCACATATATTTTAGTGGGCTTAGTTGTGCATTGTTTGTCCATATTTTCTTTATATAGAACTAAACCCCCTCAGAACCCCATGAAATTATCAATTTAAAATTGTACTAAACATCACATCAATTTCCACTGAAATATTTTCCAGGAGATGAAGTTTGTGCTGTACCATTGTCATCTGTCCTTTGAAACCATGCTTACTGAAATTAAGTATCAGATTTTTAATATCTCTTACAATCTGTGACAAGTGTTTTATTACCTCAACCTTTTCAATATTCTGAGGGTTGGTTGCTCTGTCTTTCCTTTCCATGCAGTTTAGAGCCTCACTAAATTGTGTGGAAAAAAGTACTGGCCAACAAACCAAACCACAAAATATTAAAGCTGAAAGAGGAAATGTCAAAACTTTCAAAATCCACTGTCCTGTTTTATGCATTTCAGGAATTTTAATAAACTCAGACATAATCTTTGGTTTTATGAAATTTTAAATAACAAATAATTATTTAAATACTTTAAAAAATAGATGAGTCTACTTTGTTTATTTTTCAATTTAAAAAAAAGAAATTTAAAGTTCTTTTTCCAGTGTACATCAAAATAATACTCCTAACCAAAGATAAAAATTTTCCTTTTCAAAAACTTACCCTAAAAGCAAAGAAAATGAAGGGCTGGTTTTGTAAAACTGCGAAATAAAATTCCACTGGTGATTCCATCTTTTTTTCTGTGATAGGACATAAACTAGATCCATTTGCCAAGTGTATGGGAGATCCAAGTTTCAGGTCTGTCATCTGTTTGACAAGACACTGTCTTCCAAAAAAAGCATACTCTGACTTCAGAGCATGGAACTGTTTTAGTCCCATTTTATTACAGCTTTCAAGTATTTAACTTCTCAGCAAGTCAAAGGCAAAATGTCATTAAGATGCC
Source organism: Phylloscopus whistleri (assembly GCA_017589585.1). NCBI lineage: Eukaryota > Metazoa > Chordata > Aves > Passeriformes > Phylloscopidae > Phylloscopus > Phylloscopus whistleri. The sequence continues at coordinate 147,126 of JADMLD010001219.1, forward strand.
TCGTATATAGGGATATGGGGTTGGAGATATCATGGAAGTGATCTTTGTCCATGCCTCAGTAAATAGCTTATTTTTGTTCAAAATAGCTTAATATCGGAACATACTGTTAGGAGAGTGGTGGTCACCATCCCTGGAGGTATTCAAGAACTGGACAAGGCACTCTGTGCCATGTCCTTGTTGACAAAGTGGTGATCAGTCACAGGTGAGACTCGATGATCTTGGAAGTCTTCTCCAACCTAAATGATTCTGTTAACCTTTAAGTAAGACTAAGACCATTTATCCTGCTGAGAAATAACCTACAAGCCTGTAACAATCCTTTTCCACTTTGTTAGAGAATTTTCTTGGTCTGCTGATTGTCTGAAACTGAGAAAATAATCTGGAAAAGGGTGACTACATGTCAGTTCCTTCCATGTCTTGTTTCCTAGGCTCCAACTGAGGGGCATTGAAAAGGCAGGATCAGGAAAGAGGAGACCTGTGTCCTCATCACAGACTGGGGTGGAGCCTCACACACAGCTCTGGGCATCACTTGCCCTGTGAGGATAATTTGGAGTTTGTCCTTTCCATCCTGTTCTCTCCCACCTGACCCTGCAGCCTACAGTGAAGAGCCCAGTCAAATCTGTGAGTAGCTGGGCATCTTGGAGGAAACTTCCTTGTTTGTAAGGGAAGAAACAATGTTCGCAATGGTTCACAATGGACATCTGAATAGCTAAAGGAAGACTCTTGGAAAATATATTTTGTTTACAGAAGGTTATTCATCTGTCCAATGGCAAAGCATAAAATATAGATTAAATCTTCTTTAAATATCTTTTTCTTCACTAATTGAAGACTAAAAATCATCCAGAGTGTTGGCATCTTCTGATAACTTTCTCATAAAATTGATATCTCTTCACAGTCAAGCCCTCTCTCATGGCAAATGGCATTTTAGTAGCAGCAAGGAATTGAGTCTACATTTTTTTACCCACTTTTCAGCTACTTGCAAGGACAAGCATGGTGCTGTTGAAGAAGCAGAGTTTCAGCATAACAATCCAAATTCATCCATGCTTAACACCTCCATGACTTGGAGTGACAGTTTTCAGCTCAGAACAGATGCTCCCACTCTACATAGCAGCATGAGCTAAAAGTATAGCCAACTCTCATAAATCTCATTTCTGAGGAAAAAAAATAAAGTTCATTAAATACCTGGATAATTTGATATAGCAATAACCTTCCCCTGCCCCTAACTTTTAACTTACTATTTTAAAAAACAATGTACTGCAGATAATCTTTTGGAATTTTGGGAGGGTTTTATTTTCAGGTACTGTAGTCTGATTTAAGGATATGTTTCATAAAATTAAGTTTAAAAACCCAAAACTCTTATCTTGAGACCACTAAAATGTAAAAGATAAGTAATTGCATAAGGTAAGTAGGCTGGAACTTGTGTACAAATCCTGGACATAGGTGAGATTTTCATTGCTTGGTTACTACCATCAATGGGTAAATAATGAATTACCCTGCAAAACTCTTAAGAAACAGTATTATTGCTACTTCCCATTAAATAATTATGTAGCATCAATCTCACTTCATAGTTCTTGCCTTATAAAGTTATTCAGAGTAGTTATATTAGCAGCTACAAAACCCAGAGATACCCCGGGTGTCTGTAATATGCTGCAGGAGGTCACATCTGTATCCATGAGATCCTGCACATGCACTTCATCTGTCTGCCAGGTAAGAAGAGGTTATCAGCTTGTGCACAGAACTGTATTGTTTTTAGAAAGCAAGAAAAACTTGGACTGCATGGGCATATCAGAGAATCATAGAATTATAGAGACGTTGAAGATCATCTCATTCCAATGCCCCTGCCATGGGCAGGGACACCTTCTACTAGACCAGGTTGCTCAGAGCGCCATCCAACCTGGCATTGAACACTTCCAGGGATGGGGCAGCCATAGCTTCTCTGCCAAACCTTTTCCAGTGCCTCATCACCCTCACAGGAAGTATTTCTTCTTCATATCTAGTCCAACCCTGCTCCCTGTCAGTTTGGAGACATTGCCCCTTGTCCTGTCACTCCAGACCCTTGTGAATAGTCTCTCGACATCATTCTTGTTGGGTCCTTTCAAGTACTCAAAGGCTGTAATCTGGTCACCCCAAAGTCTTCTCTTTTCCAGGCTGAACAGCTGCAGATCTCTCAGCCTTTCCTCACAGCAGAGCTGCTCCATCCCTCTGATCACCTTGGTGCCTCCTCTGGCCTGGCTCCAGCAGGTCCCTGTCCTTCCTGTGCTGGGAGCTCAGAGCTGGGTGCAGCCCTGCAGGTGGGGTCTCAGCAGAGCGGGGCAGAATCCCCTTCCTGCCCTGCTGTGCTGGTTTGAAAGCAAAACCAGTGAAAGACTCCAAGTCAGAAACACAATTTAATAAGAGGAAAAGAAGAGAAATAAAAGAAAAGTAACATAAAATAAAAGTAATAGTACAAAAAAAAAAAAAAAAACACTGACAGAGTCAGAATACAACCTGACACCCTGTTAGGGTGGTAGTGGCAGTCCAGATGAGATGGTCTTGTCAAAGCAGTGATCCTGTAGAAGCGTCTGGTAGCTCTTGTCTCCTCTGGGAGTCCAGTAGATAAAAAGCTATCTGTGCTGTCCCAAACCCTGGATTTATCCAGGTGGGAATGTTTGGCTCCTCCCCCTGGGCAGAGCATCTCACAATAGGATGATGAGTCATGCAGTGGGTCCTTGATGGCCCATTAAACAGAGATAACTCCCAGAGGGAGTTATCTATGACTCATGTGGCAAGGCATTGTTGGGCTCATTAACAGAAGATAAGGAAAACACTGCCCCACCTTGGCTCCAATGGCTCATGGGGATAGAATACATACCTTAGGCACAATTTTACATTGTAACCTAGGACACCTGCTGCCCACAGGGCTTTGGATGCAGCCTAGCACAGGGGGGATTTCTGGGCTCCCAGTCAAGGCATGTCCAGCCTCTCTGCCATCATTTATTACTGACTCCACCAATACCTATTCTTTTATTGTAGACAAGTCTTAAAGTATCCTTTTCGATATCATCAGGGCACATATAACTAACAGGCATGGTGTGCACCTTTTTGCTCTTCATATGAATGATGTTAAAAACATGTAAATCAATTTTCCTGGAGAAATTAACCATCAAAACTGGCTAAAAGGAATGCAAGTTGGGTAGACAGTTACTTTTGCATGGCATCTGTGGAACTCTTCCAGATTGTTCTTTTAGGAAAAGTATGAACATAATTAAAAGAAAAAAAAAAAAGGCAAGTGGTATTTTCTGTCACAGATTATGCCTGCCAAGCACAGAGCTTGAATAAAAGTGACATTTATGTACACTAAATGTTTACAAAGTTCTTGATGTGCTCCTTGTGTAATTATTTCTCAGCATTGCGTTCTGACACGCAGGGAAGGCAAGAACAGCTGTTCATTTTATAGCCAACTGTTATTTTTTCCTTTATATAGATATATCTATTTTCACCATGTTTATGTATTCATATACCAACATGCACAGATATATGGACTCAGAAATGCACACAGCTGTACTTTTGCAGATAGCTATCGATAGCTGGGTAGGAGAATGAACCTTCCCTGTGCTTCAGAGTCTGTCAGTAAATACTGGAGCTGACACTCCTGGTGAATGGCTGACTGAATTGGAATGAAATTAAGTACTGGAGTTAGCCAAGTTTAAATAAAAATACTTTCTACAGAGAAAAAAAGAAATCCACAGGATAAACCTTTGGATTTTTCCTGGTTTTGTTGTTTATTTGTTTAATCTGCATTCTTAATAAATCACATTTACTGTCTTACTGAATTTTATTTCCTCTTGCAGATCACTCAGGAAACAGAAACCTGAATTCAGCTATTTCACTTGCTATTTCGTTAGTTTCACCAACGATCCATTTCTCCATGTACCATTGATCACTGTTGGAATATGTCATTAATCATGTGGGGAAGGGTATCAGACATGGTCTACAGCAAACTTGGAGTATTACACTAGATCAAACAAGTAAATTCTCATTTGAGAAAGAGAAACCTCCTCATGATTAGCTCATTGAATAAAATGAAAATTGGGTTCATCAGTTTGCTCTGGTCACTTATGAAAACGACATGAAATACTTGAAATATTTATACCCTAGTTGCAGCTGTCCAGCACAGAACCAGTCTGCCCTTTCAGCTGATAAACAATTCCAGGCATAAAGCTGGTAGGGGCCAAGGAGGCACTGCGTGGTAGCTGCTTTTCTCTTTCCCATACCACATATAAAGGACACCAAGGAGAGAGAAAAAAATAAAAAACCAAAACCAAAACCAAAACCAAACCAAACCAAAAATTAAAATCCTCCATCAGTAAAAATGATAACATAGTAAAATGATAGAAAATTATATGGTATCTCTAACACAATAGAAAAATACAAAACCGTCTAAAATTACATATTTATGTAAAAGATATTTATATCAAGTACATTAATTCACAGAATTTACTCTGATCAATGATATTGTCTATTAATTGTCACAGTCTTTTCTTGGTTGTTTGCAACAAATGATATCAGCAGGTATTGCTGAGTGGCCACAATTAAATGCTCTCTTTTTTTTTTTTTTTTTTTTTTTTTTGGATATAGCCTCCTTGCATAGTTTTCTGGTAATTCAAGCTCCCAATCAAATCAAAGCTTCATTTCAGATTTCCATGTCTTTCTTATTGCGTTCTAAAAGACAATCTTGGTGTTCTTGCTACAACAAAATATAGAGTTGATAAATATGCAGTTACAGTCCTGTGATTGTCCACATTCTGTTAGAACAGTATTTGTAGTGCTTTTCTGACAAAAAACAATTAGTGTAAAAAAGCAAAATGCCCCTCCAAATTCAAACAAGCTAAAAGAAAATTTAAGAGCAATAAAAAAAAAATTAAGTGAGCACAAAGTGGCTTTTGAAGAGACATGATATAAAATGTAGTGGTAGTAAGTTTCATCCTTGGCCAAGTTTCAAATTTCATCCACAGGGCTTTTAATGGGCCTAGCAAGACATGCTTTAAACTGATATTGCTGTTATACAGAAGTTTCTTATTTGACATCTGTTTTTAAGGGTCATTCAACAATGTTTGCTAAAAGGAGAACTGAAAACATTTATTCATAAATAGATATTTTCCAAAACAGCTTTAATGACATTTAATCACCAACTTATGTGCAGTCACCCATAACTAGTATATTGTTTCTATATACTGTAATTACAGTGCAAGACAAAGGTCTCATATGTACAACTAACCACTTAGTAAATGATAGGCTATGTTGATAATTACAGACGTTGCTCAAATCACAAAACGAAAATCTTTTTCTAAGTTTCCTAATAATCTTCCCTGTAGGGAGTTCTCCTATTATGCGTGAATTCTATAGAAGCCTTAAGAAGTTGTCATAATGCAGAAATATTTGTTTGAATAGTTCCTGCTGCCAGCAGCAAGCTATAATTTATCACATTTTGGGACACACAGTCTGTCATTAATTCAGCCCTCGTTCCTAAGTGCTTATTTATTCCATTCTGTACTCATGTGGCACAGGCTTGGTCTAAATAGCATCGATAGCACCTTGTGGACTTACTGATGACATTGAGAGACAGTTAATCCAACCCTTTGGTCTGTAAGTCACTTCTGCACAGGTTACCAAACCATTACTCAGTTATCAGTGGTAAAAGGTATGGGAGCATTTTTTAATATTTTTTAATCCATCTCTGTCAGTGCCTAAAATTCAGATTTTAATGGAAGATTCGACTGGTTTCAACAAGCTTCAGGTCACAAAGCCCATTCAGAAGATAAAGCACTGGTGTAGATAGAACTGATGAGAAACACAAAGTGAATTTGAGCAACAAATATCACTCTGAAGAGAGATGGTGCTGTTAAATGTTATCTGGCTTTGCCTGAGGTTTTTGAACATGTCAATTCATCTGAAAGTGTGCTGACATCTGTGTTCCTGTGTAATCTCTGACTACTGTATTTCTGCATCATCTAAGTATATTAAAACTGAAATATCTATCTGAAAAGTTTACAATGCTTTTAGAAATATGCAAACAATATTTTGATATTATTATATCAATTAATATATAATATTATTCAATGCCATGAACACAAATAAAGTGTATAGCTTACATGCCTTGCTCATGTCCAAATCAATGCCTCAAGTGACTGCAGATTTTTTCTACACTGTGCTTAGAGAACTTTAGTAGAGCTCATATCACTGAAATGTCTGTAGACATTCCCCCATTATCCTAGCAGGAAAATCTCTCAGTTTATTAACCTGTGCAAGTTTGTCCTTTCGGAATAAAATGGAAGTGCTAACTGAGCCCTTTATTTATTTCATATACTTCCTTACTATACTGGTATTCAGACTCCTAGTAACACCCAAAGGCTGGTGTTTCAATGGTTTCTGCTCTGAAGACCTTGAAATCCTTTAAAGTATTTAGCTCCTCAGACACAAAAAGGACATTAAGTTACATCAGTAAGATGTAACTTAAGATGTAAAATAATGTATTTGCTTTCTCATTTTCTATGGAAGTTCTTATTCTGAAAATACAGTGCATAATATTTTCCTTAGCAAGACCTTACCTCCTTTTTAAAAAAATATTCTCTCAGAAATAGTTAGCACAACAGCTGACAAATTTGGAGTATCTCAACACTGTTCTAATTGATCTCAAGGCAGTCAACCTCTGCTTGATGCTCATGTCCTCCTGAAAGAAATACTGAAATAAATTCAAAGCTTCAAGCAGCAAAACCCCCAACCAAAACAGAAACAGAAATGTTTTCCTAAACGTTTAAAAGTTACAGCAAAGGTCACATCTTCATTTCCAAAAGGCAGATAGAGACCATAGAGGATAAAGGCATCATGTTACTTTCTAATTTTATTTAAAAACAAAGCTAGGTTGGAGAAGTTGATACCTGGGTGCCTTCTTTTGGATTTTTTTTTTCCATTGGAAGAGCTTTTTCAGTAAATGTGGTCTTTTTCAGCATGGGGTCTCCTACCATCTCCAAGCTGATCTCAGAAGTACTTGCCTTTCCTCCTTGAATAAAAAGGATCAAAGAAATGATTTATCTTTCCTCAGTTCCTCCCTGTATTTTTTATTTTCTCCTCCCATATATTAGACTAGCCATCAAAAAAAAGTTCAGCATTTCTAGTCCTGATGAACTCGTTCTGTGTCTCTAATCACCTCATGCATTCTGTCAGTTGCCCGAAGGGAGAGGCAAAGAAAAAAGACCATTATTCTTCAGACAGGTGAAAGCTGACATTTTATTTCTGTACAAAGAATAAGGGGAAATTTCCTATGTCATAAAGATTCCAACCATATCTTCTAACTTAAAATAACCTGGAAATCCACTAATCCAAGGAGAATTGTTGAATGAATTGACCTGCCTAGGAGATAATTTTTTAAGCAGTGGTGATTTAAAAAGTATATATTTAAGAGAACTCAAAATGAACCTGAGTGTGTTTCCCAATTAATGCCTACCTAAGGGAGATATGGTGTCAAACATAATATTAAAAAAAATACCAAGAAGTGAGGGACAAATATTAAAGGGAAAATGCTTTGAGAACTTAGATTTACAAACCATGTAATACATTGTCCCTTCCAGAGGATTTACCACAAGACTCATTATAAATGGTATTTTTCTTAAAAGATCAGTTCCCTGAGGTTACATGGCAATATAAGAATTTTAGATCTAATTATTTTTTATTCCTCTGGGCAATAAAGAAAAGCTTTGAAGCTAAAGGCTAAGAACCAGAAGGAAGATATAAAGAACCTAAAATTTATTGTTACGAAGGAGTCTAATCTAATTTGAACCCTTTGGTTTTTTTCTCTTTTGAGGACTGATGCATGAATCTTGAAATCTGGATGTTAGTAACTCTGGATTATGGACAAATAAATATTTATTAGCATATCATACAATCTCACAATCATCTTGTTATATCACAGGTAATACTAGAGGTTCATGATTTATAAATGACTGACCTCCAAAAAGTGACACATTACTTGAGGAACTGCATCTAGAGTTTTTCAACCTTGTTAATTTTTTAGAAATATAAACTAAATTGTTTTTTTCACAAGTGAAGAAAGTACAGGGCAGAGAGGTTATGGAAATTTGAGATAAGAAAAAAAGCTAGTAGTTCAATAAATATGATTATTTAAGGTATGTATGTGTTAAGTTTACAGCCCAGCTAACTTCCTCCAACTACTATCAGTGTGAATGACTGAAAACAAATAGTACAAAAAGTCTTTCTCCATATATTTGTAATCTGGGACATGCCTAGAAAAAGGCACATCTACAATGGTCCTTCAAACTCATTACATGTCTCTATATTGCTGCAAGATTTTGAATAAACTTGGTAAAACTAAAAATATAGTAGTTCAGTAATAGCTTGGCAAAGAGTAATTGTGGGTAAAATGTTAATACCTCTCCTCTTTTATGTTGAATGAATTATTCATTTTTCATTTATTAGCTAACTCTGCATATTTGATGCTTTTTTGAGATTAGTAATTACTTTGAGCAACTTGAAGTATTTACACTGGATTTGTATAATTTTTTATCATGCTGACGGTTTAAATGCTCTGTCATATAAAATACAGCAATTGCTATTGCCTTGTCTGAGAGAAGGTTGTAAAAACATGTCTCATTAATTTTATGAGGTCATCTAATTGATGTAAGAACCTAGCAGAAATTCTGGTGAGCAGCTGGAAAGCGAGTAGCTCCCTGTAGGTGCCTGGAGCTTGGTGAATTCAGGCAGCCTCTGTACCCTGGGAGGAATTCACCTGCAGCATCCACTGAGCAGGGCACGCTGTTCCATGCCCTATCTTTGGCATCACTGTTTCTTTCACATGTGCTCACCAACATGAACTGCAGTGCTGAAGGGAGAAAAGGAAAAGTGCTTAAATCTCAGTGGAAAACTGTCACCAGGTTTCACTGGACTGGAAATGATTGTATATGAGTAGATCAATTCTACCTTGTGTCAGCACTTCATGTCAGCACTAGAAAGGCTATGCAAACACAGAATGGAGACAGGAATATTTGCATCAAAACACAGAGTTGTCTCACACTGATGTTTTTAAAATTATATTATAGAAGGTTTTGATGTTTCTTACTTACCCCTTGGCACTTTTGAGAATTGTTCATGAACACCCACTGAAATAAAATGCTCAGTATGTGAAGTACATATTGTTCTAAGTGAAATAAAATTTATCAAAATGGCACAATTTTTTCTGTAATTCATCATCAAATTTCAACCACTGGGAAACGTGATGTTGCATTTAACATGCATATGAAAAGAAAAGATTCATGTTATGGTAACCTTCCATTAAACAAAATTCTGGAATAATAGGTTTTGTCTTATGATTCTTGTTCAGACTGTGAGTTTTTAGACAAAAAGGTCAGGCACAATACAATCTTTCCTCTTGGCAGTGTGTTAAAGGATTTAAAAAGATGTTTTTACTCTACTCCCATTAGTTTGGGGCAGTAGTTCTTGTATTATAGGACATTCATTAATTTTTCCACTTGTATTGAAAAACATGTTGTAGTGGTTTAAGGCAAATTTGGGAGGAGAACTCCTAGGGAGACTTTCCTTCTCTCCTCAACCGGTTCGGGAGAAAATTTCTTCAAAGAGAAAGTGGAAAGAAACCTGTTTATTAAACTGGCAAAAACACTCCGCCAGCACAATAAATTGAACAATACCAGGTGACAAGAACTTTGTGCTGCCCGGGACAGATGACAAATTAGGGAAAACAAAGTCTCTCCTGTAGATGGTTTCTGCTTTCAGCTCTTCCTCGCTTTTTTTGCTGGGAAAAAGTTGCGACACTGGAGAGATCTTGGTGGGTTCAGTGCAGACTCCCCCGGAGCCTCCCCTCCCCCGGGTCTTCGGTTTAGGGAGTTCAAAAACAGGCAGAAAAAAGGAAAAAAAAGGGAAAAAAGAAGAAAAAAAGGAGAAAAAGAAATCTGAAGCTGCTCAGCACTAAGCTACGCTAACTAGCTACAAAGCAAAAGCAAAGCGAAAGTGAGTGCCGGAAAAAAAAAAAACCCAAAAAACTTTGCTGTCTGTATCTTGTGACTCTCACTTTTCAAGGCCAGTCCGAGAGGTTTCCGAAAACAAACTGTGCAATTTTCTCCCCGCTTCACTCTCAGGTCCAAATTAAAGGCATAGAGTACAATATTCAACACAAACCCAACAGACGATTGGGGATACATCGTACTGTCACCCCAGAACACATGTCAATCAAATATTAGAGCAATCAAATCAATCAAAAGGATTGTACAAATGAAGTTTGTCAGTTTTCATTCATGGTAGTATCAAGCTGCATGATTTTATGTGATTTAAAGAAAACATTGAAATAGATCTTTTGCAAAAAGCTACCATCAGAAGTAGTTTTCTGCATAAAACCTAAACAGCTTTTTCTTTATTGACATTTCCCTCAACTTTCTAGTGAGAAAAAGTATTTGAAGTTAAAGCCAAAGACATTTCCATAGATTGAAAGAGGAGAGATTTAGATTACATGTGAGAAAGAAATTCTTTACTACAAGAGTCATGAGGCACTGGAATAAGTTTCCCAGAAAAGTTGTGGATGCCTCATTTGTGGAAAAGCTCAAGGCCAGATGGGATGGGGCTTTAAACAAAGTGATCGATTGGGTGCCAACCCTGCTGTCTTGGTTTGGAAAGACAGGTATCTGCCAGGGAAAGCTGGAGTTTCCCTTAGAATAGAGAATGTAAACCCCTCACCCCCCCAAATTATAATTTTGCAATTAAGGGCTTTCAGGCAAAGATTTGGGAATAGGTATAACAGTTCCTTACTAGGAATATTAACAGTACAAATGTAGTAGAAAACCACCCAACCAAACAAGCAAACAAACAAACAAGCAATCCTGGAAAACCCTGACAGAATCAGAGCTACAACCTGACAACCTGTTGGTCAGGGTGTTGGAAGCAGTCCACAAGTGAGTCCTCCTGGAGTGGCAGATGTGGTTCTGTTGAAGTAGAGCTGACCCTGTAGAACAAGGGTCCAGTGATAGTGAGAAGGGGTCCAGTCTTCCTCCAGGAACCGGGTGAAGCTAGATGCCTTCTGTGTTCCTACGTCTCAGTTTTATCCAGGTAGGAATGGCTGGCTCCCCCCACTGGGTGGAGCATCTCACAATAGGATGATGGAATGTGGATGTACTATTTTGGGGAGGGTAAGCTTGGGGATGTGTGCTTTTAGGGGTGTCTTAATGGTCCATTAGCAGAAAATATTCCCCTGGAGGGAGGACAGGAGGTGAAAGAGAGAAGAAACACTGCCCCACCTGGTTTTAACAGCTGGCCCATTATCAAAAGGCACCCGCCCCCCTCCTCCCAGAGTTACAAGAGATAAAACCAAACATCTCCCCAACTGCTTTCAGCAGATGAAATAGAATACACATTTTAGGTTCCACAACCCAAGACACCTGCCTATTGCAGAGGGTTGGAACTAGTTGATCCTTAAGGTCCCTTCTGACCTGAACCATTAGATATAACTGTGAAAGACCATTATATGTTCTTACATGTAATAATGCTGCTCTCAGCAAAGCTGTACTAGATATTGAAAATTATGACAGACAACACCACTGGCCCTGTTCAAATATATGTTGTTTAAATAAATGTACTCTACACTGTCTTAAAAAGAAAACTAAATATTGATGCACCATGCTACACAAGAACATGGAATATTTGAAAGGGGAAATGATAACAACATAGTTAGGACCTAAGCAAGAACCTGAGGGCCTAGACTATGAGCACCAAAGGGCCAAGACTATTTTCAGTATGCAATGTCAATTTTTCTAATAACCCCAGAATTTCTCCCTGTCTCTCATGTTGCACAGCACTGCTGAATTTTCCTCTGTTCTTTAGCTAGTGTAATATGGATAAATACTTCCTGTCAACAGAATTGTTACAGTGATTAATACCAAGGCAAAATTCTAGTTCTTTTTAAAGTGATCAGTACAAGCATTTGACATTTGCTGTGTCTATGCACTTGATAATCAATTGCATATTTATGAGCATCTTATATGCCTAATGTTACAGCAGAAAAATACAAGAGGCTCTTGAAATATCTTTACTCCTCCTCCAAGTGACATTCATAGAGAACTAAAAAAAAAAACTCATAAAAGAATCAGTCTTCAAAGTATGCTGAAAGCTCCTAAAATGTGTCATGAAAGAGCCACAACTGCAATTGAAAGCTACCAAAAGGACAAGTCAAATTTTTACTCTTATATACATGTTTACATATCTCACTGCAGCAAAATCATAGTTCCCCTCTGGAATGTATAATAGAAACTCTTCACTTGCCTTACACTTTCCACTTCCTCACCATTTCCAGTGAGGACCAGAACACTATAGAAACATTAAAATGTGTATGTGAAAGTTTCTGTCACAGTCAGAAAAGCCTTTTCTTCCCGCACAGAATGGACTAGCCAACTGAAAAGGATAGAAATGGTGCTAATTGCTGCTAGGCAGTGGCCAAATATTGGAAACTCTTATGTTTCAGGGCTTATGGAGAGTAGGACATGCAGGATCATTACCAGAGAATAATTTCTCTCTTTTTATGGATATAGCTCTAGTCATTACTCAAACACAGAAAGAATAGGCTAGAGAGGAGTAATACAGTCAGAAGCATTGTTTTTACTGTAAATTACTGCTTGTATTAGGAAACTCTCTTTCAGAAATAGGACAAAACATTCAGTCCAGTAAAGCAGCTCAACGTTTTTGTTCTTACAGGCTGTGCTTCATAATCTTTGTTTCTTATTTAAGTCTTCTGTTACAATTCCGTTTGTTGCTTCCTTAGACAATAGCCAACATGTTAAGCTGGTACAGTGCTGTGGTTCGCATTTGGTAGGAGAACAATGTCGATAACACACTGATGTAGTTATTGCTGAGTGGTGCTTGTCAGGGGCTTTTCAGCTTCCTGTGCTCTGACAGGGAGGAGATCCACAAGGAGCTAGTAGGGATCAGAGCCATGGCATTTGACTTGAAGTGGCCAAAGGAATATTCCATACCATAACATGTCATGCTCAGTATATAAACAGGGAAATTTGGCCAGACGGGACCAATCTGGGACCACCTGGGCATTGGTCAGCAGGTGGTAGGCAACTCTGCTGTGCGTTTTGTGGATGTACACATCCACATTTTGTGGATGTGGAAAGTACAATCACTTGTATTTTGTGGATTTTATTGCTTTCTTTCTCCTGTTCATTAAAATTCTTTTTATCATTGTGATTATTATCAATACTGTTATTTCTTTCAATTATCAAAACTGTTCTTATCTCAACCAATAGGTTTTAATTTCTTTTTCACTGTTGTCCTCTCCACCAGGGATGGGGGAGTGCAGGAAGTGAGAAAGCAGCTGTGTGACACTGATATCTCTATCTGTTATTGTAGGAAAATATCCAGAGCAGATAGGCTACAAATTACATTAAAAAAATATACTATGACTTCGTACTATTAGATGGTCTGCATACATCTGCCATCCCATAACCCACAGATACCTTTATTTTCCTCTGGCAGCAAGAAAAAGATAGTGCCTCTTGTTCAAATGGAAGAAATAGAACACAAAGAATAAAGAATCTGTTCAAGTAGGTCTGTAGAACACTAGGAGACTGAAGCAAGTTTTACAATATCTAGACTTCCCAGGGAAAAAGCTTTTGTTTCCCCATGGACAGGGGGACAGAGTTAGTGTCATTGCTGATACAGCAATATCAGTCAAAACAGAAACAAAACAATTTTTCCCTCCAGAATTCAAGCTTTAGGTGATAGCTAAACTGAAGGGGTTTGCCCTTCAACAGACAGTGAAAACCTGTCTGAAATTAGTATTTCAGGTGCATCCTTGTGCTCATTTCACCTGAGGGTCTGCAATGAATTCCATCAATGCCCAGGACCATACCTAAAGGCTTCAGATCTATCTAGCTGAGAGAAAGGCTTAGAGAGAAGACCTAGAGCAGCCTGCAAACTCAGCACAAATGTATCACAAAGACAGTTAAGGTTCAGTTTACCCCATGCCCAAGAGCATACCTACCAGTGCAGAAATTAATCAGCCTTTTTTTCAGAATTGTTAATTATAATATATTGAAAACAGCCACACTTAGTTAGTTCATACATTAAATATTTACAATACCCTAAGGTTTGCTATTGTTTCAAGCTACTTTCCACTTATTCCTTCCTCTTTCTTTCTCCCCAGGTCTTTTTTTGCAAAGCTGTAGCAAAGTGAAATTCACAATAGCCATAACTGAGTTAGTATTATTCAACCAATTTTTTATACACCCACATAAACTGCAAATCTTCAGGAGTTCACTGCTGCTTCCCAGCCAATAACAAAGCTTTTGCATCCACTACTGCTTCTGTAATGGGATTGAAATTATTTCCAACATCCTCCTACCAAAATGCTCATGCCAGCCTTTAATTATACACCAATCTTCTTGTATATCCACCCCTTTGCAACAGTCCCTTGCACAATGATTTGCATTCACCCTTGCACTCCGTGTTCTGCCTCTACTGTTCCATTTTGTTTTGTATACAGAATTTTAAAGACCTTAATTTCCATTTCTTAAATTCAAGCATGTGCTGGTTTGAAAGCAAAACCAGTGAGACTCCCAGTCAGAGATACAATTTAATAGGAGGAGAAAGGAAAAAGGTAAAATAAATAGAATAATACAACCTAACACTCTGTTGGTCAGAGTGTTTGAAGCAGTCCAAAAGTAAGTCCTCCTGGAGTGGCAGATGTGGTTCTGCTGGAGCAGAGATGATCCTGAGAGAGAGTCCAGTGATGGTGAGAAGGGTCCAGTCTTCCTCCAGGAATCTTATGGAACCAGATAACTTGTGCTCCTGTGTCTCAGTTTTTATCTAGGTAGGAATGGTTGGCTCGTCCCACTGGGTGGAGCATCTCACAATGGAATATGTCATGCCCTTAAGTGAGCCTTAATGGCCCATTAGCAGAAAATATCCCCCTGGAGGGAGGACAGGTGGTGAAAGAGATAAGAAACAATGCCCCACCTGGTTTGAACAGTTGGCCCATTATCAGAAGGCATCCGCCCCCCTCCCCCAGAGTTACAAGAGATAAGGAAAAACATCTCCTCAACTGCTTTTAACAGATGAAATAGAATACACACCTCTGGTTCCACAACCCAAGACAAAGCACAAGATTTTTCCTCTAAAAAAGTATGTGTTAACTTCTGATACTTTCGAGTTCCTGCAACCTACTAATTTGCAGTCTGATAAAACTATTCCACAATGTTTGAGGATATCTAAAAACTTACAGTGAAGTTTACTCCTTGACAAACTATTCCAAAATAATTCTGCTTTATGAATGTATAAGAACTGAATACAATTTTAATTTTTCTAAAAGAAAGAAAAAACAACAACCAAACTCAATCCAAACCCACAAACCCCCCCAAACCTAAAAGCAATATAAATCACTTACTTTCATCCAAAATGGGACATCAGATCGCACATGTTTACACATGTTCACAGGACAGAGGTCTTTATTTCTCCTTCCTGTGTTAATTTTAATCAGAAACATCCATTATTTTGGGAAATAAGTATTTTTAAAACTCCTTCTAAGAATAAATACAGTTCTATGATTATTTGCTTGGAAACACTCAACATATAAGCAGGTAAATGGCAAGAGAAGTTAAATTCATCAGTGCAGATGGTTCTGGTGCACTTGCAACTGAGCTTGAAGAAATGTAGACTAATATTTTTATTCTTTGACAATAACAGTTGAGCTTGCTTTTATTTTCGAATGAAAGTATATTTGAAAATATTTTCCAAAAGGAACGTAAGCATTGGACAGACCTGGAAATATGCAGATTCCAAGGCAGCAGTGCATAAACACTGGAAGCCTTCGTTTCAATATGCAATAAAAATGCTAAATAGGGAAATTTTTTACAGAAGGATGGAAACTGAACACATGTACGTGTGAACATGGATGTGCACTACATTGAATGAAGGCATGAAAATGTCCTTGAGAGCTGTTGCCCTCATTTTCAGACCTGTAGTTTTATTAAGTTGATATTCAAGTCTTTTGCAGAATTGGCATAATTACTCATTGCCAGGAACAATAATATTCATCTTACATCTATCAGAGTTCTTTAAAATGGCCTCCAAAAAATTAATGGAATAGACTTTACTTGGCATTACTGCCTTAAATTAAAGTCACTCTGTGTCACAGATTACATTTAAAGCCTAGTTCTTCAGCCATTTATCTGCCCTACCGCCTGTTGACTGTCTAGGAAACATATTTTTCAGTGAGAATTGCAGTTAGCCTACTCCGTTCGGAAGAAGCTCGGGCTGTGACGAGGAGTTTAGGGCACTCCCCTCCACGACGTTGCTAAAGTTACGTAACCATAAAAACAGTTACGTGGGCACCCCGAGATTATATAAGGGAGTGTCTGACGGTAATAAACGCATTTCGCCGTTCATCATACTGATGTGACGTGTGGTTTGTCCGGCAAGGTTGTAAGTTCGCCGTGGTCTCGCCCGAACCAGGTCGCCAGCCTGCACAATCGCAGGCAACAGAGAATAGAGCAAATGATTACCCTTTTGCTGTGAATTTAAAACTTTTCAATAAATAGATGTATGTATATATATATATATTATTTTTTCTCCCTAAGAACACATCCTTTTTGTTTTGGGGTTTGTTTTTTTGTCGCATTAAAAAAAACCCCAAACTGAAAAAAAAAAAAGGAAAAAATCTACCCCACAGCAACAACAACAAACACCAACCCCACACAGAAAAAAATCAAACAAAACCCACAAAACTGTTTTCCCCAGGGATAGAATTTCTTCCAATACCCATATTCTCACTTACTTTGTATCCTTCAGATTCAATGTTATTACGAAAAATATTCCCTATTGTTGAACCCACAATGTAGTTTATCTCCCTCAAAAACATTACAGCAGAAATTCCTACAAAAAATTCCTACACAAATCTGAAGACCGATCATCTATTTAGCCTCATCCTCACAGATGCTATATTGCCTTCAACCCTGAGCAGACTAAAGTCTATTTTGACTCCGTATTCCTTAGGGGCTCTATTGGATGCTACTCTTTTGAGTCAAACCTTCTACCTACAAAGCCCCCAATAACAGGCACAGATGGACAATTGTCACCTAGATTGTCACCAGTTCCCTCTGTCTCCCAGACTTAGTGGGATGTTGCCCTCCTCCAATCTCCTGCTTATTCACTCAGGTACTGAGAGCACACTCCCAGCTGCATCCCTCCCATTACTGCACAAAGTCTGCCTACAATCCCTGAATACTTCAAAGCCCCCAAAATCACGATTTTCCTGGATGATATTCCAGCATATTCAGCTGTACTGCTGTAGCGCATAGAAAAGAGCAGTCACAACCCAGGTGTCAAGTATGCCCAACACACAAACAAGGTTTTTCAAGAAGGCTCATGCAAAAAGCCATACATTAACAGAGAGGCGCAGACAGATTCAGAGCATATATTCATCCTGTAGAACATTCAAAATCTGAAGATAAATTCTATTCAATACTTTCAGAATATCCTCTAAATATGGATTTTTCTTCTTGTAACCCTGTCTGAAGAGATTTGCATATGATCAACCTCTCACTGCCTCAGATGAACAGAAGAAAGGTTACTGAAGAAGCTACATTTTAATGTCTACAGTCATTGAATTAATTTACAAAATGATCCAGTGGGAATCCACTGAAGACCAGAAGAACATCAAATTGCTTATCTCTCTTGATGCCATGTATACAATGGACACAGTTTCAGAGCACTCCTTTGAAGAAAAAGATCATTCTTAAAAGGAATTTCAGAACACTTCAAGCATATTTAAAGTGCTCAACAAACTGTCACACTAAGTCAGCTATCCGCTGATTATCCACAAAAGAATGTTTTCAAAGTAAGATGTTTCATACACTCTAGACATAAAGGTATATAGCTTTCTTTCAATTAGCATCCCACTTCACAATCAAAAGCAAGGGTGACTTCTGACAAAGTCGATGTTGGGTAAGTAATACCTACTGGAATTTCCTTCAAACAAGATTAATCAAATCATTCTTTTTCCAGTTCTTACATGACTTTCTTGAGCCACCAAGGACCTTACTGTAAACTCTTAATATCTGTTCCATTTTGAAATAAATTAATCTATCCAGGTTGGAGACAAGTTAATGTAATTTTATTTCCACTTTGATGTTTTAGGAGGGACTTAGTCACTGCAAAAACACCCATTAAAGTCACATGAAAGTTTTTTCTGGATGTGTGGGGGTGTCTGGAAGACAAAAAGTATAGTGTATTCTGCACAGTCTTCACAAGAAACTCACTTTAGTAGAAAAATGATTTATTGGAAACAATTTTGTGTTCAGTTCATTTTTCAGTCATTGTGATTTTTTAGTGTGGCACAATCTCTGATTCCATGATTCTATGAAATTAGCATAGGTTTATCATGGCTAATTTTGTTTTGTGCAGGATATCTGAAAGTAATAATTATAATTTTAATATTTGTTAGGACCTGTGCCCTTGCTAACTTCTACAGGTATACTTCCAAAGAAAGTGGTGCATCAAAAGGACAGCAGAAAATAAAGACTTAACTTGTAAAATAAGTGGGGAGATTATTCTGCTAGTGGATGTGACTCCCTCCCTTGTGCCCCAGAATCCTCAGCTAATGTTATTGATATAAGTCTGTGCCATCTGTTCCTTTGGAAAACTGCACTCCCCATTTATTTACTACCTGAATAAAACTTTTTCCTGAAGAGCTAAAATGTTGACATTGGAAAATGCAAATGGCTTAGGAAGATATTTTCCATTTCCACAAGTACTATTTTTCTAATTTCATTTTCCAGAAACTGTGCGTTGGGCCAAGACAGACAACATGACTAAAATGTCAATAGGTAAAATCAATAAATTAAAACAAACAAACAAACAAGCAAAACAACCCCAAAACAAAACCAATCAACCAAATAAAAACCCTAACCTTCTCTTGAGGAGAATTTCAGACAAAGTGCTCCAGTCATAATTTAAACCTGGAGAATATCTAGCCTTCAATTCAATTCTCTAAACTGTAATATTAATTTACTAATAAGTAAAAAACTCTTACAGGCTACTTTAAAGTGTCTGTTTCGAAAAGCAAAATTTCTAGGTGGCTTCTTTATATTGTTGTGACAAAGTTACAAAAGAATTTGGAAAATGGCATTTGTGAACAGTCTTTCATGAAGGGTTTAACAGAGAGGAGTTGCAATATATTCTCCTTTAGTTATTTGCTAAGAGTTGCCTGTAAAAAGAAAAGGAATGTGGAAAATCATGGTAATTTTTCATCAAGTTTGGAAATGGCCTAACACAAGATTTAGATCCCATGAAGAAATTAGCTACTAAACCAGGACTATGAAAAAACAAACATACAGCTCCCCTCCTTCATACAGAGTGATGATAATTATAGGATAATGCCACCGTTTAAATCCCTGTTTTCTAGGTGAGCAGTACTTTTTCCATATTTCCCCCAACTTAATCTCATTAAGATCCTGACTATGGAATAATGATAATGTATACAAAACCTTCTCCAACCTTTCCTCCAGGAACAGCTCCAAATCAATGCCCTTGAATCATCACACCGTTGTCTACAGCAGGTTACTCCATGCTCTAAAGACATTTCAAATAGATGTCCTTTTTTTCTTAATTTAACACCTTTTTCTTTCTTTCCTCATAATGAATTTATTGTTGAGCATCACCCATACCATAAAGAAATGTTTATCTCTGAATTAGTCAAGAAAAAGATAGATGAGCACACAAACACATGCTGTTCAGTGGTATTTGTGTGATAAATGAAAGTTCTTTCAGTCTTTGAATTAAGACAAAGCTATTCCTGATCCCTAAAACCACCTGAGAGGAGGTCGTTGAGAGGTGGGTGTCAGTCTCTTATTGCGTGTAGCAAGTGATAGGATGAGAGGAAATGGCCTCAAGTTGCACCAGGGGGCATTCAGGTTGGATATTAGGAGAAATTTCATCACTGAAAGAGTTGTCATACACTGGAATAGGCTGCCCAGTGAAGTGGTATAGTCACCATCCCTGGAGGGGTTTAAAAGCTCTATAGATGTGGCACTTGGGGATGTGGTCTAGTGGTAGACTTGGCAGTGATGGGGAAATGGATGGGCTTGATGATTTTAAAGGTCTTTTCCAACCTAACTATTCTGTGATACTATGACAGGAAAGAAAAACACCACTGCTACAATCACTACCAGAATGCAGACAGTCAGGACATCAGGAGAGGGAGAAGAGCAGAGCCACATCCACTTGCCTGAATGCTCCGACAGGCACTCACTGTTGTCTGCAGGCCAGGGGAAGCTGGGGACGTGATCCAGTCACTTCGCCTTGTAGACAACATTGGGTTTCATTCCCAATAAATGGAATTATTTGGGAAATAATAAATTTCCCAAAAAGCAAATTCACATCTAGGAAGGTTTTAAAGAGCAATTTTTAAAATACAGTTTCTCACCTCCATCCTTCTACACCTGCTTGGGCTATTCCTGCTGCCTAAGTGGTCAGGTTCCTGGCAGCAACTCTGCACTGAACCATTCCCTTTTCTCTCCTCTGGTGGCTTTGGTTGAAAACCATTTGGACAGGAATGACCAGAATCAGCTGTGAAGAGAGGTATGTGGTAAGGGATGGCAGAGACCCCAGCAGAAGGTACAATTGTCTCCATTTCCAGTCAAGGAGGGTAAACCTCTCCAAAATACCCTCTGATATCCCCTATGGGGGACAGGAGATTTGATGCAATGCAACGGAACCTAAAGTTTTTAACACCTACCCAGCATATACCACCTCACTCACTGTTCTGTCATGGGCATTTTGACAATGGCTGACTGCAGGTCACTTTGGCAAAAACTTGTCACTCAGAGCAATTCTACAAGAGGAATGTGGACTCAAAACTAGAAAACAAAGAAAACCCCAAACCATCAAAATGGTTGCATCACAAACTAAAGAAAATACTTCAGGGTAATGACCCCAAAGTGGTGCCCACTTCTTTGTTTGCTTCTGCAGTGAAAATTGCAAACCATTTCAAAAGTGAGCAGTAGGAAAAGTTCAAGTGGCATTAAAAAAATGCAAATAAAAGGCATTGTTATGAATATTCTGTAAAAAACTTACAAGAGTAGAGAGGAAAATACAGGCAAGCCCCACGGAAATACAGAAATTACTTGAAATTGCAGAGCAATAGTTGCATACACCTGTATTTTCCATAGGAAGAAAAGGTAGTATCTCTAAAGCTTTTAGCAGTCATGAGTTAATGTTTTAAGTATTAATTGAAAAGAACAGATAAACTTATTATAACTATCCCTTTAGGCTTAGTTCTGTATTAAAAAGGAAAGATATCAGCTTCCATCAATGCAGTAAATAGAAATAATCAACTGTTAAAATACTGAAAATAATGAAATAAAATCAGTTAAATTAAGTCCTGTAAGTAAGGAAATTAGGTTTATGGTAACTTATTGTGAATATGGAGAAAATTCTACTGAGACGATTCAAGCTGTCTAACCAAAAGAAGTTATCATGACATAAATCCTTCATTAATTTCCAAAAGTGAGCTGCTTTAGTATACTTTGGATTAGTCTAGTATGTTCAATAGACAGAAAACCCGCCAATTTACCCAAGTGAAATCCTTTCAGGAAATGTATCTATCCAACTAAACTACTATTAGTTTTTTGACCTCACAAGTGGAACATTTGACAGAAGAAAAGCAGAAGAAAAAATAGAGCTGAGCTCACTGGGGAGATGAGAGAGCTGAGTTTTATGGACTTTGAATTTAGGTCTCCCAATACAAGGAAGTATCTGAGCAACTATCTACATTGCTGAGATCATCTATTTTTAGCTAATCAACATTTATGTTTATACAGAGTCAAATCTGAACCTATGATTTGAGCTTGCTGCCTATACCTGTATGGCCACCACGCTCTCAAAGAGGTACACAGGAATGCCTTTTGTCCCCATTCCTATCCAAACAGAAGAATGAAGCTATCATCAAAAACATTTTTGTTTGTACAAAATTCTTGATTCCTAGCAAATAATTTCCTGAAAAAAAAATATCAAAGGGATTTCTTTCTCTGGGAATGCATATGGAAAATTTCTGACATATATGCTGTATAGAAAGTTCTCATATAAAACTACTCACATTTCAGACAAAAACACTACATTTAGTTTGTATTCCAGTATAAGAAAAAAACCCATGGCATATTTGGACCTCAGCACACCATAATTTCCTTAGCCTGAAGATGAACATCAGCTAAAATACAGTCTCTGAATCTCTGGGCACCAAGATCCATTTCTAAAATGGATTAAGAAAATACTGTAGGGAAAAGGAATGGAGAACAACTATTGTCATGAGTGTTCTTCAGGAAAGCTATTTAGAAAATAGGTTTATATATTCAGCTACAAATACAGCAAATTCCCCATTTTCTACTTTGCTTCTCCTTGTGCCAATGATGTTTTCACTCTGTGGCACTCAAACATATCTGAAATGATGATTGCTCACTCAACAAGAAGAAACATAAAATCTTGTTGCCTTATTTGTTGCAATGGCTGTATTCATTGCTGCCTACCCAGATCTATTGCCTAATATTTCACTAGGATGAAATCTGCAAGAGAGGAACTGTTAGTGGAATGTCCATCATTCCAAAATAATCATTCTTTTTATGGAACCTAATTAATTTACATATATTGATCCATTTAAGTATATGTTAAGAATTATTGTATTGCTATGATAGAGACAATAAGGCATATTTCTCTTAACAGAATTCAAATCTTTCTAAACAACCCATCTTTGCTATACTCGTATCTTCAATTTCACAATTCAGCAGATGATCTGTTAGACTCAGCTGTTTCCTGCACTGTTCTTTAGAAGAATAAACAAAAAGTGCACCCTAGAACTGATGTTGGCAAATGCTTTCTATAAAATAGAGAACATAAGCCTATTCCAATGTTAATAAAATATAAATGCAGAAATATTAAATAAGTTTCTACTGGAACAGAAATAAAACAAAGGTGTGGTAGTCCCAGGGTCCAAATAGCTGGGGAAAAAACCCACAACACAACAACAGCAGCAACAAAACAAACAAACAAAAAAACTCTCCACAGAATCCTCACAGGAAACGTATTATTTGTTAAAAATAAAGTAATAATGAAAACATATCTCATGATGAAAATTCTTTCTGCAGTTTAATACTCTATAGATGTGAAAAAATCTATGATAGGAAAAAGAGTAGCTGTTATTTCTTCAAAGATTTTTTGACCAGGCCTCTGATCACTGTGTCTGAGCTTTTTGCAGGTCGTTAAAAACAATTATCTGTATTTACACATCTGGTGTTTAATCGGGTAATTTGTACATGATTATCTTAGCTACAGGTAGGAAGGTAGCCCTCTACTTCAGGATGCCCATTTATCTTCCAGAGATAATGCATTCTTAGGAAACATGGTAAAATTGTTGAGGGGTCACCGAGTCATCAGTGTACCTCCTCATAGCACAGGAGAGACACAAATAAGAAGGAACTTAGCCCCCAGTTAGGCAAGTGGTAAGTTCTTTCCCCTGAATAGTGAGGAGCCATGAAAAGGGGATTGAACTCAGCTTCACTTGATGTTTCTGGGTTTGACATCATCCAAACAGCAGGGAAGGTATTTTATTTTGAGAAAAAGAGTGTATCAAATGGTCTGAGACAGCACAACCAATCAATTTGCCATGCTCATTTTGGAAATTATTGTGGCTGAACCACAGACTAGATCTGTGGGTTTCTGGCATGCTATTTTTCAGTTCTGCTCATACTTGAGTTGAAAACACATTTGGCAGGACCTTTTTACCAAAGTCCACACACAGCATTTCACAAGGAATCAAAGGAACTTCTTCTAAACAAATATATTCCTCCTATACTGTAATTACAGAAGCTTAGACTCATTTCACTTTAAATTTATCCTTCCTCTTTCACGCTTGGATTGTAAAAGATAAGTTTCCTTCTTGGGCATTGACTAACTCTCTGCATCAACTTTAAAGCAAATTATGTTCCACTCAGATGCCTCCTGTTTTGGAAAGAGGAAGTGGTAGGGAAAGTTGTAAGCAGTAAGCATCCCTTTGATCTGAGCTCTCAGCCTCACCAAGCAGCTGTGTAAATTGGACAGGGATGTTGACTGATGTAGCACTGGGATTATCTTCTAAGTGTTTGCTAAAAAATCACTTTGAGGTGCCCTAAGATATTATTGAGTGGTGAAACAGAGCCAAACTAATAAAGAGAAGCCTTGTAGTTAAATAAGGCTATTTTTTGCTTTTCTTTTCATTCCCAAACTGCACCAAATAAATAGAACCTTCACTAAATGCAGTTATTTCACCACTTGCTTATCACCTGGTCTGCGCTCACAAAATTAGCTTTACTATATTTTCTATTTCAGATACTTTCACAAGTCTTAGTTGCACAAATCTTAGTTTAATAAGATTTAGCAAAACCAATGTCAAATTGTAGCAAGAAAATCCACAAAACAACATATTCATTGGTGGTATACTATGATGTTTAATTGTTTATTGATAAGAGCACGTGAGCTGAGGTAACCGTGCCATAAGTAGAGTTCCTGTTTCAATGAGGAGTCTTCTAGCACCTTCTGAAGTAGCAAGTTTGCAAGTAAATTGGATATTTTAAACATATCTCTTCTTTATTTGAAACTAAAACCCAGACTGAAAGATTAAGAAAACTTCCCAAGACCTTTCTCTGTTACCTTTTGGATTCCTCTACGCCTTAAGTAAATGTAATCAGCATAAATTTATTCTGAAGCTGAATTTGGCAGGGAATATATAAATTTTCTTTCAGCTGTTAGAGGGATGAATAGGATACCTTTACACACAGAAAGAAAATAATCCTCTCAGTAGCATCCAGAAAGGTCCATGCTTTCTTAATTGATATGCAAAAGACACTGGATAACTTTGATGATACAAGAAGTACATATATACATGTATTTGTCCATCCTGCCCTGTCTCAAGGTTCTCTTCCATACATACATTCCATAAACATTCAGCTACAAAGGTTGCAGCAGCCTTTGTAAATTCTAAGAAATACCAGGTTAAAATGATGTAAGAATATTCGACTTTAGAGTGTAGTTTAGGCAGCGAGGTTTGCTCATGCTTTTTTAATATCCAAATGAAAAGCAAAGCAGTTGAAAGCTTGGGACAACAAAAACGCTGTGCATTCAAAAATCTCTCTTCTGTTTTGATATCCAACAGAAAATCCTATTTTGGCACAGGCTGAATAATTTTACACTGTTAAGAAGTATAGGTCACCAAAAACCCCTCACCTCCCTCAATTCCTGCAGCTGCAAGGAGAGTTTGAAGTTACTTCAATCCATTGTGAAAACTAAGGAATGTGGGCACTCATAAGAGAAAAAAAAAAGGCTTTCAAAAAGTAGGAAACAATAACTAAGGAGGGGAAAATGCATAGGGCTTTTGTGAGGGCTACTTCAGAGCATAAATCAGGACCTCATATAAAGGCAAAAATATCTGAAGTCATGTAGATGTGTGCTTGTGTGTGCTCATGTGTGAAATCAGTAGTGAATTTTTACTCAAAGATACAACCTCCTCTTGATACATTCCTGGTCCTAAAATGTTTCACTTTTTAATTTCATCCCAATATGCACCAGGAACCTTTTGCAATTTCATCTCACACTTCCCACAAGCAGTTCCCATTACCATACTTTATAAATTAATTAGAAAATTACTGTCCATTAAACTTACTCCAGACTGAAATTATGTCAGCATCAATTTTCACTTCATTAATACCACTTCACTTTTTCATGCCTAAAGACTGCATATTTTGAAATGTCAGCATGCTGAGGTATTTGAAAATTTGTTACATTTTCCACATATGGAAAATGTTTAACACTGGAGCAAGTGATTACCTTTCAACAGAGAGGAATTCTTTTTATTTTAATGATCTGCCCATAGGATTTTGAACCCAGTGTGCATTAGGAAGTGATTCAGAGTGTCCTAGAGGATTTGCTTTCGAATTTCAGTCAGTGAATTAGCTGATGAGCATAAAATGGCAAATAACCACGCTGCACCCCATCACCTATGGATCTGTAAAAACTGAATGTTGTTCTACACGTTACAGACTACCCTGATTTCTGAAATTGTCAATCATAATTTCCCCTTCAGCTCTGCATTTTTATTATAACATCACTCTCTTTAGGTAGGGTTTGAGAAATCTTCTGCTAAGACCAACCATTAAATCAAATGTTTGCCATAATAATGGGCACTTTAAAGCCATTCATCTGATCCAAAATTAGATATAGACTCTACATTAGCAAAATGCAGCTGTTTTGCAGTCCTGTGCAGTCTGGTCTTAGAATTAAAATAAAATACCATTCTTTTCTGTAATAAACATGGTAGAATAAGGCAAGTGTGAGTGGGATGTTGTTTGACAAATAAAGTAAGTAAAAGAAAGGCACTTTCAGCCTCGTTGTTTATATTGCAATCAAAATGGTTCAAGTAGCCAGCTTATGACTGTCCTCTGTACAAAAGTAATTTTAAGATTTTTAAAAACTTTCTCTTTTTCCAGTCTTCTGCTAATATTAAACAACAAAGAAATATCTATTTGATGGTAATATATATAAATATTTCATTGCTTATCTCACTTAGCTCTCATAAACAATTTTCAGTTACTGCAATAAAAATCAAATGAAAATTTGAAAACAATTAAACAATAAACCAAAACCTGCCAATATAGCTGTAATTTAATAACAGTATTTTTAATTCTATATAAAACTGCTATTGAGGATTGACTCTTCCAGGAATGATTGCATAAGGAGGTTTTTATTTGCCAACATAAAAGGTATCTGAATCTGAAGGTACAGAACACAATGTCCTTGGGTGAATTTTCAGCAGGACCTAGAAGGAAATTAATTCTGCAACTCTTATTATTATTAATGGAAGTTATTCAGCCAAATCTTCATGCACGAGCCATAATTAATATGTACCCCTTATAATTTTTCTGCATAATATTGTAAATTAATTTTCACAAACAAGTTCCCAGCAGTCTTTTAATACAGTAGATCCGATTCTGATTCCACAAAGTCCCTTGATTCACTTCAGTGTAAGCCTGAAAGTGTGGCAACATTAAAAGGAGCAAAGACCTGCCTGAACACCTTAAATTAAATACTCACCCTGGTGCAACTCAGCTAGCTTAAACAAACCAGCCCACATTTACACTAGTATAAAGGAAACCGGAATCAGACCTTACTTCTACAAACAAATTCGTTCCTTAACTCATCCACTGTGATATTTCTGCATCAGTAACTTTCAGATGGGGTCTAGAAACACTTCACCTTGCTCTACCAGCAGCATCTCCAGCATTCAGTTCTGGGATAGTATTCTGGTCAGACCTTTTCGATGCTTCTCTTTAATGTAAGGCTGGTACACATTACTTCAGGAATAATATACTTTTATACAAGAAGAATTGAGGAAAATTGCTTTCTTTTGTTCTTTTTTATTCAGTTGCAAGAAAACAGCAATACAATACAATTCAGTACTGGTCCCATCATTCAGTTCTTTTGCATAAGGCTTCTTGATTGTGGCAGCATCTGTTCTTCAAGGAACTGCTGAGTTCAGCGCAGTGAATACCTTTGTACAGATGTAAATTTTTAGTTTACTTGCATGCGTCATATAACACACAAGTGGAAAAAACCTACCAGTGATTACACAAAATTCTACTTGCAACAGTATATGGGGAATCTATTTAGCCTCATTTTACCGCAGACTTTTCCATTTCAATACCTGGTCCTCTGAATGGTGACAGAGATGATGAATCCTACTGGAAGAACCTTCTCACTGTGTTGCATTAACACATCTTGCTCTGGAGGACATCTTGCTCCTGAGGACTCCAGTCCAGAGAATATAGGGCTTTATCACACCTGCTGATGGCTTCTCTGTGTTGAAGTGGCTTTGTGACTAATTCCTCCCTAGTTAGCATATGCAGGAATCATAGAACATGGATTGGTTTGGGTTGAAAGAGATAATCCAGTCCTAACTTCCCTGCCATGGGCATGAACACTTTCCACCAGACCAGGCTGCTGACCTCCATCCAACCTTTCCTTGAACACTTCCAAGGACTGGGCATCCACAACTTCTACGCGAAACCTGTTCCAGTGCCTCATCACCCTCACAGGAAAGATTTTTTCCTGATATCTGATATAAACCTACTATTTTTAAGTTTGAAGTCCATTCCTCCTTCTCCTGTCACTACCTGCTCTTGTCCATAGTTTCTCTCCATCTTTCTTGTGAGCTCCCTTCAGGTACTGGAAGGCCACAATTGAGTCGCCCCTTCATCTTCTTTTCTCCAGGCTAAACAATTCCAATCCTCTCAGACTTTCCTCATAGAAGAGGTACACCACCCCTCTGATCATCTTGTTGGGACTCCAACAGGTCCATGTCCTTCCTGTGCTGGGGACTCCAAATGTGTGGAAAAGTGCTGTCAATACAAGTCCTAATTCTATCTGAAGTAGTTCAAGCTCTTTAGGACCTGGTACCATGCAATAGTTCCCCACTCAACTAATTTTGTCTGTCTTGAGCTTAGTTTCAGGCAGAGCGAAATCAACAACTTGAGCTTTGCCCTTGCTTTTGCCTTACTGTCTTAAAAGTCTCCAGGCTTCAATGCCATCCGGCATGATCCTGATCCTCCCAAGCTCTGTCACTGCAAGTGTCCAGTAACATCACAGCTGGTTTGCACAGACCAGTGGGTGCTATCCATATGCCAGTCTAGTACTTCTACCAGAAGTTTCTACTCCTCCTCACTGCTACTTAAAAGACATCCATAGTTACTGGCTTAGACTTACATATTTATGTAATGTATCCTGCCATCCTGGGAGGCCTACTACTGAGCCAGAGGTGATAAAAAAAATCTTAGTTTAAAGTGCTTGAAAGGATTTTTTTTTGTTCTCATCATTACAAGATAATGTTTTTTTTGTTCTAATATTATCAATTTGTATTATAGAAAGTAAGTTCATAACGTGTTTGGATGATGTTAGTCTGGGGAAAACTTGAAATGAGCTCAGAGCTTTTCAGCTGGTTCTGGTTAAAGAGAGGTTAAAGGTTCTGGCTCTTAGAAAAAATGTAATTATGCATGCCTGGTGCTGTGGTTGTGTTAATAATAAATCTTGCCTCACTAGAGGGTCACCATGAAACCACCTCCCTGTTTCTTCATCCACAGCCCTAGCAATTTTCAACCTAAATAAACTACCCATGGATCATGAGAGCTGTCTGCATTTCTGTAACAGAACAACCACTACATGCAGCTTACAGATCAGAGACTCATTGTCTCTGATACGTCTGTGTCATGCAATCCCTGTAAGATTTTGCCACCTGATATTTTATTTGTGTCTTCTAAGAAGAAGAAGGCATGAGAAAGATACCAGATCATAGTCTGTAAGAATATAGAAGCAATAACTTTCTGTAATTGTCCTTCAAAGTATAAATGGTGCAATTACTAGCAGACACAGGATAAGATTCAGCCATTGGTCTTTGGATTCCTGGAACAATGCAGAATATTGATACCTGAAACTAGACAACGTTTCATAAAACATTAACCCTAAAGAAGTCTGGATTTCAGTAATTTGGACAGTGAAAGTATAACTACTTAACTCTGGAGTTTCTCTTGTGAGTAAAAACAGCTGTGTCCATAAATATTTTTAGTAAAACTTATTTTCACTTGAAATAGTATCACAATTTTTGTCTTGCTGTCTTACACCTTACTGAAAAAATAACCACAGAATCCCTCAAATCCCATATGCCATTCTGTGCTGGTTTTGTGCAGCCTGGCTTTTGGTAGCAGGGGAGTCACAGAAGTGGCTCCTGTGAGAAGCTGCTGGAAGCTTCCACCGTGTCTGGCAGAGCCAGTCCTTGATGGCTCTGAAGATGGATATGCTGCTGGCCAAAACTTGGCCAGTTAGAGAGGTTGGTAATGCCTCTGTAATAACATGTTTAAGAAGAAAATCAAAACAAAGTCAGTTTCTTTCTAGTCAGAGAAGAGGAGGAGATGAGAACATGTGAGAGAAACAACATGGAGACACCAAGGTCAGTGGAGAAGGAGGCAGAGGAGATGCTCCAGGCACTGGAGCTGAGACTCCTCTGCAGGCCATGGTGAAGACCATGGTGAAGCAGCTGTGCCCTTGCAGCCCCTGGGGGTCCATGGGGGATGCAGAGAACCATCCACAGCCCATTGAGGAGGTGCCCATGCCAGAGCAGGTGTATGCCTGGAGGAGGCTGTGATCCAGTGGGAGACCTGGAGAAGAGAGAGGGCCCCTGCTTCCAGGCTGGAGCAGCCTGTCCTTGGAGGACTGCACCCTGTGGAAGAGTGACCCATGCTACAGCTGCTTTGGGAGGAGTTTTTGCCTGCAAGACGAATTCTTGTTGCAACAGTTTTTAGAGGACAGCTGCTCGTGAGAATAGAACCACACTGGAGAAGTTCACAGAAAGCTGTCTCCCATGAGAAGGGACCCCACGGTCTCACAGGGGGAGGATTTCTCTCCCTGAGCAGTGGAAAATCATCTTGGGTGACAAACTGACCGAACCCTCACTCCCCTCTGTCCCTGCATTGTCAGTGAGAATGAGGGAGGAGCTGGAGGAAGAAAAGGTGTTTCTAAGGGATTATTTTACTTCTCATTATCCTACTCTGAATTTGTTAGTAATCAATTCACTTTGTGCCTCTAAGTTGAGCCTGTTCTGCCCTTGTAGTGTTTCTCCCAGTCCTTATCTCAACTCATGAATCCTTTGTTAATTTTTTCTCTCATCTGCCCAGCTGTGGCAGGGGAGGGTGAGTGGTAGATTTTCATGGGTTTTTGGTGTTTGGCCAGTATCAAATCACGACACATACAAACACTGAAGAATATTAATTTTAAAGGAACAGAAGACATATCTCTAAATTCACAAAGAAGATGCCTTACGGAAGAAAAAGTCCAAAACCTTGTAAAACACATGTAAAAAACTAAGATCACAAAATCCTTAAAGATTCAGTGAGCTCATCTTTTTTCAGAAGCTCATTCTCTGGAAAAATTAAAATAGAGCTTTTTTTTATTATTTAGGTGCTTAAATATCTGTAAGATATTAAATACCAAAGAAAAATAGCAAGATATTTAAAAAGTTAGAAGAAATTTATAAGTGAGACCCAATTGTTATAAATTGTCAAGAAGTGATAAAAAAGCAGCAAGATTCTACTTCCAGTGTGTCTTATAAATATGCGTCAGAGTACAGGATACCTGAATTTCAGCTACAGCAAGGCATTATTCACAATACATGGATGTAACAACGAGTCCAAATACAAGACTTCAATCATTTTTAAAAATTACAGAGTACATGTCACGTGTTTAAAAAAAACAAACTTCAATTTTTTATTAAAATTAGAAGACAAATATGAAACGATACTGACATTATCAAATGACAGATATGCCAGAATGAAACTCATTTGCTTCACCTCTTCTATAAATAATTTGTATAACATCAATGTTATTTGGTTTATTTGAAAATTGTAATAGCATCTATCATAACTACACAGCAAAAGCAACCCTCATCCTGCCAACCATGGTGCACAAACATCATTCCCCTACTTAATAAGTCAAGAAAATCTGCAAATACACCCTTGCATAAAACCATGATTGCTCTCAAACTGTTGATGCTGGGAAACATAATAGGTATTCTTAATTGATTCAGACATATTCAGTAGTAATATTCTGTCTCTTTTCTACACTGTTATATTTTTGATTGTTTGTATATGCTGAGGGAATGGTAAAAATGTCTCCATTTCAGAGGCAGTTGGATGCTTTAGTTTTACTTGCTTTTTAATCTGTTTTGAGTGTCAGTATCTCTGAGGGAAAAAAAAAATTCCAGCCCCAAAATCTCACATGTCAAAGAAAAACCCTGAGGCTGGAAGTCTCTGCTCTCAGGAGTCTTGTGAAAAAGGAAAGTGCATTTTTCTGGTGTAAGGATATGTCTTAAGGCCTTACTATGAGGCCTTACTATGAATGCACATATATGGCTATACAAATACTTTTAAAGATTAAGTAGTAACTTCAAACTTGCCTAATCAACAGTAATTCAAGCAGAAATATAATAGGAAAATCATTAAGAACAGTAACTTTGCTGACACAGATTTCTATTAAAAGCATCTTAATTTGGAATGGCTGCACACAGAAAATGCTCTTTCCCCCAAAACAACTGTAAGTGATTAGTCTATAAAAAGATTAATTTCTCCTAGTTTAGAAAATCAGAGCAAAGTTTAAGAGCATCCTTAACACAGAATGTAATTGCTGTATATTTAATTTAAACTACTATATAGTATAGTAACAGTCCCTTTTTACAGTCTATAGAAAATATGTGCACTACAATCTCTTTTTTTTCTCCCTTCCCAGTGTTTGAATTATTCATGTAAGTAGTGATTGGAAGGATGATTAAATTAAACCATATGGAAGAAGCTGTACATAAGTTTCACTATGTTTTTACAGTCATATTTAATATCAAAGCAAAATATACATAAATCATAAACCAAGCTCATGTCTATGAAGGAAAACAAGCAAACAAACAAACAAATGAAAATTTAAATTCTTAATTAATCCTTGTGTAAATGTCTGCTTCTCAAACAATGGATGTTTTGTGTTGTTGTTTCTTTAAACAGGTTAAATTGTCTAAAAGGATCTTTTGAGACTGCAGCAAAGAATAGGCCTCCTTACTTTCATTTCTTTTCAAATTTGTTTAGTCTCAATACTTAGTTTCATGTTTAAAATGTTCTTGCTTGTGGTCTACTGATAGTGAAAAATTAAATTCTTTTAGCGTGAAATTTAATTTAATGCATTGCTTAGTAAATGTTAAAAACATTATCTAATATCTTCTTTCTTCAAAGGGATAGCATCTTGTTATCACAGAAGTTACAGGACATCATGACTTAAAAAAATCTAATATAAAAATATCAAAATTATCATGTATCCCAGAATTATCTAGGTCCCTCACTTTTACAGTGCCTGGAACAGGGGAACCCGGATCCATGTAGTGTAAGTAAGTAAAACCAAGAAAGCACAGGATCCAGGATCTCTTAAATCCTGCATTACAGAGGGTACCTCTTAGGTACTGCAGAGCTACTCAAGAAACAAACAGAGCTATATTTAGTTCTTCCTCCTGCATCTCCCCCAGTCTAAAAAACTACAGCTGCTTCACTAGCCATCAACTGCAGACAATAAATAAAGAGAATGTCAGGATATTTTGTTAACTTGCAAATCTGCTAATATTATAGTTCTTTTCTACAAATAAATCACTCAACTATTCCATGACAATCCTAATCCCAAACCTGTGGTTAAAGCATTATAAACCATACAGTTTGTTCTTTGAAACAATTTAATCCGAGTTTCTTTGCCTTTTTTTGGTGGTTTTGTTTTGTTTTGGATTTCTGTTTGTTTGTTTGTTTGTGTTTTTTGTAGCTTTAGTTGAAAACTTAGCTCCAAAATCATTGAATATAAGGCTACCATTATTTCCATCAGAGTCACAACTCCAGAAACCGAGCCGCTCTCTTTACTGCATAATTATAAATCTTGAACAAGGAAACCTACTCCCTGTTCTCATGAAGTGCTGAAAAATAATCCTGTCAAGTCCCATCAGAGTTGGATATTAACTGAAGTCAAAAGAAGCAATGTCAAAATTTGCACACAGAGAATGCTCTTCCATTCACAAGAGTTCTCACACAACTAAGAGCAAAAATGACAAAAAAAACCCCAAACCTTAAAATAAATAGAACGCTAAAATAAAACAACAAAAGAAATGTCATGGAAGGAGTACAATCAACTTATTCCAATCACATCCACAAGCCTGAGATTGAATCAGTGCTCTAAGTATTCAGGATAGTTTATATACTGTGCGTATGGCAATAGGTGTTTTTTGGTTCTGTTTATTTTTAATTAAATGTAGATTTAGACAACAATATTTATACAGGAAGAAATGCATTTTTAGGTGCACCTGAAAACATAATCTTCTACTGATG
Organism: Phylloscopus whistleri; assembly: GCA_017589585.1. Classification (NCBI taxonomy): domain Eukaryota; kingdom Metazoa; phylum Chordata; class Aves; order Passeriformes; family Phylloscopidae; genus Phylloscopus; species Phylloscopus whistleri. Next base: position 181,139 of record JADMLD010001219.1, read on the forward strand.
CAACATCTCTGTAATCCTAGCTATTTAAGGAATCCATTGTGCTCTTTCCACGTGCCTCTAGGCTAATTGAATAACAGATTTTCTCCCCCAAGCAATTATTAATTTCCCTACAGGTTCTTCAGTGGTGAAATGTTTTAGAATCAGATATTCCATAATGTAGATTTACAGAGAGAATCCTGTACAACAAGATGAAAGTGTAAAACCTGCCCATAATCAATAATGTGAACATGTACAAAAATGTTTTAACTATAACCACTGACAGTGGTTGAAGTCCAATGATTTATCTCTTTCTATCTCCTCAACATATTTTTATATTTCATAGTACTACATGAAAGACATGTTCCTATTAAAACAAACAAACAAAAATATTTAACAGTTATTTAAGCTGGTCTGATCAACTAACTAGTGTCTGTTAAGGCACCTTCATTGATCTATACACATGTGCTTGCATATAAGTATTTTCTTCATTGATATATTAAAGCTGCCCCTGAAAGGAACAGAAATGTCAGCTTAGTATTCATTTGCAGGATGGTCTTCTGAAACCTGACCTCTTGCAGCATTTTATTAGCATTACTGCAGTATTGACAGCCTAAAGGGTTGCCGTTTCTAATTTGAAAAAAATCTATTCAGAAAGGAATATTAATGCACAGCCCAGCTTTGGCATGAGGATGTAAATGAAGCAAGATGTGCTGGCAGGGTAAACACTCTTTAACTATAAAGATTTATTATTTGCTACGAGTGCATTCAGTTTAGAAAATGAGGAAAGACAGAAGCCTCGATGTGCAGGATTTATCTGCTGAATATTCTTTAAGAATAGGTAGGATGATTCAACATGTGATACAGCCTTAGAGTAGGACCTGGGCAGATACCTTCCACTGGACCAGGTTGCTCAAAGCTACATTCAGCCTGGCCTGGAATACCTCCAGGGATGGAGCATAGCTTCTCTGGGAAACCTCTTCCACTGTCTCACAACCCTCATATCTAATTTAAACCTACCCTCTTTCCATTTAAATACATTCCCCCTTGTCCTGTCATGGTGTGTCCTTGTAAATAGTCCCTCACCATCTTTCTTTTGGGCTCTTTTATGTGTACTGTAAGGTTTCTAGAAGGATTCCTTGAAGTGTCTTCTTCTCCAGCCTGAAGAGCCAAATTCTCTCAGGCTCTTTCATAGGAAAGGGGCCCCGGCCCTCTGATCATCTACATGCCCCTGCTCTGGACTCTCTCCAACAGGTCCTCATTCTTCTTATGTTGGGGGTCCTAGAGCTGGATGCAGAACCAAGGTGGGGTCTCATGAGTTCAGAGAAGAGTAGCAGAATCACCTCCTGATGGCCATTTCATGCAAAATTATTCTTAGGGAACACCAAGTACATTTTTCTAAAACAATATTCAACCAATTACAACATTTTCCATATAAAATCCCGCAGCTGGTTATAATGCAGTCTTTCTCTCTCATCTGCTTTTTGTCCACCTGTCTTTCAGATTCCATCACACAATCCAAGATGTATAATCTATTCTGTATGTCATAACTACTAATGTCTTCCTGAAAAGGTCTTGGTGGAAGTTCAGTGAAAGGTATAATTTAGCAAGCAGATTTAGCAAGCAGCAGATAAAACAATTAGACTAAAGATCTTTTGTGAAAGAAATGGCTGGCAGTACACCCACAGTGAAGGCTGACTTTGTCATTTAGAAAACAGATTTTATAAGTGGCAGATACAACAATTAGTGGAAATCTTTTGTGAGTGAAAGAGCTCATCAAATATGCACAGAGAAGGTACATTTGCATGAAAATGATGTGTACATTTCCACTGAAAAGCAATCTATTTTTTCCTGCTTTTTTCCCCCTCTTTTTATTGCTAGGGCTTGTGGTAGGAGAGTGATGGAGAACAGAGCACTTAGTAAAGGAATAAATTCTGAACAGGGACTGTGGATAAATTTGAAACACCTAAAAAACTCTTGCATTGGAGCTTAAGCATTTTGCACGTCAGCTATCCTAACTCTGGATTTGTTTGGATGGGTTTTGTTTTTTTTTAATCAAGCTTTCTTGTTTTATGATTTCTATGCTTTATTGCTTTATTTTAACAACTTGTCTGCAGCCAAATGTTGACTGAAATGTTATGCTGTAAAATTATTTGAAAGGACCTGACAGTTTAAATTGTGTCCTGTTAAAAATGACATCAGATTTATTATGCAGCCCTTGATCTCAGGTAACTATTTCCTTACACTCCATTGCAAGTGCACACAGAGCTATAAAATGCAGACAAACCCCCATGTCTACTTCTTAGGATTTTGGTTAACCATTTTGAAAAGGGCATTTGGCTCTTCAATACAATAAAAGCCACAGGAGAAGGCAAAGCAAACATGAGAGCATCTCCCCTCAGCCATTCCTTCCAACCACTGTGAAGTCTCCAGGGTAGAAGAATAAATTTGGGCTATGCCAAGAAGATAACAGGACACCCCCAGCTCTGTATTTATCTTGCTGGTGTGCTATAGAGGTCACAGTGCTGGTTGGCATAGGGAATGTCTGCTCAACAGGGCCCAAACTTACAACAGCACATCAAGTATTTTAAAATAGTCTGCGCTATTTAGATGAACAGGTCATTCATGTCATACATTTCCTCAGGTTTGAGGATAATGTGGATCTAAGCAAAGTCTTCTCAAAAGGCCTTCTGCCCATGCAGTTATGACAGACATTTGTTTACAGACACAAGAGATCTAAACTTTTCAGGTTTTGCTGAAGGGGTTGCTCCCATGAATGGCCTGTTGGTGATAGCCCAGCTTTTGATCTGGTGGACTTGAATCCATTATATTCTTCTGACTAGACTGTACGAAATGGAACTGCAAAGGACAATTTTTTTTCCATCCAGTAAGAATCAAATTATGCACTGACTTCAAACTTCATGTTTACGTATGATGTAAATTTGTTAGTTTTCCATATTTACAGCTGATATTTTATATGCTTTAATATCCCTTTTCTAAACTATCCTGAGACACATGTCACCTCAAGATCCTTCCTTTTATTTTTAACTGTTTAAGTATTTTATAACTGCTATTAAAAGAATGCTTGGCCTTTTCCTTGCTCTTCTTAATTTTTTTTAATATAGAGGTACATTTTAATTCACCCTAAGGAAAGCACTTTGTTCTTACCTGTGTTCCTGTTTTAACACTTTTCTTCACTTAAGAGCTTAACAACAACAAAAAAAATTATAACTTTTTTTTTCAAGGTATTTTAAACCTTTCCAAGAGAGTGACTCCTGCATTTCAAAACTCAACAACTAATTTAATAAATGATACTACCACGTTTTCAAAACACAGATACGGATAATAAGTAAACATATTCAGAGCAAATTTATATCTTTTGGAGAGATAAAGCAGTAATATTACACTTTTGTTCTGTGAAGAAAAATTAAATATTTATTAAAATTTAAGTAAATATTTGGCTGAGGCACACACTACAAAGATAGGAATGGAAATGGGCCCCTTCACCCCAGGAAAAGCTGCATCCACATGAAGGACAGCTGAGGGGCTGTCATGGCCCATCAAAGGCCCCCTCAATGGGGTCCCCAGACCCTGCATCAGAGCACTGCAGTATGATGCAACAGATCCACAGTGTTGCAATGGACAGTGTGAAACCTAGCCCCCCTTAGGGGAGGCACCTGGGCGTTCCCACCTGGCCCAAATGTGTATTAATCCATGGGATTCCAGACTTTTGGCTGCAGGGCTGCAGTGACCCTCACCACCAAGAAGACTGGATGGAGGGGATGTCATTGGGACCCCTGGAAGGGTGATATGTTTCTACCTAACCCCCTAACGCCTGTCACTCTCTGCCTGTAAGCTCCCCCTTTTTCTACTCCTTCCTTCCTTCCTTCCTTCCTTCCTTCCTTCCTTCCTTCCTTCCTTCCTTCCTTCCTTCCTTCCTTCCTTCCTTCCTTCCTTCCTTCCTGCCTGCCTGCCTGCCTGCCTGCCTGCCTTCCTGCCTTCCTGCCTTCCTGCCTTCCTTCCTCCCTTCGTCCCTCCCTCCCTCCCTTCCTCCCTTCCTCTCTTCCTTCCTCACTTCCTCCCTTCCTCCCTTCCTCTCTTCCTCTCTTCCTCTCTTCCTCCCTCCCTGCCTCGCCTTGTCTCGCCTTGACTTGCCTTCCCATTCTCTGCCTCTTTTACTATTAAATAAAATATACCACTTTTTATTGGCACCAATATCTAACCTCATTTGGTTTTAATCAACCTTTGGGGTATATTTTGGGCCTTTCTGGGTTAGATGCGTTTTATTCACAGAGACTTAGTTTTCTTTGCTCTTCTGTGTTTCAACCAGTTCATAACAATTAGAAACATTATGCTCCTGCTAAATCTTTTACTTTTGGGAACACCTGTTTTATTACTCATAGAAAATACTTTTTGCAGACTGTAAGTGCATAATAACTTTGCAATATGTCCTTTATGCTACAGCAACCTGCAAATGAGGAGCTATGGAAAAATATCAGAGGTGGCATCACTATCTACCCTCTTATGTCCAAGATTCATACAGTTCCTTTTGTTTGAGTAACTACCAGCTTACCCTGTAGCAAATACTGCTAAAGGCAATTCACTCTGAAAAGTACAAGTGATATGTTCATCTCACCAGTCAAATATCACCAGTGTGTACTCTTCCCCTCAAAACAGTTTCAATTATTTCTTCTTAAGAATCTAAGACATTTTTCTTCATCACTTTGGTTCAATACAATTTTTATCCCATCAACTGGTTAAACAAAAGGTCTTCTTATATGTGATGTTTCAAAACATCACTGAAGAGGAGGCTTCTGTAAAGCTTAGTAGTAGCTCAAAGCTTCTTGCAGGACTGCAGGATTATTAATACATCCTTTGCATTCAGGAGCTGATATTCTGCTTTTGTTTAAAAACTCTCATGACCACAGACAGCTATCTCCTAAACAGATCAATCCTCCACAAAACCACTTCTTTGTGCCATACAAAGGCAGGAATCAGAAATTCTGATTTGAGGCAAACCCAACGTGACTGTCCTTTCTGAACACAGTGTTTATTCCCATTTTCAACCTCAGCTCCTCACTTCTGGAGGAGAGGTCATACCTCTAACAGCACTGCTTCCATCCAGGAAAAGCCACATGACAACAATATATCCATATAAAAGCTGACTAAAGGGGGTGGCTACCAACCTGAGGGTGGACATTTTTTTTAGCTATATGGTTTAATTTAATCTGAAGTCACTGATTCAAGTCCTTTTACAGTTTCGTTTTGCAACAGAAATAAGAAATTTCACTTGAAAATACTAGTAATTCTCAAGAGGCGCTCTCAGCACAGGAATTTTAGCAAAATATAAAGCATGTGCAGATTTGGCAAATTAGGGAGAACAACCGAGGTTTTGGAGTTCTCATGTATGCAGAAAAACTCCGTTGATAAAGCAGAGTCAGCATTTTTTGTTTGCTTTTTGTTTAAAAGTCTGTAAGTGAAGTAGTGCAAAGGCTGTTTTCATGGAGAAGTAGGAATAATAAGTGTCTGCCACGGGTTAAGCTTAAGTTTAAATTGTGTCCTGTTAAAAAGGAACACTATTTTCATTTTGTTGATGATGAGGTCACTTGACTGGGGTATTAACAAGAGACAATTTCTTCCAGAATGTTGAGCAAAGCTCTATCAAGTTGAGGCTCTCTGAAGTGAATTCTGACTAATCTATGTTCAGTCTTGTTTTGGAGGGTAGCTCATATCCCTTTACGCAACAAAGTACCTTTACAACCATTTACAAAGCAGCCTATGTTCAAATACACAAGCAAATATGTACTACAGAGACAAAGAGGGGAAAAAAATCAGATCTTCATTCAGTAAACCGTGAATGGAAATTTTCCCATTAGTGTGGTCTGTGTTGCACAGCCCTGGCTGTTTTGGAGAATAATTCTTTTTTAAGTGATCTCGAGCTGCTACACCTCCATAGCCTCATGGTTACTAAACTCTTGGTTTGTGTAAGCTTTCCTTTTTATTCAGGAGTGGAGAGACCCCTCCTTGTAGCCTCTGTTTGAATTTCCTACCTAGAAGTACCTCTGAACCAAAATGTTGTGAGATTCTACTCATCAATTTCATATCCTTTTTATTCATTCACTGATGGTTTTCTCTCCACAGAACTTAAATTTAAAATTTTATAACATTTTTGAGTGTTTTGGAAAACTGGCAACTGGACAGACAAGAAAGTGTTCACAGTAAGAGAAAAAAAGGCTGCCAGGAACTTGATTGCCCTCTATTCGTACTCAGCACAGCCCCTGCCAGGTACCCAGGAACTGCTCCATCCTCAGAGCCAGAGAAGAGGAAAGGAAGCCAGAGCTGGAAGGAGAGGGTGAAGAGTTGAGAGTACGCCAAGGTATTTTGTGTCATCTCTGAATGCCTAAGGGTACCTGAACACTTAAGTGCTTGAAGACGCATTTGCGAGAGTAAGATATGTACAGTGACGATGCAATAAGAACATTTTGTTGTCTGTGAGACCCATCAGTGAGACCTACATATACTGATGCTTTCAGCTCTTTTGAATCATCTGGTGTCTGAAGCCATGCTTTGTTCAGCCACTAATACTGCAATTTAGGTATTTTAAGAGAAAAACAAAATTAGTTTCTCCAAAAATCTTGCATCACTTTGACCTCATTAAACCAAATATATATGTTTTATCAATTTTCTATAATTTACATAAAATTTTATAAATTTATTATATTATATATATAATAAAAATAAATATATGTAGCAATTAGGGAAACAAAAGTTCTAAATGTAATGTATATTCTGTTATTTTGAATACAATTTCATATAGTCTTCAATCCAAAACTCTTGGAGTTAGAAGTTTTCCCAGTAATTAAACTGTAATTCATCATCCATTTTACTATATTATTGACTCTTGATCACATAATAATTTAGTAGTTCAAGCATCTATTATGAATTGTTATGTCTTGTACAAGAGTTCCTCAAAAATGACTACAATATTTCATAATTTTTGTTTTTGTAAAGTTATGGGCAGGATATGAAGCTAAATTTGGTGCCATAGATTTACTTTTATGAGAACCTGTTTTAAGCCCCCAGTGTAAGATGTCAAATAACTTTGACTTCAGTGAAATTCCTTCTCTTAAAGTATCTTCTTCAAAAAAGGCTTAGAAGGTAAAAGTTTACAGGTGTAACTTTCTCATAACACAGAATAATGGCATAATTTATGTTGGAAAAGACATCCAACATCAAGTCTAACCTTGTCAACCAGAGCATGGCACTGAGTGTCATGTCCAGTCATTCCTTGGACTGCCTCAGGGATGGCGACTCCACCACCTCCTGGGTATCTCATTCCAACACTTCTTTGTGTCCATTCCAATATATTCACAGCTGTTTGTATATGGACAAAATACAGACACAAAGGCCCACTTTCCAAATTTAAATTGGTGACTTCAAACTGGAACTTCCATAATGGTCCCTCTTATTTCTTTAATTTAAAACCATTAGCTATTAACAAATAATATGCTCATTATGGTTTTCAGCACCTTGGACTCTCTCCCAGTAAGTAGGAATATATTCAGTGGTAATAATCCTTGACAAGTTTGACTTGTGTTAATGTACTCCAGGAAGAACACAGGTGATCTATCCCCTGGTGTCTGTTGCTCACAAAATGCAGCAGTATTAACTTTGCAGATTATCTATCTGTAAATGTGCGTGTTTCCAAGCTATTTTGAAAATGGAAGGGACGTATCCAACCAAGCATTATTAACTAAAATTATCACATCTCTAAAGGACAGTGTGAAAGACTATAAGAAAAATGCATACTTTTGTGCTCACGAATCAAAAAGGAATTACATTTTCTGCAATCATCAGCTCTTGTATAAAATGCTTTGAAATTGAATTATGTTATTACTTCAGACAGTAGAGGAAGTATCATAATATAATAGCTATGTCATGAATTGCTTTTTCTCCTAAGGACTTTCTAAAATAAATACAAAGGTTTGATAGCATGATGCTTCAAATGGACTGCACCAGAAAAGGGCTGTGCCTAGGAAAACGTTTGGTCAGATACATTGCAAAATGCATCTGCATATGCAAAATGACTTCAGTGAAATTGACAGCAGAGACACCTGCTGCTTCTTGTGTCTAGCAGAGAAACTGTGAGATTTTATCTGTTCTTAGTGGGCAAATTTCCAGAATCTAATTAAATTAATAAATAGAATTAATTTAGAAAATGGAAAACCTTCCTGTTTATGATTTAAAAATAATTATTTTGATGTAATCTTTTTTCTCTCTTTTTTTCTTTCTTTTTTCCTTCCTTTCCCTCCCTCCCATAAATTCCCTATTCCATTAACATCTGGGCATTCAAAAGTGTGTTGAAATACCAGTAACCACATCTGCTTATGTGTGTGAAATTAATTATTTCTGAATTGGACTGGATGGAGAACATTTGAACAATATTCTGTCAGGAGTGTGTCTGCAGAATTTATCTTTGTTGCATTTTCTAGCATAAATAAAGTCTTTAACAAAGATAGACTTTCAATGCTTAAAACAACAATTCTGGTGTATTTTTCAACCACGTATGTGGATATAATTCATGCATTCCCGTTACTTGATCTTAAATTTAGAACCTTAACATGGAACTGTAATGTTATGCTTTTAACTGAGATAGAAATGAAAGTAAGTTAGGTAATAGCAAATAACAACTTAATTTGCTCACTTCAATCATCTGGGCTCTTTTCCAGCAAGTAGCAATATATTCAGCTGAAAATGTACAAACGATGAGATTTTGAAATGTGCAATTCAGCAGCATAAAAACTTGTATAAAGTTCATCCAAGATAAATTAAATATAAGCCGTGAAGGGTTATGGGATTTTTTTCTCTCTTTCTATTGTGTTTGAGACAGCTTTTTATTTAGGCCAGAAAACAGAGGGGAAAAAATATCTCTTCTTTTTCCCTCTTTCTGCATGAACAGCACTATCTGCACAGTCTAAAATGATTGCTGAAAGTGGGGTGAGATCTGTGGGAGACTCCTGAAATAGTGGTGCCTGTTTCAGTTATCACACAAAGAAATAATAATTAAAAAATTACAAATATGTCATGATTGTTACTAGTGCTAAGAGTTATATATGGTTAACTTCTGAAATCTGAAATAACAGCAGCAGTGGCTGAAATTACACAAAAAAAAATTAATGAATATCTAAAGAAAACTTCGATACTTTTTTCTTTTCTCTACCCCAAAGAAGGCCAAATTTAACTTCAATATGATCCATGTGTTTATGACTGGAAAACACTTAAAGACTTTTTTATGATAACAGGTTTTACTGCAGAGCAGATAAATAATATTTAAGAAAGCAATTCAAAACACAGTGCAAAATTACCAGAAGCCTTCAACAAACAAGCAATGGAACAAAGTAATTTCAATAAGACTGAGCAGAAACTAAAGTAAGGAGCAAAAAAACCAAACCAAACCAAAAAACCCTGAACAACAACAACAACAAAAAGAACAAACATATTAAACAAAGCAATGATTAAATCACTGAAAAGACAATATTTAGACAAACATACTTTTTTGAGGAAGTGTTTTGGTTTGGAAAGACAGGTATCTGCCAGGGAAAGCTGGAGTTTCCCTTAGAATAGAGAATGTAAACCCCTCACCCCCTCCAAATTATAATTTTGCAATTAAGGGCTTTCAAGCAAAGATTTGGGAATAGGAATAACAGTTCTTTACTAAGAATATTAACAGTGCAAATGTAGTAGACAACAAAACCACCCAACCAAACAAGCAAACAAACAAACAACAATTTTGGAGAACCCTGACAGAGTCAGAGCTACAACCTGACACCCCGTAGGTCAGGGTGTTGGAAGCAGTCCACAAGTGAGTCCTCCTGCAGTGGCAGATGTGGTTCTGTTGAAGTAGAGATGGTCCTGAAGAAAAGGGGTCCAGTGACAGTTAGAAGGGGTCCAGTGATGGTGAGAAGGGGTCCAGTCTTCCTCCGGGAATCAGGTGAAGCTAGATGCTTTCTGCTCCTGAGTCTCAGTTTTATCCAGGTAGGAATGGTTGGCTCCCCGCACTGGGTGGAACATCACACAATAAGATGATGGAATGTGGATGTTCCATTCTGGGAAGGATATAGTTTGGGGAGGTCTGTGCTTTGGGGAGGGAGGGTATGCTTTGGGGGTGTCTTAATGGTCCATTAGCAGAAAATATTCCCCTGGAGGAAGGACAGGCAGTGAAAGAGATAAGAAACAATGCCCCTCCTGGTTTTAACAGTTGGCTCATTATCAGAAGGCATCCGCCCCCCTCCCCCGCCTCCCAGAGTTACAAGAGATAAAACCAAACATCTCCCCAACTGGTTTCAGCAGATGAAATAGAATACACATTTTTTTGGTTCCATAACCCAAGACAGGAAGGGACTCCAGTAGCTACCAGAGGTGACAAATAGAGATAGAAAAATGTGAGAGCGTAAGGTAAAGGTGAAATCCATTGTGCCGAGCTTGATACCTGTATTTAGAGCACAAAAGCTAGATTGTCCAAGTGTTCAAAATTGTTTAATAGCCAACCAAGACAGATTTAGAAAAGCACATTTAGGAAAACACAAAGTTGATCTAGAGACTTGTAAGTCTTTCAACCAACTACAGAGGGAGCTAAAATTGTTCAATTTAGCACAAAATGTAGGCACAAGTTTCCTCACAAAATTTAGTGGATTTGAGCCTGATCCAGGTTGAAACATATACTAGAATTAGGAACTGTAAAATAGGTGACCCAAGAAATGGTGAACAGATATTAGAAACACAGGAGAAATTGCAAGTAGGAAAACCATCAACATGAGACACTGACCAGGCCAGATTTTAAGATAAGCAAGGGTTTAAACAATGGATGAACACCACCAAGATCCAACAGATACAGGATAGTTAGGTTGCATAAACAAACAACACAGAAACAAAGACACTGAGGTCTTCCAAAAAAGTCAATAAAATACATTGCCTTAAAGGATGCAAAAACGAGATGAGGGTAGGGAGAAACAGAATAAAAAAACAGATGTCAAATTATCAGTAGGAGTCTTAATATTAAGTTGTCTGCTGGTTCCAGTAACTACAGAAATAGACGATTATGATCAATAGCAGGAAACAAAATGGATGAAAAATATTTGTCATCAGAAGACAACCATTTCTCAGCAAATAGTTACAGGCCAAAGTAGTATGGCCATTTATGCAACAAGTGATAGTAACATATAACAGTCACAAAAACATTTTAAAATCTCTTTCAAAAAATTAGTTCGTTTTGGTATTATGGGGGAAAGTAGAGAGAAAATAATTCTGTGTTTACATTATATGTGCTGTGAACCTTAGCAGAGAATAAAGCAACAGGTTTTGCATTGAACTTTGGCTTGACCAAAGGGAAACCAAATAGTTGCTGCTCTTACTTTTGAACTGGATATTAGACATACTTGGACTCTCACATAATTTGATAGTGAGAAAAACCCAAGAGAAAAAAAAAATATCAACTAGATGAAGTGGCTGAAGTCACTTGCTCTGTTCAGCCTGGAGAAGATGAGATTGAGGCTAGACCTCATCACTGCCTGCAGCTTTTTCAAGAGAGGAGAAGGAGGATCAGGCACTGATCTCTGCACTTTGGTGACCGCTGACAGGACTAGAGGGAATGGGCAGAAGTTGTTTCGGAGAATGTTTAGGTTGGATATAAGGAAAAATATTCTTCACTCAGAGGGTGATTGGGCACTAGAACAGACTCCCCAGGGTATTGGTCATAGCACGAAGTCTGGCAGAATCCAAGAATAGTTTGGAAAACACTCTCAGGCACATGATGGGATTCTTGGGGTATTCTGTGCAGGGCCAGGAGTTGGACTCCATGAACCTTGTGGGCTTCTTCTAACTCAGGATATTCCAAGATCCTATAAATTTAAGCAATATGTGTTTTCTGTAGATGGAATTTAAAATTGCAGTTCTTTGAAGGGCAGGCAATGACATAATTTTCATGCAAAAGAATGTTTCAGGGAGACAGAAAAACATGGTCAGATGCAGAACTGCCCAGAACTGAAAGTGTGATTTTGGTAAGGACTGTGGCAAAAAGCTGACAGAAAGACAGACAATATTATAATAACATGACACAGGATCCTCCCTGACAGGGGCTTATCACTACTGGACTGTGGCATCCCAAACTAAAATCTCAACAGCTTGGGCTGAGAAGTCCCTACATGAAAAAGTTACAATGCTCTAACACTTGCTAAGTCAACAGAGGTAGGAGCTGGAAAACCAAACCACCACTACCATTTCCTTTCTTGTGCAACTAGAAAGTAAGTAGTTATAAGCTTCAAAGGCACTGCAGGCTATTTGGATTTGTATACACAGAGTTCTCATTAGCACATGTTCCTGGTCTCTGACTAAGCTTTCATGTACCCCAGTATGACATACATTTTATTTCAATATCAGTTCTGTGGTAAATCCCAACATAAAATTTGTATAACTAGCAGAGTCAGCAAATACAGCATCTTATTAATAAAGTATGCACAGTCTGTCATCAACATGCTGGCTGACAAAGAGCTTTATTACAAAAACTTAGTCTGAAAGACATTAGAACACTCTGTGGGGACACCAAAATGAATTGGCAAGCCTGAAGTTCAGTGTTACTGAGAATTGCTTTTTACTCTGCAAGTTATTTATCCATGCAGAAGTATCAAAAAAAAAAAGAAAAAAAAGAAAAAAAAGAAAAAAGAAAATTTACAATCCATAATAGCCAAGTGCCTGGATGGAAAAATTCTGGCCTGTAAAGCCCCTGCCACCAGGTGCCATGACTCCAGGCCACTGGTGCTGACACCATGGGGTCTTTCCAAGGAGCATAATCCAGATTTCTGGTATGTGAGCTCATCTCTCACTCTGTGGGGTACCAGAGCCCACACAGCTGTAGAGTCTCTTCCATCTTAGCAGCAGGAGGAAACACAATGATCTTCCTGGGGACAGCCCTCTGCCTTGGCTAAACAAGCTGCTAAAACACTAAGACAATGATAAGAATATTAACAATGCAGCACCTGGAAACAGAAAAAAAATTCCTCTAGTTCTAAAACCACACATTCAAGTCTATGCTCATTACCCAAGCTTATTATTTCATCATTACCTGAAATGATCCCATTATTATATTGCATGACACATTTACACAGCAGATAAATGGGGAAAAAGTAACTATAAATGCCAGTCATGTAAAGGCATTTTGTCAAATATTAAATGCCTAAATATTTCTGAATACCTACCTATATAAATCACTGATTGTCACAAATTCAGAATTTAATGACTGAGACCTTTGTCACTTTTGAAATAACTAAAAACTAGCTTTGCTTGGATGCATGAAAATATTGCAATATTAATGCATTTATTTTTAATTTCTTCACATGCAGTATAAAACAAAAAAAAATCTATATACAAAACTGAAGATTCTTTTAAATATATTAAATTGTATGCATTGTGTGTGTTTAATGGAATTCATGAACTTGGAGGCACATATAGCTGACAGAAATCTATTCTCTCATTTTTAAAATTCTTACCTCTGCAGAACCATGAAAAATGTATTTGAAAGAAACAAATTACTGGTTTCAAACTTAATATTCACTGTGGCCTGCAGATGAGTAAAAGAGATAACGAACATTCAGAGAGAGCAGATAGGATTCTTCTGTTTGTACATGCACCCCCTAAATGTGAACAACTCTAACTCAGTAATTTTTTAGTAGAAGCTTTGACATAATTTCTTTCAATTTAGTTGAATGCACTGTTCGGAATACATCAAAATGAGGAAAATATATATATTAAAATATCTTTCAGTGTATGAGACTACTGAAAATCCATCAGACTTTAAAACAAAAAGATAGTGTACTGTGTAAACAGAAGACGTTACTGGTCATAGCCCTTCCTCTTCTCTGCATGCCAATTCCAAACTTAATTTACCAGAAAGCAAGGCTCTATGTTAGAGAGTATCGCAGCTGGGAATATTTGCTGCAGTATGTCACCTACAAATTTTACAGTGAAAAATGAGACCTCAAAATGTACCTGTTCAAAATTTATCAATTCCTGTTCCTAAAAGTTTTATTTAGAGGGAAGATAAGTTCATTTATTTTTAAAATTCCATGATAAAACCAAAAGCCCACACATTTTTAATTAAAAATATGCATTCCTTCAGTAAAAAACCTTTTAAAATATTTAAAATTAAGTTTTGAATATTTTATTAAGAAACTTTTTAAAAAAATATTGCAGTTTGCTTCTTTTTCAGAAGTGAAACATGGAAGATAATGTTTGATTTTGATTTGCATGACATACTATATTTAAAATAATTAATTTTTTAACTACTGCATCCAAGGGTGAATTAAAAGACTGACTCTCTGGAGTATAATTATAAATACATATTTGTATTGAACTAAACACAAATCAGGAAGACGATTTTATTCTGATATGTCTCTTTTGTAGCTTCACCAGTTCTTTGGTTCTTGGACAATTCTTTTGGTTAGAAACTAAAACACTTTAAGTCAGGTTTATACTAAAGATTTCCCCAAATTAAGGCTAATTTCTAATGTGATTTTGTCATGTGCAATTTTTATCTAAATTGTACAACGGCCAGATGGAAAGAGTGCAAATAAAAAATTATACACTGCTCTTATATATGTCATATGGTAACACCTTCGAATATGTCCATCTCCTGCTAAAGGGAAGTTTCTGATATGGACACAGAAATTTTATACCATTGTGTTTTAAAAAATGTATGAGATACCTCTTTCACCAGCAAAGTGGGAAATCTAAACTACAATGTATTAAAACACAAATTAAATTAAACCACAATGTATTAGAACACCAAAAGAAACCAAAAGAAACTGAGAATGATTGCAGGAACGCTATCTCAATTTTTTGCTGTTGCTTACACAAAGATTTATGCAATTTTATTCTGGCCAAGAAGATGAAAATTTTTTTTAAGCAAAAATTTCAGAGATACTTTCTTTTGACTGGAACTATTCTTTCCTTTTCAGTAAGGTAGACAATTGAGTTAGCTTACGTGACTATATGCCAGAAAGCAAATTCAACATGATTAAATTCTGACTAGAGGATGCCCTAGGTATATATACTTTCCTCAGTTTTCTTCTACTTGTTTTCTATTTTGGTGACTATATATTTCTTCCACGATGCACAATCCAGTTTCTGAAGAACATTAAATAACTTATTGTTGACACTAAATTACTAAAAATGACAATATAATTATCTTGTTCGGATTCTTGTATGCGAGTTTTTTTATTATTCTCTTCATATCACTTTATTTCATTTTTCCTAAGCTAATTTTTACATTGTACTCCATCCAAAAAGTCTTTCACAGAGATCTATCTGATAAAGAGCAATTGGTTATGTAATATTACAGTCCATGCAACCTACAATACTACTTGTTTAGGAAAATAATCTTAACACCTTAAAAATAAAAACCCTCTAGCTATTCATTGGAGCACACTGGGTTGGACAGAAGTTCATTGCATTGAAAAATAAAATGCATTTTTTTGTTTATTTTTATTTTCATGCATCTGACTTCCTGATTAAAGACAACATTTCCTACATGGTAAGCTGAACCACCAGCATTTTCATGAGACTGAAGTTATTTATAATCGCCATCAAGCTGTCAATAAAACCAACACTCAGAAACAAAAACTGGTAAGGCTCTAGTCTTCAGGCTGTGTTGGAAATACATATAAGTGTATGCAGCAGGAGAGGATATGCCTTCTCGCATTTCACAAAAATGTATTGAAATTATATTTATACAATTATCTCTTAATCTATAAAAATAAATCTGTTCAGATGTAAAGAGACAGAAAAAGAAAAAGTTGTTAGACATTCAGCATAAAACTGAATAAAGCAGCCTTTAATCAAGTGAGTGCACTTCTAAGATCAACCTGTAGTTTAGGTGGAAAATATACACTAAACCAAACTACTGTTTGAGCACTTTTTGCAGATACTCACTGCTTCTTCTCCAAACCACCAGTTATAACAGTTGCAGTTTTAACACGCACTCAGCCAGCAAAGCAAAATTGAATGGCAACAGAAAAGCTAACTTTGACACCTCCCCGCCACCAAAAACAGAGTTAAATACACACATACACTGTCAAAAGCTTCATACTTTCTGACCACTTTCAATAGATGCAACTCCATTAGCAGTTCTTAAAAGTAGCAACTTAAAAGACATCCCAACTCTGCCACGTAATTTTTACTATGCAGCAGAACTGACTCATGACTCAACCAACAGCCATGCAACCCCAGCAGTAGCTAATGCAACTTAGACAGGCTTTGTAAATGTCAGACAGTGCTTCTCAGAGGATCTCACAATCAATGCTTACATGCCATAAAATTATGTCAAGAAAACGAAAAAAACGAAATGAGAAATCAGTTAAAAAAATCGCTGTTATGTTTAAATTGGCATAAGCCACTATCTAAACACCATGCTAGAATTTGTATTCTTTTTGCCATACACCAATCTTCCACAATTCCTCATAATAGAGAATTATAATATGATTAATGCAGGCATTTTGATGAAATGTTTTCTGCTTTCTGGGTTCCTTTACATTGTTCTCTTGACTTTACTATAAAACTTAACAGAAAAGAGAAAAATCTGAGCATGTTTTTTGCCAACCCAACCACATTAGTCCTCTCATTTTAATTTCCCATAGAGTCCCATTTGGATTTTAACATTTGTCTATTGCACTGCGGCTTCCATTTATAACCAGGCATCCAACAACAAGCATGAAGTAGCCCAAGTGTTTAGACAACAAATATATATAGCAATCTACTAACACATTTGTTCACCAATATACTCAGTTTGTTTATCACAATTCCAGGAACAAAGACTATTCAATGACTTTCCAAAATGGTATTTCAATACTAGGCAAAAGAGAAAATACAGCTCATATAAACCCCAAACATGAGGCATTTCCTGAATAACCTGTTTCAGTGGATGCACAGATAGTATTACAAATATTTGCTTTTGTGTATTTTGCATTTCTAGCTTCAAGAGGTCTCTTCCAAACACTCAAGCTGATTTTTAGCATTTGCTGTTGATATATGTAGAAAAAGAAAAAACAACCAAAAAACACCCACAACCAAAAACCAACCAAACAAAACCCAACAACAACAAAACGACCAGATAGAAAGGTAAAATAGTTTCCCATGTGTTATGCCTACAAAGATCTAATTCTTTCTTTTGGAAAGGTTAAAGTAAAAAATACTTTATAGATGGCATAACTTCTAGAGGGGTTTCACTGCCATGAAATGAGATCTTTGCAGATGAGAGAATTCTTCACTGCCTGGAAGAGATGCCATCAAGACTTTGCTTTCATCGGAAATATTGAGCATCTTCAAGAGCAACGTGGAAGAAAAGCCCTGCATTTTTATGGGCAAAATTGTTCAGTGCAGTGGATGCATGAGTGGGAGTAGATCAAGTGTTTTGCTTTGGGCTAAAGTCCCAGATGAAAACAGTGAGTAAATTTTGAAATGGGACTGCAAAGATTATTTTATTGCAGATTAACTAAAGTTCTTTGCATTGGAGGATCCTCCACCTTCTCAGGCCAATATCAACAGTAGTGCTCTTCCATGCATTAGTGCTTTCCTATGGCACCGAGTTACCCCAAACCACACCAAACCACTTCCAGTTTGGAAACACCAAAACTATGGGGATGCACACTCTGATCCATCCTCAAACTCCATGCTGGCAGCATAATTACTTGGAAAAACATAGCAACCACCCAAACCCCATCTACAGTATTGTCTGTAACATCACTGACAACAGAGGTAAGCCTACATGGAAATTGTCTAACAGAGTTTACCTGTAAATCAGCAGGGGCCAGTAGATTCACAATGAAAAAATTGTGAAGCACGTTTCTCTCAAGATTGCTTATCTGCTGGATTCAGGCTAACTAAGCTACCAGAAGCAACCCAGATGAGGCAGTGAGGAAGCTCTCCTGGAGCACCATGTTTCAGCTTCTAGATTGCTTCCACTCCCCAGCTGCCCCACACCTTTCAAGGTAATACAGATTTGGTCACACCAGTGCACTAAATATGAAACCTGGTGCCACTTTCATTGAAATAAAAGCATTCTGGTCAAAAGCAAAAGCAAATGGCTGGTACCTGTATTATGCAAATGACAGAAATAATTTATCATATGTTTTTCTTATTCATGTGCTCTTTTTCAGGGAACCATACCACAAATAGGTGCCTCTACTTTTTCGATATTATAGTTATTTTAGTAAGACTGTCTTGTATTATGCTGAAAAATTTACAGCACACGCAGATATCTAAGCAGATCAAGCATCATATATTTGTTTTTCTGTTTATTTTGATTTATGTTAATTAAACATATTCAACAGGATGCAAGGAAAATTACTTAGCTCCAAGCTATAATGATTTCTTTTCTGAAGCAGGGCAATAATAAACTCGGTCAATGCTTTCACCAAAACTTACTATTAAAATATGCAGAAAAATGTTTGCAAGGAAGAAAGAGCAGCAAGGGACAGAAACGACAACCACAAACAGGCAGATAAATATGCAGCTTTTAATAGGCAGTGCAGATTTCCTATTTTCATATTTTAAGTGTCCTCACCCTTGAGTGAGCACAAAGAATAGGAGTGACATGGCAAATGCAACAGTATCAGTAACAAAAGTAATACCAGCCAGATCTTTCTGCCTCCATTTGACTGACAGTTCACTTACCTGCCTCCTCTCTTTCTTCTTCCTTTCTTCAGTAACCAAAAAATGTATTACATGTTTTGTATCACGCGTTTTGCTGGAGCTTAAACACACACAGGCAGGAAACAATTTCCCTGATGATATTACACAGTTGCAGGCTAAATGCGAGGCTTTTGTGATGGGCCTGAAACTTAATTTGTGCAGCTTGTGAACCATAGAGTGGCACAGGGTGCTGCCAGGACTGCTCAGCTCCTGACTTAATTCCATCCCACCCTCCTGGCTGTGATTACGTATTCCTATGTGCTGCATCTCAGGTTTAGGTACTTTCAAAGGTTATACTAACAATACCTGTTAGGGAGTTTGCATCCTAGTTCAACAAGTCCAGCTAAAAGAATGGGCAAAACTCTTGCTTTAGATGATTCCATGTATTTACATTTTTGTTTTGATTTTGATTTCATTTGAGTAAGTACCAAACGAACAACAAAGTAACAACTGAGGGAAAAATAACAATGTCATAACCAATGTTTTACCACAATTATGAACATCTTTATAAAGCCTTACTAGATACACAGATTCTCTAGGTTTGATAATTGAAAGCAAAAGTCAAGAAATGTAGTACATAATATAGATATATGTGTGTGGGGACAGATATGTGTGCATTTCAAGAGAGAGGTCTTTCTTTAAAAAAAATATTTTGGCTTTTTTAAATTAAGCCTGTGATTCCTGTAAGAAATACACCATAATTATTATGCATAAAAACAATTATCTACTAATGTTTAATTTCTGTCTCCTAGAATTTTTGCTAGATAATCTCAAATATCTATTTAAAAAAATTAAAGGATATTGTGATGGGTTTTGGTTCGATTTCCCAGCCAATGCACCAATTAATGTGATGGTTTCATCACTTCCTATATATTATGTGACTGGGAGAACACAAAGAGGAAAACAGGCTTATCTTCAAATTATAGTTTATTTACACACACTGAAAGGATAAAATAGGAAGAGAAAAAAAAGAACAACAAATGAAACTTCTAAAACATCCTTCCTTCCCTCAGTTTTTACTTTTTATCACTCAACATAAAAAGACGTGACCTGAAACCTCAGCCATTTTTACCATTTTAAGGTAATCTTTCATTAATTTTTCAGGAAAGGAGTCTTTCTTGGTTCCAATAGAGACCTTGTCTGCAAGGACTTTAAAAAGAACTTGCAAACCAATGAAATCCTACCCATTTCACAGTTCTCTCAACACTGAAAACATGGGCCATGTACTCAACAAAATGCAAAATGGGGTGTTGCCTTTTAAAGGTGTCTCACTCCAAGGGGCAAAGGATTTTCTCATTAAATCAGTTTTACTCAGTCCATTTCACGATACCTTTGCTTAAAAAAAAAAAAAATCTACACATGAAACAATCACCTCCCGAAAGTGCATATTTTTCATAGTTTAAAGGAATAGTTCAGTTCAGTCTCTATGTTACCAGAAAAGTCCAGCTAGAATTTTTGCCACTCTTCTTCCTCTGCCTTAAAGTCTTTTCCACTCTCTCTTCATTGACTTTAGCTCCATGCTGTGTCTCTCCATGGTCTAGTCACTATATCTGTCCTTCTTTCAGAGAAAGGCCGGTGCTCAGAAGAATTCAGTTGCTGGCAGGAAAGAGTTAAAATTCTCAGGCTGCCAAGCTGCCCACGTGATCTTGCGGCAGTGGGAACTAAAACAATCTGAAGGCCGCGCGCTGCTTCAGGCCTGAAGGGCGGGGCGGGGGGGGGGGAGCACTCCGTCGGAGCTCTTCTCCTCCTTTTCCGCTGCTGCTCTTCCCAAGCTCAGACATGGCTTAGCTGCTTCTCCCACAGGCAGCAGCTCCCAGGGACCCAGGCCGGGCCGCTCCCCCACGGGGCAGTGGCTCCCGGAGGCCTGGCTGGGCCCGGCCCGGTCACCCAGGGGCAGCGGGGCCTGGCCCGGCCCGGCCGCTGCAGGTTGTTACCTGGCCGCTCACCTGGAGAAAAGAGAGAGAGCCCCTCTCCACACTCAGCTTTTTGAGCATTACGCAAAAGTCCCAACCTACTTTTCAATGGTAAAACTATCTGCCAATCAAAAAACTGATTTTTGATTGGACTGTTCTTCTTAACAAAATTTAAACTATGTTAACCCATGACAGATATTAATGATTCTTCCATGTTATTAGATCTATATCCCTCTACACATTTGTATGGCCTACTACTGAAGTAAGTAGTTTAAAACACACGCCAGAAGGAGCACCGATTTTTCCTTTTGTATAGGTGTGTATCTTAGAGAAGTCTCCAGAAATCCAGCATCTCTAATGATCCAGAAATTCAACTCTTCTCTGCTAACAGAGACCAATCAGTAATTGAGACAGTCACAAGCTAATATAAAGACATACATATTTGCTGGTGTCATAATAGGTTTATTGTTCCCTGTTTCTGGATTAGTTTCTTGCCTTTTTCTTGCTGTTCTTTAAGTGCTAAATTGTTGCTCCTCAAGCAAGAGGCTGCTGTAGGTATCCCATGGGAAGGAAAGTGAGAGAGAAAAGATACAATCACCTCTTTATCTACCTGTCCTCTATACTCTTCCAGCTTATCTGACTTTCAACATACTTTACAGTAATTTTTTTTACAAGTTGACATTTCAGTGGCATTTCACTGCCCCAAAAATACTTAATTTATGACCAAAGATTCTACCATTTGTCAATCAGAACTTTTTCTGTGCTATTAACAATGATTGCAAGCAGTAGCAGGTACAAAGTCTGCTTGAAAACAAAGGAAGCTCAGCTAAACCCAGAGCTTGCAGTCCAGAATTGCAGCCAGTGAATCTTGCAAGAATTTTACTTTTTCTGACAAAGCACAAAGAGGATAATATTAAGGATTACTTAGAATTTTAAATTCAATTAAAATAAGTTAATGATGTTTAAAAATAGAAAAGAGGATTACTAGCTGGATTCTTCAATGAGCAAGATAAATATAAGGATGGATAAAAACTACTTTGTTTAGCTAAGGAGAAAGGGCATTTTTCTCCTGCTGCATCAGGTGGGGTGGATCTCAAAAAAAATAAAAACAGAATAAGTTACTGGCATGGGAGTTTCCTAAGAAAAATCAGTTTTGCTGAGAAGGTTTTAACTAATAATCTCCAGTTTCAAATTTGAAATAAGGCCTCCTCTGAGACCTCCTCCTTATCCTCCTTAAAATAAGAAAAGGACAGAGAGCTCCTAGAGTGTCTGATATTTCATTCCCCAGAAAGAAGGCTGAGTAATGCACAATTATGGCATTTTCATACACAGTTTAATTATGATACAGACTATTCAAAATTATAGATTTATGAATCTTTACCTATCAGAAAAGTTAGAAGGGCCAAGATCAATGGGGAAAGTAATTAATTTAGCAGTCAACTGATTAAGGAAGGATATTCAAAAGGGATATTTAAGGGATCTTTAAAAAGCTAACCAAATAAATAACAAACCAAGGATTATGCATTGACTGGTCAGCTGATAATTATGTGCTACTTTTCCAAAAGACAAATCTACTATTTTTGTGTTTAAATGTTTGCATACATACTAAATGCCATTCAAATATATCAAAATCCTCTATACATCCTTTTAAACTGATTAAACAAGGACAACACTTCATCTCATTACAGTCCATTTTTCATTTTTTTCTCAAACTTTGTTCATAGCAAAGGTGAGATAAAAACCAAACCAACAAGTCAGATAAGTGTGTTACAAAGTTCTCTGGATAGAGCTGTACATGTCTAAAAAGTAATGGAGATTTGTTAAACACAACCTACAGCAGGTCCCACAATACCATGGATACTTTTGAAAAACAAACAATAAGCCTACTGATTAGCTATATCATAGGGGGTTTGATTGAATAGTTGCTTTGGGTTATTTTTTGGAGGGTTTTGTGTGTGTTTTTTTTTGTTAGTGCTTGTTTGGTTTGGTTTTGTTTTGAACAAAACCCTATCCTTCAGGCTACAGGTCATCAAAGCTCCTTTTCCTCTTCTGACCGATGATTGAAAGAGTTGGGGTCATGCCATATCAACAAAATTAAATACAGTCTACACACACAGACATTGATAGTAAGCTACAGACTTGATGACAAAAAAGATCAGAAAATTTAAACAGCCATTAGTTCCCACTTTCCAAGGTTCTTAGATGAAATATAGAAAATAACAGATCAGCAGCATTTACTATAAGACATCCCAATAGATAACTATTAACTGAAAGGAGAATAAATTCCAGGTAATATTGATGTCGAAGTCACATAAATACTGTGCAATAGTTGCCATCTAGAAGAAATTGGATTTTCTGCTTCACAGGAAACACTGATGCTTCATATTAGTTTCCATCAGTTACGGGAATAAATTGACACACATATGCATTAATATACACATAATTATGTGTTTATATACAAAAAATCAAGAATTCTGTATAACAATAAAGTTCAAGAAACATTTGATTGTAAAGGAGTGATGCATTACGGTTATTATTTTAGACCACTAATTTTTCAAAGTACAAAATATTTTATTTTACTCTCTTTTTTTTTTTTTCCAGCTATAATGACTCCTGGGAGTTCTCAATCTATTTTCAACAGAGTATGCTTAAGATCCTGGGTAGAAAACCTTTGGTCATGTAGTTCCTTTCAACAGTTAACATAGCAGTCTGCCTTAGAGTAGTCATCTTCTTTAACACCTCAAATATTTTTGAGAGGTCCATTCCAAATCCTTAGTGACACCATTTTTAGTTTAAATTTATGAAAAACAATTATTGTCCTTAGCTTATGTCATTTCTCCCCTCCTCATTTAAGGAGAACTTGGTCTTGCTTTAGCTCTCATAAATAAATACGGCATGCTTTCAGACTTGCCTTGTAAAATACCTTCTTCAATTTCTTGCTGACCTTTCTTGGCCCTCATTCCTGCCCAAAGTCATCATTCTTGTGCTTGTTTTCTTGAAAAAGTATAAGCAGTATCTCAAATAAACTCTGGTAAGGGCTTTTTCTCCAACAGTCCCAATGCATCCCACCATCATATTTTTTATTTCCCTAAGAGAAGTTTTTTTTTTTTTTGCAGACTCTGCAATTTATATCAGTGTCACTACGAAGAATTACTCTTCAGCCTAGGAAACAGAAAAAGTTCTGCTCTTCAGGTTTGCTTAAAACATAAACATCTATTTCACTGATTGTTATACGTAACCACTGTCAGCCAGTGAAGCGATCAATTATTCTATATGTGTCTGAATGTTGTATCATAATAATAACATCAACATATGCAGATGTGCTTGTAGTGGGGGTGAGGCTTCAGCTATGAGCAGGAGCTCAGCCTGTCACAGCACATCAGGAGCCTCACCAGCTGACATTTTGCTCTGAACAGTCCAGTAAAATTCATTTCTCTTGCTGCAATTACATTTTACCTTAAAAAAAGATGCCAAATCCCCTCCTCTAAACATATAAACAGTTCAGACAAAGGCACCTGGAAACAGACAGCTAAAATTAGGGCACATTTAGGGACTCTGGATCGTGAATAATCACGTTCAGAGAATCCATCCATCCTGACTCAACCTCTGCTTAGAGAAGTGCATCAAGAGAGGAATCAAAGAAGAGTCATCCTCTGTAAACTCTGTATAACTTCAGGGTCCTTATAACAGACTGTCTTTGTTCCCAGCAGGAACAAAGCTGGTCCACATGCAGAAAAGCTGACTAAGTGATGGCAAAACCAGTTCCCACCCCTTTATTCCCAAGAATAGACAGTAGAAATAGATCTAAGTAATGAAGGAGCGAACTTATACTGGGTGCACCAGGTACAATTCATGATTTATGGGGATTTTTTTCCAAATGTCTTTTATTTTAACTGTAAATTTGTTCCCTACACATCCAAAAAGTGAACTTCAGAAATCATTAAACTTCTGGACAATCCTTTCTTAAATACTCAGCTTGCAGCTGAGAATTTGTCAAATCATCCTAGAAAAGTTTTTTCAAGATGAGTTTCATGCAGTTGCCTGAAGGGCAGAGATAGAGAAGAGGCAGTGTTCTTCAATAGATCAGGTGTTTGAACATTCACACAGAAGTGCAAAGTCAGGGCTAATCGTTGCTTTGCTTGAGAACTGCTTTCAGGAGACCATTTTAAGTACTATCACAGAAGGTATGAAAAAAAGGTCAGGGGATGACTAGACATTCCAATTGCTCATCGTCACTGCTTCGCTTAGGAAGGATAATTAAAATGTTCACACCACGAGGGATATCTTCCCGTAGGAGTACACATTGTCCTGGCCAGCAGACTAGAAAGTCATCCTAGAATTCTTCAGGTTATGTAAGCTATTTATAAAAAATTAATTACACCATTATAACTAAACACACACCTTTAATTTCTCTTAAGAGAGAGGGCATTCAGTTCAAGCTATTCACTGATCAGTACAAGGAATTTCACCCAAGGGCTCGAACCAAAAATAAACATTTTGTTTTGCATCATAGTGTTGTGATTACAAAAGCAGCCTATGTTGGCAGGTCACTTTTTGCCTACCTAGAATTGTAAAAGCTTTTAAATTCTGGCTGTCAAAATCTCTGATTAAGCTTTCTACAGTCCAGTTACCAGCCTGAAAAGTTATACATACTTCTTTTCACCTTCCCTTCATCCTCTTTTCATTCCATTACTTTTGCCTAAGCCCTCCATCAAAACATGCACTAAATAAGTTAATAGGATAGAGATGAAAAGTAGAGGAAAGAAAAAACAGAAGATTTCTGGGAACAGTAAAGCTATGAACAGAGTGAAGCTGAGAGAAAGTGGGAAGTGTGAAGAGGAAAAGTGAAACTAAGAGGAGTGTTTGATGAGCAGCTTACTGGGACAGGATTGTGGGGAGATGAATGACTGACAGAAATTAAGACATCAGAATAGATGACTAGGTGATAGCAAATGGGCAGAAAGACCTTAAACACAACAAACCATCATAGACAGAGTTAGCAACAAGGAAAGCAAGATTCTCAAATAATTCTCTTTTTAAATATTAAGCATATGTAAGTTTAAATAAAGAATCTCATATATATAGTTACAAGGCAGATGGGATCAGGGGAAATCAGTCATGACCCACACAGATGGAGGTCATACCAAGACATTTTTTAACACCATGAATCCATGAGGTTTTACACTGTCAGGCACATAACCTGAATATTTTCAGAACTGAAAGCTTTGCAGAGCAAGTGCTGTGTCTTCTCATCCACTGCTGCTCCAACAGGAATGTAAGTGCTGCTGGCTGGGACACACGGCATTGCAGCCACCTTGCAGAGGCCATGATTTTCTGATGATATTTCTCTTTCTTTCATACAACTAATATATTGACCGCCTCTACCAATAGGAGCAAGAAATTGATCTTTACAGCAGTAGGTGGCTTAGCTGGCAGACAACAGTGGTGTCTGCTTTGATGATTTTGAAGAATCCCGCTGACAGGAACCCAAAGCTGGTTTCCTTAGCAACCACAGATGATGCATGACTGTATTATGTTTGATTCTCCAAACATCATTTCAGCTCCTCCCTGAGATTTAGTTCTTGTTTGTTTGTCAAGCTTGTGTCTCTGAAAAGCATGTTCCAATGAAAGACTCCGAAAATTAATCCTCCACCCATTTCTCAGTAAAAACATTTCTTTGCACTCACTTTTCACTCATTTACACTTTCAGTCAAGCAAATGAGATTGGGCCCCTCTCCAGACTTCACTGCCAGGACAAGTAAAGTTCTTCCTGG
The DNA here is from genome assembly GCA_017589585.1 of Phylloscopus whistleri. Lineage (NCBI taxonomy): Eukaryota > Metazoa > Chordata > Aves > Passeriformes > Phylloscopidae > Phylloscopus > Phylloscopus whistleri. Next base: position 207,540 of record JADMLD010001219.1, read on the forward strand.
GAGGGATAAAAGAGAATTTATCACGAGAGCAAAATTTAACCACCACAGCCCACCACGTGGAGGCCCACCAGGTGGACTGGGGAAGGAATGTCGGATTAATAGTGATCCTGCATAAAGTGGAAAATGGAATATAGACAGTGTGGTGTTGCAATCTAGGTTAAAAAAAACAAGCAGAACTGCTCAGGGTGTGCTTTAGGCCATGGAATATGGAACCTAATTAGCCATTAAGAGGGCATTGTGATAAAAAAGAGAATATAAATATTAATGAATATCAGATAACCCTCCAGGATACAAATAAAAGTATGATCTTGGAGAAAGATAATTTCACAGAAGCAAATCAAATTTAATGCAATGAATATTGCACTTGCAAATGTTCAAAAGAAGGGTGTATTAAAATGGGGCATAAAGAATTCTCTGTCATTCATAACAAAGACACAAATGTTACAAGGCAAACGTAGAGGACGGGAAATATTATTAACAGTGACCCACCCTGACTTCAAGGATAATGAAAGTCAGTACAAATGAATACAAGTACTCACCTAGAGACTTTGACTTGGCATATGAGAAAGCGTAGAAAGAAGAAAATATCTTTAGAGAAGCGGAGTTCTGTAGCCATGTTTTTCCTTTTATGAGGCTTTTGTTGGTTTCCCCCTCCTCCCCTCTACAAACACCTGAATTAGGTCATTCTAGGCCTGATGCCTCCTGCAAGGCTGATGACTTACTTTGCCAAGAGGGCACATTGTTGCCTCCCGGTCAGCATGGGATGCACCAGGGTGCTGAATTTCAGCAGATCAACCTCCAGCCTGAAATAGCTCATTTGAATATTCCACTCCAGGTGCAGGACCTGTTGAACTTCATGACCAAACCCCTCTGCCTATTTCTCCAGTCTCTGAAGACACCTCAGAAGCAAAACTTTCTAGGAGCTCTATCAAGAGTTCCTCCCAGCTTAGGGTCATCTGGAAGCTTGCTGAGAGTGCTCTCTGTCCATACATCCAACTTATTAATGAGGATATTAAGCAACATTAGACCCAGTATTTACCACCAGAGGACTCGCCCAGGGATTGGTCTAGAGCTGGGCTTAGTACAAATGATCCCAATGATTTCAGCCCAGCAGTTTTCAGTCCCACCTCTGATATTTACCCAGTCTATACTCCACTGGTTTATCAATTTTGATATCACAGGAGACAGGGCTGAAGTCAAGATAAACAATGTCCATGGCTCTCCACTCATCCACCCATCCTGTCATCTGTACAATGAAATGTTCAGACACAATTTCCCCTATGTTAATATTGCATGCTGCCTATTCCCAATCACTTTCTTGTCTTTTCATGTGTCTGGAAATGGTATCCAGAATAGTTCTCTCAAGGATCAAGGTGAGGCTGACCAACCTGTACTACCTCAGATCCTCCTACTTTCCTGTTAATAGGGCAGAAGTGGTACTTCTTTCCAGTCCAGTACTCAGGAGTCTTCCCTGGTCACTACAACTATTCAAATAGTTGAATAATGACACAGTGATGCTGGACAGCTCCCTCAGCATTTGGTGGGTACACCCTCTCTGGGTCCAGTCTGCTTCAGCACTCCCTAATCTGGTCCTCCTGCATCAAGAGCAAATCTTTCACACTCAACCTTCCCAAAGGTCTTGGGTAGTCAGGATTCTTAAGGGCTATTCTTAACAAAATAGACCAACATGAAGATATCATTTGTGGTAACCCCTGAGGTTACCACAAGGGAGCTTGCCCTTCCTGGGAGACTTCTTTTCAGGTCATGGAGAGTAAAGTGTTTCACCCCCATGAGCCCTTGAGGCTCTATGTTACCCTGCATTAGTTGTTTCCCCACTTCCTAGTTTTTCCCCTTCCCTGATTGGTCCATTTTGGATCCTCTCCCTGATTGGTCCATTTTGGATCCTCTCCCCGATTTGTTGTTTTCTCAATCCTCCCTGTGACTGGCCCAAGTTGCTAGCCCCGCCTATCCCAAACCCTATATAACCCCACACCCTGAGCCTCCCCAGGGCCTTCAGTCGCCTGTTCCTGCCTAATAAAGGATCTCTCAGACTGGACGCCTGCCTCCTGCTTCTGTTCTTGTGTCACCTGAAGGAGCTTCTGGATCTAGCTGCTGCCAGCAGCCTTCACAAAAGAGCTAAAGCTGCCAGAGCTAGCTGCTGCAAGCAGCTTTCACAAAAGAGCTAGAACTGTCAGAGCTAGCTGCTGCAAGCAGCTTTCACAAAAGAGCTGATCACAGAAGTGCCTGTGCCCCTTGGAAGGCTGAGACACCCATCCCAGGACGGTCTCACTGGGGAAGGTCGCAGCACCGAAGTGGCCACTAAGTGAGGCCACCAGCGGTCGGCGGCAATCATTGAGTACCTGGGTCTTTTTCCAAGTGCTCTGTTACCAGGTCCCCTGCTTCATGCAGCAGTACGTCCATCTTTTCCTTGGCTTTCCTTTTGTTGTTGAAACACCTGTACAGAAGGTATTTCCTCTCAGTTGACCTTCTTGCCAGATTGAACTTCATGTGGATTTAAGCTTTCTTGGCCCTGTCCCTCCATGCTAACACAGTGTGTCTATACTTCTGTGGCACTAACACCAATTGTATGCTTTTTTTGTCAGGGTCTCTCAGCTCATTCCTGTAGGCCTGCTCAGATCTTTTCCTGGCTTCCTGTGCAGGGAGTAGACCATTACTGAGATTGGAGCACATGGCTTTTTCCAGCTCTCCTATTCTCCTCTTCTTCCCTACAGGATCATATACTACAGTATCCTTCCAAGCACATTGTGAACAGGCCCAAATCTGTTCTCCTTGATCCTCATTTTTGCCACCTTTCAGGATCATACCATATCATATGCACAGCAGCCAAGGTTCCTGCACCCAAACATCAAATCCTTAAATAATTATTTTCATTGTGTCCTGAATCTCCAGATGGTAATTCTCTGAAGGGGTGGCAACACTTTGTTTCATGGGGCCCCACTGTCAGCAAGGTCAGGCTTATTAAGAAAACACATTGCTCAAACCTTGCTGCTGTTGAACTCTTTCCCTGTTCAGAGGCCAAAATCCATCTAAGTTCAGGTACTTCCCTGACACAGTAAAGTATAATCCTGTGGTTTAGATACTTCATTAGTCAGTGCTTTTATCCTTATCTGTGTGTTTAATAGGTATTGAAGGTCTTTTCTTCCATGAATTTCTCTAATTGCTTTTAAACCAATTTATATTTTGGCATCCACAGCAACCTTTGGCAAGGAATTCTACAGCTTAATTAAGCATAGTTTAGAGCAGCACTTTCTTTTGTTCCTCTTAAAACCTCTCATTATTTAATTTTGTACTTTCCAGTTCTTGTTTTATAATAAATCATGAATCATGAAATCATTCTCTCTTGCAGCTCTTCCATACCTCTTTTAATCTTTATATCCCTTCTTCTTACCTTTCCCAAATTATTATTTTACCTTTGAGATGAGTGGATCAGAACATGTAACATCCAAGATTTAAGCACACCAGAAAGATATAAAGATATATCTGTCGGCTCACAGTATTGCTTCTTAGTTTTCCCTTTCCTTTCATCTGTACCAGAAAATTCCTACACACTTTTTGAGTACAGAATTTGTGTTTAGAGGCACTAAGGCACCTTTCTTTTTTCTTCTTCTTTTTTTTTTTTCTTTGGGGGGGGGGGGGGGGAGGTTAGTACAGCATTTCAATGATATAGCTCTTAAAAACTAGTAACTAGTTTTTATCTGATTTGAGCTTCACCTGCCCTGAATTTTATCTGCTGTTTTTTATACTCAATTATATCTGGATAGTGAAATCATTCTGCAAATCTTCAAATTTGCATTTTGGTTTTACTCTACCATATAATTTTGTATTATCTAAGATTAGTTACCTAATATTTTGTCACTTTTCCAAATAATTTATGAAAAACTGAAGAGGATTTTTAGCTTCCATTTATTTGTTGAGTAGGGATTATATTTGAACTGTGTTCATTTGTCCTCTTGCACTGTCTCTCAGCCTTTACAATTGCAAACTTTTAGTGCTGGACATAGAATTGTATTTCGGAAAAAAACCTCCTTTCTATATGATCTCTCTTTTTTAAAATAAAATGAGGTAATTTCTTCTAAAAGGAAACTTTTTTCCCCATACTCTATATAACCTTTTTTTCTTTTTTTCTTTTTGGAAACTATACTCGGGAATCTTATCTCCTCTTTGGCAGCTTAAACTTTGTGTCCAGAAACTCTCAACTCTCTCCTCTCTCTTATCTTCTCAGTGGGACATTGTACCATGGCATCTACATCTTACACAAGAGGAATAATTAATGTGGTCTTCAATTAATCTGAGAATAAATAGAGAAACAACCAATAATCAAGTTCTCCCACTACAATAGCACCATTGTCAGTTAAACTCTGACTTTCCCACAGGATATTCTCAATAGAAATCCACAAGCCTGTTACATGGTACAAATATTGCTTGCAAAATCCTTTTTGTCTTGATGTTTTATCTGCTCAAATGGTCTTTCTCAGTTTCTGCCAGCTTAGAGGTAGAAGTGCGATGTGTTGTAACTCTGTATGTCGAGAACACACCCATTTGTTTTCCTGGGCTCCTGTTAGTGAACCACACTGGCACAAGAATCAGTATTTCATGAACATCACCTCATGCACCCAATGCCATTCACAGACTCACAGAATCATTAAGGTTGGAAAACACCTCCAAGGTCATCAAGTTCAACCTTTGACTGATCACTACCTTGTCAGCTATGGCACTAAGATCCACATCAGGTGGTTTCTTGAACACCTCCAGGGATGGTAACTCCACCACCTCCCTGGGCAGCCCATCCCAGGGCTTGACCACACTTTCAGTGTCCAACTCACATCTGACTTGAACCACCCTTGGCACATCTTGAGGGCATTTCCTTTTGTCCTGTCACTGGTTGCCTGGGAGAGGAATCCAACCCAAACCTTGCTACAACCTCTTTTCAATCCATTAACCTTCATGACAGGTAACCAGGCCCATGGTTATGCTCCATGCAGAAAACACTGAGACTTCCTTTCTTCCATCTCAGACTATTGCAACCCAGTCACTCAAACCTAGGACTAAACTAAGGTTCTTTTTCTCTGGGTAGACACAAAGGAGAAAATTCTAACTAAATATTCTCAAGAGGTGAAAACACACAAAAGTTTACTGAAGAACTATAGAAAATTAAGTAACGTTGCAAAGGAGTAAATACAACATAACATCACTTATCCCAACATAGAGTTAGACCACTGAACTTTAAATCCATTCAGTGTTACATTCTGTGAGAAGAGAGAGGAAGAAGAAAGTGAGAAAAACAGAAAGACAGGAAAGATAGAGCAAAACAGACATAGCTACCAACTCCTGAGTTTCAGCAATGTAAGGTGCGGCTGCGGTGCCTTTGGGAGAGATCTCCCACCTTGCCTCGGCAAGCTTGCCACCAATGACAAGTGAGGTACAGCCCAGTGCACTGGCAAACCAGGCTGATCCTGTGAATGCTTTCAGCAGCAGCAGCGTGACTGTGGCAAGGAAAGATGAGAGGAGGACTCTGCGGAGGGTTGTCACTGAAGGTTTATTGGAGCCTCTGAGGGCAACAACTTCACCTCAGAGGGTCTGCCTGGGCAGAGCACAGACTGCCCTGTGATTGTTACTTTCATACGGGGGGTGGGGGGACCAAGGGGAAGGGTTAGGGAAAGAACCAATCAGGAAAGGTCAGGGAGTCACTCCAGGGGTGAGAGACAGGATAGGGGACAAATCCTCTGGGGAGAGGAGGGGACCCCCGACATCCAGGCCAATCACTCGACACTCTCCCTGGAATTTTCCAGATACAGGGAGAGACTGGGTCAGGATTGACAGGTCTCAGGGGAAGGAGGGACAAAGATTGACATATAACAGAAACTGAGTAAACAACTGTGGGATAACCCAAATGGGAGTTAAACAGGGGTGCATAGAACAAACCACTGACAAGCAGAAAAACAGATAAATACCACACCGCTACAGTAAGGCTCCAAGATGAAGGTAGGGTTAAAGGACAACATGCTTGCCTGGTGGTGATCATTCTTAAACCTCTTTGGCCCACATAGAGCCTTCCTCCCAGGAGGGACTTCTGGTCTCTTGGCCACTCAGGGAATGGGTTAGGCAAAACTAGGGCTGCCTCCAGTGTGCCATGATTGACCAACACTGCAGGGCTGAGCAGCATGGGGGGCAGGGCACTATCTCACCACAGCAAGGCTTGACCCACCCCATACCACACATTCTAAGCCCCCAAGCTATCACGAAACAGATTACCTTTTCCAGTCTCTGACACAGACATATATAGGTTTTTTTTCAAATTGTGTTTGGACTTTCTTCTACATTTCAATTTGGAGAGAGACAGAGTAAGAACTAACTGAAAATCATAGGTTATTTTTAATTCTTCTTTTAAACCACCAAGTTTCATCTTTCTTCTGCCTACTCTTCTCTCTCCAAAGGTTAGTACCTCTGTACTCCACAAGTTTCTCCTCCTCAACTCTCCTAAGTCTTGGCTTACTCCACAAACATAGCTTTGTTAGTGCTTTTGGGGTTTTAACAGTTCATGAGCTTCCTATCCAGCAGGCTTCACAGCCACTCTGCTAAGACTTGTGGTTGCAACTATGAGACAACATTAATCTTTTCTTCATGCACTCATGGACACAGATTTAAAACTAAATGTATTTAGATTCAGGAATACACTTAGTGTCACCAGTGGTGGGCAACTCCGAAACAGCCAGGAGCGGCAAAATGAAATAGGGACGGGAACAATGAGGGCTATCTGAAAAATAACTTTAATAAAGGAGCAAACAAAAGCATAATCTGTACGCAGTACAGATAATCCTTGAAGACCCTGACAATGGGGTGAACATAACAATATATACTAAACCATGAACCAATGAATAACAAGAACTCCGAACATTGCCTTGTATGTAAAGTGCTGTTAACTAATCACAAACAAGAACTCAAAACATAACTGGTTTGGCATGAATATATTTACATAACCTTTCCTGTGATTCCATTCTCCTCACCATAACCTAGCTAGATGTTTCCTTTCTTAACATCCTGCTTCCCAAGGCCTTAAGTTGATGCTTTTGTTGTTAATGAAGGCTAGCTCACTATTCATCCCAACCAGTTGCACATCCCACAACTTAGCAATGGCATATTCTTAAAACAGGACAGTAGGTATGATCAGGTGCAAATCCAGGCATTTTACTACAAAGTGAGAAAACAAACTTCTGGCTGCACACTGAAGTATCTTATGCCATTTATTTCACTTCAATACTGAAGAAACTTTAAATGTTAGAAAACAAAATTTCATTCTGCTAACCAGCAACTCAATTGCATCCCAAACACCAGCTATATATGAATCATCACAGCAGCCTTGCATTCCCAGAAGAGCTGTCACAAAGATATAAAATGAATAAATGAGTATCTTTGCTGTTATATGTTGTTGCTCCTGCTGCCCCACTCCATTAGGGAAAAAAAATCAAAGCACACAAATAGAAAACTCATTAATTCTTACTCCTAATCCCTTTCAGTATAAATCACCCTTTTTCATGCATTGTATAACCTTTGTTCTGTAGGTTTACACAGTTAACACCAAAAGCATATAAATATGGAGAAGTCCTATCACTGCAGTAAAAGTCATCAAATGAGTTTCAAATAACTCTAACAGAAGATTTGTGTTTTTCCATTCCTAGTGGCTTTGTCAATTTGCATTTTCATTCTCTTCTGTCATTTTTGTTCCTCTACTGACTTTTAAAATCAACATTTTTCTTCCTTTGTCTTGAACTTGTTCCAGACTAAATAAGGAAATGGACCTGATCTGTGCCATGCTAATATATAGGGCTCATAGACATCAACATTTCAAGTTCTCAAAGTTGCAGTGAAGCAAAGAGAATACTTCAAATACCTGTTTTGACATACTTTCTCATTCTCAGCGACAACACAGTCTGACAGCCTCAATACACATGAACACCTATTTCAGACTAAAGGGAGATTTTAAAAACTAGTTTTGTGCATACCGAAAAATTGAAAGCAGGAAACTTATAGAGGTATCTGCAGAATATTGTTCACGTTGTGAGCTCTTTAATTCCATCAAAATGGAAAATAGTGTGAAGTAAATTGTGTTAACAGTAGAGAAAGTAATACATAATTAAAAAAAATTTAAAACAGCATTGTAGAATCCACTGAAGGACAGGTGCAGAAGAATAGCAGTGTAAGTTACATTCTCTCCATCTTGATTTGGCATTTTATGGATCGTTAATTTTAATAGATTCTGTGCATGTTTGCTGCCAAAAAAATGAATATAGATTTAAAGTTGGTCTCTCTTTTCTAATCCACACTAGGATATCTAAAACTCAATTCTTTTCAAATCCTGAAACAAATATGTATTGGTTTAGGAAGACAGGTGTCTGCCAGGAAAAGCTGGAGTTTCCCTTGGAATGGAGAATGTAAACCCCCTCCCTCCAAAATATGATAATCCTGCAATTAAGGGCTTTCAAGCAAAGATATGGGAATAGGAATAACAGTTCTTTACTAGGAATATTAAAAATACAAATGTAGTAGTACAAAAAAAAAAAAGAAAAAACCCCAAACAAATAAACAAACAAAAATCCTAGAAACCCTGACAGAGTCAGAAATACGACCTGATGCCCTGTTGGTCAGGGTGTTGGAAGCAATCCAAAGGAAGTCCTCCTGGAGAAACAGATGTGGTTCTGTTGGAGTAGAAATGATCCTGTAGAAAGGGTCCAGTGATGGCAAGATGGTCTTCCTCTGGTAATCCAGTGGAAAACAGGATACCTGGTGTTCCTACGTCTCAATTTTTATCTAGGTAGGAACAGTTGGCTCCCCCCACTGGGTGGAGGATCTCACAATGGGATGATGTAATGTTTTCAGTCATGTGGTGAGCCTTAATGGCCCGTTAACAGAAGATATCCCTCTGGAGGGAGGATAGGTTGTGGAAGAGATATGGAACATTGCCTCACCTGGTTTTTAACAGCTGGCCCATTAACAGAAGGCACCCGCCCCCTCCTCCCTGGAGTTATGAGGAATGAGTTATATAAGAGATAAAGAAAACACCTCCCCAACTGGTTTCAACAGATGGAAAAATAGAATAAACTTTTTTTTGGTTACATAACCCAAGACACAATACTATAAGAAATACAAACCAACAATTAATGAGACAACTTGTAAGTTGTTCATTGCAGTTCTCTGGTACTCACCCTTAAATTACATTAAGAGGAGAGTTGTCTACTAAGAAGAATCATTTTGTTTGGTAAAGGTAATGAGAAAACAAAACAAACAACTTGACCTGCGCTGGTGAGGTATGGAGACCTTACTAATGAATATCCAATCGCCAAAAAAACCCCAAAATAAAACAAAAGGTTGCATAGCTGCTGTCTCAGCCAAGTTCAGTAATTCTTTTCCTTTCTCTTTTATAGAGAATTGCATTCTAGTCAATTCATTTTATGAAGAAAGGTAACAGCAAAACTGAGTTTTGGGCAAACAAGATTAAAAGGTAGGAACAGTATTTTACGGTGAAAGAGGATTAGACATGGTAGGAATCATTTTCTAGCAAGTTATATGGTCTTCTGATTGGACTGAGATGTTATTACATGTGTGAATTACACATATAAAACTAATTTAAACAACGTATCTGTTGTCAGTCACTGATTTTCATTAGTAAAACATTAAACGTCACAAAAAGGAGCACAGAACCTTATAGCTGGAGACCATGAGAGGGAACATTATAACTTTGCCTCTACTAAGCTAAAAAGGACAAGAGAGGAAAAAATGAGAAAGAAAAAAAAAAATTAAAAAAATAATCATCATTTAAAATATGCACAATCACATACCTGAAGTCTCTCAAGTAAGTATTTAAATCTGGATTCAAGATTGAAGACAAATTGTAAAAACAAAAAGATTACAAAGTCTTCTGGAGTTAACTTGTCCTGTTTCTGCCAATCTTACATTGACTCTGAAAGAACCATTGTATGGGTTTCCATCAGCTTCTCAGGCAGTCCTCTAGCAGCAATATTGGGGAGACTACTGACAAAAAGAGTAAATGAAATAAATAACATAGGGGAAATTATTTAATTCCTTGGAAAAGTGATTATTTTTAGATTACCTAGAATATTTTTAAAATGAGTGTAATAACAAGAGTCTTAACTCATGCCTATGGCTCAATTCAGATAATTTTTTCCATGTCAAGGATCCATTAAATCTTTGATTAGGTTAGGTAATTACTTCAGGTAGTTTTCCTAAGACACAATAGAAAATTATACAACTGATTAAATAATTAGTTATTTATGGTTAAAGGCCAACTTTTGAAGGCAGTCAGAGGGAAGACCACAAATTGAAATCTATTTGAGAGCTTTCCAACTGATACCTGGTTAAATAGGTACAATATACAAAAGACATGCACATTTGCCTATACCTAAGTTTGTTTGCATGGTTACAGCTCACTCAAGTTAAAAATTTAGTACAGTCTGAATGCCTCTTAAATAATAAATAGGGAACATCTTCCAAACAAGAGCTCTGTGTTGTTCTATCTCTTTTCTGAGTGAATGATTTGTATTTTCAGCTCTCTTTCCTCATGGTATCTGGATATCTAGACATCTAAACTACAGCTACAATGAGGACATCTGGGGTCCTACAGTGCATACTCCAGCAATTCAGCTAGAAACAGCACAAATAGATTTCTTACTTCATTGCACATTGTTTTAATTTCTTCCCTAAAAACATAAAAAATGTAATGGGAATACATTTTTTAAACTCTTAAGTGTGTACAAAATAATGCAGACATCTTTTTTGGAAATTGCCAAAGAATTAGATTACAGTACCTAAATAATGTAAAAAAAAAAAAAAAAAAAAAAAAAAAAAAAAAAAGAAACTGCTAAAGTTCACTTTTTTTTTTTTTTCCCTTTATTTCCACTGTCTTTCATTTGTGAAAGAAAAACAATTACAGCCAAAAAACTACCTCATGAAACAGTCTGCACTAAAATTCTACCATTAACAAGAAGACATTCTAGGTTCTGTCTAGCTTTATTTCAGATTTTTTACCTGGAAAGGATTTGAGAAGTTATCTTTGGATAGACAGAATAATCCCAATAGCACAGGGATGCAACAAGAAACAAGCATGATTAACTGAACTAATAATTTTGTACCCTTTAGGGATAAATACTAAATATATTTTAAAAATTGAAATAAACCCTAACTAACTACTGATTCCTCTGCTGGCGATTGCAGCACAAAATTAATCACAAGAAGCAACAGTGTGAGAGGTAACACCTTTTTCTTTTTTCTTGCTCCTCATCATCCAGAAGGATATTAGAATACTTATTTAAAATAACATTTTGTCAGCAACTAAAAGGTAATATAGGAATGAACTTCAAGATTAACTTTTTTTCTATAGCATCTTAGCAAGTCTTGTAAATAAATAGTACCTTGACCCTGTATTTCTGCACTCTAGCAAGATTTTAACTTTGTGATATTCTGAGAAACAAGTTGTCTAAACCACTGTCAATTAAACCGTTTTAAAATAGTTTCATATCTTGCAGAAAACTCAGCAACAGGGTAGTTAGCATAGGTTCACAGTAAAAATAAAGTAAACTAAAGCAAAAAAGTATAATGAATGAAATCAGCCAAATGTCTTTCCTGCCTTTACTTCTTCTCAATACTTTAGTTTATGAGCTAGATAATGAAGGACTTGATAATTTGAAGACAATATGAATACAGGAGGTAAGAGAAAGGTGCACAATGTGCACTCACTGCTGCCAGGAAGGATGTAATTCAAAAAATTCTCTTGACTAATTGAAACTACACCCTGAATTATGTATAGGATGTAATTCCATAATGGGAAGAGAAAAATTTTATTAGGTAAGAATAATTAGCCATGGAACACAAGCACTTCGCAATGGAATTGCAGGTCTATAGGAAAAGATGTGTGGGTTATAAAAAGAGATTTATTTGAAGCCTCTGGAGACCGGATAACTATACCCAGTATGTGCTAAAAGCTTCCATAAGAAGACATCATAGGTGCTCCACATTCACTCAAAATGGGACAAGAAATAAACAAATTAAACTATATTAGGAAACTTTCATTTCAGGTGTCAGTTGAAAAGAATTCTAAAAGTAGAAACCAACTTAGGTGCTCCTGAATCTCATGCTCCTGGTAATTTAAAAGAACAAAATAAATAAGAAAAGGTTGGTGGGGATTTGTCCTAGCCTTGGGGGAGCGAGTCAGGATCAATGACTTCTTGAGGTAACACTGAATCTTATCTTTTAGGATTGTCAACTAATCTCTCTCTCCTCAGCCTTGCACATTTCTGTTGTAGAGAACTTAATCTTTTGTTTCATTGACAGTTAAATCATCATCTTTTCCCTACCTATAAACTTGCAATGTGCTGAAATATGAGATTCAAATGCCATTTATGTTATTTGTCCTCCTGGTGCATGTTTAATGGCCACTGCCACTAATATTATGCAACAACATCTTATTATTACAATCTCTTGAGAGCAAAATGCCAAGAACTTTAACAGCTTTAATCTTAGAATCAGCACAGAGCTGTCATTGTTTCTTCCATCATCTTTATTTTTGTAAAGTATGAGAAAACTCTCCTGCCTCGTTCGATGTGTGTCATCAACTGCAAAATCAGAGCTAACTGCAGTTTCCTACCCTGGAAACCAGCATGTCAGGAACTGAGCTGCAGTCATCAGTTACATTAGCTCTGAGCACGCTGGGCTGCTATGCTCTCACAGTATTAATTTTTCATAAACAGAATTTGGTTCAAAGAATACAAGCCATTTTAACTTAGAATAATTTCTTAATCTCTTCCTTGTGTCTTAAGATTTTTCACTTGTAGCTCTCATATCCCACTACTTGGAACAACATAATGCCAGCATAATTATTAGATTACATGGGAGAGCCTAATATGTCACTTAGTTGGGGTCTTCTTGCAGGGAAATTGAAATGATATGGCCTGACTGTTACCTTCTTGATCATATCAGCTGTTGTTATATACCCAATAATGAAAGGTTTTTTAATGCTTAATTATGGACATGCCAATCAAGACCACAGCTAGAGATAAATAACTTTTGCACTTCACGATAAAAAAAAAAAAGAAAATACTTAAAATGTAAAAGATCCTTGGTATATTTATAAATAACTCATTATAAAGCAGGTTTCCAGAAAAAGGCATGGGGGTCCAACAGACAGCAAACTAAAGAGGAGTTGTCACTGCTCCTTTGCAATGAGCAAGGTCAAGCACATTCTCTTTCACTAGCAAAAGTGTGACCAGGAGGCCCAGGCAAGTGATTCTCCCCTTCTGTTTCTCCGTATTTAACTTAAAACTTTCCAATATATGAAAGACACTAACATACTCAAGGATATTCAGCAGATGACCACCAAGACAAGTCATCAGTGCATCTCATGATGTACAAAGGAAGGCAGAAAACTTGATTTTTTCATCTTGAAGAGCCTCAGGAGAGAGCTTATTGCTCCCTAGAACTCCCCACAACTGGAGAATGTTGTCTCTGTCAAGATGCACAGTCTCTTCTCAGAGGTATGCAGTGAAAAGACAAGGGGAAAACTGGCACAAGCTGGAGCAATCATTTTCACTATGATATTAAAAAATAATGTACATATAATCATAGAATTAGCAGGTTTGGAGTTGGAAGGAACATTTAAGTTCATCTAGATCCAATCCCCCTGCCATGGGCAGGGACATCTTGCTCTAGATCAGGTTACTCAGAGCTCCATCCAACCTGTCCTTGAACACTTCCAGGGGTGGGGTGTCCCCAACTTCTCTGTGAAACCTCTTCCATTGCCTCAACACTCTCACAGTAAAGAATTTCTTCTAAATATCTATTCTGAACCTATTCTCTTACAGTTTGAAGTCATTCCCCCTTGCCCTGTCACTGCATGTCCTCATAAGAAGTCCCTCTCCAGCTCTCTTGCAGTCCTCTTTAGGTACTAGAAGGTGCTCTAAGCTCTCCTTGGAACCTTCTCTTCTCCAGGCTGCCCAACCCTCTAAGCCTGTCTTCATAGGAGAGGTGCAGAATGGCAGAATTTGTTCTGAGACACTATGAATGCTCAATCCACGTAGATTGTCAAAGCTCAGCAGGACAAAATTGATCAATTTGATCAACACAGGCCTGCTTTGAACATAGATTTGGAGTGAAGATGTCTTCTGTTCCACATTACTCTTTGGTTCCATGCTATATCATTTGCTTTATTATATGCAATAATGTGTCCTTTAACTCCCTGAAGTCTGGGAAAGGATTCCCGCAAAATATGTTTAGGAGGAATGCCTGTTTTTGATCATTAATCTTAAAAAAAAATGTTTCTCCTTTAGCTCTGCCAGTTAACACCTGTTCTACTGAAGGGGCATGAGGTGAATTAGTGCATTTCAAAATGCTTTATCTCTCAGGTTATTCTTGTATTTTCAAGATTTTCTGCCGTGATGACTTCTGAGCTTCCTATTTCTCCTTTTTTGACTCTCCATAAGATTAAATACTTTAGACTGGGGTGAAAACATCTATTGTAAGAATGATTTGACTTCCATTCTCTTGAGAACAAAAAAGAAAGGGGATGGATGCCTTCAATTAAGCTTTGTTAATGACAATTCCATTACTGATAAACAATGAAAAGTGGCAACATCAGCTTGAAAGAATGTGTTTTTCCAAAAAACACTCAACCCTGGCACATTATTCATCAGTCCCTTCTGAAGATGAGTTATTACAAACAAATAGCACTGAATCCAAAAGATTAAATCTAATCACTGAGAAAAGTTATACTCCAGTTTACAAGTTTTGACCTTTCAAAAGTATTCCTACTGCACAGTGGAACATTATATATATAAATATAAAACCTATACCATATCTCAAGAGAATTACTTGCACAATACAATACAAATAGAGTGTATTTAAAGAGAGAATTTAATTTACTATCTACATAATCTTGAGATGAAAATACACTAAATAAACCACTCTAGTACAAAGTTGCTGAAGACTTCCTGGGCTTCAAACTAGAACATGTTTACGCAAAATTCAATTTCAGTTTTCTATTCACACTTTAAAACATAAACATTTGTCAGTGTTACAGTATTAAACTGCCTTTTTCACAGCTCTGGAAATAGTAATGTTCCTCATTCTTTTTGAATATCACTTGCTGCTTTGCAATTCTTGCCTACCACCCCTCATTTTTAATTGTTTTAAAATCTAAGATACGCAGATGAGAATGTGTGCAGAAATTAAGTAATGCTGAATTTTTTAATTTTTTTTTTTTTTTTTTTTTTTTTTTTTTTTTATCACAGAAACAACCTTCCATCAGTGAAATTCTGGAGCTGGTGCAGTTTTCAATAAAACAAACTTAGTTAGACATGCACATAAATCTTAAACATCATGAGCTGCAATTCACTGGTAAAACATTTTCATATCAAGCTTGCACTTAACCCACTGAAATTTGTATCACTTCCTAAACAGGATAATCCAAGAAACCTAAGGGATTTAATTTCTTGTCTCTCACCGAAACAAGAATGGAACTGTGATAAAAGAACAAAACCATAAATCATATTTAGGCACTTGATGATGAAGACAGATACCTTTAAAAAAGTGTTTGAGAGAGACTGGAAGCTGCACAAAGGAGGACAAGGATTCAGGAGAATGCAGATATAATAGGCAACTGCTACTCTTCAACCTAAAGACTCAGATTCTCAAAACATCGATGGGCTTCCACATAAGCCTAGAAATATCTGAAATCTAGAATTGATAACATAAAAGCCAGTGAAGTTGCCAAAGTACCTAAAATATCTTTCTTGACAGTTGCAGCATGGTCCAGCTAGTGGTTTACATGTGAATCACATGCTAGAAAAAGACCATTCCCTGCAAAACTGCTCTGAAGCAGAGGAAACTCAGGAAAAGAGGAAGTAAATGATGTAGTACTTGCCAGAAGGATTTGACTTCAGAAGTTTATTGGAAGTGATCTGCATTTCCACGTCAAAAAAAAAGGTTAATCACCATTTTAAACTTCTGTATTCAAAGACCAGAGAAGTGCACTTCAAGGCAGCATATTCGTACATGGCTGAAAGATGAATATGAGTGTTTCATATCACCCAAAGCAACTTGTGAAGCTGAATAATAAATGCCCCAGTAATACTCTAAAGGGATCTCTCCCTCACACACTTCATCCACTGTTGTGACCTAAGGATGCAGGATCATTGAAAGGAGTTAAGAGAGAAAAAGTCCTCCAGGCTTGGTGCAGAAAATGATGATCTTTACCAAGAACCTGTTCCCAAGAAGCACTTTACACACACTGATCTACCTGCCATGTACATAATTTTGATACATTGAGTAAGTCACTTCAAATTCAGCTTTCAGGTTCTGAATGTATTGTGGGTGTTCATTTTCCAAAGTTTCCTCTTTCTGGAAGCTGAAATTCTTCAACTCAGGAGCTCACTGGATGGGATGAGCAGCAGCTCCTCATGCTCTTTAGCTTGGTTAATCTGCCCTTACTAACTTCCAGAACAAATGGGTAGCCCCACAATGCCTATGGATGCAGCACTCCTTAACAACTGTTCTTAGACATAAGATGGCAGACAGGTACCACAACAAATCTTAAATTCTTTCTTTTCTTTAGCAATGCACTTATGTAAGGTCTACTGGTGCAGAAAAACCCTTCTCAACATTTAAATTTCCTGAATCATGAAATTACCTTATCCAGCACAGTTGTGCAATGCTAAACTTTAAACAGGATGCGTAACACTTCCAACACTGCAGCGAATAACAAAAGAGCCTTGGAAATGTTTCATGTCTTTCTGTCACATTTGAGTTTCCACCCTTCCAGAGTGTATTGTCATACCTTCTTGGTTGTTGCTGCTGAAAACTTTGGGAATTTTTCCACCTTTGCAGCTCTAAGTTTTTCCATGAGCTTTGCAGCAAGCTCCCGTCCCATCCCACCCAACATCAGGATGAATACTCAAGGGTCTTGATCTGGACAACACGCTGGTATAATTCGTATGGTCCATGACAACAAGACCTTTCACAAGCCAATGGTTCCTACTATAAGACAAAATGTATAAAAATTGCACAGATTACTTCAGCAGTTACAATCTGCTTAACAAATCACTTAAACACACGCAAGTGTACGGCTGATCACAGAGGTACTTTACTGACTTATAATTTCACGGGTACAGGAGAAGCACAGACATAATTAAACTGCCAAACCTTCACTGACCTTCTGCTCCTGAGATTATTAACTTTAAACTACTTCTTTGTCAAGAAACGTCAATTAACTTACCACAGGAAGCATATCTGGGAAAGCTAAATCTCTTCTTTAATGGTTTGATTTTCTCTGTTAATTTCTGTTTCCAGCTCACAGCCCAATAGAAGAAATTTTCTCAGTGCACTGCTTGATATACACCTGAATACGTCAGTTAAAAGAGACGTCTCCTGTTTCTGCTCCTTATTAACTTCAAGTGGGCAGCAGCCAAAAAGACAAGAGGATAAAAACTTCCAGAAGAATTAAAAACTTTTAAAATTTACATAATATTAGATTTTGACCCATTCTATGCAACTCACCAAGCATAATATCTGGAGTAATTTCAAACAGTTTGTTACCCTCCCTCTCCTGGGACAGAGGCAGAACACTAGCACCACTTCTTGAAAATAACTTTAAGTTTAGCACTTGGATGCATCCTTACGAGTCGGTGGGAACAAATTTATGGCTGGTTGTTCTGAAAACTGAGCTTCCTTGGGAATTGCCAAAGCACAGAAGAAATCTAGGACCATTTTTGGAAGAGGCATTAAACCCAGTGTTTCACACACTGAACTATTAACGAGCCATGATCACTGGAAGAATACTGAATTAAAAGCCAGTACAAAATCCTTCAGATGAAAAAATAAAGATTAATAGTAGCCCATCTCAGATAATCTAGATCATTCAACATGTCCATGTTAGAGATTAAAGCATTGGGTTTTGCAGCCTTTATAAAAGTGATTGTACTTGGTAACTCCAGTGAAGCCTCTTACATCACTATCTTTTAAAAAATATTATGTAATCTTACAAAGCTCTTGGATTCAGTGGCATCTAATTACACATATTTCTTCTTATTCACTTTTCAATGTCATGACATGCAGTGTTTGTTTTATCAAAAGTAGAGCTCTGAAATTCCATATCTAGACATTTCACTTCCAACACCAGGTATTTCAAACAATTTGGGCCACATTTGGGCCACAGCCAAGGTCTGAAAGAGTTGCCAAGCCCTCAGAAATGGTAAAATGTATCTATTCTGTTTTTAACTGCTTAAAAATAATAAAGGTGAATGAAAGTTATTGTTCAATGAAACATAAATTTGACTTACTTTTATGTTGTGTTAAAACTCTTGAGCAAAGTTAACAAAGTTTGAAAAAACAGGGTTTCTGAAGAGAGGTTAATTTAAATTTTAACAGCTGGTAGCTTCTGAATAATACTCATTCCTTACTTAAGCATGTTATTATTTAATAGAAAACAAACTGTAAGAGATGAGAAATCCCTCTGGGTGCATATTCTTTCATGCTCCTTGACTACTCATTTTTAAACACAGATGATATTACAAAAATATACTCAAAACATAGTTAGATGTCAGACATTTCTTATAATCTGTCATCAGAGATGTATAGTGATCAATACTGTATATTTTGATGGCTCAGTTTTTTCCTAGCTTAGATTTTCCATTACAGTTGTGAGAAATACTAGAGACAATAAAAGACCCCTCTTCTGATGGATTTGTTTCAGAATTCCTTTTTTTCTCAAAAACAAAATACGTAGCAAAGTTTGGAAATTTAATTAATTTTGCCCCAAATTTGACCATTTTATATAAAAATAGTAATAGCAAGACAGGGAAAGCATATATTTGATACAACATATTGTGTCCTTTTTCATGTCTTAATGACATTCGATGTAGTCACAGCTGCCCACCTCTGTTGTTCACACTTTTCCATTGAACACAAATGTTATGAACAGGTCTATGAAATATCAGTTCAAATCACTATTGAACAAACTGGTTTCAGAAATTTAGAATACACATTTTCTATTAAATCTATCTTTTTCTCATTCCTATTTTAGCGTTTAGAAGGAAAAAAAAAAACCAAAAAACAAACCCAAACCAAATCACAGAGACAAACTAAAGGAATGTATTTCCATGTATGATGAGCAAAAAGCAGGATTTACTATGAAAATCTGCTGTGGTTTCTATTAATCTAGTTATCTGTTATCATAACCTAGTCAATTGCATTATCCTTATGCTCACAAGTACATTTAGGTTGCAAGGAAACAACTAAACCAAAAGCTAGTACAGGACAAAGTATTTGAAACCCACAGTTACCTTGCAAAAAAAGGCACTGCTGATATTTGAAACTCCTAAACACCATGAATAATTCTACTGGCAGGAGATGGCTACCCTTCAGTTGGATATGCTGAGCATGAAAGTAAATTTTGAGACCCTCACTAAAGTTCCATCTTAAAGTAACTGGCTCTTCTTGAACTACAACCAAGTTATTTAACATGGTCCTTTCACAGAAAATCTTGTGCTACGAATCATATAATCAACTCTTTAAAAAACCAACCAACCAACCAACCAACCAAACAACAAAAAACCCCTATGCAATCAGCAATATGCCACCTTGCATTGCCCTCTCCGGTCATTTCCAGATGAAAGAGGCAGCAAACCCATGCCAGACTGGTTATGCACAGGCCATAAACACTTTAAGTGGTGTGGGAGCTATTTTAGAAGAAAGCAGTACTTCGTGCAGTTATTTAAATTTATTCCAAGTATCTCCTTCTAACCATGACTACTGGAGCACTTTTAAGTGCAGTTCAAAATCAAAAGCAAAAAACATCCCTTACATCTCACAGATAGGAATCATCATAGTCTTTTTCTACAGAAGTAAGCATTTTGATTTAGATGTAACATGAGTAACCTGCCACACAAAGGATAGAAGCAGGCACAGGAACTTTCATCAGTATTTCATCTGATGTAAGAGAAAGGAAACAATATTTTTCCTCAGCTCAAAAAAAATGTTAAGGCTCTTTTTATTCATTAATTAAAATATGCATAACTTATTCTGGTATTTAATTTCTACAAAATTATTGTACTCAATATTTTGTATGTTGAGTGTAGCATCTGTAATTAATTTCCTAATTACTGACATTATCACTCATTGCATATATTAATATTTTGAATTTATTTTAACATAATAAAAAGCACCATAAACATACACTTTTACCCAAGGTATAAAAACAATTGAGCTGGTTTTGCATAATCCAACACACCCTAGTTAGGTATAGTGACATGTTACCCCCCTGCCAGCCCCCCTGGGCTGCTGTGCTAGCTCAGTTTCTGGGGAGCTTTGGGGAGAATACGTCAGGGGATAGGGTAAAAGATTCAAAAGAGGCTCTTACCTCAGGTTATTCCAAGGCTTTATTCTTGAAGGGGTTCCAGAGGCAAAGAGGGCGAAAGAAGAAGAACATGGGTTTTTATGTAGTCTCTGTCTCTGGATAGATAGCTGGCACAGAGCCAGCTAGGCCAGAGATAAGGGGAGGTAGGGTCAAACCAAATAGTTAGAGGTTTCAGGGGGCTCCGGGGAAAAAACATTCCCCAGAGGAATACAACATCTCACCCTTTTTTGTTTAAGAAAGTCAGAAGAAAAATATTAGGTTACATGGAATGTGGAGTTTCTTTTTCCCACCACTTACAATTGATGGGGAAATCAATCTGCTTTATATTTGCCAATTCTATGTGGTTGACTTCTGAGGTAGAAGGTATGAGACTATTGATAGCTTTGAAAATTAAACAATGTAGGATCCTGAACACTATTGTTACAAGGAAAAGGATAACAAGAAACAACATAATTGTTTTAACTACAGAAGTCCACCACCCTGTGAATCCCCAGCCCCTGAACAATTCTTTGATCCAGTCCTCAGATTCTTGTTTCACTTCTCTGACCAAGTTATTCATGCTTCGAAGGGCAGCATTAACAAGATGACAACCGGGATGGGTTTCATCACAGGGTTGAGTGGAAGGTAGGTTTTCTCTAAAAGGAAAAACAAACATTTTTAGAACATGTTAAAAGTTTCTGCTTCTGCCGGAGGGAGTCCACACCTAGGAAGATTCTTTTTTCTCCATCTGAC
The DNA here is from genome assembly GCA_017589585.1 of Phylloscopus whistleri. Lineage (NCBI taxonomy): Eukaryota > Metazoa > Chordata > Aves > Passeriformes > Phylloscopidae > Phylloscopus > Phylloscopus whistleri. The sequence goes on from JADMLD010001219.1 coordinate 228,706, forward strand.
GGTGTCTTCTCTTGGAGGCAGTGGCTACTTGCCTCTCATCCCCTTCTGCTGGAGCTGGATTTTTGGGGACAAAAGGCTTCACCCACTTCTGGGGAATCCACAGAGGGCCTGAGGGAGTAGCTACGCATGCATAGGCATGACCCCAGGTCACGAGCTCATAGGGACCCTTGGTTGCCCAAGTTTCTGGATCCCTAATCAAGACCAGTGGACGTTGAGACAATTTAAATTGATTACCACTGTTAAAATGACGTACTACTGGTGGACTCATGTTTTCAAATGAACAGTTCAGAAAATTGATGGTAAACATGGCTTTGCAGAGCTTCTGCTGTGGAGACATCCACACAGTTGTGCTGCTCTGTTTAGCCAAGACCTGCTTGAGCGTCTGGTGTGCACGCTCAACCACAGCTTGGCCTGTGGGGCAGTGAGGGATGCCAGTTTTATGCTCCACTCCCCACTGCTGGACAAATTCCAGGAACTCCTTGGACACGTACGCTGGGCCATTATCAGTTTTGATTTCTTTTGGGATCCCCAACACTGAAAAAGCTCTTACTAGGTGTTGCTTGGCATGCACAGCCTTTTCTCCTGCATGGGCAGAGGCATACACTGTGCCTGAATGTGTGTCAATACTTACATGAACATATTTGAGGCGACCAAAACTAGGAATGTGTGTGATGTCTGTCTGCCACACCTCACAACTGCCAAGGCCCCTGGGATTAACCCCCATACCCATTGATGGCATGGCCTGGAGCTGGCAATTGGGACAGGTGGCCACAGAAGCTCGAGCCTGACTCCGTGTTAGCTGGAACTGACAGATTAGACCTGGCACACTTGTTGGTGACTGATGATATTGTTGGTGACTCAGCTTTGCCTGTTGGAAGACGTCAGGGAGATGTGCTTTTTCAACTGGTGCAGCAAGGGAGTCTGCCTGACGATTCCCCTCTGCAATTTCACCTGGCAAATCAGTGTGTGACCTTACATGCATCACATAGAACGGATGTTCCCGATGAGAAACCAAATAAATCAGCTTTGAAAGCAATCTGAAGAGATGCTCATTCTCGATTTCTTTGAGCACAGCCTGATCCGCTCTGGACACCACCCCAGCCACATAGGCAGAGTCGGTTACCAAATTAATTGGTTCTGAGAACTTCTCAAAAGCTCTTACCACTGCAGCCAGTTCAGCCACCTGGGGGGATCCCTCCACAAACTCAACATCAGCTTCCCAATGCTGAGTCTGAGGATTTCTCCAAGTCATCACCAACTTGTAGGAAGCCCCAGATGTGTCCGTGAACACTGTGAGAGCCTTGAGTGGTCTCCGACTCCTTTTCTCACAAGGAATGAGGTGGAATTCCTCATTGAACAACTTGTGAGATGGGGCATGGACTGATATTTGTCCCCTGTAGCTCTCCAGAGATAATTGGAGACTGGCATTGCTCTGGAGCAAATGCTCAAACATCTCTTTGGTCAATCTCTTTGGAGAGTTCCTTCCCTCCTCTGAGATTTTGACTGGAAGGTGAATACATGTAAAGTCACAACCAACCAGTTCACACAATCTCATCCTGGCCTTCTGAATCAATTGAGCTATCAACTTTTGTGACTCAGTGATGGTCTTGGATCTTTGGTGAGAGAGGAAGACCCACTCTATGATTAAGAGTGAATCTCTCTGCTCCTCGATCCATTGATAAATCAAATCATGCAAGTGTGGCAGCTTTCCTAGAACAATGAAATGGAAAGGTACGTTTGGCACACATTTATGAGCCTGCCTCTCTGACAAGGCCTTCTGTACCTTTTTGATTGCTGTCTTTGCCTCTGGGGTCAGTTCCCTGGGGAAAACCAGCTCCCTCTCCCCCTTCAGTAAATTGAAAAGAGGGTCTAGATCCTCATTTGTGAGGCCTAGCCAGGGTCTTACCCAATTCAAAGACCCACACAGGGAGTAGAGATCTGCTAGGCTTTTAGGATTGCACTCAATTTCCAATTTCTGAGGAACAACGGTCCTTGCGGAAATTTGCAAACCCAGGTACTTTCAAGGTGGCATCCTTTGAACCTTGTCTTTCTGTAACTGAAATCCAGCAGAGGTTAAAACCTTAACCTCTAGGTCAAGCGTGTGTTGGAGTATAGAGTTATTGGGGGCACACACAAGCACATCATCCCTGTAGTGAAGGATGATGACGTCCTGTCTCTCGGCACGTATAGGTGACAGTAATGAAGCTACGTACTGTTGGCATATGATTGGAGAGGATTTAAGACCCTGAGGCAGAGATTTCCAGTGATATCTCTTCATTGGGGCTTCCCAATTAATTGTGGGCACCAAGAATGTGAACCTTAAGGCATCTTCTGGGTGTAGTGGAATTTGGAAGAAACAATCTTTGATATCTAGAACAGCCAATTGCCAATCTCAAGGGAGCATTGTTGGAGAAGGCATCCCTGGTTGGAGTGCTCCCATGTCCTCTATAATTTTGTTTATTTCCCAGAGATCATGGAGCAACCTCCACTTGTCCTTTCCCAGTTTCTTTATTACAAAGACTGGGAAATTCCAAGGGCTTGTTGTCTCTTCTAGGTGGCCTTGAGCCACTTGCTCCTCCACAAGCTCCTCAAGCCCCTTGAGCTTCTTTTTGCTCAATGGCCACTGTGCTACCCATTTTGGGGTATTATCTAGCCACGTAAACTTGTGGGTAGGGCGCATCACAGCGGCTATTTCTAAAAATCCTGGGGTGTCTTAGGAATGACCAATTGGACTCCCCACTGGGACATTGTGTCTCTGCCCCACAAGGGGGCCTTATAGTCTGCAACGAATGGATGGACACTTGCCAATTTTCTGTCAGGTCCCTCAATTTGCACAATGTTTTTTGAAATTTTTGCCATTGTGATTCCTCCTATGCCCTGAAGTTTGCCTGCCACAGGCTGCAATTCCCAATGTGATGGCCACATGCTCTCTGGCAGAATTGTCATGTCCATGCCAGTATCAAGAACCCCTTCCACATGGAGACGATCTGGCCCATTAGCCAAATTACATGCCATGGAAGGTTTGTTCTCTCCCACCACCTCTGCCCAGTAGACTTCTGGTGATTTTCCATCTGCTACGATCTCTGCCGGAACGGGAATGGCCTGGGCAAGGATTTGCCCCTCTGCCAGGTAGAATGGTGGGTGCATGCAGTGTGCCAACAGCATGAGGCATATTATCTTTCCCTTAATGGTCATGGGAGCTACCTCAATCTCCACTGGTGTGTGTGCTGTGTCCCCAATAACAAAATACTCACTGTCCAGTTCAATGTGGTTAACCGTCAGGTCCTGTGAGATGTTTGACAGGTCCGCTGTAATTACTGTCCAATCAGTAGATCTGAAATGAAAACCTTTGGTAGTCACGAGCCTGTATCGGCCTCGCGGCTGCCAAACCTTGTTAGTTGAACATTTGACATTTTTATTTTCCTGCACTCCCACACCCTTCCCCTTTTTTGTTAAGAGAGAGGTATTGGCCAGTGTGGGGCCCCGTATATTTATGTTTGCGCACGTAATTGTGTTAACGACGGGGACGTGCTGAGAAGTCAGTTTTTTTGTTTGTTGGACTTCTTTTTCTGGTTCTGGTTCTGTGGGCAGACTCTTGCAAAGTGTCCAGGCTTTTTGCAGAGGTGGCAGATGATGTGCTGCAGCCAGTCTGTTGACGTTGGTTGCCTCCTCAGTCCTGGTCCCACAGCTGCTGCAGATCTGGGGTGTGTCAGTTCTGGATTTCTTTCAGGTGCACTGAACAGCTCTGCTTTCCTGGTACAAGCTTCAATCATGTGAGCTAGGGTTGGCGATGGGTCTAGGGGAAGGCTAAGGATAATTCTACGACAGGTCTCACTAGCATTCCTCTGAGCCATCTCCTTGATCAGCTCCGTCTGTATGGATGGTTCTTACACTTGTCTTTCCACTTGTGTTCTGAGACGGTCGACAAACTGTAAGAAATTCTCTGAAGAAAACTGTTTAATATTAACATAACTGCCTTTGCTTTCACTTGTTGGTAACTGGTAAAATGTTTTTTCTGTAGCATTACAAATCTTATCTAAAACTGGTTTGGGTAACACTAGAGTTTGTTTTTCAGGACAATGGAATTCACCCTCACCACACAGATGATCGTGTGTAATCTCATTATCTTCATTGTCCTTTGCTCCTTCAGGAGTCTGTTGAATCTCCTGTAATACTGTTCTCAAAGCTTTTTTCCACATGCATTCCCATAATTCATACTCTGAGGGTGTTAATAAACATCTGAATAGGTCTTTAATGTCAATTGGTACCAATTCATTTGAACTGAAGGTTGCTGTAAGCATGCTTTTAAAAATCTCACTGGATCTCCCAAATTCTCTCTGTATTTTGCAAATCTCCTTTTTATCTTGATAGGAAAATGGTTGATAATCTCTCCTACCATTTTTCCTGCCAAGATATATGACAGGCGCTACAGAGGGTATGCCTTCATCAAGTTCTAAAACGTCTGCAGCTGTTCCATTCTCCAGGGAGCCAGAGGGCATTGTGCCTCCCCCACCCTGGGGTCCGGCAACAGGCAGCTCCCTCCCCACCTCCTGTGGTCCCGGGGCAGGCTGCTCCTGTCCCCGTGCTGCGAGGGAATCGCCCCCCCAACCGCTGCTGCGGGCTGAGAGCCGCCCCCCTCCACCTCCCCCATCCGTGCCAGGACGGGGGTTTGCAGGGGGCACACCCCTCCCATTGCTGTCATGGCTGCTTGGGGCAGAGGGAAGACAGGGGGAGGGGAAGCAGGGGGAGGGGGGATTGAGCAAGGGGTATGGGGTGGGGGCAGGGATTTGGGAAAAGAATGGGTTGTGGGAAGAAGGACCAAGAACACGGCATCCGCCATTAGCCTCCCCTGCCATGCTGTACCGGGGGGGCGGTGCTGCGGCCTGTCCCATTTGGGAACAGAGGACTCAGAGGGAAGGAAAGGGTTGTTTAGAGGGTTTTTCTGCAACTGGCTGCTGCGTTACGATTCTAACAGCTGCTTGCGAGCTTTTAAAAATATTGGAATAAATAGAGAAGCTTTTTCATCACCATTTTCAGCTTTTAAGGTTAGTAATTGTCCAATTTCATCCCAAAATGAGACCAATTTTATATTGTGCAAGGCAGAATCTGGTAACTCAGCTGACAGCTAGCAAACAAAGTTTCTTAGTAATCTATTTGGAACTTTAAGATCATTTAAAACAGTTTTAAGCTGTTTTAATAAACTCTTTTGTGGAGCAGAATTTTTCACGCCCATGTTTCTGATGTTTAGAGTCCAGTTCTGTCCAATGTCTACCTTCTCGGTGAGATTTAAGTTTTCACCTCCCCTCCACCCCCCACAGGCAGCTAGCTCAGATTTGGGGAGTTTTGGGGAAAGGAGTTCTTCATGATAGGGAAAAGGAAGACCAAAAGAGGCTCTTACCTTGAGATGCAATCCAAAGCTTTATTCTGAAGGGAATCCCAGGGCCAAGAGAGCGATAATGGGAAAAACAGGGGTTTTTATCTCTTTCGGGGTCGGGGTCAGATTACCTGGCCGAAGGCCATAGGTCAGGGCAGGTAAGAGCAGACCAGGTTACAGTCTCTGAGGGAGGGGTCTGTGAGGGAGCGACCACCCCCCCTGGGGGGGGAATGCAACATGAGATGAAAACAGACATGGCTTCTCCTGTCCCGCTTTCTCCTGAGAGAGAGACCCGGGACGGGCGGGGGCGCACACGAGGCTGGGGATACAGCACCGTGCCGCTTTTCCCCGTCTCCGGGGGCTCTGGGGGGGTCCCTCCGCTATCTGGGACTCTCCCCGAAGCCTGCAAAACCCCCAAAACGCGGGTTCCCCGGGCCACCTCGCGTCCCGGAAAAAAAACGCGATTGCACAACTCCTGCAGCGCGTGCTGGGTCCTAAAGGTGTCTGTCACGCTGGATCGGTGACGCAAGGTCCTAGTGCCTGCCGCAGCAAAATTTTTCTCCCGTTTTTGCCAAGATGCCCTTCCCCAACCAGGCTAGCAAACAAGGAGGATCCCGTGATTTCGGGGTGCCATGCCGGCCACGTCAGAAGTCCCTTCCCCAGACCGACTTGTTTTGGCGTGAAACAAGCTACTGATCTTTCCCAACACCCCCAGCCACGCAAAAAGCAGCTGATGGTGGAGGAAAAAGTAGAACCGCTCCACAAGCTTTTGAGGTTCCCTTAATAAGGACTCCAGCTTATTGTGTGGGGTTTTTTTACCACGTGGGCGCCAACCGACGTGCTACCCCCCTGCCCGCCCCCCCAGGGCTGCTGTGCTAGCTCAGTTTCTGGGGAGCTTTGGGGGGAAAATATCAGGGGATAGGGTAAAAGATTCAAAAGAGGCTCTTACCTCAGGGTATTCCAAGGCTTTATTCTTGAAGGGGTTCCAGAGGCAAAGAGGCCGAATCAAGGAAGAACATGGGTTTTTATCTAGTCTCTGTCCCCGGATAGATAGCTGGCACAGAGTCATAGATCAGAGATAAGGGGAGGTAGGGTCAAACTAATAGGTACAGGCTTCAGAGGGTTTTTTTCTGGGGAGAACCTATTCCCCAGAGGAATACAACAGTATAGTTAGGACAACTGTCAACAAACTGACAAGCTACAACAAAATAAGCAGTTTGAGACTGGTTGTTAAATAACTGCTAATTTCAGTGTCCTGGGGTGAGTTTTTGATTCTTGTACCCTCAGTTGTCTATTCTGTTTATGCTGTATGTTAAATTCTGTAGCTTTTAGATTAAGTAACCCCTGATAAGTAACAGCTGTGTTAATTAACCAATACAGCCTTGCCCCTGATGAGTAACAGCTATATCCAATAAGGATGAGTGAGATAAAAGAGGGGGTTGGCTGGTAAGAGGAGGATCATCATGGAGGAGCAACCTTAAGGTGCTTGAAGCAGAGACTAATGAAGAAGGATCCTGGAGAGAGAGAGAATCACTGCTGTGAGACTAGTTCCGAAACTGAAGGCGGAGAAAGAAGATGTGTGGAGCTTGTTTTGAAAACAGCATTCACTTCTCTGCATTCCTGTTCTTGGACTGTGTTCATCTGAGGCACAGTCAAGCAGTGGTATGGAGACCTGCTTCGCTCTTAGTTTTAGCTAGCTGAGGTAGAAAAACTCTCTGGACTGTTTTTTTTTCTCTTGAGACTGTTTAAACCAGCTCCAGACTGAAAAACCCAGAGAGACACCGGGAGCTCGCACCTGTGGCCCACCAGGGGCTGCACCTCTGGAAGGACTGATAAGAGGCTGAGTGAGCTGAGATAACCCACAGCAAGGACTTTCTGAATTTACCATCTCACTTCAGAACAACAAAGGTTTTATTGTTTCATATTATTCATTCTTTATGTTTATGGGCACTTTGTTAAATAAATAGGTTTTTCCACTTTTCTCTGAGGAAGTTTTTTTCCCAGACCTGTTGGGGGAAGGGGCCGTTTGGGTGTGCTTCCCAGAGGGACCCCATTCAGGGGGTCGCTCAAAAATTTTCCGTAAGCCAGGACATTCAATATCATATTTTTCAGAATATTCTGAGATCATCTGGCAGTGTAGCATCATGAAACGCAAATGTCAATCAAGTTCCAAGCCTATTTGCAACGGGGGGACTGTGTGAGTCAGAATTTTTTCTGGATGTTTGCAGTTAAATAGTATATATGATCCAATTACTGGTATAGAAGCTACGCCACATTTGACTTCTTCAAAATGGTAATAAAATGGAGCTAAAAGAAACAAGGCTTAGATTAGAAACAAATCACCACCTTAACTTAGTGAAATTTTATGCCTACAGATAAAAAAAAAAAAAGAATATTCTTTGGTGATCTTAGATTTCTATCCAGTGGAGGCTCCCTTTAGCTGTCAGTAAGTTTTGGACCACACTGGTGTTTCTCATCTGGGTAAATCCTTAGCAAGACCTGAAAACTCAGTTCCTCCATCTACCTATCAAAAGGATTGATGATCCTGGTCCAGATTACAGTTATTCCTAAAAGTTAACTCATTGAACTCTCACTTAAATTTCTTGAACAAGACAATAATATTTAAAATCAGCTCTTGTATTGTCTAGTCATAACAAGTGAACTAATTCTGCGGGTCTTGAGGCCAGATTTAATTCATCATTCTGAGGGCAGTCATTGAGGCTCTTCTGGTGTTGTATGTGTGTTTTTTTCTTCTTGTGTAGTGAGTATTTCTATAATGGCCACAAGGAAAATCTCCAGAAATAACATTATTATATACTTATTTCATAGAGTATTGTTCTTTGGGATATATTCAGGGGTTTTTATTTTATTTCTTATTCATCCAATGGACTTATATAAGTCCTTACTTTTTTCCTCTTTATATGTGAAGCTCAGGCTGTCTGGGTCCTAGGAGTACCTGAATAATAGTCCATTAAAAAGAAAGGAAAAAAACCCTAAACACTAAAACAAGGATTATCTTCGTGTTTTATTGCCACTTTTTCCTTCTAAATAGGCATAATACTGTCTCTAAAAAGCTCTATTTTTATTAATTTGCTCCATGAAAATGAGCATTTGTGCTGCATATGTGCTTTTGCTTGGCCTGGCTTCATCCTGATTTCTCTGGCTAGCTTCCCACACAGCTCACAACTTTCTTCCTAAAATTGGTTTTAAAACCTTGTGGTAACCCAGCTTCCAACTGCGAAGCTCCTGCTGCTGGCTGAGCTCCAGCCTCTTCAGGCAGGAATGCTGTCCCCAGAGGACCATCCTCAGAGTAGTCATGCTTTTGTTGGGCAGCTTACAGATGTCCAGTCTGCATGGCAGGTACATCTCTTAAATGAGATAGGACCCTGCTTACCTCCTGCACACCTTCATTCCCCATTGCTGCAAGATTTTTCTCTGAATTTTGGCACCTCTGTAAGGAAAATTTCCATGAAATTAAAATTTTTTCTATTCATCTTCTTCTAAACACCATGCACTAAAACATAATATCTCTACTTCAATCTGTTTGTTCTTTGTTCAAAGTAATGCTCACCTTTAGAAATACATCCTGCAGGCAACATCATAATCTCTCTTGCTAATTATATGGATGCGAAAAACCACATTTCATTTTCTTGATATGTTGATTCTTTGGCAGCATCTCTTACTGGGGCAGTTTGAGAGAAAATCAGCAAAGTATTCAGGCTAACAACATAGCACTCCACATTATCCACCCCTTTGGTTTCTTGGGGCTGGAGAGGAGGAAGAGGAGTTGAGGATGAAGAAGTGAAACTGAGCCTGGAAAAAAGGGTGAAGGTATTTTATTTTTGTCTTTGTTTCTAATAATCAAAAAATTATTTTATTGTTACTTCAGGTTTATTGTGAAAATAAAAGCAATGTTTCAGAACAAGATTTTTAACACTTGTGGCTATGTGCTCTATAAACATTGTGAAAGACAAATACTATAAAATGTAAAAAAATAATCAGAACCTGTCCAAAAGAAAAGTCTATTAGGTAAAGAACAATAATTTATTACTTCTGAAATTTTTAATTCCTCTTATCTATTTTAACATTTATTCAGAAAGTTGATATAGCTTAGAGAAGATTGAAATCTTTCTACATTTGTTATCTTTCCACTGTTAAACAAGGAGGACTGAATAAGTGACAAACAAGCTATTTCTCCCAGAGCTGGTGTTACCCCACAGAAGCTGCTGGCAGTTTCAAAAGGACAAGGACACCTAGAAAAGACCAGGAAGGAGCTTTCTCTGAATACATGAAAAGCTCCAGTTTGAAGGTGAAACTCACTTTCATTAGTTGCAAGTCTTCTGGCAACTGTTTGATCTGCTGCACCATACATTCACCAGGTGTGTTACACATCACTGAATGCTTTTAAGGGTTTCTTTTCAAGGGACTCATTGTGATTATTCTCCTCCTTGACCATATGTAGAGTCCATGCAGCTTTGCTGCAACTACCTGTGGCAACAGCTCAAGAAAGGCAGGAGGTGAGCGCTGGGAATGTCCAAAGTAACTTCACATGCATTTATATAAGCACACTGAAAGTGCTAGAATGCTTTACAACAACAACAAACATAGGCAGTGTAACTTTATCCATGATATCTTGCCAGAAGAACTATGAGGTTATAGAATACAGGATAACTCCTTGCAAAATTATGATTTTATATCCTTTATTCCCTTTTTTCTCTTCACACAGTCAAGAAATGTGATTACATTAATGAAGCTTTCAACAAAATTGTTAACAGCATATATGAAAATTTAAAGCTTCTCCTCTTTAGACATTATTTCTTACTACAATTTCTGAAACATTATATACATTGCTAGAAGTAATTTCATAAAGTTTTATGGAATAAAATTATTTTACTCTTAAAACCTGAAATATTTCTACTGTATTTCATGGCAAGTGAGAGGCAAAACGATTTCTAGCTCATATAAACTGAAATTATGTTGTATTTCTGACCATGTGTTTTGTTAGCTTTCATCTTGGTAGACTCACTAAATTCAGACACTGATGATTGTTTGTGAATTTATATAATAATGGTTCAAAGTTCCTGCAGAATGATCAATTTATCTACTATTGTTTATCCAAGTCAGTATTAACTAGCAGGTTTTTTTCATTCTTCCCATATGTTCCTGAAAAGAAGATATCATCTTTCAATTCCTGAACAATGGTTAGATGGGCTTCATAAAACTGCATTTTTCTTGAATCATTTCTCTCTGAAGTGCCTGTGTAAATAAGTAGACAGAAATAAGGAGGTATATAATAGATCCTTGTAAAGACAATGCTTGAAAAAATGTAGAAGAGGAGCAGAAGGAAAAACAACAGAGCTTTACACTTACAATCATCAAGCTCTCAGATAGACCTATTGGTATGAAAACTGTTAACATTATTCCTGGACCCTTTACAGGTATAACCTAGGCAGGTATGACCAATGTGCAGTTAAGCTCTATCTTAAAGATAACAAAATAACTCACAGAATCATAGAATATACTGAGTTTGAAGGGACCCACAACCTCCCAGCCTTGCGCAGGACACCCCAAAATTCATACCATGTGCCTGAGAGCATTGTCCAAATGCTTCTTGAGCTCTGTCAAGTTTGGTGCTGTGATCACTTCCCTGAGGAGCCTCTTCTCGTGCCCAACCACTCTCTGGATGAGGAAACTGTTCCTAATATCCAACTTAAAAGCTCCAGATACAGCTCCAGCTGTTCCCTAGGGTCCTGTTACTGCTCTCCAGGGAGGAGAGATCAGTGCCTGCCCCTCCTCTCTCCCTCCTGAGGAAGCTACAGAGTCCAGATAGGTCTTCCCTCAGTTTCCTCTTCTTCAGGCTGAACAAATCAAGTGACCTCAGCAAATTCTCATTCACAGAGTCAATGTGTTTCTTACTAAAAAGGAGTTCAACTAAAATGTTAACTTCACCACCATAATGGAACTGTTTTCTTGACAGTTCTCAGGGCTGTTTCTTCTTAACTCCTGAAGTAAATAAAATATTTTTCAGGCAGTGGCAATTACTCACTGTTAGATTTGGTATACTGTAGCAGTATTTTTGAAATGTGTATTCAGTTTTCTGGACTTTGTAGTTAAGTACTTTTAAGACACAAAACCATAAGCAATTTCACTATGTAAAAGGAAAGATGGATTTAAAGAGAGGAGAATTTGTAAGCTATTTATGTTGTCTCTCATGGGCTTTTCTTTCCTAAGCAATAAGGAAACACATAGAGAGCAGGGCTTAAAGTGGAGAAGAAAAAAAAAAAAAAAACCCCAAAAACCCAAAACACAACAAAACCCCACAAGCTACTTCTCTTCCAAAGTGTTTCTAAATTATTCTCAGTTCTTGCAAACACAGAACTAAGTGTCTGTTTAATCTTTTGAGCTAAAATTATTCCCTAGGTGCACATTTTCTTTAAGTACTTTTCCTTTATTTGCAGAGCGTAGAAAACACTAGTAGCCTTGATGTTTCCAGAGAACAGGTAAGAAATATTCTGAAGAACCTCTCCCATCCTGAGGTAGTAGGCACTGAGTCCCTCTTAGTGCCTCTAAGCATTTGTTCCTTCAGCCTTTTGCAAAAAATATTGAAGACACCTTGGCACTGGTAGTCTTATTTTGGTCCCTTTAATCTCTCTTCTAGAAGGAAAAAAAATGTGATATCAATTATATTGAAATGTTGCACTTTTAAGTATTTCTTCATCATTTAAAAGGATGCTCACTACTGAATGGATATTAAAGAGTGATATGCAGTATCTGGTTTAAGGTTACAAGGATAAACAGAACTGTATTGACTGCTGCTGCTTATCAAATTATGCCAAGAATATAAAAAACTCAAAACACCCAAAATCCCAAATCACTCAGCTCCCTCAATGAGCCACATGCATTCACACATTAAATGAAATCTTAGCCTGACATTTTTCAGAGCAGAACACAAGGTTTTGACAGTACCTGACTTCCAGCCATATACACATACAGGGCAGAGACAGAAAGCACAAAACCTTCTTGCTCCACAGCATACCAACAATCCAACATGCTCTCAAAAGGTATGATGTTCAAATAATTTTAATTTCACAGAATTGCAACTGAGGGCATACTGAAAGTGGTACATATCCCCTGACCATGCACATGTGATGATATTTATGGGTACAGCTAAGGTTACACAATTATCATCTCTAATGCTTTATCATCATCATCATCATCACCAATATATGAATATACTTTTGAAACTTCTGAAAAAACAAAGGAAATTTCTCATCACCTTTTTATGCACCATACTCAAGGATTTCAAAAAACACATTCATTTTTCCTTCTGCAGTCCTAGACAGGCAGATGGCAATGGATCAGGGCTAGAAAGGAAGAGAGCCCCAACTGGCAGGTAACATGGCACAGGGTGTCTAACCTGCCCTCCTGGTCAGAAATTATCCCCCTCCATCCTTCCACAATTAAGCTGCTTCTGCCTTCCAAGGGAAATTAAGTGTTTCTCTGCAAATGCACTTGCAGGCTAACAGACAATTTACCAAATCAGAAAAAGAGAACCTGAGAGGAAAGATAATTTGCCACAGCTCCAAGTTTTTCACCTGATAATATTGAATTAGTTACAGCACGTGTTTGGTAACCCACTGACTTTCATTGAAGTCACAGGAGCTCTCATCTTTAATAACTCAGTTTCTATTTAGGGTGCCACTGCATGAGGCTGCAAGTCCCCTGTCTATTAGCTCTTATAAGTTGGATGCAAGGAGTGAAATGCTTTAGCTACCAGCAGTTCTCAGATTTTTTTCTACCCGTGACAACACTTTATTTAAAGCAATTTAGCTAACTCTCCTTAGCAGATGAAATTATTTGAACATTTTGTCTCACTAATCTTTTCCTCACTTACCAAGCTGTTAGTGTCTATGTGGACATTGTGCATGATCTTTCATCTAGGAAGAAGAATATAAATATATAAAAATGTATATACACACAATGAACATTTCACAGGAAGATCTGGCAGCTGTGCAGAAGTTCCCGGCACTGTGTACTTAATGCAGCACTTGGCACATTGCATACAATATTTTCCTTTCTTATACCATGCATTTTTCTTCTGCCCAGCACTGAAGTTGATTGCCAGTACTTGTGTATGTGATAGATATAAGACCTACTTGTCTCTGAAGAATTGTAAGGTTTAAATGGATCCAACACAGGCAGTATCTATACTTTCTTTCGTCTTTATAGCTGCACATCTGAACTTTACTAATTTCTGATAGAAATCACAATGTACTTCTTAGTTACAATACAATTATCTGATCTATACAAACACACACATAACCTCAAACCTAGGTAGATTTTTAAATTAAAAAATCCAGCTAAGACATAACATCTGTTTTGCTGACAGTATCAGAATATTAGCCATAAAACTGAAGTTCCAACAGGAGGATCAGTCTTGATACATATTTTTGACATAAAATATTCTTTGGTGCTGCTCCTTGGGAAATAATAAATTCACTGAGGTGCTACATCCATCAGGCCACCTAAGACAGCTTTAATATATACCTCCTTAAATGAAAGTCATTGCTTTTACGGGCCCATAATACCATTTTCCTGACAGCTTTTAAAGTCAGTCTTAAAGCTCTACAGAAGAAGCAGGTGTCACACGAAGACCTCTCATTGAATATTCATTGTGCTGCCAGCAGTATTTTGAAACTATCATCCTCTCTAAGAGAAGGCAGGCAGCGATGGCAGAATACTGGCCTCCTTGGAGGACTTAGTTCAAGCAATAATGATCTATAGCAGGGTACTGACTGAATAATCTGGTACTGACTTGCAAAAGTACTTTCATACACAGGAAAAAATGGCTGGTTTCCTTGCCTTTTTATTTCAGCAGGAGACTAAAAAATATGTATCACAAATTAACATATTTAAACGATGAATTAATATACTAAAGTATAGGGAGAAATATGCCTGAAACCCATTATTATCCATATTTCCGAGTACTGTTTCTTCTTTATAGCTGACCTTTTAATAATAGGATAGCCTAACTTCACAACCCCAAGAAAAATAAGCAATAAAATGTTTTGTGAACATGGATTATGTTGGATAATGGATTATTCTTATGATACTGGTGTTTTTGACCATTTCGCTCATTTGAACACCTTGACAACAGCAGCTGGCATTACTTATCACCAAATATTGATGGGTTTTATTTATTTGTTATATGGTGTAGAGGGGGGTTTCCCCGGGGAAGAGGAAAACCTCAGGTTAATGCCTTGGGAAACTCCTTTCTAAGCATAGTAAGCAAGAAACTTACTCCCATGTTCCCTCAGTTCAAGTATGCAAATTGTTGCTAGAAAGTTCCTAGTTCTTTGTGTCACCATAGGTTGATTTTTGGTGAAGAAATTTTAATATTCCTATTTGTTCTTCCCTATTGGACCCTTCCCTCATACCCTACCTTAACTCCTCCCCGCACCAGAATGTATAAATATCCCTGTCCGACCCTGGCCCCTGCCTTTTGCCCCTTGTCATTGTCTTTTTCCAGTTTGCTCCTAATATAGTGCATGCCTTTTTGCTTGTAATTTTTTCTTTTTGTTATTTATATTTGTTATTATTAAAATTCCATTTCTGGACAACTGGATCAAGGCTGCGTCTCTCTATCAAGTCACCATCAGGACAGAGTCCCAAGGAAACTTAAAGTGGTCTGATCATCTGGGCTACCAAAATATTTGCTACACACATGGGGATGTTATCTCTGAGATAACAGAGATAACATCCCCAAGTGTTTCTCCTGAGAATGTTGTACTTCACAGAGAGAACAAAATATTAAATGTATTGATCTCAGGATTTATAAATCCTAAATGTAGCTTGAGGACACATTTTCATAAGCTTTTCCTTCCTCACAAATCTGGGAACTGGCTTCCATACATAATGTTTATGTAACTGCTAAAACAAGTTACCCGCTGAAGAAGCAGATGAATCTTTAAAAAACTCCTATGTGGTATATTTAGAAATCCTTATTAAGACATTTTTAATTTTAGCTATACTGAAGCAAAGAACAATCTAGGATCTGAGGAGAAAACAGAAGGAACAGACAGAATGAAAAGGGAAGCTCACATCTGATGTTTGTCTGCAGGTTGATGCAATTGTTCAAAAGATGTAAAATTAAAGGAATTTTCCCTATGCAGCAGCCCTTTGAATTCACTCCCCAGAGACTCAAGTATGCACCAATGTCCAGCATGCTGAAACCTGCTGCCTCCACGTTCTCTGTCAACCCTGTTGCCTCTTCTCAGATTTTGTGCTCAATCCTGATGCAGGAAAAAAATGCAAGTATCTATTGCCCCCTATTTGTCACTTACTTTTCCACAGAGGAGTAGTTCATCAAACCAAAAATCTATGAATTCCATGTTATAATATTGGGGGATTTGAACTGCAGAGTCATGCAGGCTGGTATAAATGAACCTCAGGTTCACAATCTTAAATCATTTGAGAGTCTTAGAACTGGAGTGTTACCAGGTAAGATGTACTTGCTTTCTCTGAGCACCAGCATCATCAGGCTCAATATCTGAAAGAAGAAACTTCCAGACGGACATAAGCCAATGAACAAGCTTCCTGTATCAAGGAGAAAACTTCTAAGTTAAATCTCCAATGGAATCACAGTGATCAGCAAGAGGTGAGGACTTGTGTAGGGAAACCCTATACTGGCTGCTCCTTCAGGAGCTTCCTGGGTTGAGGTCTAATTTCAGCTGAATGAGAGAGGTAGCAAGTTTTGACGTCGTGTCTCCAAGTTATTCTGCGCAGTGAGGTGACAAATAAAATGCAATTAAAAATTATGTTCAGAAAATTGTACTTTATACCTTACTTTTTCATAAGTATGTTGAAAGGTAATTTAAGTTATTCATTAAAATTACCTCACAAATCAGGAAAAAGTTTTAAATTAAAATGAAAGTTTGATTCTAAAAATGCAAGTATTTCGGATTTTGGTCAGAGTATTTGTGTTTCATTTGTGTAGTGAAAACCTAGTGAAAATTGAGCTTCAAGTATCACTTGCCTCTGTTTTCTTTTGCTCTCCAGCTACACTTGGTCTCTGTAGTGTTGTATTGTTCCTCATGAAAAGTCAGCCAGGACTACCATATTACCTTGTGAAACTTTAGCAGAAACAGAAATGTTAGAAAATCTTTGTTTCCCTTTTTATAATAGAAATTTACTTTCTTACTCCTAAGGTATGGCTACCTTTTTTTTCTTTAAGCCTTTAAGCTTTCCCCTGGTTTGCTCTGCAGAGGGGTGGAGAAGCCTTGATGGGTGGGGGCAGGGCTGGGCACCTGCTCCTTCCTCAGCTGAGGGTGTGACAAAGTAACTTGCACTTCCTTCTCCTACAGGAAATAAAGTGAGAGACAACTCTTTGTGGTTCTCGTCTCACACTATGAGAGCAGCCTTGCAATACAAAAAATTTTTGAACTAATGATAAATCTAGTAGAGGTGATGGGAGCACACTGCTTTTATGTTCCTCACAGGCTGTGCATACATAACTCCTCTGCACATCTTCACAGGAAAGGCTTTCTTACTGAAGGATATCTGGCAGTAAGCCTAGCTCTTGGGAAGGAGAAACAGCAAATGGACTTAGCATTTTCTTCATGTGACCTTGAAGTAGAAGCATATGGAATTTACAATATTCAGTATTCACCTTGAAAATTTTTTTTGATTCCCTGTATTCCAGCACTTAAGACTGATGTAAAGTTTACTTTTACTTAACAACTATCTTTTTCTTTAGAGAAATAACTACCACCCCTGAATATGATGATGTTGGGATAAAATTAAAATTAGTACTATATTTGGCACAAGTGTGCATAAATAGTCTGGTGAAAATTGATGAATACTAGTTTCCTTCAAATGTATCAGCCTGATTGTATTATTTATTAAGGATTCATAAATATTTGTTTTTTCATAATGGCTGATGATACAGACTTTTGCACTGGGTTATTCCAGGAATTATTTCATTGCCAGTGATCAGCCTGACAGTCCTCAAGCTCCTCAAACAACAGAGGATTGTCTGAGAGGATTGATTACTGAGAGGTTTTTGTCTACAGCTGTTAAAATGTGACTTACAACTCTTGTTCCTTGTCCATCATTTGTCCTCCCTTTGTAGTACTCCTCTTGAAGTCCTCCCTTTCAAGAGTACCTTGAACACAACAACTTTTTGTTATCATCTTTGTCATGCCTCCTGCCCTTCTTCATCTTCTGCTTTTCTGAAAGCATTTCCAAATCGCTGAAGAATTTTTCAATGATTTGAACATATTTCTGAACATATTCCTGTAGTAAAAGAACACGCAGATGGTTGCATAAAATATAATTTTTGCATCAAATTCTTGAATTACTTTTTATTGCTATAGTTTGTTATTGATATTGCAACTTAATAGTGAAATAAGTCTTTATCTTTTCAATTTTCTCTTTTATATCAGGAGGTGTGACTGAATCATTAGATGAAAACCTGCAGACCTTGGTCTGTTTGAAGAAGGCTGTGTGACTAGTAAGACAGAATCTTTAAGCCAGAAATGTTTTGCATGCCTTGTTTTTTGTGAACATGTCCAGGAAAACCAGACAACCACACTAAAAAGACCCAGAGGTCCCAGAACTTGAAGCTGCTGATTGACACAAATTAAGCAAAAAATTAAACTGTACATTCCAGTTCCTAATGTAGTAGGTCTCTTTCAGTGTTCTTTCTGATTCACCAAATATCACTATCTTTCTGGAGCAGATGGTTCCACACTGGCTTGTCTTGGTGTCTGGGAAAGTTTTCCTTTCCCTCATTTCCAAGGTGTATTGGATGGTTTTGCTCCTGTTACAAGAAAGCTCTTTGCTCATCTTCAGCTAAGGTTTGATTTACAGATCCTCCAAGTTAGGTTGTCATTTGGGAACGTTGCTGCATCTGGGAGACCGGCTGCCTTGAGATCAGCAATGAATATCCATGAATATCCATGGGGAACAGAACACTGTCAGATTAAGTCAATTCCAGGAGGGTTGGGTTTATGTTCAGTGTGCCAGTGAAGAAGGAAATGAAAAAATCACTAATTTTATGAGGGGTGTTCTTAAAAGAACAATTCTGGCAACAGCTTCTTGCTCTCAAAGAGTTGGATATTTGCGATCTCCAAGCACTGAGCCATAATAAAAAAATAAACCCCATATTGAAACTTCCGGGTGCCCATAGGGATGTTCTGTCATACATCCCTAATACTTCACATGAACTGAAATCTACCAGGAAAGGTTAGTATAAGAAAATGAAGTTTTCTTTTCCTAGAATTTCTGGAAACTTCCAGAAATTACATCACTCCTGGTATCATATATAACAAAAATTCTAATCATATTTATGTTGACTTTTTTTTTAAACAAATGTTATAGATACTTAAAGGAAATAATTAAAAATACTAACATTCTCATCTTAGTATGATTTGCTTATTTCAATCTAATTGTTTTTATTCCAATAGCTATTTTTCAGCTGAGTATCTCTGTTTTCTTTGCTGCACATGGCAGAAATGTACCCCTAGTGAAGCCATATCATACCAAGGAAATACAGTTTCGGAGGAAGAACATAACGAAGCATCAATATTTTAATTCATAGAATCATAGAATGGCTTGTGTTGGAAGTCACCTTAAAGATCATCTATTTGCAGTGCCCCAGAAATAGTTTGGAACCTGTAAAGCAAACTGACTTCCTTCCAATTAACTATTCTCTATTATTATTCACTGACCTCAAAAATGAATTATATTAGCTAAGTAAATAATTGCCTTCTTCTCATCTCATACTTTATAAGTTTTTTTTCTTATGACTAATATATTTTGTCAGTTTCTATCCAATAAAGACTTAGAAAGACATAGGAATAATTGTTTTCCTCAGTATTTATATATTTCTGTTATACTTGCCTCATACAAACTTCTTGTACTTCAGCAGATTTTTTAGACTCTGCTTTATTTTTTTTCTCTAACAGAAAACTTAGAAATCACACATATACACCCCTTCAGTCTACAGCTATTTTGACACATAAGTGGTAGACAGACATTTCCTAAGCAGAATAAATTTCAGTAAGTGTAAATATATTCAGAAGTTTACTTTTATGAAAGAATGCCTTGTATCCCTTACCTGCTCTCCAAAACTGGATCCACACTGTTTCATTACTATTCTTGAGATTTCTTTTCAGACTTCCACATCTTTCATCACTTTGGTGCATGTCCAAACTCTTAACTGAGCCTAAATTATTCTCCAAGTTTAACAGATAAAGGAAAAATAACCAATTCAAAGGTAAGCATAGAGGACATTGAGGAGAGTATGTGTTTATACAGACAGATTCCCTTCCTCATCCTATTCCCCAAACCACATTTTTATCCCTCAGTCTGCAGCATGCAATGATAATCTTTGTCAACACAGTCACTGCAGGTATCCTACGTGAAAATTCAATACCATAAGGCATGCTAGAAACAGCTCTCCGTATGACTGGAATTTTAAAAACGAGTCTTCACTTTTTTTTCTAAGTGAAGTCCTCTTCTTCTGAAAAGTCTAGTGGGCAACTGAGTTTGATCTACATAGGCTAAACCCTTCAAAGTCAAATATATGGGAGCCCACAATCCATTTTTCCAAAAATACCATCCCTTACTTCTCTTTTTTGTCCCCTTGTTTTTATATGAAAGAAGCTGGATAACTAGCCAAGGAAATTGGGAAACTTAGCTGTGCACAGTGCTGACCTGTAACCACGTATTAGCTCTTCCGTACATGATAATATTCATAATGAAGAAAACCTGGGCAGGATTTGCTTCAATGAGTTGCAGATTTTGAACACTATAGACATCTCCAGTTAAGCCAGTCATCTAAGTTCACTTTAGAACAAGGAAAAATGTAACCTCTGGGCACAATTCACCTAACTATGAATAAATGGCTGAACCAGGTCAGATGAATCATTCCGTGTTTCTCTTCACTGACTGTAAAAACAGCCTATGATAACTTGCATGATAAAATCTTTCACTATAGATATAAAATATCAGTGGAAAAAACCCCAAAACACAGTTTTGGCCAATCTTAAAAAGATACATGGAAATGTATGGGATAATCCACTATTATACAATCAAGAGAGAAGAAATAATATTGCATCAAAGCCACTTGAAAATACAAAAATGGTACTTCAACCAACAGTTTGACCTCATCTAGCTTATTACTTGCAAAAAATAGCATTGATGTTAATTTTTAGATGTAATTACTAAAAATTATGGAAAGCAAGAACAATTGTAGTTTCGTTCCAGCTAACTGCCCAACTTAAATGCCCAACCACAACAGCGCAAAATGTGCTACAGGAAAAAAAAGTCTTTACTTCAGTGATCTTTATGTTTACATAGAAACATTTATTCCATGTACTGACTACAAATCTTATTAGTTCCTTAAAGACTGTAGAATTTTTGTTAATTTCTACCTGAAATGCAGTAATATGAAAGACCCTCAAACTGTTAAAACAATAAGAAACAATAAGAATCTTCTAAACTCTAATTTTTAAGCACAACCTTCTAATCTCAATCAGTTTCAATTCTCTGAAAAGTTTTATACAGATGCTTTAACCCAAATGTTCATTGAAATATAATAAAAATTATAAATAAACAATAAAGAATATTGTAAACAACAAATAGAACCTTACAAAAAAGTAAATAATATGCCAAACATATAAAATACAGTAAGGAAAAATGTGGTGCAAATGCATGAAAATTAAAATGAAAAGTGCTTTCCACTCCCTCCCACATTTGTTTATATCTTAATTGTAACCATGTTTTCAGATCCTTTCGATGAAGATATGGGGATCCAATTTAGGTCAGGGAGAAGTCAATAAAGCAACACATGTAAAAATTTATTTTTGGCTTATAGTATATTATACTCCAGATGAAATCTCTCTAGTACGAAATGACTTATTGCATACAGGAAATAGACTTTTACTGCAAAGGAACCAAGACAGAGTAAACAAAGACTGCCAATTAATCAATTCCCACAGTATTGTTAAAATTTATTTTCCATGATAAACTGCATGGTCCTTCCCAGCTAAGTATGATAAAAAAGCTATCTGTGGAATGTGTTAATGTAGCTACTCATTGTAGCTGGCAGTGCAAGCCAGCTATATTCTATTAAATAATTGCAGCTTCTTAGGACATACAATTATTCAGCCAACTTTTCCTTTTTTGTTGGATTTAATTTCCCATGTTCACAAATCAAGTTTCCTCTTTGTATATATTTGCCTCATTGGAGACATAGAATTGGTGAAAGTATTTCCTCATAAATACAGCTGCACATATGCAATGTATGACTTCTTCCCATTCTTCATAAATATATTATTTTACTCTGGACATATCTGACTTAACTACAGTTTTATTGCTTATACTCCACAGTCCTTACTCAGATGCATGAATCAGAACACATCCAAAAATATCTATGCAGTGCAGACAGATTCTGCATTTATTGAGTTTATCAAAAAGCCAAACCAAAACAAAATAAAACCCAAAAAACAAACAGACTCAAGCAAAGGCTTAGGGAATTTTCTGAATAAGATTATACAGGAAGATTTAACCAGCTCAAATAAACCAAGTTAAACACGAAGAAAATAACAAGAGAGCAGCAAACATTACTGTAATACTATCAAATTTTCTGTAAGGGTATTATGTCCAGATACTAAAAATAGTTATTCAAGGACTTAATTCTTAAAAGTATTATTTATGCACACGTTTCCATTGATTCAAATAAGCCTACTCATGTGAGCTAAACATAATATAGGGGTTCTGTTTTATATTCAATATACTTGATTTCATGCTCTAATAACATTGCTGATTTATTTCTTCCATTAAGTAATCCTCTTGACTCTCTCTAATAATTAAATTGTAAGTTGTTTTCCAGAAGAGATGAAAGTGAAGCTATGCTGCAGAAAGGAATAGAAAAAACCCTGGTCATTATACATGTATATCAAGACTTTATTAATTTACCACAGACACTTTCTTTTAAAGTGAAGAATTAAGATACTCGGCAGCTGTATTTGCAGAGATAAACAAATTTATCACACATCAAGTCTCTCTGCCAGCTTTATTTATAAGACATTAATAAATCTGTTTCCTTTCATCCTCAGTCACATACTTATCATCTGATGATGTTTCTTTGTGGTGCTCTACTGAGGTATTTAAAAAAGATTCTCACAAGCAGTTTTAAAGCCTGCTGATTAAATATACACATCTTCATACTTATATACTCTGATAAGTTAGTAAATCATTTAACGACACATTGCAAAACACTTCAGATGTGAGAATAAAAGTAATTTCATGGCCATTCAACAACACTCCCTTTCTGTTAAAATATGGTGCAACTGAATTCTGATTCTAGATTAAGAGAGTAGCATACATCCAATTGCTTCCCTGCAAATGATTTTCCAGAAATTATCCTTCTCCTTTTCCTCTCTTCCAGTTTCTCAATTGTATATATTTATGAAGTTTCAGACATTCTGATTTCATAATCTGAGCAAAGTTTCTGATGCTTCTAGGATGCACTAAATACTTTCAAGTCTGTAACCAAGTTAGTGATGTTCTTGAACTGACTTCCCTCATGCCTATATGAAGTTAAATCCCTGACCACCGAAGAGGTCATCCTCTCTTGAACAGCCTTCGACCCAGGTTTAGGACACCCATTCTTTTCATTTTCGAATAATGATGACCTATGAAACATCCTAACTGAAGCTATTTTCATAGAGTAAAAGTTATCCTATGATTTCCTAAATGAAATCTGAAGGGAAACATAGGAAGACTTTGAAACGGATATTTTTGTTAAACTTCAGTTGCAGTTGAAGGCCCAGAAAAAGAATCTATACACAAAGACATAAGTAAGGACATTAAAATATTTGTGTTCTCTCTCTCACTATATATTTATAAAATATATGGTGAGAATGAACCCACTTTTTTTTCATTAATTATGTAGAAATACACAAGCATGTAAAAATCTCACTGGTCTCTAGAGGGTAAAGGAAAAAACCACTACTTTCCCATACAGATTACTTTACATAACAGTGATCTACACAGCAGGTGTGAGATTCCATACATTCTTTTGCCTCACATCCCTGGCCAAAATTGTGAAGAATCCCACTTAATTTCTGTTTTTCAGCATGTCTCATTCCTAACCCTGTGGGGGTGGGCGGAGCCCCAGTGGCTCTGCTCTGGAGAGGGCCTTGCTGAGGAGACAAGAAGGATTGCACAACCCCCGCCAGACCCCCAAGATAACAAAGCAAGCTTTCCTGTCATGGCGACCTTTCAAAGGACCCACAAGCCTCCACGGGGTATTATATAGATCTGTTGTAAACGATTGGCTTGGTACCCTCTCCCCTCCCACCCTAGTTCCCCATAAAACCCCCTGAGTCTCCCTAATCCCCAGCGTATCTCGTCCCCTGGTACCCTTCTCTGGTACCTTTGCAATAAAGCTACTTCATGCGGAACTGCCAAACGAGACCCTCTCTCTCTCATCCCGGGCCGGCTAAAAGAGAAGCGAACCTCGCAGGGGCAGGAGCTGAAAACCACTAAGCTGAAATCACCAAGCTGAAATCACCAGAGCTGAATCACTGCTCTGCCCCCTGCTGAGGCTCTCTCTGCCAACTGAGGGAGTGCTTCGGACCCCCTAAGGAGTTGTCTCTGACTAGATACTTTTTGGGGTGGCTCCAGCCTCCTCAGGTCAGGAGCTGCGGACCCCAATACCAGCTGGAATATAACCCTGTATCACTGAATGTTAATCTGCAGTCAAGGACAAATTCTGCCTTACTTCAGAGTTTTCTTGCCTTTTTATTACTTTTTATTTCATTATTTATACTCTCTTCTCTCTCTTTTTAGTCTCTCTCTTTAGAATAAGAGATGTAGTGCTACTTGCAAGAAGCCTTTAAACTTTGAATTGCCCTGACATGCGCATATTCTGGACAATTAACAAAATCCCATCAAATTTGATGGTATCAGAAGTAATTTATATTTTAAACAAAATAAAAGGAAAAATGAAATTTCTCATCCTGCTCAGTTAGCAAGAGTTCAGCGAACCTTGAGGTCACTGAGATGTAAGAAGCTATCAGTAACTGAAGACAAAGGCAAAAAATCCTGACAGTGCTAATATTGAAATCCATGGAGCATAACATCCGATGCCATCAATATCACATATAGTTATGGTCCCTAAACTGGTCAAATTTAAAATGGGGAAAAAAGAGATAGGGAAGAGCAACAAAATGGAGAGAAAAATCTCCCATCTTTCAAACTGAAAGAGGGGAAATTTAGGTTAGATATTAGGAAAACAATTATTTCCTGTGAAGCACTGGAACAGGTTTCTCTGAGAAGTTGTGGATTCCTGTCTTGGGCTGACTTATGATGAAAGTGTATTCCCTGATTCTCTGCTTTATACCCCAAAATGGTTGCTGTATCTGTGAGTTGGGTCCAGAGGAGGAGGGAGCCCTGGTCTTGTTGGCAGTTTTTTCCAAATCCGCACTCCTCAGGTGTCCAGGGTGTGGTGCAGCCTGGGTTTTGCTTGGCTAGCTTGGTTTTGTTAGCCCAGGTGAGAGGTTTTTCCTTGCCCTGGCCTTGGAGAAGTTGCAGCAGCAATCCTTTGGGAATTTTTCGAGGTGACCTGGACAGCTTGTTTGGTCCAAGACCAGAGAGAGAAAACGGGAGCTGAGGGAGAGGGGTCGGTCAGGACCAGCAGGGGAGAGGGGCTGCTCCGTCTCAACCCCACACTGGGGAAGCTGAGCCTGGCACAGAAAGCACACCAAGCCCACCTGCTTCATCTGCTGGTGGAGAGGAGCTCGGTGCCAGAGGTTTTCATCTGTTTGCCCAATCTGCTGTGTGAAACTCCTGTTTGTTTTTCCTCCTGACACCGATACCAGTGCCATCCTCTACCTTGTGACATCAGTCAGTACTATTTCCCTGGAATTTTTGTGTTTTGTTCCAGTGTGTGTGTGGGATAAGGTCTAACATTTTAATATCTAGCATTTCTTATTTTTTTTCCCATGCCTTATGGGCATTCTGTTAGTAAACTGTTGTTGTTGCTCTCTATTTTTATTTATATTCATCCATAAGTATTCATTTCCAAATGATGAAAAGGGATTGTTGGAACACTTTTAGAGGAGATAACTCATTCCAGAGTGTCTTCTCCTAAATTTGTCTTTAAACTGAGAGACAGTGCCCCATCCCTGGGAATGTTCAAGACCAGTTTGGATGGAGCTCTAAGCAACCTGGTCTAGTGGAAGATGTCCTTGTTGAGAGGAAAGATGTGTACTAATGTCATTATAAATAATTTGATGGGTGAAGGTATGGGTGTTATGTCTTTGAAATGAGTCTTAATGTCTCTGCTAACTTTGGGCAGCAGGTTTGTTGCAAAGCCCAGCCAGCTTGTCTCCTAAAACAGACAAGTGAGTCTGCACAAGCCTGAACTTCTGAACTTAGGAGTAAAACAACATGTTGAAGAGGGGAATATGTGATAAGTGTTTTGGGAAGGCTGTACCTTCCTAGTAGCTCAGCCAGTGGGGAAAGGAAGAGGGCAACATGCAGCTGGGAGTTTAGGTAAAAAGGAGGCTGTGCCCTCAGAAACCTGGAGAAAGAAAACCCTGTGGGTGTGTTCCCCGGTGGACTCTCTCCCTTTATTCAAATAAATTTTCAGGACTCCTCTGTCTCCTTTACGGACGCTAGCTTTCCATATTGTGATTTTCTATACACAATCCATAGTAGGGGGTTGGAACTGGGTAATCTTTAAGGTCCCTTCCAAACCAAACCATTCTATGATTCTAGGATTCTATAAGTAATAGTCTCTCTATTTAGAAATGTGTAGACAAAATATATGCCATCAGCTTTAGAGGAAAAAAAAAAAAAGCAATTATGGAAAAGAATCAACAGATGGCTACAGCATAATGACAAATACACAAAGTTAAACAATGAACACTTATTCCTAATTTTTCATAGGACAGCAAAGGAAAATCATGATACTATCACAGTCACAGTCAGCAATTCAAAGTCATAAGAAGGAATTACATTCTCCACACAAAATGTGATTAAATAGTGAAATTCACAAGAGACCAAAAGCATAAATGAATTCATAAGAAGATAAGTTCATGCAAGAGATATCAATTTCCAGCCACTAAATACAGTGGTTTGATATAGCTGCTGGCTAATAAAGCCATTAATCTGCTTATGTCTGGAAGCTGAAGGGGGAAGGGCTTCTCTGCTTTACTATGTGCTTGCCTAGGATCTGCTACTGGCTATTGCTGGGGACAAGCCATTTGGCTGGATGGATAATGATATCCCTCACTACGGAAATTCAAAGCTTAAAAGGAAAGCTATAATTGCAGAAATACTTCATTTTCAAAACAACTGTGGAATAATTTCATAGCAAATTACTTGTAAATATAAATAGCTACTATTGCTCATCTAAACCACAGTATGTAGATGGTCAACACTGATACTTCAGTTTGCTAAATGCAGAACAAACAGTTCTGCAGTTGTACTCCGCTATAACAGCTGTACTAATAAAACAACAAATTTTAACCTTTTGGAAAAGTACTTTCTAATATATTGTTTTACAAATCAGATTACAAAACTGAGAATCATCTGACATCAAATGGTTGTATTTTACACTGATCTTTAACTCCAAGGTTTTAAAAAATGATTATTCAAACAAAAAGATGTAGGAAGAGGTGGGATGGAGTTGAGCTGTGGGCTGTGGGACACACCTGCAGAAGAACATGGCAGCACAAAGAAGCACATGGCAGCACAGAGAGGCTTGTGTCCACCTGACCTTGGGGAGAGAAGGTGTCACATGGCAGACCCCTACAGGAGAGGAGCCTTCCAAAAGCTGACAGACGAGTGAACAGCCCGTGATCACCCCATAGAAGGACATTTAGAAAGTCTGTTGCTGGTATGGCAACATGGGATAGGTCAGGTAGTGAGAATTACCATGTCAGGAAATACTGTGCCTTGAAAAAGTGTATTAAGCCAGCTCGTTTCTTTGAATGAACTGTTCAGATTCCCTGTCAGCCTGGATCCATGTCATGGTCACTCACAAAGAGAGACTATAATCACTCCCACATGTTGGGCTGTGTTTGCCTGCTAAGACTTTGCTTATCTCCTTCAATCAATGAGAATCCAATTAATAAAAATAAATAAAAATTAAAAATATACTTTGAAATAATTAGATTAGGGACTGGCAGTTGTAGTGTTCAGCTAGACCATTTCCCTTGCATTTCCACAATAGCCAACACCTGTGCTTTTCCTTAAAACCATGTTGAAAACCAACTGCAGGATTGGAACATCACAATTTTCTTCAATCTTTTAAGTTGTTGGTTTTTTTGTAAATGTTACCTATCTCTAATATCAATTTCATTCCTTGGTGCTGAAATAATCAGTGGACTGATTATTTTGGTGACTAAAATGTAGTGCAAAGTGTTTAGCCTGAATATCAGCTTTTGCTCAAAGCAATCTTACTTTGCCTAATGGCAACTGCTGAAGTTGTACGTTAGCCATCTTATTCATTATATGAACTGGATGGACAATGTCAGGCTCATGTGATGATCATCATCACAGCATAGGACCTTTCCATCATTGGGGATGACCATTATGAACAGAATAAAGTTTTTTCTGAGCTGAAGAAGAACACCCATCTTTGGGAGAGCATGGAGGACTCTAAGAAGCTAAAAGACAGCTGACCTCCCCTGCTGAGATTCATGGTTGTAAAAGATGGGACTGAGGTCAAGGCTTCAATTCTCATTATCAAGATTTCAGTCACCTCCATTTATTTTTTGCTTGTTATCTAGCTGTGACCTGCTGAAGACCCCAAGTTGCTCTGAGGTCCTAATAATTTTATCTGCCACACCAAGTCGTGCTCATGTAGCGATAAAAGCCATGTTACCTCTGTATGCCTTGATGGGCTTTGTTTGCTGGAGGTGTGAAATATTGAGATTGCACAATTCCATCTCATTCCATCTCATCTCATCCTCTGCCTGAAGAAATGTTTTTTGGCTTGCTGCTGATAGCTCAAAGAAATCTATCCCTGAATAGGTAGAAGGTCATTCAAATTGGTAGAAAAACACATCAAACTTATCACAGTCTTCCTGGAAAACTGAAGCTTTTTCTCTATTCACCTCAAGTCCTGCTTATATCTATCTTCACACACATACATACAGACAATCAAGTGGTCATACCAATCAATCAGCATCTGGCTTTAAAGCATCCATATGCTCAAGCCATACAGGAAGAACATATTGAATAATAATGGCTTATAAGTATTGCCAGGAATAATTCCCTGTTTGCATCTTGTGCCTACACTGCTGTTACTTTCTTTTCTGGTTCTTTGCTTTCCTTCTTCCACAAATCATTTTCACAGTGAAATCCTTTTCTAGTCAAATTTCATCACACCATGCCATGTCAAATCAGGGACACAGAAGTTAACCACAAGATACAGTAGTTCTGGGTTGTATTTATCATCTTCTTTCATAACTTATATTCAAGACACTAAGCAAAAGTCTGGAAATAGGGAAATGTTTGCAAAGTAAGCTCTTCTGCTTTTAAAGAAGCAAGAATTTCACCATGTTTGGCAAGATAAATAATTATTAGAACCATAAAATAGACTGATAAAAATAAGTGCTCTTTTGTTACAGGGTAAGAATATAAAGAATAGAAAGCAAATTTTAGTGGCAATAAATAGTATTTTATATCTTGTTATCCTGAACCTTTCTCAGTTGCCTTCAGGTATTTCCAAATTCATCAACCAAGATAATTAATTAAATGAAGCTCTGAATTCACGTAAAGGAAGATGATGGGGGTCTGCCTTAATGTGTAAACTACTCATCATCCAGTACATTGCAATGTAGCTCTATTAAGGTCAATTTTCCCTGTTTAAGAATAAAAATCTGAATAAAGCCTGAGCAACGTGGAAGTACGAAAATATGCCATGTTGTTACACTGTCTCCTAATCTTGAATGTCTTCTGAGGTGTCTTCTTCTTTTAAATTTGCACTGAAACTAACTTTATTTGTCACCTAGTTTAAGCCATCTTGTCTAAAGAAGAAAATAACATAATTATAAAGCCTTTCCTTAGCAAGAGAGTCACATCGGCAGGAGCTTTAAAAGCTTTTTAACTAATAAAAAAATCACAGAGGTTTGCAAAAGAATAACTTAATAACAGATACATAAATATATATGTCTACATATATTTGAGATACCCAAAAGTGATTCTTTTGCCTCAGTACTGAAATACGTCACGGAACAATGTGAGAAGGGAGAGACAAAAATATTTTGCCTAAAAACATGTTGTGTAACACAAGCAGAAAGAGAGTAGAACAGTGCCTTTCTGAAATATAATGATGTGGAAAAAAAATAGTAGTACTCAATACCAAATGAAAAATAACGCAACTTACAATCAAAGGACATCAGAATGTGCAGCCTGTAAAATTACAAAAATAAGAATGTTGAAAATAAGGACAGGGTATTACACAAAATTTAAAAGTTAAAGTGCTAATTATATAATTTTATTTTTTTTTTAGCTTTCTTGAGAACTAAAATGTACAGAAGAAACAAGATTTTTTTACTTAATCTGAATCACAAAACCTAATGCAGTATTTTGGTGTGCTTGGGCTCACACAGTCACATGATCACATACCAAACTATTAACAAGGCATTTAATGAGCAAGATTCCAATTGCCACTCCCTTTTGGCAAAGCTTTGCTGGCTACCTTTGAATCAATCACTTGAACAAGGTACTGTATAACTCACAGATATTTGTTTCCACTTAACCAGGCACATTTGGAGCTGTCAGCAGCATTTACAAAACTTTCAGTGAACTAAAACTTACCACGGGCTGCAGGGGAATTTTTGCTCTGGCATCTGGAGCACCTGGAGAACCTTTTCTCCCTTCTTCTTCCCTGTTGTCTGCAGGGCTGTTTCTCTCACATATTCTCACTCCTTTCTCTGGCTGCTGTGCCAGCAGTTTTCCTTCCTTCTTAAATCTGTTATCTCGGAACTACCTCCGAGCTGATGGGCTTGGCCTTGGCTCCTATTGGCATTGGCTTTCCTTGAGATGCATGGCACATTTTGGTCACTTGGGATATGCATTTTTAACAAATTATCATTTAATTAACATGATCTGTAGTAACAATACACGAGATCTTAATCTCAGAACCGTGTTCTGAAATAAAATAGTTTTTCCTTGAGGTTTATGATGGAAAAAATATTTTCATTCACCTGAAAGGTGAGAGGAAATATCCTATTCTGTAGGAGAAGTGAATTTTCTTTCTCTTTCCTGAATGCACAGGCTTTTTGCAACACCAGTACCTTAGAAACAGGGGAACAAGACATTGCTGCATGAGAGGGGCAAAAAAAGTGAGTGACTTTTGGCCATTTTAGAAGTTCCATGAAATAAGGATTAATTACAACAGTTCTGAAGAGTTATGTTTCCCAGAAGATAAACAGAATCTTGAAATTATACATATTAAAGATTCTAAGTACTTTTAATCATGTTCTAAAAAATAGCAGAATGAAAATAACAAAAGTGAGTAGATATGCTCCTCACTTCATAAAAGTTCAGAGGAGCTATAATGGAATAAAAACCATTAAATTCCTGCTAGACAAGTTTTACTGAGTACTGATGATTTTTTCTCTCATTTTCTCTTGAAGATAATTCACTGTATCAACTTTTCAGATGAAAAAGAAAATGGAAATTGGCAATGGAAAATTTTCAGATCGGTATAAAAGATATTTTTTGCATATACTCCTTATTTTAAGGGAATCTCTCATTTTTTAAATTAGTAAATTGTAAATATCTTATGGAAATCTGCTGTGTTCAAAAGTAAGTAAATAATCCTAAGTTAATTTTTGAGCAAACATTTACTGAGCTTTATTATTTAGTTAGGCTGACAAGTACATACTCACCAGTTTGACAGTTTGCTCATAGAAATGCAGATGTGTGTGTAAGAGATGCTCAGATGCTCAGAATCTCTCTGATTAAAAGCAAATATACACCATTGAAACAGAAAAATAAACAGTAAGGAGAAACTAAAAGGACATCTTTATCCCTTTAATATATATTTTTATATAATTTTATAAGTAAGTAATATTCTATGGGAAAAAATTCTATGCAGATTTTCAAGTTATCGTGGTAGACTGAAAACATCAATGTTCTAAAAGCTATTGACAGCAGCTATACACTTATGCACCTAATATTTGTACTCTGACCCCTTAAATTTCTCAATAGGAATGCCATGAGAAAAACTCACCATTATTAATCTTTTAATAAAATCTTTTGGTATTCATTTTTAATGTTTAACATTAATGTTGAACATTAAGGTTCACCCAAGGCTATGAAGAAGCTATGTTGAACACACCATAAGACAAATATTTCCTCTGTTTAAAACTATGTTATTGTGGAGTACTATTTGCAGATTCTTTAGCACTTAAGTGACCAAAAAAAAAAAAAAAAAGAGTCTACTGGCTGATCCATCATCATTTTGTATGATTGAGGAAATTGTATTTTCATGAATAACATAGCTCAGTGTATTTGTCACCTCACTTGAAATCACTGCCTAAGGAAGCTGATGATCTCTTTGAAACCTCCATTTTCAAAGAGTTAACTCTCGTAATGGAGTTCACTACTCAACTGAATTACTGCTGCTATGTGTGGAAATTCCCTTGGATTCACACCCTCATTTCTTGCTGGCATCTTTGCTGGACAGAGTTCCTGGCAGTGCTCTGTCACTGGTTGTGGCTGATGCATTAGTTTTCCAAGGCACATACTTGAGAGCAACTCTGGACAAAATTAGAGATCTGGAGAAAAACACAAAAATGAAAAGGTATTATCCAACTATTTTTATATTTAGAATCCAAATCAGTGCCAGCCAAAGGATACTCACAGCACTAACTTATTTAAATAATGTTACTGGATAAATTTTGTAAGCCTAAAATCTGCAGACACAATCAACAAAGCAGCAACTGAAGCAAGTGAGAGAGTGAGATATCGTCTTGAAATACTGAAAAGACCCACTGCAACCAGACATGCTTGATCAGAGAAAGAGATCACTCTTCCAATACTCATAAAAAAGCTTCCAAAAAGTAATATCTGAGGCCTCCAATATTAGAAGGATGTGACCCTCTTGGGGTCCAGAGAAGAACCATGAAGATGATCAGAGCTGGGGCATGATGCAAGGCTGGGAGAGTTGGAGTTGTTCAGCCTAGAGAAGAGAAGGCTCTGCCAAGACCTTATAGCAGCATTTCAGTACCTAAATTAGGATTTTAAGAAAGCTGAAGAGGAGGTTCTTACAAGGACAAGTAGTGACAGGACAAGAAGTAATGGTTTTGAACTGAAAGAGGGTAGATTTAGATTGCATATCAGGAACACTATGACAGTGGTGAGGCACTGGAACACATTGTCTGATGGCCCAAACCATTCTATAATTATATGATTCTGCAGCCAACAGAACTGTAGATGTAAATATATCTACTATTTCCTTCATGAAGATCAAGGTAAACTACATAAAATGATACTGAAAAATCTCAAGGAATTGGGTATATTTTTGCAGAAGTTTAGCATAGGATAAGCTAAGCCTATTTTCTTCACAAATTTAAAAGTAAATCAAGTTAGAACAAAATCCAAACCAAAATCAAGATACCTTTAATTAGTAGAAAACATTTGTTACAAGGATAAGTTAAAATAATAAAGTTAGGATGAACAGGGGGATATAGAAAACCTCAAAAGTCTTAAAAATATTAATTAACATTAAAAATTAACAAAAAGCCCACTCATTTTTATGAAAGTGTATAAACCATAAATTTCAGATTTTTATAACAAGAAGAAATTTAAAATAGCTTAAAGTGGTGAGCAACACATTCCAGCAAAATGTGAAAAGAAAATAAATTTTGCTTCATTTTACAAAGTCAGTTTGTTGGTACAAGAGCCCTTGAAGGAGTACGACATCAGGAAGCTGTAGGGAGGACACCTACCCAAAACAGGAAACTTTAATCCAACAGAGAATGCTATTAGCAGGACCTGTTGGTTTCACCAAATCATTTTTAAAGGAGACTAAAAGTACGGTGTGAACACATTCACTGTGATAGTTACATTTCCATTGTATTTATGTGCTGAACTCAGTCATGTCGGAATCATCGGAAAAGTGTGTGGGATTGCTGGTTAACAGACACCTGAATGTGAGCCAGCATGTGTGCCCAGGTGGCGAAGAAAGCCAATGGCATCCTAGCCTGGATCAGCAATAATGTGGCCACCAGGATCAGGGCAATGATTTTCCCCCTGTACTGGGCACTGGTGAGGCCACAGCTCAAATCCTGTGTCCAGTTGTGGGCTCCTCAGTTCAGGAAGGACCTTGAGGTTCTGGAATGTTTCCAGAGAAGAGCAATGAAGCTGGGGAAGGGTCTGGAGGTCTGGAGCACAAGTCTGATGAGGAGCAGCTAAGGGATCTGGGGATGTTAAGCCTGGGAAAAGGAGGCTCAGGGTAAACCTTTTCACTCTCTACAACTCCCTGAAAGGAGGGTGTAGCCAGTTGGGGATTGGTCTCTGATCCCAGGTAACAAGCATGAAGATGAGAGAAAACAGTCAAAAGTTCTAGCACTGCCTTCTTTCTTTCCCAGTTCAGCACTTTGATGGGGAACCAGACCTGATACAGAACCTGCCTTTTGCAGACGCAAAAATTCAGCCCTTGGGGTGTGGATTTGTAAGAAATGTTTGATAAGTTTTAGTTATGAATATAGCATGGTTTGTTAATTGTAAAATTAGAATAGTGTTACCCTAAAGAGGCCTCTTGTCTTGGAAGGTACCTTATCAGAGTTGATAAGGTTTCTATGACAACCTGGGTCTCTGCCTGGAGATTTTTCCCTATTGGTTCTTTTCCCTTTCCCTTTTCTTTTTGACCTTTTTTCTTGTCCGTCATGGAATTCTTATCTTTATGGTCTGAGGGTTCAGGCCAGTGGTTGGCAGAGTCCCTCGAGACCACTCCCAAATCTATCTTGGATCCAAATCTATTTGGATTTGTTTAGGTAACTTTGTTGGAATGTATTGTTTGAGTTGTTCTATTGGCTTGTAAAGATGATACCCACCCCCTTTGAACCCCATGTACAAAAACGCCCTGCAGATCCTGTTCGGGGTCTCTCTCCAAAGCCTCAGGACAGAAGCTGAGGGTCCCCATGACCCACCCCGAATAAAACCTCTGAATCCTGAGTGTCTCTGAGAGTCCCCTCTTTCAAACCACGGCTATTACAGCATAAGTCAAACCTGCCTGCTGAGCCAAGACTCACAAAACAGCATTGTTGTAGCGTAACAGAGCAGCTGGGTTGGCCCAAGAGACCAAGCAGGGCCAGGGAGAGTTACGCAAAGCAACATTAGGGCACTTTCAGAGCACAGTTTCTAGCCAAGGTGCTAGTGAGGGAGAAGGGACAGTCTGTGGTGATACCAGTCTGCTCAGCAGCTCACTTATTCCAAATTAGCTATGGACAGAGAAAGTACTACAAGGCTTCTCATCTGCCTTGTATTAGTTTTCTACAGGGAAAGAATTATTGCTGCTGCTACTGTAACTTTATAACCCTTGCAATTGCTATTATTATTTCTATGGAAGAAAATGACAAAACATTAGTTATTCTAGATAGAAAGGGAATACACATCTTGAAGGTCAAGGAAAGTCTAGCTTTTATCACCATACAATAAAATTACTTTTCCTTTTACTAGTTAAAGTATCAAATTGAGAGAAGAAAAAAAATTTAAACAAATCCAATTTCAATTACTTGTTCTAAACTTTTTTATTATTATTATTATTTACAAGGAATAGATATATTGGGGGAGGGGAATAGTTTAGTTTTAATTTTATTTTAGACATTTCAGTTTGGAGAAAATATATCCAATGAAAAGTTTAGCATCATCTGGGAGGTAGACTATACCTGTTTTTACGTGGTAACTTGGGGCTTCTGGTGTTCATCTAGATTTAGAAGTTCAGATCAGTTATCTCCACTTTTTGACAAAATATGATCTCACATCTTTCTTGTTCTGGGGGTTCCCCAAACTATAAGGCTACAAAGAATTTCAACAAGAGCCTTGTGTAAGTTATAGAATCCAACCCCCTGCCATGGGGGGTGGGAACCTTCCACTAGGCCTAGTTGCACAGAAATTCATCCAAACTGTCCTTGAACACTTCCAGGAATAGGGCAGCCACAGCTTCCTTGGACAAGCTCATCCAGCAAAGAACCACCCTTACAGTAAACAATTTCTTCCTACCATCTAGCCTAAGCCTACTGCCTTTCAGTTTGAAGCCATTCCCCCTTGTCCTGTCACTCTAGACCCTTGTTGGTAGCCTCTCCTCATCTTTCTTGTTGGCTCCCTTCAGGTCGTGGAAGGACACAATTAGGTGACCCTGAAGCTTCCCTTTCCAGGCTGAACAATCCCAATTCTCTCAGCCTTTCCTAACAGCAGAGGTGCTCCATCCCTCTAATCAAATCATTATCTTGTTCAAACAAAGTTTTCAGTATAACAATAAATGCAGCAGACAGACCTACCAGAGTAGGAACCTTATGAGAACTTGTATAATTCTGCTCACTTAACCCAGCAAAATTACGTTTTTAGCACTACCATTGCAAAAAGAGAATAGTATAAGTCCATTATTGCTGACTAAAGGCAAGAGACAGCAGTAGAAGTTCTCAGTATGTCACTTTAATCCATTTTCAGGAGTAAGCCAGTGGCCTTCCATAAGTAACTTCCTAATGCAGGATAAAATTTAGTTATCACAAGTACATGTTGTAAATTCAGCTGTTTGTTGTCATGTTCACATTTTGAACCAAATGTGGATCCTGCATGCCCAAGGGTAAGCAGTAACCACAAATAACTTGGGAAATGCTCTGGTCAATGGTAAAAAACACTGATGGCTTATTCAGAACAAAACCTGCAAATTCTCAGTCACTTGAAACTTTTTTCAGCAGAGAAATTACTTGTCAGGATAAAATGTATTTGTTCTTATCCACGTTTTTTAGTCTATCTTTGACTGACAAAGTCCTCAGGTATTTGTAGTTAGAGCTTAAAAGGCAGGAAGTTTTCCCTTTGTATTTCTTTAAACTAGTAGATATTACAATGATTATTCATCAATATAAAACACAGTTGGTACAATATCCAGCAGTACAATATCATTTTAAGATATGATCGTTTCATGGGAAAAAAAAGTAAATTCCTCATCCAGAGAGACAGAACCTGAAAAAAATTGAAGATGCACTTAAAAATCCATGGTAATTTAAATTGAAAAACCTTTAAATGATATTTTGCTTAAGCTTTAGTTCTCAAAATGGACTTAATATATGGGTCACTTGTTAACAGTAAACATTTCTCTTTGTGTAGACAACATTCATGTTCCAGCTTAAAGCATGGCAATACACCAAAACAGTTTCTTATTGCT
The DNA here is from genome assembly GCA_017589585.1 of Phylloscopus whistleri. Lineage (NCBI taxonomy): Eukaryota > Metazoa > Chordata > Aves > Passeriformes > Phylloscopidae > Phylloscopus > Phylloscopus whistleri. The sequence continues at coordinate 265,506 of JADMLD010001219.1, forward strand.
GGTGGAGTGACACCCTTCTAAGAGAGAAGTAGTAATATTTTTTTGATATAAAATAGTAATTTAACAAAGTCGATAGTAAATGTGACAGTTTAAGAAGATTCAAGGGCAAGGTACACTCAATTATTTACTGCATAGAGGATCTCAACTTTCTGTGTAATTTAGGAAAAGGAAAAAAACCAAACCAGTATTTACCATGCATACAAGTCATCCTATCAAACCTTCCTTTTAAGTAGTTAATTTTCTGGTTCTACCTATCACACTGATGTGGTGAAAAAATACAATCAAAGGCAAAATGCAGAACAGCAAATAGGAAAGCTTATCAGGAACATTGGATAGTTTGAGCTTCATAATCATCTTCTCCTTATCCCATCCCTTCTGCCCCAGAAATATTTTCTCTCCCAGTCTGACTTCTAAAGAAGGAGAGAACAAGAGATGTTTGCTGTGAGATTTCTTGTATTACACTTATAGGAAAAGCTCCTTCTGGGATTCACAGGAAGCTGTATTATACACAGTAGAGAGCTCCTCCAGCATCCAGCAATTTTCAGCAACAATCAAAATGTGTGAACAACATGCAGAAATGCTGAAACAGCTTTCATGTCAGGTACTTCTGGAATGAAAAAGCAGTGTAGTGCCTTTGCTGCCCACCTCTGCTATACTTCATCTCACAGAAAATTCGGTCTTATGTGCTGTACAGCCTTACACGCTCATTAGAAGATTTTATGTGTATACACACATTTTTTACTAAATAGGACTTCTGCTGATGTTAGGAGCTAGTTTAAACACAGAAGTTCGAGGGAAACTAAGCCTCTGTGAATAAAACAGATTGAAACCAAAAAGTTTGGAAATATACTCATGATTAAAACCAGGTGAGGTTAGATGTTGGTGCCAAAACAACTTGATATATTTTATTTAATAGTAAAAGAGGCAGGGAGGGAGGCAGGAAGGGAGGGAGGGAGCAAGGGAGGGAGGAAGGAAGGAAGGAAGGAAGGAAGGAAGGAAGGAAGGAAGGAAGGAAGGAAGGAAGGAAGGAAGGAAGGAAGGAAGACACCCTTTGGTGTGAGGGTCTGTTCCAGCCTCGCAGCTGGTAGCCCTGGGGCTGCAGTCTCCATGCAAAGATGCTAAGCTGTGAATGCACTCTTAACTTCATCAATGAGTAGTGGAGAGCCTCATTCAGGGTTTTGGTGGTTTTCTCTGCAGCTTTTGTACAGTTTTGCTCTAATAGGCAAAGATCCTCCATTAATATGTTTAAGCCATAAATTATAACACGCAATCTGCCTTGAACGGCTTGCTAGTACATTTAGACATATGCTGCCCATGGTTGATATGTAGAACTGAAGCATATTTCTAAAATTTAATCAGCATGGGGGATAAGAGGGTTATTTATCTTTGTTTACTTTCTTCATTCTTTTTTTCCTGGTAATAATAATGTTGAGAATCACGGAAAGCACCAGCAGTGAAATTCCTTAAAGGTTTCAGATATGACTGCTTGGAGATATTTTCTTTCTTTTACAACAACTTGTACAATTTTATCATTACTATAATGAAAATCTTGTATTTGGATTTTACTATCATTTACTCCTATCTCAATTTTCTGCTATTTAGAGCAGGGTTTAGGCGTTTGAGTCACTACAAAAAAAAAATCTTGTTTGGCTGAAATCCTTAAAACAGGATTCTATTTAGTATAAAAGAACTACTGGTTTCTATTGATATTAACCAAAAGTTGCTTTACAAAATCAAAATTATATCCATCTGAGTAGAAAACTTTTTTTTTTTCTGAAAAAAGAGTTTTCAATAAGAGGGAAAAAACCCCCAAAATACCATTTGTGATCTCACAGAATCCCACGTACTTAGAAATTCCTTTGTTTGTCTCCACTCTTGTTAACCCAGTCCCTCTCCCTACCAAACATATTATTTCTAAAACATAGATTAAAAATTTTAATTTTAGATTAGTCCTGAAATCTCTATATGAAATATGGTGGATATAGAGCTTTAGAATAAAATGAAAATATATTTGAAATTCTTCCAAGTACTACTTTTTGATCAGTGTTCTGCATTCACATTTTATGTCCTAAAATTGAGATTGAGCATGATAATTCACACACAGGAGAATTTCATTAAAGCCTTGTTGAAAGAAACTTCCCCACTAATCACAGGATCACAGGACCATCATTGATCAATCAGTGACTCAAATTCATCTCATAAGTTAATCTGAGTCATTGCAATCTTCTGTTTTTCTGATTCCAGGTATAAAAGAGTTGCTGTTCTCAGTTCAGCTATTAGTCGGCATGTGTCTACATCATAGAATTTCTCTTTTATAAATTAAACAAGTTATTGATGTGCTCAGAAGTGTTTATGTCCATTAATGATGCACTGTAGGAAGCATTCTCAAGTGATGCTCGTGTTGTACTCAGGTAATTATTTTAATAATGGCTCCTCATAGCAACAGCTGGAAAAAATGTAGAGGGAAGAGAGAGAAAAGGAAGATGAAAATTTCAGGTTTGAGAATCTATTAATTGTAGGAATTTTCATAAATACCTGAACTGGAAAAATAATCCCATTTTGACTACTGGAGTATTTATTATATATTATTATATCTTGAGGTTATATAGACAGGAACAGCACAGTAAAAGGACTTTGACCTTTATATTTCAGAATAAGAAATGCACTCTAGTCTAAAAGAAGAAAGAACAAGCAAGTTCAAGACCTCGTGCGGGGAAGATAGGAGTAGGTTAGTGTTCCCATCCTTCATTCCACCCCAGATGCCATCGACTCTTCATCACTAAACTTGTGGTCAGTACCTGACAAAAGGCAAATATAGACAGGTAGAGATTTGAGAAACTTCAAATTAAAAAAAAATAAAATAAAATGCACTGTCATAAGAGTGGCTGCTGACGTTCATTCTCTTCTGCAAAATGGTCATTACTGAACAGATGGAGCAAAAAAAAAAGACACGAGGAGGTGACATATTCTCCAGAGAGCACATTCTTTGAAATAATAATTTATAAAATTTTAGATGACCTGTTAGAGCAAAGACATGTTGAAATATATTCCAGATCATGCAAAGAATAATATCTTTTTTTTTAAATCCAACATGCAAAAAAGCCAAGATAAATATTTAATACATAACTTGCTGATTCATCAGTTTCAGAGAGCTTAGAATGAAATCCTGAACTTTACTTTTTTTTCCTCCCTTCGATCTAAATAATTACTTTGCAAAATTATGGGAAGATACAAAAAGGCAGTATTATGGGCTTGATAACTATTTAGTCCTGCAAAGGTACCTCATTCAGTTACCAGCTGGTTGTTAGCATTATCCTCATTATCAGCATAAAACCTTTCTGGGGGGAAGATTTAGCCCTCTCTTTTTTGATCTTCAGTGGCATAAGACAATAAAACTCTGGGCTCCAGTAGCATGTGTGTATATAATGGGAATTCCCTACTGGAAAAAAATCAGGAACTTTTTCAGACTTCTCAGATGGTTTACTTCCAGAGGAGAATTGAGCTGCAAACAAGACTGTCCTGTATTCATAACAAAGGGATGCATCACAAAAGCATTAAGACTGTAAAGGTTAGGACATGTGGGCCAGAGGCCAAGGTCTGGAAGGTGGAGCAGCAAGGGTTTAAATCTGACAAATTCTTATAAATCTGACAAATTCCAATAAAGAACCCGAGACTGCATCTTGCTAAGTGCTTGACCCTCCAAGTCACACACTACTATGCCCGTTGTAAAATTTTAAATGTACACCATGTTTTACAGTAACAATATTGGTGCTGCTACTCATGGAAATGAGATAATGATTTATATTTCTTATTGTGCCATCACAATTATTTTTTGCTTTTCTGTCAATAATTTTTCCTTGTTAATTAATTGATGCATGTAAAAATATCCTTTATTTTCTGATTGCTCTCTTCAGCTCCTCTACAGAGATACCCACTTAAAAATCCTCACTGTTCTAGGCATTGAGTCAAGTTTTCAATTTTTCATTAATCACAAGGGATACAGATTATGACTTTCTTTGGTTCTATGCCATTTCAGTCTCCCACAACAACAGAAAAACTCTAGTAAGATATAGATTTCATCATTTTATAGCTAAAAAAGTTTTTCTCATTTGTCAGACTTAAATCTCCCAGTTCACCTCTTCTCTTTCTTTTTTTTTCTTTCAAAGCAATTGTATTTTGCTTCATTAGTTATAGCTGTCCAGAATTCTTTGCTAGCTACATTCTTTATTCATCAGCTTTACACATTTAAGCATTGGATAACAAATAACTTTTCAGGTTCAGATACAAGAATTTGTTTTGAATTTTAAAGAGCTATTAATTTTCTACTTCCAAATGAAAGCACATTAGTTTCTTCCAAAAGGTTATTCTTGTTTCCCAATAAAACTAAGGAGTGTCATTAACAAGACCACAAAACTTCACATAGAATAGAAGCTTGATTTGTTTCATCACTCAGTCTTACTCTTCATTTTTGATGATGCATGCTTTCGACTTCTTGACTGTATTTTATTCCTTCTCATTAATGACACAAACTTGTCTCTTATTCCTCTTTGCGAAGACCAGTTATTGATCCACATTCACGTAACTGATGTATCTCTCGGTTATCTATTAGCCATGTGTTTTCAAGCATGTAATTTAACTGAATTCTTTCCTCCTATTACAGTTTCTCTGTCATCCATTTCTGACAAGCACTCTACTTGCTTTTATTCCTTTTCTTGTGCTTCATTTTATCTAAAAAACACCCCCCAGCTCTGCACTCATTTTATAATAGTCACTGTTATTTACAGTAGTAAGAGGAACCCCATCACTATAAGTGGTTCTTGTTCTGTTCTGAGAAAATCACTCAAGAAATATATTAAATATTTACAAAACTAACAAACTTGTGTTCTGGCACTGAGCAGATCCAAAAATACTTTAAAAATTGTAATTATACACAAAGGTTCTACAGCTGTATACTTCACATGCAAGGTACCAATCATCACATCTTCCTGAAAAGTAAGCTGTACCATTTCTGTTAGAATCAACTGCTCTCCTCCAAGAGCTTGAATATTTAACAGCAACTGTGTAACCCTGAGTCACATGGGAACTGAACAACCCTTTAACTTGGCCAAGGTATACTAAAGACCAAGTCCCTGTTGTAAGCACCAGCAGGCCTTTCACAACCTAGCCCATGATATGGAAGTCACTGCTCTGTCAGAACTGACAATAGTGATGGATAAATATACCAGTCACATGTTTTTTCTAGTTGAATTCTGTCACCAAAAATATGCCTCTTCACACCATAAGGGCTATGATAATTTACTTAAGCCAATTACAGTGGCATTGTAACTCATTAGTCCACTGAGATTTTTAACCTTAATTTTATTTATCTTAGACATTTTAAGCAAAGGTAGCCATTACTTACAGTTTTTTCTCCTGAGCTAGCTCCATCTGAATCATTAAATAGATATAAACCACTTTCATGTAATTTCTGTATCTGACAAATCAGGTAATATTCCTAAGAACAACAGAAACAAGAATATGAGAAATTTACCATGACTCTGAGTAATCTGTTTCAACAGTTGCTTGCCCTCATTGCCAGCAGTTTTCACCGTCTTTCCAGTTTTGACTTTGGTGACTTAAACTTCCAGCTGTTGGATCTTGTTATGTCTTTGTTTGGCAGACTAGAGAGACCACTATAATCAAGAAAAAGGACCATGCCCTACACAGTTGATTCCTCATTTGCAAACAGTAATTCAACATCATTTTTATATGCAGATTAATAACTCAGTGGGAAAGGTGGGTAGGAATACACTGAGAGCATTCAAGTTGTGTCAATCTCTTTTCACAATAATACTGAGTTAATAGCTATGTTATTATTTAGAATATTATTTCATAAACTGCAATTTATTCATATCCCACAGCTAAGCAGCATGTAAAAACACCAAGTGGCAAAAATCTGTATTTTTTCCAAATAAAATACATAAGTATGCACAAAAGCCATAAGAATACTAAAGTGCAGGGCTCTACTTTCGATGGCTCACTGATTAGTCAAATTACCAAATTTCACTTTTACCACAGCTAGCTTGACACCAGGCTGCAGTGATTCCAGGTTTGAAGATGGGTTCCAAGCCCAACAGATGCTGGCATCTGGACATATATGAGGCCAGGTTGGATGGGGCTTGGAGCAACCTGGTCTAGAGAAAGGTGCCCTTGACATGACAGAGATGATCTTTAAGGTCCCTTCCAACACAGGCCACTCTGATTCCATTCCATTAGTCCCTGAAGCTGCAGCCCTGCACCCATTGCTGCCAGAGACTGTCACTCATCACACACAGAGTTGGGCCAGGACTTTCCAGGTCCCAACAGCTAATCCCCTCCATGCTTTTGCCCCTAGAGGCAGCCAGATGCTTTCACAGCTGGAGTTAGACATAAAGACCTGCTCAGCATCTTGCTCCTGGGTAATTTCTGCTCACAAAGTCATTTGCCTTGACTGTTACTGTTGCTCTCACACATGCTCACGGACTTACATTCATTCCAGCCCCTGGCACTGTGGACACATGGGCCCTCCACCCCAATGCTCTGACTCTCCTTGCTGCACACCTGTACCCCTGCACAAAAAGAAGAGGGACCTCCTATCTAGGGAAGAGCTAGGGAAAAAAAAATTACAAGGGTGGCAGGCAGGTGATCAGTTGCCAGACAAGAGTACAGACCAAATTATTTGCATGAGATGATCTCTTCTAATCCCTTAATCCCTTAATCTCTCTCTTTTTTTCCTCACTCTTGTTCCTCCCAAAATCACCTGAACATCTCCCTTTTCCTACCATTGATTCCTGTCCTAAACACCCTGTAAATCCTGTGTGGTCTGAAACCGCTTTTCCCCTGCAACGTACAATGTGTCCCACCCCAGAGCAATATGAAAGCTTTCATCCTTTTAGCAGGAAAGATGTTTTTCAAAACTGCTCCCCATGACACCCTGTGCTGGTTTTCATGCCTGAACACTGAGGTTGATGTCTCACCTGAGATAGCACTCATAGGAGTCTGGACAAGCTGATTGTTCTTAGGTGTTGTGGGCTTGTGTACCCACCTGTCCCTGTGAATTCTAGACAGGTCCTGATGGGTGATCCCTGTAATGGCCTGAGAGTAGCCCAGCAGGGCATTACTTGGGCTTCAAGTCTTCCTACTGTCTTTCCAAGCTCCTTTATGGGTGTGGAGATGCTCTTCATTACAGAATTGAAAAGTAGTGTGACACATACTGCATCAGCACAAAAGCTGTGGAGAGGCACCAGATAAGCGTACAAAGAAAGAGGGGAGAGGAGAAAAGAGAACACTGAGACAAGACAAGACAAGACAAGACAACGAACAAATTTTTAAAAAGTAGAACCACCTATGAAAGTGTCGGAAATCACCTGGAAGAATATAAACCCTGGAAGTTATCTCAGGCAGTACCTTGAAAGACTATCAATGCTTCCAATACTAACCATGGATGCAGAAGATGAGCCCTCATTTCCAGCTGAAATCTCGAGGATGTCAACAGGAATGATTAGCACCAGGGTTTTGTTTCCTCACTGCTCTGTGCTCCCTCCCATGGTTGCTCTCAGAGCCACCTCTGCAGCAATCACCACAGAGCCAGCAGAAAACAAACCTCATACTTGGACTCACCAGTGAGCTGATTTCTCACAGCATCAATGAGTTGCAAGAGTGCTGTACATGTCCATGACCAACAGTTAACTGCCAAATGAATATTGTCCCAATGCTTGGCAATTGCTGGACAACACTATGGGCTTTTCTCTGCGTGTATGAGGAACTTACTTAGATATGTAGAAAAAAACCCTTCTCCATAAACTTGCCACTTAAGCCTAAAAACCTTTGAATTTTTTGCAATGACACGTCACAAAATTCAACCTTTAACCAAGTACAATAACACTAACCCAGCCCCCAGTGCAGAAGCAGAGGCTGAAAAGACTGAACAAGTAATTTTCCCAACACCTGACTGTGCTGAGGCTGATTTGAACATGACATTTACAGGAGAATGATGTAAAAATAATTTCCAGAATATTCACATCCCGGACCTTGTTTCACATGACAACTAGAGATGTCAGATGGACTTTATAAAACCCCCTCATCATCTATTCTAAAAGGAAGGATACTTTCTGATGTGTTAATTAATTAGTGGCCACAAGGAACCTTTCATGTAATCACAGAAACATTATTAACAGTAATAAATTGCACCTTCCCTGAAGCAACATAAAATCAATGACTTCACAAGAAATTGTTAAAACTATGGTGATGCTTTAAGAAAAATGCTCATTTGAAATATATGAAGGGTGTGATGTTAAGGCCATTGTATTTTCATACATTTCTTGCTTTAGAGATATTTGAATTTGGGTTGAATCTATTTTTTTGAAAGTCAGTGCCTGCATTACTGGATAAGAGGAGTAGAAATACACTTTTTGTGGATAAACCTCTGGATTAATTAGGAAACCTGGTCAAGTGGCTAGTAGAAATTCAAAGTGTGATGGAATGAGAATTCCTCCTCAGGATAATTATAGGCAGCAGCATCCACAATGCTTGCTTTTTTTCAAAACTGATGTCAGCCTAGTCCTCCTAGATTTAGATTTTCCTGTCCTCGGCATGGGATTAAGCCAGAGTCTGGAGTGTGGAGAGCAGAAGGTCAGTGTCATGACTATTTTACTTTACCTCCAAGACCATCTGTCTTACATACTGTGTATAGGTTCTCAAGATTTATTTTTTGTATTTTAATGACAGGTATGCATGTCTTGGGTTATGGAAACCAAAAATGTGTATTCTATTTCATCTGTTGAAAGCAGTTGGGGAGATTTTTTTTTTCTTTATCTCTTGTAACTCTGGGAGGAGGGGGGACGGATGCCTTCTGATAATGGGCCAGCTGTTAAAACCAGGTGGGGCAGTGTTTCTTATCTCTTTCACCACCCGTCCTCCCTCCAGGGGGATATTTTTCTGCTAATGGGCCATTAACATATCCCCAAGCAGTCATCCCCAAACCATACCCCTCCCAAAGCATATGATCCCATTATGAGATGCTCCACCCAGTCGGGGGAGCCAACCATTCCTACCTGGATAAAAACTGAGACGTAGGAACACAAGGTATCTAGCTTCACCCGATTCCTGGAGAAAGATTGGACCCTTCTCACCATCACTAGACCCTTTTCTACAAGATCATCTCTACTTCAACAGAACCACATCTGCCACTCCAGGAGGACTTACTTCTGGACTGCTTCCAACACCCTGACCCACAGGGTGTCAGGTTGTATGTAGCTCTGACTCTGTCAGGGTTTTCCAGGATTGCTTGTTTGTTTGTTTGCTTGTTTGGTTGGGTGGTTTTGTTTTCTGCTACATTTGTATTGTCAATATTCCTAGTAAAGAGCTGTTATTCCTATTCCCAAGTCTTTGCCTGAAAGCCCTTAATTGCAAAATTATAATTTGGTGGGGGTGATGGGTTTACATTCTCCGTTCTGAGGAAAACCCCAGCTCTCCCTGGCAGATATCTGTCTTTCCAAACCAAGACAATGCAATATCAGGAAGCAAATTTTTGCTAAGAATGTTACTGAGGGGTAGAGGGATGAAGGAGTTTTATACAAATTGTAAAATTTCTTGAGCCAGAGGTCACAACAATTGTCAATAGTTACACATTAGTGTGTGTATTAATTTAGCCTCAAGTGCTAAAGCATCACTTAACATGTAAACTGAAGCAGTTTTTACACATAAATTAACCAGTAGGAGGTTTTCCCTTTGGTGTTGCATAACTAGAAGGAGGAAATTCCTGCTGTGGCATACTCTAGAAAACTGTTATTTTCATAGAGAATTATTGATAGAGCAGCCAAAAAATTTGTCTTTTATATTCAAGGATGATAAAAATTGTTACAAACACACATGAAGACAAACGTAAATGGAGACAGCAAGCTATCTAAAAATAAAAGTAGATGCCTAGAAAAAAACCTACCAAGTTTAAATTAATAATTAAAGTGCTCTGGAAAGGAAAACGATAATGCAGGACACCATGATGTATGGACACAATAATGTACCACCTTACAACAACTAGGTTAGGACACACCAAAAGACTACCCTCTGTCATTACTATGATCAATAAAAGTATATTTCCCATGCTGACCATTAGGTTAGATAGGAGGTAGAGAAAATTCAATTAATTACTGCTGTGTTTTGGAATCTTATATGGCCAGGCGGATTTTAATCGAACCTAGAAAAAGTTAAATTTGCTTAAGAAGAAATTAATACAAAAATGTAATCCTTTACTAGAGGCAAAAATAAATTTCCATAAAGCCAAAATTCATGATGCTTGTTTTTAGAATATCCTTGGCTTGGTAAAACAAGGTGACTAAAAAATAGTGTGGCATATTATCTTGGGCAGTGTTTTTCTCAGAGATTACTCCAAACATATCTTTTCCTCATTTACATAATTTATGTAGCTACATTGAGAAACACTTTATTAAAGCAAGCATTCATCTACCTCGTTGCCACATTAAGCCACCTCAAAACTACCTTATCAAAATTCCTGTCATGTAAAAAACTCAACCAATATCTGATTAAATATATCTGATCACGCGACCCACACACAGTTCAATTCACCACTGTAACATATTGCATAACTTTGTTATCATCTACCCAAATTAGCAAACACTTTGATTTCTGAAGTATATCATACTACTCCCACAACTGGAGGGAGTTTTATTTCATCAACAAATAATTATTTTATCAACAAATAATTATTATAATATGCCTCAGATATTTTTGTTCTCAGACATTACATTCCTTTGTACTTGTTGATACTCCAAATGCTTAACATGGATTGTTAATTCTCAAAATTTTCATCTTGCCATACTAACTCAAGGCACAGTGCCTGCCAGTTTTAGTTTGGGGGTTTTTTTGGTACTGACTAAAACATATTGTTTGAACTGTACTTTGATTTGATCACTTGTCCTAATTGGAGGATTTGTCCAAAAGCACAACACAAAATCTCTCTAACATCTTGAATTCACTACATGTTCCAGAACAAAGCAGTGACCTTGTCAAGGTGACTCATGAAAGCTCTAACACAAAGAGAACAGTAAAACCAGTGGGACCAAGTGTGCCCTCAGCATGCTTGCAGACAACGCTGAGCTCTGCCATGCAGCCACACTCTGGAGGGAAGGGATGAATCCAAAGGGACTTGGACAAGCTGGAGAGATGGGCCTGTACAAAATTCATGAGGTCCAACAAGGCAAAGTGCAAGGTGTTGCATACTGGTCAGGGCAATGCCAAGCACAAATACAGGCTGGATGGGGAAGGGATTGAGAGCAGTCCTGAGGAGAAGGACTTGGCAGGGTTGATGGATTGGAAGCTCAACATGACTGCTGCTATGTTTGCTGGCAGCCCTGGAAAGTCAAACTTACCCTGGGCTGCATCCAAAGCCCATGGGCAGCAGGGTGGGGAGGGGATTCTGCCCCTCCCCTCTGCTCTGCCCATCCCGTCTACTCTGGAGTACTTGTGTCTAGCTCTGGGATCCTCAACATAAAAAGGATATGAACTTGCTGGAGTAAGTCCAAAAAAGGGCACAAAAATGATCAGAGGACTGGAGCACCTCTCCTATGAGAACACGTTGAGAGAGTTGGGACTGATCAGCCTGGAGAAAGGAAGGGTCCATGGAGAGGTATGGAATCACAGAATAATCCTGAGTTGGAAGAGACCCAAAGGAATAATTGAAATCCAACTCCTGGCCCTTCACAGAACAAGGGAAGGAAATGAAACAGCAATCCTTTACATCATGTCCCTAAGAGAGTTGTCCAAAAGTTTTGTGAGCTCTGGAAGACTTGAGGCTGGGACAATTTCCCTGGGGAGCCTTTCCAATGCCAAACCACCCTCTAAGTGAAGAAACTTCTCCTGATCTCCAACCTAAACCTCCGCTGACACAACTTCAAGACATTCCCTTGGGTCCTGTCACAGGCCACCACAGAGCAGAGATCAGTATCTGCTCCTCCTCTTCCCCTCATGAGGAAGCTGTGAGTGCAATGAGGTCTCCCCTCAAGCTCCTCTGCTCCAGGCTGAACAGAGCTGAACAAAACTAATATATTTTATAATATTCAGATAATAGCCTAGAGGCTTACATAATAATGGAATCAAGAATAATAATATCCTGGTCAGTTTTCACCCACAGGAGCTGGAAATTATGTCTGTCATAGCTATAGTTTTGGAGTTGGGGCACAGGCAAGGTGCAGGAGCAAAGTGAACTTGGGCAGAAAGCATACAAACAGTGAAATGGCTCCACTAAATCACTATAGCACACATATACCAACAGTCACTGTCAGTGCCCTGCCTCCCCTACACTGACATCTGTGTGTTATCTGTTTCCAACCTCTGGCTTGCCATCAAGAACAGATCTCCAAATTACCTTGCAATTATGCACAGCAGTGGTTTTGCTATTGCTGGTCCATTTGCACAAATCATGTTAGCCAAATGCAGCTGTTTTTAAAATACATTGAAAGATGCTAAACTCAAGTATGCTCAAGGACAAAATCATCTTTTTGCCAGTATTACTTTTATCACATCCAAGTTCTTTCTTATTATTAGCTGAATGGTGTCTTTTCAGAATTCATTTCATACAACTGGAAAACATGAGTCTTTGAAGCAGTTGAAGTTCATGAGCTTTTCCCGGTGTCCCACAGCAGTTCCTATTTCACCATAGACCTATATATCACCTCAAACTCTTCTTGTCCTTCTGTAAGAGATCAAATATCGTTAATAAACTACAAAATATTTCCCATACACATCTTTTTTTAAATGCTCAGTCGCATTTTGGCAAAGTCTGTTTTGTAACATGTTTGGCTTTCCTGAAACTCTCTGTACATTACTCTGACTGATGATTTTTTATCAAATTGACAGGGGATATGAAAACTCTTTTAAGACATTTATAAATTCATCAGTATGTAATTACCAAAGCCATATCCATTTTATTTTAAGCTCACCTTTATGTAAGCTTACATCTAACACCACAGTGCAATAGCAAAGTGGAAGAGTCTTCTCAGACACATGAATACAAAAGTAAAATTCAATAAAAATAATCAGCTTTTCCTCCTTTTTCTAACTGGTTGCCAAAAAAACTCATCCCATCTCAGCAGAGACCTTGGCATGGATCCTGTATAAAATCATAGCATTCAATTTCCAGTGCCTAGCTCAAAAAGCTTTTCTTTGTGTTGCATTATTCAGCAGGTAATTGATTTGAGCTTATTTACATTTTTTGCCCTGGAGTGCAACTAGTGAACTCTCTGTGTTAGTGTTCTTACAGATGAAAACTAAAGACAAATATCAATCCACTTCTGAATTGTCAATGAACACATTTGAACTTCAAAATTTGGTCTGATGTTCAAATCTATATGACGAAAAATCCGAGTACCTAGATCTCCTAAAACAGAAACTGGTACATAAGAAAGAGTGTGTAACAAGATGTGCATCACACCACTCAAAGCAAAAGTAGTGTTTAGGAGAGCCATTTAATTTCATTGGCACAGAAAATGAAAATTGTTCCTGCATGTGACTTTCTAAGGTGGGTGGCAGACAGCATTAGTGCAAGCAGGGGATGGCTTTATTGAGTTTGAGCAAGCCAAAAACTGCTCATGGAAAAGCTTAACCACACACTGAACTTGCCAGTTTCTGTTACATCGTGAGAGTTTGTGCAGCAATTTAGCTAGTTTTCTACTATTCTGTCCTCAGTGTTTTAAAGATAAGTTAAAAATATGCTAATGGTCTTATCACAGAATACCCTGGTGACTGGAAGATCCACTAATTATTCAGGGACAGAGCAGTCTGCATCTATACTCACCTCACGAGGAGCAAAGTTCTTGTGCATGGCATGGGCATGAATACATGTACATGAAGCAAAGAGCCTGTGCATGACATTCTGTCACATTTTAAGATATTATCACAAGCTAATCACAAGCTCCTGTTTGATAATACTTTGTTCCTTGAACAAGGGATTGTGTTTCCACACAGTAGTTTACTGAGTCCCTATAACCTTTTCTTACTGCATCACTGGATTATTCTCTTGTCTTTTTCCTTTGTCATACTCTGTTAACTAAACAGAATTAGTAACACAGCTTAACATAAGCATGACTTCAAAATAGTCTTGAAAACACCATAACTGTCCCAGTATTTCTAAAGAAAATTGTCTATAAGTTGGTTGAAAAAATGTGCAAATGTATACATATACATGTTTACATAAAGATATGTATATAGAAACAACATCTTTAGAAAATATTTTTTACATTCTTAACTACAAAATACCAGACCTATAAAACAGCACAACATCAATTCAAATTCCCTGTTGTGTTGCTGGAGACCCAACAAAGCAGTGCAATTGCACTGTGTCCTGGGTTATGGAATCAAAAATGTGTATTCTATTTTCATCTGCTGAAAGCAGTTGGGGAATTGTTCTTTATTTCTTGTAACTTTGGAAGGAGGGGGACGGGGGGGAGGGGCGGGTGCCTTTTGGGTAATGGGCCATCAACAGACTATACCCCCGGACTATACCGCTCCCCCCAGAGCCCCATCTGCATGCATGGTCCTATTGTGGGATGCCCCACCCAGTGGGGGGAGTCTACAATTGCTGCCGGGAAAACTGAGCCGGCCGGGGACAGACTTCACTTGCTTCACCCCGATTCCTGGGAGGAAGACGGCACCCCATCTCATCTTCGCCAGACCCATCTCATCATCGCCGGACCCCATCTCACCATCACCTCACCCCTGGACCCCTCCTCATCACTCCTAGACCCTTCCTCATCACTCCTAGACCCTTTTTGGCTACAGGATCGTCCCTGCTCCAACAGAGCCACGTCTGTCATCCCAGGACTCACTTCTGGACTGCTTCCAACACCCTGACTAACAGGGTGCCAGGTGGCAGCTCTGATTCTGTCAGGGCTTTCCCAAATTGTTGTTGTTTGTTTGCTGGTTTGGTGGGGTAGTTTTGTTTCCTACCACATTTGTATTATTGATATTCCTAGTAAAGAACTGTTATTCCTATTCCCAAATCTTTGCCTGAGAGCCCTTAATTGAAAATTTATAATTTGGCAGGGGTGGGGGGTTTGCATTCTCTATTCTAAGGGAAACCCCAGTTTCCCTGGCAGACACCTGTCTTGTCAAATCAAGACAGATTTTGGCGCCCAAGTGTGGGGCACAAGGGCATTGAGACAGAGGAATAACAGTTCTTGTGTACTAGATAGAAGTCTACTGCTCAAAATCATGTGGTCCAGCTTTCCCTGGTTTGGCTGGCATGTGGTTGTGGCTGTATTTCTGCCATTTGCTGGCCCTTATCTAAACATGGGCCCTATAACCAAGGCTACTGTGGCTGGCATCCAGTTTATTTTGTGGGTTAATAAGGTGAGGAATTCGTGGATTTTTAACTTCCTTTGGAAAGCAGGCACATGGATTCAGGGCTATCATAGACTAACTCTGTGTTTCTGGGGTTACTTTAATAATGGTACATATTGTGAGGAAATGGCACCTGGGGAAATTTTCTCCCAATCCTTCACTCAGTTTTTTGGGTCTACTCCACCAGCTTTTCAAGGGTTAAATTTCCCTCTGAATGCTAATAACGTCATACAGTGGTTGGTGCTGCTTATAGGCCTATTCTATTTGGTATTCAGAGATAAAGGGAGACTGGCCTGGGTAAGCACTCTGATAACTACCCCAAAGAATAATGATGCTGCCCAAGAGCCCACCCCTGTCCCACAGCCAGCCTCAGGCATAAACCACCCGGTTTGGGTGAAGGCTCTGATAAAAGAAATGCATGAGATGAACCAGATGCTGAAAGAGTACATTTCCCCAGCTGGTGAGAAACCTTCGCCCTGCCCTGACAAAAGAGAATCTGATACAGAACCCGCAGACATTACAACTGTCCAGGTTCCAGCTGACACACAGGGGCAGTCACAGCCAGCAGCAGTTGCCCCTGTGGAAACAAGGAAATCTAAAGTGAAAACAGCAAACCCAGAGAGTAAAGATAAGAAGGGAGGGCCCTCACAAGACACAAGGGAATCACATGTTCAGATCATCACTGAGTCCCTGTCATATGAAAGTCTCCGTAATTTGCAAAAAGATATTGTACGGCGGGGACGTGAGGCTTACACTGCCTGGCTACTTCGGGTTTGGGATCTTATGGGCACAGGTGTCCAACTAGATGGTGGGGAGGCCAGGAATTTGGGACCCTTGACCCAGGACTCAGGTATAAATCAGGTATTTGTAAGGGAGCCTGGACCTCTTTCCCTCTGGCAGCGGCTTTTAACGAGTGTGAGAGAAAGATTTGTCCACAGAGAAAGAATGCAGGAGCACCACCATAGAATGCGCTGGAAAACTCTGGAGGAGGGAATCCAACAGCTGAGGGAAGTGGCAGTACTGGAGGTACTTTTTGGGAGGAGTGGACAGCATGATAATGATCCTGACAAGGTTAGATGCACAGCGCAGATGTTATGGAACCTGGCAAATCTGGGGCCATCTCAGTATACTACATTCATTGCAACCATTAATGCTGAGGACAACCAAGTGACAGTGGGGGCTGTTGCCACTAAGCTTAGGAATTATGAGAGCATGATCAATGGCCCGCTGCAGGCTCATATCTCTGCCGTGGTGAAAGAGCTCAAAGAGGAAATGAGGGAGGTGAGGGAGGAGATGAGGAAGAGCAGTTCCAATGTGGCACCGGTGCGAGTCACAGGCCCCAGAGTCAGAGCCCAACGACCCCCAGCCAGAGAGAGAGAGGGTACACCCCGAGAGCTGACCTGTGGTTTTACCTGCGTGACCATGGGGAAGACATGGGAGTGTGGGATGGGAAACCCACCTATGTCCTGGCAGCCCGGGTGCGTGAGCTCAAGGAGAGGAACACTCACCAAAGGGGTGCCACTAAAATGAAAGTATCCTCAACCTCCTATGCCCAGGCTGTCAGTAGTCAGGATGCTGGAACCTCTAGTATGTATGCTCAGGGAGGGAATAACCAGTGCTAGAGGGGCCCTGCCTCTAGCCAGGTAGAGGAGAGGGACAATCGGATCTATTGGACTGTGTGGATCCGATGGCCTGGCACATCTGACCCACAGAAATACACGGCTTTGGTTGACACTGGCTCCCAATGTACCCTGATGCCATCGGGGTATGTGGGAGCAGAGTCCATTTCTATTTCTGGAGTGACAGGGGGGTCCCAGCAGCTGACTGTATTGGAGGCCGAAGTGAGTTTGACTGGGAATGGGTGGCAGAAACACCCCATTGTGACTGGTCCAGAGGCCCCGTGCATCCTTGGCATAGACTATCTCAAAAATGGACATTTCAAAGACCCAAAAGGATATCGTTGGGCTTTTGGAGTAGCTGCTGTAGAGACGGAAGCAATCAGACAACTAAATACCCTGCCTGGTCTCTCCGACGACCCCTCTGCTGTGGGACTGCTGAGAGTTGAAGAACAACAGGTGCCAATCGCCACAGCAACAGTGCACCGTCGGCAATACCGTACTGACAGAGACTCTGTGACTCCGATCCATGAGATGATTCGTAAACTGGAGAGCCAAGGGGTGGTCAGCAAAACCCACTCACCCTTCAACAGTCCCATTTGGCCTGTGCGTAAGTCTGAAGGGGAATGGAGATTGACTGTGGACTATCGTGCATTGAATGAAGTGACTCCACCACTGAGCGCTGCCGTGCCGGACATGCTGGAGCTCCAGTATGAGCTGGAGTCCAAGGCAGCAAAGTGGTATGTGACCATTGATATTGCCAATGCCTTCTTCTCCATTCCTTTGGCAGCAGAGTGCAGGCCCCAGTTTGCTTTCACCTGGAGGGGCGTTCAGTACACCTGGAACCGACTGCCCCAGGGGTGGAAGCACAGTCCCACCATCTGCCATGGACTGATCCAGGCTGCACTGGAGAAGGGTGAGGCTCCGGAACATCTACAGTACATTGATGACATCATTGTGTGGGGAAACACGGCAGTGGAAGTTTTCGAGAAAGGAGAAAAGATCATCCAGATTCTCCTGGAAGCTGGCTTTGCCATTAAGAAGAGTAAAGTCAAGGGACCTGCCCGAGAGATCCAGTTCCTGGGAATGAAGTGGCAAGATGGACGGCGTCAGATCCCCACAGAGGTCATCAATAAGATCACCGCGATGTCTCCACCGACCAGCAAGAAGGAAACACAAGCTTTCCTAGGTGCCATAGGTTTCTGGAGGATGCACATCCCTGAGTACAGTCAGATTGTGAGCCCTCTGTACCTGGTTACCCGCAAAAAGAACGATTTCCACTGGGGCCCAGAGCAGCAACACGCCTTTGCCCAGATCAAGCAGGAAATCGCTCATGCGGTGGCCCTTGGCCCAGTCAGGACGGGACCAGAGGTAAAGAATGTGCTTTACTCCGCAGCTGGGAGCCATGGTCTGTCCTGGAGCCTTTGGCAGAAGGTGCCTGGTGAGACTCGAGGCCGACCACTGGGATTCTGGAGCCGAAGCTACAGAGGGTCTGAAGCCAATTACACTCCCACGGAGAAGGAGATCTTGGCTGCCTATGAAGGAGTTCAAGCCGCCTCAGAGGTGATTGGCACTGAAGCACAACTCCTCCTGGCACCCCGACTACCAGTGCTGGGGTGGATGTTTAAAGGAAAGGTTCCCTCCACCCATCACGCCACCGATGCCACCTGGAGCAAATGGATTGCCCTCATCACTCAGCGCGCCCGTATTGGAAACCCGAATCGCCCTGGGATTCTGGAAGTGATCACCAACTGGCCGGAAGCTGAGAACTTCAGTCTCACCGAGGAAGAAGAACAAGAGCAGGTAACCCGGGCTGAAGAAGCTCCACCATATAACCAACTGCCAGCAGAAGAAGCACGCTACGCTCTTTTCACTGACGGTTCCTGTCGCATCGTAGGGATGAACCGGAAGTGGAAAGCAGCTGTGTGGAGCCCCACAAGACAGGTTGCACAAGCCACTGAAGGAGAAGGTGGGTCAAGCCAGCTTGCTGAACTCAAAGCTGTTCAATTGGCCCTGGACATTGCTGAAAGAGAGAGGTGGCCAAAGCTCTACCTCTACACCGATTCGTGGATGGTAGCTAATGCTCTGTGGGGCTGGCTGGAAAGGTGGAAAAAGGTCAGCTGGCAGCGTAGGGGAAAACCAATCTGGGCTGCTGATGAGTGGAAGGACATCGCCACCAGAGTAGGGAAACTACCTGTGAAAGTCCGTCATGTGGATGCCCATGTTCCCAAGAGTCGGGCTAATGAGGAGCACCGGAACAACGAACAGGTAGATCAGGCCGCGAAGATAGAAGTGTCTAAGATAGACTTGGATTGGCAACATAAGGGAGAGTTGTTCCTAGCTCGGTGGGCCCATGATGCCTCAGGTCATCAGGGCAGAGATGCCACCTATAAGTGGGCACGAGACCGAGGGGTGGATCTAACCATGGACAGTATTTCACAGGTTATCCATGACTGTGAGACGTGTGCTGCCATCAAGCAGGCCAAGCGGGTGAAGCCCCTCTGGTACGGTGGACGGTGGTCCAAATATAAGTATGGGGAGGCCTGGCAGATTGATTACATCACCCTGCCCCAAACCCGCCAAGGCAAGCGCTATGTGCTGACCATGGTGGAAGCCACCACTGGGTGGCTGGAGACCTATCCTGTGCCTCATGCCACCGCCCGGAACACCATCCTGGGCCTTGAAAGACAAGTCCTGTGGAGACACGGCACCCCTGAGAGAATCGAGTCAGACAACGGGACCCATTTCAAGAACAGCCTTATAAACACCTGGGCTAAAGAACACGGCATTGAATGGATCTATCACATCCCTTATCATGCACCAGCTGCCGGGAAAGTGGAACGGTGCAATGGACTACTTAAGACCACTCTGAAGGCACTTGGCAGAGGGACCTTTAAGAACTGGGAAGTGAACTTAGCAAAAGCCACCTGGATGGTCAACACCCGAGGCTCCATCAATTGAGCTGGTCCTGCCCAGTCTACCCCTTTGCACACAGTAGATGGAGATAAAGTCCCTGTGGTGCACATGAGAGGTATTTTAGGAAAGACTGTCTGGATTAACCCCACCTCAGGCAAAGGCGAACCCATCCGTGGGATTGTTTTTGCTCAAGGACCTGGTTACACTTGGTGGGTAATGCAGAAAGATGGAAAAACCAGTTGTGTACCCCAGGAAAACCTAATCCTAAGTAAGAACTGAGTGTAGGGGTTCATTCTGCTAGTAGTTCATTGCTTTAGGTATGATGCAGATGATAATAGAATAAGGGGTGGATAATGTCCTGGGTTATGGAATCAAAAATGTGTATTCTATTTTCATCTGCTGAAAGCAGTTGGGGAATTGTTCTTTATTTCTTGTAACTTTGGAAGGAGGGGGACGGGGGGGAGGGGCGGGTGCCTTTTGGGTAATGGGCCATCAACAGACTATACCCCCGGACTATACCGCTCCCCCCAGAGCCCCATCTGCATGCATGGTCCTATTGTGGGATGCCCCACCCAGTGGGGGGAGTCTACAATTGCTGCCGGGAAAACTGAGCCGGCCGGGGACAGACTTCACTTGCTTCACCCCGATTCCTGGGAGGAAGACGGCACCCCATCTCATCTTCGCCAGACCCCATCTCATCATCGCCGGACCCCATCTCACCATCACCTCACCCCTGGACCCCTCCTCATCACTCCTAGACCCTTCCTCATCACTCCTAGACCCTTTTTGGCTACAGGATCGTCCCTGCTCCAACAGAGCCACGTCTGTCATCCCAGGACTCACTTCTGGACTGCTTCCAACACCCTGACTAACAGGGTGCCAGGTGGCAGCTCTGATTCTGTCAGGGCTTTCCCAAATTGTTGTTGTTTGTTTGCTGGTTTGGTGGGGTAGTTTTGTTTCCTACCACATTTGTATTATTGATATTCCTAGTAAAGAACTGTTATTCCTATTCCCAAATCTTTGCCTGAGAGCCCTTAATTGAAAATTTATAATTTGGCAGGGGTGGGGGGTTTGCATTCTCTATTCTAAGGGAAACCCCAGTTTCCCTGGCAGACACCTGTCTTGTCAAATCAAGACAACTGTAAGAAACTGTCACATCTTACTATCAGATCTGAGCACTGGAGCATGCTTCCTTCCATCATTCAAAAAACTTAATGTTGAGAATCCTTCTTTTGGGGAGATTTGGAGCACTAGACCCAGATATGAATGAAGTTTACTTTTGTGTATTCACAAGGCCATTTTATCCTTTTATTTCCTCTCCTCTCCCTCTTAGTTCCTCTCCCTGTAGGCCCACCCCACAGCCACTGCCCAAATAATAGAGATTTTATGTTAGTCTCATGCTGAAAAGTAATGCTCTATACTCACCCTTTTAACAAAATACAAATGCACATCCCAGATCATATTTTTGGGGAAAACCTCTTCTCTTGTGAAGGGCAAAAAAATACACGTATCTTCCCAGGACATTTTAAAAAGAAGAAATAACAGGTGGGGTGGAGGGAGCATGGAACATACCTCCTAATGAATTAAACAGCAGATGATAGTATCTCACACTGAGTCATGACATATGGAGTAATAGTCATCTCTGTAGTACAGAAATTCACTAGGAAAAACATTTGGAAAGTGGGAAGCTGTGGGAAATCAAGATGAAACAATGAGGATGCTAGTCTAGCAAACCAAGTTTGGTATAACATTACTCACATGAATAACCTTTATTAAAGATGCACCTCATTTTGTTCACAATCTGTTCATGCAGACTGACAGATAAATAGGCCTAGGTGAGTTTAATACTGTAATTACATATTTGTCAATCAAATACAGACTGAATAGCATTTCTCTACCATTTTTTTTCTATTTTCTCTTTTTTCTAAACATGCTATTTTCATTACAAAACACATTAAAAGGGATTCCTCACAAAATACACTAAAATAAGATTATTAGGGATTAGACTTGGACTCCAAATATTTACTGGTATTGAAGAGAAAACCTATTAGAAGTTTATTACTATCAGAGATTTCTGACTTTCCCTAAGTGTTGTGTTTAATAATGTTAACAACTACATAGCAAGATGCACACCTTATTTTATGTGACACGGTTGCAATAATTATTCTGTAACAGTTTATCTGTCCTTCTAGTGGGATGGGATTCATAAATTCTGTTGAGATTGCTAGAGGACCAGCACCGACCAAACAATAAAATAATGAACATGCCTCTCAGGAAAATACCCATCTTATTATTGCACTAGTAGTTTGAGTTTTCCTGGAACTGAAACCTTTTCTAAGGCAAAACCCAGCTCTAGTAGGAGGCACAGATCTGTAAAACCTTCATGAGGGTGATCCAGGTACATTAAACCTTGACAGGAGATCACTGTTGTAGAGAGTAGTTTCCCCCAGGAAGAGGAAAACCCCAGACTAATGACCTGGGAAACCCCTTTTTAAGCAAGAGACTTACTCCCATGCTCCCTTAGTTCAAGTATGCAAATTGTTGCTAGAAAGTTCCTGGTTCTTTGTGTCACCATAGGTTGATTTTTGGTGAAGAAATTTTAATATTCCCAACTGTTCTCCCCTATTGGACCCTTCCCTCAGACCCCACCTTAACTCCTCTCTACACCGGGATGTATAAATATCCCTGTCTGACCCTGAACCCTGCCTTTTGCCTCTTGTTACTACCTTGTTCCAGTTTGCTCCTAATATAGTATACACCTTCTTGTTTGTTATTTTTGCATTATTAAAATTCCGCTTCTGGACAACTGGGTCAAGGCTGCCCCTCTCTATCAAGTCAGCATCGGGGCAGAGTCCCAAGGAAACTCAGTGGGGTCTGATCATCTGGGCTTGGGCCTCCAGACGTTTCACACTGTAATGGCCAAAACTAATGTGAAAGTCTTGAATATTACTTTCCAGCATGCATATATGACTTATGCTTGGCCACTTCCTCAATCCCTCAATCCCTTTACCTTGGAAGGCAGAGGGATACCATTGCTGCATCACAGTAGTTTTTACACTGCTGAGTAAACGTCTTAAGCAGAGACTAAACCAGTTTGTTCATCTGCTATTCCCAATTTTCCTCACAATGGACTGTACATAGGTTTAATCCTGTGTTCCCACTCTAAGCCACTCCAATACCAGACTGCCACAATAATGGCACATCTTTTTGGTTATGAGCATGACAGAGACAGGGTCAAAGTTCGTGTATTCAGCCATTGCAGATTTGTCATAACTTCACAATTGCATATGTGTATCTCTGTACTCTCCAATTAATATTTTACAAAATAAGGCAAAATCCAAAATAATAATGTTGATTGTTAAAAAACAGTACAGAAATACATCCTACAGCATAGAGCAATACATTTTGATGTGTGTACAATTCCACTGGTAGTGTTTAATGCTTTTTCCTTTTAAGTACATCTAAAATGAAAAAGGTTGCATAATAGGCTGTACTGCATAGTTTCATTTTATTCTCTTATTTCTAAGAAGAAATTATAATAGCTTAGCTACAGTAAAACATGCAGTAGTTAGGGGATTTTTAAATTAGTTTCTTGTACTTGCATACTTATAGCTTCTCAGTTTGTTTAGTTTAAATAATTTTAATGCTGAACTCAGCACACACAGAAAGCTATTAACCACAGGAATAAATATTTGGAAGCTGCGATTTTAAAAATTGCATCAACGTTATTATTCTATTTAATAATAACTTTTTCATTGTAATTTAAAAGGCGGTTTATCTTGCAGTTAAAGTGATAAAATGTAACTGTATAAAATAAATAGTCTTTTCACAAACCACTGATTTAATTAAATTTAGAGATCATTGTGAACTGGCTTTATGATTCAATTTTTTGCATTGTATTTTTATTTTTTTTTAAATCTAACTGCCTATGTATATATAGGCATGTAGATTGTAAATATAGATGCAGAGATATGTGTATTTATAATAATTTATTTTGGTTGCATTGCCATGCTGTATGGGTTGGTGTTTTCAGCATGCTGTATTTTAACTGTTAGGAATAGTTTGATAGGGTTACAGGTTCCCAGATCTCTACAAATTAAGCAAAAGTAGTACAGTTCTAGTGAAAGAGGGCAATGTAAGATGAAAAAAACTCACTTATAAAGTGAAATGATTTGCCAAATGATTTTCCAGACTTTCTTTCCTCAGCCAAAACTTTACTTGAGCTTGCAAGATGGGGCATCTGGATGGATACGCATGAGCTTTCTACCACGTGTCTTGGTTTGGAAAGACAGGTATCTGCCAGGGAAACTGGGGTTTCCCTTAGAATAGAGAATGCAAACCCCTCACCCCCCGCCAAATTATAATTTTTGCAATCAAGGCTCTCAGGCAAAGATTTGGGAATAGGAATAACAGTTCTTTACTAGTAATATCAATAATACAAATGTGGTAGAAAAACAAAACCACCCCACCAAACCAGCAAACAAACAAACAACAATTTTGGAAAGCCCTGACAGAGTCAGGTACAACCTGATGCCCTGTTGGTCAGGACATTGGTAGCAGTCCAAAAGTCCTCCTGGGGTGGCAGATGTGGTTCTGTTGGAGTGGAGATGATCCTGAAGCCAAAAAGGGTCCAGAGGTGGTGAGAGGGAGTCCGGTGATGGTGAGAAGGGTCCTGTCTTCCTCCGGTAATCGGGTGAAGCAAGAGAAATATCCTGTTCCGTAGTCCCAGTTTTATCCAGGTAGGAATGGTTGGCTCCCCCCACTGGGTGGAGCATCTCACAATAGAATGATGGAATGTGAATGTACTGTCTTGGAGAGGGTAAGTTTTTTTGGGATGTGTGCTTTTAGGGGTGCAATAGGATGATGGAATGTGAATGTACTATCTTGGGGAGGGTAAGTTTTGGGATGTGTGCTTTTAGGGGTGTTTAAATGGTCCATTAGCAGAAAAAAGATAAGAAACAATGCCCTACCTGGTTTTAACAGTTGGGCCATTATCAAAAGGCACCCGCCCCACTCCTTCCAGAGTAAACAAGAGATAAAACAAAACAGCTCCCCAACTGCTTTCAGCAGATGAAAATAGAATACACATCCTAGGTTCCACAACCCAAGACACCACGCTTCTTCCAGCACAGGGTCAAACACAGTGGGAGCCTCATGGCTGAAAACCAAAGTGGGAGATTTGCATGTACATATATATTATATATATATATATAATATATATATATATATATATAAAATTTATGCACATCTTTTATAGAGATGGTTCTTCAGCTGTAGAGGCTGCAGAAAGAAAGGTGAGGAAAAAGAATGGGAAGATCTCTAACCTTCCCAATCACACATTTGAAAATAAAACAGATGAAAAGTAATTTCCACACTAGGGTGGAAATTAGAGGACTGGCCCCTAGTGCGAGGGCCAAAGTTTGCCTCATTTGTTCTCTCTGCTGTTCACCGTCTTTTCTATTCACCAAGGCTCTTTTAACAGCTTTTGTTCCAACACATTATTTTAAATCACTGTAACTACACTGTTCAGTTTCAACAGATCATATCTAAAGACAAGCTATTTTTGTAAATTCATCTCTACTGGCAGTAATAAGACTAATTTTATAGAGAATTTTTCAAAACTTTCAAAACTTAAATGGGGGAAGAGACGGGGTGGAGTTGAGATGTGGGCTGTGGGACGTGCCTGCAGAAGCACATGGCAGCACAAAGAAGCACATGGCAGCACAGAGAGGCTTGTGTCCACCTGACCTTGGGGAGAGAAGGTGTCACATGACAGACCCCTACAGGAGAGGAGCCTTCCAGAAGCTGACAGACGAGTGAACAGCCCGTGATCACCCCATAGAAGGACATTTAGAAAGTCTGTTGCTGGTATGGCAACATGGGATAGGTCAGGTAGTGAGAATTACCACGTCAGGAAATGCTGTGCCTTGAAAAAGTGTATTAAGCCAGCTCGTTTCTTTGAATGAACTGTTCAGATTCCCTGTCAGTCTGCATCCGTGTCTCCGTCACTCACATTTAAGTGATCACACGTATGAGCTAATTCCTCTGGGTTTCTTGAGACTGATTCTCTCCTGTGAGGTTCAAAACATTCAAATCTTGCTTTCTTTTTGGTGGGAATAATGTTTTGTATCCCACACTGTTTTATAAGAGTTCATATCATAAAAGTAACATCTCTCAGGATGAGATAAATCAACTGATGAGCGCCACCGAGATTAGCTCGAGATTAGGAACACAGCACCTGCTCAGAACACCAACACCTGTTAATAACAACAAGATTGAGAGTTCAATCCCTCTATGGGCTATTCACTTACGATTTGGACTCGATGAACCTTGTGAGTCCCTTCCAACTCAGAATATTCTGTGAAATCTGTGAAATCAAATATTGTCCCCATCAACACCATGCTGAAGTGAATTCAAGGCCAGATTGGATGGAGCTCCTGGTCTAATGAGCAACCTGGTCTAATGGGAGGGCTGTCCCTGCAATGTCAGGGAAGCTTTAACTCGATAATCTTTATGGTCCTTTCCAACCCAGGCTATTCTGTGGTTCTCTAATACCATGTTGAACTCTTGGGCCTGAAGCAGTGATGGCCTACAAACCAACATATTTCTCTTTCACTACAGAAACAGCCTGACACTCCACATCCTCACTTGTCCTTGTCCCTGCTAGGTACCCCACACTCCTGCAAGTTGTGCCTATGGAATGGTTTTCGTCTCAAATTTAAACAAAAATCTAAAAAATGCATTTCACTGCTTCAGGTTATCCTGCAACATTAGAGATGCGTGTCTACAGGTATATGTCAGCAGCATGTCAGTAAAATGCTTCAAGTAAAACACTGTAAAGTTGAACTGCAAGTCAAAGAATGTGTTATCTTAAAAAGAGTTGATTTAAGCAATGTCAAACCTCAAACTTCTGTTGAACACTGACTTCATTTATCCAGAAAAAATTGATTTCAGTTTATATCTTCCTTATCTCACATGGATGTCAAGAGTATATCTAATAATTTTAAATAAAATAAAAATTTATATTTGGCAAATTTAAGAAATATCAAAAGAAATATCAAATGACAAAGCATTGGATCTTGCTGGCAAAAAGAAAAAAAATCAATAAATTAAATTTTAGTTGCAAGATTGTGTTAATACATCCATACAATTTATTCACCTTTGAGAAAATGCAGCAAACTGACACTAATTAACCAAAAGTTTACAAAACAGCATTGTAAGGTGTTCGCAGATTTAACAAACAAGAAGAGTCTGGATGAAATATGCTGTAAAATAAGTCAGATAACACTGTTTGAATAACTGGCATTGACCCTGAATTACCTTTAACTCACATTTTATTGTCAGTATGGCACTTTATCCTGCAAGGATGAAGGAATACTGAAACATCCAAAATTTGACAGTGAGGTACAAAATTTGACTTCTTTGTACTGAGCAAAACAAGGAGAAAAGCCTCTGAGATGGATGAGTACTTTCCGACAGACAGCCAAAAGTACAGTCAATCATTTTCCAGTCCTGTATTTCTACTCCAGAAACATGTAAAAACCTTTCACATCTAACTAACTGATACCTCAGTGTTGTATTCCTCTGGGGAAATCGTTTCTCCCCAGAGACCCCCTGAAGTCTGTACCTATTAGTTTGACCCTGTTCTCCCCTTATCTCTGACCTATTGTCTTGGTGCCAGCTATCTATCCCAGGACAGAGACTAGATAAAAACCCATGTTCTTCCTCTTTCAGCCTCTTTGGCCTTGGGAACTCCTTCAAGAATAAAGCCTTGGAATAATCCCCTGAGATAGGAGCCTCTTTTGAATCTTTCACCCTATCCCGTGAAGTTATTCCCCCCAAAAGCTCCCCAGAAACTGAGCTAGCACAGAAACCCAGGGGGGCAGGGAGTACTTCACCTCAGCACTCTTGCCTGCTATATTATATGAACACAGATCTTTTTTATAGAGGTGATCACCACAATTTGTTGGGCAGGCTGAACCATTTTTGGAAGTTAAACTATGCAATTTAACACTACTATCCCCACTTATGTTCCCACGTCTGGGTCTGAGACTGTTTTGTAGCCTTTTTTCATGAAGGAAAAGGCTGCATTTGCTGTTTTGAACTGAACCTAGGGTACAAAAGCCATGACTGCAAATAGAGAATGATTATTATCATTTTGCTAATACTTGCATCTGGCCAAGTGTTGTAGGCAGCCCTTTTGTTTGGCTAACATCAAATCCCCAGAATTTCAGACCTGTAAAACCAGACAGTGATGAGCACTGACTTAGACTCTTAGGACTGAATCACACTGATCTTAACAAGCCTTATGTAGTTTTGATATTTCAATTGATAATTATTTTACATTGCTATTGAAGAAATCAATTTCTTAAAAACACTCTGTTCCCTGCTAAACCAGCAAAAGGTACAGTAAGCATGGCATAATAACAATAGGTGGTGTCCTTGAAAATACTTTGGGAGTTTCTGGAATCTGAATGGACTACTCCTTAAGAAAGGACCTATATATGGACATTCTACACTGTCTTTGACTTAAATGGTCATTTGGTTGAATTAGCTATTTATTCAAAACCCATTTGTTTTTCTAGTTATTAATGCTCTTTATGGATGAAATGCAGGCTACACAAGGCTTTTAATTTCTTAATCTGACTGTGAGTCTTAAATAGAGATTGGTTCTGCAGCACAGACTGTGATGTATTTCCTTAAAAAAAAACACCCAAAAAATCAAAACTCGCAAAAAACCTCCAACACCACCCACAAAAAACCTTCAACCAACAAGAAAAAAAAAACACAAAAACTCCCCAAAAAAACACAAACAAAAAACCCCAACAAAACCCAAACAAACAAACAAACAAACAAAAAAACAAAAACAAAACAAAAAAACCCCACAACAACACCACCACCAACAACAATCAAAAGCATTCTGAAAAAAAGAGAAAATGTTTCCAAAACACAGAAAAATCAAGGCTTACACATTGAGATGTACTGAAGTTCCAAATCCAGCTTCTGGGATATCAACATTTATTGTCCACCTGCAGACATAGTTTCAATATCATTTCCAGAAATAAACTACATGGGAATTTAAAATATATAGAAAGAACCTTGTGCTGCAAAGCTTTGATAGTAATATCTGGTAAGATCATTCTCCAATACCCATTCTAGCATCTGTAGTTTACTTCATTTTCAGATGTAGGCTTAGACAGCAAACACCCCTTCATGCAGCTTCACATCCTTTTGTTTACACATAGAGTATTTACTGTGCTAAGGCTTGCATGGAGGAGTTGGGTATGTAGCTTAAGAGAAAGAAAAAAACAGAGGATGAATTATTTTTCTAAGATTGTCCTTGAAGATGACTTGATCCAGTTACACCCTATACAAGAAATTCTATTAGAATGGTATTTTATTTTAAAAACATTGCTTTATTACAAACAACAATCGGGAACCATTTTAACTCCATACATCTGCCATCCTGCATTTATATTTCAATAGGTTGAGTTAGTACTCAAAATTTTATGGAACTCTCTGGAAGCACTATTACTGCTGATCACTCCTTTTTTTCCCCTGCAATTTTTAAGGAGTTAAAGGATATGCTGATGTTAGGGGATTAAGAGTAATTTCCCACCTTCTCTGATGCCATACAGCACTCTTAAAAGATGATTCAGGTGTAATATCCCTGGAAGTTAAGACCATAATGTGCTGTATTGTATTAAAATGAGAGAATATATTTGGATTTTTTATCGTAATTTCCCATGATTTTAACAGAGTAGAATTTAGTTAAGAACAACTACATTAAGCTTTTTAATGCATCGTCACCAATCTCTGTATTCAAGTTGTCACAAATACTTTTTAAAGTATAAACATACCTCATCATTGTAAAATGTAAACAGGGCTGAAACAGTTTTTAAAATATTTTAAGAGACTTCTTGCATACTAGCAAGGAACAATACAGGAAAAATTGTCCTTTGTTTTATAAACACATTGAGTTGGAGTGGCTATCAGATAAAATACGCAAAACAATTGATGCAAAACTAATACTAATTCCAAATAAAGAAAATCATTCTCAAGAGCCTGTAGCACACTGTGAAATATGTAAAATGCCTTCTTCTTACAGAGTAAGATAAAGATTTCAATTAAAAAGAAGGTGCATTTGCTTAATTATGTCTTGCTTACATATGATAACCGTCAACCTTTTGTAAGACTTGGTCAAAAATGTCTCAGAAATCCTTTCAGAAAGATAACCATAAAGCAAATTACGGAAAGTAATTAACTGGAATCACTCTAGTGCCTGTTGCAATAGAGAATTAAATTTGTCACAGTCCTCTGCAGTAACACATCAAGAAAACCATATTTAGTCTCCCTCTCTCCTACAAAATCTGAACGGTGATGTTCAAAAAAAAATCAAATAATCATTCATAAGACTGTATGTAAGGTGGAGAAACAAGAAAGGCACCACTCAGAATGTGAGCCTTCAAAAGAGATGCAGTGTGTGTGAGCACAAGAAAATCTGCCTAGAAGTCATGCAAATCGTATGGTACACATAGGGCAAACTTAAAAGGGTTAGGGTTTGAGAACAAGCTTTCTTGCTATAAGGTATCTTTGCAACCTGTCTCCAAGATCCTTTCACCACTGTTAGACTTTAATTCAGAGCCATTGTCTTCCTTTATGCTTAGGTGGATGTTTTGTTCCCTGTGAGCCAATTCATGAATTCTGATACAGCAGAAATGAAAGGCACTTTAGTTAAATAATTTCCTATGTTTTTGATAAAAAGTGCGAAGTGTTTTGACAATGAAAAGGCAGCATATGGCACTTAACAAGGAGGAAATTCTTCATTCATGCTAATTTTAATACTGCCTGTTTAGACTAATGAATATCTCTGTTTTCAAGCTCTCTCAGGAGAAATGCTTTATACAGAAAAAAGATAAAACTTCTTGGTCACACTGACTTCTATTGTCCCCAGCCACTTTGCCACAACAGACCAGGGACTGCCATTTCAATAAGAAAGAGACAGATCCTCAACTTTATATTTCCTCTGATGTAAAAATTGATCAAGATCCCAGTTCCTCTCTGTATTGGATTCATTTTTGTTCCAACTCTTCCAGAACTGAAGATCACTTCTATCCTTTGCAGAGATTTCACAAAAATTCTCCAACATTAACTTCAGTGTCACACATTATTCTGCTCACTTGGGCTTAAAATACCCATTCTACTGAAGTAGAATTCTTAAATATTCATCTCAGATGTTTCCTTTAAAAAGAAAGTGAAGTTAAGGAAAAAAAAGGTAATACCTCACCTCACCCATTTTCTCCCTAAGAAAGAGTCACTCACTCCAGAGTACCGAAGTCTTAATTTTCTTACACTCCTGCTGTTATCACCCCATAAAATAAAGTGACACTTGAAGTAACATCTAACGGCATTTACATGGCAAGTAAAGAAAAATGGAGTACTTTTTTCCTTAGAAGTGTTCCAAGATCCCCAAGATCCCCATTACAAGGTGCAGCTTTCTTCATAAGAAACGCTTCAACTGAGGATTCCTAGACCCAGATTAACTACAGCTGTTGAACTCAATGCAACATCTAACACTTAGATAAGTGCAGCACATGCCTTTCCCAGGCATTTTAGAACGTGAAAAAGATGGATTTTTCACGAAGTTGACCACACCAAGAGTAAACCTTTCATGTTTGAACAAAAAAAACCCTGTAAGAGTAGCTAGAAGAGGTGGAGTCATGCAGGGGGTGGCAGTGGGTTGCTGTCGGCTCCTCTGTCATCAAAGAACAGCTTGTTGTGACAACAGGCTGCTCGGTGAAATGGGGTAGACAGACAGGGGTGGCAGAGGAAGCAGGCAGGGAAGAGGTAGCTCTTCAGGGAGATGAACCCTTTAGGCACTCCCTCCTCACCAAGGAACTAGAAATGGCGGGGGAAAATCGTGGTGCTATGTTTATGTGCTAACTCTTCCCATAACTCAGCCCTTTTAGGAAGACCATTGGCCAAACGAGTGAAATTTTTCCAGGCACTGGGGCCTGCCTGCATCCAAGAGGGGTCCCTTGCAGCCCAGCTGTGGAAGTTTGCCCCCTGATTGGCTGTCAAGCAAAGTCTCCCCGGGGACAGAGCCTCCTCCTGTTTTCTCTGAGCTGCCTCCTGCCTGTGGCACATGTTAAGCCTTGCCCCACGTGTACAACCCCTAAATTAATTTTTCACCCCATGTCAGAAAATGGATTTATAACAAATGTGATCCATAAATAAAAATTAAATTGGTTTCTTGAATACTTCAAAAAGGTATGGTCGAATAATGAAAATAAAAAACTAAGTGCTAAGGAGAAGTCTGAAGACCTGCCACCCAGCGTGCTGAGGAAAACTGAGCCTGGGAAAGCTCACACACACTGTGACTGTCACTGCGTCATTAGAACGAAATCAGGTTTGAAGCCACAAGAATAACTTCAGTAACTCCAGAGCAGGGAAAAATCTTCCAGGTTTGGTAGATGATAAAAAGGGAGGAGATCTAGAGAAAACAGCTTTGAAATGGCAGAGAATGTGTTCACACCTTCAGAAAAGAAGATGGAGTGCCTCTATTTCTCTGCAGAGGTTGAGTATCATACCACATTTATAATAAGATTTTTTAATCACAGTTATTCGCTACTGGCACTATGGTAACAGTATGGTTGGGAATAAACATTCTGTAAAGTGTCCTAAATTCTTTCCCAAACTCCACAAAATGTTAGTGGTACATTCACAGAACAGTACAGCACCAAAGTCTATATGTATTTTCAATGTGCTGTCTATAAATGTAGTAATTTTTTCTTTTTTTAATAGTAGTAACAAGAGGAGCTTACCTACATTCCCACATGAAATAAACTTAACCCATAAGACTGTTTATCTTTCTAAATGTTATTATGAATATATAAAGGAAGGTAACAGACATTCCAGACTTAAGGAGAAAAATGAAGACACAAAATGGAGAAAAATTCATTTACATTAAAATAATCTTCATTATATTTTATTTTAAAAATGAACGCTTATGCATTAGCCTAATAATTTGGCTACAATATCTGGATCACTTCCACTAGATTTTGTGTCATAATCTGAAGCACTGGAACAAAACTGAGTAATAAATGCGTTTTCAAGGTTGCATCATAAAGAAACTATAATATTTGATTCTTCAGGAAAATAGGATATAATATTTGAAGAGCCTAAATATACGTAAAAATAATGTTTATGTTATTTAAACATTTAAATCAAATGTATCTAAAATAATCTAAATTGTACCAAAGATTGCATTTTAGAGATACTCAGAGCAGATTTCTTCTTATGACTGTGAAGACTATTTTCTTAAACTTATTTTTTTAAAAAAATCTTTTCAAATATCCAGAAATACTCCATTTTTTTTAATGTTTTCTTGTATCCAAGATAAGAAACTGAGAAGTGAAGTAGCGGTGCCCATATTCTATTTTGAAAATCTGCGCCAGCATGGAAGGTTCACTTCTCGTGTGCAGACATTTAATCCAAGAACTCTTCTTTTCCAGTGAATGCACTTAAGGAAAAATATTATTGCCAGTCAATCTTTGCAATTCTGAAGGGAATACAGATCAAGTTTTACTGTTTCACAAAGCCATTTAGGGTCAGGAGTGACAATAAGATGATAATCAAGTTCACTCATCTTATGTTTTTTTAAGAGATATATCAACTTCCTCCTAATATACTGCACTTTATAATGCTTGTCTTTAGACTTAACTGTCTGTATTGAAAGCAGTGACCAAGAGAGATTATTACTGATTTCATGCCTGCTGAGTGAAAAACGTCTGTTTTCTAGAGATGCTAACATCGATTAAGGCTCATTTTGTTGTTCAAAGTAAGTTACATGCTGCTTCTGTTCAAAAAAGCAAAATTCACACATGCACAGGTTTGCAGATGAGGTCCACCTGAAATACCCTTCCAGGCTAATAAGTGATAATTATTTGGGTATTCATAAACCCATATCACAAATCCAGATACTGTTTTAATGGGTGAAGGATCAAGGTTACAGGAAGAAAGTCAATAAAACACTAATTTCACAATGAAGTCCTTCTCTCAATCTGTTGTCATTTTGAAGTCCCGAGTTTAAGCACATCTTCCTCATTTGAACATACAAACACATTACTATCCAACTTTCTTTAGGTGAATGAGACACACATAAAAAAGAAAGACTATGTTCAGGAGCTGCACTCTCTCCTTAAAAAGTGCAAATTTTCTGCCCATAAAAATCTATGGCCCACAATCAAATTACCTACTAAATAGTCTGATGAGCAACCAAAATAACTATAAAAATTAATAAAAATAATTTTATTTTAAAAATTAGAATAATATTTTGGCAAAGTTTTTAACACAAATTAAATTGTTCCATGTCTGTTATGGTTTGAATGTAATGTAAATCATTTATGTTTTTGTGGAGTTCAAAAAAAAAAAAAGGAAAAAAAATCATACTCTCTCATTTACAGAGGATTTCTTTTAGTGAGTGATGAATTTCTAGCTAATTTCTAGTTCCCAACAGCCTCTAATGAACCCTTTTTTTTTCTATGATGCCTCTATAAATTAATTCCCTAAAATGGAGTGACAGGAGAAAGAAAAATGCAGTAAAATCAAAAATCCCCAGCCTGTCTACTGACTACTACTGCACATATCATGTCACCAGCATTATACTTAACTATAGTAAAGTCCTTACTATAGTATAGTCCCTGCTAGTAAAAAAATATTGAACAATCTTGAAATTAAAATATTATAATTTCTGAAGTCATCCACCTGATGTTTTTGAATTGTAAATTTTGCATGCCAAAATGCGGCCTTTCAAAAATAGTTTTTAAATACATTAAAATTAAAATGTTTTAATGTTATCTCATATTGGATTATACTCAAATATATTATAAAGGATCAACTTAATATAGCTGAGAATTTTACTTTTTTAAGTTTTCTCAGTTACCTTGAATAGTCTCCTTTAAAAATGGTATTTACTGAAGTTATTTTTCATGATACTCTTTATTTATAAGGGAAAATGGATGTGCAAGAAAAAAATATGAAATTATTCGAAGGCATGCTTTAAGGAAAAAGCACTGAACAGCCAGGATTGTGCCGGCCGCAATGTCCTCTTCTCACTGCTGTAACTCTAATGAAAACATCTAGGTGGAAACACATGCCCTGATTTTTAACTTCATACATGCCACCCAGCAGGTGGGATATTTCTGGGTGCTATTTGCTTGGCCAGGGCTGGCAGGGTCTCTCAGCCCCTTTCCCAGTGGTATTTCCAGGGCTGGCGTTCAGACATTCTGGGCAGTGGACCATGGGCCACCTGGAGAACCTGGCTCAGGGCCAGAGCAGCCCAGACATCCCCCTGTCCTCAGCAGTGGCAAAAGTCTAGGCCAGGACGTAAAAGAGACAAATTAATAATGTAAGAATTATCAGCCAACTGAGAACATTTCATGTTAACATGATGATTATGAATAACTTTCTGGAAGAATGAGACAGTCTTTTAGGTGTATCAGAACCAATCACAGCTTGAACTATCCTAGAATACAGCTTAAATTTTGCAGTCATCACACCTGCACGGAGAAGTTGCTTTGTCTTTGGAGCCATTTTGCACAACCTCCCCTCGTCTTTATAGCTATGCTGCATGTTTGTTTGAAAACCACCAGTGCTATTCATGCTTGGCATTTATATTATATCATGCTTGGTATTTATATATATATATATTTTCCACATAAAATTCCTAAAACTCTAGTTCATAAAGAGAATATACAACCACTCCTCTCCCAGATGGATCTGATTTGTTATTGAAACATTTGGATAGCTAATCACACGTATCTGCGTGTACCTATACATTGATATATCATCATATACGTATGATTATACATACGCATGGTTTTTTTCAGCTACATCTATAGGTGTAATTAGCCATGTCAGGCAATGTATGCATACATTTCTGTGTGTGTGTTTTTGTATCTATATAGAAACACAAGAACATTGACATTTTTCTACCTTGTGAAGTCACAGTGTGAAACACTGATAAAGGTAAACAGCTCTGGGTGCTGTCTACAAAAACTCACTCTTTTTCAGGAAGTGTCGAGGCAACAGGCTAGAAGCGTCTTCTCCCCAAGATAACTGTCTCAAGGAAGTGCAATAGCAATGCAAAACAATAGTTAGCCCAAAATATCTTCCGCCCCAAGAAATAACTTGGAAAGAGACAAAGTTAAAATTCCCTTCTCAAGATAAGATTCATCAGTTTTGAGGAATAAATATACTGTTTTATATTTTCTCTCAGGTCAGCAGAAAATCAACGAAAGGCTTAATTAAGCTATGACACCAAACACTGAGAAAAAGTTGAATTCAATTCAGTCACATACCAATAAATTCCACATCTTTTTAGCATCATGGTACAGATTTCTGACAGACACCAAAAGTTCAAGAGTGTTTTTAAATTTTTATCACTTTATGAATTGAAGAAAGGCATTGAACCAAACAAAAGACCTTGTTTTGATGAAAATTCCTCAATAACTCCAGGAAGAAGAAAGAAAGGCTGAAACCATATAATTGCATGACCACTTATAATTGCATGACCACTGCACCGTTCACATGGCCACTTATTAATGAGTCAAGTTAGTAGACTGTTCCTATTCTGAGAAACTCTTGCCACTGTCCAATTTTTAAACTTAAGGATTAAAGCAGCTTGTCCTACAATACTTTGGATAATTAATTTCGTGACAATTACATACAGGGATCAAGGAGGTTAACATTTTTTATTACAAGACTTTGATTAATGCTTTCATTGTTTCATTTTAATAGCTATCAAACATTATTCTTCTTTAAATATCAGAGAATATAAGTACAGAGCTGAAGTTATGACAAATAAAAAACCAACAGTCTTTCATGACCTCTGTCATTCTTGTGATAGAATATCTCTTGTGTGAAGGCTCTCATTGCAAGTACAAATTGCTTGGGGTTGAAATCTGACATTCAAGGCTGATGGTCAAAATGAATCCTTAAGTATTCACAAGTAACATGACCTTTGCTATCACCAAGGAAGTGGCAAGTGTTCAAAGACAAATTTCCCTGGGCTGCTGAAAAACACGACTCTCTGAGCAGCTAAATATTTTTAAGTCAGCGTCTGTCTTTCTGACAATGTTAATAAATTAGTGTTGGCATTCATGCTGTAGGACATAATCATCTTTGGCGTGATGACTGGTTGAGCTAGACTGTGCCATATGTCAAAGAATCGCAAGAGCACCAAAATTCTCTCACCCCACCCGCGTACAATCACGGTCTTTCATTTGAGGCAAGAATACAGCTTAATCCCACAGTTTGGATTTAACTAAACTTCCCTTGTGTCACAGAAAGATGCTTATGAAATGCCATCTCACATCTCTTTGCTAGCAGGGCTTTTTCATTGTCTTAGTTTAGTATGTTGCCAGTACCTTTTTGTTGTTGTTGCTTATACGTGCATATACACATTTAGCTATGTGTAAAACAATCCAAAATTTTTGACCAGTCAGACACACATACTCTGGGAGGTTTCTCACCACATATTTCTTGGATTTCCAGCACTAACATTTTCAACCTGATTACAAAACTTACCACAATTATTTGGATGATGTTTGCCTGATAAAAGAATACAGGATGAAAGATTACTGTATAAAAACACACAAATTTGATTCAGAAGGTAATAGCCCTTCTTAGAAATGGTTGTTCCCAGACCTTCCTTTGCCTCCCACCAACTAAGATTAGTCTTAATTTTTTTTTTTTTTTCCGGGTAAGAGTTTTAAGAGTAATTCTTGAATCACTTCAGACAAACATATCCACATCCCCCTTTCCATCTGCCTGTGGGCAGTGTGAAGGATGTGCTGTACTGGTGGTTATTGATGGCAGTAGAGGTGGGTGCTGGTCTCTGCTGTTGCATTCCCTGAATCTCCAACACATCACTGAGACAGCTTAGTCTGCCCATGTCTCTCCTCCACATTTAGAAGGAAGGTGTTTGATCTCTGTACCACTGATGTTAGGAAAACTAAGTTCTGTCACTGCACTGCTAAGATTTCAGTCAGTCCTGGAGATATTTAAATTCTGCCTGCCATCATATCCCAGAAAGTAAAAGTACCAACAGATCATCAACTAAAATATACTCTGCCTATTCACGAAAGGAAAATGCACAGGGGGACTATGGCATTTGGGAATAAGGCAACTGACAGAAGTGGCATTGCAATTTATTGGTCTGCTTTTGTCTCAGGCAAGAAATAATTAGTCTCATTTAACATTATCAGTCAAATCATCTCAGCATTTTGAAGACCATGATCTGTGGTATCCTGAAAAGATGAGAAAAATAGTTTTTCTATTTATATATTCTAAATATCAACCCAATTCAATTCTGTCATTTTAGCAAGATGTCCTACTTATATTTTCTTTCTGAAATGAGGCTAGAGCAAGGGACCTCCTCATTTTAGGGCAGCAATGAAGATATCAAGCCAAGAAAGGAGCACAATTTGAAAGCAGCAATTTCAGGCTTATGTCTTTGGGGACATAATTGATAGGGAAAATAAATTTAGATAGCTCTCAGTAATCATGAGTTATGCAGTCACACTCTTTCACATATGTTGTCTTATACACTGAGGTTTTCTAAACAGTTACTGCATAAAGAATCACACAAAGTTCTCAAGTCTTAATTTGAAATAGTTTGTGCTATGTAGGGATACAATGAAGTTTATAAACAAAAGGTTTGACCCAATGTCTTGGGTTATGGAACCTAAAATGTGCATTCTATTTCATCTGCTGAAAGCAGTTGGGGAATTGTTCTTCTTTATCTCTTGTAACTCTGGGAGGAGAGGGGCGGGTGCCTTTAGATAATGGGACAACTGTTAAAACCAGGTAGGGCATTGTTTCTTATCTCTCTCACTGCCAGTCCTCCCTCCAGGGGGATATTTTCTGCTAATGGACCATTAAGACACCCCTACCCTCCCCAAGGTAGTACATCCACATTCCATCCTCCTACTGTGAGATGCTCCACCCAGTGAGGGGAGCCAACCATTCCTACCTGGATAAAACTGGGACTCAGGAACACGAAGGAAGCTATCTGGCTTTGCCCAATTACCGGAGGAAGACTGGACCCCTTCTCATCATCACTGGACCCTATCTACAGGATCATCTCTACTCCAACAGAACCACATCTGCCACTCCAGGAGGACTACTTTGGACTGCTTCCAACACCCTGGCCAACAGGGTGTCAGGTTGTAGCTCTGACTCTGTCAGGGTTTTCCAGGATTGCTTGTTTGTTTGTTTGCTTGTTTGGTTGGGTGGTTTTGTTTTCTACTACATTTGTACTGTTAATATTCCTAGTAAGGAACTGTTATACCTATTCCCAAATCTTTGCCTGAAAGCCCTTAATTGCAAAATTATAATTTGGCGGGGGTGAGGGGTTTACATTTTCTATTCTAAGGGAACCTTCAGCTCTCCCTGGCAGATACCTGTCTTTCCAAACCAAGACACCCAAATATATAAACTTTATTTCAGTATTCGTGAGACAAATACAAATGGATCTCTGAAGACACCATTTCTCCTTTTTTTTTTTTTTCTCTTCATGTAAAATTTATTTTGAACAGACAGGATAATTACTGCATGTTACTTTTCTTTTTCTTCCAAGTGGAGAAATTGGAATTACTTTCACAGTGAAGAGGCAAAATCTTCTTTTCCTGTCACTATGCCTCAAATTATTTTAATTGCTTTTGTTGTTACTTATTTCAATAAAAATATACAAACTTCGCTTCTCTAAACTGTTAAGTTTGTCATCATGTAACTTGGGTTAGTAATGTAAGTAAAAATAAATATATTCATCCATATTTGCATAAAATAGGTCTACAGGTCTTATTTGTTTTTACTGTAATTACTTGCTAGTTTAAACAGAATTTAAGATGTCCTGATTTCTTATATTTTTTATTGTAGTAACTGCTTTGATAATACCAAACACATTATTTATAAGCTTGGTGAATCTGAATGTGAAAGCATTCAGTTCTTCACAAGGTGCAGTCATTATCACTAATAAAAATTGATATGGAAATTCTTCAAAATGCACAAAAATACTTCCCTGACATTTTAAGCCTATCAAAGGATAGCTTCACAATTTTTAGATAAAACTTTCTTCCTGTGATTTTTATTTAGGAATTTTCTATTGAAGGATTGTATCAAATTGCTTCCAAAAAACCCTAATTAATATAGTACCAACTATTTCTCCCTAATGTGAAATGAAACATGCAGCTTTCGAGAAAAAAAGAATAATATTAGCATTAATATTTCCCTCTCTCTTGAATATTTCTCATTAGTTCCTTTGTGCTCAATTTTATACAGTAGATTCATAGAATCACAGAATATTTTAGGTTGGAAAGACCCTTAAAATCATTAAGTCCAACCATTAACCCAGCATAGCGCTGTCCAACATTAAAACATTTTTTTAAATGCAACATCTACAGGTCTACAGGTCTTGTAAATCCCTCCAGGAATGGTGACTCTACCGCTTCCCTAGGCAGGTCCAGTGGCTTGATAACTCTTCTGGTGAATAAATGTTTTCTAATATCACAATTGAACCTCCCCTGGGGCAAGCTGAAGCCATTTTTTCTCGTCTTCATATTTGTAACCTGGGAGAGGAGAGTGAACCCCACCTGGCTACACCCTCCTTTCAGGGAGTTGTAAGAGAGCACTAAGGTCCCTCCTGAGCCTCCTTTTCTCCAGACTAAACATCCCCACCTTCCTCAGCTGCTCCTCATCAGACTTGTGCCCCAGACCCTTCCCCAGCTCCAGTGCCCTTCTGTGGAAGGGTTCTGCATCAATGTCTTTCTATCCCAAAGCTTATCACAGGATTTGAGGTGCAGCCTTGTCATTGCCCAGTACAGGGAGATGGTTACTGCCCAGTCTGGCAAGCCACAATACAGGTAGCCTTCTTGGCAACCAGGGCTCATGTTCATCTGTTGATGACCATCACCCCAGGTCTTTTTCCCCAGGGCAGCTTTGTAGCCATTCTGTCCCCAGTCCTCAGCACTGCCTGGGACTGTTGGGTTGTTGTTGTCCTTGCTCAAGTGCAGGAACTGCCTCTTGGCCTTGTTGAACCACAGGCCACTGTCCTCAGGCTATTGATCCAGCCTATCCTGATCCCACTGCAGACCCTTCCTGCCCTCCAGCAGATCAACACTCCCACCCACCTAGGTGTCATCTGCAAACTGACTGAGGGTGCACTTGACCCCCTCATCCAAATCACTGTTAAAGATATGAAAAAGGGTTTTCCCCAATTTTTGAGCTCTGGGGGCACCACTTGTGACCAGCAGCCAACTGGATTTATCTCCCTTCACCACCACTCTCTGGGCCTGGCCATCCAGACACTTCTTAACTCAGTGAAGAATACACCTGCCCAGGCCATGAGCAGCCAGTTTGTCCAGAAGAATGCTGTGGTAAATGGTGTCAAAGGCTTTATTACCAGATAATACAAGTCCAGGTAAGACAGCATCCTGATCCTTTCCTTCATTTACTAACCAGGTCACCTTCTCATAGAAAGCCATTGGATTGGTCAGGCAGGACCTGTCTGTCACAAATGGTGCTGGCTGGGTCTGATCTGCTGTTTGTCT
Source organism: Phylloscopus whistleri (assembly GCA_017589585.1). Classification (NCBI taxonomy): domain Eukaryota; kingdom Metazoa; phylum Chordata; class Aves; order Passeriformes; family Phylloscopidae; genus Phylloscopus; species Phylloscopus whistleri. The sequence continues at coordinate 307,021 of JADMLD010001219.1, forward strand.
TGCACATGCTGTGTGATTGCACTCAAGATGATCTGCTCCAGCTCTGAGGTCAGGCTGAACAGCCCTGTAGTTCTCCATAACTTCTTTCCAGCTCTCTGAGATGAGCTCACCGTTTACTACTTCCAGTCTTCTGGGACCCCCCCTGGTTAGCCAGGACTGCTGGTAGATGGTTGAAGGTGGCTCAGTGAGCCCTCAGAGCTGGATCCCACCCAGAACCTGAGGCTTCTGTCTCTCTAAGTGGTGTAGCAGGTCACTGACCTCTTCCACTTGGATTACATGGCTTCATTCTGCTCCCCATAACTTTCATCCAGTTCCTGGGTCAGAGTACTCGGGATAGCCAGTTTTGCTGTTAAAGGCTGAGATAAAGAAGATGTTAAGAGTCTCAGCACACCTCCCATCCTTTTTCACTATGTTTTCCCTGTGTCCAATAAAAGATGTAGATTGTCCTTAACCCTTCCTTTGTGGTTGATGCATTTTTTATTGTATTTTATGGCAGTAGCCAAATTAAGTTCTGCTTAAGCTTTGACTCTTTGGATTGTACTCCTCCCTGCATACTCTCCTGGTTTTTTTTTGCAGGACTCCTGAGTTACCTGATCCTTATTCCAGAGGTCTTAACATTTTTTCTGCTGAGTTCCAGCCAAAGCACTCTGTGAAGCTGGCTCACCCTTTGGCACATGGGAATTGCCATTTCCAGAGCCTGTAAGATTTCCTTCCTGAAAAATACAGTAATATTCTTAATATCATAATAATTATGAGGTGGTGATAGGAGTAGGAAGAATTTAAGAGACAGATACCATTGCCTCTTATTCCAAATTATTGTTTTTTTTTTTATTCTGAAGGCAAAATTAAGAAGTTATTTTAAAAACATTGGTTTCTTTTAGTTATCACTCTCTGTCTTCTAGTCTATTTACTGTGGCAGAGGAAGCATTACTAGTCAAATATTAAAGGATTATATGTTGCACCTGAAGTTCAGACATCCAAGTTATTAGATTAGAAGGAGTAAAACAAGAGTTTTAACAAAAACAAGAGTTGAAATAACAGGTTTGTTAAGAATTCCTGCATCCTTTGTGAAGTAGATAGGTACTGGTTTTACTTGATCTGTAAACTGGTATGTGAAGTAATTTTTTTCCTGAGGTTGCCGTACCACCACAATAATCAATACTGCTCAATCACCAATACCACAAGTGACAGTGCAGTGTAAGCACCAGCACCAAAGAACTTGCGCCAACCTCAGTCTGTGTGTATAGAGCAGGTGCTCAGCAGTGCATATAAGAGTAAGAAAAACCTCTCAACACCTATAAAGCCCAGAACTCTACATACTGGCTCTTAGTCTTTTCTTAGTCTTTCTTAGTCTTCTCTTGGACTTGTATTAGTTTTCTTAGTTTCAGAAAAGGATACAGTTCTTGGAATTTACTGAACAGGTTAACAGAATCATAGGATATAAATGTTTTCAAAAAAAAAAAAATTCTATTTGTTTATCAGTTACGATGTGGCATATTTAAGTACTTGCTTGTATACAACCTAAGAAAACAATTTTCAACTCCTATAGCAGTAAGCTACTTCACCTGAAGTTTAGTGTGCTTTCTCAGAGATTGGAAAGACCCACTGTAAGAGAACTGCTACCTGTTTAGGCAGAAAACCAAAATAATAGGGAGTCTTCTGTAGCTGATTAGTTAACCAGGAAGTTTTCATAAAGTAGAAAGATTTGATTTGTATTATATTTTTCAAAGAAGTTGAATGAAAATGATAATATTGAAATGGCAGCATTGTTCTAGGAGGGGAAAACGAAAAACAGTTGAAACAATTGGAGTCTTTATTTTTTACTCACACAAATAAAAAAGCATGTTTCAACTAAATTAATAAAATAATAGTATAAAATCATTTTATTTACTGCAACTCATTAGTCTGATATGAATGGTGTGAAGGTGTGTGTTTTATGATTTTTTTTTAAATAAACATTTGCTTTCTTCAAGCATTAAAGGCTTCTGTGGTTTAGAATTCCACCCATATTACTATCACTTGTCTCAAGTCAGGACATATATAGCAAGCAATGCTTTATTATATCTATTTCTGGATGATTTATTAATGACTGCCATAAATGTGGCAGAAATACATTAAGGATTTTATTTGTTTTTAACTTGGATTTGAGAAATAGAAATCAGAGACAAGCTTTAGAAACTGCTCACACTTTACAAATCAAAAGTATTTTCTGAAGACAGACCCATGTGTTCCTAAGGCACTAGCTTCTATGAAAGCTAAACCACTTTTCCAGTTCAGAATAAGTCTTAGAAACTGAAGGAAATCTACTGAGGCTTAAATTTGAAAATTTAATCCAGATTTTGTGGAGACATGCAATTACTTAAATATGCATCTATAGATTTCATGTTATTCCTTTATATAATTAGAAGTGCTTGTACATTTCTAGAGCTTAGAACTGATTCAGCTACTTAACCTTAAGGGCTTTAGCCAAAACTGAATATAAGATATATATGTATGAATATAAGGTATTTGTAATGTAAGCAATATTTAAATTAGGATTTCATTTTGATTTGGATTATATTTTATTTTGTTGTATGGAACTTCCTATACTGAAACCAGAAAGTTTTGACGAATTTCAAATTAGGCGGCTACATTGTATTTGTCATTATCACTTAAAAAAAAAAAATCAAACAAGCAGGGAAACACCACTTTCTTGCTGGTCAGACAACAGAACACTAGGAAAGAGCCACCCAAGAGCTGCAGCTCTGGCAAATGGCCTTAATTCATGCTGTGTATGTGCTTAACCACACAGCTTCTCCTAGACTGTCATTAGCACATGCTCCTCGCAACATTAGGAATTAATTGGATGCTAAGCGTTTTAGTCATTAATAAATTCAAAGTCCATTACATTCATTAGGTTGCAGGAATATAATTATTCCTAGTTTTTTTGTCTAGGTACTTGTACCTATCAAATATCCAAGTTAGGCATTTAAGAATAATCACTACCAGTCACATACACCAGTTTAACTGCAACTCATTAAGTGATTACTAACTAATTTCAAAACCATGAGAGACAAGAATGGGGAGAAATAATATGTTCAACCAATTTCTGCAATTATTAGCAAGTAGAAACAACTTAAAGGAAGAAACTTATTCCTTCATATATGAAAATGACAATATTTTCCAGATTTAGGAGGTGTCCTCAAGTCCAAAACCAAAAAGTGTATCTCTTTAATGATAAACCATGTTAAAACATTTAAATGACATACAAAATGCATAAGGAAATTCAGGTACCTGTTCAGGTTGAGAACATTTATTAGACTCAGTGTTTCCTTTTGTTTTCTTGGATATCTGTCCATCTATTCATAGTGATGGTGCAATTTGCCAGCACTAATACATTGGAACCAGCTGGAACCAGTAATCGATCTCTGTTCAAGATTCAGATGCATAAAGAGACCTTTAGGGAATGGTGAAGTGGTTGGTTTACTTTATAAGGTGGCCAAAGAACACATTATTGCCACCTCTGACCTTTATATGAGACAGTTTGAAGAAGGAAAAAGCTACATCCTATGTTTTCCTTTCACTGCATTCTCTCATTTTGACCTTTCAGCAGTCCTGTCATAGTAGGAAGATCCAGGGAAGACTAAGCTAAGGACATAATCTATACCATTTCTTTCAATAAGCAGCAAGAGAAATCTATTAACAAAATTAGACAGCAAGCACAATAAAGGAGAGCACAATATCACAGCCTTGAAATAGATTTTGTTTCCTGTTTGGCAGGATTATGTTCTATCTTTGGCCCAAGGCTGCTGAGGCACATGCAATTACAGACACAGGAAGCAAAGGCCTACTCATCATGGGGCTTCTTTCATGATTTAACCTTTCTGAGGACCTCAGCTTCAATACAGAAGCTAAATTATCATTTGCCAAATTCAATCAAGCCTATAATTTAGGGCTTAGATTTAGGAGATGTGAAGTCCTAACTCCTAAACTCTTACTATAATGCACCTGCTATAAATTAAATACACATAAGTCCTAAGCTTTAGCACAGTGATAACTCTTTTGTGGAAACACTCAAAACCGGATATACCCTTAGCAACTTGTTCTAGATAACCATACTTGAAGAGCAGAGTTGGACTAGACAATCTCCAGCTGTCCTGACAAAAATCAACCACTATGTGAATTTACTTACCCCTTCTTAGAGCAAGCAAAAAGTTTCAACAATCCCAATAAAACCAGTGCACAAACACCCAGCCCTGCCCTTTCTACCTGAAACACCCCATGTGAGATGAGCTGAACCAGATGAGCTCTTCCCTGCTTCTGGACCTGTCACTTGGACAGCATCACATCCAGGTTTGCTTCCCAATGATGTGGCATCACTCACCCTGTATGGGAAGGTCACAGCACAGAGCACGTATGTAGTATTTGTTGTCTTTCTAATTTATTTAAACATGTTTATAAATATAATCCTTTACACATAATACTTGAGTCTGCAGAAGGAGCACAAGGTGAAGAGAAAACCAGAAAAGCAGTGTTCTTTTCCCAGCAAGGGGAAGAAGGGCTTGATACTAATGCTGGATTGATTTTTGTAAATTCTGCATCAGTATTGTCAAGCATACACACCAATAACATGCATTATCATTAACTAAGCGGCAATGAAGGAACAATTGTCCCTTCTTCCTTTCTTCCCATACTTGAGGAGGACAGAATAGCTTTTTATATCTTACCATTTTCTCTGTGCTTCCACCAAAAAATGCACTATTTTACATATTTTTTTTCTTCGTTTTTCCCTACGGACCCTTTGGCGCATCTTGAGCTTTCTCTCTTTAATTTACCAGGAATTTGTCATTTTTGTTTTGCATTTGCGTCCTTTGGGTCTCTGATATTGTCCTGCTCTTGTGCTTTCAAGGCTTTTGGTACCATGCAGTGGCTTTGCTCTCAGCAGCCCTTGCCATTGCATGAATAAGAGGTGAACTCTGAATCTGGCAAATATCTCCTCCACTTTATGACTTGGTTTGGTTGACAAGGTGTTGTTTTGTTGTCTGGGTTTTTTTCTGTTCTCCTCTGTCTCTTTAAGAAGTTTTTCTAAAGTTCTATTTCAGCCTTCTGTGTTTACCTTTTGCAATGGAGTCTCTCACGATTTTCACATAAACAACCTATTTGTTATCATAACTGTCTCTCTATGTTTATATTCTTCTCATAAGGAGGAGACTGTTGATGGACTGTTGGGTTGTCCAGTGTGGTTGGAGAGGAAGATTTTCTTCCTCCAATCCATGGTCACTGTTGGATCTGTAAATGTCGAGGTCTGTAAATAAACCTGCCTTTTTTGCCTTGGACATCTCAGAGTGTGAGTGTCATTTCTTTTGTGTTGTACTGAGACATTGTTTGGTCAGAGATTAGATTCAATAACTTTGCAGGTCTTTTCCAATGTTCATGATGCTACGATCCTGTGAATGTGAGGCATATTTCCCAAAGCATCTGAGCAATAGTAGGAATACTATTCCTAGTATTCCTCATAATTTCTAAGAGCAAAAACAGAGAGAAGGGAGAGAACTCCACTCTGCTATGAAATCCACTCTTCTTATTTATGTTGTTGTAATTCCAGTCAGATAGCAGTGTCAAGTACTAACTCCCCTATTACTGGGAACCTGTCCATTGCCTAAGAGGTTAGGATTTTTCTCTTCTTTTCTTTCTCTCAGGGAATTTTCTCCCATTTGTTGCCTAAGAGATGGGAACAACAGATACATAAAGAGTCAGAAGATGAGGCTGAGAGGAGGAGAAGGGGGAAGGGTGCAGCTGGCTACCCTCGTAGCTGAAGGGCTTTCTCTTGGAATGTGCAGAGCTGCTGCCAGATTTTGGCTGGGGGATGAGAGGCTGGGCTCGGCTCTCGGTACTGGAGGGGAGTGGTTGAGTTGCTGCTACCACAGGGAGAATTCGCTGCCTCCATTGTAATAAATGCTAATTCATGTTCTCATAATATATTTCATGTTATCATAATGCTTGCTGTTATGGGTGGTAGTAAACGTGTAGTTTTAGGAATGTCAAGAAAACTGCCCTGGCACAGAGGAACATCTCCAGCTCCGGGAAAGAGACAATGGAATTACAATGCCAATAGGAGGTGGAGAGCCACAGAGACGAGGGGCAATTGACATCCGATAAGAGCCGATAGCCCAGAGAATACATCCTATCTGGGACATTAAGGGTACTCGGAACACATCCTGCACACCCAGGAAATAGTTTCAAGCCCGGCCATGGCTCCCCTGATTCTATCAGCTGCACCATCAAGAAACAAAGGAACCTAAAGAAATTCTGCACTGAGCAGCGGGTCCAACCCTGGAAGTTTCAAGTCCCCCTTGATTCCAGGACCTAGGAGACAAGTCCAGACATGCACTCGGGGTCCAAACTTGGGAAGGGTATAAAACTGGCAGACCTGGACTTGGGCACTCGTGAGACCTCAGGGGTGGCGTGTCGCGGGACAGGTCAGGAGGCTCACCCAGTGCGCACTGACCATTTCCTTGCTTCGTAGACTCTGTCAATTTCTTTATTGGCTTTGTAAATTTCTTGTCTGTGATTTTCACTGGCAATAAATTCTATTTTATTTGAGATTGGCTCTCTCCATTTATAACATCCATGGAGTTTTGTCCTTCACTGCTTCTCCTAGTGTGGGTGAGCCTTTGCTCTTCAGAGTGGCAATTGAACTGGGATTTTTTTTCCAACACCAGATCTCACTGGAAAGGACCCTCACTATCCACTCAGGTGCCTCAGCGGGAAACGTGGGACCCTGATCCCCTCCACCCCCGCTGCACAGCCCTGCTGTTGTTTTTGCTGCTGCTCGGGTTTTTCTCTACATTATAAGCGAACATCCCATGCCCACTGGGACACCCCCATGGCTCCTGCTACAGCTGCAGAGTTTCTACTACATTTTCTTTGTCACCTGGATGTGCCTGCCTCTGCCATTCCAGCCACCTCTCCGAGGTTCTTGCTACAGCCCGTTTTGCCATCTGGAAGGGCACTGGGATCAGCTTCCTGACATGAGTTTGTAAAGGAAGCCCCTATTCTATCTCTCCTGCCAGCCCACCCACCATTACCACACGGAGGGATGGCTGAGCTCACGCCACAGCGCCCCCTACAGATGTGGGGGAATCATCACACCTGCCTTGTGTGATGCGCCCCTGCTGACTGTGACCAGAACTACACTGAGGGAGGAAGTGCTCAACAGCCAGGAGACAGCTGTTACTGATTTTCTGGTTTTGGTTTGTTGTTGTTCTTTGTTTGCCTTGCTATATATATAAATATATATATATATGTAGAAAACTGTTATTCCTTTTCCCCTATGTTTGTCTGAAAGACTTGTAATTTCAAGGTTGTAATAATTTGGAGGAAAAGAGGTTGTGTTTTCCATTCCAAGGGAGATTTCTGCCTTCCTTGGCAGACACTTGTCCTTTAAACCAGGACACCGGTGCCTGTATTAAATACTACCACAGTTCACCAGAGAGACCACAGTGATTCTGGCAGACTTTAGAGCCAAGGCAAAGAGAACCACTGTCTGGGTTTAGAATATAAAACCTCTGAGTGTTTCACACTTGGTTCAGATTTTGTTTCTAATCCAGATTTCAAATGTGATATAAATGTTCCTATTAGTGGGCATATTCTTCTCTGATCCACATTTAATTGAATCATGTAAGCCATATAAAAATGACATGTGCTTTTACCACATTTTATAGATTCATAGAAGAGCCTGAGTTGGAAAGTGCTTAAAGATCATGTAGTTCCAATCCACATGCTGTGGGCAGGGATACTTTCCACTAGACCAGGTTGCTCAGAGTTTCATCCCATCTGGCCTTGAACACTTCCAGGGATGGGGCAAACACAAATTCTCTGGACAACCTGTTCTGAGGCGTTTTATCACCCTCACTTTAAGAATTTTTCCCTAATCTCTAATTGAAACCTACTTTCTTTCAGTTTGAAGCCATTTCCCCTTGTTTTGTCACTCCAGGCCCTTGTAAATATTCTTTCTTTGGCTTTATTGTGGGGTCCCTTCAGATACTGGAAGGCCCCAATTAGATCACTCCAAAGCCTTCCATTTTCCAGGCGGAACAATTCCAGTTCTCTTTTCAGTTCTAGCTTTTCTCTTTCCAGTTCTCAGCTTTTCTATTTTATTTTTCCCTCTCATTTGAGACCCACTCTCACAAGATCAAACCTCACACCACTAACCTGCCTGGTTAGTAAATGCTAGTAGCATGAATATAATCTCTGATTCTCAGCTCAGCTCTGCAGGCAGTGAATATTTGTGAAAACATCAAACCAGAACTCACCTTGTAGAGACCTCTGCAGAACAAACTGCCTCAGGATCAGAAGCAGGCTCTGATAATTACCTTCTGTGACCTCTACACACTTTAGGTCTGACCAAGCCCTATTTTAAGGGTGCTGCTATGGAAAGACAGGCCTGTAGTATATTTTTAATGCCACGTTCAAGTCTCATGTATTAGGAATTAAGAAGAGATCAGCTTTCTTCTTACAGACTTCTTAGGAGCAAAATGTAGAAGTGTGGTTCAGATTTAGTACACCATTAAAAATAGCCAACTGTCTAGCAATTCCTTTTGAAAGCAACTATAGCGTAACAGATAGTAATCTAGTCAATTTTTTAGCTTGTATTCCTTACCTGTATGTCTTTATGTACAAAACCATTACATTTTCTTTGACTTCTCTGCTTTCACTAAATTAGGATGCTTTGCAGAGGGTATTGGGGAAATAATATTCTTTGCTTAAAAAATTCTAAGATTCATAAATCATTATTGTAAAATCAGATTTGTCAAAATGACTGTTATATAGATCAAAAATTACCATTATGTAATATCCCAGCCTACACATCTGGAAAGTTAGCATTGTACTCCATACACTGTAGAACAGATCACAATGTAAAAGTGAAATTATGTTACTGATGGGAGAAGTCTACAGACTCTGGAAGAACTTTGATTTAACCCTTAAAATAATTTTTCTGGTTATTTTTCAGAACGGAGATCCTACTTACATTGAAATTAAAAATATATTTCTGTTGACTTCAGTATGAAGGGTATCAAGTGCTAATAAAAAAAATCAATATAGTATGTCACCTATGTTTTTAGCTCAGAATCTTCTTTTCTCTCAGCTTCAGAAAAAATCTGATCTGATTTGAACTCAGAAGCACAACTCACTGCAAAGTGTCATGTACCTTTTGTTGCTCAGAAACAGCACCACACACTCCATTTTACGAGATACAAGAACACCTACATTGTTGAAAACAAGAACATTCCTGTTCCAGATACTGTATAACACTATGAAACCAACCTAAACTCAGCTACCCAAACAGGTTTTTTGAATGAGAGTCTGGATAGAGTTGGGCACCTAAAGCAGTTGAGACACAAGTGAATACAGGTTAAAGTGACTGAATAAATTAGTCAGAAAAAAGCACTGATAGAAAAGAGAATATGAGCATCAGATGTATAAAAGCTGAATTCCAGTGTGACTTGAATTGTTTTATGCTTAGCCATAAATTCTGAATGTCTTCCTGGCTCTACTTATCACCAAACGGAACAGGTTCAGATCTTGTTGTGAATGTTTAACATAGAAAGGACAAAGCTTTGTGTTTTATTTGATGGATTTAATCTGTCTTAAAACAGATATCACAAAGTTAGTAAAGCCTTCTAATCTTACTATGGAGTACATAAGTCTTTGACTGCCTCTCCAAATATGACTTCAACAAGAGACTTTATGGGTGATGTACCCTCCTGTTAGGACATAGTTTTGATATGTTTTACAGTAATATACATGAAAATACTGAAGGATTTTTAAAATAGAAATAGGTCATTCTGGGTTGGAAAAACGCCTGTTTCATCTCCTCTTTATCACCCACTGTTTGTATGTTTGTTTTTTTAATGTCATCAAATACTCTGATTTTCTACTAAGATTCCAATGCTTATAATTCATACAATTATAATTATTATATAATGCAATTACAATTGCGTACTGCTAAGACACTTTAATAACATGTTATATTATAAACATGAAATCTAAACATTTTATGTGTCCATACATCGGTGTAATCACTATATAATAGTGATTTAGTAATGTACTATGGATTAACAGGAAGCAATATAAGGAATGTGACGATAATAATAAAGGATAGTTTATTCCTTAATCCAGTTTACAATGGAGCAGAAACTTGCTTTGATAATTTTAATAAAAACTTGTCTCTCTCCAGGAAGACATAATGCAGTAATATAAGTTCCAAGTAACTCAAAAGAAACCTGTCCTTCTTAGTGTCCTGACTGACATGTGAACAAAACACCAGAATTCCAGCTTCATTTATAGTAAAGCACACAGGAAATAGTAACAAAAAGCATGCAACATGCTAAAAGTCACTCACAGAAGCACCAAGGTGAGTTGGGACACTTCCTGCCTTAGCCAAAACCAACAGAATGACTTAATTAAATCCAAACAGACACATGGAAACACATGCACACATATGCAGGTATGGATGTATGCGTACGCCCATTTTGGGCAGAGATCATTCCAATCCACAAGCCTCATATTTCATCATCACAGACAGTCGTTTACAATGCCTAGACTGCAGTCTAAGAGGAACCTATGTAATCTGTAGTTTTGGTCTTCCTTGCGGTCTCTTTCCTAGGATTATGTAGTATTTTTCTTAAGAAGGGACAGCAGTGTGGTTTCTGTGAGGTACTCATACTTTGTGATTCATCACCCTTTTAAGGTGAGGTTAGTCCAGGACCTCTGACCGATGTTAGTGGGAAGTGGAGTTTGGGGCTTGTGATGCAGATTGAAGAGTTACCTAAGACACACAGTGTTCTGAGAAAAAATAAAAAAAAAATCATTCACATATTTTTCTTCATATCAATCTGCTTTGAACATCTGGAAATTTCACTGTTTAAGGACTTCAGGTCAGAGTAGTTACTTGAGACCCTGTGTTCATCACAAGCTTTCATGACAACTAAAGGAAGATGGAAGTAATACAGAGAAAAAGATTCACTAGTTTATTACTGTTACATCTCTGGTACTTTCTATAGTAAACTGATAATTCACCAGTTTAAAGAGAGCTTCATCCTTGTTGAAAGTATCAAAATCTGTATCAGAGATATGTGTGGTGTAAGAAGGATTATAACTTTATGATGAAATTCTTTGGTCCCTTATCTTAAACTTGGTTTGGACAAAACCCACTAGCTATCATTTTTCCTCCCAATAGCTTTCAGAACCACAGCCATATCCAATATCCAAACCCAGGCATTTCCTATTCAGTGAATGACATGAAGTTATTATTAGCAGATGAGCACCAATGTTTCCTAATTTTTTCACCCCTCCTAGCCAAAATGGGTTGTCCTCACCTCACAACTCTGCTGCTCCAGAGTATCTTCACATGTAGATGCTGGAAACAATTGAAGCCATCACGTAATAAGGAAAATCAAGGCGGGGGGGAATGGGAGCAGACATGGGGTGCGGCATGGGGTGCATTTTATATGATTGAAAATATGGCTCATGGGCACTGCACATCAATTAAAACTCATTTCATTCATTCATAAATCTCCCTGTTACAAAATACACCTATCAACCCATCTTGCCTCTTTAATATACCATTGTAATTCTTTAAAACTGTCTTCATATAATGGTGGGTTTTCAGTTTGGTGTGATGGCAAAACATTGAGTTTACTTTGAGCTGAATTGAGTTTCTGTCGATCGAAGGAATGACTCCATTTTAGTCATGAACAACATGAGTATTAGTTTCAGAAGAAACACTGAAATGGGGGGAAGAGGGATAATTTTATAGAAAATAAGAGAAGCTAGGTTAAAATAATAGGCTGGTTACACCTTGATATTTGGAAAAGCCAAAATATCTTCCTGATTTCTTAAGCATGCTGGTAGAATGATAATGAAATTGATAATGCTACTTTTCTATTTAATAAGAAACAAAATTTATTTTAAATTTTTTTCCATTCTCATATAATGCTAGAAATTAATTTCATATAATATAAGAAGTGAAGCTCATTTTTTCCTATCCAATGAGGCTTAAGAATATGTAGGCTGACACATGCAGATGTTTATTATAGTTTCTTAAGTTCTCAAAATCCTTTGTCTTCTCTGTTTATGTTTTTATTGTACCCATTATCTACTGATTTTTCTTTTTTCTTTTTAAGTGCAAACGCTTTTACACCAGTTTAAAAAGCACATAGCTGACCTGTTTCAAATTTGCAACCACTTTATTTCAAGAAATATACAGAATGCTAATAGTTTTAATAATTCAGTCTTTCCTAGATCTCTGTTCTCTCCATTTTTCTACAAGTTTTTCAACAAAGTAGAACAACAGTCTTCTAAAATGTTATGGTTGCAACTGAAGTAGTCAATCCCCCTGATTGTATTCTCATCCAGGCATACACTTTAAAACAAGCAGAATGTGTTCATGAAAAAGAATCTCCCGAGTATTACCCAGTATTCAGGCTTCAGACTTGGACTCAGAATAAACCACAGCATGGTATCATGACTGTTCTGGGTTGACAGTGCCTCTATCCCATATCAGTGGACTGTTTTTGTTATGTCTAGCAGCGCTGTTTTGCTCGCGGGGCTTTTGCTGCCCGAGCAGAGCTGCTTCTGGGCTTTTGCTGCTTGGCTTCGGTTGCTTCAGCTTCTGCTGCTTGGCTTCTGCTGCCTCGGCCGCTCCTGTTGCTGCTGCTGCTGCCGCTGCTGCTGCTGCTGCCTCTGCTGCCTGCTCTCCGTTTTTTTTCTTTCCCCCTCTTTTTTTCCCTTCCCCGCCCCTCCCCCCCCCCCCCCCCCACAAGACAGAACCGGCTCTGGAACTGCTCTGACCCGAGACGTCTGAGAAGACCCGGAGCCTGCCAAAGAAGCTTGGAGCCCTCCCCCTGAGTAAACCTGCGCCTTTCATTCCACTCGGGGTGGGGAGAATTTTCTTTTTCAATAAAACCGGTTTTTTCCACTTTTTCCTCCTCCAAAGAATTTCCTTCCCAACCCCGGGCTGGGGGGGAGAGGTGGTGGAGGTTTGTTTGAGGGGACTCCCTTTTAGAGATTCTCCCCCTAATTTATCCTAAACCAATACACTTTTTGGTGCGTTGGCCTGGGAAACGAACCCAAGAAAGTGGAAAAAACCTTAATAATAATATTGGTGGTTCTGATTGTTTTGTGGGTGTATCAGGATGGTTTTTTCTGAACTCATAATATCATTCGGGGTGAAAGCCTGCCAATATTTCTGGTCCCTAGGGTTTTTTGAGGTGTTACTACCTTTGTGGTACCTAGGGCTATTTCCTTATCCTGAAATAGCTCTGGTATTGCTCCTAATACGTAGTTTATGTAGTCGTGGGGCACTAGTCAGAATATTCATTGGGCTAGGCTTGTTTGTAATGATTTACAGGAAGGCTGTAAATACACTTGATGGTTCATTGTTATGGTTAGGCACTCAGTTTGTGAGAAGAGAAGCAGGGGCAGAGTACTTTCAGCCTCTGTTTTCCCTCTTCTCCTCAGAATTGCTTATATCTCTATTAGAGAATGTTCAGTTCTCCCTGAGTGTAAAGGAAACCATCTTTCTGGCATTTAATTTAGTAAGCTTCCTCTATACTGTCTGCAGTTTATGTAAATTGAGAGCTGAGATTTCCAAAGGAGCTAATGAGACCTCTGATGTAAGGGAAAAGCCAAGTAGAAGAAATCTTGATTGGAGTGGAAAATGGGAAGACATGGGCCAAATTTTAAAAGAATTCTCTGATCCTATAGCCTGGGACTTCCCATCTGAACAAATTCAGAACCCGGCTGAGGTGGCCAAGTATTTGAGAGAGAAGTGTTATGGTAATACTAAAGAGAAAAGGATTATTGCAGTGAGCTGGGCCTTGGCATATCTTTATCGTACACTGCTAGATACTGTAGGGCAGCAGATGGAGGCAGGGGGGCAGGAATGTAAATCAACAGCTACCCCAGTCGCTAAGTCTGCAGCCAGCACCCCAGTTGTGAAGCCAGCAGCTAAGCTAGAACCTGAGCCTGAGTTAGCAGCTAAACCTGACAGTAAGCCTAAGCCCCTGGCAGTTGCTCCAGCAAAGAAGCATACGCACAAAACCGACCGACCAGTGGACGATGATGGCCCCGGAGAAGGACCTTCACCAAGATCCGAAGCCAAAGCATCTGGCACAGGATCAGAAGCCAACACTGATTCCTTTTCCCTGAAGGACCTTCGGGGCCTAAGAAAGGATTACAGGCGACAACCTGATGAACCTATCATTAGTTGGCTAGTCCGTCTTTGGGATGCTGCAGGAGAGGCTACAATTCTGGATGGCACTGAAGCGAGACATTTGGGATCCCTGTCACTTGATCCAGTCATCGACCAAGAGATGATGAGAGAGGCTAATCCACGCAGCCTCTGGGTACGGGTCCTAGGAAATGTGGCAGAAAGATACCTGTGTGCAGATGATCTTTATATGCAGCAAACCCCATGGAAGACCATAGAACAAGGGATTCAACGCTTGAGGGAAATGGCAGTGGCAGAGATGATCTTTTCCGATGACATAAATATTAGGAACCCAGACTTGGTACCGTGTACGTCTGTGATGTGGCGAAAACTTATACGGCTTGGGCCATTAGAATATGCTTCTGCCTTAGCAGTAATGAAGCGGGAGGACACAGGGGAGACTGTACGTGATATGGCAAAGAAGCTCCGAGCATATGCAGATGCTGTGCATGGCCTAACACATGCCAGAATCGCAGCAGTGGAAACACGTCTCCAGAAACTAGAAGATAAGCTGGAGGAGAATCATAAGAAACTTAGGGAGGAGATTAGAGAGGACCTTCTCCAAATCTCAGCAGTGCAAATTAGAGGCCCTGGTATCCAACGCAGGCGCACCTTTGATGGGGAGAGGAAGTACACCCCACGAGCTGAGTTGTGGTTTTTCCTGCGTGAATCTGGAGAGAACATGAGGAGATGGGACGGAAAATCTACTGCTGCTTTGGCACAACGGGTGCGTGAATTGAAGGAAGGCAAGACTCAGAGAGGAAGTTCCACTAGAAGGGAAGCAGCTCCAGTTGCCCGTAGCCGAACTGCCAAGTGTGATGATGATGACGTGTCCGAGCCCCTTGAAGGAACTTCTAAGACATATGCCCAAGGAAAGAAGGATAACCAGGCTTAGAGGGGCCCTGCCTCTAGCCAGGTAGAGACTAGGGAAAATCGTGGTTTTTGGACGGTGTGGATTCGTTGGCCTGGCACATCGGAACCAGAAGAATATGAGGCTTTGGTTGATACAGGTGCGCAGTGTACATTAATTCCATCAAGACATGTAGGGGTAGAGTCTGTCTCTATCGCTGGCGTGACCGGGGGGTCACAAGATTTTACTTTGGTAGAAGCAGAAGTGCGCCTGACTGGAAATGAGTGGAGGAAACACCCCATTGTGACTGGCCCAGAGGCTCCATGCATTTTGGGCATAGATTACCTCCAAAGTGGGTATTTCAAAGACCCAAAGGGACTCAGGTGGGCATTTGGGGTGGCAGCCGTAATGACAGAGGGCATCCAGCAACTGAATACCTTGCCTGGACTGTCTGAGGATCCATCTACAGCAGGACTTCTGAAGGAGGAAGATCAACAGGTACCCATTGTCACTTCGGTAGTGCACCGCCGGCAGTATAGAACGACTCGAGATGCTGTGATCCCCATCCATAAGTTGATCCGTGAGCTGGAGAGCCAGGGGGTGGTCAGCAAAACCCACTCACCCTTCAACAGTCCCATTTGGCCTGTGCGTAAGTCTGAAGGAGAATGGAGATTGACTGTGGACTATCGTGCATTGAATGAAGTGACACCACCACTGAGCGCTGCCGTTCCGGACATGCTGGAGCTCCAGTACGAGCTGGAGTCCAAGGCAGCGAGGTGGTATGCCACTATTGACATTGCCAATGCGTTTTTCTCCATTCCTTTGGCAACCGAATGCAGACCCCAGTTTGCCTTCACATGGAGGGGGGTGCAGTACACCTGGAACCGATTGCCCCAGGGGTGGAAGCACAGTCCCACCATCTGCCATGGACTGATCCGGGCTGCACTGGAGAAGGGTGAGGCTCCGGAACATCTACAGTATATTGATGACATCATTGTGTGGGGAAACACGGCAGTGGAAGTCTTTGAGAAAGGACAGAAGATCATCCAGATTCTCCTGGAAGCTGGCTTTGCCATCAAGAAGAGCAAGGTCAAAGGGCCTGCCTGAGAGATCCAGTTCCTGGGAGTAAAATGGCAAGATGGACGGCGTCAGATTCCCACAGAGGTCATCAATAAGATCACCGCCATGTCCCCACCGACCAACAAAAAAGAAACAAAGGCTTTCCTAGGCGCCATAGGCTTTTGGAGGACGCACATCCCTGAGTATAGCCAGATTGTGAGCCCTCTGTACCTGGTTACCCGCAAGAAGAACGATTTCCACTGGGGTCCAGAACAGCAACACGCCTTTACCCAGATCAAGCAGGAAATCGCTCATGCAGTGGCCCTTGGCCCAGTCAGGACAGGACCAGAGGTAAAGAACGTGCTCTACTCTGCAGCTGGGAGCCATGGTCCGTCCTGGAGCCTTTGGCAGAAGGTGCCAGGTGAAACTCGAGGCCGACCACTGGGATTCTGGAGCCGAAGCTACAGAGGGTCTGAAGCCAATTACACTCCCACGGAGAAGGAGATCTTGGCTGCCTATGAAGGAGTTCAAGCCGCCTCAGAGGTGATTGGCATGGAAGCACAGCTCCTCCTGGCACCCCGACTACCGGTGCTGGGATGGATGTTTAAGGGAAAGGTTCCCTCCACCCATCACACCACTGACGCCACATGGAGCAAATGGATCGCCCTCCTTACTCAGCGCGCCCGTATTGGAAACCCGAATCGCCCTGGGATTCTGGAAGTGATCACCAACTGGCCAGAAGCTGAGAATTTCAGTCTCACCGAGGAAGAAGAACAAGAGCAGGTAACCCGGGCTGAAGAAGCTCCACCATATAACCAACTGCCAGCAGAAGAAGCATGCTACGCTCTTTTCACTGACGGTTCCTGTCGCATTGTAGGGATGAACCGGAAGTGGAAAGCAGCCGTATGGAGCCCCACGAGACAAGTTGTACAAGCCACTGAAGGAGAAGGTGGGTCAAGCCAGCTTGCCGAACTCAAAACATGAAAGTTTTGTTCAATTGGCCCTGGACATCGCTGAAAGAGAGAAGTGGCCAAAGCTCTACCTCTACACCGATTCGTGGATGGTAGCTAATGCTCTGTGGGGCTGGCTGGAAAGGTGGAGAAAGGCTAACTGGCAGCGTAGGGGAAAACCAATCTGGGCTGCTGATGAGTGGAAGGACATTGCCACCAGAGTAGGGAAACTACCTGTGAAGGTCCGTCATGTAGATGCTCATGTCCCCAAGAGTCGGGCTAATGAGGAACACCAGAACAACAAGCGAGTAGATCAGGCTGCAAAGATGGAGGTGTCTAAGATAGACTTAGATTGGCAGCACAAAGGAGAGTTGTTCCTAGCTCGATGGGCCCATGATGCCTCAGGTCATCAGGGCAGAGATGCCACCTATAAGTGGGCACGAGACCGAGGGGTGGATCTAACCATGGACAGCATTTCTCAAGTTATCCGAGACTGTGAGACGTGCGCTGCCATCAAGCAGGCCAAGCGGATGAAGCCCCTCTGGTATGGAGGGCACTGGTCTGAGTACAAGTATGGCGAGGCCTGGCAGATTGATTACATCACACTGCCTCAAACGCGCCAAGGCAAGCGCCATGTGCTGACCATGGTAGAAGCCACCACAGGATGGTTGGAAACCTACCCTGTGTCTCATGCTACAGCCCGCAACACCATCCTGGGCCTTGAAAAGCAGGTCCTTTGGAGGCATGGTACGCCCGAGAGAATTGAGTCAGACAATGGGACTCATTTTAAAAATAATCTTATTAAAACCTGGGCTAGGGAGCATGGCATTGAGTGGGTGTACCATATCCCCTACCATGCACCAGCTGCAAGTAAAGTGGAGAGGTACAATGGGTTGTTAAAAACCACCCTGAAAGCATTGGGTGGGGGGTCCTTAAAGAACTGGGAGCAGCATTTAGCAAAGGCCACCTGGTTAGTCAACACCCGAGGTTCTACCAACCGAGCGGGTCCTGCTCAGTCTCAGCTCTGTAATGTAGTAGATGGAGATAAAGTCCCAGTGGCCCATGTTAGAGGTTTGTTGGGAAAGACAGTGTGGATCAACCCTACCTCGAGTACAGGCAAACCCATCCGTGGAGTTGTCTCTGCTCAAGGACCGGGTTATACCTGGTGGATAATGCAGAAAGATGGAACAACACGATGTGTACCTCAGGGAGATCTGAATGTGGGGTAAGATTCATATGTCAGAAAGAAACGTATAAGTGTCAAAGGTCTGAGCAAGTAAGACGGATGGAAATGTGTAAGTGTCCAAGGTTTGAGTAAGTGACATGAAAGTTTTATTGTGCGTCCACTATATGGGATAAGGGGTGGAATGTTCTGGGTTGACAGTGCCTCTATCCCATATCAGTGGACTGTTTTTGTTATGTCTAGCAGCGCTGTTTTGCTCGTGGGGCTTTTGCTGCCCGAGCAGAGCTGCTTCTGGGCTTTTGCTGCTTGGCTTCGGCTGCTTCAGCTTCTGCTGCTTGGCTTCTGCTGCCTCGGCCGCTCCTGCTGCTGCTGCTGCTGCCGCTGCTGCTGCCTGCTCTCCGTTTTTTTTCTTTCCCCCTCTTTTTTCCCTTCCCCGCCCCCCCCACAAGACAGAACCGGCTCTGGAACTGCTCTGACCCGAGATGTCTGAGAAGACCCGGAGCCTGCCAAAGAAGCTTGGAGCCCTCCCCCTGAGTAAACCTGCGCCTTTCATTCCACTCAGGGTGGGGAGAATTTTCTTTTTCAATAAAACTGGTTTTTTCCACTTTTTCCTCCTCCAAAGAATTTCCTTCCCAACCCCGGGCTGGGGGGGAGGGGTGGTGGAGGTTTGTTTGAGGGGACTCCCTTTTAGAGATTCTCCCCCTAATTTATCCTAAACCAATACAATGACTTTAAATGTAACTACATGGACAAGTAAATAAAATTGTATTTGTACCATAATTGAATGTCAGGATGGTACAACAAGAATGCTATTCTGTATATTTGTTGAAAATTTTATAAAAGTGTATCAGTTTTAACATGTTCATGTGCATATATATTTTACATAAAAATGTTTTAAAAATTATACTCTTTGAAAAACAATTGTCTTATTTCAGAAAATATCCCAATCCTGGTGATAATGCTTTTTACAGAAACATTGCTTTAGTGTAGGGATAGGAAAACACTTCGAACTTTCTGAAATGGTGCAGAACACAAAAGTACTCCATTACCTTCCTACAAAGTAAATTGCATGATAAGCTCTGGTCAGTGAAAGGCACTTCCATACTTCTGGCTTATGGAGTACAGGCTTCCGAATTGGCTCATAAATCATCTCCTGGGGCCACTCTTCAGATAGTTCAGACAAGGTGCTGAAGTGTGAGGCAGTCATTAAAATTGAATCAATTTCCCAGAGAACAGGTATACAGAGAACCAGATGCTATTCAGAGTTTTCTTTTTATCATGAACTCACTCAACTTATATTGAAGTTTGAGGTTTTGTTTACAGTATCCAAAACCAGAAAATTCACATGTGCTTATCTACACCGTAGATGAAAAAGCAAGAAAGGCTGCACTTAACGGATTTACTCTGTGTTCAATGTGAAGGATCTAAGCCTGCACTTACTTGTCTTCCTGTAAAAGGCTTTCCTGAGACACTGTCATAAACTGCTCTGCCAAAAAAATCCCATTCATTGTTGCAGCAGCCCTCTTGTTAGAGGGTAGAAGTGAGCTGAGACACAGACTTCTTGTGTATCACAGCATGAAAAGAGTTCTGGTTTATTCCTCTTTACTCAGCCATCCTGACTCCAACCATTCACTGACTCTGGCTGCAGCAACCTCCTGCTGGGGGTTTCCCTTGCAGCCTCTGACTGCTGGTTATTTCCTGCTAAACTGTGACTGCATGTATTAGTTTGCAGACTCTGAATGCAGGCTTTTACTTAGCTGGACTATGACTGCAGGTTCCAACAACTGGCTCTAACTGCAGACCCAGACAAACTTCACAGCAGTGATTTTTCTCTCCTCTGGATTCTTCTTCAAGATTCTCTCACACTAGCTAGCCCACTCCCTTTTATCACATTTATGTTTATTGGATATAGCTGTTTCTCATCAGGGACAAGGCTGAATTTGGTAATTAACACAGCTGTTACTTATTAGGGGCAAGGGCATCTGTAATCACTTCCCCACAATTCATCATCAATAGTGTTTACATTTTGGATACACTATCTTTGACAGTTAACTTCCTTTTAGTATTTTGTAGAGGGTTTAGACTGTTTTAATCTTTCCCTCACTTCATATAAAATAAATTATACAAAACAAAACTCACTGAGGAAATAGTCTCCTCTTTCTCTAACATACACAGTAAACAAATTCCTTGGTGATGCAAATGTTTATCAGATCGAGTGTCATCTGTACCCAACTGAACTCATGCAGCTTCTTTCAGCAACACAATCATATCTCATCACTCCCTAGATAAAAGGTGAAGCAACTCTCCAGTGAGGGTTATATTTCACATCACTCTGTATCTTAACAAACATACTGCTAAAAAAATTCTTAAAAGGGTAAAAGGTATCTAGTTCAAACCCCTGAGGGGAAATATTAACCACTTGAAAATGACAGTGGTTTGGGGATAATCACAGACAACCACTATCAAGAGATATTGCAATAGATATTTTGAAGTCAATCACTTAAATACACTGAAGATTTCAAAAGGAAAGTCATCCAGATAACTAAGATGGGAAAACTTCTAAAGAAGGTTAATGTCCAGGTTTTGCCTTCCACAACCCAAGAAATTCCATACAAGAACATTTTTCCATTGCCCATCATTCTATTCTGATTTGCACTGATGTCAACATTCTTCCTTGAGATGTGAGGCATTTTTTCTTTTCCAATATTGGAACTGTAGTGATAGGACAAGAAGTAGTGGGCACACACTGAAAAAAGGTAAATTCATATTAGATACTAGGAAGAAATTTTTTAGTGTGAGGGTGGTGAGGCACTGGAACAGGTTGCTCAGAGGATGCCCTATCCCTGGAGCTGTTCAAAGCAAGGGAAAGGATAAGGCCTTGAGCAACCTGGTCTACTGGAAGGTGTCCCTGCCCAATAGAAACCAGTTGATCTTGAAGGTCCATTCCAACCCTTTAATAGTCGTGGCTTCTGTGGTAACTTTCTATATGAGGAGTGTAGTTATATTTATATTTATAGTTATATTAATATACATATATAATGCACACATACACATGTCTATCATGAAGAAGCTGAAGAACAGAGTGAAAAAGTAGAGAAACTTCTGCATTGCCATGGTTATATTTAGATCATATTCACCACATTTCATCACATCCAGGATCAGAGAATCATAGAACGGTTTATGTTGGAAGGGACCTTAAAGACCATCTCCTTCCAACACCTGTGCCATGGGCAGGGACACCTTCCACCAGACCAGGTTGCTCAGAGTTTGATCCAGCTTGGCCTTGAACACTTCCAGGGATGGGTCAGACACAGCTTCTCTGGGTAACCTATGCCAGGGCCTTATCACTTCAAAGGAAAGAACTTTTCCTAACCTCTAATCTAAATCTATTCTCTGTCAGGTTGGAGACATTCCCCCATTTTCTGTCACTCCAGGCCTTTGTAAATAGTCTCTCTCCATCTTTCTTGTATGTTCCCTTCCCTGGAAGGCTCTAATTAGGTCACCCCAAAGCCTTGCCTTTTCCAGGCTGAACAGTCACAATTCTCTCAGTCTTTCCTCACAGCAGAGCTGCTCCATCCCTCTGAATGCCTTGGTGTCTCCTCTGGCCTGACTCCAGCAGATCCCTGTCCTTCCTGTGCTGGGAGCCCAGAGCTGGGTGCAGCCCTGCAGGTGGGGTCTCAGTAGAGCAGGGCAGAGAGGCAGAATCCCCTCCCTCAACATTGGAAGAACCAAAGAAGTGACAGTCATAATGAACAGACAATCCCACGTATTCTCTGTGGATGAGACATCAATCTTTTCAGAGGTGCTCTGTCTTACAGGTGCTTTGGATGTTGTGTCAATCTTTACATTGCTTTGAGTTGTACTGATGTCATAGAAACAACAATGAGGGATTATTTATGCCCACTAAAATGCTTAATTGCTTTTTCTGCTGATGAACTCTAACATTTTCAACACCAACACATAATTTCAGTAAAAAAAAATAAAAGAGATGTAGGTACGAGAACCTACATCTCAGTAAAAGTGTTGTATAAAAACTGTTCTTTTATCCTAAAATGAAGTATTCCTTCATCTATATGAAACAAACACTACAACAGTGGTACAAATAGCAATAAGTTATTTTGTTCCCCAAACATAAAACTTTTTCCATTTAGCAAACCTTTCTGGTTCATTTATGTGCTACTTGGCTTTTGTCATCTAGTGGCCACCATTGAAAACAAGGATGGATTTTTATAAATTTCAACATGATCTGGGCACTTTGGTTACAAATTTACAGCATTTTAAAGCATGATGTGAATTATTCCTGTTCACATTTATGTATTTATTGTCTGACATGGAAACTATGTTACTATAAAAAATTTTAAAAGCTTTTCAAGAAAAAGAGGTGTATGTGAACTTTCTGAGAGGTTAAGGCTGTGTTTGTTATACACATGAAGTACAGAAATGTCGGTAGTTTTTTAAATAACATTATCAGTATTACTTACGACATGCATAAAGTTCTGATTGCTTTTAATTCTAGAACTCACAATTAAAAGTTACAGATGAATTTTTATCAGCTATTGTGAAAATGTGTATGAATTTCATCTTACCACAAGACTTTATTCTAGCAAATAGCATTTCATAGTAGATTTTGATACATTTATGGAGGATTTATTAATGTTATAGATACATTATAAAAGAAGTATCAGGCAAAAGCCAACCTTTTTTAAATAGTTATGGTAGTACAAGATCCTGTGGACTTGTAGGAACCAGAGCAGACCATATCTGGGTTATCTACCTGACATTCTACCTACAGAAGGCTCATCCTGCATATAATGTAAAATGAGGTCAGAATTTAAATTAAAAGCCCACCCTCAAGAAAGCCATCCCTTTCTGTTGTGACTTTTATGTGCTTAAAGCCTATAGTGCTGTAAGTGAAGGAAGCTACCTAAAGAAGAAAAGAAGAGCATTATCATCAAATCTTATGATACTCATTAAGTCTTTTGATGAACATAGGTGAATTTAATTGCTCTTTAGAGCCTGGAAGATAAATCGTAAAACCTGTGCATAAAATTAACAAGATCACCTCAAGAACCTGGTGGTTCCTCATTGCCATCCCTGGCAATAAAATGGTCTTCATATATCACTTGGAATTCATCACTTTTGAGTAATGCATTTACCATCTGTGCTCATCCTAAACTACTTCTGATAGAATGTCTGACTTCATAAACTTTCTTGGGTAAACAGCTCTTATGTTTCTCCAGATAAGTGAACAGATTCACTGCACCATTTTTCTAACACAGAACTAGTAAAAGTAGTCAAAATTGCTTAGATTCATAGACAAGTTCTTCAGTTTGCTGTATGAAATCAAATGAGATACGAATAGTTTCTTAATTTGCTTAAAGTATTATTCAGCCATATCTCCAGTTTTCATCCATTTGTGAGGTACATAGTCCTTGTCTGACATCCTCTCTTACAATCTTCAGCAACAATCATCTGAATGGCTGAACGCTTAAACATCTCTAAGCAGAAAGCAATAGCCAGTGCAAAGGATATGAGTTTACCTTAATAATGAACTTCATGAAAACTTGGAGGTGTTTTTTTTTTAATAAAAACAGAGAATCTAGAGAATAAATCCCAAATGTTATAATGATTTGCCCTGTTTCTTCAACTTTCCAAGAAAGTCAGTTTGAATGGAGCTCTGAGTGACCTGGTGTAGTGTCCCTGTTCACAGCATGGAGGGGAGCTAGATAATCTCTAAGATCCTTTCTAAAAGAAACCGTTCTTTTAGTCTATCATTCCTAGATTCTGGAGCTTTCACAGTATCTTGACAGAAGGTCAGAGCCCCTCCTTACTGCTCTTCAATTCTGATAAAGGCATCTTGCCTGAGAAACTTCATCACTTAAATCTCTTGGTGACCATTTATGTCCTGCTTTTAATACAAGGGGTTTCCATCATAAAAAGCTCTAGTGAAATTGCTGGCAAATAACATGACTTTCCTGCCAGCAAACCTCTCTGCCTCCCAAGGTGAGTTACTTAGATGAGTTAGGAAAGACATCAATCTGCTGAAGTTACTCCAGAGGAGGCCACCAAATTCAGAGGGCTGGAGCACCTCTCCTGTAAGGAAAGGCTGGGAGAATTGGGATTGTTCAGCCTGGAAAAGAGAGGTTTTGGATTGACCTGACTGGGGCCTGCCAGTACCTGATGGGGGCCCATATGAAAGATGGGAGGGACGCTGTTTACAAGGGCCTGGAGTGACAGGACGAGGAGGAACGGCTTCAAATGGAAAGAAAGTAGGTTTATATTAGATCTTAGGAAAAAATTCTTTCCTGTGAGGGTGATAAGGCCCTGGCACAGGTTTCCCAGAAAAGCTGTGGCTGACGCATCCCTGGAAGTGTTCAAGGCCAGGCTTGATGGATCTCTGAGAAACCTGTTCTAGTGGAAGTTGACCCTCTCCATGGCAGGTGGTTGGAATGAGTTTATCTTTAAGATCCCTTCCAACCCAGGCCATTCCTTGGAAACTTTTGATGTTCTTCAGAAGGATTAATTCATAAACCCAAATGTGTTTCAAAGTGTTTAGTCAGAATAACAAAAAGTATGCCCTGAAATACAGACTAGATGAAAACTTTGTTAAGAAAAGTGATTGAGTGTTCAGTATTTCTGAAAGAAATACAAAGGTGAAGTTTCAACGAAATATGAAAAAAAAAATATGGAGGTTCCTTCTGTTTCACACGAAGTCTCTTGGAATGCCATGCACTGTTCCTTAACAAATGCAAGGCCCACAATTTCAGCACAAAGTTACAATAGTGGAGTCTTGTATTGCAGAAAAAAATACTCTGGGATCTTTTCAGATGAGAAAGGGAATTGGCCGTGTTTACATATCACTACCGAGTACCCTGGAGAAAGAGAAGAAATAGCTACTAAGTAGAGCTCAAAACAGGAAAAGAGTGCATTATCACTGTTGAATTCCCTCTCTTACAGAGTATAACTGCAATCCATGCTTCTCCCCAGGCAGAAAGAATTATACCCATTTAGAAAACAGGAAGTTATCTTGCACAAATAAGCACATAGAAAAATAAATGCCGTTATGTTGCACTGTCAGTACATAATGGCATTGCCTTATCAGCTGTCAAAAAGTCTATTTTAGAACCAGTACTTAACCAAAGCACAATATAAATAGTAAACCCATCCAAGCAAGTCTTTAGAGGTTCTATATTTTGAAGACAGAAATGTTCTTACTCTAAGCTAGTTAGATCTGTAAACTGTGCACAGAATTAATTTTATGCCAGCAAATTACTGTTTTTAACAGGTTATACAAGGCACAGAGCCACATAATTGCTCTTCACTTGAAATATGCTCTCATTCAAACTGAGGAAATGAAGTTAGCTGAAGGTGCAGCTGGGGGTGAGGAGGAGCACATCTTATCTGTGCAATGACTTGTTCTTTACAGGTGGTTGGTTCAAAAATTAGCAGCTATTTTTTTATGCAGTAATAAATTCTAATATTTGAAGAGAGTGAGAACAGATGGATTGCCAGTTCATTGCCACTTGCCACAGCACTATGAAGATTTAATCTTTATGATGGGCAATTTGCTCTTTACATAAGCACTATACTAGCATTCCAGTATTGTGTCTCATCAGCCCATTTTAAAGGAGACTGGTTTCCCTAGACATTTTTAATATAGAGTTTGGTTCTGTTCTCCTTGCAAATACAAATTGCTCTAAGACATTTTAGCCCTCCTTAAACAATGTGCTACCTCTCGAGTAAGTACTAAAATCCCAGAGAAGCAGTGCTATTACTTGAAATGCATGTTTAGGAACAGACATTTTATTCAAAGAGACTAAAAGCTCATTATCTTTTAGGCACCATTTACTAATTTTTATTTTGCAGAAATAAAAAATATAACGGTCTATCTTTACAGACATAATTTCTGTTGATTTAATGAGAAAGGTTTCATATTCTAACTCTAAGAGCTCCTCCAGCTAAAATGTACTGGTAGATAGGTGAGCACATCTGTCTGCAGCCAAAGTAATATTTTATCATTCCCTATGATATGTTCCAATTTATGGCCGCTTACCCTAAAGGGGCCAGAAACATGCAAAGGGGAAACTTCCACTGCCCAGGGGCATTGAAAATTGAATCTCAGCCAGCTGCCCTCTGAATTCCTAAAATCTTTCTAGTCTGGCTTTCTAAAATCTTTGCATTCTGATTTTCTAAAAATCTTTGGAGCAGTGCTCTTTTGTATATGGATTCTATTTTTTCTCAGAGCCAACTGAGCAAACAATTTCCTCTATAATTAGAGCTACATTCAAAATATTGTATTTCATTATCTGGCCTTTCATACACAGCAAAAGCTATGGGGATTTTCTCCAGTAAAATAAAAAAAAAAAAATCTTTTAAAATATACAAAGTACAGCAGAACTCTGTTTTTTATCTAAATAAATGCTGCCTTAGCACTCCCAGATAAGTAATTGGTAAAGCTATACAGGCAAACAAGCTCCTCAAGGAGGCATCTTGTGTCGTCTGGATAGAGCTACACTTTGAAGGCACTGAAAATGCACAAGGAGAGAACTGTGTGGATAAAAGCAGAAATTTGAATTAACTTATAATTGGAATCTGGATAGAAAAAGTCACCTAACTGTACGCTTTTTGTCTTCCTTTTCCTCATTTTCTTGCTCAAGTTTTCCTTCAGGAACGTCCTATTTTTATGTTACAGGATTGTGTTACAAGCCCTGTAGCGGGTGCTGAAGAATATCTAGCAGTTTTAAGTATTGTTAGAGCAGTAAAATGTAACCCTTGTTTTTACATTGCAGATAGCATCTTCTCTTTAGTTGCACATCTTACAAATTCAACTCATGGACTAAACACAACCAACCTATTTGCAGATCTGTCTTTTTACTCATCTCTCAGTTTTCACCTGCTCTTCTTAAAAAGCCTTTCAAATAATCACACCAATCTGAAAGTGCAGGAACCACCTCCTGGTGCACTCTAGGCATGTGAAACAAGCTGCAAAGAAGCACAAAGCAAAAACCTTTTACATTTCTACAAGGTCAGACTAGAGGATAAGTCATCCCCTGGACACTGTTCTCAGACATGGCAGTGTTCAATAATCCTCTGGGCATTTAGGAGGGAGAAATAAGCACAGATTTGGGTAGTTTTACAAATGTGCTTTTGCCCATATCTTTTGCCCATATCAATCCATAGATAATAGAAGAATATGAGAAAAATAATTTATTCCTGAAATAAGTTCAAAGAGAACTAAAAGGGTATAACCCATTTTGTAACTACTAAATTAAGCTATATTTCAGTACCGTAAAATCTTTACATACTGAGGGTTTTGTTTGAAATTACAATTATTTTCAATGGAGAAACAAATAATAGAAAGAATTATCATAATCTTATTAGCTAGAACCATCAAAAAAGCTGCAATATGGTAACTGTGCATAGAAAGATGGTGCTCATTTTACGAAATAAATTTAATCTCTTTTGATAATGGAAAAAAGTTCATTTTCAGTGGTTATTTCTGGCATGTTCTTATATATTAATAGAGGAATATGATGTCTTGAATTCTTCTCATCTTGTAAAATTACAGAAAATAAAATTGAGGCAAATCTGCTATTCTAAGCACAAGAGGAGTGAACTTACCAAAAGGACTTTTAAGGTATGCCATGTGTAGTTTGCACACAAATTTAAAGTGTCATTCTGCCTGAGTATCCTGGTATAAACCCAGGGCTCAGAACTGTCATTTTCAACTGATCAGATCTTTGATGCAAACCTTTGGAAAGTAGAACTTGTTTGATTCCTTGTTAAAGTGTCATTAGCCTGGTTTAGAAATACCAGCAGCTAATGATGTTTAGGGAAAATATATGCCTGTATCTCTACAAAAAAATGTCAGGTTTTGCTGCTCAGTGACATTTTCCCTTATGAATTTTTGTTATTATTGAGTGGCATGCAATATTCAGAGTTTCATGTGATTCCCATTTCAAAGGACTCTTTTCAAACCCAGTTACGGAATTCTCTTTGATTTGGCAGCTCAGTAGCTGTTGAACTTTGACATTTGTACAAGTAGCATTTGGATGGAGGCAAAAATACCTTTTTCTCCCTTATAGAAAAGCAGATAAGAGAAAACCCAAACAAATTAAATGCTTCTTGCATATCAAGATCAACTATGTGAAACATTAAATATAAAAATTTTAAAAACCTGTGGAAAATGAAACAGAAAATATGTATTTGGGGTAGAACTAATCACTTTCTCAAATATCCAGAAGAGGATATTCTAAAGAAAATATGGGCAATTACTTCAATTAAGTATGGTATTAAAATCTTAAAAAATTATCAGATCATCCAAATACTCAAGTCTTGGTGTGTTAATATGTTAAAAAATCACAATGCTCTTGGCTCTTGTGGGGGCATTCTGTCAGATGGAGGAGGATGGATACAGGACTCAGATTTTGACCTTTCAGGTTTTATTCTCTTTAAGTCATTTTTTATTGTAATCAATATATACAAGATTATTCCATAAAGTCTATCATTATATACAAGATTATTCCATGGAGTCTATCGACAGTACAAAGGACAGAAAAAAAATAAATTGCAAATTACAAATACAGAGCTCTAAGAGAAACCCAAAATAGGCAAAAAGGTGAAAAATGGTATCTGAAAAAGATAAAGGTATATATAACATACTCACATTTAAATTCAACTTGAGAATTATCCTCAATAGGATATGATCATTGGCACAATGCTTCAAGATCTGTATTGATTCTTATAACTGGAATGAAATCTATCATTTTGGCACCACACTTGTTGTGCTATGTTGGGTCCTTTTTAGTATTTATTTAAAGCAGGGAAAGACTTATACTTTACCATTTGTTTGAGATATTGATTGATACACTCATCTGGATAGTTATGAAAATCATCAAGGATGATGCATTTGTGTAAATTCTGACATGTAAAGCCCTGTATCTGAGATAGCTACTCTGCTTGTAGAGGTTCTTTATGCAAATAACAGAAAGAAATAGGAATGGTGAATGTGCAAGACACTCAAGCTACCCTCAACCCACAAAGCACCTATTTTCTGCTCATTAATGTAAAGGGGGAAAATGGCATCTCAGATGTAAATGTTGTAAGATAAATTAGCTGGCTCTCTGTTCATATCCCCATGTCATCACATATTCATGTGTTCATATGTTATCACTCTCCTTTCAGTACTGTAAGGACTGAAAACTCCAGAGGAAGAGTCTACACTTCTCAGTCTCTGTGTAGTTTTGTTCTACTCTGTTCTGTACTGTTCCCGTAAGCACAATTTTTAGATTTTGTAAGTAAGTAGGAAGATTTTTGCTCCATAATTTCTCTCCCCATCAGTCCACTGTATTCTTTTGAGATCTGTTAAAAACAGAAAACCCAGATTGAGTCACTGTGTCTCAAAGTAAAACAGAAATAGAAATTCATAGGAACAGCTAGGCTGTGTATGTGTATCAAATCAAAAATACACAGTGTGACAAACAGGAGGAATTTAAAGTTCCTTTATTTTTCCAGAGCTATAATGTTTCTGGGATTATGGAATTGTTCATAGGAATGCAACACTGCAATAGAAAAGCACAGACTTTCCAGGAAAAACAAAAAGAGGGGGGAGACCATGCTCTCTGAAGATGACTCTCCACCACAATCAGCTACAGTCAAGAGGGAAAAGGTTGGATGAAGGCTTAGGCTAAGGCTGGAAGGAAGGCCAAGAAAGAATGGATGCTGGTGGATGTTGCTTATGGAAACTTACAGAAAACTTGGTCAGGAAGAGAAAGGGAAAAAACAAATTACCAGGATCCTCCTTCCCACCCTTTTTGTGAATGGGTGTCACACTGGCCAGCTTCCAGTCAGCTGGAACCTCACCAGTGAGCCAGGACTGCTGGTAAATGATGGAGAGTGGCTTTGCAAGCTCATCTGCCAGCTCCCTCATCACCCTGGGATGAATCCCATCTGATCCCATAGATTTATGACCGTCCAAGCAGCTCAGCAGTTCTCTGACTGCCTCCTCCTGGATAATGGGGGACCGTTCTGCTCCCTGGCACCATCTACCAACCCAGGAGGACAGCTGTCCTGAGGACAAACCATCTTCCCACTAAAGACTGAGGCAAAGCAGGCGTTAAACACCTCTACCTTCTCCTCATTTGTAGTTAATAAGTTTCCTCCCACATCCAATAGAGAACAAAGATTGGTCTTACCCTTTCTTTCACCATTAATATATTTGTATATATTTTTTAATATCCTTTACAAAAGTTGCCAAATTAAGTTTGAACTGAGTTTTGGCCTCCCTAATTTTTTTTTCTGTCGCAGTCGCTGGCATGTGTGCCAGTCGACATTGACACTGCACTTGAGGTGCTTCACCAAAATCGTCAGAAGGCTACACGTATCTATATCTTGTTATTCAGTCTCTCATATCTTTCTTCTTTGTATCTTCTAAGAGCAGCTCCATACAGCTCTGGCATTGTCTCTCTTCTACTGTTCCGAGTCCTGCTCCATCCTGCCCCTAGCATGGCCGCCTAACCCTGTCTATGCTAAGTACAATATCTTACAGTGCCTTACCTTCTCTGGCCCTTGCCACAACCTCCTGTCCCTGGGTCTTCACAACACCACGAGCAGACTCTAACTGACTTCAACTCAGTTAACTCACTACTTACCATGCCCAAGGCTGTGAGGGCAAGGTGTTTCTACTCTGAGATAATTAACACAGCTGTAACCTGTTGGATGGGAGACTGCCTTCTGCAGCATCTCTTTTTGCATTACCACATTTTTCCTACATGCCCTATCAACCACCTTAAATACTTCCTAGAGATGCCTGACCCTCCTTCCAAAGATGAGATATCCTCTTTTTATTCCTAAGTTCCTTCAAAACCTCGTTGCCCGTCCAGGCTGGACGTTTGCCTCATTGACTCATGTTTTGGCACACAGGGACAGTCTGTTGGAGCAGATCATCACAGAAGCCACCAGGGCTTAATATGCAAGCAGAGAAGACGACTGAACAAAATCACCGTTTCTAAGGGCAACTAGAATTCTGAGCTTCAGTCTCACCACAAGCCTAGATTTGTCACACAAGTTAAACAAACCACTTTTCAGTTTCTCGCTTTCTTTTTCTGTGCATCAGATTACTCAGGAACCATTGGTGTTTTAAACTGACCTGATTGGTGCTGATAATATGATTCGACTCCTCAAGAAGGGATCTCAAAACTCTCCAGCTTCCTTATCTGAAAGTATATGTCCTTGAGACAGCTTTTGTCTGTTACATTAAATAATGACCTTTATAGAGTCCTGTAATTTGTGAACTTCAGTTGGTTTAGCACATCTCTTGCTAAATGTCATTTTAAATTAGTATGCACACTATAAGAGTAGCCTCAAATCATTAAGAAATTAATATTCAAAATAATTTCAAAGTTGATAGGAGCTGATACCCTTGGGTTATTATTTCCTACTCCAGCCAAATGTACTTTGGCATTATAAAAACAGACTGTTTCAAACTTGTGTGGGTCATTTCAGACCCAAGAGCTTTCCCAAACGCCCAACATTTTTATGCTGGGTAGGTGTTCAGGATCTATCAACTTGACTTTGAATCACTGCAGTCATACATAAGCTTTTACCTTAGACACCTGAGAAGAGGATGTAGCCTTCAGAAAAAGGTGGTCCGTTTCTGCTTTCATCATGGATAAAGTTAAGATGTATTTTTTCTGACAAGTCTTATCTTTAGGTTCCTGTGAGATGTAGTTGTCCATCAGCTCCTCCCCTTAGAAAGAAAAGGCTCTGCTTTTTCAAAACCAAATGGATTGAATCTTGTCTGGTCCTGCCTAGAAAGAAACACTACTGTAATCTCAATTAAACATGGATTTCTTTCTTCCCAGGAACACTGTATTATCCAAGACCTGCTATTGCTTTTCCCTCATAGTAAGAAAATTGTTAATGATACCAATTATATGACACAAATGACATGTCATTATTTGTCTTCTGTTCCAGGTTAGCAAGAATTGCAACTCAAAAACAAAGACATAGCGACTTGAAAAGAGTTTAGGGTGACGAAATTTCTTTTTTTTTTTCAAAATGAAAAATATCACAGAAAATTTAAGTCCAGTGAATCAGAAAGTGCCATGATGAATGAGTTGACACAGGGCATTCATGGCTGCTATGCTGCATTTTTTCTGGTGGGAGTTGCTCAGACAGTGCTGTGAAATGAAATGAAATTACCCGCTGCCTTCAGTACTTACAATTGCTAGACACAACAAAGTAAATAAGCAAGATTGGCGGCTGTCAATTAATTCTGATTTATTTTCAATTATTTTTATTTTCATACATTATTTGTTTCATAATTCCCTTAATATTCTTAAAAAATATATTTCTTTTTCAGCCATCCTTAAATAAAATATTAACCTTTTTCCTCCTGAAAGCCACACTCCCTTATTTCTGGTGGATGAGAAGCAAATTTGGCTTTTATGACACACTCCTTCACTTCTCTTAGCAATAAATGTACTTGTTTAGTGACAAAACCAAGAACTTGTGTTTCATTTTTATAACACAGGAAGACAACTGAGCTAAATTTCTTGCTTTTCC
This sequence comes from Phylloscopus whistleri, assembly GCA_017589585.1. Lineage (NCBI taxonomy): Eukaryota > Metazoa > Chordata > Aves > Passeriformes > Phylloscopidae > Phylloscopus > Phylloscopus whistleri. The sequence continues at coordinate 339,882 of JADMLD010001219.1, forward strand.
AGTATGACTTTATCTTTTGCATATAAATTATTAGTTTGAAAACACATTTCATTTCCTAACATACTCCTCCAAATCTTGAATGAAGCTTGATCATTCTCTTTAGCATCAACTGAATATGTTAAGAAGAGATTAGTCAGCCATTGAGAGCCAACTGCACAATAAGTTTTGAATTATTTTGTACTGGATCTTATGTATGCATTGCTTGGGGTGAAAAATTACTAGTATGTAAAAACGGAGATATAATTTAATACATATAAACATATGCAGAGGATCCAGAGAAGACCACCAAACTGATTAGAGGGATGAAGTTCCTCTCCTAGTAGGAAAGGCTTAGAGAATTGGGATTGCTCAGCCTGGAAAAGCGAAGGCTCTGAGGTGACCTAATAGCTACCTTTCTGTGCATGAGGGACACCAAAAAAAAAAGATGGAGAGACACTATTTACAAGGAGTAACAGGAGTGACAAAGGGGAATGATTTCAAAGTGAGTAGGTCTAAATATTAGGAAGACATTCTTTTCTGTCAGAGCCATGAGACACTGGAAGAGATTTCCCAGATGGAGATGCCCCATCCCTGTGAGTGTTCAAGGCCAGATTGGATGAGGCTCTGAGCAACCTGGTCTAATGGAAGGTGTCTATGGCAGGGGGTTGGAACAAGATTATCTTTAAGGTCCCTTCCAATCCAAACCATTCTATGATGTAGTTAAATAACAATGGAATTTTAAGCTTTGATTTAAACTAATTCCCTGTATTCATAACGGTGTAACCCTACAGTCAGATCAGGAGTTATATTATTTCTAACTTCAGGATTTACCTCTAGCATTGTTTTCTGAGGTATATAGAAGTGAAATATTAGTGACAGTCTCCAGAAACAATGCTATGTATAGCCCGTCATCAGAATGTGCATCAGAATATGGACACGTTCTACCCATTTCATCTTCTATGTGACAAAATAAAAGGTCTCAGGTTTGAGGCTGGTCACCCTTTCCCCGAGATTAGGGTGGTTTTAATATCCTTTGCCCTCTAAAAAGCCCCAAGCTGAATGCAGGAACAACACAAAGTCTTCAGCTGTTCTTTTTCAAGGTTTCTTGCTTTGTTTATTATTTCTTATAATTTCATTTTTCTCTGTGCCCGGCCAAGGTCTGAACAGCACGGGCAGCAGGCAATGACTCCCTGCCCTGACGTAGGCTCGTCATCTTTTATACAGATAGTTACATACTGATTATTTACAATTACAAACCAATATCTACATTTTATACTAAATGGGTTACTTCTACACTAACCCTATCCCTCTAAAACTACTTTGTACCACTGTCGCTGCAGAAGATGGAGACGAAGAAGAAGAAGTCCCCAGGGGCCTCCATCTTCTCCCCATTCACCCCTATTCTAGAAACCCAAATGTGAAAACTATACTACTCTTTATTACACTTTGTGTCTTGTAATTCCTCTCCCAATGTTGTAAGTCTCTCCCATGGACTAAAGTCAAATCCAGTGCCTTCCTGGGCTCTGTGCCAGGGTCTCTAACCCCCCTGTACAGATTCCAGACCCCCCCTGTACAGGTTTTAAACCCCCCTGTACAGGTTTTTGACAGTCCAGGGTATCCAAAGGAATGCCCTGGACTCCAACAAAAAGGAAAAAAAAAAAATAATCTTGCTTGCTAGTTGTAAACTGACATGGAGAACAGATGTTTCCTTTCAGAAGAAACAAACAATTCCACCAAAGTTTACCAGATTATAAAACATACAAAGAGATAGTAAAAATCATGGCAAAAATAGACAACCACAAGAAATGCTAGTGAAATGTAATGCACTTATAATATGAATGGAATTTAGGATACTTAGAAAATGTTCTTGTTGCAGTAACTACAATTGGAGCACTAAGGATTAGTAGGTTAGCGTGAAAATTATTCTGCCTAATCAGGAAAAGAAAATTTCTCTGCAAGAAGAATTAGAGATTTCTTAAACCACAAGGATTTTTAGATTTCAAACAGCTTCACAATTTTTTCTTAGCATGGTGAATCATCACATCTCATTTAATTCCAAGCAAATCTCAGTAACTTGCTGGCAACTTGTGAAAAGAACATACACCCTCTAGCCATGCATTAGACAGAATCCCAACCACTGTTGGACCAGTGGGGAGCACATTTTTGCTGTCTGTAAAGCAAAGCACAAACCACATTCACCACTAGTTCAGAGCCAGCATAAATACCCATCATACTCTATTCTTTCTGCTGTATGGTCATCAGAAAAACACATTCACTTGAGCCACTTTTGTGAGGTATTTGCAGTCACTACACATCTTCCTGTACGGCCTCCTGCTTCCCGGAAGAATAGGAAGGTGAGGATTGGAGATAAGTATATAAGTAGATTTATTTATGGTTCAGTAACAAGAAACCACCAGAAGTGGTAGAACAGTCAGATGCACTGCACATATCACATCATTTATTTATAGCCAGAAAGGGGTTTTCTCCTTTCCACTCCTGCCAGATCTTCAGTGCTGAATAAAAAAGCTGTTCAGCTATGCCCTGTGGTCAGACTTCAGTTCATGTTTCAGTTCTCTTTTTATCAAGGGAGAGTCCAGATCCTGCTGAGGAAACAGGCAAACTAAACCGGTACATCACCTTTGGTTCTGAGTACAGGACAACTACTTGTTATGCATAGACACAATTTACTGGACAGTGGTACTGGGGTCAGTTCTTTTCTTACATTGATAGGAACCTTCTGAGCCTTACGTAGCCTAAGCAGTCCCAGATCTCTCAGCCTTTCCTCATATGAGAGATGCTCCAGTCCCTGCCATCTCTTCCTTGTAGTATGGAACTCAGAACGGAACACAGTATTTCAGGTGGAAACTACTATAAGCCTAAAAAAACTTAGTGTTTTCTCAATATTGAAAAGTTGGTCATTTTAACCCAGTGAGGGATATACTGCACCTCGTATTGCAATACTCACTTCCAGTATCACTGCAAAACCAGAATACTGAGACTTTTGTTCTTACACGCAAACCGATTTGATTGAAACATACTGATTGAGACTTAGAACAGTCAAAGGGAACACTGCCACTGACTTGGTTGGGAATGAGATACAGCTGACTAGGCAAATAAGAACTAGACAAAGAAAGGAGGAAAATCAATCTTATTTATCCCATCTTTATTATACTTACAAGAAATCACATATGTAAAACTTGGGAGGCCCAAGATCATTCCTAGATCTAAACTTGTCATCAGGTACTTCCCAACCATGTTGTCCCTTACCATCCTCTCCACTGCTATCAACTCTTTTAGTATACACAGGCCGTTATCCCCATCCTGCCCCCTTATGTTGAACCGAATGGACTCCACTGACCCAAATATTGCCAGGTAGCAATAGTTCTGGTAGCCATAATGCTCATTTAAATAATAATATTGAATCAGTTTGAGATTTAAGTACTTTTCCATCCAAGGATGGAACAGAGATGCACCAGAGCATATCTTATTATCCAGTCAAACAGCGAGGCTAAAGAGGCAAAGCACAGCAGGACTAAAGCTGCTGCTGTCAGAATTTGTTTATGCTGTCAGATCATTCAGCCAATGTGGCACTCACAGAGTTCCGTTCACAACTCAAATTCATACAAGTAAAATAGTTCAGGTTTAATTCACCCAAGCACATCTGTCATACCGTCACATTTCTGCTGCTCTTATGGTCTCTTTAGGCAAGTGTGAAACTTCTGTACGATTCTGTAAATAATTCCTTAGAATGTGAGCTAGCTATTTTATTTGCTGGGTGCTTTCAAACAAAATTAGGGATCACAGCTGGCTAGAGTCAGGCATATCCACAGAAGGAATGGCAGATTTAATGACCTCTTAATGCCCTCCTTCACTAGCTGTCTACATCACTATATCAAACCATGATAAAAAAAAAATAAATAAAACAAAGGAAGCACCACCCCCATCCTTATTTAATCCACTAATGTGTAAGCAATCCCATTCTTTAGAAGGGATTTTTCCACTTGTATGACTTGGTCCAGTTAAGAGGATGGTACTGAACACTTAACTTCCTTTGCAATATATCCCAACCACAGTAGGAATGGTGATGAAATTTCAATTTCTATTCAGTGCTGTGTGCTTGAATATTCTCAGAAGAGCTGATGTTTTAGAAATCTTTTTCTTTTTCTTTTTCTTTTTTTCTTTTTCTTTTTCTTTTTCTTTTTCTTTTTCTTTTTCTTTTTCTTTTTCTTTTTCTTTTTCTTTTTCTTTTTCTTTTTCTTTTTCTTTTTCTTTTTCTTTTTCTTTTTCTTTTTCTTTTTCTTTTTCTTTTTTCTTTTTCTTTTTCTTTTTCTTTTTCTTTTTCGCTTTCGCTTTCGCTTTTTCTTTTTCTTTCTTTTTCTTTTTTATAGATATTTTTCTAGGGAAACAGGGCTATGAATTGGAAGCAACTGTGAGCCCCCTGATACCTTAAATTTTAGCTTTCATGTTTTTCAGAATCTGTGCTGCTTAGGTGTAGTTCTGAGCCTCATATTAAGTGCTGGTGAGCTCTCTTCACAGAGTAGGTAGACAAAACAAATCCTTTTCCTGTTAAGAACCAAGGACAACTTTCAGGCCCAAAAGCATAAACAATGGTGGACTGAAGAGAGAAAAGAACAAGGATGAAACCTCACAACCTGAAGCTGTAACTGGACAATTAAACCCCAATATGCAAATGAACCAAAACTTATAAAAATGTAAGATCTTATGACCGGTCAGCCATTTTGTGACCATTCTAAGTCCACCTTGGGTGTAGCCCTGGTCAGGTTGCCGTCCTGCCCAAGGATCCTAGAGCCCTTCAATAAATACCTACTTTATTCTCTAGCTCTGTCCAGTCTCTCTTTCAGCTGAGCCTTCCCAAGGAATCACCCCCCAGCCCCCAGCAGTCACTCAAATGTTCAGGGGCTTTAAAGCAGTAACAGAAACCTAAGGACACGAAGCAAAGAGCTGTCAACCATTTGATGGTCATTGAGTTTTTGTCCCTCCTTTACTTATAAAAATTACATATTTCTCTATATGGGTTACATAATTAGAGATTTTGAAGCCTTTGTATCAATCATAATTTTTTCTGTAGTCCAGTTATCACAAATTATTACATATTTCTTTACAGTCAATTAATACCTTATGCACTGCCCAACAACTCCAGAAAGTAACAGATTTCCATGTTAAAGAAACTGGAAAACTAACCACTTTGGAGGCTTGCAGCCTCAGGAAACCCCCATCCATGATAAACTCTTCGCATGCACCAAGTGTATGACTTTACATGCTCCTGGAAAAGCATAAGCAGAAGAACTCATAGAGAGTATTCAGCCACCTCAATAGTTCTGGCAGCAACAGAGAGGCTATATTTTTGTTTTTAATCTCTGAGGTAAGTACATGGTGTCTATGAAACGATGAATGCATTTGAATGCCTGGTTTTGCAGCTCTCTCATAGTGCAAAACACAGGACACGATCACAAACATCGTGTTTCACACTCAGTGACAACCCTCTTTCATCAAAGCTCTAGAAGAAAATGAAAGAGCAAAACACTTTTGGTAAGATTTGTGAGCAAAAGAAAACAGCTGGTTTGTTTTCATAGGGAAGCTATTTGAAATAAAGTCTGCCTAAGCACAGCTAAGTTGTACTATGATAGAAACAGAATATGAGGGAAAATCATAGAATGAGGACAATCTTCCAGTAAATCCTGTTTCTGAACGTCCTAATGGACATGTAATCGAATGAGTTTATAGTGAGATGCTGTGGTTAAAAAGCATGTGGTTAAAAAATGAAGATGGGAGTGCTTAGATGTAAGAATAGTGAGAAAAATGTGAATTAATCTCACAGGCAGGACATCACAAAGTTTATGTTTCTGAGAATCAAAATAGGTGAAACAACAACACAGGCAACATGACACAACCTCTGCAGGAGGCAGGTGAGCTTCACACAACAGACTCCAGCTTTTACTGAGAACAGGAATGGATGGCCAGAAATGATGATTAGGCAATTTAAAATGAAGTCTTAACAATGCTGGGTATTTGATGGGGCAAGTCATCAGGAAGAGTTGGTCCTGCTCCTATGGATACTTTCAGATTAATTTTGATATACTTTTATGAGCTCCTCATGGCACATTCCTCTGAAGTATCCTGCTCCCAAGCAAAAAATAATTGTCCAAGCCCTTAAACCAGCATTCCTTTGTAGCTAAGATACAGAAAACAGTACAACTTTTATCCAGATCGAAGAACAAATAGAAGAGTCTCTGGCTGTCTGATTAAATCCTGATCTATCAAGCAAGGCTAGTTTAATATTCATGAAGCGCTTAGCATCTTGCATCTTTGAAGCCTGGGAAAATATTCCACAACACTGAATCATTAATTGCACACTGTGCTGGCTACAGAGAAAATAATAAAACAGTATACTGTTTTCCCCTAGAAGAATTATATGTTACAGGAAATCCCTCCGCTATATATACCTTCCCTCTTAAAATGGATTTTAGCTGTGGTTTGACTTGTTTATTCCAAAGATTCAGTAATCATACATTTTGGTTGTTATAATTTACATACACTTAAGCACTACCTAACCCTACAGGAGAAAAATTGCATCAACTCATCTTGAAGAAATTTTGGTTTTTTCTAAATCACAGATGTACAGGTATATAGAGCAACACCATAAACAACACAGAAAGGAATTCACTCTTCATCCACATTATACAGCACAATAGGAAATGTATTCATTTATTTTCCCCCCAATAAAATATAAAACCACTTTGAAAATAATTCAGAAATTACCAGGTTTATCCTGCATTTTCTTCCATTCCTTAAAGTCATCTTTCTTCCATTTATTCTACTACTTTTGGAAATATTTAGTCACCTCAGCTGCTAAAGCACCTTCACAAAAAGCTGTTCTAAGGTATCAGACAGGCAGGTATCTTGTCATTTTAAAAAGGTCCAAAACTCATTGAGGATGAAATGAGTAAATTTTCATATCTAATAATTCTTTTACTTATAAGAAAACAGGGACCTGAGACACAAAGTGAAGGAGGATTCCCACAGGATTGCAGCCTTTTTCTATCTTGCAAAGATGGATAGATGAGAACACACTTAGGGTACATGAAACGAACAGCGAAGAAAACTAGATCTAAAATTGGGTAATGGAAGACACCCAGTTACAGGTAGAAGCAATATAAGCCACAAGATAAACCTACAGTTTTTAAAAGGGAAAGAGGGCAAAGGCATATCCTGGTTGACCACTACTGTAAAGAATAATAAAAAACGAAAAAAAAATTAAGTTATATTCAAATTGAATGAGCAATGAGTGATTAATGTAATAATATTTGTAAATAAAAAGAGAGAGTTTTTTAGTAAAAATTTCAAAACACAAGTAGTACTTTCCACTTCTCAGCCTTAGTGGTGAAGGAACAAATATCCACACAACCTGGGTAGATAAATAGAAACCTTGTTGAACAGCTGGGATAATTGAGGTATAACTGAGTTCTGAAGAAAAGGCAACTGGACAAAGAATAAAACCTGCAAGATAGGAGATGAACTTGAAAGAAATGTGGAGTACTTAGGTGAATAAACCTGAAGTGCTTACATAATATATTAATTCCCTCAGAATTTTATGACTTCAGGGAAGAGAACATTTTCAATTACTATCTAAGTAACAAGAACAGTGGCCACAGCAAAAGAACGAATTGGCTGATTGCAGTAATGAGCTTGTATAGAAATGTTTAAAAATTGAAATGTTTTTAAAGCTGTGATGTGATACTAATTCTCACCAATGTAAAGGGCTGTTTAAGGATTTTAGGCACCACAATTTGGCAAAATTTCAAGGGCTCTGGAAAGAAGTCCACTTGAAAAAAAGAGTGGACATTTGAAGGCAAAGATCATTTATGGCTAGAAGACCTGAAGCTTCATAATGGAAACATCCTCCCTAAGTTCCAAGCAGAAAGTAGCCAAGGAGTGAGCAAATTCCTTTTGTACTAGAAACCTGAGGAAACATATCCCAGAAGATAACTGGATGATGTTAGAAACAGGACATCTCTCTAAAATTGCCTCATCTATCCAAGTCCTGCAGCTCATTATTCAACAAAGACCTGTGACCAGAACTCTTCCAAGCAGAATCTAGTCAAAAGGGTTTCATGATTTTTCTAATCTTATAGAACTTTTACACTTCACATGAATGTCTTAGCCTTTACAACATAACCTTAGTGAACAATCCTCAAAGCTGTTTCAAAGAACTATTTCTAGAGTTCTGATCACCCTAAAAATCCCTTTGGAGAGGATTTTTATATTATTTTTAATTATTGTTACCCCTTATTCACAAGTGAATTATATGTAAATGTCAGAAAAAAAACAAAACAAAAACAAACCAAAAAAAAAACAAAACAAAACAAAACAAAAAAAAAAACCAAACAAAAAAAACACCCTAAATCTGAAAGACAGGCAAAGGACTAGCATTCCTGTACCTGAAAGCTGAGTATCAGAAGGTGATAAATATTTTAATTCTTGGCTGGCCTCTTTACTAAACTGACTGTACATATTTCTCAGCTGTGCTTGACTTTGTTTGAATTTTTGTGAGTCTTCTGTATGCCATACTGACAAGGGTCTGAGCATTAACAACACTGAAGAGAAATCTCAATACAGAAACTAATTGAGTTCTTTATAAAACATACATTTAGCACTTTTTTTTTTTTAATTATATGCCATAATTTGAAGGAACTGACATCGTTAGAGCAAAATACAGGGAATTTTAAAATGATAATCCAGATCTTGGTAGAACAGTCTTCATTGTGTTAACAAAGAGAACTGGTTACCCAGTAACCAGTAAGTGAGAAACTATGACGAGAAGAAATGCTCAAGTGCTTTAAATTTCACAGGAAAATAGAACAAAAATTCTGTTTTATTTACTTTGCCTTTTTAATGAAACTAGGCAGAATACTTTACAATAAATAAAATGGGTTACCTCATCTTCATTACTCTACTAAAAATTCTATGCTAAAATAACAGAAAAATATTTGCAAATCATGAATTCATGGAAGTGTTAATTACTGCTTTATTGAGCATAAATCCATTTAAATTCTTCTGTTTCCTAAGAAACACATCTAGCCCGACTCTTCCAAGCAAAATACTATCAAAGCAATGAAACATTTCTTAAATTTTTTTCTGTTTTTCGATTTTATCCTATAAAATTCAAAACTCAAAATGCAACTAAGCAAAGAAGAGAAGTCAGAGCTGAATATATATTTTAAGAGATATAACACAAACTTCTAAATATTTGCATAAAAGATTATGTACACAAGCTGTCCCTGGAGGATATACTGTGAATTCAGAAATTACTTTTAATGTCTTCTGCATTTTGTAGGATATTAGAATTCACATGAAACAACAGTTTTGCTAGGCTTGACAACTGCATTAACATTTCTTCATTTTTATGTGTTGTAGGAACAGCAGCAGAGAAAACAAGAAACAACAGAAACAAAATCAAAAGTCATTAAACAATTGAGAAATATTACATGTAGACTGTGTTTTCGAACAATGTTTTATTGTTTCTCTTGTTCTTAGTTCAGGTTTAATAATTAACAATGGACTTAATCAAAATTTCAGTAATTCAACTCTATTAGTGAGACCAAACTATGAAAAAAATGAATTTGTTATAAAAATTAGATCATGCAAAAGGTAAAAGTAGAACAAAATTGCAATAAACTTCTCTTTTAAGTGCTCTTACAATGATGACAAAATTCTCTACTGTCACCACTCAATATTTAAGGAGTGTCTATGTTTAAATCAATTAGGAAAACTTTTCAACTCCTCTCAACTTGTTTCCTAGGCACTAAAACCACTACAATTTATCTTTGACTACTTTGACTATTCGAGAGCCATTCACAATAATATTCATTAAAAGCCCCTCAGAATCTGTAGGTTCTAATGTCAGTTGTAGCAAGAGTTTCTGAATAGAAACTGTTCAGACTGTCATTTTCCCTGAGCAAGAAAAATACACCATTAGGTACATCTAATCACACCATACCCTAGTAATCCTGATGGAATGCTGGACCTGAAAACTAGATTTGAAAAATATTCTAAAGTCCACTAGATAATCTTCTTATTTAAGAGTGGAAGCATTAACTTTTTCTTTAAGATAATGTCTATCCAGTCCAGGGGACACGTCTCTATGTTTCCCAGTGATTCATGTAACTAGATTGGAAAGCTGTGCCCTTTGCTCTCTTGTTCAAACTTCTGTTTCAACTAATACAGGGTCACGACGTCTATTAAGCATATGGAAAATTCTCTCAACCATCTGAAATTATTCAGTGACCCCCCCGACATTCAGCTAATCAATGCTGCACTTTAATTTCTGTGTATTCTTCATTAATTAGAGGTCAGTCTTTTTGCTGAAATGGCCAAGGTACAAGTTCCTTGTGTCTTCAAGAACAGATTCAATGAGAGACAATTGTGACAATACAAACTTCTGTATGCAAATACTGCACAATCAAAAGAAACAAAAAATTAACAATCTTTCCTATGTTTAGCTGACAGAGAAAGAAAGGTGTAAGCTCTGCCTTATTAGTGTGTTATTTGTAATCTCTGTCTTATTGTGTGCTTAGTATAAGCTTCAGTTCTTTTTTGTTGTTTTTTGAGGGGGGAAGTTATGTTTTTGTATGCCTCATTGCATTGGTATAGTTGAAACAATCAAAGTCAAGGCAATATCTTCTTGCTTTGCACCTTCCTGTACAGACTTTAATAAATGGCATGCATATCCCAGTGACACCCACAAGACAAGAAACTGAGAAGATGTGCCTAAGTAGGAAAAAAAGGGGGATGACTGTTTCTGAGGGATGGTGTTAGAACTGCTTTCTTAAAAACTCTCAAGACCTGTGACTGCCACCCTATATTCTCAGGTGTGGCCTCCTGTCCACTAATACTTTGCCAAAGAAAAATCTCATAAAACTGAGGAAATGACAGAGACCTAAGAAAACAGGATTCTGGAGGAAAGTACAGCTTAGAAACCCTTCTGCAGACACTATTACTAAATACCATAAATGTGATTCCAATCTGCAAAACCTCCAATGCATAGAAAAAATTTACCCAAAAGTCCAAAATAAATTTCTCCCAATGGTGCAGCGAAGAGATATTGACCAGTTTGATGATCATATGCAGAACACCACGGTTACCTCAAAGGGTAGAGGTTTGCAATATATTTCTGGGAATGTTAACATTAGGAAAATATGGAGATGCTCCTATCATGCAATACATGCTTAAGCATCTCTGTTGAAAACCATCTCACATAGTTTCTATTTAGAATCACAGAATAATTTAGGTTAGAAAAGACCTCTAAAAGATCATTGAGTTGAACAATTAACCCAGCCCTGACAAGTTTAAAGTTGTAATCCAATGATGTTTGGTTAACAAGCCTTAAAAAGGTGAGGTAAATCCTTAGTAAATCCTTATACCTTTCCTCCCTCTGGGGAAACTCTGCTAGGGATGCAGCCAATTCTGCTTCAGGAATTCTACTCTCCCTTCAGAGAATAGTTAGCAAAAAATTAAAACTCAAGGTATATTTCTCTGCCCTGTTATGGGGGAAAATGTGTACTTAAAGCTGAAGAGATAAACAGAAATATTAATCTGCTAACCTAAAAGAAACTTTATCTTCAATATCAAAACCAGAATTCACATATGGGCTATAAAATTTATTAAAAAACTCCCATCAGAATCAACATGCTTAAAGCAGAAAAACTATTTTTCATTAGTGTAGGTACAGCTGTGAAATCAGGCTAAGACAGAGGAAGGGATGAGAAAAGAACACCCTTTTAAGATGCGTTTTTAGATTATCCTTCTATTCCTTCAGGATTCTCCTTAACTGCTATTACAGGATGCAGAGAGAAACCAGCATTGTCATATGCTCTTGACTCCCTTCATTATGATTTCAGCCCTTCCAAAACACATGCAGGAGAGGGAAGAGGACAGGATATTACTATGCCTTATTCTTTACCAGAACAATCTGGGTAAGGAATCTGCCCAAGCACCTCCTGTGTGAAACAAGCATAAAACAGTCTTGCTTTCATGATTTATGGCATTTCATGTGTCTGCTTTTTCACTCATCTTCAACAATCTGACACATTTGCTTAGAATTTATTATTTGTTTCCAGTTTGCAATAGTTATTTAGTAGTCTATAGAATACAAATATACCAGGGGAGATTTGAGTTTTTCTGGTAAACAGAAAAGTACATGCATGAAGGTGCTAAAATTAACATGGACTGCACAATCACAAGAGACATTTAAAGAATGTCTCTTGTGATTGTGATTGCAGCCAGAAAGAATTGGAGCGTTTTTACCTAACTTCTTATTAGGATAACACTTTAAATTTTGGCAGTTGGAATCCAGGAATGTACAAAGAATAAACCAACCTTAAAATACAGAGGTACAACCTGGGAGGTGCCATGTCTAACTCTAGCAATGCACAATAACCGCAACTTTTTTTAATTGAGTCAAAAAGCAGAGGAATCTGCTGTCTACCTAAATTGTTGGATATTTGTTCCCAAAGATTTATCCCTAAAACTTCTAGTATTAAAAAAAAAAAAAAAAAAGGTTGCAATTAAATAATACTTTCAATATCTTTTGTTCTTTGATTGTTGGTTAGAAAAGCATAATTAATGTTATTTGGGTCTAAGCAACATTTCCATTTTGTATTGTACACGAGTATTCTCATAAATTATGGTACCTTATAAGCAAATATTTATGTGTGTTGGGTAGATCCTCATGTAGTTATTTATTCAAGCAGTACATTATTTTTAATGAATGGAGCTGATTTTAAATTATAAAGCCAAGAGGCAAGCTCCTCTTATGCCACATTTCATTTGCAGAATTATAGCTATTTAAATGCTGGTTTTCTCTTTTCACATGTAGTTACTTGTATCTTACATGTTGAAAAATATATCTATCAGAGAAAAGGTTCATATTTGATTGATCAAAATGAATAGAAATAAAATGCAGGAAAGGTCACCACCTATCACACTTGAATAGTCCAGGCAAGCTGCACCTGTAACTGAACCAGAGAACCTCCCAGTCATCCCATAACTCAAGGCAGGCACAGACTGTTGGAGATCATGGAAGAATATTGCTAGGGTAGAGAATCTGAAACCTATAGAGTCTGGTTCATGTCACTTTTGTAGCCATCCCCACCACACATAGCTTAAAAGCACATTCCATGTGCATTTGACATCATGACACTTCTAATTCCTCTCCTAAATATTTGGGCAATTTCAAAGTAACTTTGTGAGTGATAACACAGAAAAGCATCTAATTAAGAAAAACATGTACTCCATAAACCAAATTGAACTGACCCAGGAGGGCAGAACAAAACTTTGCTCCCAGTAGATTTTAGTAATATAATTTCATCCTTCTTGCATGCTTTGATCAGCAATATGATAAAAATAGTTATTAAATTATCATCAGTGACTGCATACCAAGCATTCATTTACAAGCAATAGTGGAGAAGAATCATAATTACAAAGCAAGCATATCAGACCATCTGCGAAGTTATGCAGATGGCTTTTTAACAGTAGTAGAGAAAACATACTTATTTATACTTAGCTATTTTTAAGTACTTGAAAAGGAAAGGCACTTCATTAGTACTTACCAGTGTGAATGCTGACACAAAAGGGTTCATAAATACTAAGTTTTGCTTCTGGCACTTGAACAACCACACTGAATCCAGATATTGTGGCCTAATCCACTAGCTTCTCTGTTTCTGATCCTGTGTAATGCTCTGTAGGCTTAACAACCTTTAACATTTCACAGTCAACTTCTTGAAAATTAATGGGAAGAGCAGAGTGAAGTAGGATGAGAGCCAACATCCACAAAAGAATATTAAATTTGCAAATCAGAGCAAAGTGGCAGTGCTCCATTTTCAAATATTTTTAGCCCTCAGAATATAATATATTACAAAAGTGATTGACCATATAGTTAAAATACAGCCTATCTTATCAGACCAGTAAGATACACTTTTATAGGGTGTTTTTATATAAACATGATCAACATGAAGCCTTACCCAAATCAGAATGAGAAATTAACAGTTAAACTAACTCATAAATTAGAATCAGACCAGCTTCTCTGTAATAATACTTTAAATAAGACCATCAAGCCCAATATTTGTCTGGTTTTCAGCTGAAAAGCAGAACAGTGCAGGAAGAAATATAGTATTCTTCAATATAAACATTCATTTTTTTTCCCTGACAGACATCAGAAACACCTGTTTTATGTGTTTGTAAAGAGACAAAGAATAGAGACATTTTACCATTTAAAACATCTATTAAAATTCTTGCACTGACATAGCAACAAGGTATCTCATTATGTTAGCCCTGCCCATATTTCTAGGGAATTTGACAGTGATGGTTACTCAAGCTCGTCATGCTCAGCAAAAGATGCAAGATCTGTTGTGACTTAGGATGTACAAATGTAGGAGCATAGATTCAGAGAAGACATGCCCTATAATGATTTAGGGCAAGGCTTACTGTTGTTAGCCACCTGGAATAACAAAAAAAACATTTTTGAGAAAAGCTATGTGTTCTGAAATTCCTATTTATATTAGGCAATGCTTTATGTCTTGAGTGTTCAAAAGAAATTCCTAGGTATTATTTGTACTTAATGCAGTATTCCAAACACAGGCTCTGGCCCACAGTGCTCTGGGGTTTGACTGGCAGGAAGTATACAACTCTTAGACCAGATCAGTGCAAGGATAAGTGAACTCTCTGTACCAGATTTAATATTATGGAGCTGGCCTGTGCCTGTGACCTTTCCTTCCTCAGACGTTCCCCCACAGTACAAGATCCCATCTTAATATTTCTGAGTACAGGACAAAGGGAAGCACACACAAGCTGTATCTCAGCACCACGACTGCTACATTACCCCAGTTCATGAAGCAGACAAAGCTTTTATTGCACACAGCTACTGAACCAAGAACAGCCAAAGCCTCCTTCCATTTCTTTTACTTTCGGAAGAAAGACATTATTAAAATAGTTTGTGTTCTCATTCCTCCGTGCCAGAAGGGAATTCAGATACACTGTCTACACAATAAGTAACCTTCAGGGACCAGTTAGCCTTGCTCTGGTGGAATCATGTCTGATTCATTTTGAAAGTTGTGTATCAATTTAGTGGTGGACTCCTCTTATTTCAATGCTCTTTTTCAAGTAGGTCATTTCACATGTCTTCTCCAAAAGCAAGTTATTTTACCCTTTCATCCCCAGTAAGAAAAAGGTCTGGATTTGAGGTTACCATGATTTTGTACTTATTACTAAACATACGTGTGTGAGGTTTAGATGTAATGCCTGTAACAGCATCACAGCTTGGTGCAGATTAAGTTCAAGATTCACATGAGAAAGAAATTGAAAAGATACTGCAGCACTGTTGTCCTACTCAGTATCTTCTGAAAACGTAGTAAGTCACTCTAGATCATCATGCAGATCACTAATAAATATATGACAAAACAGAACCAGAACTTCACTTGAATACTCTTTCAGTCAGTAAGAATTCAAAATTAATTTTGTATGTAGTGTTTTTCTTATCTTGCATGAGTTTCAAAATAGAGAACTCTACTTATGTAGCATATATTTGGGATGGGGTTGTTTTGTTTTCAAAACTTATGCGTGGCCTGAAACATGTTTTCTGATGTTATTGAAAATTGTTTTCTGATGTTATTCTCACTATGTTCTTGGACTACAACTCAGTTTTGTGATTGTTTCTTCTGGTAATTTACTGTATATTTTACAGAAGGATTTATAACACCTTATCTTCTGTCCTTTCTTCTCTGTGTAGAAAAATATTTTCCTTCCTTCCACCATTTGGTATTTTATTTGTCCTTTGCAAAGTGTTGAACACAAGTGGCAACACCTTTGAGATTTCACAAGTTTCTTAAATGTCTGGGAATGATGTTCAACAGGCTCACCTAACTTACAAACCTCTAGCTCACCTAAGTATTTTCTAAATTGTTTTTATTTTTAGTTCAGGTTGGCTTATTGCCAGCATTTGTTCTACTAGACACCAGTAGTAACCTCATTAGTGAAGATCAGAGAAGAACAGCATTAAACACATCAGCCTTCCCCCTCCCATTATCCACGAGTAGAAGTCACATTCTGTACTCCCACACTCTGGCAGTGCCTAATACTTTGTGATTAATCATCTTACTACTGACGTGTTGTTTACTTGAGAATGGTTCCTAATACCATTCTGTGATTTGATCTCCCAAACGTTGAAATTAAATCAACAAAGGAGAAGAAAGGGATGGTTCACTGTTCCTCATTTACCTTTCTCTCGATAACTTTCCTTTACATGTAAACAGTGAAAAAAAATTAACAGAGAGGTTCTCAATATTTTTGGCTTAGAGGGATACACTCATCTGCTGAAAACAGTTTTTATACTTTTGCTCTGCTGAAATGCATCAATATTTGGTAAACATTTATTTGTAGAGAGCTGTGACACCTGTGCAACAGGGAACTGCCAGATCCCACATGAGTTAACATGCCTCAAGTAATGCTGAACACTGCTCTTGGCCAGAGTCAACACTGATGAATCACATTTTTGAAGATACAAATTTAAATAAGCCTTTTTTGGTGGAAAGAGAGTATTAGTTCTTAGTTTATATTATCAGTTGCTTGCAGAGTCACTTTTGACACCCATTCTTTTACATCATATTGCTGCTTCAGGCACAACTTTTGTCTCTAATAAATTATCACAATTCCCTGAACCCACTATTTACACAAATCTCCTCTGTCTGAGAACTAGAATTAGGCTAGTGCCAATCTGACACAGTCTAGCAGCTATGTCAGATATCCCTGATAACCCATTTTGCACCTTCCCCATTAGCCTGCATTGGCCATGGAAGGGCACTATTCATACAATCCCAGGAAAGTCTGCTTGGGACTTACACGTGGCACCACAGCTGATTTGTGGTACCCTGATTGTCTGCATGACTCTATGTTCACTCACATTTCTCTAGGTGTCCTTCCCAGAAACATTTGGTCTGCAGACAGTCTATAAAGGTCTGCTCCTTTCATACCATTATTCCTCTCAAGCACCAGAAGCTATATATGCCCCCTGAAAAGTACAGATTTTTATTCCAAACCTCCAACTTGACTGTGTTTGGTCTTTTCTATACAAATCCTGGGAAGCTGAGCACAACACACAGCCTATGGTGCAGCATAGGTGGGAGTGCTGGATTAGAATTCTTTGCAGCACAGGGTGAGATGTGGAACCTTCTGCAACGGTGGCTGGAGGAGACAGACAAACAGCCTGTTATGAACTTGTTCCCAGAATGGCTCAAATTAGTACAAAGCTAATGAGGTACCATCCCTGGGATACATTACAAATAACACTCATGACAAATATGGGTAGGTGAAGTACATTTATAATACAACAATTAATTTACAGCAGTACAGCTTTGCAGACTGCACAATGACTCTTAAGGTGTATTTGCTTGGAGGCATAGACAAGGATGCACTTTACCCTGAGCATTTTTTCTCTTAGTAAGTTATAACCCAAAGCTTTCCACAATTTTCCTGTATCACTAGATCCCACTGTCAAAGCTCTAAATTTTAGAATAACTGGAATAATTCATTAAAATTATTAATATTCAGAAACAATGGGATTGTTAATTCAACTGCTCTGTTGGAGGTCACAGTTACTTACAATTTCTGTTTGTATTGAGACAACCACCTACTATAACCTTCCACTTTCATTAGCACTTAATGATTAATGACATTTTCTTACAGGAATGAGCAACCACTTAAAAAGTATGTTGCCATTGTATTACTGTTTCTCACTTACAGAGCTCCAATGTTCTAGTTTAGAAACAAATCCCCATGAATTAAGCAAGCACTGACAGCAGAGTCAATCTCAAAACCCCATTTCCCTCCCCCTCGAACCTTCAGTGAACTCTTGCAAAACTCATATATATGTATTTGTGCATAGGTAGATTCTAGCATTTTGTTATGAAATAGGAAGGGAAAAACTTACAATTTTTTTTTTTCAGATAGTGTTCAAATCTTTCCATCTTTTTAGTATCTCTATAACTGGTGGGTTGTAGTATTAACTCTGTCCTCAACTCATCAACATATCTGTCTGTTTACCTTGTTTTTGCTGTTGACCTAAAGCCCCCTAACACTTTCATCTCAAACTTAACATTTTTAAAGAATTACCACTTTTTTAAAGGAGTATGATAGGTACAGTATACAAAGATTTTTTAGTAAAGTTTTCTAAAGATATAACCATGACATGCATCAAAGATTGCATTCGAACAGGCAGTTGATGGCATGCTCCATGCAACGATGCCTTGTTAAACTATCTTCTTCCACTTTGTCACTCTCAAATTTTTTAAAATTGCCAGAAGTTTGAGAAATATCCACTAAAAACTACCTAAAAATCAGTACATCAAATATCTTAGGCAACATTAATTACATTAAACACTGCTATTATTTCTTCTGCACAGTGACAGTTGCAGAAAAGTTCTACTGCTGGTAATGCAGATACATTGCTGATTGGCTCAGACCCAGCTAGAGGACTAGCAGATACTTGCAACATGAAACCCACACATTTAGCCAGCAGACGGCTATTCTTTCAGATAATTTCAGCCTTTCTGAGTCATCTCAACGCTATTCACATGCCATTCCCCCTGCCTAGAGCACAGTATAGGAGAACTGCTGGTACATAATGAGACTGATCTGTCCATTTCAAAGGCTGAATCTCACAAAATGCTGAGGTGGCAACACTTTCCACTTGGGTTCGATTTGGGAAAGAAAAGGTAATACGATGGAATTGTCAGAAAAAAACCACCAATGATTTGGCTTTGTTTTCCTTATTTTTAAATTTAACTTCAAGGTGTTAAAATCATGGAAATTAATACCTTATTATCTTGATAAGGTGCAATATCTCATAAAAATGTTTTTCTCTTCAGTATCATTATGTGTTGTCATAGAATCATAATCACTGAAACACAGAATGGCCTGGGTTTGAAGAGACCTTAAAGATCATAATCTCGTTCCAAACCCCTGCCATGGGCAGGGACACCTTTCACTACACCAGGTTGCTCAGAGCCACATCCAATTTGGCCTTGAACACTTCCAGGGATGGGGCAGCCACAGCTTCTCTGGGCAACCTCTGCCAATGCCTGAACAGTCTCACAGAAAAGAACTTTCTCATAATGGATAATCTAAACCAACTCTCTGTAGAAGAGGTTTGTACCAGTTTGAAACCATTCGCCCTTGTCCTGTCACTCTAGGCCCTTGTAAATATTTTTCCCCCGTCTTTCATGTGGGCCCCCTTCAGGTAGTGGAGGGCCTCAATTGGGTCAGTCCAAAGATTCTTTTTTCCAGGTTGAATAATCCCAGTTCTCTCAACCTGCCTAATAGGAGAGGTGCTCCATCGCCTAATCAATTTGCTGGCCTCCTCTCGCCTCGCTCCAGCACTTGCTGGGACTCCAGAGCTTGACAGAGTACTTTGTTGAAGTTCAGAAGACAAGAAAAGAGCTCTGTATTTATTATGGTTATCTAGTAAGAGGATACTGTTGTCATGATAATACTGCCTGCAATTTTGGGTGCTGTACTTGAACAGAACCTGCAGCCTTTAGCCTTTAATCCAGTCCCCATGTGTGGTACTTTACACTTCTGCATTATGCAAGAGGAATATCTAAGAGCCCTCTGTATACAGGAACTGCTCATGTACATTAAAAACAAGGCTTTACTAAAACAACCCAACAATCAAAACTTTTACACACCTACTGTTTAATCAATACATCAGCATCAGAGAATGCTGACGTTGTAAACAATCCATTTGCAATTTTATACAAGTGCTTTGGCTGCATGTTTTAAGGTATATTTTTCTGTTCATTTTGCTTTTAAGTATTTGCTTAAATGACCTAAGGGAAGGCTTCTCTTCAAACATTTTTACAAGACTGAAATTTTATACTAGGTTTTTGTTGATTAAAAAAGGTGAAGTATAGCTTTATGAAAAAAAAAGTATTGTGTGCATGACAGATACTCTTCAAGCTTTTAGTATTCATATATATCACCCATGAGATACATCTTGCTGGACAAGGTAATGTAACCATTAATGTTTTCAGAAATTATGCAGTGCAGGTTTAGTATTTTATATCTTAGGAATTTCACAATTTCATCATAAATGGAATTTGGAACATAGAGACTATTTAGAAATTCAAGATTGCTTTGTGGTTTCTTTAAATATTTTCACCCAAGTACTCAATTTAAAATAAATTAAGCTGTAAAACTACACAGAAGAAGAGCACAGTTTTGAATATCAGCAAATAAAAAGTGACTATGTTGTATAAAACAACAATTGAACTCCTTGGTCTGGATATATTCTTATTCAATAATTCTGTCATAAGTCATTCCCTACTACATGTGCTTGGCAAAAGGCATTACTTGGCTCTAGCAGCTGTACTTTTCATCCTTTTGAGTCATAGCAACTTCTGGAGTTTATTTCAACAAACTATGATAGTGCAAGCAATTTTATAGGTAAAATCTCTTCCACAACAAACCAGTGGGAAAAGATGACTCAGAGGGATGGTATTTAATTAGTATTATCTATGGCAATAAGCCATTCCAGGACTAAGCTAGTCATGACAAAGAGAACAGCCCCTCAATCTTAACAGGACTTCAGAGTTTAGATTAAATAATGACTTATCGCTGAAAGTTTTAGCAAATGCAAATGCAGAGCTGCAAATATATCCTCAGCTGCCAATATAGGTCACAGATTTAAATACAATGATTTATTTAATCCACTACTGCCTGGTAAGTGGATAATATTATTTCTTAAATACTAGTTCTCATAGAAAAAATTATGATTAAAATCTGCTTGTGCACTGCTTTATATCTACAAACTAGGGCAACTGTAATTACCTAGGTAGTAGGTAGGCACAGGATTATTTACTGCTGTTCTGACAAAGGAATGGCTGGAAATAATTTTCTGTCAAACACATTTTTAGCGTCTATATAGAGCACTTTGCCATATTTAAAGTACATTGGAATCCAAGAAGTCCATATCTACCTCTAAGAGAGGAGGGGAGGAAAACATTCTAGTCAAGATCAGCAAAAAACTTTTATGTCACTTCATCAGCAGGCCTGTAAGAAAGGCCTAGTGACAGGAACTATTTTCTATTGATATCCACAATCTAAACTATCTATGAGCTGATTGCGACTGGTAAAGTTCTAGGGTGAAGGAAGGGGAACAGGTCTTGTTTTCCACTGTTCATATCAAATTCATGGAATTACGTTCATTTCATGATTATAACTGCACTATACAAACCAGTTCCTTCTTTTATATTACTGGATGCAAGATATAGAGAGTAATCAGAGTTTTCAGAGTTAGAAAACCCAAGTCTTTACTAAGTATCAAGTTCTTATCTCTAAAGGAAATTGTCATGAGAGAAGCACAGATTTGTCAGCTTTCTTTTCACACAGCAGCTGTATCCAGCCAGGCTGGTACTCCAGACTATACCTACAGTCAAGGAATAGGCACAACGTCACCTATTCCTCCAACTTAAAGAAACAAGGAATGTCCAGACTGTGTAGCAGTCTGCCTGGATGTCTTAGGATGTCTCAGACTGCCAGGATGTCTTAGGCTACCCAGGCCAAAAGAAACACCTCCATTCCTTTCATGTAATGCTATGCTGAAGCATGCAAATGCAGTATACAAAATCTACCCCTAATCCATTTGTGGAATTAAGTTTACATTCCTGAGGGCTTTGACTGTAAATTGTTGGAAGTAAATTGAGCTAAAAGAATTTTTGAAAAGAACCAGTCAGAAGCATATTAAAACATTGCAGAATAATTTATGGGTGGCAACTGTAATGATGTGATATATCATTTGTGAATATAACAATTTTTTCATTAGCATTTTAGAGTGAATTTCAGCAAATGAATTCATATTTAAAGCTCACTGTACTGTACAAAATTGAGCCCTACATCTATGAAGAATATTTGACAACAGTAAAAGAGCTTCTGGGTTTAGTTGACATTTTGTGGCTTAAGGTGAAAGAATTAAAAAAATGGGAGTTGTGCTTGTTTGACATTCTAGACAGTCTTCAGTTTATATGCTAAAGCTGTCTGAATTTTTCAGCAAGGATGGTCTCAGAACTGCCTGCTTCTGAATGGCTTTAGAGCATAGCCACAGTTTTGAATTGTGGGTAGCCATGTTCTTGCTTACATTCTCTGATATGAACTGGAAAACAGTAATGGGAATATTTTCAGCTGAATACAAACTTCATTGACTATTTTGCTGAAATTAAAGTAACTGACAGTTCCAAATGTGGTACAAAAATAAGGAACCTGGAGTGATTATCTTCTGAAGTAGCTCAATCTCCACAGCACATTTCCCTGAACCTTTTGCCTGACAAGGCAAATACTTTCTAAAGAATATTAGAACTCACAGGAGCTTTTTAGCAAAAACCAAAATTCAACTCAAAAGTATAAATAGATTGTACCTTTAATTTTTAAATAGATTTAAACTATGTCTTTCTAGACTAGAGGATTACATGATGATAAGATACATTAATGGAAAATAGCACAATAAGTGCATTGAATTTGAAAATGTCTAAATTGAGCTCTTGAATGTGACTCACTTCTCTTGCTTTGTAGCAACACATAAACACACATGCAGTACATGGAGTTTCATTTAATTTCTTCAGGTGCCCATTTTCCAGTAATAAAACAGGAATAATTATTCCTCCTCTGTTTGCATGACTCATAGCATAAGTTTATAAAATATTTTGAACAGAAGAGATTTTTAAGAATTTTGTTGTAAAATGCATACTCCATTCTAGTCCAAATGATACATTGCAAAACTACTAAGAAGTCCAAATCCGTAGAAAGCAAATGCTAAGATAGCTTCCTTATTCTCTGAAGCACTTTTCTTAAGTTTCTTGAAATGAAAACTCTAATCATACTTGAAGAATGTTCATTGTATAGGGATTTCAATTACACACAGATGCATCTGACCCAAACACAACCAAATTCAAAATCATTACAGACTAAATGCTTAAAATGATAAATTGTATTATGATTGTTATTATCATTTAAATTAAAACCAAGAACACTCATGGAAATCTTGGTTCTGGAGGTTGCAATGGGAAAGCTCACTCAAGAGAAAATAAAGAGCATATTGCTGATATAGCATCTAATGCATCCTGAGATACCTATTTTAGAACCTTGGAACAAGTAGTAGGGCAAACATCTTACCTACAGTGGCAGGATGTTCTTTAGGCTGTTTTTCTATGTGGGTTTGTTAGCTTCTTTTTCATTGTTATAAAGAGACATTGGTGGCAAGAGACTCCTCAGTTAAACTGCAGTTGCCTACTCTAAATTTATTGAACTTGATGAGAACAAACACAAAGTCTCTGCTACCCTTGCTCCATCAATCAAAGTGTTGAGTAGTATCGCATCTTAAGCTTCTGGATTGAGAATTCATTTCCTGCTTACTTGCTGAGATGTGCAATGCATGCTAATGCACCTGTGGATGAGGAGAAATAGTGTGATAAAATATGATATATTTTCCCTGAGATCAACAAAATACTAAAAACTGACAAATGAGAGATCTAGAGGGACTAAGAAACATTTTATTAGAAAATCAAAGATCTGTTTTACCCTATCTTCTAAAATTTATCACTCTTTTCTCTAAAGACTTCACATCTTTTCAAGAAAACTTCAGAGGTCTAAAAATTTTTTTGTAAATTGGTCCATTGAAGCTGAAATTGCACTTATACCACATGTGAGGTTATTTCAGAATCAAGAGAAGTGAGTGCAAATGAAATATTATTGAATTGAAAAACTTCTTTTTCCTTAGAGGAAAACTATCAGAAATACTTTTTACTTATATAACACCTTTATGCACAACTCTACAAGCAATAGGAATTGTTTATGTATCTTCAGTAGTATTCTGAGGTGCTTCAGGAATGACACCGTCAGCAGCCCTGGTGAGACATATCTGGAGTGCTGTGTCCAGTTCTGGTCTCCTCCTTCAGTAGAGGTTAGAGAGATGATGAAGGGATGGAGCATCCCTCTTATGAGGAAAGGCTGAAGGATCTCATCAGTGCCTGCAGGGAGGGGATCAGAGGATGGACTAAGCACTGCTTGGTGGTGCCCAACAGGAAAAGAAGCAAGGGACAGAAACAGAAGCACAGGAAGTTCCACCTGAATGTCAGGAAGAACTTCTTTCCTGTGCAGTGACCAGGCACTGGAACAGATCACCCAGAGAGGGTGTGGAGTCTCCCTCACTGGACACCTTCCAGAACTATCTGGACACAATCCTGTTCCATGTGCTCTGGGATGACCTTGCTTGAGCAGAGAGGTGGGACAAGATGACCCACTGTGGTCCCTTCCAACCTGACCCATTAAAGGATTCTGTGAATTTGGGTTTTATTTATATAGCTATCATATCACTTAGTAGATATATTTAATATTATGGAAACTGAAAAACATCAACATGATCAGGTGGACATGAGTACAATGTGAATGCAAGAGCTAAAGATATTCCTTGAAGAGGAAAATCTAGAAAAAATTCAGTTATGATTATTAAACATAAGAACTTACTCAATGTACTGGTTAGTGATTTTTGTTGTTGTTGCTGTTTTCCCACTCTAGAAGAAGGCCACACAGATTGAAAAATAGTAATATAAAAGATAGAATTCCCTGGCCCCCAAAACTTGGGTGATTACATTTTCTCTGTCAGAATGCTGACTGTGGAAGACTGGAGAATATGACAGCATTACTTCCCTGCCATGCAGATATTTGTTTTCATAAGTAAAAGACAGTTATTTGGGATCTTGACTGAAATTCTGTGAAATTCATGTTTTCCATGTATTTTTAATGATATTATTCTTTAACATAAAATAATAAAAATCATAAGCATTTTCCTTTTTCAGAATGCAATAAACAGCATAAAAAATAGCTGTCTCTATCTTAAATTACAAAACCATCAAGAGTGTTGTCTCCTACAAAAAGGCTTGAAATTATTACTTATATTAATAAAATAATTTAATTTATGAGAAAAAAATGGTCAGAGCCATAAAATCTACTTTTCTCTCAAAACAGCACTGTATTTGAGTAAGAAGAATGACTAACACTGTGGTGGTGCAGAATTATTCAAAATAAATGTATCATTTTTAAGCTATTAGCCTAGAAAATAAAACCAAGAAATAATCATGTGTAATTTTTAAAAAGACAGTGCAGAACTAATTAGCATGAAAAACTATATTCAGGTTCTTCTCTCTCACTTTACTCCACATATAACATTGATTTCTACAAAGCAACTCCTAAACCAATATTTTTTTAAATAAAAAAAAAACCTTCTCCTGAGAACAGCATATTTTTATATGTTAAATTAGTTATGCATTTTAAATTCATAAAACATCAGAGACTACATCCACATATTTTCAGTGATCAAGCCGCCAAAATGAGTATTTAAATTGAACTTTTTTTTTTTTAGATTACCTTGTTTTCTATACTGCTGTTACTTTCCACATTGCTGTATTATCATACTGTAATTTTATAAACCCTTTCACCCCCTTTAATTGTGCACAGCTACAGATTTTTAAGTGACCAGGTTAGGTTACAGGTGTGCATCTGTGCCACAGGACATGCTCTCAGGCCCTGAAGCAGAACAAAATGTGTCTTTGCCCATGGTTTGAGCACTAAATAAAAGTAAGATGGACTACCACTGAAAAACCCTGAGAAGTCTAACTGGAGACAATTTAATAGCTGTAAACACATTTACATATACCCTTTCCAGAAATAAAGTGAACATCGTAGAATATTCTGATTTTTCAATTCCTATGTACTTATGGCCATGGATAGAATGTTTTTTCTGTTTTTTTAAGTTTGCTAACAACCCCCTCTCCTCTTTACAAACAAACTCATATTCTGCACTGTTAGCATCATATTTCTTAAATAATTTCTTTCTTTTTCTGCTCAAGTTCTGTTTATATAGAAACAGACTCAAACACACTGTTTCCACTCAACGTACACTCAAACACAACTAACCTGAAAATAGATAAAAACCACACATCTTAATACAAATGAGAAACCAGAATACTGTGTATCTGCACTGGTTGCCTGTGAAGTGTTATATCCAGGGAACATTCCTGCAGCCCTTACACAGCTAGTATGTTTTGAACCATATTTCTTAGCCATGTTACGTTCCTATTTTTTCTCCAAAACCTTCCTGGGGTAGCATTAACTTTTTTTTTTTTTTTTTTTTTTTTGCATGCTTTAAAATTTCTACTCCAGGCAGTAAGATAAAACCAAAGACCTATTTATTATTTGAAGAATATTCATTCCAGACTATAACAGCAAAAGACATTATTAGCCATACTTAAATATCTGAAATAAGCCATTTAGGAGCTAAAAAGGAGTTCAAGCACATAAGCGCATGATTAGATTCTTCCCCAAAAACAGAGTGGAAAAAAAATAATCTTCAGAACATAAGACTTTCTCTCATTACCTGAATGACAGAACATATTTTTGCAGAGGAAAATCTTCATTCTATGCTATGCAAAAATACTGCAACACAAGATACTGCAGTTCCAAGATTCTGCCTAATGCCTGTTAAAACCCATGGAAACGAGACATCTCCATAGCTCTTAGCACAGCTTGTAAAGTACATGACCTGTTTCAGGCCACACAACAGCCTGACAAAAAAGGAGAGTTTTTGTTAGAGAGTTCTGTCTCTCTGCCCTAACATAAGAAGGGGCCTATTAAAAGCTAATCATGATGACTGAAGTCAATGAAATATTCATTATAGCTTAAAAATACACATTCAGTCATAAAAAAAAATCATTATGCTACAATTCATTGGTTTTTATGTTTCAAAAACAGTACTTACAAGTTATGTCATTAAGAACACAGAACCAACACAACACTTAATTGCAGGCCTCAGTCATACCCATGGGAAGCAATTTCAGATTTTCCCAAAGACAAAAGGATAAGCATATGCTTCTTGGTAACACTATCCAAGTTAATGTGGAAAGATTTCTACAATCTGACAGAAAGAAAATGAAAGAGCATTTTCAGAAATTTCAATTACAAGAGTGAAACAATTACTCTGCTATCTAGTTTATGTCTCCCAAAGTAATTTTCTTTCAATTGACAGTAAAGGAGAACTTAATGCAAATGTATTTACATCCAGCTTTTAGCCATGTGCAGAATTCGAAATTAAAATACAGGGTAAAGAATTTTTCTGCTGACAAATACACAGAAAATAAATTAAGAAACTTTTAGGTATGTGGATATATTTTACCACGACCAATGGTGTTGGTTTCTAAAACTAAAGCATAGTTTTACCCCAGTAGGTTTTCTTTCTTTTGCTATCAGTTCTCTACCTTTCCCTTGAAAGATATTCACTCAGATCTGTCTATCTTCACAATACTACAGAGTGGACTGTAGTAGTCAGTGATACTGACTATGTCAAAAGAGAAATTCAAGGTTCAGCACCAGCTATGCTCAATGAAACAGTCAGACTGCTTAACAAGCTTGTTGGAACAGCAGCTATATCTCATCAGCTTTGACTCAGAATTCCCACCTGAAGAGGAAGTCTGAATTTCTCACACAGACTCATGAAGTCAAAGGTGAAAAATGATTAAATTTAATCCAGGTAGCACTCTAGTCTCTTATGAGAAGGAAAGCATGTGTGTGGTTCTAAAGCAGGACTGTTCCATGGAAGCCTTGCATTGGTTCACATATACCTTTGACATTGTTCCCTCTTTACAGGTTGTTTTGTTTGCTATATCGTTTCACCGTCAGTTTGTTTAGTCTAAATTTTTCTTCTTGAAACCCTTTTTAAGTTCATGTGTTTTAAACTGAGATGCAAGAACTTTGGAAGAAAAAGAAAAACCTTCCCAAAACACTCCCAATTTTAAAAGGATATAATTTTCCATTCTTTTATCTCATTTTAGTCTCCTGTGCATAAAGGCAGCCTGTGAGTTGCTTAATAAAGCATCTTGTGAGCCTGGATTACACCTGCTTACAGCAATTATACCAGACAGGAGTTATAGGAACACAGCATGCTCAGAATTAGAAGCACTTACTGTTGGAATATATGGAAAATAGCAAGTTATGCATGATGCCATTCAGTTCAGCTCATTTTCAGCAGAGCTCTTGCAAGTTACAGTAGAGTAAGTTTGCATGCTTAACTAAGTGCATTAACATTTTGGGTTAGATTGGGAACACCCTTTTGAACCACACGTCTCTTATCACCTCTTGCATGGCCTTGGTTTGCATTGCAGAATAGTCTCAGAGGACAAAATTGCATCCCTTTTGAATTAAGGTAAACTGACATTGTACTTCAGAACGACCTAAATCTTATGCTGCTGTTGACAGGACCAGGGCAGAGCCAGGCTGAGCTAAATCCCCTGAAACATGCATAAATACATAAATATGCAAATTTCGGATCTTTAACCACAAAGTGGTTTGTTATAAGTTCTCTTCTGTTGTACTACACTACTGGCTAATGCAGACTCAAACTTTTCACAGTGGCAGCAGCCCTGGTATTCTCAGTGGAACTGCTGACAATGCCAGCACCCTGAACAGACTGGGTAGACATAGAGGCAACTACTGTTTATGTACCGGACAGCTGTCATAAATTAGAAAGCCCCTCTTCCTCTCTAACCTTGGGAGAATGAACCTTGATTATGGAGAAGTGTCCTGACAGGTCCAGACACTCCAAATGAACAGGTCACCTTCTCCCCTATACAGGCTGGTGTCTCAGCTCTCAGAAATGGAGCCAGGGCAAAGGAAAGGGATGTGTGGGTACCACGTGTAATTGTGGGGTTCTGTCTGCGTGACCACAGGGAGGGCATAAGGAAAAGGGGTGTTGCACCTACATGGGCTTCAGGGTTGGAGGTAAGTGAATTGGGAGGAATAGCAGTGTCCAAAAAACATACATTCAGGAACGTTACTCCTCCAGATGCAGCAGAAGCTCTGAGGACACTTCCACTTCTGACCCTGATGAAGGAACCGCAGGTTTGCAATTACAGGATGAATGCTCTGATC
Source organism: Phylloscopus whistleri (assembly GCA_017589585.1). Lineage (NCBI taxonomy): Eukaryota > Metazoa > Chordata > Aves > Passeriformes > Phylloscopidae > Phylloscopus > Phylloscopus whistleri. The sequence goes on from JADMLD010001219.1 coordinate 368,898, forward strand.
AGCAACAGAGGGGCTCTTTCTTCAGTGAGGCAGAGGAAAGGGACAGTTAGTCTTACTAGACTGTATGGAACAGATTTCATTGCACATCAGACCCTGGGGAGAATAATGCTTTGGTGGACACTGGTGCACAGTGCAATTTAATGCCATCAGAGTCCATGGAGGCAGAACTCATGGATTTGTGGAGTGACAGAGAGTCCCAGCTGCTGAAGTGACCCTAACAGGAAACAAGGGAAATAAGTACCCTACTGTGGACCAGTCCAGATTCCCAGGGTGTGCTCATCAGAGACTACCTCAGAAGAGGGCACCGCAAGGACCTAAAACTGTACCATGGGTATAGTTTTGCTGCAGACACCATGAAGATTAAACACCTGTTTATCTTGCCCAGACTGTCAGATGATCCATCTTGCTGCATGCCAAGGATCAGCAGGTGCCAGTTGCCACCATGATGGTGAGTCGGTGGCAACACTGCACTATACAAGTGCTTCTGGTTCCCCACCATGAGCTTATTTATCAATGGAGAATGAAGAAGTCATCAGCAAGACTTAATCACTCTTGAATGGTCCCATACAGCCAGTGCAAAAGTCTGATGGTGAGTGCAGACTTCCAGTAAACTATTGAGACCTGCACAAACCACTTTCCACAGAGTGCAGCCATACTGGACATGTTAGAGCTCCAGTACAGCTGGAGTTAAAGACAGGCAAGTGATAGGCCACACTTTATGTGATCAATGCTGCTTTCTCTGTTGCTTTGGCAGACTGTGGGCAACAGTTCACTTCCATGCAGAGGGTTTTCCATTACCTGGAATTATCTGTCCCACAAATGGCAGTACAGTGTAGCATATGAAAATGAGACTCATAAGCTGAGAGTAAAATTAATCTGTTTATTGCAGAGTTAAGACAGTACTTATACACTTAGTGTGGGAATCTCTGTTCAGTCCTTGGCATGAAACCCAGCTGCAGGTCTGTAATAAATCCATTGGCCCTGAGAGTTAGTTTTCTCAAGGTTTGCAGGCTTCAAAGAAACAGAATGCCTTTCCTGTGTAATCTAATTTCTTCTGTGCTTCCCAGGAATTTTCTGCAGTGTCAGGCTTTTGCTGGTCCCTTACAGTACAGTGCTACCGTTTGTCATAGATTGATAGACTGCAGTGAGGCAGGGTGAAGCTGTCCAACACTGATGACAAAATAATGTGGGACAACAAAATGAAAGAAGCATTTGAGAAAGCATTATTTGGACCCCACCTGCAGTGCTGCATCCAGTCTGGGATCCCAGCACAGAAAAGACATGGGCTTCTTGGAGCCAGTCCAGAGGAGGCCACCAAGATTATCAGAGGGATGGAGCAGCTCTGCTATGAGAAAATGCTGGGAGAATTGGGATTTCTCGGTCTGGAAAAGAGAAGGCTCTGGGGTGACCTAATTGTGGCCTTCCAGTACCTGAAGGGAGCCAACAAGAAAGGTGGAGAGAGACTATTTACATGACTCTGGACTGGCAGAACAGAAGGGGAATGGCTTCAAATGACAGGGAGGAGGTTTAGACTAGATGTTAGGAAGAAATTCTTTTCTGTGAGGGTGGTAAGGCACGTGTACAGGTTCCCCAGAGAAGCTAAGGCTGCCGTATTCCTGGAAGTGTTCAAGGTCAGGTTGGATGGAGCTCTGAGCAACCTGAGATGGGCAAGGTGTCCTTGTCCATGGCAGCAGTGTTGGAATTAGATAATCTTTGAGGTCCCTTCCAACCCAGGCCATTCTATGATTCTATGACTAATGTTTTCTCTTAAAGCTGACTTTGCCCAAAAATAAAGGAAGGTCAAGGGACTTAGTTTCAGGAAAAAAAAAATTCATATAGATACTGCCACATCTTAATGCATGTGAATTATACAGTAGCAGCCATATTCCCACCAGCTAAAGAAAAGAAAACACAGGCATGCTGAGTTTCTAGACAGTGCATATCCTTGGTTACAGTCAAACTGGAAGTCCACTCCATTGTGTAACACAGGAAATATTTCAACCAGTTCTCTGAGCAGCAGCAAACCTTTGAAGAGATCAAACATTAAACTAATCATGCCATAGCCCTAGACCAGCTAGACAGGACCAGAATGTAAGAAGGATAGCCTACACCACAGCCAGGAAATTGCTTCTGCGGCCAGACCCTCTGCCAGAGAGCACCTGGGAAGACCCAAGGTCAGCCTCTGGAGTTTTGGAGCCAGGACACAGAGGATCTGAATGCCACTGCAACCTAGCTATGAAAAAGACATACTGGTAAAACAAAAAGTTGTTCGGGTTGCCTCACAAGTAGTTATTGCAGAATCACAGCTCTTCTTGGCACCACAAATATCCATACTGTCCTGAATGATGAAATGAAGGATTCCTCTACACATCATGAAGCTGACACTACATGGATCACAGTCGCATGAACATGCTGAAGTAAACATCACACGCTTTCTGTGGTGGAGATGGAATCTTACCCTGTAACCAGTACTGCCACCCAAAATACCTTGAAGTTTGAAAAACAAGTTTTATGATGACAATTCACCACAAAAATAACTGAATTGGACAATATGAGCCAACTATGAAACTGCTTTGTAGGCATCCAGGCCAAGAAACACATTCCTTGACTAGGAATATCACATTCCTTGTCATGCACCAGCCACCAGGAACACAGAACAAGGCAATGTATTATTAAAATATTATGCTGAAAGCAGTGACTGCTGAGACATTCAAGCACTGTGATGCACATTAGCCAGAAGTCACGTCTAGCAAACACTAGAGGACCTTCTTGCCCAAATGAAAACCCAGTGAAGGAGCTACAGCTCCCATGGCACATAAAGGGAATTGGATCAGGAAGTGTGGATTATGCCTTCTACAGGAAAAGGTGAAGACCTTCAAGGGACAGATTTTTTTTTTTTTCCCAAGGACACAAGTGTATTTGGTGGTTAATTCAGTCAGATGGAGTAATCTGATGTGTACCTCCAGGATGCCTAACCTTAGAGGAAAAATAAGGCTTGATTTGAGTTTCCATCATAGATGTATTCCATTGGAAAGGACCACATCAAGAGCCAGTAAAAGGAAAACCAGTAAAAAGAAAGCCTTGTAAGGAGCCTGCTAAGTGCAGACTGATTCAACCTGAGTTGGCTTCTGCAGCCAACAATTCAACACACATCATCTCTCCCCTCTCAAATCACCACAACAGATAGAACCCAAGTCATAGATTTCTTTCTTCCCCATCCTGCTGGAGTTTTTGGACAGTGGGAGCATTAACAAGAGACTGCTTAGTTGCTGTCTTGTTCAATCCTCAGTAACAACTTCTTTGGTTTTTGTTTGTTTTTTTTCCAAGACAGATTCCTGATATCTTCATTTGGAGTTTAACTGGACAGAGGATGATGAAATAATTTTTCTTTTTCTGAAAATCGTGATTTTGGCCAAAGGGAAAGTGGCATGTATACTGTAAAAGGCACAATACCTGTTATTTTGTGCATTTACCCTTTAGCTGTAATTTACCTTTAAGTCTTATTATTATTTACATCCATATATAATTTTCATGTAATCAAACACGTTTTGATTCTTATACCTCACATGTTCCTTTCAGAATTTAACACATGAGAAAAAAACCCAGTATAGAAAAATCTGTATACTACCAATACCACAGAAAACTAATTTAATCTTAAATTCCTGTAAGCATCTGTTACTAATAAAACATCCACTCTTTAAGCAATTGTAAGATTACCAGGGAGCAAATAAATATCTAAATAATCTTTATTTCATTTTGCCTCACACTGGAAGTCTCTGGGACATATATTTCCTTCTCTCTTTCTTGTTTTTTCTACCCCCTTCTATCTCTTCCAAATTAGTTCTATGCTGAATGTATGCCTCAAAAAAAAGAGCTGTTTGCCTGAAAACATGCCCTAACTTCAAAACTTGACCAAAGTTATAACAGTTGTTCCTGTAAGCCTGCATCAAGCAACCCTGTAATTAATCATCTTTTTCCTTCAGGGCTGTTGTCACTCAGCATAAATCAGAGAATCTCTTTTCTTCTTGTTATAGCAAATATTTATTTTTCTCCTTATGAAAAAAAAAAAGGGGGATTCTTTTTTTTTTTCGTATGAAAGGAAACATTTGGACTTCTCATTAGTTTGGGAGTCCAAATTAAGGACTCTGAAGGCACCATTACACTTTCGTAGCTGAACCTCCCTCAACAACTTCTGTTTTGCTAAACTGATATTTAAAGGTCTAGTTTTCAGTAAGTACATATTCCTGTGATAATACAGCTTGTTAGAAGATTGACATTTTCCTAGGGGAAAATTGCCATGAGACAGTAAATATTTGGAGATTCTTCTGCTTTTTCTCAGAACAAAAGGTGAAACATTTTTCCCTGATGGAGAAGATTTTTTCTCTTCCCTCAAAGCTTTTGCCCTGGCTCTTGAAACCATTTTCTGCAAGGATGAAACCTCCCCTGGTTTTGAGGATAGTTAGCATTGGCTGAACCCCAAGCATTGGACTACTGGATTTACCGGCACCTCTCCAAGTTGACTGGGAGAAGCTGACTGGGAGAAAATAAGTTTGGTTACCTGTAAGCAATTCTCTCTCCTTCAGGTGGTTTGTACTTTATTCCTTCAGGAGATCTGCTGACTTTTACTGTGTGATTGGTTCTGACTCGAATAGAGCACAGACATGTACAGGCTAAACTTTTGCCAAATTAAGGTTGACTAATCCATTATCCTGGAGATGCGGCAGCAGTTGCGAGTTCACATGTGGTAAGATTTTTCCAATGGGATTTTAAAAGAAGAATCAGGTAATGCAAAAAGTGTAAAAAACATAAAATTCAAAAGAATTTTGTAAAACCTCAACAAACTGCTGCCAAAGGAAGCCTAAAAGAGCCTAGGTTAAATGGGAGCAACATCATCACAGTATCCCAGGGAAGTGTCCTATACACTTAATTTGCTAGTCTTTGATAGCACACTGATACTCTGTTCCAATACTAAGGAGAAATGAAGTGTCACAAGTGCACTGACAGAAATGTATGGAGAAATGAGCACACACCTATGATTGTTTTAGGCCAGAACTATAAGGTATAGGCCTGAGAAGCCTTATGTGCTCACTCAGTAGCACACTTGGAGAAAAGGAGGCTCGGGGGCACCTTATCACTCTCTACAACTGCCTGAAGGGAGGTTGTAGATAGGTGATGGTTGGCCTCTTCTCCCAGGCAATCAGCAACAGGACCAGAGGTCCTCAGGCTGCACCAGGGCCCATTCAGGTTGGACATCAGGAAGAATGACTTCCCGGTTGTCAAGAATTGGAACAGGCTGTCCAGAGAAGCCATGGAGGCTCCATCCCTGGAGGTGTTCAAGAAATGACTGGACACAGCACACAGTGCTCTGGTCTGAGAGACAAGGTGGGCATCAGTCACAGGTTGGACTAGATGATCTTGGAGGTCTTTTCTGAGATTCTTTCAGCACAGCCTGATGCTATCTATATTTACATAATTCTGTCTCAAAGAAGGAATTTCCAGCATTTTTTAGTATTTTCACTCCTGAGAAAAACATAACTCTTAAGAAAAGACATATCAACTGACTAGGAAGACAAAGCAGAGAAAACTGTATTTTCTTTCCAGTGCAGGATTTGGAGCTTCATGGGTCAGTGAAAGGGGCTGCATGGCACGGCAGCTACAACTGGAAGTAAAATGTGGAAAATCTCTTCCATGTGATCCCAGCCCAATGAGACTTCAAATTGGTAGGCAACTCTGAGAGTATGCATGACAATAGGCAAAGAATAATGCAGATACTAAATATCCAGTATTATCTCGAAGTACAGATCTTTGGCTTCTGATATTGAACAAACAAGGAAAATATACAAAGCCTTGGACAAATAAATATCCCCAAGTTTTACAGTAATCTTAAGAGCAAATTCAGTAATACCTATGATTTATATTCCACAGTCCCTATTTATGTAACAAAGATTAATCAGCAAGGTCTGTTCACAATAAAGTGACTTCATTTTCTCTATTTCATGTTTATTTTGCCAAATGATCAGAAAATATTAAGTGCGGTAATTCAACTTTGCTTCCCAGAATTTTGAATTCTTACCATAGCCGTGATCAGCCCTCCTCAGTTATAAAAATCACATCTGTTTTCAACTTCTGATTTTGTAAGAAAAAACACAGTATGAAGCACAGAAAATTTCAGTCAAATAATTCACTCTTAAATTACCACGTTTTACTAAACAGAGACCTATGTACAGTAACATTCAATTTATTTGCTATAACCAAGAAAAAAACAGATCATTAAGCCAAGGATTCCTGGGGCAAGATATTAACAAAAGATTTTGTGACTCTTTTGAAGAAATAGCTCTTCTTCTATTAACAGTTATATTAACATATTGTCTTGGGTTATGGAACCTAAAATGTATATTCTATTTCATCTGCTGAAAGCAGTTGGGGAATTGTTCTCCTTTATCTCTTGTAACTCTGGGAGGAGGGGGGCAGGTGCCTTTTGATAATGGGACAACTGTTAAAAACAGGTAGGGCATTGTTTCTTATCTCTTTCACTGCCCGTCCTCCCTCCAGGGGAATATTTTCTGCTAATGGACCATTAAGACACCCCTACCCTCCCCAAGGTAGTACATCCACATTCCATCCTCCTACTGTGAGATGCTCCACCCAGTGAGGGGAGCCAACCATTCCTACCTGGATAAAACTGGGACTCAGGAACACGAAGGAAGCTATCTGGCTTTGCCCAATTACCGGAGGAAGACTGGACCCCTTCTCACCATCACTGGACCCCTTTTCTTCAGGATCATCTCTACTCCAACAGAACCACATCTGCCACTCCAGGAGGACTTACTTTTGGACTGCTCCAACACCCTGACCAACAGGGTGTCAGGTTGTAGCTCTGACTCTGTCAGGGTTTTCCAGGATTGCTTGTTTGTTTGTTTGCTTGTTTGGTTGGGTGGTTTTGTTTTCTACTACATTTGTACTGTTAATATTCCTAGTAAGGAACTGTTATACCTATTCCCAAATCTTTGCCTGAAAGCCCTTAATTGCAAAATTATAATTTGGCGGGGGTGAGGGGTTTACATTTTCTATTCTAAGGGAAACCCCAGTTTCCCTGACAGATACCTGTCTTTCCAAACCAAGTCACATATGCTCAACTTCAAGTAATGGCAACATAAGGAAAAAAACTATTTGCATACTTAATTCAGACCTGCATAAGTAGTTATATGTTTAGTTGTATAAATAACTAAACCAGGTCTCTGTTAAAATTCAATCCTGTATTTTTAGTTTTAGTTAGTGGGGGTTTATGTTTGTTTGCTTTTATTGTGTTTTGACTTTTTTTTTCTTTTCCCCAAGAGTTTTGCTTTTGTTTTATCACTCCAAAGCAACCTGCTTTCCTCAGGGATTAGTTTTCCTACCAAACACCAATCAGGAAAGACCTGAGCAACTGCTCATACTTCTTTCCGTGTCTCTAGCACAGAGAAGTACAGGGCATGGTTTGTGAAAAGCCTAGATCTTTCCACCTGTGGAAATGTTTTACAGGAATTACTCTCCTCGACCAGTTTACTTGGTCCTCTAATGTTGTTGCATAACAAAAAGCTGCTGCGTGCTTAGCAGCTGAATACATTGAGTCGCTGTGGAGAAAGATCAAAGAGATACCATTCTGAAAATAAAATGCATCTGTTCAGAGTACCCCAACACAGTAACTTTGCTCTTCTCCACAGATGGAGTCATAGATTTCCTAACAACCTGGCAATTACACTGCCTGGAGGCAGTGGCACATCAACAACAATAGTCCTACTGCAGCTAATACTAATCAAGTGTCATGATAATAGCAACAGGTGAAGCAAGGAAAAACAGCAAGGGACAACTGCAGGCTCTAAAGGTTCTTAAGAGAAGTGCAAATATTATCAATCATTAAAAATATTCTCAATTAAGGGAATATATTCTCCATACAACATGAATAAGTATTCGACTATGTTCTACTAAACACAGAATCAAGGTGTGGGTTTGAATGAACCTTAAGGAATAACTAGCTCCAATGCCCCTGCCATGGGCAGGGATGCCTTCCACTAGATCAAGTTGCTCAGAACTCCCTCCAGCCTGGACTTGAACATTGCCAGGGGTGGGGCAGCCCCAGCTTCTCGGGGCAACCTGTGTCAGGACCTCAATATTCTCACAGGAAAGAACCTTTTCCTAATACCTAATCTAAGTTTTCTTTCTGTCAGTTTGAAGCCTTTCCCCCATACCCTGTCACTCCAGGCCCTTGTAAATAGTCTCTCTCCATCTTTCCTGTGGGATCCCTTTAGGTACTGGAATGCTGCAGTTAGATCATCCCAAAGCTTTGCCTTTTCCAGGCTGAGCAATCCCAATTCCTTTTCCTCAGAGGGAAGACCTCTGATAAACTTGGTGGCCAACTGTGGCCTGGCTCCAGCAGGTCCCTGTCCTTCCTATGCTGGGAGCCCAGAGCTGGATGCAGCCCTGCAGGTGGGGTCTCAGCAGAGTGGGGCAGAGGGGCAGAATCCCCTCCCTGCTCTGCTGCCCATGGGGCTTTGGATGCAGCCCAGCACATGGGGGGCTTTCTGGGCTCCCAGTGTACATTCCTGGCTGATATTCAGCCTCTCATGATTTTTTTTAATGGGCTTTATGTAAAAAATAATAACATTTATACATCACAAAAGATCACTAGTAGATATGTAATATATATTTTCAGTAAATCAGAGCAACTATTCTGTTTTCAAATCTCTGACTGAGATGTATTGGGAGAGTTTGCATGACTAGACAGCTGTTATGGACACACCTCAGCTCTGCAGGAGAGAAAGCCTAGGGAGACATGGGAAGGGAGTTGCCCTCTGCACAGGAGCAGTACAGATTTAGGGAGCTTTTCAGTAGGACGGGACACAATCTTGTTGAGAGCTTATGTTTTAGGATCAGGTGAGAGGCTATTAAGGATGACATCCTGGGGAAAGTCTGTCACAGACTCCCCGATCAAGGTGAGGTAGCAGGTTAAATCTGTAAAGAACTTGAAATCTCTGTTCACACAAGAGGCTTTGACCTCCCTGATATTTTCTGGGAATGCAACTTGACAGGACACAAGAAATTATGGAGGTTGTCAGGGGATAACTGTCACATCCCAGGGATACAGGGGCTGGATGAAAAGCCAAAGATGATACAAACCTGGATCTGGTACTCACTAAACAAGAAAGAAACTAGCAGAGGATGTGGCAATCTGTGGTAATCTTGGTAGTACCTTAGCAACCCATGACTGAAGGCAGAGCATAAAACCTTGATTTTAAGAGAGCAGATATCGCTTAACTGAAGAGTAGGGAAATGGGATCTGTATACAGCTTCAAACAGCAGAACAACTCAAGAAAGCTGTCTCATCTTTGAAGACCTCCAAGCACAAGGAACAGTGCATCCTCATGCTGGAGAAATCAAGGAAACAATTTAGGAGACCAATATGGCTTAAGCAGGAAACACATGACAGACACGTGGCATAAAAAAAATGCTATTATGCAGATGGAATTCAGGAAAGCAACTCAGACATTTAGTGAACCTATTAGCAAAATTAAAACTTCTGCAGCTGAGACTGGCAATGCACTTAAAGGGCCACAAGAAGTGCATCTACTGCTTCAGAGGTATTAAAAGTATGAACAAGGAAAGTGTGGGCCCATGGCCATGTGAGGCAAATGATTTAGTAAGAGACAGATTAAGGAATAGAGACTTCATGTTTTCTTTGCCTCAGTCCTCAAACATAATGTCTCATAGGCCTCTATGTTTAGTGAAAGTTCAGGGAAGAAAAGTACCAGGAGTGGATGGGAATTGATTTAGGGATCATTTGGGAAAGCTTGGCCTATAGCATCCCATGGATCCAGATGAGCCACATGTAAGCATGTCAGAGATCATCACTGTCCTCACAAGGTAACTCTATCTTCTTTTAAAGATTGTGGAGATTAGGAAATGAAGTTTTCCCCTCCCCTCCACCCCCCTGGCCAGCTGCTAGCTCAGATTTGGGGAGTTTTGGGCGAGGAGATCTTCAGGATAGGGAAAGGAATCCAAAAGAGGCTCCTTTCCTCAGGACGTATTCCTTTATTCCAAGAAGGGATCCCAGGGGCAAAGAGGAAGAGCATGAAGGAGCGGGGGTTTTTATCTCCCTCAGGGTGGGGGGTGGGAATACCTGGCCGAGGGTCATAGGTCAGAGTCAAGGAGCAGGTAGGGTCGGACCAAAGGTTACAGTCTCTGGGGGGGGGGGGGGGGGGGGTTGAGGGAGAGACCATTCCCTAAAAGGAGTGCAACAAGGAAAAATCCTGATCTAGTGATATAAAGCTAAGTGGTAGTGATGCAAACCATTCTGTTTTTAAACTGTGATATTTGGTGCAATGAGGGCAATTCTCCATAATCACCTAAGGAAGTTTGGCCTTTTACAGATGTTGGAACACAAGAACACATTAAGACTAACAAAACCAGTGAAATAACCATTATTGTAGGAATTGTATCTCCTGTTTACCATAGTGATAACTGAGAAAACCAGGATAATAATAATAAAAAAATGTTAATACAGTGTTGTAAAATTCCTAAGGCATTTAATGAGGTTTTTTACAGTTTGAAGCAAAAGAACTTAGTTGTGAACTATCTTCCACATCTAATTCACTATTAACTTTCAATTACAATTTAAACATAATCAGTTTGTGTATCAATAATGTAATGAAAATGGAAGTGACAAACTGCTATTAATGGAATGTACAGGCCTAAAACAATAATGACAAATTAATCCAGTCTCTTCTGCAGACCATACATTACCAGATTCACAGATGAAGAATCTCATGTGGTTTCCAGAAATGAAATATTAATATTTAGAATAAGACACTAATCTTAGATGTAAGTGTGCATTTAAGTTTACAGTATTCATGTTTCATAGTATGAACTGATACATGCAGCTTTAAAGGAAAATTATGGATAGAAATATTTTCAGTGCTATCTTACAAATGGAAGGTTTAAAGTAAATTTTATGCAACTGCAGAGGCAGAAGCTGACTGTAAAACATCTCACTGTAGGGTATTTAAACACTTCAAGCAAGAAAGTTTCTGTTTCCCAGAGCTAAATGTAGAAGGCTGACTTTTAGAAAGGTTAATAACACCCAATGGCATGCCTTTATCCTGATATATAAAACATGAGGATGACCAATTGTGATGGAAAGAGCAAACATCAGCAGCCATCCTTTAAGGACACAGATCCTTCAGGACTCTCCCACCACTGTGATGAGATCTGCTTTTAAATCTGTCTCAAGAGAAAACTGGCAAGGTGCACACGTGCCAGTGTGTGCTACAAACTCTGGCAAAGGCACTGAGTGCTAAGAGAGGCTGCTGACAAATTAATCTCATTTGATAACTGTAGGTTTTTGAGGTGATGGAGCCTGTACTTGCCTGTACTAATCACCTTAAGGGTCTCAAGATACTTACTTATATCTCTAAGTTCATGTTCTCTCAATAATTATTCTTCCACTATTTGACATCCTTCTATATCCCTTCTGAAACCTTTAAGAAAATGAGCTTTTATGGATTTCATATTAAAGCATCAGATTTTATCACAAATCACAGCCCACAGAAGTTCCACAGTATATGACAGCATAAAAGGCATCAGAGATTTCACCAAGCTTTCTTTTACCTTCACTCTTCTCATTTAGTCTTCTACTCTGCTGAACAAGGGCGTGGAGACAAATTGAGGTAACCAAATAGTGCAGAATTTAGCACTTTATTCATACACCGTCTGTTTTAATCAATCTTAGAATATAAAACACAGGTTAAATGACAGGAAAAAAAATCATTAGATGATTTGCTAAACAGTTTCCACAAAACAGTCTTGTTATACTCAAGTGTAGTAAGTTAAAACACCTCCAGCTTATATCTGTTATATGTAAACAGCAACTGTAATACAAGTAGCAATAATTACTCCTACAAGAGGATGGGTTTCTTTCCTCCTAAAAAATGGCCTGGATTATAGATTTAGTCAAAAAGCTGTTCTAAAGCAAGGATGGTCTTCACCAAGCATTTGAAAATGACCCAGTATGTTCATATCATCAACAGGGCATGCACCACATGTCTCAGAGAACAGGAAGATGACTGTGTCTTTGAACTGATTACCAGGTTGAAGACTGGACATGCCTGGACTTCACACTGGTGAGGGTTTTATAAAAGAATTTATCACCGAGGGTGACAACATACTCTGCCCACAAGAAAAAGATAGCAAATAAATCCTTCTTAACTACTTCCAACTTGGAGACATGTAACTTGGCCTTACTTAATCAAAGAAAAAGGAGGTATACTAAATAAAATGTAATTAAAAAAAGCTCCAAAATTATCTGATTTATTTGTCCTCCTCTACCGGTGATATATGCAAGACCACAGACTAGCTCAAAGTATACCCTAACTCTCATTATTATGTCCTTTAAAATGGGGAACAGGATCTCAGGGTGTCACAGTTTCAAAGCTCAGCTACTCACTAAACACAAGTGCTTATGGGCTTTGGTTCTCCCACTTGACAAATTTCTCTTCCAAAAATCTGGAGCAGGACTACCAACTTAGAGCAGCTCTCACTCAAGTTTTCTATGCAAAGATAAGCTGAAATAAAATGAAAGCTGGAAGTCTCACATTTGTATCTGTCTAATTTGGTGTCACAATTCTTTCTATGTGCACCTTTGCTGTAATCATTTCCTGATGTGCACCCGTTCCTTACTTTGGAAAACTATCCTTCTATCACTGTTGTCAATACTGGAGAAATCAAGGGCACTGATAAACACATAAAAAATTAGCACCATGTCTCTGATTACATTGCATTTTTAAGTTTTGTGATTAAAATAACTATTTTACCACAATCTTAAAAGACTGTAGCATCTTGTTAAATACTTTGAAAAGAAAAATACTCTTCTATTTATAGTACATAGTAACCATTTAGAAAATCTGTGTTCTAGGAGTGGATGCATTTTTTTTCTTAATGTGATGTGATGTGATTTCAGGTTCCAGTTTCTTAGGTGACATAATACTTCATTATCTCCATAGAGTGTTGAACAGACTCATTTTAAAAAGTAGAACCTATTTATTTCTGAAAAGATAGACCATAGCCATTTTTTGCTGGCTTTGCTGTCAATGTGCTCTGACAAACTTTTGTACAATTTTTAAAGTCTTGTTTCCTCACTCTCCAATTTGCAAAAATTAGTCTTGTAGTACTTAGCTTCTTCGTATGGTGGTGTGAAAATTAATTAGTGTTTGACAAGCTATTATTTATTTTTATTGTGCTCCTTTTCAGCCTACTGCACACAAGAATCTATCAGGAACATGTATTTGCTCACTACTGCTATTTACCATAGGGAAAATATATTATTAGCAAGGCACAGATGTCACTCTGAGGCACAGGTGATACAAAAAATTTAGTGGCAGTTATTACAGCTGTCATAGGACACAAAATATCTTCCTATCAATTCATTAAATGACACAGAATTACTCTGAAATATTATGCACTTACCAAACAAATTTGATCAGTAAAATCTCAATTTCTCAATAATTTTTATGCAGAGATGTCCTTGTGGTCGCGTAGAATTTTCTGCAAGACAGCGATGGAGGCAAGCATCCTTAAGTACACACAAATTCCTCATCTCAAACTATGTGCAAGAAGTGCTTACATTTCTCACAGTATATATCTCTGTATCTTCGTTTTTCAGCTGACAGAGACAAGGTCCTAAAGAACTACTAAGGAAGGAAATTTGTGGGTAGGATCTTGGGGTCTGAGCTGCTCCAGCAATTCCCAAATATCAAATCCCCCTACTGCAGAACTATAAACCCCTTTTTCTTCCCTGAAAAGATTGAAAACAAGTAATTTTCAAAGCAGACATATCATTTAATTTTCTGCTTCAGTAGAGGTGCACCACTACCTGGTGGGCTTGGGGGTTTGTGTGTTTGTTTTGATTGTGTTTAAGACTAAAATTAAATATATTTAATCTGAATCATTTATCCTTTTATTTTTCTTCTATGAGCAAAAATAGGAACTACACATGCAATGCAAGGGACGCTCCATTTCCAGTCTCATTTCTAACCTATGACATTTCCCCAATTACTGCTTCAATTAAATATGGTGTACTCAAGCTGGGCATTCAAATAAATGGAATATAATGAAATGCTGGGTTACTCATTATGTTAACCTCATTAGAAAGAATTAATGTAGTGATAAATAGATTGAGCTGTCTTTAACTGATAACAAACTAAAAATGGAGCACTAAAGAGCTTCCACTATTAATTTAAATAATAAACCAATTTCAATTTTCCTATGAATTTAATGGGATATGAATGCTGTATCTCACCTTCAGTTAAACCAAACTGTATTTCTCTTAACTAATCTTAAATACAGTCATGTTTTCTTATTATCACGTGAATGCAGTTATGTTTACCTTTTATCTAATCCTTAGTCTCCTCAATGTCCTATATGAACTGCACACAATGAGTCCATTCTCTAAAATGGAGTGGTGTGGTGGTGGAGATTTATTATCCACAGCCTCCCTCACAGACAGAAGAGAAAACTGTAATTCTGATCAACAAAGACTAGAAAAGGGAAAAGACTCCTGCAATCAAGAGACAAAGAGAGTTCATGATGAAATCCATGTACTGTAAGACTGCTACAGGCAGATCACAAATGCAGGACCTTTCCTTTAAGGTAAATTCCCCAAGTACGTAGCTTTTAATATGAAATACATCTGACCATCAATGTTCAATGGGTTACTCCCACTGCATCTTCTTGTGCAGCATCAATGGTTTTGGTCTTCACTGTTTATTTATTAATTTTTATACATTTTCCTGTGTCTAGTTCTATAAAAATCTGTTCCCATTTATTAGTGTGAGATGGTTAAATGCCTCAAAGCAAATAATGAAATAAGCATCTATTGCATGTGATTAAAACGCTTGTTTGGAAGAAGTTCAGAAGATTTGTGAAAGTGGGGTAACCCTTATAAATATAAGGGTTAAATATAAATATATATTATAAATAAAAAGTTACTAATCAGCAGTGAAGCTGCAATGTAAGGATATAAAGATGTTCTCTTTTCTCCTCAAACTTATGTAGATGAGCTTGGTGCTATGACAACTCCCCTGCTTGTACAAGGCTTGTCTTCACATTTTGAGCTGGCCCCAAGATGCCACTTGAAGCACTCCAAGTGGCAGGGTCAGATGTCCTAATTATTAATTCCATTATATCCTATTAAGTTCATTCAAGAGAACTGGATCCTTGCCAGTAATGCAATCTGCCACTTCAGTCCCATAAGTTTCCAAAGTAAAAGCAGACTTCGACTAAGTCTCCATCATCAATCAAAAAGCATTATTTTTCATTTTGAAACCATTGTAACCCTTAAATTTAAAGGCGAAATCTGAGACTATGACAATTGAATCAGGAGTAAGCAGGCTGAGAACACTATTGATTCTGCCACTACATGCATGAACTAAAAAAATCCAATCTCCTTCATAGGTTTAAAGTTTTCTTTAAAGATTTCTGAAGTATGAATGGAGGGAGAAAAGGGATAACAAAAAAAAAAAAAAAAAAAAAAGCTACTGTAATTGTTTCTATTAAACACTCTAAGTTGCAAATTGAAAAAAACCATATAGCCATAGGTGTATCTATTTTACTGAAATAACAGAAATTCTCCTTTTAAGAATTTTGCATGCAAATCTCAGAGTTGAGGTGTCAAATTTCTACATAAAAGGAAACAGTCTTAAATTTACTGTAAAGACTAAACCATTTGATATCAATTTGCACACAATTGGAACATTGGAAAATAATTAAATGGCTGACAACGTAAATTTAACCAGTGTCAGTTAAGTGGCCCCATGACAAAAGAGTCTTCAAAGTCCAGTTGGATATGGTGTCTGACCCACAGGGATTTAATTGATTAGTCATGATTAAGGCTGATGTGACAATTCTGAATACAGCTGCAGATGATAATGTTTTTCTGTTTGTTAAAGAGAGATTTAGGGGTTTTATCATAAAAACCAAACCCAAACCCAAACCAATCCACAAATTCTTCACCCATGGTGCTGGTTGCAGATGAAGTTACAGTTTCATGAAGGTGGCTAAATAAGAACAAGTTTACCCTGTCTTATCAGCAGAAACAAAGAACTACTGCTGGAGTCAGTGTGAAGGATTATACACTTGTTTTCCCCAATGATAAAAAAACAGTGATTTAGAGAATTAGAGGAATTAGAGCTTGGTTAATAATTCTACTAGCCTTGCATTTGCTACATGTATATAACTCATGAAAGTAAATTCTGCATGGCTTCAGATGCCAGGAAGTAACCATTTTCGTAGCTGGATACAGTTTTTAGATGTCTGAACATTTCCATGAAGTCTGTGCACCAAATCTGAACTTCTGAGTGCATAATGCACTTGCTCTTTTATGCCAGATCTGACTTTAAGCCTCCATAAAAGTGCTACCACATACTTCATGGAACAGCAAAGCCCATTAGCAACAGCAACTAAAAGGGCTAAATGCTATTTATATCTGACTTCTGCTCCCCATCGATAAGATAGTTGCCAGAAAACAGCAAGAGTAGTCTAAATACAAGTGTTATGGCTATATATGTGTATGGCATTTGTAAAGGATTTTACTGTTATGATGTTTCTAAACCACAGTTACAGTAACTCATGATTCCATATTACAGTAAAGGAGATATTTTTCTGGCTTCAGGTAGTATATTACTTGTAGGATTTGGAGGATGCTACAGAGGAGGAGGAAAAAAATACCTAACTCTGTATCCATAAGGAAGAAGTTTTCCTTTTTATCCACTGATAAAAAGTGACCACAAATTAGAGCAGAAACTCATTACTGATATAAAAAAAAATCTCTTAGCTGACACTGAGAAATTCTGTATATAAATACAAGACCTGAAGGTTTGTTGCTTTTAATTATCATTCTGTTTTCCTGTATTATTTTGGAGGACAGGAGTAGTTCTTCTGTTTATTCTTTGTGATTTTTGTGATCTTGATAATACTGCATGACCATGGAATGCCTGATATATCAACAAAGTAACACTTCTAAACCAGCCTCTAATAATCTGACCACAGAGCTCCAGAGATTAGAATTTGGATGTTTTTTTCCCCATCCTTTCTAAGAGATCCTATGTAAAACCTAAACTGTATTTTTCTCTGAATCCTGTTATTAAAATTTTAGTTAGCCAGACTGAGTAATTCTAATCATGATGAATCACTGAAAATGAGTTATCAAATTATCTTCTTCCCCATAGGGAAAAACAGGATGTTGCACTCAAGAGCCACAGAAATAAATACTGCAACTGCACTTCTCTGACTACAGCAATTGTAGTCAGAAAGGTAAATTTCACTTTTGGTTCAATTATAGATTCATAAAGGTTGGAAAAGACCTCCAAGGTCAATCGAGTCCAATCTTTGAACAACACCACTATGCCAATTAAACCATAGAACTAAGGGCCATGCCAAGTAATATCTTGATCCCTTCTAGAGATCTGATACTTCCCTGGCCAGCCTGTTCCAATGCTTAACCACTGCTTCAGTGAAGGAATTCTTCCTTATATCCTGTCTGAACCTCCCTGGCACAAGAGAATGCAGATATAAAACTCATTTATATAACAACAGACAAAAGACTTACAGAAGAACAAAGAAACACAACAGCCCCTCTCCTACTAAATGCATCAGAATTTGGATTGCTTTCCCAAATTTTATTCATTTGTCAATTCACTCCCTAACATGAAACAGGGTTTGTGACTGGGCCTAAGGGAGCACTTACACACTCAGGTAGTGATAGCATTCTCAGCAAAAACTCCTAATTCCACTCGTCAGTAATAACTCACAGAAGCAAATACTGGTCAATCCTTAAATTACTAACTATACTTTAAGAATCAACACTGTAATAAACAGACTCATTAATATCTGACTTGCTTCCACAACTCTCATTCCAACATTCTTACAACTGTTGCTCAACTCAACCGAAGAACCTCAGTCACACAAAAAAATTTCTAAAATCTACACATTCCTTTCTCAGAGATCACACTCTGACAAAGAAATTGAAACTACTCTCTAATTAGGCCACTATTAAAACTTGAAAGTCAATTAAATTAGAACTAGTAAAATTTTTGTCATTTAAAATTCCCCTTATTTGACTTTTTTTCTCAAATTCTCTATAGACTAACACAATTTTTGTAGGAATCCTGCTATTTACTGAAATTTGAGTAGCCCAGAGATACTCCTACTTCATAACTTTGCTTTAGCCCTTTCCTACAGTGCTTCTGAACAGCCAAAGTAGTACATTTTGTAGTTATGTATCAGAAAAATGTGACCTTTACAATGCCCTTGTTCTCACAGAATCTGTCTTCAGAGCCAGGTGACAGACTACCCTCCTGGGAATGTGGAAACCTCCAGAGAAAGGCCACTACATACAGAGTAGAAATTTGAAAAGAGAATTAAAATAAATGTTGCTATGCTGGATTGTATGGTCTTTACTCACACAACACCTTTAAAAAGACTCTAAATGTCAGTATTTTTTAGAAGCTGGGATAAATATGGAACATTTTTTAATCACTTGATTCTATTTAGCACTGCATTAAAATCAAAATACAAAATCAGAATTGATAGTCATGCTTCACTAAAATGTACATATTTCATATTCATATCTTTCCTTGAAAAGTCTGACAAATAACTAAAAGACAATTTAATTACATCTGAATTATTTTGAAGTAAAATCTCTACACTTAAATGGATTCATTTAGGCTAACCAAGGTTGGGCGGGGGGGTGGGGTTTGTCAGAGACTGCTGAAGAACTGGTTGAAGCTAGTTAGAACAAGCTTGTGTGACTTCAGAGGTAAAATTATTGTACAAAGTGCATAACTTTATGTAAATGGGATTGATAAAATCCCCCCCAAGTAGCTGTAGACCACTAATTTCCCCTTGGAAGACTCTACTCAAGGACAATACAGTCATCAAAACTGCTTGCAACTATGCACAGCCCCAGCCCTAGTATTCTGTAAGAGGGAGACTGGGAGAAACCAAGGTAATAGTATTGACATTTCCTTTTCCAGTGCTGGTACTTCAAGCACTGTTTGGGTCTTCCATTGATTTTCAGACTGTAAAGGAGCCACGCCTCACTACAGGTGCAACTTATCCTTTGTGACTCTTCCTCTTAGGAGGAAACCATCCCTTCACAGACCTTGCTGTCTGTACATTGAATTTCCCATCACCATCTGCACCTTGGACAGCCAAGTGTTGATGTTCCTGACACCTAACCTGAGCCTCTATGGTAAATAGCTATCCATAGTCCTGTTATTAAAAATAGATATCCACTTAATTTTCTGCCATTTGGAGAGCCAAATAAATTTTTCAGCCTGGGGAAACAAGTGTTCCAATATGACCTTGTCATAGATTGATGGGTGGAAAATACTCAGGATAATATTTTCTGCTTTGGAAACAGATTTTTTTACTCTAACACTGTGCTAAGACACAATGTCATTTTTAGGAAAGCAGAAATGTTCCAAATTAATCACTGATGATAAGAGTACATAAATTATTATTTGGACTGTTTGTCTCCTGACCTCATTAGGTAGGTACCACACAGAAATTGTACTACTTCTGCATAAATATTTGCATGAGTTTTTCCAACCCTTTCCTAATTCTGGCTGATGAGAAAGTTATGTTTATAGCCCTTCTGTTGTTTTCCTGCTTTCCAAACTGCATATTCCCTATATCATAGCTATGGTATCTGTTAAGTCTTCAAATTGCACAGGGTTTTTTTACGTGCTCACTGATGAATACTGTCATGAATCACCAGATCTCAGCTTCTTGAGAACTTTCTACTAAAATATTGGAATAACTAAAACTAATGTTTTTGAAATGAAACCAACATTAAAATACTGATCACTTTGGGGTCACAAATCTAAAACTGTTTAGAACGCTGATTATCATTAAAAATCCCCAGCTGATAAACTGAAACTGTTCATCACCATACCTTTCTGGATACTCAGCAAAAAAACATCTGCTGTGTTCTTAGTGCTGCTATTATCCTTAATATGAAAGCAATTAATATTTGTATCTATCTTCATCCTCAGACAGCAGTTGGGGAAGCTGAAAGGCCCGCATTTGTCATCGGCGATGTGACACGAACCAGACCAGCCACAGTGCCAATTGGAACAGGAATGGGAATGATTGAGTAAGCCTGGAAAACAACTTTAATATTAGCCTGAGCCAACAAAAGAACATAAGCCAAACACAGGATGGGGCAACCTCGAAAGACCCAACAATGGGGCAAACATCACAATATATAGATTCTATCCCAGATAGTGAACCAATGAACAGTTACATTATATGCAAAACATTGTTAACCAATCATAAACAAGAACTCAGAACAGAATCTTATGTGGTGCAACTTCATTAACATAACTATACCCATAATTCCCATTCTTCTCGACATAACCTACCAAGATATTTGCCTTCCTAGGATCTCATTTCCCATGGCTTCTGATGCTGACTTCACTTTCGATCAGGCCAACTCATTGTCAGTCCCTGCCAGCCCAACTCCCACATGCACTGGCACTGATTTAGGAGTATCTGTTCTATCTCCCAAATGTATTAATACATTTCTACTTTCACACATTTATAACCAAACAGTAGGTTCAGTTAAAAGCCCTCCAGGCTCTTCAACCTTGTTTCTAGGTAGCTTTAAAAAAAAGGAAAAGTACTACAGTGTGACAGTAATGTCAATGAAAGAAAATTAATGCATTACAGCCACATATATGAGTCAGGAGTAAATACGTTGTTTGCAAAAGTTTGAGGTAATTTTTTGTCTATATAACCCCAAATGCTAAAGAAGGAGTTCGCTGGGGCACAGATGTACTGCATAATTATTTATAATTAAAGGAATTTATTCAATCATCATTTAGAATCCCCCAAATAAGTCTTGCTCTTCAGACTTTATTTCAAATATTCAGTTTGTACTTGGAGTAGCTGGCCTTAAAGCCCATTCATTCCATCCCCTTACAACACAACTGCTTAAATAAAATTGGTCCTATTTGTATACACCCTTACATTTATGCTGGACTTCTGAAACAACCATTAAAGGAAATTAATTCTGGTCCTTCCTGAATCTGAGAGAGCTCATATTAGCAAACTTGAGGAAAAACATTTTCAGATGGTTCTTAGGCAAAAGCAGAACACTGAACATGCCCATTCGCTATGCTGAGACAGTAATCAGGGGCTAACCCACCAGATTTACATCTGATGTGAAGGATAGTTTTCCATAAATAAGAAGAAAAAAAATTAAAAAATGAAAAAATCCCTGCAGCTGTAAAAAAAAAGGAGAAGTAAATTCAGAGTTTTTCCTTTTTTTTTGAGTTCTAGCCCAACCAAACACCTGCCAGAATCAGTCTTTCAAGATACTTTGTTGCAGAAAACTTGATTATCCACATTTCAAATAAATCAACATATTTTACTCAAGCACTGGTGCTTTTGTGTACACACCACGATGGAAATGAAGATGCTGAAGAAAGGTTGGTGGCTGAAGAAACAGAAAGATAAGCAGATTGTTTTCCAGCTATTTATACTTGGTTGGTTCTGCTGGAAGGGACCAGAGGTGCGTAATTTTCTTACCTGTATCTGAACATAGGTCAGTAAAGAGTATTTGGGTCTGGACGTGTAATTCTTGTTGTTGTCAATGGAGGACTGTGAACCAAGTCTCCTTGAAAGGTTGTTGGTTTTTATTTTATATATATGTATATATCTTAAAATTGTAAAATCTAGCTTAGACTTGTAAAATCTAGCTACCAATCCTCACAAAGCCTCCTCACATCAACAATAAAATTTAACTTTTCTTTCTAAGGAGTTCATTGCTCTCACTTTTTAGGATGCCAAATATTTTAAGAGTTCAGAAAGATAAGCTTACCACAGGGCCACTCCTTAAAGTGGGGTTTTTTAATCAAACGTAATTTAAAAGACACCTTTTTTTTATTTTAGTCATACTTTTAAATAATTTCTTTAAGAGGGCTAATTTTTAACACCTAATTTACTAAGTAACACTCAAGATGCCGCATTTAATCCTCCTCATTTTTTAATATATTTTAATATCCTTTATTCCTCAATATTAAAATCTTTTTCAGAAGATGAGAGAACAGTAAATTTTCTTTTTTCCTTTTCTTTTTAACATATTGTAACATGAAAACATTTGCAATAAAAAGAACATTTTATAATAGCAGTGGTTTTCAGAGTATATATTCAGCACTCTCTCTTTTTTTTTTTAATGTGAAGAAAAGTCCTGAAAGCTCATAATCATAAATCATTTATATTCCATGCAGAGAAGATTTATCACTTTGATTACAGCCTCAAAGAAAAAACCCAGAAGAGAAGTGAGAGTATGGCTTTCATTCTCTCTTATAACTGTTTGATGGTTTTTGTTAGTTTATTCTAATGAAATATTCATTCACAAATTTCTAAATTTCCAATTAATGTATGAATAAGATTCAGCCAAGAAGCTTACCGACTGAACTATGCTTAACTTCATGATAATAACCCCAGATTACACAGCAATTCTTAACAACTGATAAGATGTTTTCAAAAATGCAAATAGAGAACTGAACTATTTCCCTGACCAGGTGACCTTCTGTGTTGGAGTGACTACATCAGTAAGAGAAGAGGTACAGATGGCATCTATCTGGAGTTCTGTCACCATGGTAGCTCTCCACAACATTCTGACCTCTAAATTTCAGAAATACGGTTTTGATGGGTGGGCTGATGGATGTGTAAGGAATTGGCAGGATGAGCATGTGCAGAATTACAACCAATGGCTCGATGTCCAAGTGGAAACCATGAGTGTTGTCCCTCAAGGGTCACTACTGGGATTATGCATTGTTACACAAGCCCTTGGTACTACAAAATCGTGTATCTCTAGCCATCACATCACCGTCATGGTTGCCAGTATTTTGAGTCAGTGTGTGAATCCATAATGTAGGCTTTTGTTTCACCTTTCTTGGATGGCCAAAGCTTCATCCTCCTACCTAAACCCATTAGGTTTCATATAATTTTTATCTGAGGGGCTCAAATAAACTTTTCAGTTCTTTTTTGTTTAGATGTATCAAAAACTATGCTCCTGCATATTGAAAACTCTATTTTGCTGCATATTTTGTCTCTTGTTATCTTGGCCTTGAAGGATAGCATATTTAATAACTTTGAAGCAGCAGGATATCAGAAATACCAGCATTAGAAATATTCAAATTACACATTTAATATGCAATTCTTCACTTCCCATCAAATGTTTTCAAGCTTTTGTTGCCTACTTCAGCAAACAGGGTTATTCCAGTCACATTTTAAGGTGTTTTCTTTGATGTGCAAATAAACGAAAAAGTTCAGATAAGAAAATCCAATATATTTTGTGTACTCCACGTCAGCAAATCAAATAGATGAAGTGAGCTTATTTTGTACTGAAGGCAGAAAATGTCAGAAGGCATATTTAAAATTAAATGTAGTAATTTCAGGAAAATGTGTGTTAATACGCTATTATAATAACAACAGGAGACCACAGATGAAAGGGTAGAAATAAATTTAAACTATCTCTGCTAGTTATAACCAAGCACAACACAGAAAAGCAATATACTTTTTATAGGTGCAGAACTGGTAGCCATATTTTAAGCAATGTCATATTTTTCTTGAGATTTTAGGTACTAAAGAAATTAAGCAATTCTGTCTAACTCACAATGTCTATAAAGGAATTATGTCTACTTACAGTGATTATTTAATAGAAGACTTGCACTTAACGCAACTTGAATTAGCTTAAAAATAAAAATTTCCGACCTATAAAAGTTACTTTTCTTATCTACAGTTTATCTATTCAGTTGGGGTATATTTAAGTTACAGAAACTACTTGCAGATGTTCTTGGTTCTTAACAAGGTCACAAAATTTCTGTGAAGATGAAGAATTGCCAAAAACCAGGTAGGTAAACCATAACAACTGCCATGCCAGAATCATGAGATCCTGCAGGCCTTCTGGAAAGTTACTCTGCTATTTGTTTAAGCAAGTTGTGAAATGAGCATTTTTAAAACAGAAGTCTCAGCATCACAGGTAATGTTTTCCCTTCTAACCTTTTCAGGTTGCAGGACTGAGCTCAGCTTGGAGCTTTTAGTATTCAAGAGAAGACCTTACAATCCCTATAAAACCATACAGCCAAATCCTGAGCAGAGCTGGGAATCAAGTTCTGGTGTTTCTCCAATCCACCCTCTTAATAGTGTTAATATTACACACTTCTCTTTTTTTTTCTCTTTTCTTTTTCTCTTTTTCTCTTTTTCTTTTTCTTTTTCTTTTTCTTTTTCTTTTTCTTTTTCTTTTTCTTTTTCTTTTTCTTTTTCTTTTTCTTTTTCTTTTTCTTTTTCTTTTTCTTTTTCTTTTTCTTTTTCTTTTCCTTTTCCTTTTCCTTTTCCTTTTCCTTTTCTCTTTTGACGCTGTGAAATAAGCAGCACAATGTGGTAGGGTGACTTTATGCTGCTTGTATCCCCAATCGTCTGTTCTGTTTGTGCTGTATATTCAGTTCTGTACCTTTAAAACTTGTTCTGGGAGTGAAGGGGGAGAAAGAACAGCGTGCAGTTTGTTTTGAGAAAACTGCCTGACTCCCCCACATTGCTTCTCTCCGGTGTTCGTCCGAGGCACGGACAGCGGTGGGACAGAGATCTCCTGTGTTTTTAGTTAGTTTTAGCTAGCTAGCTAGGCAGAGAAGACTCCCTGGACTGTTTTTTTTTTCCTTTTTCTTGGGACTGTTTAAATCTGCTCAGGACTGAAAAACCCAGAGGAGCAGTGAGGGCTGGCATCTGCGGCCCCGCCGGGCCTGGCCCTGCGGAGAGACTGAGCGAGCTGAGCTACACCCACAGCAAGGACTGTCTCTGTTTGCCATCTCTCTTGGGAGCGGGCAGAGGTTTTATTGTTTCATATTATTGATTCTTTGCATTTGTGGGCATTTTGTTTGTTAAATAAATGGTTTTTTCCACTTTTCTCCGAGGAAGTTCTTTTCCCGGACTGGCTGGGGGGAGGGACCGTTTGGGTTTGCTCTTCCAGAGGAACCCCTTCCAAGGTTTTCCCCCAAATTTGCCCTAAACCAGGACACACAACTACACAGAAAGTTGGAGCATCCACATGTCCCGCAGCTGTGTGTGCTCACACTCCCAGAAGAGGTGCATGTTTGGAACCCACACCACTTGGGGAAGGGGGTGCCTGGAAATGCAAGGATTAGTCACAAAAAGATATTTCGAATGTGTAAAAATTATTAAGAACATTTATAAGAAGTGTTTAATAGAAGTGTTTAATATTCTGTTTCATCAGTTGTATTAGTCATATTGATCCCAAATGTGTATTTCACTGATTGCTGGCTAATTATGTATCATTAATAAACCGCTAAATTAATTAAACTTCTTTGATCTTGATTTGGTTAAGCTATATTAGCCCATGACAGGTGCCAGCTCAGCAAATATAGAAGCAATTCCTAGAAATCAGAATTCATGCCAGTAAATTTAATTTTCTCCTTGTGTTCATTTGTATGCAGTCGTAGCTTGAGTGTGCAGCTGCCACAGGAGACCCACTACTTAATTTAGTGTGGCTGGCCTTTCTCTGGCTGTACAGAATTTCTAAAGGGAAAAAAAGCTTTCCTTTCTGGTTCTTAAATATAAAAAGAATGAAATATAACACAGTACAGGATATTTTTAGACAAAATAAGGTTAAATAAACCTTTTTTGCAACTACTCCAAAACAGTTACCCAAATTATAATTTACTTGAATTTTCCAAGAAGGTGAGACACGGATTGTGTCTGTGCTCTATATTCTGAATATGTAGACCTGCTATATTCTGAGTATCAGGTGAAGGGTGTCACAGATCAGTTAGTGTAAGTTAGAAATCCTGACTACACCAAAAACCCAGATAAATATATTTCCACAAGTGTCTCACACAGGACTTCCACACAGCTACAGTGATGCTGTACAGTTCTCCTTCTGCACATATTTCTCAGACTCCACTGCCTTGAGTCTTACTGTAATTAAACAGCTTTTCTTCAGAAAAATTACCTGGATTTTTCTCCTCATTGCTGATATGAGAAAGTGATTAAAACAAACAAACAAAAAAAAAAAAAAAAAACAAATGCAAAACTTGTATAAAGGGAAATTGATATTGATTCATTGGATTTATATTTTTGTAAAGTTTCATATGAGCTCGTAGCTCATATTGCGATTTTACGCATATTCTGTGTAGAATATTTATTTGTAACATTTAGGAGCAGTAACAGAAACATAAATCTCCCAGAAAACATTAGGTCTGTGTCTCAATTCCTTCAGGCATAAGAATCAACTTGTTAAAGACGTAAAAATTGACATCTGTCTCACAAAGCTGCATGGAGGACCCTGAAGATAAAACATCCTCAAGACAAATGTTTGGTCACAGGATTACTGATCTGAATTTCCAGAAGTTACCCTTAGATGGCAGTTAATCAAAACTTTTATGAAAAGGGGGGAAAAATCAGGGAAAAGAAAACTAGAATCTAACTGCAAAAAATGTAGTTTAAGCTTTTTTTAAACTAAACCCAAAATTGCTTCCCAAAATAAAGTATGTTAAAAGCTGTCCATGAAAATCAGTCAAAATATGACAAAGATTTTATACCATCAACTGGTTTTAATGACTTATCTTCTTTTTATCCCTTAGGCTGAAATTGCATTTTCTGACTCTCCTAGATTTCCTGAGGGGTTGTTTCATATAATGATCCTTTACAGTGCTCATTTAGTTCTTCCAGAGCTTCTGCCTTAAGGAAGAAAAATGCTGGAAAAATGCTGCAGGTTTGTTAGTTTTTCTCCAGACTTGAATCTGTGGTACTTCAAAGTCACCAAGCATGTTTATATTGCTCTTGGCAAACAGCAGTGATCCAGAGTGTGGTATGATCTAGCAGCTTCCAGGGGTTCAGTGCTTAGAGCTATATGTGTCTTTCTGGGCCTTACTCAAAGTGTCATAAAATATCTTGAGTTGGAAGGGACCCATATGGATCACCGAAGTTACCCTCCCAAGAGTCACATCCTGTGCCTTGAGGGTGTTGCCCAAACACGTATAGAGCTCTGTCAGCCTTGGTGCTGTGACCACTGCCCTGGGGAGTGTGTTCCAGTGCCCAAGCACCCTCTGAGAGAAGAACCTTTTCCTAATATACAACTTAAACCTCCCTTGGCACAGCTTCAGGTCATTCCCTCAGGTCCTGTCACTGTATTGAGTGACACATTTCCCCCCAAAATTTTGATATGGAACAACATTAACTTAATCTATTGATCAATTTGTAATGACAACACAACAGTTAAAAGGAAATTTTAAGATGTTTTAAATGCTTCAAAATCAGAGAGATAGGATCTATCAGGACTACAGATGACAAAAAAAGAAAAAAAGAAAAAAAGAAGACACACTCAGAAATGTTCAAGACATAAGAAGTTTTTCTCTTTTTTAACTGTGCTTTACTCCAGTTTAAGATTCCCAAACCATTCATTGAGGAAGACAGAGCAGAGGAACTGGATCAATTTCCAGTCCTTTCATAAGGAAAATAAATTATTAAATCAAATGAATAAAATAGATATGGAATAACAGCACTTACACAGAAGACCTGAAGGAACTCATGTCGCAGTGATAAGAACACAGACTGAGGTGTGTAAGCTGTTGCTGCGCCAGGAAACTACCAGGCTTGCCAGGATAACCCTTGTCTACTAAAGGAGATTTTCAGGGCATTCCAGGAACTACAGGCTGATGAGTCTGGTTTTCATCTCAAGATGGATATTGAGATGGTGAGTCTACAGGAAAACATACAGTCACTGAGCCTGAGCATAAACAGCCTGTTTGGAAGGGGACCGTGTGACTTTCTGTGAAGAAAAACTCTGGCCCAGCAGCCTGACAGAGTTTTTGGAGGGGATCAATAACCACATCCAGAAGACATAAATTACCTGAATTTTCAAGACACTTTTAACAAGGTTTCTCAACACAAATTGCTACAGAAACTGAACTATCTTATGTTTTCATAAAATAAAAAGCTAATTAAGGCAGAGGAAAAGAAAAAGAGCTTGATGTTCCTTTTTCAGGACAAAGAAGAGCCAGTCCTGGGGCCCTCCAGGCATCAGTGCTGTGATTGACTCATTTTATTCACCTTTCATGACAGAAAAGGAAGTGCACTGTCAGATCTCCAAATCTGCTGACAATACTAAGCTTTTTCAGTTAGACAGATGCCACAACAGTGGTGAGTATCTCACTAAGCTGAGAGTGTGAGCATCAGATGGCAGCGGAGCTGCAGGGTAAACAGGTGCAAGTTTGTAAACAAAAGGCAAAAAGGATCTGAAGCAAGCTGAATTCTGAACTAGCAGATAGCTCTGGATCCTGCAGTCATCACCAGCAGTACCCTGAAATCTTTTGGTCGGGGTACAGTGGCAGGAAAAAAAAGGCAACAACCCTTTGGGCATCACTAGAAAAGATACAGGGAAAACAAAACCACAGAAAGCCACATTGCAGGTAGTTCTGATATCCATGTCAAAATGCAGTTGCCTCATGAAGAAAAGCTAGAAAGATATGGAACATTTCATTTCAAAGACCACAAAGCTGAAGGGGATATAATAATTTCTCAAAATCATGAAGATGCTGTACAATGCAAATGCAAAATTGTTACAACCAAGTTCTGCAAAATTGGAAGTAAAGGGTCTTTAATACCAGATTTAAGAAGTATTACAAAACAGGCCTTGAACTTCTCAGACTTTCTTCTGTCAGGTTGCTAAATCATGCTCTGAAAGAGGGTTCAAAAGGAGTTTGGACAAATTCAAGTATCACAGATTCATTAATGGATATTAATGACAAGTTTCTCCTAGAAGGCCTGGCTCTGCTATTTTTAGATAGGGAACAGTGATTTGAGTAATCTAACTTGGCATTAAACATTAAGTTACTACTCAAAACCCCAAAAAGAATTTAAATTATTTACATTTCTAGGTATAAGACCAAGTAGCTTGATTGCTTCTTGAAATGCCTGTTCAGCAGTCTTGATTTATAGGATTCTTACTGCTTGGGACTAAATGGGAAGAAAAAAATAGAAAAAAGCCTCAAACTACTTTGTAACAAAACCAGGCCAATCCATAGAAGTGAGTAAATATAGTTTGTTCAAACAGTTTGTGGGCATGTGTGAAGCTGACAAAATTTTGACACATGCTCCTTTCAGCATGGTAAACACATCCCACCTCCCTACAAAAAGCCGGCACTTGTTGCATGGTTGGTTTTAGTGGTTTTTTTTGTTGTTGTTGTTGTTTTTGTTGTTGTTGTTTTTAATAGTGGCAATACTTTTATAAATTTAATAGTTCGTATTGCTCTCTTTCTCATATGCTACCACTTTACTGAAGACGTGTATGTTTGATGTTCTCAGGGTTTTCCTATTTGTTTGTCAAAGACAAACGTTAGTCTTCTGAACCCAGGCTGTTGTTATACCTCTGTTTAGTTCCTTCGCTAAGTGACATGCCTAAAAATATTTGTCCCATGGGAATGAAAACAACCAAACTAAATGTAGTCTTAAAAGCAAGTCTGTATGGCAAGAAGTAAAAAAATAGGCAGTTGATAATAGCGAGAGTAACCGTCACCACTCTTGACCATTTAAACCATGCTTGAACACCTTTCAATGATACAAATTTTCAAATTCTCTTAGTATATTAAATTATCAAAGACATTTTAAGTGATAATGATACTAGCAAATATTCTTTAGAGTGAAATTACCTATTCAACTATAATCTAACTACTGATCTACATGAAAATTAATGTTTTTTCCTTCAAGTCATTCACCTGTGGCTTCCTGTCCTTCTGCACAGACATTTTACTTCTGAACTGCTATGTTAATCAGCTTTTCTTTGATACTTTCAAGTTCTCAGAAGCTCTTCCTTTTTTCACTGATTAGAAAATGCATCAGCCCTAATAAAGCCATTTATTTCCTTTCATTAAAAGGAGTGGAAAAAAACTCCTTATCCACAACTAATCCAAAAACAACTAATCCACAACTTATTATCTGTGGTCAGCATTAAACAAAAACTTGTGTCAGTGATGAAGATCATCAATACTCCTTTATGGCTTGTGAATAATCAGGTCTCAGAAGCAAGCAAGTAAAAACAGCAAAGTTCCTTTAGGATGCAACATGCATCACACAAAAGACTAAAGGAAGATTCGTGGATCCATAATCTCATCTGCCTACTTTCATTTTTTTTTTCATCTCTTGGTTTTCTTTATGGGTATAAGTTCTTCAGAAAAGGTCAGATATGTAAAGCATGAGGAAACGACAGAGGTTACCATCTAGGTGCTTTTGAAAATTCTTGCATATCCTGCTAAACAAGATGTCATTAAATCAGTTGAACATCCTTAACTCTCCCAATCTAAGGGACAGCTGCTGCAAGCTGCAGAGAAGAATCTGCCACAACAGTCCTCAGCAAATAAAACTCAGATGAACATAAGGTGGCAACAGGACTTTCCAATACCTTTGTGAAATATTTTCTGACTCAACATCAGGAACAGGAGGATTAAGAACAGAGGTGAGTAACTACTCCTGTTAGTGCCTATGTATATGGGGGAAGACTATTACCACAGGGTGTAGGGTTTAGCCAAAATGCTAATTAAAGCCCTTCAGAAAGCAGAAGGCTAACACATCTCTGGCCACATATGTAAAGTAAGTTTATTCACAGTGCTTTTTTCATATCTTCTCCATTTTCCATTCAGAGAAGACATAAGGGAAATGTTAATTAGCAGCCTGTAATGGCTTGTAAACCACAATAAATAAGGAGATTTAATTGTAATTATTTTTAAGTATAACATTTCTATTATCTGCAAATAATTAAAAATGCAGCCCTCAATGGAATGAAAGATTTGATAATGTTATATTTTTATATGAAATTTTTCTACTGTCTCCAGAACTGTATTTAACCATTGTCAAAAAAGCAAATATGCCACCATATAAGCATACAATCAGTGACACAGGAGGATTTAGCTTTTTTTTGCTGTATGTGCGCCTTTCTCCTGTTTTTCTCTCTCTTCCAGCACTAGGAAACGCTACAAATGAAGTCAAAACAATGTATGTCACAAGGATGAGAGATTCAGCTGTCTCCAACGATGCATCTGACAGCTCTTATTACTGCAGAAAAGGACATGGAGCTAGGCAATGGAATCTCACAGGGACTCCAACTGGTGGAGAAAACTTTTCACTTTGAACAGTAACTCCACATGAGAAAATGTTAAAACCTCAGGATGCAAGTTTTCTAAAACTTTAACTTCTTTTTAATATTCTTCCATAATTAAAGATCATTGGAGTTTCAGTATCTGACTGAAAGTTTTGACATAGAAATTACATAGATGTCTTAAGACACATTTTTCAAAGACATATTTTTATTCAGATCTGTCATGTTCTTTCCTGGTGCAAAGAAAACTAGCACACAGGTAACCAAAATTAGGCTTTCAGAAATATTTGGGGCTGTGACAAGGGAGGTTTTGGTTGCAAATTAGAGAAGTTTCTTCCTAATAAGGCGGTTGGGCACTGGAACAGGCTCCTCAGGGAAGTGATTACACCACCAAGCCTGACAGAGCTCAAGAAGGGTTTGGACAATGCTCTCAGGCACAGGGTGGGATTCTTGGGATGTTCAGTGCAGGGCCAGGAGTTGGACTTTGAAGGTTTTTGTGGGTCCCTTCCAACTCTTGATATCCTGTGATTCCATGATTTCAGGATAAGGAAATAAAATATGACCCAATAAAGCATTAATAACTAAATGCCTACCAAAATACTATTTGTGTACTGAGAAACCTTTTTGATATTCAGCCACTATTGAACTGTGTGTATATCCTCTGAAATGTGGACAAGCAAAAAAAAAAAAATTAAAATTAAAAAAAAAATAAACAAAAAACAAAACAAAACAAAAACAAAAACAAAACAAAACAAAACAAAACAAAAAAAAAAGAAGAGTTCATATAAAAGGAAAGGACTAAAGTCTTGTAATATACTCTCAATTAACCTGTACCCTATTAAGAGAAAAGAATCTTTAAAATCAATTCAGGGATCTGTTTCACCAGCGGAGAGCATTAGAAAAGCAGTTATTTTAAAAAGATGGCATTACAGAAGGTATTCCAAATATCCATGCAAGTTCTTAACATCAAAAATCAGCTACAGGAATGCCTTATTCTTCACAGGTCTGAATCCAAGCACTGGAGCAAGACTTCAAATTGTCGCCATTTAATTGGTGTTTAGTCACACACAGTTTAAGTCTGATGAACATAAACAACCACAACCAACTCATTAAGATTGCACTCCATGAACACACTCTGTATTCAAAACTTACTGTGTGCAGCCACATAAGCACTTAAACAGGTTAGCTAAAAAAATAAGTATATTTTAAGTAAAAACTTTGCTTAAAGTACACATAAAACATATTTTGGTACATCCTCTCATAAATAAAAACATAGAGATGATCTTATTTGTAGTCCTGTTATTGTGGTATTGAATTATACTGAAAGAAAATTTTTATTTTAGAAAATCCAAGCACAAGAGGGAAGCTGCCTTTCCTAAAAAAACCAAAAACCCCACAACAAATAAACAAATCTAAAGATAGTACTACAACACAGGTAACTTCTAGAAAAGATTAAATATAATACTTGGAAATCTCAGTGACTTAAACTTGGGAGCCAGACTGTCACAGTCCAGTTGGTGCCAATCTTGTTTTTAAGCAAAATTCAATGAAGCAGTCACCACTTTCAGTTTAAGTAGAAATGTGTTATTATGAATACACAATTTAGAAGTAACTACTGAATCTGAATTCAGACTCATCTATAAGCTCCCACCTTCTACTTTTACTCACTATTTACTTACTGCTCTTTCCATGGTAGAGATCTCCATGGTAGAGATTCTATTCCACATCATTTCACCAGAAAGAAATCTGTTTGCTTTGTCAAGTTTTCTCTCTCCATGTGACGAAGTTCAACATCACTTCAGAACAACTCTCATGTAATAGGACACCAGGGCCTTTTTTTTTTTTTTTTTTACATCTTCACATGTAGATTTACATTTATACAGGCAAAAATATCTCATATATTACATATTGTCCTTATTAAGAGTGGGATAAAGGTGTTATATTACTGCAGTAAGCAGCTACATGGATTGTATGTTCCATATTACAAGACTGATGATGAAAGAACCTTTTCCTTCTGGAGCAGCTTCAGGTAAAAACTTTATCTTTCACTATTTCCTAACAATATTTTGGCAAGCTGAAACAAAACTCTCAATGCATTTGACTTCTCTTGATGAATTAAAATCTAAAGCCAACTACCATGTTGAAGCATAATTGCTTATAATAGCTAAGAAACCACTTTGGCAAGAGCAGAAAGAAAAAGACAAAGGTAATTCTGATTTTTACCTGAAAGTGCACTTCATGATGAAGTCTGTCATGCTTCAAGTGTTGAGTTTTGGTGAGTTTTTTAACAGCACTTTAGTGATGACACAATCTGACAAATATAGACTGTTCCACTGCTGCTAGTAATTTTTAGCAATCAGCCTTTTATATAAAAAGTAGGTCAGACTAACCCATCACATTCTGCTGGGAGGTTTTTGGAGGAAAGGTGTGAAATGGCACATCAGTGTATTCTATAATTCAGTCATATTTGTTGTGTACAGCCAACAGAACAATCTTGGATGGAAAAAGGCTGAACTGTATTTAAAATACAATCAGATGAAAGAAAGAAACCATATGCAATTTTGAGCCTGTTACCATTTTTTCTGGAAAATTTCATTGAATAAGAGACTAACCACAACTTACAGAGTGACACATAGACTCACATACTGAATATAGATTAATCTTTACAATATTTCTGTCCTTGGAAAGCTTAATGACCAATTTCAAACCAATTTAGTCAGAAAATTGTCAGGTGAAAAGAGACCATAATTTTACTTTGAGCTTTCAAAAATAACGTCTGCAACATGTAGCATTATAGTCAGCATAAGTGTTTACAACGCCATGCTGTTCTTTAGATATGTTTATATTTACTTGTTCCTGTTACATGTACATAAAAAGTTTGTGGTAGTCAAGGCATCATCCAGCATTTGATGACAAAAAAACTAATCATAGAATGATTTGGACTGAAAGGAATCTTCAAGCTCATTCCATTCCACACCCTCCTGCCATAGGTGGGGATGGTTTCCACTAGACCAGGCTGCTCAAATTTCCACTCAACCTGGCCTTGAACACTTCCAGGGATGAGGCAGCCACAGCTTCTTTGAACAACCTGTGCCAGGGCCTCACCACCCTCACAGGGAAGAATTTTTTCCCTAATATCTATTCTAAACCCATTCTTAGTTTGAAGCCATTCCCTCAATACTGCCATTTGGAGACAGAGGAAAGCAGACAGAGTAAATGTGCATTTACTATGAAAAGAAAATCCCACACCAACCCAACAAAATAATTTTTCTGCTCTCTGAAGATTTCAAGTGTCTGTATGTACATGAACAAATAAAAGCTGCACAATACATCATGCTATTTCAATTTATATTCAGTATTTATTTTCAGTGAAATTTAACCCATGCCTGTTTTCAAGACAAGCACTGGCATTTTCATGGCCATAGTTCTTTACTTCAACACACAAATCTCATCAGAAAAAAAAAGTTAAGTTTTTTTTAGTATTAAATACCAAAGTAGTTTTTTTACCCCCAAAAATGAACTACCACTTTTCCAGATTTTTCTAATTCAAAAGTAAATGTATGAAAACAATACCAGTAAGATTTTTAATAATTCTCTTGATGTACTTTCCTTGCTCTGAACCTTCGGAGTGTGTTCTGCTGTAGTATCTACCATCTACACAAGTGTGCTCTTCAGCTCTCCATCCACATTAAAGATATTTTAAAGAAAATTGCACTTGCATAAGACTTCATTAAATTAACCATGTGCTACTTTTAATATAATTTTCAAGAAAGAATGCCATAAGCTCTTTCCCAGTTTTGAATATGCAACCCATAATCACAAGGTAAAGCCTGTAGCTCCCATTTTAAAAGAAAATAGCTTTAGAAACAATAGGTACAGAATATATGGAACTACTTTTCTTCCTGCAATGATTATTTAGGGCAAAATAAATACAAATAATAAATTAAATGCATACAAATATAAAGCACACGTCATTGCCGTGACTGGCTCTTGTACTGTTAAATTTTATAAATTGTTATGTTTTGTTGACGAACATTTTTTCCTGGAACGGATTTTAAAAGCCTTCTAATCCTTGCCAAAACATCTGTATGACATTCATTTTTTCAGGACATACACCATGGATCCTGTATTTTGTGTTCAGTTGTAGGATGAAAGTGAGAAAAGACTCCTAAAGACACATTCACCCAAGTAATCTCTAGGATATAAATAATTTTTGGAACTACATGAAAGTAATCACTCTTCAACTAATTATTTACACTTAAATTATGTGACATTAAGACATTGGTAATGCCACATAGATTCTCTAAAATCTCATTTATCTCAATGCAGTTTGATGTGATATTTTGGTTTTTTCCCCCAGTTCAATTATTTGAATTAGTGGTTGGTTTTAAAAAGCAGAAAGCCTTCTTATTACAAAAAAAGGAAGCCCCTATTTCAATTTTTTTTTTTTTTATAATTTACACATTTTTTGAAGGTGAATACTCAAAATTATGATTTTTTCCTCTTTTCCAACTAATGGTAAATCTCCCTGAAGAGTGAGGAAAAATAAAGTTTTGAAGTTCAGAATGCAAGTAAAATATACTATCCCCCTACACAGAGTGTTTCCTTAAGGTTTAAATTTGTGTTTAATTCTTTAAAGAAGATTAATCTATGGTACAGGGTGTATTTTCTTTCATGTCATTAGGCATGCACTAGTTCACAGATAGAAATGTTACCAGTTATGCAATACTTAAGTAATTTTTTCCTGCCAGGTGCAAGATTCAGCTTTAAGACTTACTTCTGCCATTTCAAATTTTTAGAGTGATTTCAGAATGTTTTACAGCCAAAATGTTTACTCCAAGAGTGTATAATAGCAGAAGCTCTTCTTCAGAAACCAGATCACGTTGTAAATAAATAGGAAAGTTGTCTAGAGGTGGCAGCTGATCCACAAATGTTGCTAAAGGAACATTGACTAACATCTACAGGGGTGGAAATATTTCCATTGCACACTAGTCTGAAATAAAAAAAAATGCATTAACTGAGTGCTTAGTTCTGGAGCAACAACACTGAGTGTATCTGGGTACTTCCAGACTCCAGTCAGGCTTCCCAAGGCCAATTCAGTTGGCCCTGAAATTTTGGTGTAAAGCACCCAGAAGAGAGCTACTGAGATTATAGTATGAAATACGTTTCCTGTGAAACTTTCAGCCAGTAAATGTGACACTTTAAAATTTTAAAATCATTTTGGTTCCATCAAAGTTTTTTTTCTGTGATTGAAACAAAGGCATTCAACTATTTAGCCAATACTAATTTCTCTTTTCCTGCCATATCAACTAATTGATCAATGACAAAGTATTACATTAGTAGCATTATGATGGGTTATGATTTAGCTCTGTTCTTCAGTACATTATTCTTTTTTTCTCTATTTTGAATTCATTTAAATACAGATAAAATATTTAGGGCTTACAGATTTGGAAACAAAGTTTTCTCAAATCCTTTAATCAAGGGATTAGTTTTTCAGATGAAGCATTTATCATGACCAACCATCAGGTCATCAGGATTCAGTAATGTAATGTTAAGGTGACTTAATGTAAATAAAGTATTTAGTGTAACACCAAAACAGATTTTCATTGGACATGTAATTTAGCCAACACTTAAAAGATCAATAAGAATACTAGGAAGAAACACCCTGCACTTGCTTCGATATCCTGAGTGAAAACTTCAATGAAAAACAATCTATTTTTTGTTAATTCCTGAAAACATTATCGTGTTTCTCAGTATAATGGATTCTGTTACATTCCAATGAGTATTTTAGACGTACAGACTTCCAGCCATACAGTCAAAATCATGTAGGGCACAAGTCAGTCTTACTCATAGATCTACACTACAATTGTCTGAAAAAAAAAAACCAACTCAAAACCACTCTATAAATATTCTGAGAAATTAGCAATATCAAAGAAAGAAAGAAAGAAAAAAGAAGGTAAGAAAAATCAGACCCTAAAAGAAAAAAAATCCCTATTTGATGTACGTCACCAGTCTCTATATGCTTCACCAGCTGAGGCATATATAGGTTATGCTCTACTTCCCAGACTGAGATGAAAAAACATTTTAGAAGGTATTTCATTGATTTAAAACCTTACTGGCAGAGCACTTTGTAATAGCTGAATTCTTTGTACCATAAGTCCAGATTAGTTAAATTTTTTCTGAGAAATTTTTTATTCCCTTACCTAAGCACTTTCTGTAATAATACAAAGCAGCAGGGCACGTATGGAAAGGAAATAAATTCAACATCAACAGAAATACAGCCATGGGAATGTATTATGCATTCATTTTTGGGATATCAATAAAAGTAAATGCTGTCATAACATCTGCTCCATGTTTTATGTCTCAGCCAGAAGTGGGCCCTCCAACCAAACAAGCAAGTTTAAACTAAGCATACATTGTCTGTGCATCTTATTTTCCAACTGTCACCTGCTCTCTTGTTTAAATGGGTGTCAACAGGAAAAAAAATGCTTTGTATTTGTCATGTATTTGACTGAACAGTTTATTATGCCTTGTTTTCACTCTACACTATTGATTAGCATCCTAGCATCCACAGATCCAAACCCACTGAACATTTTAAAAATGGAAGGTGTTTCTGTAGATCACCTAGTCCAGTCCTCTGCTCAGAGAACACGGGCATGGGTCAGGGTGCCCACAACAAGGGCTAGGCAGATTGTATGCATGTCCATGGACAAAAGTACCTCTTAGGGCAGCCTGCTCAACACCTTTTGTTACACAAGCAATGGCTCTCCCTCCTCCCCTCTTACAGGCCCTAAATGTATCTCAGTTTGCTGCAAGTAGGCTAGAAAATAGCAGAGTATGTGTAATCTCATATCAAGCTTTTGAGAACTTAGGAGAAATTAATGAAGCAGATGTGCAATAAAATGCAGGAGGCCACATGAAATCCATCAGTATTATGGATAATGGTGGGAAAATTGACTGTATACATCAAATTTGCAATGTCTTGCAAACAAGGAACAACTTAAAGCCACCTTAACAAGCTGGCATTTTTTACATACTTCATAATATATAGCAGCTGAAGTGCTGATAGAGCTATAAAGAAAAACTTAAATGAATAAAGAAAAAATATTTTTGCTATTATTGCCTGCATCATTGCCTATATTAGCTGTCTGATGCAGCTCCTGAAGAGCTGGTGTCAGTGTTGCTGCATTGAGTTTGCTGCGGCACAGCTAAAACACAGAATTGTTTTTTGTGTAACAAGGTGCCAGTTCAGTCCTGAGCACTCACAGGAACCCCCTGACAGGTTGCTCGGCTACCCCACGGATTACTTGCTTGCCTCATGTTAGATGCCACACTGCTTAGTAGTATTTATTTATACCTTCTTTCTTGTTAACTCTACTAGATAAGTGCATTTTAAAAGCAATAACCAATCAATCAGTGAATAGTGCTACATTTAATAAAAAAAAAAAGAGGACTCAAACCTGAGGTAAAATTTAATAACCCTTTGATGTCTCATTATGCCTGGATAGCTGTTCCTCAGACAGTCTGCAATAAATGAATGACCGGTTCTGAGGGTTCAAAGGCTGATAACATTAATTTTTTCATTTACTTCACATTCATTTTTCAATGTTCCCAGAGAATAAATGTTGAAAGAATTTCAGGAAACTTTAAATTATTGCTGTTAGCTAAAAATGACGATCACTATGAAGGGTTGGTTTCTGAGAGGAAATTGAAGGGATAGTCCAACTATTGACTAACAGTTGTCATATGACTACATATATTCAAATACTTAATTTAAAATATATGAGTTAATGAGACCTAGCAGAATACTTACTGGAGATGCTTTTTTCACAGTAGCCAGTATATGGGCCTTTGATTAATAAAAAAATTATTCTCCTGCACTGTTCTGGAAAATAAGGGGAGAAAAGGGCATGAAATTAAGGACAAAGTCAGAAATGTTCCATGGAAATCAGGTGTTTTAATAAATTGTTCATTTGAAACCCAAACCAACAATATATTTGACCTGTGATCTGTTGAATACAGATATCAAGCAAATTAAAATGAGGGGTTATATCTTTTAACTACTTGGAAAATTCAG
The DNA here is from genome assembly GCA_017589585.1 of Phylloscopus whistleri. Taxonomy (NCBI): domain Eukaryota; kingdom Metazoa; phylum Chordata; class Aves; order Passeriformes; family Phylloscopidae; genus Phylloscopus; species Phylloscopus whistleri. Next base: position 408,179 of record JADMLD010001219.1, read on the forward strand.
ATTTGCATGAGGCTCTCTGTTTAACATCATGATGGATCAATGTTAGTGTAAACAAAAGAATTCACTGGTGTCTAATTGGGCACGAGGTTTTCATGAAGATTTGCAGCCCATAGAAACTCACTGTAGTATCCCAAAGAGCATTTGAGTGGGATTGTAACAACTGTAAAGATTTTATCGTAATAATTAAAGCAAGGTATAGGCAAGGTTGAACTCTGTTCAAGCGTGTACAGGAACCATTGTTCCTGTTGCTCAGACAAAATGTGCAATTTGACTTAGGTAATTGTTTACATGACTCAAAATAAAGCAAGCAGAATGCTGCAGTAATACCTTCATCAATTATTGTTTTGGGACTGCTCTAGGTAAGATAATACTTCTCTTATGCCCATGTAGGAGGATGAAGCACCCACATATGAATACAAAGAAACCCCTGATCAGAAGCTGTTCTGTAACCTTATGCTGCAGTGCCATATATCAGATTTTATATGGTTTTCTTGTCACATGCTGCTCTTCCTCTACTGCGTGCAGTATGTTTGTCACGGAGGAGACTTTGATAAATAATACTGTACTGAACTTATAGCACAAGTCAAAAAGTGTTCAGTAAACTGAGTTCTTCCTTCTTGCCCTGATATTTTCCTAGTTATTGAGGTTTTGCCAGCTACTTTTTTATTATTTTCCTTTACTTGTTATCCTTATGTTCAGTAACACATTGTCATCAGCCAGGTCAGGAGGTAAATCTGTAAAGGGTACGTCTGAAAGCTGGTAGCTGTGTAACAGAACCTGAAAAACAGACAACAATCTCATATATGTTAAGGAACAGCTCCTTTTTTTGCAAACGTAGGTGATTTGCAAGGTGTTGGGGTTTAGATGGTTGTCCAGGTAACTTTTAAGTTCTGGGGAAGTCCTGTAGACAGTTGGCTCCTTTCTTGGTGAGGGTTGTGTTTCCAGTGTCAATGTGCTACTGCTTTTGTGGCAGCGTCTGACATTGTGTGGCAATGTCAGACACTGGAAAAGAAACAGTGAACAGTGAACTGCAATTCTTTCTAACTCTTAACTTTGGAAAACCATTTCTCATTTGTTTATACAACCTTGATGATACTGAATATTTTTATCAGATTCCTGTGACACACTTGTACTTTAGAGTATATTTTCAAACTATCAATAGATACCAACAAAACCTGACATCTTACACATCAATTTCAATGTTTTATTAAAAATGCTTGTTTCTACCATTTTCTGTATGTTATTTTGGACATTTCATTCTTTCTACTTGGAAGCCTTTACACTGGAATACAGGAAGCACTTGTATCTGAATCCCAAAGCTTTGCATGACTTATTCTTTCTGTCTTCTATGGCATCAAGTTATAGTCAAGCAGGATTTTTATTGGTTCATCCTGCTTTATTTCTAGATTTCTTTAGTACACTGTGTATGGTTTGAAATGCTGTGTGAGTAGTAAGTTCCACAGGCATGTGTTTGGATATTCATTAGAAGCAGCAACACGGCTGAGTCCTGTAGAGTTCACAGAATGGCTGAGGTGGGAAGGCACACCTGGAGATCAGCTTGGCTGCTCAATTAGGACTGCCTTCTCAGATATCTTTTAAGTAACTCAAAGGTGAGAAACTCTGCAACTTCCCTGAGTGATTTTATTCAGTGTTCTCTCACCCTCTCAGTGGAAAAAAGTGTTTCCTTATGTTCAGGTGGAACCTCCCGTGTTTCAGTTCAGCCATTGTCTCTTGTCTTGTCACTGGGATCCACTGAGAAGAGCAAGGAGCTCTCATTTTTTTCACTTTCTACAGATATTCCATCAAATCTCCCCATAGCATTTATTTCCCCAGGCTGAACAATTTCAGATCTCTCAGCCTTTCCCCACAGGGGAGATATTTTACTCCATTAGTCTTCTGAATGCCAAACTCTCTCCAGAATGTCCCCATCTTCCTTGCAGTGGAGAGCTTAGAACTTGACCCAGCACTCATGATGCGGCCTTGCCACAAGTGGTGAGTAGAGGGAAAGAGCTACATCCGCTGCTGTCCCCTTGACCTGCTGTCAACACTGCTCCTAATGCAGCCTAGGACGTCTTTCCCCTTGTTTGCTACACAGGCACATTCCTGGTCCATACCCAGCTTGGTGCCCACCAGGATGTCCAAGGCAAAGCTACTTTCCACCTGAGTTACCAACATCCATACACTGGTGTCTGGGGTTGCTCTTCCCCAGGGGAAGGACTTTGCACTTGTCCTTTTTGAACTTCCTGATGTTCTGTTGGTCCACTGCACCAGCCTGGCAAAGCCCCTGGAAGCCAGCAGAACCATCTGGTGTATCAGCCATTAAAAGTGGGAATTGCAGAGATAGAAATAATTTTAGAACCTGAAGGGAAAACACAAAATGTCTTCCTAGAAATCTGTTTACTATCACAGCAGCTCGTCAGAGTGCATTGAGTAGACCAAGCTCAGAAAGAAATGGGTTGACTGTTTTAAGTATAGTTATCCAAATCCTTCACTCCTAAATTAATAATTTCTTTTCAAAAATTTTGAAACACTGCCAAAATAATTTCTGAAATTTGCTGGTTTAAAACAACAGCAAAAGAACTCCTTCAACTTATGCATTTGCAAGCAGTTTTAGAGAGTTTTGAATCCCCAAAATGGAAGCAAAAAAATATCTGTCGGCATGAGGTATTCAATGACATTATGACTCAGTTGCAGAATTTTATTAGTGGGCAATTATTACAGATTGTAAACACAATATTTGCTCTGATTTTATTTTTTTTATTCTTAACTATTTACATAACACTGTAATGTGTATGGATCTTTAAAATAATTAGAGTGGAGGAAGGTAGGGAAAAAGTGGAAAGTTCTTCAACTTACGGGTAACCTCTAAAGCTCAAAGGAATAGAAGTGCAATAAAGAACAGATGCAGGATGAATGTTAATACTGGAGTGTTTGTTGTAACAGATGGATTTTGAAGAGAACAGGGAGTGTGGGGCTACTGGCACATTTTCTTTGGCAGGCAATTTGGAATTAAGGCCTTTATGCTTTCTGGCCAGTACGAGATTGTCCAGGGACATTTGCATGAATAAAAACATTGTTTTCTTTTCTGATTTATCCTAGTTGGTCAAGGGAGAAAAAAACAAACCTATAATCCTTGTGATTTGAGGTCTGAGAACATAAATTACTTATAGAAGAGACAAGGAAAGACAGCATAATAGCCTGGCCATGTATTTACTCCTTAAAAGCACAATTGCTGTTTCAGTGAGGGACCTCTTGCTGATTATAAGAAACGCTGGATTGAATAAAATAACTGATGTGGTGCCCTTTATGTAAAATACTCCTTTACTGTTCAGATACAAGTTCAAACCAGAAAGGATTGGTAGATAACTCCATAATGAAATTTAAATTTAAATTTAAAGCTAAAGTTCTTTCAGTTCCCCCTAAAGATGGTTTTGTTACAGGTTTGATCATAAGAGTAAAGGGTAACAAAATTTAACTTACTTAACTCTACAAATACACAGAAGTTGAAAAGATCAGGCTTTTTATCTTGGATGCACTAGTCTGTTGGATATTTAATTGACAAGACTCTCCAGAGAGCAACGTTTGATATACTTAGGAAAAAGATTTTGACAGTGAGGTTTCATAAATTCAGAATTTTCTTCTGTTATTACAGATAGTAAGAGTCTAATTTTTTTAAAACTTCATGTAGACCAATTTCAATATCTAATTATGTAAAATTGACCCAGCCATTGTAAAAATACAGTAAGGTATTAATTTCTTGTAAGTAAGGAACTTTACACATAAGATCCTAAAGCTTACTGTCTATGGAAAAAAAGTAAGATTTTGTACATCAGAATTAGAATGAAGTAAACACAATTGAAATTCTGATCTTATTGATCTAAAGGCAGTGAATAGTAAATTTCTTTATGAATCATATTTTAGTATAGTTTTGCCTCATTTCAAACAGCCTTATCTTTGTCCTTAGAGATATGCCATGCACACTTTATTTTTTAGCACGACTACTACACTGTTACTCATGGTAGTGCAGTATCTGACAATCTACCACTGGAGTTGCTTCTTACCATTTGCAAAAATTGACTTTCTGTCTACAGCACTGACTTGTGCTGATTTCTCCCTTTTCTTTGCTGATCAGAGAGTGAGCATGCAGTTAGAAATGGGAAAGATGGGACCTCTGGCAATACAGCCCTTTGAAATTTATCTTTTTTTCCTTCTTCCTCAGGCCTTTGTTGGAGGCATTGTCAGCCACGGGTGAAAGCTTTCCCCTCACTGTATGCCTGGTCAGAATGAAGAAAAAGAGCTTATTTCTTGTTGCTCTTGTTCACTGGTGCCTAATCAGAATGCTGTAAGGAATTTTTACTTTGTCTCTTAGGGCTTCTCTTGCTTGCTCTAGGCAATCCCAGGCTCTGTGTGGGAACTGAGTGGCAGGTTTTTCCATTAGAATTTTGTGGTTACAGAATATTGCCAAAAAATAGCAAGGTATGTGTGCTATGTACTCTCCTCGATGACAGTGATGCACTAGAATCCTTGCAGCTAGGATTTGCCAGCTTGCTTTCTCTTACTAACTTGAGGAATCCTGGAAAGATTGATGACTTCTGTTTTCACTCAGTTGAACTCTGTGACACCTCAAAAATGTTTCTCTCCTGAGATGTTCCAGCCAGGCTGGAATACAGCTGTCACTGTGTCCTAGGCAAGACAAAACACCACTAGCTTTCTTTTTCATTGGCTACCTGCAGATGAATGGGTGTTTTCTTGGATTACCTGAGCTTTGGGAGCTCAGAATCTATATATTCTGAAAGAGCAACCACACTGTATCTTGATTTTCTCATCAAGAAAGTTGAATGCAGGGCCAGAAAATCTATATTATGTCTGAAGTTCTGCACACTTTACAATGCAATATTGATATAAATGATGCATGGCAATAGATTTCCTGGGCAGACCTGGTAATGGTGGTGGACAAGACCTATAGATGACATTCAAAAGGGTAACAGAATTACAAAATGAACATAAATTATTGCATTCACTAAAGAAATCCAATTAAAATGCATTGTAAAGTAACAGTCAATTCTAATTGCTGAAACTATCTACTATCTGAAGCAAAACTTGCTATTTTGGTACCATGGTTATGGTTATGGTAATGTTAATCAGTCAACAACTCACTCATTGTGAGAGAGACGTCTCGGGAGTGTTTGCTCAACCAACAAGCCACTTCATCCACTTGTTTCAAGGCCGCTCCCGCTGCTGCCTGTGGCAGGAGCAGAGCTGCTGCAAATCTCCGACCCTTTGACCAGGTGTCTATGTTAGAATCACAATCAGGGCTATAATCGTTGAGTGATTTTTCCTCTCTATGTTTCTGCTGTTTTAACAATGTCATGTCAGGTGTGATCAAGGAAAGCTTTCCAAGGCTGCATGGACCACCTTTGACATTTGCAGGAATGGCTGGCCAAATTCTGTCCCCGCAAATGAAAAAAATTCCTTTCGGCAATTGCGCTGGAACACGGCTGGATGGCTTGTCCAACACCTTAGTGTAATTACACCAAGATGACTCATTCTTAAACATTGCAAGGTATGGTTAAACATTGCATGGTATGGTTACCATGGTTATGGTAAGGGCCAAACCATAAGTTTGGTACTTATGTTTGTTACATAAGTCTTAGTCTGGATGTTAACAGAATACTTTTTGTACTCTGAAAGGAAAATACACAATACCATGATTAGCTGTGGATGCAGTTGTAGAAGAGTCTCTGATTAAGTGTTCATTTTTTTCTAACATCAACTTCTTAAGGGACCTGCAACTTTTTCTAAAAATCATTTCTATCTGAAACTTGATATGTAACATCTTAGACTAGGAGCATGTATAATAAATAAATAATGCTTCTACAAAAAAAAAAAAAAAAAAAAAGGAAAAAATAAGAATATTTCTACTTTATGCTCATCTTTGCCTTCAAGTAAATACCTTACAGCATCAATTTTAAAAATTGCTTTGTCTAATGGTTTTTAACAGTTTCATTGCACTTGGCAAATTTGAGGGTTATTTTTGAAGGGTGGAGATGGAAGGTAACAGACAGTATTTTGAGGAAATCCATAGTGACTTTTAAAATTATAATTCCCTAAAATTCGTAAATCTGGGGCTTCCTGATAGAGTGTGCAAATACATTCCAACAAGTAGGCAAATAGCTCTTGTTAATGATTTATTCACACAAATAATATTTTGTATATACTAGTAAGTAAGCTTGGTATATAGTTTGTATATAAATACATACAGTTGAAGTGATGAATGAACTGAAGGATTTCCCACATGTGTTTATAGAGGGATGTGTACACATATAGTAACATAAATGTGCACATTTAAGCCAAGATATAGAAAAACTACATTTTTAAATGGATTTTGATACAAATTGGCTTGAAACAGTTGCATAGAAAATATTTCAGACACACAGTGGTCATCTGAAGGTATAAATATACAAGCATTCATTTGGTAAATGCTCAAGCTTTATATTTGCATATCGTAATTACTCTCATGGTAAGAGCATTCTAACGTGTTTTCATAAAATGAAAGACAGTCTTGACTCAGCCACTGCTGTGTTTTGCTTGGCAATAGGTTGAATACAGTTTGTTAAACCCTCAATCAGCTTTGCCTACTACATTAAAATGGTTTTTTTCAGGCTTTTCTTTTTTTATTTGGTCATTTCTTGCTTTATCCTTTAGCGTTGTACATCGAATGCAAAAAATTCTAACACTTTTACACCATTGTCTTAATCATATAACTTAAAATTGTGTGAGGATTTTGAAATATTTAATGGCCTATACATTTTCTAGGATACAGTTGTGGAGAGGAGCTTCAGTTTAGAAGTAACTTAACTACTGACTCTGACAGAGGTGATTGATTTATTTTCTTTTCTGTTTGCAAAGGTGTGTTTTAAACCACCATGATGAAGGTGGCAGCATAGTGGACCATAAGCTATGAAGGAGGTTTCTGGAATGCATTCCTGACACTGGTGATGGAGAATTCCATGGTGGAAGATGACCTGCTAGAGCTGATATTAAAAATGAGAAAATACTAATGAAAGATGTGGGAGCTGGGAGAAGTCTTGCTCATGAGATGGTGGAATTCAGGATCCTGAAGAACAGTAGCAAGGGAAATCACGCCTGATGAACCCAAGAGGTTTCTGTGATGGAGTGACTGACTTGTGTATGAGGACAGAACTGCAGATGTCATTGATTTCAGCTGTCTCACATCATAATTGAAAAACTTAGGCAGAATGGACTTAATGGGAAGGGAAGTGGAACTGAAACTGCAGGGCACTCCCTGGCAGTGCCCTCCAGGGTTCAGTGCTGGGCTGTATGACAGGAAGCTGTGTAGATAAACCCTGCTGCTCTGATGGACCAAAGAGATGGTTGTACAGCCTTCCACAAGAAGGTGAGTTGGAGAAATGGGTGGAAGGGAATGCTGTGAAGTTCAGCAACAGGAAACATGGAGTCCTGTACTTGGGGATGGGGGAATAACCTGGTGCCCAAGTACAGGCTGATGACAGACAGGCTGGAAAGTAATTTGAATAAGAAGGCATGGGAGGGGCGTTCAGGTGATGGTGACATCCTGGTTGAAGCCATGAACAACCAATGCACCTGTGTGGCTCAAAAATTGGCTGTTGTTCTGGGCACCTCGCCTTGTCCATCCTCTGAGCCAAGGACCGGAGTAGGTAACCCCCAGAGATGCCTCTTGATCTGAGTAATTTTGTGAAGACCCTTAAATCTACAGGCTGCCAGCTCAATTTTGGCACTAAGCAGGTTCCTAAATGTTTTCTGATAACTAGAGCCTTGTTGCTGAGCTTTCAGTGTCAAAGATGGAAATATAATTTTCTTCTCTTTTTGAAAGTTTCTTCTGAAGAAAGAAGAAACATACATCTATTAATATACAGAGGCAGTAGTAATGGTATCCACCGAAGAACTTAAAATACAATGGTGTTGTACGTACAAATATGCTCTCTTTTCTTGAAATTTTTTTCTTACTGTGTCAAGTGTCAACATAGATATCAAGTACTTGAGAGAAGAATCTGATATGAGTTATTACTGTATGCAATTTGAATGTCATAGTAATTACACAATTGATGCACTCTATTATTATTTTTGCCTTTGTTTCAAAATAATTTAATCAATAACACTACTATAAGGGTTCATTTTTATTGGTGTTGCAATTGTGCTTAATAATAGTGGTATGCAGTACTGTTTCTATTAAAATTTTTTTGTGTAATCCGGGGTAGACCATACATTGCTGCTTTGTGTCGGTTAACTTTTCCCTGTTGCATTTTCTAGAAAGGGGAGTGCACTTTTTTCCCCTTTTGTTAGAGGGAAAGATTTGTGATTCTAACCCTAATTGTTTCTAATCCTAGAGCAGTTTCCAGTTGAGCTCTGTGAAATAGTGGAACTCCCAGATGGAATAAAGAAGCACAAGGTGCAGAATTGTGGAGAAATGAGCTATCAAACATGAATTTGGAGATGAAATGGTTGCTACATCTGTGTGAGTACATAGTAGTGGCATGGCTGCAGAAAACACTAAGGTTCTCGGTATTTTGGCCAAATATTTTTAAAATCATCCTGTACACAGAAGAACTGAGCACCACACACTGTGACAGTGCTCTGTATTTCTAATGGTCTGTCACAAAGGGATAAGAGTCACAAAATGCAGGGGCAGGCAGTCTCTGGAAAAGATAATAAGAGCTGCATGGTTTTCAGGCTCTGTGGAAAGAGATATTTTAAGAGGAAATTCTCACCTGTTTTTTTCCAGCTTTAGTTTTTAATGTTTCAAAGGGTAGTAGATGGAGGAGGAACAGAAAGAGTCTCCGTGCCAAATCAGACAGCTGTAAAGCCTGTGTCCTCCAAAAAGTCGTATATAATTAGTACTTGTCATCGCAAGGAACAGTAATTAGTTACTGTGTATGGAAGCACAAAGAAAAAACATGATATTTAAATTTTAGAGTGAGAGAAGCTTTGAATGGAGTCTAAACTATCCCTTGCTTAATGATAATAATGGTAACCTAGAACATAGTTACACCTTTATTTTAGAGATCAGTGAGACAAAAACCTAATAGCAAACATTTCCCAGTGTTCCACTAACATCACAACTTTGCTCAATTTGTTTTGACTAAGTCTCAGAAATCAGCAGCAGAAGTTGTCAGCTAACTAGTGTGTTTTCAAACATAAGTTTGTTTTTCTAATTTAGAATAATAAGCAGATACATTTATCTTCTTTGGTTTGTCTTAGTTGTTAAGTGTGAAGGTCTTTATTTGTATGTATTATTATTGCATGCATAAATGAACATTTTCAGTAGGTGTTCAGTAATAAGCATTTTAACTGTAAATTGAGGTAATATACAAGCCTTCCCAAAGTAATTGTAAATGGTACTTTAAAGAATTAATTGAGTGATAGTCTTATTAATTGGTCACCAATAAAACAAATGATTGACTATCTGCCTGTCAGTATTCCCTACAGTAATTAATCTCCTTTGAAATATTGAATGTAAACTAAATAAAAACTTCTAGGCACTATAAAATATGTTTTAAGAAATACTTTATGTTGTAATCTCCTGTTTGTAAGTACTGAATAAGAGATGATTTTTGAAGATGAGTGGTTTGAGCTGTGCATAGACACACATGAATTTTGGAACTTTTGATACAGTATTGTACATGATATTATAAAACTTCTGTTCCCTGTGGGTACTCTGTTCAGGGTAGTTTTAAGATGGAGCTGCTACAGTGAATGAAATCAAAGGTCTAGAAAATATGTTACATTTGATGTTGATCAGAAATGTCAGTCTTGAGGAGAATAGATAGAACATCCTTCATCAAAGTCCAGAGCTGGGCTGACAGAACCATATCACATAGTATCACAACCATATCACTTAGTAATGGACAATCCAAGTGGGATGAGCTAATGAGATAGATAGAGGTGTTCTCTCTTTCCCAGTAAAGACTTCTAACCACCACTCAAGGAAAGAGAACATTTATTTGATCTTACCCTGATGAGCATCATCTTCTTCTTCTTCTTACTTAACCTTTCCACAGACATATCTGTGTCTTAGGCATTATGAAATTCTCCACAGCTACATTGCTCTTATTTGATGATATCAAACCACTTTGAGTAACATAGATTAGGTTTTTGGGATCCATGTGTGTAGTATAAATTGAAATTAACTGTACTCATTAATTTTGTAAGATGCTCACAAACTTTTAGATTGCATTTCAGCTTCAGGGGTATTCAAAAGAAAGAAAGAAGTAGAAAAATATTTAGAAATTGAAGGAAAGAAAATAAAAGAAAAAATTACATAAACCCTGCAATTTTGATCATATGCAACAATTTCTGCTTTGGGTTATAATTGTAGCATATCACCTTAATTTGGTATAGCACTGAAATAATGCAAAAAATATGCTGCCATGTCTTTCTCAAGGACTAGTGTGGATATCAACATTTCCTGCAGACAGCAGATAATTTAAAACTGTTGACAGCTGGAGGTAATACTGTGTAAGGTAAAAATGCAGTAGAATGAGAAATGCTGTTGCTACATAAAAACTATGTTTATTGTCTAAACTATTAGTGCTTTAACATATCACTGAAAGCTCAATCTTAAAGACTAATGGAGAAGCTATTGGAATGAGGGGAAATAAATTGAAAAGAATGTACTGTGAGTTCATTTCAGCTCTACCTTGTTCATGGGGATGATAAAATAGATTTTTTTATATTATTTTCATTGTTTTGTTTTGTTTGATATTTGTGTGTATATGTGTGTGGTTTTATGTATTTGCTATTTATTTGGTTTTTTGTTTTTTTTTTTTTTTTACTTTTTCATAATTGTCCTAGTTTTGATGGCGATACAACTAATATTCTTCCTACTAGTTGACTGGTTTGGATTTAATAAGAGAATGATGCACACTGATTGTGTGATAGTTGCTGAGTGGTGCTTACCTAAGTCAAGGACTTTTCAGTGTCTCATGCTCTGCCAGGGAGCAGGTCCATGAGGAGCCGGAAGGGAGCACAGCCAGGACTGCTGACCCAAACTGCCCAAAGGGATATCCCATAACACAGAATGCCATGCTCAGGACATAAACTGGGAGAAGCTGTCCAGGAAGGTCCAGTCACTACCTAGGAATATGATAGGCATCAGTCAGTGGGTGGTGAGCAACTGTGTTGTGCATCACTAGCCTCTATTGGGCTTTACTCCTATTTATTATCTCCATTTTCATTGCTATTATTATTATTACCATTATTATTATTGCTATTACTACTACTATTTGTTATTACTATTATTGCTACCATTACTAATACTACTATTTTACAACAACAAAAACTAATAATAACAATAGATCAAAACTGTTCTATTCTCAAGGCGTGGGTTTTGCCTTTCCAACTCTCCTCCCCATTCCATCAGAAAGGTGTTGAAAGCAAGTAACTGTGTTGTATTTAGTTAGTTGCTGTCTGGGGTTAAAGCATAGCAATAATAAGTAGGAACTATGCATTTTCTAGATATGTAATACTCTCCAAAACCACTGGTGAGTTCTAACCTGTCCTTATATGACTCTAACCAACATTTTCCTGCATTTTATAATTTGATAGAATAAAGAAACCAAACACACTGTAAGAATGGTTCTATTCTTCTTCAGCCAACAGGGAAGAACTTGGGTAACACCTGCTGAGTGGGTGCTCCCAGTGCATGCCAGTACCAGAGTTAAGGAATCTGCCCTCTAACAGGTGCTCAGTATGAAGCTGCATCCCTCTATTTAAGATTTCTTTGCTGGTACACATTTATATACAGCCTCCCATCTACATGAGTAGTTCTGATCCCACCCTGATGAAGACCTATTGATTTTTCTTCTGCCCATTAAAGTCAGTTATTTTTGTCACTATTACATGAGTTTTCAGTTTTTTCCACCAGATTTGTGTGTGCTTTTGACTGACCAAACAGAACATACATCTTCATGGCTGTTGCTGATGTGGAGTGTCTAGCTTGTCAGCTTTAAGTAATTTACATTGATGTCTCCAGAGATGTGTTGCGGACACCTTTGCATTAAAATTTGAAAACAGAATCACACAAAATAGTTAGGGTTGCAAAGGAGGTTTGGAGACCATCCAGTCCAACCTCTGCTAAAGAAGGGTCACCTGAAGCAGGTGACACAGGAACACACCCATGTAGGTTTGGAATGTCTTCAGGGGTAGAGGCTTCATGCCCACCTGGGCAGTTGTTTCAGTGCTCTCTCACCCTCAGCGTAAAGTAGTTCTTTCTCATGTAAAGGTGGAACTTCTTGTGTTTTCAATTTATGGTGTGCTACTTATGAAAATGTTCAAGAAGTACAAGTTTCCAAATTGTTTATCAGTTTATAGTTTAGCATTTAAAAAACACCCCAGTATCAGTAAGATGAATGTCATGGAATAGGTGGACCTAATGTCCAGCTCTCCCAAATGGCGAAGCCAGGTTATCTAGAAGAAACAGAGCCTCTTATAGTATGAGGAAACTGAACTTTAAAATAGCATTTAGGGAGAGATAAGCCAATAAAACTTATCTTTTTGAAAGTTATCCAGGAAGTATCCTCCTATGAATCCTACAAAAAAGGGTGCTTGTTTTTTCAGAATTCTCAAACAGAGACCTCTCTGTTCTTCAGAAACTAGCTAAAAAAAAAAAAAAAGAGCATATTTGCAATTAATCAAAATTTCTATAAGCACCAACTAACAAGTAATACAATAAAATAGTGAAATGTGAAATCTAGGCAACAGATTCAGAATTCAAATATCCAAAAACCTGCTCATTAGTTAAAAAAAAAAAACAACAAAAACCTCTATCATAAAATAAAACTTGAAACAATTTGATATTCAACAATTTACTTCTAAACATATACATTCATACAAAAAAACCCTTACCTCTAACTATGGAGTGGAAACTAATGCCCTTTGAGAAAACAGGTCACTCCTCTTATCATGCCCTCTATTAGTTTTTCACAGGTCATTGATAATTTTGTCAATATTACTCATGACAAAATATATTTTTTAAATTTTAAATATTTAAAGATATGACTAGACCTTCAAGAGCTCCAGCTACCTGAACTGTGTCTTATAAAGCAGGTTTGCTCTGTCAGAAAATTTGAAGAGACTGTCATACTAATGCAATTCAAAGTAGCCCTCCTTTCACAATAAGTGAAAAGAACTTATGTTCTGCAGGAACCAATGCGACAGCCCAAAAAAGCCCTGGAGACAGTGTGCACTGGGCTTGTTTCCTTCAGATTCCATTTCTCTCCAACATTTCAGACAAATGGAGGAAAATCCCAAAACATATGAGGGATTAGGCTGCAAAGGACAGTAGGAGAATTTTCACCTGTCCTCTTCTCATTGTAAAGTCTGAATAGTAGCCCTGCTACAGTGCAAAAGGGGCTTGAATGCAAAGTAATTACTCCATTTTGTAGCATTATAGGCATTTCCAGACTTAAAGAGGCAGTCACTTCTACTCAGGACTGTAAAACTCATAGCCAGCATTACCACTGTCACATTGCACACATGAGACAGGACTGTCTCAGCTACTTTACTAAATCACACCATCAAAAAAAATTCCCAAATGCATGCCAAAACAAAACAAAACGAAACAACAACCCACAAGCCCCCCTCCCCCTCTCCCAAAAAACCCCAAAAACCAAAACAAACTAGGTAAAGAACAAGCCTTAAAAGAAAAAGGGGAAAAAAGGGAAATCATTGTGCAGTAAAAAAATAAGTGCATTTCTATAGAAAGAGGTCTCTAAGCATTCCAGTATCTGCGTCAGTGCAACACTTAGAAATTTTTACTGCATGTCTTAAGAAACATAAACACGATAGGACTGAAATTTACTCAACATCCTGGTGACCACATCTGGAGTGCTGTATGCATTCTGGTCTATGCAGCCCAGGAGAGACAGGGAGCTCCTGGAGCAGCTTCAGTAGAGGTTACAGAGATGATGAAGAGACGAAGCATCCCTCTTATGAGGAAAAGCAGAGGGAGCTGGGGCTGTTCAGCCTCAAGAAGAGATGACTGAGAGGGGCCCTCATCAGTGTCTGTCAGTGCCTGCAGGGAGGGGTCAGAGCACGGACCAGGCTCTGCTCGGTGGTGCCCAGCAATGGGACAAGAAGAAAGGGACAGAAATGGATGCCCAGGAAGTTGCACTTGAACATGAGGAAGAACTTCTTCACTGTGCAGGGACCAAGCACCAGAACAAATTTTCCAGAGAGGGTGTGGATTCTCCCTCACTGGAGATGTTCCAGAACCATCTGGATGCAATCCTGTGCCATGTGCTTGGGGATGACCCTGCCTGAGCAGGGAGGGTGGACCAGATGATCCACTGTGGTACCTTCCAACCTGACCCATTCTGGGATTTTGTGAAACTGTTTATTTAAAGTTTGAGCTTAGACCTAAGTAATGAGATTTCTTTCTTAAATTTCAAGCACAAAGACACTATTTCTATGTTCCTGCAAATTTCCAACTCCAGTGACATACTAAAGGTGTAAGAGTAAAAAGTAGTCTTTATAAAGGGCCAAATAAAAATTACTACCCATATATATATTTTTGTTCACTTCTATTATTTGAGTAGAACTCATTTAACATGACTTGCCTATGTTTAGAGAACTATCTAAATCCAGAATGAGTCACCTTCAGCTGAAATTTTCTCTTAGTCTCCACTAATCCTGCAGAGCCTACAGATTAGTCAGTCTGGAAACATACACTTCAAAATACATCATGTAACTGAAATGTACCACACTCTTCCTCCCAGGAAGGCAGCTCAGAAATACATACTTTAAGCAAACTCACAACCTGTAGAGGAAAATTTTACTGCAATATAAATTTTAAAAAATCTTGCTACCCTCAATTTTTTTTATGCTTATCTTTAATAATTTTTAGTCAGTCTTTCAAAACACATGGACAAGTGTACAGGCATTTTATATGCATAAAACATATGTTGTCATTTTTCAGCTGCTATAGCAAATGCAGGGGAAGTAAAAACATCTTCTCTCAAATTAATAAAAAATCAATTTTTCCCTCTAAGATGATTCTTTCCCTCTCAGTATATACTTTTTGCAACTAAAAGCCACTTTCTTGTCACAAGACTCTGAAAATTCTCTCTGAAAATTCTGAAATATGTAGTTTATTTCAGTCTGATATATGAGACCACTTAGCTTTAGGTATGTCTCCAAGACACACTGCTCTCAAGCACAGTAGCTGATACTTGAAATGCACTCCTTTATTGAAGAAAGGTTGTTGGAATCCATCCACTCAAACTAAACACATGCTTCTTACATGACCCCTGAATACCACTCTTGATCAAAGACTGAGAATACATTAAAAATCAATTCTGCCATGAAAACGTAGATAGGTTGATGCCTCTTTAAAGAAGTACTTAAGATCAATAAAAAAATTAAATGGAGGAAGAATGAAGTGATATATTGGTCTAATACAAAAAAAAAAATAGTAAATAATACCATGTCTTTACACATTATCTTAGAAAATTAGTGCTCAGTTTTGATAATGTGTGTTTTTACTAATCCAAATTGCCAAGCAAAATTTGTGCCCAAATAGAATTCCTGTCCACTGATCACTTCTCCCATGTAGTCAGAACAAGGATATTATCTTCTGGAAAATAGGCCTTCTCTGGCTTTTCAAGTACCAGAATTTAGCAGTATGTTTGAAACAGTCTCCTCAGCTTTCTCCCATTCCCCCAACTATGGAAACTCACTGGAAAATGTTTCTGATCCAACAGCAGATCTAAAATTTTTAGGAAGGATGTGCACTTGGTATTTATGCTCTCTCTAATCACTGAAGATATTTAAGATGTGTTCCAGAATCCCACCCTACAAAATTTTACGCTCATTCCCAAGGATCACTGAACTCAGAAGGAGCCTCTGAGACACAGCTTCAGCACCACAAAAAACTCTTGAAAATATTTAAAACAGACCCCAAAGCTTCTTACACATGGGTAAGCTTGGTATGCTGCCCTACAAGGCCAGCCACAACCTGAGGTATAAACACTGTGAGATTCTTTCCCCATTTCAAAATTTACCTTTTATGATAAAACCAGTCAGTAGTAAAGTTGCACATCCTACTCAGATGAAAGATAGAGCAGCACTTTTTTACTGCCACAACAGCTGCTCTTTGAACACTTCAACATACATTAACAGGATGTTATGTTCTTTCACCAAGAAATTAGGTGATTGCTTAGCTACATCCACAAATAGCTTTTTCAAATAGGAAGCTGAAAGGAAAAAAACATCCTCATTAGGAAGGTGGTAGGACAGGCACGGGACCAGCAGCCAGGAAAAACAAAATCTGGCTGGATCCTTCCAAGTCTTGTTAGTGATCCAGGTGATGGAAATCTACATAAATTTCCTCATTAGAAGAACCAGGAAGCTCAAACGCAGCACAAGGCATAAAAGCTGACAGGGATTAAATTGAAAAGCAATACTGAGAGCCCACAATTACATCACTATGAGCATATCTTAAAACAAACATGGCAGCAACAGCTACAGGCAATGTAGATGACATAACAGCTATGTTATTTTATAAAAATGTCTCCAATTTTTTCATTTAAAGGTTATGTTTGGTCTCCAATCAAAGGTTCATTATACAATAGTCAGGAGGATGCATTTCAATCACTCATTAGTCAGACTGCTCCTGTTGTTCAGCAGCATGTTTCTTGACTGGCAGCTCCCCCAACTCTCTTACAAAACAGCCATAGATACTCTTATCTCATCACTACCATGAAAGGGAGCAATGACAGGATACTGAAAAACACCGGAATATTCTTGCTTTCTTACATGTATACCAAAGGACTGAATAATTTAATACATGTGATGGTCATGTCCATTCCCCCCCGGATTTCTATAACGAGAAAGCTCAGAATATTCAGTGATTTCTTTTAAAAATTCCTTTCTGCAGTTTCACTTTAACATCTGTTGTACTTCTGTGAACATTGAGGGAGTAAGCATTTTAAGACTGACATTTATTTAAAGAGAACAAGTATCAAAATCTCTCAGAGCACAATGATTTTACTCCCCCCCAAATTATGCAAGAGTGCTTAGGAACTTATTTGTGGCTAGCATTTCCAGGATTACTACATTTCCATCAGAACTTTGTGTGTGACTAGTTTTCATCAATCTCACAGAATCAAAGGTCAGATTGGAAGGTACCACAGTGAATCACCTGTCCAAGCAGGGTAATCCCCAGAGCACATGGCACAGGATTGCATCCAGATGGTTCTGGAACATCTCCAGTGAGGGAGAATCCACACCCTCTCTGGGAAATTTGTTCTGGTGCTTGGTCCCTGCACAGTGAAGAAGTTCTTCCTCATGTTCAGGTGCAACTTCCTGGGCATCCATTTCTGCCCTTTGCTCCTTGTCCCATTGTGCTGGTTTGAAAGCAAAACCAGTGAAAGACTCCAAGTCAGAAACACAATTTAATAAGAGGAAAAGAAGAGAAATAAAAGAAAAGTAACATAAAATAAAAGTAATAGTACAAGAAAAAAAAAACACTGACAGAGTCAGAATACAACCCGACACCCTGTTAGGGTGGTAGTGGCAGTCCAGATGAGATGGTCTTGTCAAAGCAGTGATCCTGTAGAAGCATCTGGTAGCTCTTGTCTCCTCTGGGAGTCCAGTGGATAAAAGCTATCTGTGCTGTCCCAAACCCTGGATTTATCCAGGTGGGAATGTTTGGCTCCACCCCCTGGGCGGAGCATCTCACAATAGGATGATGAGTCATGCAGTGGGTCCTTGATGGCCCATTAAACAGAGATAACTCCCGGAGGGAGTTATCTATGACTCATGTGGCAAGGCATTGTTGGGCTCATTAACAGAAGATAAGGAAAACACTGCCCCACCTTGGCTCCAACGGCTCATGGGGATAGAATACATACCTTAGGCACAATTTTACATTGTAACCTAGGACACCCATTGCTGGGCACCACCGAGCAGAGCCTGGTCATTGCTCTGACCCCTCCCTGCAGGCACTGACAGACACTGATGAGGGCCCCTCTCAGTCATCTCTTCTTGAGGCTGAACAGCCCCAGCTCCCTCTGCCTTTCCTCATAAGAGGGATGCTTCGTCTCTTCATCATCTCTGTAACCTCTACTGAAGCTGCTCCATGAGCTCCCTGTGTCTCCTGTCCTGAGGAGCCCAGATCTCAACAGGTTGCAGTCTCTGCTGTATCTGATTCCCAGGTGCCTTCCTAGACACAGGCTCTCACCTGTAAAAGATGCACAATGTCTCCAAAACCAGACTGCCTTCATTCCTTGGGCACATAAGTGTCCAAAGATCTCTTTTCAAAACATTTTATAAATATGCATCAATGAAAGCAAAAATGCACAGAAATTGGCAGTAAATCCTAAACCAACTTCATGTCAAAATACCTGCAAAAATACAAATGTACTTCCCTGCCTCAGTTTACATACCAATTCTGATCATCTAGTGCAAGTCATGTAAGTCAGAGCCCTGGACCCCAGGCAAAGGTCACTCTATGAAGCATTGGACCTCTCTTCTAAAAAGAGAATTTAAGTGGTCTTTGTAGGCACAACAATGAAGAGAATTAAAAGGCTACCAAAAGGATAGATTAGCATAAAACTACATTGTCAGTATAAAAAACGTGTCACAAGATTCTGCTCACCAGAGCTCAGCAGCAGCTCTCCAGTGATTAAGCAATGTGTTCTGGCCACTAGCACCAGCTGAAATCTGTCAGTAATGTCCAGTGCAACAGTTACCTACATTATGCAAAGTATCATAAAGGTAGAATCCACATACACCTAATGACATCTTCTTTTCCTTTTAAAAAATGGCAGTAAATCTTTCCAGCTGACCTGTCAAAATTCAGGAAATGCTGTGGACAAGAGAGATCATAGTTTCTTGCCTAATGATACACTGCTCAATTTCCAAGTTCAGGCCTGAAATGTTACCTATGCAGGAACTAGAAAGAGCGATACCCATTTTTTCCTCCAAAGGATATTTCTTTTGAATAGACAAAATTAGACTATCCCCTATCGTTAGCTCTATGCCAGGTACAAGATTTTGTTCTGACACCTCCTGTAAGTTTAGCTCAGTATGAAAACAGCAGACAAACATGGTAGAAAACAAACTGCACAGTCAAAATGCAGTTTGCATTCTGACATTCATACACAGAACCCCTAACACCAGGAAAATCTGATGCATAAACACTTTCCCCAGGCTGTTACAATAACATTACAAACCACAACGTTTATGCAATGCTTTCTTCAGCTGACATTTAAAGCACTGCCTCATTTAATTTATCCTGCCCCCTCTGTATTTATACTCCTCAGAAGAATGTTTGGGTGGCTCACAACTATCAGGACTCACAGCCCTTGTAGAGAGACAGAACCCTAAAAAAATTATTTCCTAGGTTTACTGTATATAATTAAGGCTTTAAAATATGTGCCCAGCACAAAAGCCACGCAAGCAGCTGATTTTGACATACAGAGTAAGTGCTTAAATATGCAAAAGCACATTCTACACATTCACACAGAATATGTAATGTTTCAAGCCCTTATCCAATACTAACTAATTTTGTCTGTGTCATCTACACTGAATGTGTAAGCAGGATATTTCCAAACATGCTTAAATATTCTGTGAAGGAATGCAAGGGCTAGACTTACCTCTATTCCAAACTGTTAAGAGAAGTAATCCCTCCTTCTCTGTACAAAATCTGAACCACATTCAGGCTCTCCTGTGGGTAGCAGGGAAGTGCAAGCCAAACATTCCTTGCACCAGTACTTGATTATAGACCTGAACTGAAGTGTGAAATTCTGTAAACTTCCAATAAGTAGACTGAGATAAGATTGATCTTCAAGGTACACTTTTTTGTGCCACTTCTATGATGTCATTTTCTGCTGTGGCTTAACTCCAGCAGACAGGATTTAAGAATCAAGATGCAAATTTCTCCTGATCTTGCATAGACGAACTTCTCAATAACTTTAGTGGTGATACTATCTGTACAGTCTTTAGCATCAAGCTCTTCAGCTGCAGCACATATAATTGGATAATTCCTGAGAAGTCAAACATTTTTCCTTTGTCACATCCCATCCCATGCTCAAACTTTTTTTTAGAATTCTTTTCACAATTAATGTGAAGATTCTAGAGCGTAGGGGATTAGCAAGATGGGGTTTATGTATTTTATTATTTTTCCAATTTTCTTTTCATAATTGCACATTTTTGTTCGTTTTTTTCAATGGCATTTGAAGAGTCTTAATTTCTTTTAAAATATATCAGATACTGAAAAATTTGTTTTAATGCTACCTTCCAGTCCCTGTGCTATGATGAATTATATACAACTAATTGCAGTGTGGTGCCTAGTTTTCCAAAGTGGCTACTGGGAGGCATTCATTTTATTGCCAAAATAAGATTATTTCTGCTTTATTCAAACTGCAGAAGTGCAATAAAAAATATGGAAATGAATTATAAAATGCACTTTTCATTTTGTTAGGACTTGTTTTTGCTGGAAGGTTGGGGGAATGGGGACACTCATGACTTTTTTCCAGAAATGTCAGTGTCAAATTGAAGCATTGTCACTAAAAATTACTCTGCTTTTAATGCTGTGCTACAACCAAAACGCTTTGACTGCAGTAGTGTATTCTCTGCATTACATTATGAATTGTGGAACTACTATCAGGAGTCCAAGGCAACAACAGTTTTTGTTATCTAAGAAAAGCTGCTTTCAGCTGTATGGATATACTAAGTAATGTCAGTCTTCAGTAAGCAATACATTTTGGAAATATATTTAGGTGGCATAAATAAGTTCAGAGTGAATGTAAATGACTGCAGATATCCCACATTGCTTTGTTATCCTAGAAACCTGGGAAAAATGCTTTATGCTTCTGGTTGAGAGCACTGGTCTTGGCAGTTCTGCATGTTTCTCCCCTAAAACACACATGGTAAAAGACACAGATAAATGTTTTCTGCATTTTTAAATGCAAAAATGGATTTTTGTCATTTTCACAATAAGCACAATGCTTATAACCGTCCAATTTTTACTGTTGAGCACTGAATTCAGCCCCAGAAATTAAACAGATTCACCTGTGTCAGAAAGGTCTACAAGAGCAGCTTACCTTACATAAAGACAGGCTGTCTAGAAGCTCCAAGAATTTCATAAAAGAGGGGTGTGTCCCTGGCAATGGTCATAAGTGCCTCTCACTTTCTTATAGATAATGGTGCTTTTGCTCAGCGTTGCTGCCTAAGGGCAAAATCTACACACAACCTAATTCAACCCTTGTATTTCACACTTTTTGTCCTTTCCAGGTTAAAAACTACCAGCAACTGTCTAACTTAAGTCAGAGAGATACCACTGAAGTTCAAAGACATTCCAATGGTTATGATTCAGCGTTTAATACAAACCTGACCTTGAAAGTACTGGTAAAAATTTCCATTAATATCTATGGGAATTACATATGCATGCCATGGAGACCGTGAGCCTCTAAATGCTTTTATTGCATGATTTAGAATCCCCTTAAACTGAGTATCATGGTATTTTAGGGCCTAATTCCTCTCGCCTCATCCAGCCAAAACTCACATGAGGAAGAAAGGTCTGGATCCATAAAGCATACTGAATTAAAGCCCATAAAAGAAACCAATTGCTTACCAGAGCGATTAAATTCAGATATGGTTCCATAGGGAAAATAAGAAGTTTCTTTGCAAAAATTCACTGCCAATAGTAGCTAAAATTCCCTTTAGACATAGTCACACTGCTTGAAGTATTTCTAACAGACAGTGAGGGAGTCATGAAACTTAATGCTTTCTTCCCTTTTCATATGTCAGCCTCTTCCCTCCTCCCCAGCTTTTCTGGGGATTATGTTTTATTCTTTGAGACAGAGAACACAAACACGCACAAAGTATTAGACAGGTCTATTCTTTGATTTTCATCTTTTTTATAATCTTCTCCACTTCCCCACAGAAGTCCTTGTCAACAAACATTATTTTCTCTATAATACAGTTCTATTTTGCAGCCAAAGGTTTGACAAAATGTGAGAAGCATCACAATTGTGTTAAGTTTTCCCTGTATTAGTATATGATGGGCCAGCATCACTTATTGCAACACACAGTTGTGAAAGTATCTGAAAGACTGCAATTTTTCCATACAAAACAGAAGAATTGTAAACACTTCTATTTTGGCTTTAAAAGTAAAAAACCAACAATAACAAAAAAAACCCCAACAACAACAACACCCCAAAAAAACAAAACCAAAAAAACCAAAAGACAACAAAAAATTTATGAGAAAGCATCCATTTTCCTACAAATAATGTTAAACTACCATTTCTGAAGAAAATGTTTTGCTAGCAAGTAAAGTTTTACTATTGGGCACTTTTATATCAACCATTAGTATTTTATCTGTTTCTATTTTGTCCTTTTCAAACATACCTGAGTTGAAAGAAGACCTACTTAATTTTCTCTTAGAAATGGTACGTTTTCATCACCTTTCAACATTTTTTGGCCTTCAATATTATATTTGAAGTCTCTAGGAACATCTTTATCCTTTACAACATACTCTCAATGATTCATTTCCATAGAATAAAATTCTCAACATCATTTTTTTGTTACACATACAGCACAAGATGATCTTTTCATTACACACCATGGATTAATGAAATTGATTCATTATTCATCATTGCACCCATAACTAAAAGAAAAAAGAAGCCTTTTTAAGAGGTTCAATAGAACTCAAACACAAATTTTACTTCTCCTTTAGCTTCTACATCAGAACACAACACATTATTTACTGTAAAACATATTATACATCCCAACTGAATTACTCATTATTTTCCAAACTGCAATAATTCCTGAATGAATTCAGCTCATACCATCTCTGGATAGACTCAAACTGATTCAAGAGGGAAGAGAGAAGCATTCTAGATGGCATAAAATGTTCCATCCTCTCAATGCCTGAAGGGTTGGCACCACCTTTCCCTTTCTGTGAAGAAAGTCTTGGAAAACCTCACAGCACTCATTAAGTCAGCATTATCCTCAGGATTTTCTCAGTGGGAAAAAGTATTTCCACCTCAAAATTCAGCTGCTCGGAACACCATTCCTTAAAAAAGTGCTCTATTCAAATAGTTAATGCTTCTCCAGAAAGTGTGGATGCTTATTGCCTGGAAGTGTTCAAGGCCAGGGGCTTGGAGCAATCTGATCTAGTGAAAGATCTCTGCAGGTGTCTGCAGTAATACTAAAAAGTCAACAAGGAGCACAAATATTGCAAAAGGACAAAAACATATATCAGTGTTCAGGAAGAAAAAAGAAAGGTATGTTTTCATTACCCTTCTACCTTGAAGGACTGATACACTCAGATTTTGCTCGACACCTTCCCTCTAAGGAGCCACAGAAACTTATGAACTTCACAGAAATGATGTATCTCAAAATCCTGCAAGGCAACTGGTAGATACTAGCTGAGGCATCTGATGATTCAAAAGCCTTATTCTCAGGAAAGGAAAAAACAAAACAGAAAACCCCCAAGCATTGCTCAGATCATAAAGAGAAGCCAGAAAATTCCAAATGGGAAACAATCTTCAAATGAGCATACATTCCTTTATATTATGTTGTTAATATAAAAGCATGTTCCACATGAGCTTTCTGTGGTACGTATATCACTCCTTTAGAGCCACACCAAACTGGGGAGTATGGTGATACTAAGAGAACATTTTAATTTAGGAACATTTAATTTAGGAACATTTAATTTAGGAACAATAACCGGGAACAAAATTTTATGTTTTATCCAGTCAATTGTCATTAATAAACAAATGGAGGCTTAGTGCAAAACAGTACTTAGCTCTTTTTGTAACTGGGTCTCCTATTTGATCTATCACAGCAGAAGGTTGGCAGCGAACTGCCGGCAATCAGTGTGAACTCTTAACAATGCCAAAACCCTGCAGCTGACTCTTTATGCCTCTTGATGGCCAGAAGTTACCTTTCCAAAGCTTAAAATGCTTACTTTGTGTAATTAATAATTTGTAATCAGTGGATACTAAGGCATAGGTATTGCCACTTTTGCTGAAGGCTCTACCAGAAGGAAAAAGCCTTTGTCTGTCCTAGTGTCTCTCCTGTAGATCACTCTGTACAATTATTCCTTGGCAGCTGAAATCATTACAGCAAATACAAAACACATCCCCACCCCTGTCAGCAGCACACACCTGTGGGGCTACATTACCCAACTGCTAGTTCCACCAGGCTGTCCAAATCCTTCTCCATAGGGCTGTTATCCATCCATCCATCCATCCATCCATCCATCCATCCATCCATCCATCCATCCACCCATCCATCTCCCAGTCTGTATAATGCGGATCGCTCCAGCTCATGTGCAGGACATTGCACTTGACCTTGTTGGATCTCCTGAGGCTGACATGGGACCATTTCTCAAGCCTGTTAAAATCCTGCTGGATGGAATCCCTTCCCTCCAGGGTAACCATCATGCAATTTCATGTCATTCACAAACTGAGTGAGTTTTCAATCTAATTGTCTGCGTCCCCAAAAAAGATTACAAAGGTAGAGGAAAGTCCCCTCGGACTGAGGGAATGATGTCTTCAGACAAGAATGAAGAAATTCTGGAGAGGGAAGAGCAGCATGCCAGGAGATAGAATTTCAGAATATGCTATAAAAACAAAAAAAAAATTGAATATGCAGTGAGCATGGCTGATCAGAAAATTAAACTGTTGGGATTAATGGCTGAATTCCTACGGCTGCTGGCCATCCTAATACATTGTTCCTGGTATGACACGCCTTGTGGGCTTGTCTCCAGGTTGTGATCATTCCTAACATTTGCTCCATGGAAAGAGGTAAAAGGCTAAAATCAGAGACATCTGCTGCAGTCATGGAGTGCTCTGTTTGCTAAATCCAACTACAGGAAAAGCCTGTAACAGCTCAGCTGTTCTCTTTCTGTCATAATTAGGAAATACAACTTGGTTTCACGGAAGAAGAAAACAAGGACAGTGTGAGACAACAAAATGCAAGGCTCCAATAAGGGCTAAGTTCAGGAAGTTTTGGTTTCTTTTTTTCCAAATAACAGGTTACATGGTGGGAAAAAAAGCATGTCAATATGTTTCACTTTAATTTTTTGAAAAAAGGCAAACTTGAATTGGTATGATTATCTCTGACCTTAAAAGTTGATGGTACTTTTGGTCTTATTTTACTAAATTCATTTATCTATGGACCTCTTTCACTATGTGATTATGACAGAAAGGAACCCCACATTCTCCAACTTGGAGCCAATATTTTCCCCTCCTTCCAGGTGTATTCTGTCATTCCAAAAAACGAAAAAAAAAGCTAAACCAGGTCTTCAGTGTAGTATCATATATAAAATAATAATTTAAAAAAAGTACTTAGCCATAATAAAATTCCAAAGCAAATTTATAAAAGAAACCTACAAGTCAGTTTGAATTATTTTTCTTTTATACCAAGAGCCTTATTGGTAGCACACACAATGAAGCTTTTACCAGGGTGTATTTCCATCACTTTCCTTCAAACAGGGAAAACATTTTTTTTTCCTGTGCTTTTTGACTTCTCTTCTACTTTTCCTTCTGTCTCTTAATACTCATTTTAAATAGAAGCAGGCCTACTCTTAAATTTACCTGATGGGAAACAAGGTGTTAATTAAAACACAGAAACAATCACTTGTCAGGGGAATGGGAGAGAACTCAAGCACACATATAAACACTTGAAACTCAAGTTCTCTGTTGGGAGCAAGAGCTCTCAACCTGAACCTGGGAGAAAGGACATGCTGTTCCTCCAGATGTTCAATTAAGCATCACACACTGAGGCAGGAAAATTAGATAGGAGATGATCTCTCTCTAAGTAAATGAGTTCAGATGATGAGACCTTTGCTTCTCTTGATAGAATGAAAGAAATCCTAAGGGAAGCTTTCAAAAAGTTTTTAGGAATTTCCAAGTGCTCCAGATTACAGAAGCAAAAGTAAACAGACAGTCAAGAAAAACAAACAAACAAACAAACAGGAAATAAAACAAAACACAAACAAACAAAACCCCAAACAAAACAAAAAACAACTGTTTCTACCTTTTAATACTGAAAGGTCCTAATACCCCAGTTCCTTCTGGGGCTGAACTATTGAGTAGATTATTAAAGGTTAAAGTAATCCCCACAACCAGAAGACACTGTTTCCTGTACTGTTGGGAAGGAAAAGTTATAAAAGTATTGAAAACTCTAAAGTCAGATGATTTCAGTGAGACTGGTCTCTGAACAGCATCCACAGATACTTTACAAATACAAACAAAACCAAATCCACTCTCAAAAACACCAGTGGTTTCATTGTGAAAAAAAAGAAAAAGTAAAGAACCCCCGCCCAAATCCTACACCCCCCCAAAAAAAGAAAAAAAAATCAACCCCCTCAAACTACACAAAACAAAACAAAACAAAATTTCAACATTATAGCAATCAATGTCATTCTGAGAATAGAAAACAAGAACAATAGCTGCCAAAACCATGTGTCTTATAATTGCATCGTAAGTTTCCTAGAAATTCCAAATAAACAACAAAACATATATGGAAAATGTTATTGTAGATGGCAGTTAGCCACCTGACAGACTTCAGGCGAAATATAGTCTTCTTTAGCAAATTAAAAAAAAAAAACAAACATTGAAAACTAAAAGATAAGAGATGAGACAATGGCACAACCTACTCAGTTTTAGTTTCTTTAAACTGAATTTGCAGGGTTTCTCCCCACTTTCCCTGTGAATCAGGATTAAGATGCTTTTCAGACATGATTGCAATAAATTAAAATTTGTGCATTCCCTCCATGCTAGGAGGGAATGTCACACTCAAAATCTCAATATGGGTAAAAGTGAGCATGCTACACATGTGAAGCCAAGAATTTATTAGCAGCCTAGTGAATGTTTTGATATTCAGTTGGGCCAAATAATCACATACAGAAAATTTGCAATGATTAAATGTTACATGTACAATGTGCAAAGTTACAATGATGAAATGTATACTTATGTATGCTCGCGTTCCCCAACGCCCTGGGGGTCCAATGGCGTTCCCCAAGCAGAGAGTTGCAGAATGTCAGGGACATATCAACATCCTCAGCTCTCTCTGAGGCAAGTGGAATACTGGCAGTGGCATTACTTGTCAGACCAGTTCAGAGTTCTTTACATATATTTGTATACTATGGCCTGCTCCCTTCTCCCTGGGAAGAGGTGAGAGCTCCCCTGCAGCCACCCAACATCCCCGGGGCTGTCAGCCCCTTCTGCAGTGGCATTCCCAGAGCTGGACTAAGACAGTCTGAGCAACGGGAACCCAGCTCAGGCCTCTCAGGGCAAAGGCAGTCCAGAAACCCCCGGGACACAGCACAGCCCAATTCCTGCCCTGACAGCATTTACATGTTAACATGATTTTGCTCTTTCCAGGTACGTGTAGCTACCTACTTTAGTAGTTTTATTCTCCAGCTGCTCTCCAGCATGATACATCCGCTAAATAAAGAGATTGGCACCATTTGGAATTTATGCTAGACATGGCTAGCTGGGGAGCTTTAATTCATATATCACTTTCTGAACTCATTTCAGCGCCAGACTTTTAAGGTTACTCAGGATTATCCATCTCTCACTTTCAGCCAGTTCAGTAAGAGTCTTAATCAGGGTAAGATTCATTTGCTTCAATAGGATTTACTGCTTAAATTAGGCAGATGCTTAAGACTCTAATTCAGCAAGGTGTTTAATCATTACAGCCTGCCTGTCAAAACAGTAACCCCAATGGAAACAGTGATTTAACACCTATTTAAACTCTTAAATATATATTCATTTTTTAATATATTTTAGTACTTTGCAGAATATACAAAAACATAAGCACATGCTTGAACTCACATACTACATGCTTTGATGCATGGATTTCATATTCTTCAAAATACCACATTAACAAGTTAGGAGAAGGATTTACAAACTCTTCTGTCCTCTTTCCTGATAGTCTCACCAGGAAATCTATTATGCCTATATACAGAACCTTCAGTTAAAGGGGAAAAAAAATCCTACATTTTTATTAGTAATAGAAGAGTTATTTGATTAGCATTTTGGCAAAGAATAAGAGCCCTTTACTTGTTATGTGGGTGTTCATAAAATAGGTGAAAATGAAAACTTGGAAAGGCTATAAAATGTTATTACCATGATGAACTTACTTGAACAGAGATGAAAGTCAGCTCAAAGTTATCAAAACTTTGAAGAACTGCAGTACTATACAAATATCTCTTTTTAATTAAAGGATTTTTAGGGGGAGAAAAATTACTATTCAATCAGTATTTATCATAGCCCTCATGATAAAAGTTTTAAAATCTTTTCTTGAAATACTTTTATTTAGTGTTACTATGTGGGGAAAAGGACTGATCAACAGGCTTCTGGGCATCCATTCTTCCTTCTGTTTTGTTTGTTAGTATGAGTGCTCAACTGCTACTGGACATGAGACCAAAGCATATCACTGCATATAAACTCCAGGTCCAAAAAAAATTGTATATAAAATGTATTAATTATTTGTTTATGAGATAACATAGAATCATTCCAACATAGGGAAAAGGGTACAGGAGTACTCTTAGTCATGTTTTGCATGCCTTTCTGAACTTGACTTGAGCAGTTTCCTAAATGGAGATAATCTCCCAAACTGGACGTGAAGGCAGAAGGACTTGCTTCAATAAACAAGCCTCAGCAGTCTAACAAGACTAAACCTAACAAGATAAAAGTCGCTCAAGGTAATAATATAATTATTTGGAATCCAATAACCTGATAGTTCATTTACTTTTTTAGAGATACTGCCAGGTTGAGATCAAGGAATACAAAGTAGCTACTTTCAAAGTAAACAAAATACAAGGCTGGAACAGTCTCCGGGTGTTCTGGGTTGACGGTGCCTCTATCCCATATCAGTGGACTGTTTTTGTTATGTCTAGCAGCGCTGTTTTGCTCACGGGGCTTTTGCTGCCCGAGCAGAGCTGCTTCTGGGCTGCCGCTGCTTCAGCTGCTGCTGCTGCTTAGCTTTGGCTGCTTCAGCCTCTTCTGCTGCTTGGCTTCTGCTGCCTCGGCCGCTCCTGCTGCTGCTGCTGCTGCCTCTGCTGCTGCCGCTGCTGCTGCTGCCGCTCCTGCTGCCTGCTCTCCGTTTTTTTTCTTTCCCCTTCTTTTTTTCCCTTCCCACCCCCCCCCGCCCCCGCCCAAGACAGGACCGGCTCTGGAACTAATCTGACCCGAGACGTCTGAGAAGACCCAGAGCCTGCCAAAGAAGCTTGGAGCCCTCCCCCTGAGTAAACCTGCGCCTTTCATTCCACTCGGGGTGGGGAGAATTTTCTTTTTCAATAAAATCGGTTTTTTCCACTTTTTCCTCCTCCAAAGAATTTCCTTCCCAACCCCGGGCTGGGGGGGAGGGGTGGTGGAGGTTTGTTTGAGGGGACTCCCTTTTAGAGATTCTCCCCTTAATTTATCCTAAACCAATACACTTTTTGGTGCGTTGGCCTGGGAAACGAACCCAAGAAAGTGGAAAAAACTTTAATAATAATATTGGTGGGTCTGATTGTTTTGTGGGTGTATCGGGATGGTTTTTTCTGAACTCATAATGTCATTCGGGGTGAAAGCCTGCCAATATTTCTGGTCCCTAGGGTTTTTTGAGGTGTTACTACCTTTGTGGTACCTAGGGCTATTTCCTTACCCTGAAATAGCTCTGGTATTGCTCCTAATACGTAGTTTGTGTAGCCGTGGGGCACTAGTCAGAATATTCATTGGGCTAGGCTTGTTTGTAATGATTTACAGGAAGGCTGTAAATACACTTGATGGTTCGTTGTTATGGTTAGGCACTCAGTTTGTGAGAAGAGAAGCAGGGGCAGAGTTCTTTCAGCCTCTGTTTTCCCTCTTCTCCTCAGAATTGTTTATATCTCTATTAGAGAATGTTCAGTTCTCTCTGAGTGTTAAGGAAACCATCTTTCTGGCATTTAATTTAGTAAGCTTCCTCTATACTGTCTGCAGTTTATGTAAATTGAAAGCTGAGATTTCCAAAGGAGCTAATGAGACCTCTGATGTAAGGGAAAAGCCAAGTAGAAGAAATCTTGATTGCAGTGGAAAATGGGAAGACATGGGCCAAATTTTAAAAGAATTCTCTGATCCTATAGCCTGGGACTTCCCATCTGAACAAATTCAGAACCCGGCTGAGGTGGCCAAGTATTTGAGAGAGAAGTGTTATGGTAATACTAAAGAGAAAAGGATTATTGCAGTGAGCTGGGCCTTGGCATATCTTTATCGTACACTGCTAGATACTGTAGGGCAGCAGATGGAGGCAGGGGGGCAGGAATGTAAATCAACAGCTACCCCAGTCGCTAAGTCTGCAGCCAGCACCCCAGTTGTGAAGCCAGCAGCTAAGCTAGAACCTGAGCCTGAGTTAGCAGCTAAACCTGACAGTAAGCCTAAGCCCCTGGCAGTTGCTCCAGCAAAGAAGCATACGCACAAAACCGACCGACCAGTGGACGATGATGACCCAGGAGAAGGACCTTCACCAAGATCCGAAGCCAAAGCATCTGGCACAGGATCAGAAGCCAACACTGATTCCTTTTCCCTGAAGGACCTTCGGGGCCTAAGAAAGGATTACAGGCGACAACCTGATGAACCTATCGTTAGTTGGCTAGTCCGTCTTTGGGATGCCGCAGGAGAGGCTACAATTCTGGATGGCACTGAAGCGAGACATTTGGGATCCCTGTCACTTGATCCAGTCATTGACCAAGAGATGATGAGAGAGGCTAATCCACGCAGCCTCTGGGTACGGGTCCTAGGAAGTGTGGCAGAAAGATACCTGTGTGCAGATGATCTTTATATGCAGCAAACCCCATGGAAGACCATAGAACAAGGGATTCAACGCTTGAGGGAAATGGCAGTGGCAGAGATGATCTTTTCCGATGACATAAATATTAGGAACCCAGACTTGGTACCGTGTACGTCTGTGATGTGGCGAAAACTTATACGGCTTGGGCCATTAGAATATGCTTCTGCCTTAGCAGTAATGAAGCGGGAGGACACAGGGGAGACTGTACTTGATATGGCAAAGAAGCTCCGAGCATATGCAGATGCTGTGCATGGCCCAACACATGCCAGAATCGCAGCAGTGGAAACACGTCTCCAGAAATTAGAAGATAAGCTGGAGGAGAATCATAAGAAACTTAGGGAGGAGATTAGAGAGGACCTTCTCCAAATCTCAGTAGTGCAAATTAGAGGCCCTGGTATCCAACGCAGGCGCACCTTTGATGGGGAGAGGAAGTACACCCCATGAGCTGAGTTGTGGTTTTTCCTGCGTGAATCTGGAGAGAACATGAGGAGATGGGACGGAAAATCTACTGCTGCTTTGGCACAACGGGTGCGTGAATTGAAGGAAGGCAAGACTCAGAGAGGAAGTTCCACTAGAAGGGAAGCAGCCCCAGTTGCCTGTAGCCGAACTGCTAAGTGTGATGATGATGACATGTCCGAGCCCCTTGAAGGAACTTCTAAGACATATGCCCAAGGAAAGAAGGATAACCAGGCTTAGAGGGGCCCTGCCTCTAGCCAGGTAGAGGCTAGGGAGAATCGTGGTTTTTTGGACGGTGTGGATTCGTTGGCCTGGCACATCGGAACCAGAAGAATATGAGGCTTTGGTTGATACAGGTGCGCAGTGTACATTAATTCCATCAAGACATGTAGGGGTAGAGTCTGTCTCTATCGCTGGCGTGACGGGGGGATTACAAGATTTTACTTTGGTAGAAGCAGAAGTGAGCCTGACGGGAAGTGAGTGGAGGAAACACCCCATTGTGACTGGCCCAGAGGCCCCATGCATTTTGGGCATAGATTACCTCCAAAGTGGGTATTTCGAAGACCCAAAGGCACTCAGGTGGGCATTTGGGGTGGCAGCTGTAGTGACAGAGGGCATCCAGCAACTGAATCCCCTGCCTGGACTGTCCGAGGATCCATCTACAGTAGGACTTCTGAAGGGGGAAGAGCAACAGGTGTCCATTGCCACTTCGGTAGTGCACCGCCGGCAGTATAGAACGACTCGAGATGCTGTGAACCCCATCCATAAGTTGATCCGTGAGCTGGAGAGCCAAAGGGTGGTCAGTAAAACCCACTCACCCTTCAACAGTCCCATTTGGCCTGTGCGTAAGTCTGAAGGAGAATGGAGATTGACTGTGGACTATCGTGCATTGAATGAAGTGACACCACCACTGAGCGCTGCCGTGCCGGACATGTTGGAGCTCCAGTATGAGCTGGAGTCCAAGGCAGCGAGGTGGTATGCCACTATTGACGTTGCCAATGCATTTTTCTCCATTCCTTTGGCAACCGAATGCAGACCCCAGTTTGCCTTCACATGGAGGGGGGTGCAGTACACCTGGAACCGATTGCCCCAGGGGTGGAAGCACAGTCCCACCATCTACCATGGACTGATCCAGGCTGCACTGGAGAAGGGTGAGGCTCCGGAACATCTACAGTATATTGATGACATCATTGTGTGGGGAAACACGGCAGTGGAAGTCTTTGAGAAAGGACAGAAGATCATCCAGATTCTCCTGGAAGCTGGCTTTGCCATCAAGAAGAGCAAGGTCAAAGGGCCTGCCTGAGAGATCCAGTTCCTGGGAGTAAAATGGCAAGATGGACGGTGTCAGATTCCCACTGAGGTCATCAATAAGATCACCGCCATGTCCCCACCGACCAACAAAAAAGAAACACAGGCTTTCCTAGGCGCCATAGGCTTTTGGAGGATGCACATCCCTGAGTATAGCCAGATTGTGAGCCCTCTGTACCTGGTTACCCGCAAGAAGAACGATTTCCACTGGGGTCCAGAACAGCAACACGCCTTTGCCCAGATCAAGCAGGAAATCGCTCATGCGGTGGCCCTTGGCCCAGTCAGGACAGGACCAGAGGTAAAGAACGTGCTTTACTCTGCAGCTGGGAGCCATGGTCCGTCCTGGAGCCTTTGGCAGAAGGTGCCAAGTGAAACTCGAGGCCGGCCACTGGGATTCTGGAGCCGAAGCTACAGAGGGTCTGAAGCTAATTAAACTCCCACAGAGAAAGAAATCTTGGCCGCCTATGAAGGAGTTCAAGCTGCCTCAGAGGTGATTGGCACGGAAGCACAGCTCCTCCTGGCACCCCGACTACCGGTGCTGGGATGGATGTTTAAGGGAAAGGCTCCCTCCACCCATCACGCCACTGATGCCACATGGAGCAAATGGATTGCCCTCATCACTCAGCGCGCCCGTATTGGAAACCCGAATTGCCCTGGGATTCTGGAAGTGATCACCAACTGGCCAGAAGCTGAGAACTTCAGTCTCACCGAGGAAGAAGAACAAGAGCAGGTAACCCGGGCTGAAGAAGCTCCACCATATAACCAACTGCCAGCAGAAGAAGCATGCTACGCTCTTTTCACTGATGGTTCCTGCCGCATCGTAGGGGTGAACTGGAAGTGGAAAGCAGCCGTATGGAGCCCCACGAGACAAGTTGTACAAGCCACTGAAGGAGAAGGTGGGTCAAGCCAGCTTGCCGAACTCAAAGCTATTCAATTGGCCCTGGACATTGCTGAAAGAGAGAAGTGGCCAAAGCTCTACCTCTACACCGATTCGTGGATGGTAGCTAATGCTCTGTGGGGCTGGCTGGAAAGGTGGAGAAAGGCTAACTGGCAGCGTAGGGGAAAACCAATCTGGGCTGCTGATGAGTGGAAGGACATTGCCACCAGAGTAGGGAAACTACATGTGAAGGTCCGTCATGTAGATGCCCATGTCCCCAAGAGTCGGGCTAATGAGGAACACCAGAACAACGAGCGAGTAGATCAGGCTGCAAAGATAGAGGTGTCTAAGATAGACTTAGATTGGCAGCACAAAGGGGAGTTGTTCCTAGCTCGGTGGGCCCATGATGCCTCAGGTCATCAGGGCAGAGATGCCACCTATAAGTGGGCACGAGACCGAGGGGTGGATCTAACCATGGACAGCATTTCTCAAGTTATCCGAGACTGTGAGACGTGCGCTGCCATTAAGCAGGCCAAGCGGATGAAGCCCCTCTGGTATGGAGGGCGCTGGTCTGAGTACAAGTATGGCGAGGCCTGGCAGATTGATTACATCGCGCTGCCTCAAACGCGCCAAGGCAAGCGCCATGTGCTGACCGTGGTAGAAGCCACCACGGGATGGTTGGAAACCTACCCTGTGTCTCATGCTACAGCCTGCAACACCATCCTGGGCCTTGAAAAGCAGGTCCTTTGGAGGCATGGTACGCCCGAGAGAATTGAGTCAGACAATGGGACTCATTTTAAAAATAATCTTATTAAAACCTGGGCTAGGGAGCAGGGCATTGAGTGGGTGTACCATATCCCCTACCATGCACCAGCTGCAGGTAAAGTGGAGAGGTACAATGGGTTGTTAAAAACCACCCTGAAAGCATTGGGTGGGGGGTCCTTAAAGAACTGGGAGCAGCATTTAGCAAAGGCCACCTGGTTAGTCAACACCCGAGGTTCTACCAACCGAGCGGGTCCTGCTCAGTCTCAGCTCTGTAATGTAGTAGATGGAGATAAAGTCCCAGTGGCCCATGTTAGAGGTTTGTTGGCAAAGACAGTGTGGATCAACCCTACCTCGAGCACAGGCAAACCCATCCGTGGAATTGTCTCTGCTCAAGGACCGGGTTATACCTGGTGGATAATGCAGAAAGATGGAACAACACGATGTGTACCTCAGGGAGATCTGAATGTGGGGTAAGACTCATATGTCAGAAAGAAACGTATAAGTGTCAAAGGTCTGAGCAAGTAAAACGGATGGAAATGTGTAAGTGTCTAAGGTTTGAATAAGTGAGATGAAAGTTTTATTGTGTGTCCACTATATGGGATAAGGGGTGGAATGTTCTGGGTTGACAGTGCCTCTATCCCATATCAGTGGACTGTTTTTGTTATGTCTAGCAGCGCTGTTTTGCTCACGGGGCTTTTGCTGCCCGAGCAGAGCTGCTTCTGGGCTGTCGCTGCTTCAGCTGCTGCTGCTGCTTAGCTTTGGCTGCTTCAGCCTCTTCTGCTGCTTGGCTTCTGCTGCCTCGGCCGCTCCTGCTGCTGCTGCTGCTGCCTCTGCTGCTGCCGCTCCTGCTGCCTGCTCTCCGTTTTTTTTCTTTCCCCTTCTTTTTTTCCCTTACCCCCCCCCAAGACAGGACCACCTCTGGAACTGATCTGACCCGAGACGTCTGAGAAGACCCGAAGCCTGCCAAAGAAGCTTGGAGCCCTCCCCCTGAGTAAACCTGCGCCTTTCATTCCACTCGGGGTGGGGAGAATTTTCTTTTTCAATAAAATCGGTTTTTTCCACTTTTTCCTCCTCCAAAGAATTTCCTTCCCAGCCCCGGGCTGGGGGGGAGGGGTGGTGGAGGTTTGTTTGAGGGGACTCCCTTTTAGAGATTCTCCCCCTAATTTATCCTAAACCAATACACCGGGGCACAGTGGACTACTCTTCGGTCCCTGCTGGTGACAGAAGCGGCTGCTGCTGGGGCTTTTCTTCTCCTCTCCTGCTGCTGCTGTTCTCAGTTTTAGACACAGCCAAGCTGCGCTCTCAGGGGGCCCAGGCCGGGCCTGGCCAGGGGCAGCGGGGCCTGGGCTGAGCCCGGCCAGGCTCTGTGCTGCTCGATGTTACCTGTGATCCAGCTGGAAGAAAAGAGAGAGCTCTTCTCCACACTCTCGGCTTATATGAGTATTACCCAAAAGTCGTAACTTACTTTTGAATGGTCAAACTATCTGCCAATTAAATAAAAATGATTTTTGATTGGACCATTCTTAACCCATGACAATATCCACCCTTCGACTTTTGCGGAATACTTATACAAACTTATTATTAAAATTACATACAACTCTCATTTACTAAAACAAATTATTCTACTCTATGATAATTCACCATAATTCTACTTAACATACTAATTTTTGCTCTGCTTTTATATTTTCTTAGTTAATTTATTTTACTTCTGCCTGGCATTTCTACTAGATAATGTGATCGGTTTTAGTTTTTTTTTTCCCGGCCAACGCACCAAATTAAATGTGATGGTTTCATCACATTCTATATTTCATTTGACTGGGAGAATATAAAAGCGAAACAGGCTCATCTTTAAATTACAAAGATAGTTTATTTACACACACTGAAAGGATGAAAATAGGAGGAAAAAAAAACAACAAATGGAACCTTCAAAACATCTTTCCTTCCCTCTCCAAGTTTTCACTTTTCTACACTCAACATAAAAAGACATAACTTGCAACCTTAGCCAGTTTTACTATTTTAAGATAATCTTTTATTAATTCTTTAGGAAAGCAGCCTTTCCGTTTCAATAGAGACTTTGTCCACAAGGACTTCAAAGAGCTCAATCTTACCCACTTACAGTATTCTCAATACTGAACACGTGGGCCTTGTATTCAAATACACTGCAACATTGGGGTGTCGCCTTTTAAAGGTGTCTCATCTAAGGCAAAGGGTTTTTCTTCATTAAATCAATTTTACTCAGTCCATCACACAATACCTTTGCTCAAAAATCTACACATAAAACAATCACCTCTCCAAATTGCACATCTTTCCATGGTTTAAAGGAACAACCCAGTTTAGTCTCTATGTTCTAGAGAAGTCTAGCTAGAATTTTCAGCCACTCCTCCTCCTCTACTTTAAAATCTTTTTCACTCTCTTTCCACTGACTTCAGCTTCATGTTGTGTCTCCTTATGGTCTAATCACTGTATCTGTCCTTCGTTCAGAGAAAGGCCGGTGCTCAGAAGAAATCCATTTGCTAGCAGAGAAAGAGTTAAACTTGTCAGGCTTGTCGGGCTGCTCACGTGATCTTGTTGCAGCGGGAATTAAAAAAGTCTGAAGGCCGCGCTGTTCTTTTCGGCCTGAAAGAGGGGGGGAGAAGCATTCTGCAGCTGCTAGGGCTTCTCTCCCCCTTCCCCGCTGCTGCTGCTGTTCCCGGGGGCCACGCCTGGGTGGGGGGGGGTGGGGGAGGCGACAGTGGACCACTCCTCGGTCCCTGCTGGTGACAGAAGCGGCTGCTGCTGGGGCTTTTCTTCTCCTCTCCCGCTGCTGCTGTTCTCAGTTTTAGACACAGCCAAGCTGCGCTCTCAGGAGGCCCAGGCCGGGCCTGGCCAGGGGCAGCGGGGCCTGGGCCGAGCCCGGCCAGGCTCTGTGCTGCTCGATGTTACCTGTGATCCAGCTGGAAGAAAAGAGAGAGCTCTTCTCCACACTCTCAGCTTATATGAGTATTACCCAAAAGTCGTAACCTACTTTTGAATGGTCAAACTATCTGCCAATTAAATAAAAATGATTTTTGATTGGACCATTCTTAACCCATGACAGCACCTTAGTTAAGAAGTAGATCTACATGCAGTGAAACCTCCTTTTATATATCTTTTTTATCTAACTTTATTAAAACAGTTGAGTACCATATAGTCCATAGGAGCAAAGTTTGGGGTTTTTTTCCATTCATATCCTACAATAAATATGACTGAAGATACAATTTAAAAATGAGGACTACTTTTCAAAGTTACCTAAGCAGGAATTTACACAAATTCAATTTTTGAGAAGAAAATGATCAGAAGAGCAACAACAAAGATAAACTGCCTCCTTAATGGCAGGTCTGAAGATGTATATTTTCTGTAACAACACAAGTATATATATTTATCAGAATACAACACGACAACAAATAGTACCTATTACCTGGCACCTTGGAATTACCATTTTACTTTCCAGTAAAATTCCTGCTGGGATACCATACGTCACTAGTATCTAGACTTGTATCAACTACTTTCTTAAGGACAAATGAAAGCAGAGGTTCCTTTCCTTGTAAAACCACAAGCAATTTAAAAAGTATCCAGCTCACAGATTTTTTAACTTGAATTCAAAAGAATAAGAATGAATGGATGGAGACATACCAAGAAAATGCAAATTTCTTCTTGTGAAAACCAGGCTCTTAATAAGTAGATTTTTTTTTTTTTTCTTTTTTTAAATCATATTTTGAGGCATGTGTGAGTAGTATCTAACAAAACGGGGCCAGGTAGTACAGCTTCCCAAGCCTCCATGCTCCAAGCACAGGAAAATGGCAATAGTAAAGTTTTTTTTTTGTTTTGACTCTTCCAAAGACTTGAATTAAAGCAGGAAGTTTGAAACTACCACCTTAAACACAAGAGGTAAGGGAAGAATTCTTCTAAATTAATTTACATCTCAGTTTTTATTGAAAAAGAATGCTGAAGCCTGCCAGGAAAAGCCCAAATTTATTTTTGTTTATGCATGCAAATGAACCCTGACAGGTATAATTCATAGTCAGTTTGTAATTTATGCCTCATCCTGTAGAGAGTGGTCAATTAAGAGTTTTAATATTAAGTCAGCAAAGAAGGAGATATAGCACATTTTTAAGTATGTGCAGATGTGTTTATGTTTTGATACTTAACCAATAATTGCACAAGTAGCAAACCCATGAATGGATGGAGACATACATAAAAGAAAATACAGTATTTATTCTTGTGAAAACTGGGCTCCTAATATGCAGACATTTTTTAAAATCATTTTTTGGGGCATGTTTAAGCAACATTTAACGCAATTCATTTTATTCTTTGGGAATACACACATTTGCTACTCATCTCCATCAAAATCAAGGTAGAGAATAGCAGGACTAAGGCCATGATCAATGAAGTAGTTTTCTTCGGGCTTCCATTTTATCTGCAGATGCAGCGTTGTAATAAATCGCCTCATCTACAACCAAGATGATCCCACAAATGTTAAAATATCTCCATTAAATTTATGAATTTTAAACAGCAAAGGTATAGAATATTTTTCATGTTTATGGCATCTTTATGTTTCTTTGAAACTACGTGAAAGTTTCTTGTACTTTGAACATTTTACATTGGCATACTATTGAATTTTATTGAAATAATATATCTCCTATTCAGGTACAACCTTTTAGTCCGCTTCCTTTAAGAATGATTCACAGAGGTCTGAGGTTCAGTCACAGCACACTTCAAGAAGAAATCTATTTCTCTCAGATGTTCTCAGAGTCCAAGCCTAGTTGTGCAGACTTACTTATTTTCAGCCTTGGCAGGCATTTAAATCTCACTACTACTTTTGGTTGAACAAACTACTGCATATCCAAGAAGAGGCTGGGGGAAGAGGAAAGAAAGAGGGAAGAAAACACCTAAAATTGTATCATCTCCGTAGAGCCAAAATACATTATAACCTCATCTGAATGAGACTGTGATAGCAAGCCTGTCCATGGTAGGTAACTCGTCTTCCCTAATCAGCATTCCTCAATTTGACACTAATGTACTCTAACAAGGACGGCCAGAAGTTGTGTAAAAATAAAGAGAGATTTGGCAAAGAGCTGAAGTTGTCAATACTTACAAGTAACTCAAGGTCACCGTGTCAAATAACTCACTTCAGCTTGTTCAGAACTGCAAATTGACATGAGAAGACAGTTTTTCAGAGCCCTGTCTCTGCCTGCTGTAAGACAGATTCCAGGCAGATTTCAAATTGGTTGTTTTGAAATTTAAACACTGAAGCAGCACAGTTTCATCACCTCTATCATTTCTGCCTGTGGGTAAATTAAATTGAAGGCTTCCAAGAAAAGCTTCATTCAAAGCTAACATGAGTGTGTGTTGTGCCACATAAACAGGACTTGGAAAAGTATATCTGCTACATCACTATGAATCATAAATGAAAGAGGAAGATTAAAAGTATAGAAGATGGATACTGAATGTCAGGGATGAAACAACAATGTAATTTTAGTCTGAAGACATGAGAAAGATGCAAGTGGTAGAAATTTCGGTGTTGTATTACTTTTAATTACACAATAACAAAGGAGGTTCCAGGTGGAACTTGTATATGGTTGTTCATGAGGCAGAACTGGATATAATATGATTTAGATTAGATTTAAAATTAGAAAGAAACTGGTTCATTGAAATAAACTACAATAGAGGAAAGAACGAGATAAGGTAAGAGCTGAAAAGAAAAATAGCATAGAGTAACAAAGGAAACTTGTGTGTAAACTGAGTAATGCCTCTCTTAGTATATGAATTAAATATTATGTTAAAATCAAAACTATTTATAAGGATACAGACTCTATTAAACTAGCATTATTAAGAATAATTTCTAAAAGTTATTATGGTCATTATGGCCCTATGGAAAGTTTAAACCTTAAACAGAGAGTTTTATTACTGCGATGATATTCCTGTCCTAAACAACTGTATATGTGTGATATATATTTCACTGTTTTTTATTTAAGTTTTTAGTCAAACCATGAAAACATTCAAAGCTCCTAAAAATGCCAGGTAAATGACTGAGTGGGGAATGGGGGTTCACACCAACATGCTGCTGATTTTGCCATTGAAAATTCTACTGTATATATTGACAGCTTCAAACACAGAAAAAAAAAAATGCAAATATCTGAGGAAAAAAAAGGTGAGTTTTGTATTACACACTTTAAAAGTGACAAGCCCAGGCTGTCACTATCCCATTAAAGAACAATATCTTCCACATTTGACAGGAAAAAGTACTGTATCTCTGTGCCTTATAGATGAAAACATGTTACTAGATTCAGGAACTTGGGACCTCCTGATGCATTTGATGGAGTTAATACCAGCTGTTTCATTGAAACAAGCATTTTGGAATTAAAAAAAAAAAATCCCACCATATTATAACAAGTATTTGCAGCTATTTTGCAACATAATAATAAATGAAGCAACAAACAAAGCTGGTTTTAAACACAAAAATAATTTGTAAAGAGATATTTTAAATAATATTTCTAAAGATTATTTTTCTTTCTAAAAAGCTGTTATTTCTAAATACAGAAAGAAGAAACCCCAACATAACCTACCCGCTCTTATGTTGGAAAAAGAAACCAAACCATATGCACAGCTAAAAAAGGCCATTCAAATCAAATTTTTCTGCTTATTGTTTTATATATAATTTTTGGTATGTTTTCCAAAATGTCTAGTGGTTAAAAAAGAAAACATTTTTATATTGTAAATCATCTTTAATCTTATTCTCTGTTTGTACTATCCAGCCCAGCTCATCTAATACCTGTAATTTGTTGGAACTCACTTAAATAAAGAACAAGGTATATTAGCAAAATCCATTAACCTAAGATTTTTGAACAATGAAAAGATATTCTTTTCTATTGTACCCTTGATAAAGTCAAAAGGAAAAAGGTAAAACTTTTGTCAAATCATTCTTTAGAAATTAGCCACCAAATTCTAAGAGTAGAGGGCTGATATTTGTATACTTATGGCGACTTTATAAGTGCACTGAAACTGAAAGTTTCTCTGAAAACTTTTAAACTAAAGACATGAGTTTATGTATTTAACAAACTGATGGAGGACTTTAAGACACATAGCTGGAGACACTTGTCTTAGAGTTAATTACATATTTGTGTATTTTCCTTATAACATACTTTTCATTCTAGTATTGTTCTTTCCAGAAGACTCAATTAGCCTGTTAAAAAAAAAAAAAAAAAAAAAAAAAAAAAAGTTGTAAAGCAAGTCATGCAAAAGCTCCTTTCTACATTCTTTTATTTCAATGACATTTGAATTTACCATTAGGAAAAGGGAATGGGAAATCTAGACTGCAGACAGCACTTGCACTGAATTTCAGACTATACATTAAACACCTGGAATGATCTTATACCAAACCCAGAGAGGAAAACTTTGCCATTAACCTGCTGTATAAACACACATTTTCATTAAATCTTCCTCATAGTGCAGATCAAAATTTACAGAAGTTCATTAGTAGCTAGTAAACACTTAGACTGTGCCCAAATGTTGTTATGTGACCTCTGTGATGTGACTACTGATCAGGAGTTTTAAGTAAGAGTAAACAGAAGAAGCATATAATTGTGCACAGACATGCTTGTGTTTATATATGCAATCAGAGTTTCTTAAGTCTTTCTTCCTCATGAACAGCTGAGGTAAAAAAAAATGTAGACCCAAAAGCAGGTTACAGAGACAGCACAGATTGCCTGCTGGAGCAAATACACACAGGAAGACCAAATAATAGTATATAGGACAGATATCAACAAAAAGTTTCAAAGCAAGAAGGGAAGATATTGAGTTACATGAGTAAAACATTAAACATAAGACAACTTGAAATTTTTTTTTTTTTTTGAAAGACCTCACAGCATAATTATGAGACCTAGAAATCTCATTGAGGATACAATCTGGTCAACATGCAACATGAATTAACATCAAAATATGTTTTCTTTTTTTGTATTCTTGGAGCATTCATTTCTGTCTGTTCGATCAAAACCATTTTGTCAAAAAATCTCCCCCACCTTCATATCTGTTAAGACACTGATTTCTCTTTATGGATCCCTCTACCTAAAGAGAAAATAGTTTTGTATTTCAGAATTCAAGTTATATTCAAGAAAATTAACTGTATCTTAGCCCAAACTAGAACAACAGGGTCCAATTCAAGAGATCTTGTATTTCATGTGCAGATGATAACAAAGCCTTGGTATCTTAGCAAGATCATTGATTATGGAACAGCATAATAATAAAAAAGTGTTTAGTTTTTGTACATTAACAGACACACACAAAAAATATCAATCTTAAACAAGAGTACACAAGCAAAACAAAACAGTTCTTAATTAAAAAAAAATAAAAAGGACTAATTATAACTCTTACAGTAATCATTCATTTTTTTAACACTACTTGATTTGTCCTAAAAAAACCTACTGTGATTTTATGGAGCTTCCATCTCCCTAAACTCTCCATTAAATAAATAGTAACTTAGTAAGTGCTGAGCTTAGCTGGTTACTATTACACAATAATATCTGGGAATTTTTCAACACTGACACTTTGGTGCAGCAGTCAACCTGCTTTCAGCAGAGAATACACATCTAAATGTATTAAATAGAATAGAGCAGTTGATTATTCTGAACTATCAGGCAATGTTTGATTTGCATGCAGGTTCAGAGACTAATATTAACCACTGCATCTTGAAAAATACCTCTGAAAATCTCAGGGTCACACTGATGATTCAATCATCTTTCAAAATATCTTTGTATTTAGGGTCAATACTTTGTTCTGAAAGCTTCCTAAATTGGCAGCAGCCTGTGGGTGTGTTAAAAAAATATTTCATTAAATGGGAGACAAGGGTTAGTCAATTAAATTTTAGAACAGCAGGTGTAAACAGCTCCTCATAAAATCAGATGGAGCATTCTTTGGCTCAAAAATTGACTATCAGATCTGGAGAGGTATTGGAGGGGCAAGCATAATACAAAGAAATCGTATTTAACAATTTTTATGTCACTATTATTAATGTGGATTTTCTGTACTAATTGGGACTGTGTTCATATGTCTGAACTAGTAACAATTTCCATATTGTGATTAGGTCTTATAATTTTTTGTTAGGTTAACAATAAATTCTTGGTATTCCTTCTCCTGTATACAATGTAGTCTTTCTTCCCTGTAATAACAATTCATAACTTTGTCTTTGTCTCAGTCTATTTTCTTGGATTATATCCCAAAAGCTCCCAAAATAAACTGCATGTACAATTGCTTTAAGACATCAGAAAAGATGGCAGTCCAAAGCTGCAGTCCTGTTACATAAAATATGACAGGTTAGGATAAAACATTAAGAAAACAAACAACTGTGTCATATCTAATAAAGTGAGGAAAAAAAAAAAAAGAGAGAGAAAAGATTAAAACAACTGCCTTGAAAGCATGTAGTTAAACCAAACTATAAGTTCCTAGTTCTTATCCAGAGTTGTGTTGTTGCCTCCTTGTAC
The DNA here is from genome assembly GCA_017589585.1 of Phylloscopus whistleri. Taxonomy (NCBI): domain Eukaryota; kingdom Metazoa; phylum Chordata; class Aves; order Passeriformes; family Phylloscopidae; genus Phylloscopus; species Phylloscopus whistleri. Next base: position 451,907 of record JADMLD010001219.1, read on the forward strand.
TTTAAGATTATAGAGTCAAAATGTGACCTGGTGATGCTTTCTCACCTGTATCTTTCATCTTTTAATCCTTATTAAATATATAATTAACTGGCCTTTTTGGATACAAGGTCAGTTAAAGAGGTTTTTTTTGCTTCATTACCATTATATCTAGTTTTTCATACATAATGGCATGAAAAAACACAAATTATGTTTTCCACAACCAAAAAAGCAGAAGGGCTAAGTTAGGTATGAAATTTGGGGTGCAAGGAGCAGAAGGCATCTATCAAGACTTGCAAAATGTAACCCTTTTCAGGCAGTTGGCTGAATCTAGTTTGGCTTTGGTAGGACTATGTCAGCATACACCAGCAGCTTGGTCTGCTTAGGACACAAACCAGACCTCCTCACCCTGCACATTTGTGTGTTTTTTCAAGGGCTGACATCTAAAATCAGGATGGAGGAAAGCCTTGCCTCCAGACAGGCTGAGAACAAGCACCTGGAACACTGGTTTTGCAGAGCTGCAGCCTTAAATGTACCCAATGTGAAGAGGAACAATCAAACAAAATGCCCAACACATTGGGAAAGAACTGTTTCACTTTCAGTATGTTCTGTTCTGAGCAGTCATTTCAGAGGCTGGATCTTTCCTACTTACATGACTTGTGGAGCCATTAGCAACCACCTTCCCTGCAAAGTGAGCAAAGGCAAAGAACTTACCCTGGAACACTCTAGAGATCCTGCAGCAGCCGTGCTGAAGAAATGGGTGAGAAGAGAAGAAATTTCTGTTGATCAACTTGCAGCTCAGAGAGGCCTGGATATGGACAATCCTGCTCTCAGCTAAATCTAGAGTCCCCTTATCCATACAAAGAAAGATCAATCTAAGGGCTGTGGCATCTAATTATCCTCTTTGTTAACACATTAAATCACATACCAAGTCAACAAGCACTAAATTGGATCACAGAAGAAAGGTTATTTTCTGACTGGAAGAATAGAGAACTAAAATGAACCCTAAAATGAACTTTCCTCTTACAGGACATTGTCTGTCCAGCAGCTCACTATCCAGCTTCTCCTTATGCCTTCCTGCTCCACATTTTCCTTCTTCGTTTTCTTACATAAACACAGTACACATGGAATATAAATTCTTTTGTATCTCTGGCGAACATTTTGTATACAATGAATTGCTATTTAAGCCATCAGGAATGTCATTAGGATAATAATTAACTAGGCATTTTTCCTCTATTTATTTTTCCTCTATTCAGCCTCCCCTCCCTCCCCCCACCTCATGCTTCTGCACAAGTGGAGGATACTAATTATCTTTAACAAGAGGTAAACATCCTCCTAGTGAATGTTAAAAAACCCCAAACTACATGGCTTTAAATTATCATGCTATATTAAGTCTTGCATATTACTAAATTAATTTTAGCTTAGCAAATATAGCAGACCTAGCTCAAAATATGTGTATATAGAAGTCTTAGGCAAGAGCTGCACTGAAAGACCTATTTATAAGCCATGGATGAATACAAAGCACCAGCTGTGGGGTATCAGCTCTTCATTTTCTGCACCAGCTGTGGGGTATCAGCTCTTCATTTTCTACACCAGCTTTATTGCTCCAAGTGCAAGAGGAAGACAGACTGCAGTACTTGGGAATGAGTTATACCTGTACAAACTCCATTTACTGAAGTTAAATGGAAGATGTAAGAGAAAACCTGCATGGTGAATCAGTATTAATAGTGAAGATTGTCCATTATCCTTTCTATTTCTGTAGAGTAAAGCATAATAAAAAGCCTGTTTCTAAACTCCTTAAATGGGGAGTTGGGTTCCATCACAAAAGCAAAACTTCGATAAAATTACCAGTGGAGTCGATTTGCTTCCCTTTGCTCTCTGTGAATTCCACAGCATATCTAACACAGCCTTTCTAATTTTGGTTTTAATTCTAGGTGGTGAAATCTGTGATGGCTAGTTAACCATACCAGGGGTTGACTTAACTCAATTTATTTATATCATGTTAGGTCTTATAACAACCTATCTGGGAATTGTCATATTCCTATTTTCATTCCCATGCAACACTGAAAACCTTAGCACAGATGGTTTGTCTTTATAATACTGTAATTTAATGTGTATTATCTCAGATGTTTTGGCAGTTCTGGATGGTCTGAGGAGGTTTTCTGGCAAAAGAAGTCAAGCTGGTACAATATTGTGATGAAAAGGAAGCAATTATAATGTTTATTTCTGATATATTTTGTAGCAAATGATGAATCAATCTTAATTCATATGCAGGTACATACTTATCTCACTGAAGAAATTAAACTGCTAAGAAAAAAAAGTAAAGCAAACAGCCCGTATCTACCTGACTGTGTCTAAAAAGCTGTAAACCCTTCCTCTGAGAAAATGCTACCTCTTCATACTATGGCAGAGTAACACGTAGTGGAGCATAAAAAACAGAGAGAAGCTGTGTGTAGAGGCTGTGTGTAAGTCATCTGCATCAATCCCAACTCAGATCTAATAAAACCTTAAATTATACTGCTATCATGCTTAGAGCCTAACAAAAATAACTGATGGAATCCAGTTGTATGGTATATCTTTACAAGATGAAATTTCTTTTAAAGTCAAGTATTAGTCCTTGCAGGTTTAAATGCAGTACAATGTGATGGCAGTTTGTGTACAGTGGCTCAAAGGGAGTAAAGAGAAGAGATTGCTGTCATGGAAAATTTCTAGATTTGAACACATTTATGGTTACACATGCTAGCACCCAGACAAGAGATTGACAACCTTGTGTTAACAGTCTCTTTGTAAAAGGCAAATAAACAGTGATCAATTTGGCTTTAAGGTAAACACAGGTCAGAATTCAATTTTAACATGAGTTGGAGATAATTTTTAGAGTATCTTGTATTACTAAATACAATGGACAAAAATACAAATTCTTTTGGCGACAGGAAGGCATGTTGCTTCTAGAAAATCCCGGCCTGGTGTCAACTAATTTGAAGTGATATGAGTGAGATTTAACAAAAGGAAAGATACAAATATCCAAAGGTTCCCAAATTAGCCATTCATAATAGAGTCCTGTTTTTTTGTTGTAGTAAAGAGTTTTTTGAGACACATGTGGTCATTCTGTAAACACACTTAGTAAGAGACAAATAAATGGAAATGGATTTAAAAAGAAATCAACTATTCCAACAGGTAAGTTTGTTCAAACATTCAAATTAACTGAAACTCTACCAAGCCTGCCAGTCCTCCCAGTCGATCTGCCCAGGAGGGAATTCTGGATGACGGAATAGTTGTTAAGAAGAAGCCAAAATTTTCTAAAGATGGATATACTTGATTATCCAGCATGTTGTTGTCATCTGCCTGCTTACTTAGCTAAATGAGTGAAGCAAACCACAAAAATTCTAACACAATTTGTCTTCCTGACATATTTTTGAGGTGGAAGCAATGGAGTAATGACCACAAGTACAGGAGGAACAGGAAGTCATGCCATAGGCTCTTTAGTCAATAGATCCATAAGGGGTCCAAAGAAAAGGTCTGTGCACAGAGAAGGGAACAAGAAAAATGGTATACTTTTCATATTTGTATTTATTTTTTTTTGATTCAAGCTCGACAGAAAAAAAAATAGTAGAATAAATGTTCAATTACATAAATTGAACTTCATCGATCCTTAAGACTACTCTAAAATATCCATAAAAAGAAAATAGGCAAGGCATATAATTTATCTGGACTAAGCAAAAGTTCTGCCTCAGAAGGGCTTTGCAGCACACCTAGATGGTATGCATTTTCCAGAAAAAATAGTGAAATAAAGCCTGAGAGAAAGGCAATGTATTGTTAGCACACAAAAAAAAAAAAGTTTGGCTTTTGTGCTCAGCAATATAGGAATAGGTGATGTTATGCAGGTCAGAACACTGAAGGTGTAAAAATGCCTGAACATACGTACTTACCTCTGAGAAGGAGCAAAGTTGCATGCACCAGCCAACTGCAAAATAGTTACATCACACTTGCATTTGTTTAACCCATTGAGAGTTGTAGTGCTGACCTCAAAAGGCCTAGTAAAGAAAAAAAATCCTAGAAGATGTTAATTCTGCTGTTACAGATAGCAAAAATTTTTAAAATAGGTTAGGTAGGATAAGTTCATGTTTCTTTTGTTGTATGTTATATTACTCAAGCACTTCCAGGGAAATTTGGTTGAATTGGTACAGGAAGATATTGTCTCTGTTCTCTGAATAATAAATTAATTCATGGCTGCCCTTTCACACAGAAGTTACTGCCAACACTTCAGAGAAATATGTCTCAACAGGCAGCATAACAGGTTGATACAGCAGAGGTTTGGGAAGCTAAGCACAGGCATTCAGTTTTATTTCTCATAATTTGATAAAGAATTCATAACTCTTTGGGGTGAAGTTAATAACATAATCATTATTGATAATAGCTCTAATTTGTCTAACTTGCCACTTAAATATCTTACAGAGGACATACTCTCTTTTCAGGACTTGGTTATTGCTCTTGTGTATCTGAGAGATAGTGGTACCAACTCAGCTGTTAAATGTGTGCTCAGTAACATATGTATTGCAAGAGCTGAATGCTCCAATATGTTCAAACACAAACATATTCATACTCCATGAAGCAGCAGGAGGAGGATTTCTCACAAAACACAGCAAAATCCACTCTTAATCTAAGGTCTAAATCTGGCAAACCGTTTATGCTTGTTCCTATATTTATTGAGAGCGGTCTCACTGAAATCAGTAGGATAAATGGGTCCATAGATCTTTAGCACAAAATAGCCAAGGAGAAAAAAAGAAACATTACACTTTCCTGTCAACTGTTTTGCTCAATCCAAGGAACTGTCACCCAAAATGGGAATTAGGTCCTTTGACCCTTAATCCAGTGCTACAGCCTTTCTCATTGCTCTCCCACCTAAGACAAATTACATACTGCAAGGACCTTATCTCCCAAGAATCTCATACAAAATAAAACCAATCTGCAAAGACTATGATCAGTCTACTTGTATTTTCCTCAGCTGAGAATCATCCTTAACCTGAAACACCTGAATAATCAATATCTTATTGCTTTAACATGTTGGCAATGGGTACTTACCCAATTCCTATCTTCATAACCCCTTTTTTGTTTGTTTCCTTCTCAACATTTAACCCCATCTGAGAATAGATTAAATTCTTTGTGAAGCTTTTCTCTAACCTTCCAGGCTCTGGGAACCCTAACTGAACCTGAAGCTCCTCCACTTTATCCACAACCCAAAACTCATATCAGCCTCCCAGGACCATCAACCCCTGACCCCACCTCAGCTGCACTCAGTCACCAGGAGAATCCTGGCTTGATTTTGGCCCTGCATCAGCCCTATGGGATCACTGGGGCTGAGACTGCCTCACCTACTGTCCTGGCTGGCTTGTTCCAGGGATAAGGATGATGGGAGAGACCCTTGCTGCCAAAGCCTCCCAGACGCCACATGGGTCTCCCAACACTCCAGTGCCAAGGAGTTGCCAGACATCATGGCACCTCAGCACTGGTATTTCAACAACATCATATAAAACTAATATTAGCTTCTAGCTGCTTCATGGGTTTTATGGATATTTTTAGTTAATGGAGTTAACAGCAAATTCATCAGTAATTGATGGAGTGGCTTTTATGCCTCTGCATTACTGCTTCCCTCTTATTCCCAGCAAATAGAGAGTGTTACCTTCAGAATTCCTAGTCTGTTGCGGGAATCAAATTCTCAGTAAACAATCAAACACTTCCTTTGGTCAAATATGCAGCATCCCCATCCTTCAGCATAACACAAAAAAATACAAATGCTGCAGCATAAGACAAGACTATGGACCCTTCAGTTAGCAAAAATAGGGTGTTTCAGCTTTCGGAGTTTTTGTTGACTTGAAAACACAAGTGACCATGTGCATGGCAGCGATAATAATATCTGAGTATTGTATCATCAGATTATACAAGTGGGTTTTGTCTGTTTTTCTTTATGGAAAGAAAAAAAATCATATTTTGCAGAGTAAATGCCTTTAATTTTTCAAAAGATTCCACTTTCTACTGAGTATATGCTTTATAGAAAGAAGGATAGAAGGAAGTGCTGCGGATGGGCATGTCATGAATTCAAAGAGGGGCACAACCACTACTTCACTGCAACAGTTGACACATCCCATTAGGGAATTAAAAGTCTTGCATAGGAAACCTCTGAAATACTTCACCACTTTTATTCTGTGGTACTTATCACACAGTAGTTTGAATTTCAGTGCAAGTACCTTGTCAATTAAATTTGCAGTACACTATGTGCAAGTGTCATGACTTTCTCCAAATTCTTTTTTCTTAAGGATATAAACTCATAAATATATATAAAGATATAACTCAATTTGAAATCAATTCTTTAAAAAAATCCTGATGTTTATTTCTGATGGTTTTGGAAAATGTATAGCAGTACATTGCAACTTTCTATTTCTTGTGATTAAAGATTATTTAGGCCTTCAGATATAAGTCAATGATGAAGTGTTATTTTCATGATCTATCATAAAAATAAGTGGCAAAGTAAGATTCATTCATCATGTTGTGGTCTATGACAATGAAACTCCTTTTTAAATTTTGAAATAATATGATATCATTTCTCACTCCCCAGTTTACTCCTAAAAGATCGCATTTGCTTAGTAGAGAAAGGTTTTCTTTTTAATTCTAAATATTTTGTTCTCTTTATCATCAGATTGCCTGAAAGGATTCTACAAATTTGTGCCTGACAAATCTGAGAGATCTGACACTCTCCTGCCAGATGTGATTCCTTCTGTTTTCTCAGCAGCACCACTGACGTTGCTTTATACTGGCACTGAGTGTCAATGGGTTTCAGTGCTTTGTTTAATCAAAGACAGTCTTATCTTTTTGCTACATAAAGGATTTTTACAGAAATTAAATTATGATGCTATGCTCAGTTTAGAGGTTGGGTTTATCTAGAAAGTGCTGAATAAATCAACAAAGAGGTTTTAACCATATTCCCCAAAATAAGCATTTTCCACATAGGAATGAGCTTACAAATACAGCTTGTTTTTCAGGATCTGCTAGGGCTCAAATGAGAGAGTTAGTCATCTTTCACCAAGAACCAAAGTGTGACACTTTTTTTTCATTTAGTTTGGGTTTTTTTGGTGCAGTGCTAGCTGTGCCTAATTTAAGAATGACACAGATAAATTGTCATTATCACGGTACCTGACTATAATTTTTTTATTTGTATTTTGATTAGCATGTCTGAAACCTGTGAGAACATTATATATTTTGACAAGGTTAAATTTTAAAAAGTTGAATCAGTTTCTGAACATGTCATACATTACTTTTTTGTTAGCAGCAACTTGCAACAACTGTATTATTACTCACCTGTAAATTGAAGGGGCAACCTCTCTCGTGGCCAGTGCACTAAACTGATTGGCTCTCAAGAGATCTGAACTAAATTTGTGCCTCATTTGAGGATGTCTGGGTTTTTGTATCATCAAGAAACATGATTATATGAAAAGCTTTCAGTGACAAGCTGATGTTGAGAGGACACTGAAGCAGTTCCCTCATGTTCAGTTTTTCAATAGAAGGAGACTTTTTTGCTAGTTGTTAATGCTGCCACTGACACTAAGGGAAGAATATGTGTAAGATATCTGCAATGGCAGAGCTTAAGGATTTGTGGAAGGAAGAAGATGCAGCTCTGAAGACTTTTTTGGGTGAAAAAATATATTTCTCCTATGTACTGCCCTGCCATTCTTAGTGTGGTTTTTTAGAGCTTAAGTTACACTCAGAAAACTGAGTCTTAGGCATGAATACACAATCTAGCAAGTTTCTCTTGGTTTACCACTTAAAAGGTGGTAAAATGCGTGCCACAGACATCCCTCTGCCATTTCGGAGAAGTGGCTGAGCTATATTCTCTGGGCTGTGCTTTGCCCATTTCCATCTTAGTGGAATAAAACCCAGCACTGCAGTAAAAGCCCATTTCATTGCAGACATTTCCCAACCTGTTTTCCCCAACTGTTGGTGGTGCTAACACAGTTACAAGACTTTTGGAAGGTTCTAGGTTTGGCAAAATACGGTGGCTTCTGTTGACAGCATCTTTTTCTCTGGCATAAACTAAATACCTCTAAAACGTCACACTTTCATTGTTTGGAAAAAAATAATGTTATCTATCAGTACATTATCTGTTGGAGATTATTATAATGGGCCTCAAGCTCAGCTGAAGGCTCAGGATGCTAACAATAGATGTATTTTGACAGAAAAGAGAATAATAAATTGCAGGTCTGTGTGAGTATTATTCAGTACTTCTATAATGGGGGTAAAATAAGGGGTACGTTTCTTTTTGGAAATGAGACTCCTAATGAATCAGACATCTTAACAGAAAGAGAGCAAAAATAAATGTAACTACAACACTTCATTAAAGTAAAAGTATCTTTACTATTAATATACAAATGGTGAAGAGTGACAAATAATTGATATACTTTAAGCCATACTTTCAATGTCTTTCATAAATACAAAACCAGCATCTGCAGTATTACTTCTTTTTACAGTATAGAGAGATATATATATACACACAGCATTTCATAGGGACATAAGATTCTGAAACAATAAACAAACTAGCTCCAGTGGTAGCTAACTTATCAATATATAATTCAGGTGGCAGATATCGCAGGTGGGCTGTTGACAACGTGTAGAATAACAAAAACAATGTATGGTATGCATTAGCTCATACTGTACACAGCATACAAATACGTACCGAATGCTCATTTAGCAGGAAAGCTTTTTTTTTTTTTTCTCCTTTTAAAATCTCAAAATTCTCAGTGAGAACTCAACACCATGAGCAATAAAATTATCTTCTGGGGGAATCTGACTCCTTTATATATTTATCACTGATCAGTAGAGACTCTGAGGGTTTGTCTTGCCTTCCTCCAACTCTGCATTCTACATCCGAAAAACCACAGCCTAATTACATGGGAGAGTTAAAGGATGTGGCAGGGCTGATGGCCCCTCTCCTCTGTTTTTCAGAGCTGTCATCACCCTGCCTTTTGGCAATGCCCTTCAGCAGCCTCCCTTGCTTCAATTGCTCCCCATTTCCCTTGTCAGTGCTAAGGAGAGATGCTCCCAGCCCTCTCCTGGCTCACTCTTTGGCACCTGTTCTCTCTGGCAGTCGCTTTCCTGAGCTCTGTCGGCACTGCAGCTGGTCACCTTGCCCGCTCCCATCTCACCTGTGACTTAAGAGCTGCCAATAAAAATTTGGCAATAAATATTTATTTCATTTCTCTGGGCTAAAAATGGCCAATATTCAAGTTTGAAAGTCAAACATTATGAGGCTCTCAATGCCTCTTAAGAGAAAAGATAGACTGGTAAACCGAGAATTCTCAGAACCTGATCCAAAGCCAAATTCATAAGGCTTATTTTGGCTCAGGTCCAAGTAAATTGATATAAGAACACACTTACATGTGCAGTGGAAATACTGAAGATCACTTAAAACTTACAGAACTGCTGTCAAGTGAACAGGGTACTTCAGGAACTCATACGAAAAAATCTGAAAAAGGGGTGAAGAGTTTTTTAAAAAGATTTATTTAACCATGGTAGCTTTTCATCCATCAGAAAGATTATCTGAAGCTAAACAAATAGATTTAAGAAGGAGCATTATTTACTTAGAATGTTTTTATCTTCACCTAAAGAAGTACCACAATCACAATGAGTTATTTAAAGAGATGTTTTATTTCTAGACAAATGGTAATGTATGGGATAAAACTTCATCAGATCAGCATTTCCTGATCAGTGAAGACTCCTGATAGAAAAACCTCCTCTGTGCAAAATGCCGGCAGGAGCCTGGTAGGACATTTGAGTTCCACTTACACCCAGAAATCTGAATCACACAAGCAACTCGATCAGCTGAGGGCATGCAGAGCCTCACTGAGATGGATGAATGAAATCCAGGTCCAGCTGGAATCAGTTTGTGTCTTAAAGCCCAGAGGTCTGGACTGAGGCCTGGATTCCACTGTGACTCTTTATGCAGTGCTCTTAGCAGCCCTCCATAGATCAAAGAGGTCTTGAGCTTTCTCAGTAAATGGTCTTTTTGGAGGTCCTTTAATCAGGAGTGAATATCATCCAACAGACACAACTATTCTACAAAGATGTTCCTTCCTACAGTAGATTACACAGCGATGGTGAGGCTGCAAATGACTGCAAAACAAACATTCTCTCCAGTTTTGCTCCACAGGTAAAATGGTGGGAAGATGCTCCATATCATTTTCAGATTTGAGGAAAGAACTTAATGTTTTACGTCTAAGCACTTAAAGAGAACTAAGGAGACTTTCTATCTGACTCTTCAACTTGAGAAATTGGTCAAAACACCCCTACACATCCACCATGCTCTTCATCTATTTGAAACTTTTCAGCAGTAAGACACCCATCATGACCCTCATTGGAATTGTGATCTCAATAGATTTTTGCAAATTTCGTGTTTCAAATATTTATGTGACTTGAAAATAATACCTTCAGTTTAATTCAGATGAATATTTGAGAATATTTGAGGAGAAAATTATGTGACAGTAAAGCTTTTAATTATTTTAAACAAGCTTTGTAGACAAATTATTGAAGATTTTTCTTTAATAAAGCAGAGTGGCATGCTACCAAAAGGCACAAATACATTTCCATTATCTGGTCTAGGAAACAGAAAAAATGGCATGATGATTATACTACAGTTTGATGATTGGCACTTAAATAAATAATCAAACTAATTACCATCATAAAAAGAAAGCCACTTTTTTTTTTTTTGGATGAACATTGATGCAGAGGCTGAAGACAGCAGTTGGTATTTACTGCACCAGGGACTGATGTCAAACAGCCTTTGTGGATGATGGCCACGGTGTAACTACGTTGTAGATATCTATGAAGAGATAGAAAGTAGGCCCAATCCTGCAAGCTCTCTTGTGAAAGTACATCCATCTTCCTGCTCACATCCACCCCACTAACGTCAGTGCACTGCCATATAAGGGGTGGGTTCAACCACATAAAATTTCTTGCAAGACAGAGGCCTGAATAAATTAATCTTTGTCACATTAGGCATTAGCATCACCAGAATAGTAAATATTTCTGCAACCACAAAAAAAAATCTTAGAAGTCAAAAAAGGCAAATAAACAAAGAAAACCAGGAAAAACCTCTCCAGGGTACATTTGATTACTAAATTGTAAAAATATTAATTAAAACTTTGTTATTGTTGTGGTAAATCAGAACTCAGGTCTACTAAAAAAATCAAAAAATAACAAGGAACTTTCAGTAATTTTACTTAATTGTACTCTTTTTTTTTTTTTTTTTTCTTTTTTGAAAAGAGATTGTCACTGCCACATTATGTTCAGTACTAATTTCAATGGCTCCCTCCCACCTTGGTCCCTGGAGTATGTTAGTGTAACAATTCAGATTACTTTTACAAATAGTTATATTTTGTCAACTCTTCTGACATTTCATACTAACACTTAAAATTACTTTTAGACAGTAAAATTGACATTTATACAGATACCTGTTTTTGTTTTTGTTTTGTTTTGTTTTTAATCTAGAATAGGAAAAGAAAATAAACAAATGTTGTTATTCCAGTTCTACATATATCTTACAAATTACTATGCGCTGTCCCTCATTTGGAAACATTTGTAACTATTTTGAAACATCAGTGGTTTTCAGCATTCTTTCCTAGTGAGAGTTTGGTTTTCTCCTGTAATAGAGTCAAAGCACAAGAGATAACCTATTAATCCACAGACCAAAATGGTGTGCTTGGACAGTCCATCAGAAATTTAGAGCTGTTTTATTCTCAGCCCTCACACAGCCCAACTGCCAAGAGACATAACTGCAAGAAGAAATTAAATACTCCTGGAAACAGCTTTTGATTTGTAATCCAGTACAGTGGGACATGTTTTTGCTTCCAATATTGAAATAATACTGCAATATATTTTGCTTGTAAAGAGTAGCACAGGTGTATTAGTAATAAATGTGCTGACAAGACCTCTTAAATCTTCTCATCCCTTCACACTGTAATTAGAGGCTGTATCAGGGAGGAAAAAAACCCCAAAAAAACAAACCCACCAATACAGAACTGTTAGGCCATGATTTTTTTTTTTTTTTTTTAATGTGTAAGTTCAACTAAGAAGTGCTAAAGTTTGAAATGCATCTGCAGTTGAGCCTAGACACTGTTAGTTCTGCTATATTGTATAGGCACCTTCTTGTGGGAATGATCAGGCTGGCTTCAGAAAAAACACTGTTTGCCTAGGGAAGACTGAATGGCACCATCCAACTTTGTCACAGCAGGTAGAAGAGGAAACTGTGTCTACCATCTTCGTCTTCATCTCAGTAAAAATATTGTGTGAGAGGATGTTCAAGCCACACCAACCACATTATTCTCAACTGCTGGAGCTGTCCAGGTCCCTTCTTTGCACTTTGATAGAAGAAGAAAGCCCAGCTGCAAATACATACTTTCTTGAAAGAATATAAATCCATATAAATAAATGAGACAACTGTTCTCCTAATTATAGGTTAGGAGCAGGCCTGCTTGCTGTACTTAGAAAGAATCAGGAAATCTGATTAGAAATGATCAGAAATCTGATAGACAAGCAACTATTTGGTAGTCCTGCCTGATCAGTATATGAGAGCAACATTGACTGTTCATAAAAGAATGTCATCTTCCCTTCACTCAGAATTAGTGCCTCAGCATTTAGAGATGCTTCTTCTCAGCAGTTTTCAATTATTATCTTCCTTGACTTTCATCCCATATCACCATTCCCTCTTACCCATTTTTTTTTCACTTTGGTACTGATTTTGTGGGAACTTGGCCTCCTATCCTAGCCACACCAGAGGTATGCCTCTGTTGTCAACTCCTTGGTTCATTTCAGGTATTTCCCAAAGTGAGAAAAAGTTGTAAAAAAAATCATAAAACAATTTGGTTTGGAAAAATAAGAAAGATGTAAGAATTAAATATGTTTTTCTCAGCTCTTTCAAATGCACTTAAACTTGGGTTAACAAGAAGGTTATTATGACATTTTCCTCAAATTTAGGAGATCCTTTGGCATTTCACTTTACTGCACAAAAGTCACCTAGTACAAAGATTTCAAATATGATCAAAATTCAGATACAGAATGGAGAAAACACAATTTGTTGAGTAAAAGTTCACTTAAACCTCAGGCATGGCTTAGGTATGAAAAATTCACAACTTATTCTACCATTTACTCCCGACAAATAGATTTTTCCAGTATAGTTTTCTACATGGTTTATCTACTTCTTTCAAAGTAAGGCTTTGAAGAGTTTGGTAGGTGGGGATATACTATGCTGGAATGGAAACAATTTATCTTGCTCCAGTTAGTGGCATCATTAAATCAATGATTCATTCATATGAATGAATTTTGGCTCAAATAAATTCATCAAATTTCCTGGTGGGCAATGTTGATCAGAATAATATAAAGGAATATCTTAGCAAAAGCTTGACATGAAAAAAAAAGTATTTGGTTGAATATGAGATTGCATTAGTTAATAACATAAAATTGTTCCTAGCTGCTTAGACAAAGTCCTCTTTCCATCTGTTCTCACATTGCACTTCTTAAGACAAAGGGTGTGAAATTACAAGGAAAAAGTCCTGCTTCAAAAAGGCCAAGTTTAATATTTTATATACTGATCTGAGGAGAAAATGTATTTACTTCACTAAACCACAATTTTATCCCTTTGCTACATGGCTTGAACTAAGACAAAAATGAATACGCTGTATGTATAAATATATTGGCACAAATATTTTAAGTTTTCATTTGAAGTGAAGATTATGATTAAAAAACAGGGGGTTTTTTTCCACCTTGGCTACATTTTAGTTCACATGTAACCTTCAAAACTTTCATAGAGAAAACCTGAAGCGTTGAAAATCCTGGAGCCTTTCAGAGTCACACTCATGTAGTTAGGATGAGGCCAATAGACTGTTGTGAAATATTTAGTCAATTTTATTTGAATTTCTATATTGTGATTACCAGCTTTTTTTTTTACCTTTCTGGTTTTTTTTTTTTCTCTAGGAGAAGGTACAGTGGGCACCTGGCTCTGTGTTGAAGAGTGTTTCTTTTTTTTGTTTGCTTCAAGTAATAATCACAGCTGGAATGACTACTGAGTGTCAGCCAGAGCTAAGGTCTTAAATGTTATACTGAGACTGGTTTAGTTGGGTTTTTTTTTAAAGGCAACCTAAAATTTCATTTTATTATAAATGGAAATAAATACATTAGCATATGGAACTTCATGTATGTAGCTTGCACTGTAAGATCTGGAGAGGCCTGATGCATTTTTTGTGGTTAGGGGTGCTTTAGAATTTTTCTTCCAAACAGACGCTTTGTCATAAAATAAATTATAGCTCTTATTCTTATAGTTCTATGGTTCAGATTTTTCAAATTTATAGCATGGGACTTGGTGTCAGCAAAACTACATACTAAAACCATTAACAACAACAACAAAAAAAAAACAAAAAACAAAAACAAAAAAAAAAAAACAAACCCAAACAAAAAAAAACAAATAGAAAAGAACTGCAGACAGGAACTTTCATCATATGTACATGTGTACTAACTATTCCAAGCTTGTTTCCCAAGAAATTAAGGTCAGCTGTAAAGTTTTGGTCACGGGATTACTTCAATCCAAATGCATTATCCAGATAGGTGTAGTTTATTTTATTATGCTTTGCTATCATCTTCTTTTGACTGGATGATGTCATTAGCAACTTTGATTTCTATGGTTTCTGGATTTAAAGCTTCTTTGCCATTTTCCTCCTTTAGTGGCAGCTTCCTATCAGAAAAAAAGAGGAATCATGGTAACACAAAAATAAAACAATCTCTAATTTAAGTCTTTAATATATGTATGGTTTTTACAGGTCACAGTATACAGAAGAACTATGATTTTTTTTAAAAATAATGTGTAATTACTTTATTATGAGCACAGGTTCTTTACTTTTAATGCAATTCATGTTAACTCTATAAAGCCATAAAAATCCCATGATAAGAACATTGGTGCTGCCCAAAATGCAATTCTCCAGTAAGACAAAAGAAAAAATAAAATGTCAAATTACTTGACCCAAGACAGTATAGAGGTATGTGTTGCCTAGGATACTGTGAAACACTTAGAGTCAAGCTTTTTGCTTGACTTTTAAATCTCAATTAAATTCTTTTTTTATGCGTCTTCTAAATGTAAATTTAATTGTACACAAAAGAACACAGCTATTATTGGAGATTATGCCAAGACACAGGAAAAGAGTTTCTTATAGTGCAAGGAGGTAATGGGAGTTATTATTTAGAAAGTTGTACAATTTAATTTTCATGGATCACACAATGTAGCTTCATTAATAACTTACTGCTCTTTTAAGAATTAGTGAAAACTCTGAAGATTTGGCAAAAGAGTCCCCACCCTTTTGAATGTGATCTCACTGAAAAAGGTCTTGAAAATCATTGATTCCCTACCGCCAGTAATTAGCTGTCGGAAAATATAGCTGTCAAAGAGATGTATGGTTTACTGAGATATTCCTCTAATAACGTCTCCTGGGCATAATAGCTCTTAATTTTGATTCCAGTTTGGGTTTGCTTTCTGGTTTTAAACTAGGGAATAGTATGCATATGCCTTTTTTATTCATAAGAACTGTTAAATGTTTCAGTGAATTTCTGTTTTGATTGCTTTGATGACCCAAAGAGAAATACTGTGTTCAAAACCTGTCTGAGGAATCTCTTAGGAATGTCTTACTACAAGATAGTGTTTAATAACAGCAAATAAAACAAAACAATACCTGAATGCCCAATCTAATGAAATTTAAGTTGTCTAAACTGAACTAAGAAAGATGGTGTTTATCCAGAGGTTAAAAAAAGAGCACAACATGTATCTGAGAGAAATCAAAGACTAACTTGTTCTACTACACTTAAATATATGGGATATATCATCAGATGTCTGGGTCTGAGCACAGAGGGAGGTATCTACTAATTGTCAGTTTCTCATGGCACACCCAAAGGAAACAGATTTCAGCCCACAGCAAGACGCCTGAAAGAATGGAAACAACAGAATCAACACAAATCTATTTTTAGCCAAAGGTAAAACACTGGGGCAGAGGAAGAGCATTTCATGACATGCATACTTGGTAAACAGGCATGCGTGTCAAAGATCTGATTAAGCAAAGCACTTAAACAAGTACTAAAAAAACTCCAAACCTAATTTAATGTAGTTTTAAGAAAAGCACAGTGATTATTCAAAATATGGTGCTGGAAAGAAGGAAATATTTAGTCAAAATCTAAACTGGGGGATTGATGGAGTATACTCTGTGAAAATTTAAAGAAATTGGTTGAAGTGGATTAAGACCATGTATATTATAAATAATTTGAAATAGGAAGATTTGCTAGAACCTTGTTGAAGGATATTGGACATCACTGAAATCCATGTTCATGCAAATAGTCATATAAAATTAGCCTTGCTTTACATGCAAGCAGAGAACAACTCAACAAAAGCTACAAGTGAGTAAAAAATTTTACGCATCGGAACTTGCCTCATCACAAAGTCCATGCCTCATTTTTGAACCTTATTGTATTTTAAAACTTGTGGCTTTGTTTTTTTCATTAATAGGGTGTGAGTTCTGAGTGCAGTTATCATTAGACATTGGTTTTTTCCTATGACAACATTTTTGTTATTTTGCGATTTTTGTTTCCATTTGCTTTAAATACATATTTAATCTCTATTAATAGATTCAATCATTTTCCTCTTTCAAATAAACTAATTCAAGTTTAGGTGTTCTAATTATACCATTTTTTTTCTATAACAATTTTGTATTTAGTTACATCTATATTAAATACAAAAATTTTGTATTTTAGAGCTGGGCAGACTAATCCTTTCAAATATTTATTCACTTTATAATAAAAGATTTTTTTTTTTAATCCAAAAAAAAACCCCAAAAAAGTTCTTTCACTTTAATCAGATGTTGATTGCTATCAATCATTAATAATATTGACTTCCTCTAGCACTGCATGTAGGCTAACATAAACGGTCTGCTGATGTCCATATAAAAATTTTAAATTATTTACTTTATTTTAGAGAAAAATTAATCCTAGCCATTATGATCCTGGAACTCACCTAACTGCATTAATACTAAGAAAAACTCAACCAATACTAGAAACACATTAGTGTCAGACCAGGAATATAATTATTATACCACATTGCATGTGGTATTTTAATCATATTACAAAAGTGTGATATAAAATGCACAGCTTAAATTGATTTCCTGCCAACATGATTAAAACTTGTTGACTTGCAGGTAAAGTGCTTTGAGCTAATCTGTCACACATGGATTGCAAACATAGCTTTGACAAGGATCATCTGAGATAAAGTAAAAAATAGTTTGCCAAATAATATACTGAGCAATATAATAAAGAATATTGTTGTAAGGGGAAGTAATCTCTTTACTAATTAGTTCTCACAACTTCTTAAATTGCAATTGAACTTCTGAGTGCAATTTGCTATTATTCAAAATAATTCAATTAATTATTAAAAATATTTAATCTAATTTAACCTCAAGGCTTATCTTGTATACCTTTAAGACAGCCAGAATTAGTCATGGTGAATCCCACCTTGTTTTATTGACTGTCTGAAATGTCCTTGAATCTTTTCTTTCCTGTAAGCTAAGCTCTCCCCTCCAAGATCCCTGCTGGTCATCCTCACCCTGCCCAGCATGTGTCTTTCTGGCTATTGTTGACAATCTATTTTTGTGTTATTCCTACTGAGAGACTGACTTCTGCTCTACTGCACCTTCCCTTTGTGTATCTCACTCCTACTTTGTATTTCTTCTCCATTTCATTGGGTATGACCTGTGTCTGAGCAAAAGGTCTTTCCATATTCCCCTGGTACCAGTGGCCCTTGAGGTGTCCCGTATGCACCATCTCTTTTCATCTTTAGCTTCCCAAATGACACTGTCCCAAATCTTTAGCTGACTTCTGTACAGCAGTGCCTTGGACAGCTGATGCCTTTTGCCCTTGGTTGTGAAGGAAGAAATTACCAAGAAGGAAACTGTCATCATTGTTAATATCTCTTAGCAGTCCTACTTTTCCAAGGACATAATGCCCATCAAATCCTTATCAGTTGTTCCTGTGAGTTAGTTTTT
This sequence comes from Phylloscopus whistleri, assembly GCA_017589585.1. NCBI lineage: Eukaryota > Metazoa > Chordata > Aves > Passeriformes > Phylloscopidae > Phylloscopus > Phylloscopus whistleri. The sequence goes on from JADMLD010001219.1 coordinate 469,990, forward strand.
TGGGGATTTTTTTTTCTAATTATTTTTTATTTTTCCTCTCATGACAATGGGGACTGGTTTTTTTCCCCTCCCCTAAGATAATAAACTATTTTTGATTTTAACTTTCTCATATTCACTCCTGTCAGCTGATCTAATGATTGTGACAAGGAGAAAGAAGTGAACTGGATCTTTCCTGGCATCACGTTTCCTGCAAGATGCATCTGATTTGCAAGATAGTCTTGAATAATGAACATGGTCCTCGTGCTTTACCCACTAACATATCCAAGGCTTGCTGGACTTGTACAATGTTTACAACTACATTCCCCTGACCCTTTAGATAACTGTGGGCTCTCCACTGTGCCCCTGATTATAAATTCTAATATGAAGAGCAAACATATCAGTAGTCACTCAACAGATAGCATAATTATTTCATTAACACAAGTTCAAACTCTTTGTGCATATCTTCTTTCAAGAATTATACAGCTTAATGTGCAGCTACTTAACTCCCTGTTTGCTCTAAATATCAATGGCGGCTGGAATTAATTAATTTTTAATTAAAGGTTCTGGCTCTTAGGGTTTTACATAATGGCAAAAAGCAAAATTTCTTCATATTTTCAGAAAAGAAAAAGAATTGTTTTGTAAGAATTCTCTCTCTTTTTAAAGAACAACAATGATTTCATCAAATTATCAACAGGTGAATTTCCATATTTACTACATAATCATCTTCAGAGCCTTGACGCCTTGAACATGTCATGAGGCAGGATATTTTCCCAACACATGAAAAGTGTTGGGCTCAAAGCAAAGAAAACTTAGAGGTTTCTTCAGTAATTTCATCCCTGGGCACAAGGCTGGTCCCATTACTCAGAAGGCAGCCGGAGCCTGAGCATGGCTGCAAACTGCTGTGGTTTCTGTACTGAGAAAATGTTGCAGGGACAGTAAGGGGGCATGAGGAAACGGAGCAGAGGCTGCCCTTCAGCACAAATAATCCAATTACACTGTGTGGACTTAAATACTGAACTAAGTTCTCAGTTAAATGTATGAAAGCAGGAAGGGGCCACTCCAGTGAGGAGCTGGATTTCTGGAGCACAGTATCCTTGTGCCCCATCTTCAGGACACCTGTGAAGATGCAAGTGAAACTCAATTTAAGGTCATTCATGACAGTTAGGAAATTGTTCCCACTGGGTAGTTAATAATTGCTGGGTAGGTGGTAAAGATCAGGGGCAACCAAATTAAAATATCCTTGTACTGCTGTGCTCAGCCATTGTTGGTGAAGTACCATGATTTAAACTGATTATTGTAAAAATCAAACCAAGCAAACAAACTCTACACTCACACACTGCATTGCCATAGCAGACCACTCTGGTCATGGTATGTACCTCCCTTCCAAGTGTGGGAAGTCTAGTCTGTCCACACAGCCAAGATCAGCTTGCTTGAAACTCCAGGGAATATCAGGCTACTTACTCTGGTTCTGTGAGGGGAGTTGTCTCATTTGGCTCATTTACTGGACTCCCATCTTCATGGTTGGTAATTCTTTCATCCTCTGTTCTCATTTCCACTATCGGCTCTTTTGATCCATCTTTCCTAAAAATTATTAGAAGAGTTTTAGTCTATTATCATCCCATTAACTACATACATTACACATAATGAATTACTAAGATCTCTCAAAAGTTGGCAAAGGCAGAACCAATTATCAGTGACTAACACTACCAAGACACATTTAACAGTGTGTTCCCAATTCCTTGAAGTCTTCAAAGCATCCTGTATCCATGGTTACTTCCTTAACTCTGTAAACACGATGAATTAGCATCTCAAAAGAGCATTTTGTTTATGACTAATAAAAAGGCGACAGCTTCTTCATGGGGATAGATGTAAACTTCCCTAACCTAGTATAATAATGATAGGACTCAATGCCTAGTTATACTTGAACTTTTCTGGCAGCGTTAAAGAGCCATTACGTGAGTATATACACCACAAAAGTGTGATTTAATCTCCTGAGATTGTGATAACCCCAGCTGCCATTGATGCAAAAGCCCAGTTTCTTTTTCTGGTAGAAGAAACTGTGTCTACATCATATTTCCTCCATTTTAGAAACAACTGCTAGTCTCTCACAAGTAAATAAATGTATAAATATTGTTCTAATTAGACAATGAATTATAAGGGATACAGAGCACTGAGTACTGTCATTACAGTTCTGACGGTAACCAAGGAATCATAGAAGAGTTTGGGTTGGAAGGGACATTTATAGGTCTTCTAGTCCAATGCCCCTGCAACCAGCAGGGACATCTTCAACCCAATCAGGTTCCTCAGATGTTAATTCAACATGCCTTTGAGTGTTCCCAGGAATGGGGCATCTACTACCTCTCTGGGCAACCTGTTCCAATGTTTCACCATCCTCATTGTAAAATAGATTTTCCTCATGTCCAGTCTAAATCTACCCTCTTTTACTTCAAAACCATCATCCCTTGTCTTTGTAAAAAGTCTGCCCCCATCTTTTTCATAAACTCCCTTTCAAAAGGATACAGAAAAGTCTCACTAGAGCCTTTGCTTCCCTTCAGGCTGAGCAGCCCAATTTGTCTCAGCCTGACCACACAGAGAGGTGCTCCATCCCTCTGATTATCTTTGTGTCCTCCTCTGGACTTGATCCAACAAGTCCATGTCTTTCCTTTACCAAGGACTGCTGAGCTGGATGCAGCACTCCAAGGGAGGTCTCACCAGTTGAAGAGGGGCAGGATCACCTCTCCCAAACTTCTGGTCATGCTGTTTTTGATGCAGCCTGGGACACCTTTGGCTCTCTGGGATGAGCACACATTGTTATCTCATGTCCAGCTTTTCATGAACCAGAATCCCCAAGTCCTCCTCTGCAGGGCTCCTCTTAGGACTATGAACATGATCTGGAAATCTCTGTTCACTGCTACAAAGTATTAGTAAATACTAATTAACAATACTTACTAAAAATATTAATTAACTTGTATACAATTTTACTCTCAAAAGGCAGATAAGATGGTACCCAAGATACATATATATACATATATACATGTACATATATGTATTCACAAAAAGAAAATGTCTTTTGATGCAAACATATTTTTCCTATATCCTGGAAGAGCAGTCTACAGAGTTACAGATGAACAAACACTTTTATATTTAATAGATTATTTTCTGGACTGGGATGTTGTAGGGAGCTGCTAGGCTGCTATAGGACACACCAAAGACCTGGCTAAATTCTTGTCTAATTCATATTTCACATTTTCATAGTTTCTTCAAGATAATGGATAAAACAGGCTTTTGCAACAGTAAGTATCAGGAAAACTCTACTGTCCTCTGACAGATATCCTTAAGGAAAATCTTTGTAGGCTAATAAGAATGTAGCACAGATAGAGAAATAGTGTGGAGAAGAATTAATAGGTAGAAGTCTAAAAAATTTCTGTGCTTACTTATCTCTGCAAGTGCTTACTTATCTCTGCAAGTGACATTTAAGACATAAAAATGGATACAGAGCTCATTTTGGTAGGTGATGCACTTAACTTTCATGGCTACCTAATAGCTGGGAAAAGATTAGGGATCTAAGTTGGACTGGTGGATGGATTGGTTAGTTCTTGGTTTGTTGATACATCTACAGTCTTACAAACAGTATTGCATGACAAAAAGACTGAAAAAGATGTTGTGACCAGCAGTCATGTATTGTTACACAAGGTACAAACTGTAACATTTCAAATTCTAAAGAAAGTGATTTGTAGGAAAACCATTATGTCATGGATGTCTGTATGTTACATGGACTGTATCATCGTCATTCATTACATATAGAACATAATTATTTACCCTGTCTATATATATCCTACAATCAAAAAGTAACAAGAACGTTATCACAAATCACCCAAAAAGCTAGAATGCAAACTAGCATATTTAAAACAGGGAAATATCAGTGAATTTTATGGAATATCAGTTGTCATTATATAAATTTAAATGTTGACTCTTCAAGTCTGTCCTGGAAGTTTAGTCTGACAGTTTATTAATGCAGAGAGTAGGCTAAAATAAGAACTGTCCCAAATATTTTAAGGTCTGACTGACTTAAGACCACTCTGACAAGTAAAGAAATATGATTAAATAACATAGTTGGTCTTGCAAAAGAAGTGCAACAGAATTAATATCAAGAGACCAGTTCGACACTTTTCTGGGAGAGCATGGAATGACATTTGGTTATAAGATGTCAATAACAAGGTATAAACTGCTGTCAAGTGGCATTTCCAACTTTATCTCCCTAAGGTCTTCCCATTCAGGAGGGTCTGTACACCAGTTTATAGTTGGCCACTCCTTGAACGGGAAACTAAAGCATCAACTGAACAGCTGTGCTCAATAGGAAAGGACAGCTGAGTCAGCGCCAGAAGCTTCACATCTTGATTCTATCGATCCAGACAGGTTGGCTTCATACGATGGAAAAAAACACTGCTAGTCTTTCTCTCACTGTCAGACATGGAGAATTAGGGAGCAGCTATTATATGTCATTACTTCTGTTTAGAAGCACTATTTGATATACTCTTGTGTTCTCTCACAACTGGTTTTGCTCTGTGGAATTGTTTCTGAAATGGCACCTCTTTTAACCAGAACCCAACCAAGATGTGTAGTCAAGACAGCCAGAATTAAACCTTAAAAAGACACTTACACCTCTAGTTCTGGAAACAGAGACGCCTGCTCACCTATGAATAATGAGGGCTGCAAGACCTAGTGTACTCTACATCCATCTGAAGATGGATGGGATCTAGGAAGCTGAAGGATAATGAACTGCAAGGCCTGACTATTGGGAGAGGCATATAGCAGTTGGACCAGCAAATGTTATTTAAACCACATGCAGACAGCATTCTCACAAATATTACAGTGCAGGTGTAAGTTGCCTACCTGATGAACAGGATGAGGAAATTACACTTTTTTTTTCTAGTAAGAAAAAGAGAAATGTTTAAAATGAAGGCCTTAAGTTATTTGCTTTCCAGTTTACCTATTGAAAACTCAATAAATGTCATGTCTCTAAAGTGTGATTATTTTATGTAATCAGTACTTAAACTGTTTTGCCAGAGATCTCACTCTCCACTCTAATAATTTAAGAGATCATATTTTCACATCAATGATCAGTTCATTCACATTTGTGTGATGGAGTAGCCACTACAGAAGAGTATTTGTGAGAATCAGTATTGCTTATTTCCCACTCATCTTAGCAATCATTGTTGCTATGAAGAACAATCACTCACCACCATTTCACCCACATCCAACTCAGCACTCCTATTAAAAAAAAAAAAAAAATCAACAAGACCTTTCATTCCTAAAGTCTACAGAGGAGAATCAAGATTTTCCATCAAGTGCTATTTGTAAGAAGAAATACTCTCTCACGGATTTTCTATAATACCATGTCCTTCACTCCTGGATTTATTGGCACTGTCACAGCCATAGGCCGAGTTTTTGGGTGTTAGCAGCTCAAAGATGGATTTGCAGAAATGGAGTTACAATCATCCGTTACCTGATTCTCATGAACCAAATCTGTGTCTGTAAGTAGTACTGAATTACAATTGATTTCCTTTGTGTCAAGCTGGACAAAGAGGTCATCCTAAACTGAGCTACAGAATATTCCTTGTTTGTGTCTCAACTTCTCTTTTAAAGGCAATAAACAACTCTGCAAACTTCAGAGGAACACTTTTCCAAGTAGTAGAAGCTTTTTATTAATTCTGTTTGCGACACCACAAAATGGCCATAAAGTTAAACGTAAGTTGGACAGCCAACTTTCTCTTTTAAGGATGTTCCCAACATATGTGATTAATACTCACAAGTAAGCAGCTTTTCCTTCTTCCAGTTCTTTACTTTTTCCGCTTGAACCACTCTTTTTCCCACAGATCCTCCTGGTGATGCACATGAGCAATCCACATTGTCGTACAAAGAAGCAGCTAACATCAGTGACAACCAGGATTAACAAAAGGGCTGCCACTCCCAGGCCAATGACAGCACCAAGTCCAAGACCATTAAAAAGCGTGTCTTCAAGAAAAGAAAATTAAGACTTATTAATAACATTAATCCTAAAACATCATTTTAAAGCTGTTGGTCAGGAGAGTAAAGATTTTTTAAGAATGAACCATTCAGAAATTACTGGAGCTAAACAGTCCTGACGGTTAACCATATATAGTACCTGATTAAAATCACAAAAAAACCCTCTGCCTAATATTTTCCCATTGTCAGAAAGTTCACAGAACATAAATGGCATTATTTAATAGCAAATAATTTCACATCTTAACATTCCATGACTAAGGATATCAATAAGCAGCCTAAGGAAAACATTTTCAATGTTCAACATGAACATTGATATAAGTTGTCTTTTCTACATTTCAAATACAATTAATAAGCATTTGTGCTAAGCAGAATTACTGAAAGGTTTAAGAGACTGACAAACCAGTATTTATTCTTGTAATTTTCTGAATTAAAGTAGAGTGAAAAATAACTCAATTCAAGCTATTTAATCTGCTAACAGTTGCACACACTTAGTCTTAAATAACTTAATATGGGGGAATATATGCGTATCATCAAATGATTACAGGGTTAGGACCTCATCTTGTTTAGTCTTGTACCTTGAAAATGCAATCATACACTTGAAAATAAACATATTCCACACCTGATCTTCTTTCAGTGTTTGAATTATGAGAGTTGATGTTTAGCTAATTTTACTTCATTACAAATCTCAGGAAAAAAATTTAATGTTTTGCCTTGATTGATATTTCCATGACAGCAATGCTGCAAACCCTTTTGAATAGTGTGAGTCTCAGGAATCTGCAAACTCAGATGAGGCTTAGAGAGGAGAGGATTTGTATCTGGTCATCATCTGCGGGAAAAAAGCTATCTCAGTAAAGGCTCATGCACCCAGCTGATTCAAGAAGATGTCAAATTAGTTCAGAAACTGGCCAGTGACAATTTCCTAGTGTGAGACTGTGCTGAGTAAACCCCAGGGGAGTGGCACTGGGTGTGTTTGCCCGTGGGTGTTGTACACCAGGTTGCTTCCCTGGCTCTCCCATGCCCTGGAGCGATGCCTGAATCAGCACGACTCACTGGGACATTTCCATCTGCTGCTCTGCTTGTTGCCAAAATAAGAGCAAGATTATTCTGACCTGGAGATTACTTGAATAACAGACACCAAACCATTATATAATGTAACATAATATAAATATTTTAATTGGGTTACTAATATCATCTTCCTCTTCTTTCTCTTCCAACTCCCCTGTACACTATATATTGTTTTCAGATTAAGCACATCATTTAAGTCTTTGTATTTCTGCTTAAATAATTTTAGTGATAATAACTTTATCACTTCAAAATTAATTTGAAAGTTATTCTAAATAAATAAATGTGTATTCTTTGTCTAGTCTTTGTTTAGAACTCTGAATTGGAAAAGTAAAAACTTTTTTCAAATGAAGGGGAGCATTTTACTTTCTAAGCAATTGACTTCATTGTTTATTGTATGGGTTGTTTTATTACAGAAATGATCTTCACGATGTTATTATACAACAAGTTAGAATCCAATGTATATATTTCCATGGATGGATGAACAGAAAATCAGAGAGATATTATTTCAAAGTTATTTTCCTTTGTTCAGAAAGACTTAAAAACCACTACATTAATTATAAAAACAATGGTGCAGCAATGAAATGATGTATCATTTATACATTTCCCCATCAAATGTTGGAAGTTGACATTTTAATTTTTTTTTTCCTTTTTTAAGAACAGCATTCCTACTTAAAATTTTATTACACTTTCTGATAGGTCTTCTAAAACTTTCTTTATCCCTATATCCACCCACATATTTGGTGAATTCCTTAGTAACCTTCAGTAATTTTTGTTCAGCAGTATGAACTGTCAGGAAGATGTAAGTAGATGTATAATTCCAGTTTATTAAAAAGCTCATATATTTCAATTGTTATAATACCAGTAAATTCTATAGTCAGTTTTAGAGACCAAATACAATGAATCTCTGTACCTTCTCAACCACCAACCAGAATGCAAAGGACAAAAATTAGGGTCATTTAATCCAAATTTTGAAAGAAATTTGGGTGTTTTTTTCTGGTTTAGTTTAAGGAGTTTTTTTCTTAATGCAGTGATAAGAAGCTTTTACTATGAAGAGATACATTTACCACTGCTGTGAACACCACTTTCAGTATCCTTGGAAACATTGTGAAATGGCAAGGTTCCCATTCTAAGTGATTCAGTGACAGAAACGTCTACACAGTATTTTCACTGGCAAGTGAAGGAAATGTTTACAGTGGCAATATTGCTCCTTTGTATAATATTTCCCATAGTTGCGTGGGACACTCTGTTCTGCATTTTTAATTTTCTTCATATGGGTGAGACATCTGAGACACAAGAATTTGACTGCTGCATATTTCTCTGTCTCCTCGTGGCTGATGATTTCCTTTACATTTAGCATTCCCCATGCTTACTACTGCTCTACCAGTCCCAAGTAATTTTTTTCCTACTTGAAACCCTTCTGTTCCTGCAGGTTTCTGTTTTGTAAGTCTGATTCCTTAAAATTGTAAACATTTTTCCAACATTTCTTTCCTTTGTCTCCCACACCCCAAAGAGTGACAGGAACGTGGCCAAATCCAGTGGTGGGATGAGAAGCATGGCTGTGATCAGCCTTCTCTCCTGTCTGAGGACCTTGTTTTTCTGAAAACAGATAGAAACTAGACTGCCTTGTTCTTTAAATCTATCTATGTTATGGCTTAGCTTTAATCTTAATGAAAACATATAAAATTATTTTTTAGAAGTTCATCTGTGGCTTCATTCTCTTCTTTCTTAAATTGCTTTGATTTTGTACTTGCCTATCTGCACCCACCAAAGTCAGCTGCGAAACTAATCCAAATAACTCTTAAAGCAGATTAAGGCCTCTCCTCACTGGTTTAAAAAATCATATCCTAATATACATATAATTTCAAAACAATGTGATTATTTTTCTTTATATGTTATGACATCAACAGAAGTTCTAATTCTGTGATTGGATGAAATATTAACATCACACTAGTAACAGCGTTCCCACCAACTTTGAAAAGCAAATTTGTTATTAAAAAGTGTTGCATTAAATTAAATTAAATTAAATTAAATTAAATTAAATTACTGTTATTGTATTGTTATTGTTATTATAGTTATATTACAGAAGCTGTTTTAAATATTTGGGGTTTTTACTGTTTCCCAGTGTGTATCAAGCAAACTCAAAATAGTAGTTCTATTTTGTGCTCTAAAATAAAAAAAAAAGCATTGATGCATTATATACCTTTTTATTTTCTTGGCTGAACACAAACATTTTAAATTATAAAAATTCAATGTTGATGTGAAAAAATTAGTTCTTAGAAATTTTTTGAAATAGTTTATTGTATATCTGGCTTAGTCATCTAACTATAGAGGGCCTTTTAAAAAATACTGCTTTTTTTTTTAAAAAAAAGTATAAGTTCCATAGTTCTGAATGAATTTTAAATAGAATTTGTTAAAAATATGCTAGATTTAAAAGGATATGATTTTGTTATATAGAACGTGGCATAAAAAAATCTAATAGCTTGCCATGATGATGAAGGAAACTGACTTTAAAGGCACTTTTTTCATCTACTTCTTCAAATAAGTGCTCATCAATGATACTTATAGAAATAAGATTAAAAAACATTCAAAAATGTAAGAAAAAAATTAAGACAAGCACAAAGCAAGTTTCTTCAAACGTCATTGAAAGTGTTGGCAATTTTCAAGTTCTCTCTTATTAAGTTACATTTCTAATGATTTCTAATGAGATAATTCAACATTTTTGCAGGAATCCTTATTTGATAAGAAAGAGGAACAAAGAGCTTTGACAAGTAAAACAGAATTTTCCAGTGAAAAGAACTAAGTGAAAAGATTAATTTTCTGGACTCTGAAACGTAACTTCAGACTAAATTCCTGTAAGGGTTCTGCACCAGATACTCTAAGGGAAGCAGGTCAAAAGGGAGAATCTCCATCTATACATGTGTACAGAATCAGAGAATGGTTTAGGTAGGAAGGAACCTTAAAGCTCATCTCATTACAACTCCCCTGCCATGGACAGGGACACCTCCTGCTACATCCAAGCCCCATCCAACCTGGCCTTGAACACTTCCAGGGCTGGGGCATCCAGAGCTTCCTGGGCAACCTGCACCAGTGTACAGGTATGCTTTATACATGGCATAAAAAGGCTTTTGCTTCTGCACAGGATCCAAATATGCAACATCAATATACTACATGACAATCAGTGATGTTACATGAAACTATGCCCTTTGAGGTGACAGAATTTCTCTGTGCTCTTATAGAATCACACTGTATATATTCAATTATTGCTACAATAAAATAATAATTGGAAACTTAATAACAAGTACTCTGTGTGAGCTGGGGGGTTGGATAAGGTGATGTCCAGATGCCCCTTTCACACCTTCAGTGATATTAAGTTTTTTTGGGAGAAAAAAAAAAAAAAAGGCTAGCAACTTCTTGTGCATTATTCCCTCCTTCTTAGCAGGTCTGGACTGAAGTTAAGATGAAAGATAGATGACTACCCAAACCTCCCTTTTACAGTAATTTGAGTTTTTAAGGGAAAAAAAGCAACATTATAAAATACTTTCCTGGCTTATAGGGTAACACCTGACTGCTATGTATGCATGGTACAGAGTTATGATACATGTTTCTCCTTTCTTTCAAGACAGTCAGAAGATAAACTGCTTTCCATCAAAAGTAAAAACGTAAAAATTATGAACTAACTTCAGGGTGAAATTGAAATACTGCACTGGTCATGGCAGGAAAAAAAGCCTTCTTGTACATCAAGTTGAACTACACTTTTGTATTGACCCTTAAAAATGTGCCCAACCATGACAGTTATTTTTGCACTGCCTCTGAATATTGTCTTTGATTTTATATCTGATTTAGAACTTTTCCTAGACTCAAAGTCTTACAAAATGCATGTACTTATTCAAAAGCTCTAAAAAACCAGAAAATACAGGTCTTAAAATTTGAATCCATTGATGTGCATTGAAAACAATCATAATGCAGTTCCAAAAAATTAAATGGCTCTATAAAATTTTCTACCAGTAAAGCAGTGGCAGGCCATGACCAGAAGAAGTAAAGAACCAATGATCCCTTCCCCCTACCCAAAGAAGCTCCAATACTTTGGCTGCTACATCCAGAGCTGCACGACCTGTTTTTAGCAATTTATATCAATAAAACTTGTCTTTTGAGCCAGGTAAGTGCCTAGAAGCATCATGTCTTCCATCAAATAAAATAAACAAATCACTACATTTGCAACATCAGCTTGCAAGAAATCATTAGGATTCCATGCAACATTTACTGGGGGACTGTTTGATGCAAAAGAGAATGTGACAGTAAGGTGCATTCCTTTCTATCCTATTCCCTAATACAAAAGGATGCTAACAAGGCTATAATCGACATAATTTGTAATGCTTTTTCTTCCTCAGTGGTTTTTCCTATAATTCTCTGCTAGGACAGCTACTGCTGAAGGGCAGTGGACAAACACATGGATGTGTGCTCTGAGCTGCACGACTGAGTAATGTGTTCTGAAAGATACACTTGACACACAACTTCAAAAAATAAGGGGACAGTACTACTGCCTTCCTCAAACTTTCTTCTGCTCATAGGTGACAGATCTTCATTGTCTCCCCTCTCTGATGAAGTCTGAGCCAGAGTGAGTCAGGGGAGCCTGTGGTGCCACTGGGACTATCAGTTATACAGATGTGAGCTACTGAAATAAGTGTGTCTAAAAGGTTGTAATTTCCTGATGCTTATCTAAGTGGAGTTTTTCCTCATTATGGATGAGATCCTCTTGCCAACAAGTTTTCTGAAACAGATTTTTGCCTTTAAATTTTACAGGAAAATATCTTGTATTATGATTCTCTCAGGATATTGAGTAAGTAGGACTTGACTTCTCACTTACTCTAACAGCCCTTTAAAACATTTTTTCATTGGAAGGTGTCTTAATAGACATACATGCAATAGCTAAATAAAAAAAAAATGTAATGTAAATAGCAGGTAGAGTGTTTCTGGCAACAGTGTCTTGTCCATGGCCATTGAGGGATAACAAGGGAAAGGATAGAAAAAACCCCTTTCTTTACTAGAGAAAGCATGCTGTGTTGAGAAAATGTTCTCTGGAGTTGTGATTTACTATTTTTTAAGCAAAGTTTTAAAAAAGAGATTCTTTGCATAATCAAACTATCCCTAAGCAGACTGCAGGAACATTTCTAATATGCCTAATGACTTAGTTACAGCTACAGATGCTTTTTCTTTGTATTTACTCAGTCATCATAGTAAAGGGTATTTTTTAGTATTGTCTCCTTCCATGGGAAGCCCCAGAAAAATGCAGGCAGAGAGATCCCACTCCTCCTGTGCCTTGAGAGGGAAAGGCTGCACTTGGGTTCATGACATCAGCACTGCACTCAGGTTTTGGTTTTCAATAGACTTGGGAAAACGAGTTTCTGTGTCCCAGTTTCCTCCACTCAAACTGACAGCAGATTTACTGAGCACATCTCTTCAAGGAGTTTCTAAGAACCTCTGCAGATTAATTAAGATTGATGTGAGAATTGAGAACGTACACTTACGTGTGGTTTCAGTACTGCTATTACATAAAAGGATAAATTATTTTAATTGCTTCATTTGGAGAATTTGAAATCATGCTGTGCACGTACCACAGAGACATGGGAAATTTTTGCATCTTTATAGTGGATGACAACTCTGAGTATTGTAGCCAGGAGGTCTGAAAAAGAGTCGAACTATCTTGGGATTGTATTAAATTGAGAGAATATTTCACATTTGACAGCATTTCCTTTAAGACATATGTAAATTCAAGCACAACAGTTTTAAGACGTAATACTTGGAATAATATTTTAAACATATAGTTATTTTATAGCATTAGCTACAAAAAGAGCAGTTTAATATTATAAGCACTGCCAGTATATGGTGCATGTTTTTGCTTTAAAATGTTTGACTGCTACAACTGCAACTTTCAGCAGAGTCCTGCTTGGCGGGGTATAGCTTTTCCCAGTATTAAAACATCTGCCTTTGGGGAATCATCTTCAATCAGGCAAATTATATCAGAATGGATTGAGCCCAGGCTGCATATTTATACAGACATTGAACATACTTGCTTCACTAGTGGTATAGCATGGCAGCCACCTAATATGAACCAAACTTAAAATTCACAAATTCCAATTTTAGTCACTTTGATGTTTGTGGTGATTGTGTTTGTTTGTTTGTGGTTGGTTGGTTGGTTTTGGTTTTTGTTTGCGTTTGTTTTTGTTTTTGTTTTTGTTTTTTTAGTTTGCTTGTTTCCTTGGGGTTGTTTAAATATTCACTATTGGATAAAACACTGCAGAAAAAATACAGATAAAATGCTAAAAAGTCTCTTCGGGTACAAAATACATCATGTACATAGTACAAGAAAAGAAGAGCATATATCAGCAATAAAGAAAATACAGATAGAAATGCTTTAAGTCAGTTTTCTTTATTACAAAAAGTGAAGACAGAAATTGCATGAACTAAAATGAACTTTGAACAACAGATGAAAGACACAAAGTTACATACATTTCTTGACATTGTGTTTGGAAAGTTTCTGAGGGACATCACAGTTACACCATGCACACATTCTTCAGGGAGAAAGCAGAGATGACAACAACTGCCGCATGCATGAAAAAATCAGTGGAGCAAAATGGTAGTGAATTATGAACAAGAAAAAATAAGCAATGTTTCACACATTAACATTAACTACTTTAAATCCAGATTTTTTCCTTGCCTTTCATACTGTTTTTGAAAACAGAAACTTACAGATGTTGCAGTGTATCCAATATTTTTCACAGAATTATTTTTTACTACATTGTATGTATTTTCATTTGTAATTCTGCTGGAAACATATACTGAGAAAGATTTACTTTGCTTCTATTATGGGCACTTAATACATGCATTAAAATTAAAATTTTATGTAAATAAAATATGCACTGGAAATTGCCTCTACAAAGCAAGCATTACTACCACAGCTTCTTGGGACTTCAGACCCCATAATAAATGAACAGAAATGAATATTCCTACCTCAATTTCTTGCTCTAGTTGTAGAATATCTAAACTTAGAGTAGCTCTCAAGTGTACAGCTTACTGTACACTTGGTACTATTTCTAAACAGGCAAAGTTGGTTGATCTCTACACTTGGTATTGGATGCCATCAGCTTTATACTGTCATTGACATTAAGGGGGAAAAGGTGCTTTTCCATCACTTATGCATCTGATAAATATATAGCAATGGAAAAGTGAGCATTCCTTATATTCCTGAAGAAAATGAATGGATTAAGTAAACGTGACAAGCATAAATGAGCCCTAAATGAAGGAAAGATTTCAGTGATGCCATTATAGACCTCAGAAGCTACATATCTCTATATAATATTCAACTTGCATCCAAAAAGTAATATTTTCTTTTTCCTTTTGCTCATAAAATTCCTGAAAAAATGAACAATCATAAATCATCAACATACTGGACAATAGACAGATAATTGGCCACTATTAGCACAATCACAAATTGTATACAAATCTCCATTATGCCTTATTAAAAAAAACAAAAAACAAAACAAAACAAACAAACAAAACAAAACAAAACAAAACAAAACAAAAACAAAAACAAAACAAAAAAAAAAAAAACAAAACAAAAAAAACCAAAAACAAAACCCAAAAAAACCCCAAAGAAAACAACAACAACTTTTTTCAGGCTTAATTAGTTAATTTCATATTTGCATACACATTTGAGTGGTGCCTATGCAGGTTTCCATGATGAAAAGAGTATGTGGTAAGACCCTGAAAACTGACTGAGAATTGGTTGCAAGGTTAGGTGTGTAATTAAACCCCCATATCTGTTAATCTTTTAAATAAATATTGTTCACATGCATATCATATTTTTTGCATCAGTGCTTGGCCTTGTACTTTCACAAAAGAATTAAATGGAATGTCATTTTTTTATTTGGTAATAGTATGTTTTGTACACCTCACAGAACCACTCTTAAGTTATATTTTATTCCCAATGTATGCAATATGCATGCTTATTTCTGGGCAATATTTTTCCCGTTTAGAGAGACAGAAATTTATATTCTAATAACCCTATAGCAGTAAATAAAGGACTGCATTTGAACTTGTGTTATGTAAATACTTTGATTTGTGAACAATTTTATATGTTAGGAATTTGTCAAAACTCTAGGAAGAAGAAAGACAACAAATAAAATTTGATTAGGAAAGAAGCCAGCCTCAGACTCTAAAGGTTGTAAATCAGAACATTTTAAAAATTCTGTTCCTTAGAGATATACTGCTATATCACAGAATAATCATTACCCCTTTTAAGTTTCTGTGCCACCAATTTGGATTTAAAGCATAAGATCAGCATAGAATATTTTAGGACTTTGGTCTTACAGACAGTTTAATATTAGCATTTCAAAATATGTGACAATGTTAAAAAATGGTAACATTTTACACTGTCAGTCATAAGACCTGAAATCCCTTTTACAATGACAACATTTAAAGGAACAAATTTACTTATCTAACATTTAAATACTAATGTCAGAAGTATATTGAATTCAATTTGTGAAGACATATTTATCATTTTAATAGAGTTCAAATTATAATTTTAAGCTGTTCAGTCTATACCTATGAATTATAATTTAATTTGAAAATGTCTCTGTTCATTTTTTTCTCATTCTTTTCTATAAGAAGCCAAGATTTCAAAATCTTCTGAATATTCCCCCAGATTGCAGAAAATACTGTGAAATAACCTTGCTCTCATTGTTTTTAAAGATACAATTATGAAACACTCATAAAGAGAACTATAAACAAAGCTGTACTAGTTATTCATCTGAGAAGATATATGACAACCCAAGGAAATTATTCTCTTCTACTTTTTCTTTCTCTTTACAGAGGTTTTGGGTCACTGTCCAGAACTGCCTGGATCTGCTGTCACATAATCCCAATAATATTGGCTTAACTAATTCTCTTTGAAATTTGATGGGAAGAGGAAGGCCAAAAGAAAAGAATCACATTCAAAGTGCTTGATAACCTTAAATACAAAGTACAGAATAATTTAAATTGGAGCAGACCTAAAATTTCTCTCACTTAAGGGAGCAAATTTATGTAGTTCCCAGCCAATGCTACTATCAGATGGAAAAAAATATGAGTGATCCAAATTTGTCTCTTTATCCCACTGGCATTGTCACACTGAGGATAAAAGCCAACTTGCCATTCATAATATATATTTAGCTGCTAAAATTTCTCAAGGATTTTTATTATCTCCTTCACAGTATATTTGGAGAGTTCTCAGTTGATCAGTCTCTGTGCCCTAATTCCTATCTTGTCTTCTTATATACTTATCTGCAATGTAAGAATGACTTGCTAAGATAATAAATGTATTGAGCTTGTAAAGAGCTCTTCAAATGTCTTACCAGAGTAGATAAATGATATGGGAATTTTCATTTTTCTGCTTTTCTGCATACCTGTAGTAGTGTCCTGTCTTGCTTTATTAAAAAAAAAAAATAAGAACAGTGACAAGTATGTGGAAGGTGAAAATATATTAGACAGCATTTAGCAGAATAGCATTAAAGTTTCAAATTTCAGAAAATTAGGAAAATGCTAAAAAATAAGGAAATACTAGGATCAGACTGTCTGTGCAACCTTATAAGACCATATTTCATTTTTCAGTTTATGAGACAATGTGTTACTCAGGACTCTTTAATCCAGTGATAGGTGCTCATTACTTTTGATTGGATCTGCAGTTTGGTTTTCTTTACTGTTCGGAACAGCAACTATGTGTCCACAAGAGAAGGTTCTGTTCCCTCATGTGAATGCAGTAGCTGTCTTACAGTGGGATCAGAATGCAAAAGGGATGTGACTGCAAAGAGGAGCCCCTAGAAAGAATTTGCTGCTCCCCTGGGCCATAAGGGAGGCCCAGTGTTGGTGCACCACTGAGCTCCTGCAGACTGAGAAAGATCTCCAGGCAGCAGTTTGTAGTGTGCCTGTACTGTGGGTTTCTTTCCCCCTTAGCATCTACCACAGCATCTATTTATTAAATATTAGCCAATCATCAGTTCTTGGATGGTAAGTAGAGATACCCTTGCAGTTTTGTTATTTGTTTTGTTACCGCAGAAGGCAATAGCGACAGTAGTGGTAACAACAAACATTCTCACTATCTGGATTTTTGAAATGGTAGGAGGAAAAAAAAAAATAAAACCTCTTGCAAAAGTTCCTGCTCAAGGTGACCCTTCCCCTAAAAATAAATTTAGCATTAGCAATAGCACTTGTCTGAGTTATACTCAATTGAAAATACGTTCTCAGATCTGAAAGGCTTTGGTAACTTATGTGTAGCTAGTAATTCCAAATCCACTGTAACGTAATTAAAACGAAGCATTTCATTAAAAATATTATCTAGCCTTCATTAGTTACGCCTCTTGGTTCAATAAGTGCTTAATCATTTTAAAAGTAAATAGTTTATATTGGAAGAACACCTACACAACTAAACTACAATGCCAATATATATTGTTTGTACATGGAAAATGGGCTTTCTCCTGACTGATCCTAAATAGGAACCCAAAGTTTCAACTCCTACAAAATTAGAAGAGAAAATGCCTTTCTTTACCATAGTATGTCAGGAACTCATCAGTGTAATTAATTTCAAAGTAATTTTCAAACAAGTAATCATCATAATCAAAAATCCTTAGAAATAAGAAAATCGCCTGAGTGAAGATATACAGATTTCCAATCAATCTGACTGATTGATTTCCAATTTGTAGAGGTAAATTTTTTAGATCCCCAAAGGTATGAACTATAAGGAGGAAAAAATCAAGATATAATTTATCAGGTTTGTTATATTTAGTCACAATTTGAAGGGAACTGTCTTAAAATAAATATTTAATTCTGCCTTAGCTTTAAAGTGCTTTGCTTTCTCAGGTTATTCTGCATGCAACAGAGAAATGAACCATACCCCTAGATAACTACATAAATTTTAAAATCAAATATGCACAAGAAAATATCTATATGGGCTCTTATTAAATAAAATATTTTTTCCTGAGGTTTTGCACACACTGCTGCAGCACTCATAAGCCATGGTTTTAATAGGTAAAATAGGAAAAAAATGCTTTTTCCATTTTTGCTACAGGTCAAAATTGAACCCCTGGAGCTTCCAAGTCCAACAGATGCCATGAAATGAAATGTGGCACCTTTGCAATCGCAAGAAGTGACTTCATTGGGCAGGGACCTATTTTATGTGCTGAGGCATGGCAGTGGTGAGGCACAGAAAAAGCATTTGAAATGAAACACTACCAACTAAAACAATTAATAAATAATTAGGTAGAAAGGACATGCTTGTTAAAATACATTAGAAGGTACAAAACATGTCTATAATCACAGAACCATAGAATGGCCTGGGCTGGAAGGGACCTTAAAGATCATCCAACCCTCTGCTGTGGACAGGGGACACCTTCCACTAGATCAGGTTTCTCAGAGCTCCATTCAGCCTGGACTTGAACAGTTTTTTATTAAGGATAAAGTTTTAAGTACATTGTGTCAGGAACCAGTGCAAGGACAACCCTTTGCAAAGGATTAATACAAAATGAAAATGCTCTCCTGAAATATGAATTGGTGGTGTATCTGGAAAGACATGTGACTGACAATGGTAAGGTCTCTCTGCATGGATTTCTTATAATCAAAATCTAGTTGAGAAAATAGAATCAAATCACATTGATCAAATTCAGTATGTCAAATTCTCCATGCTCTGTCAGACTGGATTGTCAAGCATTACCTGTTGAATTTTTCACAAAACTCACCAGGCTTCTAAAAAGCCCGATGAAGAATTTTGCACACACAGACTGAAGTAATTACACCATTTAGGATCTTGACTAGGAATGGAAACTTTGGAAGAGCTGTAGAAAAGTACAAACTTTTTAAGATGTGTGTTTATTTGCCCACAAATAAAAAAAACTAAGAGAGATAGGAAGAATACATATTGCTTGCCTTATCATCAACAGTATAAAAACATGCACCAGAAACTTATGGCTATAATGAGAGAGAAAACAGCAGCATTCAGCTGCAGGGACTGGCCTCCATTTTCACGTCTAGTAGCTTCACAGCAGCTGTCTGTGTGGATAAGAATTGTTATAGAAAATCAAGAGTGTGAAAAAGAAGTAAATTTTAGGAAAAAAAAGGTAGAAAAGTTGAGACAACATGAAAAAGAAAGTATCAAAAGGGAAAAAAAAAGTGACAGCGGGGAAGAAAAAGGAGAAAAAAAATTAATATTTACATTGGGCCAAAGACAGTCACTTGAAAAACATTAACAGAAACATCAAATTATGATTAAAGCATAGATGGAATGGCAACCGCTGAATTACCCTGGCCAAATCTGTATAATGTAGTAATAAAACTGTGGAAAAAAGTGTACCTCCATAGCAGCAACGTGCTCCTCCACAGCAGCCAAAGTAGCAAACTCTTTGGTCTAATTTTAAAACAATTTATTTAAGTGCTTAGCCTGAAGCATGTTTCTTGCTCCTCCTTGAGACCATTCAGCCAAGCCCAATCTAAATACAATTTTGACTTTTATGTTGGAGGTACCTGGAACTCACAAAATTGCCATGTAGCACCTATCAGCACTAGTGACTACTATTTAAAGCAAGGAGTATTGATAGCAAGGAGAAACACCAGCCCATAGGCTGAAAGGACAAACTAGAACTGTGTCAATAATTACAAAAAAAGGTTCCAATCATATATAAGAGGAGACTTGTTTATCTGTTTCTCCTTCCTAATGGCTTTATCTTGTTCCTGAATTATTGTAGGCGTTCACAGTGGGCCACCATGAAAACTGGCTTCAATAATATGGACAGAGGTCCAATTAAAATATGAATGACTCATACAATTAGCACATGAAGCTGAGTAATTAGATATTGACTTCGACACTGGGATGGGAACAAAGTAGCTTCTTAGACATTCACATTCTCGTAGTATGTCTGGTTAAAATTACAAAGTTTGAATATACATTTTCTACAAATATTTATATTGAAGGTTCACTTTTTGGCAAATAACAGTCAAATTTATGCGATACATAGTGTATTGACTAGTTTGGGGTTTTTTTCCAGCTACAGTGACATAATAATTATATTGGTAGTGACTAATATCAGTGTTAAACTAATATTTTGTAAAAGTCTTCAAAAGAAATTAAAATGTATAAAACCTTATGCAGTATAAGCAATAACCTTGGTTAAGCCTTTAAAACTGATTCAAGAAATTCTGATGGAAGCAGATGAAAATTGTAAAGCTATATGTAGCCTTGTATGCATAATATTTAACCACTACACTATCTGCTTATCACACAAATGTCCCTGCTCCTGCACAAACAAATGTGTGAGAACTATCACATGTAGATAATTATCAAGTGGAAAAGGCAGCAATAAAAATAAACTAAGAACAATTATGGACAATATTCCATCCTCACCCATATTTCTACTGTGGTGTTTTCAATGATACATTTTGTGTTCAGGAGTTCAAAATTCACAACCGGTTCCTTTCTTAAGACTTAAATTGTTTGGCCCATATACTCATAGAAGAAAAACCCACAAATCTTGAGCACATTAAACTTCCACATCAATTCACTTCAATAATTCAGCTTTTAAATATTTTTAGAGAATATACCTAAGCATTTCATCTTTTAATTGGCACCCAGGGTTATTTTAATTAGAAAGAATCATAATGCTAGCAATTACCTGCAGCAAATAATGATTAGAGTACCATACTTATAAGGAGTGCCCTTGTACTTCAACGTTCAACATCTATAGTGATTTTCTTTTTTCTTCATAGCATTCAAAAAAAAAAGCAACCTAAAATTCATATGATAAAATAAAAAAAATTAAATTGCTTTTGAAGCAGAAATTCTGAGAATACAGAATAGCTCTGATTGCTGCTCCTCTGCTCTTCAGTGGTAGTAAATGTCTGTGATAGCAGTACCATAAGAATTAGATTTTATTATAAAATATGTATTGTAATGTATTTCTTTTCCTGTTAATATCCATGGTGGTGCAAGCCTTTGCGTCTTTCTCTCTGATTTATATCAAATAAGTTCTATCAATTTTAGAGAGGGATTTCTATCCCTTTTCATGTAATAACTTTAGTCTTTGCAGGGGATGGAGCGAACAGCTGGTTTTAGCCTAGAGCAAGAACATGCCCTATCCCTTTCAACAACAATCATCTCCAGGATTTGATGAGAAATGGCTCTCATTCAACAAATTCTAGTACTGGTTTGCAAAACAAAACCAAATAGGTTTTGTGAGGGTTGTTATCTTTCTGAAGTTTTAGATATTAATTAATCTGATTGGTGTGAGTCCTATCAACTTCTTTTCTCAAAGCAGGAGATCTCAAAGATACGTTTCATCTCTCTATTCTCTATAGAGAATAAAACAAAAAAATTATTCTTCCATCACAGCAATACTGGCTGAAGAATTTACTTTACACTTTTAAATCAGGATTATGATCTGAACAAAAGTCAGACAAAAGCCTTCATTTCAAATTCTTATTTTGGAATTACAATATCCTTCAGCCTATGAGAAAATGAATCAAGTAGCTTCACAAGGATAATGCTGCAGCTCTTCCTTGCCTTGGGAATATGAGCAGAGCTCCAAGGAGACTGACATCCCACAGGCTTTCCTTTTTGACTCCTGCATTTTGTTCTTCATTTTAGATTTAGCTAAAACCCTAGCTAGTTAGATCTGTAGAAGCAGACTGAGAAATCCTGTAATGCCCAAAGTCATAGAAAAGAGATACTAATTATCAACTAAAAAATTCAGATCTGTGGAATGGAAATTTTATCTGTGAAAATCTTTCAAATTTCTTCTGCTTTTTCTCTTTTTCTTTTGTGGTTTAAATTTACTGCAGCTGTCCAGGTTGGTGGAAGGATCAAGGCTCAGAAAATTTCAATTATTCTCTTCCAAATCATTTCAATTGTTAGAAGCATGTGAGGGTTTAATACAATATTTTACCTACTGCACTACAGAGGATTTTACTTCTATTCTCAGATAAGACTTTGTAAAGAAATTAGAGGAATATTTTAATTTTGAAGTCTCCATTCTCTGACAAATTTAGTGAAATTGTCAGCTATATTTTATCAGAAGCCACAAACTGATGGATTTTTGTGCATGTACACATACACACACATGGAAAGGCAGTGGAGCCACAAATCACAGGGTTAAAAAGAGGCCAATCCTGAGCAATTCTACAGTCCTCTTATGGAGATTTAAACAGGCAATTTGTAAGCCACAAATGACAACATTTGGTCCTGGCTCAAGTACCTACTGGCAGCCTTTCTAGCTTTTTCTATGGAAAGAGAACACAAAAGAAGACTAAAAATACCCACAATTCCCCTAATCTAACTTTTAAAGGATGAAGCATAACTTTCCTTAGAATTCAGAATAGGTACCAGGAGCCAAATTGGGGGTCAGCATGGGTTTCAATCCTGTCCGACATCATCAATGATTTGGGTGATGGGGCACAGAGTACCCTCAGCAAGTTTTCTGATGACACAGATCTCAGAGGAGTGGCTGAGGAACCAGACCTCAACACCTGGGCTTGCCACCCAGAGGGACCTTGGCAGGCCAGAGAAATGGGCTGACAGGAACATCAGGAAGTTCAACAAGAGGCAGTGCAAATCTCTGCCCCTTGGGAAAAAGCAATCGAGGTCACCAGTTCACAGCTAAGGGCCACCCAGCTGGAAAGCAGCTTTGCAGAAAAGGCCCTGGGGGTCCTGTTGGACACCAAGTTTAACAAGAGGCAGCCATGTGCTCTGGAGGCAAAAAAGGTTAATGGAAATGACAGCAGCAGCAGAGGCCTTGGCCATGTGAGCCTGCTCTCATGTGATGTGTTGACCTTGAGGCTTGGTTGTAATCACATACAATCTCATTTCAAACAGATATGAAATGGTTTAAAATCTAGGGGAAATGTTTCAAAGGGCACAAAAGCTGTTCAGTTTGGAAGTTTGCCCACAGGAATGGTCAGTCAACAAATGTTACATACTTTTGTGGTGGAGAACAGAACATGAGTGAGGAAGGTGGCTTTTTGGCTACTCTTAGTGGATGTATGGTCAGGGGCGAGTCAACCCTTCAGAGAAAGAGGGCTATACTCTTCAGAACTAGGGAAACTGTGCCAGGGCACCTATGCAGCCCTGTTGTGTGTTGAAGTGTGGGTTGAAGGGATGTGAGAGATAAGGTGCAGCAAGGGAATATGCTCTTTGATTGCAAGAGGTGACAGGAACAAAAACCTACCCCAACTACCCAGATGGAATAATATAGCATTTATTTCTATCCCCAAAAGTTCACCTAATTGCTTGACTGAGAGCAAAATTTAAGGAAAATACTTGCCCTGAAAGAAAACTGAGAATGAGGGAAACTTGTTTCTATTTTGCTGTAATTAGTAATTTTGAGTTTCTGGATGAAAAACCTTATCCTAGCTTCTATTCTAACAAAACATTGTCCATATAGCTCAAAAGCTCTAATAATACATCATAAAATATATATACATAAATGCAAACCAAAACATATACACACATACTTGAAGCAATGATAAGAGCTACTTTTATTTTTCATTCACATCAAGACCACTGTTGATCCCATTGTATTTTTGTAAAGACTACTGATAAAAATCATGTTTGACATGGTGATTATCATCTTTGCTATTGGTGGTGATGAGAGAAAATACTACATATTATTGATCTTTTTTTGCGTCCCACTATATAATTTAAAGTTTACTGATAGACATGAACAGAAAAAAATAAATAAGATGTTCAAGGGATTAAAACATTTTCAGGCATGCAAATAAAAATTACTCTTATAGTTCATGCAGTATTGGAAACAAACAAAAAAACCCTGCCTCAAACAACCAATATCACAAAGTAAGAAAAACGGATCTAAGAGGTTCTTGTTATCCCCAAATGTTTTTACTTCATTTTTCCACTATTGCACCAAGTTATTAATTTCTAGTGAAGAAGAAAAAAAACTGTGATAAAACACAACTTGCAACCATTTTTAATATATCTACTGCCCTTTCAAAGAAACAGCATTAACTGGATAAGAGCCTTTGGAAAATGGCACCTTCATAAATCTGCTGGCAATTCCTGAAAATATATTTAACACCTGCAGGAAGGATCTTTTTTAGACCTTCCATTCCATCTTCTTTTGAGATTTAGTATAAACCTGTACATGTGTTTTTATGTTGCGACTGTAATGGTTCAGAATGACAACAGATTTGGACACTTTTGTACCAGCTGTGGGGTACAAAGACAGGATCTCTGTCTTCTCACTGCAGAGAAGGATTGCACTCCTTCCAGCCCATACAAATGGGCTGTAGAGTCAGCTCTGAGAGCTAATGGTCTTTAGCTGTTCCCAGGGGTTTTTATGGCTGCAGAGGTTAGTCCATGCTCTCCTAACAGAGATAAGGAGCTAAAGCACACAGTTCCTTTGAGAACCCCGCTGGACTAGAAGCTTAACAGTATATAGATAAGCCAGAAGAAAATTTTACAAAACATTACAAATCAGCACTAAAAGTGTGATAAATACTTCACTCAGAGGCAAATACACTGAGGTTAGAGTTGTACCTGCCTGCAAGTATTGCTAACTGACATCCTTAGTGAGATTTTGGAACACATAAAATACTACATTTAAGACTGTATCACTTTTTTTCCAAGCATGAGTCTAAAATACATGTTCATATGCCTAAGTGAAATGTTAAATGTGAAATGCAAATATAGAATTGTGACCACAAAAAATAACTCAAGAAAGTAGGAAGAAAAATGGTGTATATATAGATATACAGATATCATATTCACTAATATAGATATATGTATGTATATACATACATGAATAATTTTATACATATGGTTATTTAAAGCAAAATGTTTCAAGAAGATTTGTTGGGCATTTCTCAAAGTCAGTGCAAGTTTTCATTGATAAACCCTTCAGAAAACCAGGAAGCTTTCATTAAAAGGATTACAAATTCTGAGGAACTGATCACAAATGTGAGAGACTCAGTGAATGGATACTGTGTTACAGGTCTAGGAACAACATTATTAAATGAAATAGATCCACATTTGGAGGCTGCTGAGGCCAACCGTGAAAATTTAAAGGAATGTCTGTCTCATTCATGCACCTCTCTAATGCCAGAGGGCAATTTGCAGCCTCAAGTTCCTTCCCAGACCTAACACTATTACTGGAAGATCATCATATTTTATTATCATGGAATGTGACTTACAGCCAGGAGCTGGTACTTGCACAGTTCCCTAGGAAGCAGAAGCTGTGGATTCGATGCCCACAGAAGTTGTATATTCACATAAGTAGAGTTTTGGCTTCCAGTTCCTGATTCCAGGGATTACTACTTCTGCCTGATAGCTGATGGCTTTTGAAAACACAATCTCCTTCTAACAAATTTAGAAGCAAAGTTTTATTTCTTGTGACAACTCCTATTTCCCTACTAAGCACCCACTGAAGGACAACCAACATATCCTTGCTTACATCTCCCTTCAGTTTTCTGATTTATTGCATTAGCTTGCACAAACTTCACCAGGGTATTACGCTATATATAGTTAAGAAACAAGATACTTACAGCATCATAAAGAGTCTCTTGGGATAAGTAATATTCATGAGATTGCATACATAGGGTCTACAGATTTATTTCTGTTTAAATTTAGAGCCAGACATAAATACTCAGTTCAGCTGAAGTGGCACACATTTGGGCAAATACAGATGAAAACCTCCAGGAGTCTTAGAGGCTTTTTCAATAATTGCATTAATAATATGAACGGAAACCTCAGTAACTGTGGCTACTAAGAGAGCACAGAACAAACGATGCAGATTTCATTCAGAAGTCTACCCACTTTCATTCTTGCTGCCTATATCCTGTTCAAAACTCGTCTGAAGACACCTAGCTGCTAGTACCAAAGCCTCAAACAAATAGCGCACCATCAGAGTTGACTGACATCAGAAAGAATATTTCTGCTCAAGCATAAGCATTTTATACATGAATATGTTTGAATAGACTACATTCAAATTTTTGCAGTATTATGTATATATGTATAAAATATTATATTGTGATTATAATATTATGCCATTTCAAAACAAGATAATCATGCTGGCTTATGAATATGAACATTATTGTTCCACTGATTCTAAATGCCTTTTGACATACTTTTAAAAATCGCCTACAGAATGTTCTTATGATGGGAATTTCACACTCCTTTTCAGGCTTTGGAAAAACAGTTGTCAAGGAAACTAATTAGTTCCACAATCATAATTGCAGTAATGATTCATATAAAGAAGACTTGAAGTTAAATAGTGTAACAGACTTCTTACAACTACTTAGAGGTTATGGGAGAGCACAGAAAGAAGAAGCCCCTAAGCACCTATAAAACTGTTTTTAGTGAGAAATGTTCTATCTTTCTTCTGAAATTAAATTAACTAAGCTACTTTTTACTTGAATGTCTAGAGACCACCTATGTCATCATTTACAGAGGAGAATTAAGTTTCTCTGCCACAACAGCTGTGGCAATAGTATGGAATAGTTTACATAATTATAAAAGGCTAAAGTTAGAATCCACTGCAAAAGAAATAATATTTTTGTTTCAAATATGCAAAATTGAAAAATGGCTTATTCCTTCCCTAAGTAAGTTTTTACTTATTCTTCTACTTGATAGATATGTTTATTTCCTTGGGACAATGAGGGTCCCTACATTTCTTTTTCCCTTTTCTTTTTCAATCCTGGGAAATTTTATTTCTGAATGATGGTGATCACAAGGCCCTTTCTGTTTAAAAACAAGTACACTGAACCTATTGAGACCCTGAATTTCAATCAAAATGCAAATCAACTTTACTTCAATTCAAGTGCGTAAAACAAATATTTGTACTAGAACTGGATCTGAGTCTATGAAGGAATTAAAAAATGTATTTTCTTTTCAATAAATAAAAGGTAAGGATGCTTCCAATATTAAAAACAAAACAACCAACCCCCTCCCCCCCCCAAAAAAAAACCCAAAACAAAGCAAAACAAAACCCCTGCTATGGAATATTCAAAAATGCTGCAGAGATCTTGAGATAACTTTCCTGAAAATATATTTGAAGGAAACTCACAATAGACAAGAAAAAAAAAGCCAGTTATTTCAAAATTTTCTGATGGCATGCTAATCCATGACTCGTTCTAGCTCATTGGCACTGTACCAATGGTAGCCAGGTGTTCAGATTGAAATACAGATATTGATATGGTTTACATTTCAATATATTTGCCACTGTATTTATTTGGTAAGTTTTTTGTTGATTCTATTAGACCAGCAATTTGAAAAATGGCAGTCAGAAAATACTATATTAGAGGATTTAGAACCTGATTCTTCAAGTGGTAGTGATGATACTGATCTAATTTGGAAATAATTATTTAAGATGTAGCTCATAATTTTAATTAAAAGTTTGGAATCTCTTCCTCATAGCATTTTCTTTACAAAAATTAAAATTACCCACAATATTTCTGAAAATACCTTATTTTAGGTTTATTTTTAGCTAAATAATTTTTCATTGTTGCATCAAAATAAAGCCTTATATTGGGAAGCATTAAAGCTCATACACTCACTCTTAACTAAAATGCAGTTTCTCTGAAATGAAATTTCAAACCTTCCTATTTACACTCTTAAAAAATATGAACAAAGTTTCTATAGATTTCAAATTTTGTATATCAGCCTCATAGAAGTCTGTTTGGTCACTATGTTAGGGTGAATCATTCAGACAGTATCCAAACAAGACTATTTGAAGTCTTAACCTCATCGGACACTAAAATAAATGCCTTTATTACATGTGTAGGTCGAAGCACAGCTAGAGATGGCACTGAAATCAAGAATTCTAGCAAATAACTGGCTGAACCAGACAATAGGCAGTACAAGGCAACTTGAAAAGCAGGTGTATCTTAAATACTTGATTTCTTGTTAAGTGCCTTCAATAGCGTTGAAGAATCAATGTTTCTTCTACACTTAAAAAATTACTTTATTACTAAAAGTAGGAGTCAAGGTCCCATTTAAGAGTCCTGAATCAAATTTTTGCTGATTATAATAAAGTCTGGGGTGTCATGTTTTTCGAGTCCAAGACTTGAGTTACATTATGTTCAATTATGCACACTGTACTATGAGTTGGAAATAATTCACAGAGAGAAAGCACGATGGAATTAACTTACCTGTAATAATGTTGGGCTTTGGTGGCATGCTGAATTCATACAATGTTGGTTCAGAATAACCCAGTCTGTTGGCAGCTGTAATTTGTACTTCGTAACCCATGGTCCATTGAAGATGCTCTAAGATAATGTGGTCTCTACTACCCTGTACTTTTTTCTCTAGCCACTGGTCTTCCTTATCTTTCTGTAAAGACGAAAATATTTGTTTCAATTCTTCCAAGCTCTTGTATTATTTGTCTGAAATAATCTAATTGTGGAGTTCTGAGTACTTAGGCTTTTTGTAATTTTAACTATTCCTTACCATTTTTCCACAGTGTGGATTTAGAGAATTTTGTGGTCAACCCTTTGAAACTTTTTTGCTTCAGTTTATTCTTTGCTCAAATACTGGTTTTTATTTTATAGAACAGCAGGCTAACCACTTACATAATAAAATGCTAAAAATAAAGTATTATAAGAAGTTTATTTTATACAGACATTTCAATTACATTTTGATCAATATTCATTCAAAGAACTTGCCATTAAACCCAGTCTTCAATTATTATCATCAAACAAAAAAGTCATCTTGTTCAAAGGATGACCAATACAGTCAGTAAGAATCCACACAGTCCTACTCTTATGGGACACTGAGGTACAATAACATGGCTAAAATATCTCTTGAGAGACAAATCTTGGCCATGCAACCCATACAGCAACAGAGACTCAATCAGTGGGTATAAACCACATGGAAAAATTTAAAGTTAAACAAATTTATAATCCCTGCAAATATAACTTTTTGGCTGCACACTACTCAGCAGCTTATATTTAGGCTCTTTGCTGAGGCATCTTGCTCTTCACTGATACAGGTTTCAGAGAAAATAACATCTAATTTAGAGAGTTCAGGGGCCATTCATGTTCCTCATGACTTTTTTTTTTTGTCTCAAATCTTCAGAAAATAAAGGACACACTAAATTCCCTTGTGTGCACTGCTGCAATATTTTTTTTTTTTTGTTATCAGCTCTGAGGTTGACGACTTTTCCACACAGACTTCACCTTTTCATAAACTTTCTTGCTTTTCTGCATTAGCATTGGTATTGTCACATAATAGTTCTGAGAATGACTGAAACCCAACAAAACCTCTTTTCAGGAATATTTGCATCCAGGTGAAAGCTCCTACTTGGTGCAGTGACAGAGTAATGAAAAACAGCAGAATGGTAGGTTCATTAAAATCATGAAAAAAACCTACATACACTGGAGTAAAAACAGTTTGTTCATCATATAGTGAAAATAGTATTTTCTGTAAAGGATATTTTCCCAAATCCTGATGGATACTTCTATTGCAATCACTTGACTTGACCCTGAGTGAATCCATCCACATTGTCACTATACTAAACTCTTTTGACAAAGTACATTTTTTGCATAACACTGCTGAAATAGAAGGAGCTAATACTTATTGCAATATGCATATGAAAATACTCCTTAGTGATATTAGGAATAGCAGTGTTATCTAGCACTGCATTTTAATGGCTATTTAAATTGGTGAGGTATGGGAGGAGTTAGAAAAAATACAGCTAGATTCCAAATAATATCAGCATGAATCAGAAGTTCCCTACATAATCTCAGTATTGTGCACAGATGCCATGTGAATATAGTAGGGAATCCCAAAGGGTTTCAGAAAAACAGAAAGACAAAAATATACTGAATTGGAAACTAAAGATTCAGGCTAATACAGTTCCTGCGGAAAAAAGATGGCATTGCAAACAGAGATATGAGTATATTTTGAAAACAAACTGCAAAAATCTATGTGACGAATAGAATGAGGCTGCACCTCTGCAGACAGAGGAACAAGTGAAAAGGCAGGTATTCTACAATTTGGTGAGGTGAAAAATAATGAATGAGTTGAAATGTAACAGGATAACTGCATATGCTATGCCAGAGATATCATAATTTAATTAAAACTGAAACCAAATGGGTGAATTGAGATAAATGAAATAAAGTCCAAGCTCTGAGTGCAAAGACAGAAAACTTTTTTGAAGAGTGACAAACACAAGTTAGGAGGAAGAGGAATAAAGTATCTGGAAAGCAAGGTGTGTTCTAAAGACAAACAAACAGAAAACCCAAACCAAATCAAAAAGAAACTTTTCTGTCCTTCATTATAGCTGGAATAATTGAGCTATATTGCATTTTCAATACTTTCCCCTAAGCAGAGCTCAGTAATGTGTCCACGTTTGATTTACTACAAGTGTAGAAATGGAAAAAGAGTCATGAGAACACAAATCATGGGTCTGTCATGTAAATATTGCACAAATTTTCCTGTTTAATATAGGATCCTTTAAACTGTAGCTTGAGGAGCAGAAGAGAGAACCATAAGAGATCACTTTGTACCTTATTAGGTTGTTCTGTTATTAATATTTAAAATACATAGAAAGCTCTACATATGCACAGTGTTCCACAACAAAAGGAACTAAGCTTCTAAATTACAAACCGTAGTCTAGTTTGGGGGTGAATTAACATAAATGTCTTCAATAATCATTAATATCAAGCAACAAATGCACATTTACAGAAACTGTGATGGGATCTGTAACCTCAGAGATTAAGCTATTCCTTTATTTACATCTTGTTTTGTTTCATATTATGCAGAATTACTCCTTTACAAAAGGCCACTGATAACATAGCCAGTGACTGGCAGTTCTGGGGATTTTACTGCCCACCTCCATTACTCGTCAGCCTTATATTAATACAAAACAAAATCAACCACAAAATACTTACATCATTATTTCTTAAATGTGTATATATTAGCTTTATATAGTTTTGGCTTCATACTTTTTTCAGAATATAAGTATCAGCCAAATTTATTTAAGAAGAGTCTAAGAGCTAGGTTTTTAAGACAGCTGTAACCTAACCAACTAAATACCCTGACAAAAATAAAACCACCTACCTGAAACAAACAAACCCCAAACAACCAAAAACTAAACAAAGCAGTGTAAAACTCCAGTCTACCATGACTTAATGGCTTCTCAAAACTGAAGGCACACCTGACAACAGTGGAAGTAAAGCAAATCCACTGTTTAGGCCGCAGTTTACTAATCTGGAAAATAACATCTCTCTCTTTAATGGTCATTCCATATTGTATCCAAAATCACATTCTCTGGGATCTCATAAAAAGTGAGAAAAAGTGATTAACCCCCTACAACTCTTCCCTTATTCTCCATCCTCTCTAAATTGTTGAGCTGAAAGCTCAGCTCAGACAGACTTATTATGGTGGTCCCTGTGATGAAAAAAAATGGACAGGAGACACCACACTGTTTTAAAAGCTGGCAGGAAAAAATATCAAGAAATCCTCACGGAAGAAAATTTGATCATTTGAAGCAGCAATTTCACAAGAATTAATTACACTAGGTTGGGGATTTCTAGGGCTGGTTAATACAGGTAATAAAGTTCAGGGGCAAATACTGAACCAAGCACAAAACAGCTGGTACTATACATGATGCTAAAATGCACAGAAAGAGAGAGGATCTGGCAGGTAGACAGGAACTTAGAGATGCAAAAGCATTTACCTGTTTCTTGGTAGGTATCTCAGAGTAAATGACAATTTATCTCTTTAAAAATATTCTATATCTATAATGTTTGTTGTAGAACACACTATGAAGGAACAAAATTAACATGTCCTACACCAACACAGTCAAAAAACAGTGAATCTGCTTCAGAACAAAGTACATAAACTATCAAACTCTTATCTGCCAAAATTCAGAATATTAACAGTAACCCCATCACAGGTCAAAAGCAGGTGAAGAACTTCTAGGCCTGTAAAAACCAGTCACTTTAGTAAATTTTTCTTGCTTCTATCAAACGGTTCATAATCATAAAAGGGTGTTATTTTTATTACTCTGTTCTAATTCCAAATATTTACTAAAATTTGCCCTGCCTGGGAAAAAACAAAAACAAAAACAAAACAACAAAAACCAAAACAACAACAAACCCAAAATGAAACAAAACACAAACAAAGCAAACAAAAAAACAACAAAAAACCAAAACAAACAAACAAACAAGCAAACCAAACCAAACCCAAACCCAAAACCAAAACCAAAAACCACAAACAAACACCCCCAAAAAACCCCAAACCCTTCTCCCCTCACCCTCCCTATCTCTCTTTTTTTGTTTGGTTGTTTGTGGTTTTTTTTCCCCTAAGTTACTGTTGGCATTCTTTGACCTGGCAATGTAGAAATGCTAACACACCTATTCAAAACTTTATTTTTAAGCATTATGAAGTAAATTTAACCAGTATCAACACTTTTCAAAGGCTGCTTTTTAGCCTACCTTTCTCTTGTCTGACTTTGTCTGGTCACCTCCCTGCCCTGAGCTGCAGTGACAGCAGCTCACTCCCCTGTATCCCAACTGCTCCTTCCTCCTGGCCCTCCTTGTCTCCTCAACTCTCCCTCTCAATTTTAATTTATTACTCTAGTACATGGTAAATGCCCCATCAGATAACAGCATTTACAAATTTTACAAATTCAGTACACATTTCCATAATTTACATGGCTAAAGCTTCACGTCTGTTGTGAAACACCAGCATGTCATCATGGGTATCCCAACCAACTCTGGAAGCACCATAAGCAGAAGAACCAAAGCGAGGCTTAAGTTGGCCCCCATGAAAAAATGTTAAAGAGTTCCCATGACAAGTGCGGTCGGTTGGTCATCTCTGGTATCAGATAGGATGCTTCCCTAGAGAATTCCCATCACCGCTCTTTCTAGCTGGTTACTGGGGAATAATTTTCCCTTCTTTTACTCTCTCCCTTCCTATTCTTTCCTAAGGTAACTTTGAAACCAATATGTGCCATCAGCCTCAGACTCCATCAGTGAAGCTTTGTCAGGCTGTCTCAACTTTCTTAGTGCAACAGCATGAAATAATTGAGGCTGCTAGTCATAAAAACTGCACAGTACCTAATACTCTGGAATGCAGAAGAAAATGTCAAGCTGCCTATCATCTGATTGTAGTCAGTAATTCCTGCCCACAATATGAAGAAACTGATGCTAGGAAAGGAATATTCAACAGAATTAAATACATGATTTCCAGAAAAAAAAGTATCAATTGCCCTCAACTAGGCTGCAATATTGCTTTAGTGTCTTAAAGGCTGTCTTTACCCCAGTTTAAAAAACATAAATCTGTATAAAACTTAAACATGGGCAAATTAACATTTTGAAGAAAAGCCATTGATGTATGGGTTGTTATCAAATATGCTCTTCAAACATGCAAGCAAATACATTGGTCCAGGTGCTGGTAAGAGTTACAGGAAAGCTAATAAAACACATCGGTTGGGGAAGATAGAAGAGAAGCAGTCAACAGATAATTATGAACTTTAAATAACATTCATTCTTTCTGATTAAAACACCAAAAAATTATTCTGCTTCTTTTGTTGTAGAAAGGCCTTTAATTTAGTCAAATTGCTTTTCCAATTGGAAGCTCAAGGAGTTAAGGATTTGAGGTCCAAGGAAAAGCTATCTTCTTTAACCTTTTAAGTTCCCAGTTACTGCTTGAACTGCATATTTACCTTCCAAAAATGCACAGGGAAACTCATCTTCTATACTATAATATTGTACCTTAGTCAAAACACGAGACCAAAATCAGATTTCCAAAAGTTTTTGGGATAAAACCAAAAGAATTAAGTTTATTTTAATCATAAAAACAGGTTAAATTCCATATGCTGCATGAATGTTTTAGATCCGAACAGTTTATTTTGTACACAGTGGTAAATACTTAAAGGCATTGTAATCTAACTAGGAATTTCAATCTTGAAAAACTCTCTTTTTATCTTGTATTGCATATTTTACTACCCTTGTCTTCTTTGCAATTACTTTTCTTTTATGTCAACTGTATCCATTGGCTGGAAAGTCATTTAAGAAGGTGAAATAACATTTCAGGATCAGTGATAGCAGAATAATTTCTGGTCATTCCCTCAGACTACTCTAAAGAGTGCTACCAAATACTTCTCAATTAATTTGGAGCTACTAATCTTCTTTGGTTGTATTTAGCATAGGAGAATAATATTTCATACCAGGTTTAGCACTTGGATAATCCCTCGATTATAATCAAAAAGTTACATTATTGCAAACATAGGAAATGTGACAAAAACCTATTTCAAGTTAAGGAACTGTCTTTTCTGTTTTGGTAACATTCCAACAAGTTCTGTAGTTAATTTCTCAAAAATGGCTTCTTTCTGTGAATAAATACAGTCCTCGCTACCTTCCATTTCACATGCCTAGATATCCAATGTTACTTTCCCAATTTTCTAGACTTCTAATGAACATGAAATTCTGCTGTAACACCGGTAAAATGGGTCTACTCAGATAGAAGTACTATAAAAGGAAATTTTTTAGAAATGCAGTCTTTGGAATTAAACGCATCACTTTTGCCAGCTCTTCAGCTACTTCTTCAATCCAATCACTTCTAAACATAGTACATTAGGAAGTGTATTTTAGCTGCATTATTAATAGTAATAAAAAACTCCATCCAACTTTTTTTTTTTTTTTTAATAGGTTACATACTGCAGAAAAGCCTGTTTTCTAAACTTGCCAGATTTGATGCCAGATTTGCTCTACTCGATGGCTGTCTAAGAACAGACATCTCATGAAATTCCCTGAAACTCAACAATGTGCCAATT
The DNA here is from genome assembly GCA_017589585.1 of Phylloscopus whistleri. Classification (NCBI taxonomy): domain Eukaryota; kingdom Metazoa; phylum Chordata; class Aves; order Passeriformes; family Phylloscopidae; genus Phylloscopus; species Phylloscopus whistleri. The sequence goes on from JADMLD010001219.1 coordinate 504,867, forward strand.
ATTTGGCTTTTGTAAGATGAGACTTAGAACTCAGGCAGATAGAAGATATGAAACATGATCACCTAATTAATGTCATTAATATGGAGCACTGTAATATGGCTTTCTATCAATACAGATGCACTTAAAATAGATTAAAAATTTGCTGTTCAAACAATCTTTGAGTGTGTAATTTTAACATTTGCTAATTTACTGTGTTTTTAAAAGCTGAACGCAAATGTCCCACTTTTACTATGAAACCAGGAAAGAATATAGTTTTCTTGATAAGATGAATTTTCAGTATACCTTTAGGAATAGCTTTGTGTTTTTTTGGAGTTTTTTTCAATTTTTATTTTATAATCTGGCATTTGCAATTAAGTCATAAAATAAAACATACTATATCTTTTTTCAAAATTATTTTCTGGAATTCAAACCACTTTGGTAAATTTCAAATAATATCAACAGTTTTCTTTGCACTAAAAGCAGATATTAACAAGCATAATTTACTTATTTTAATTAACTGAAATACTTACACTTCTGTATTTGACAATATATTCCAGTATGGGGGCACCTCCATCATCCTGTTTAGTTATGCTAAGTTTAAAACTCTTGCCACTCTCTGGTTGTCCATGAATTGAAGGGGGGCTTGGCTCCCCTGAATAAGGAACAAAGAGTACATGAAATAATAATAATAATAATAATAATAATAAATAATTCAGCAGTGAGATAACTCTTAAATTACAACTAGGAACTTGGCCATAAAAATCAAAATCTTAAAATCAGTATGATCATTCCAGGCACTACAAAACAGCCTCTATGAGAATGTTAAATACTGTGCCGGAAACATGTTCTAATGTAGATTCTTCATACAAGGAAACAAAATTATGTGACATATGAAAGAATTATTCATTTCTTTGAGACCTTCTGACTTTCAACACTTTTAAATGGAATTTCCTTCCAAAATCATTTAGTCATCAATTCAGCAAGGCTGATAACCTGCTACACTGAAGTTTAAAAACACTCTCTTACAAATAAGCATCCATAACTTAAGCATAACCTTTAATCCTATATGAGATTTCTAAATTGCAGTACAGTTTTTAAATTTGAAGTAAATTTACTCTCCAATAAATGTACCAAGGCAAATGAGACAAAAAAGTTATCTAAGAATAACCTCTTAGAGAAGTCAGTATCAAGAGTAAATGTAAAGCATAGTATTTTCAAAACTAAAACTAAATGTCTTATTTATAATGAGAAGCTAAAGATCGTCTTAAACATGCACTCAAAATATTAACAGCCACTTTAAGACCCTTTCCTAGTCAAAAATCCATAGATTATCTTTTCTATATGTAATGCCTATTACATTTAAAAAAGAGATGCTAAATGAACATATACTGAAATGTCTCATCTTCAAAATATCTGTAAATGTGCATTTACCCAGAGAGATACTGTTCCTTTAGAAATGCATTATTTGTGTTTAGCACTTATTAAAGTAAGGATAAACTTATTAGATCACAACATAAAACTTATCTAGCTTTCTATCCAATAACATATATATATATATATATATTTATATACGTATAATATCTTTCAGTTTCTGTCATTCTTCCACTAAGGTGATAATAGGAGCAATAGGAAATTATTTTATCTGTACTGGAATATATTTAGAATATCTATATGCTTCAATGAAAAATAAATTTGAAACCTGCCAATTCACTGTTTTTGAACAGAAGAAATGTATAATGCAATATAATATAATATAATATAATATAATATAATAATATAATATAATATAATATAACATAATACAAGAATAAATATAATGTAATCTAATATAATCTAATGTCACAGAAGTATTCTGTGTTCTTTGTAGTTACATTGCTTTTATTGTGCATTCCCTTAGGGCCAGTATTAGCTACACTGAGTAATGCCCTATTCAGGAAACAGTTCAGTTGCAACAGATTTATGACAGACTGGTCTGGCAGTAGCTGCTGAAGTATTTCAACATGTCTGTTTGATTACTATACACTGCCATCTGGTAGTTCCTTTGCTTTTCTTCTCTCTATGTATTTAATTTATTTATCGTTGTTTCTATTTAAAGATATTTGAGAAAAATATTTTTCATTTGCCCTTAGTATTTTAATGTGAATCTCTGGCCTATAGTTATTACAAATAGAATGGGTTTCATAGAATTTCTCATTTGCATATAGTCACAGTTAAAACAATTTATTCTCATAATTTCTTCCATAGCTTAAGATTTCTGTTTGTGGCTTGATAACTGCAGAACAATAGCCCCATAGTTTCGTGAAGAAATGTCTCCAGAAATGGCCAATTCACTTCTCTTAGATATGGATAATATCCTGAGTGTTAATGAGAAAAATTCCTTATTCTAGTATCTCTCATGGTTTGTGCTCCATTATATCAAATAAAGGCTTCTTTGAATCTCAAAAATGTAAGATAATGGTATAAATTCTCCAATTTAAGTTCATTCATACTTCAAAGTGTGGAATAACAAAACATGATTTCTGAGGAACTGTAAAGACTGATGTACACTGGGGAGTGGATTATAAACCTGAAACATTATCTACAGTGAATCATAATTCAAATTAGAGATACTCTAACAATAATAATGATAATTTTCATTTAACAGTACAAGTATTACTCACGGACAGGTAAGGTCTGAAAGATCTCAATTTTGCTATACTCTCCTTGCCCTTTTCCATTTACAGCAGCTACTTTGATTTCATATGTTGTGTTTGGTTCCAAATTGCTCAGAACAACCATAGCTAAAAGAAAGAAAGAAAGAAAAAAAGGAATAAAATTTGACAAAGTAATAAATTTATAAAAAGAAAAGTAAGACAATTTCATAATTTGCTTTCTTCACTTGTAAATTAACAAGTCTCATGTTCTGACAGTACATTGGTTTCAAACTTAGCTTTTTTGTTGAGTGCTAATAGCCTTTTTTTTATCTGCCTAAAATCATTGCTGTGAATGAGCAAGTTAAGCTTCTGAAGGAATAGTGAGGTCAGTGTTAGAGAAGCCACAGGCTACAATTAAGGACCTTGATGGGGACTGATATTTTTTATTTGGATTTTGAGCACAATGTACTGGGTTTGCACAGCCAGGTTTTGGTAGTGAGGCTGCTACAGGGCTGGCTTCAGTGAGAAGGTGCCAGAAGCTTCTCCCATGTTTGACAGAGCCAATCCCAGCTGGCTCCAGGATAGACCCACTGCTGGCCAAGGCTGAGCCCATCAGTGACAGTAGCTTTCTGTGATAACATATTTAAGAAGGAAAAAGTTATTGTGCAGATGTATTTGTGGCCAGAGAAGAGCAGGATGAGGCTGTGAGAGGAACAGCCTTGCAGGCGCCCAGGTCAGTGCAGAAGGAGGGGGAGGAGGTGGTCCAGGAGCCAGAGCTGAGATTCTCCTGTAGCCTATGGTGGAGCCCATGGAGATGCAGCAGTACCCCTGCAGATATGAGAGACCATGGGGATACAGAGATGCACCTGCAGCCCATGGAAGAGGCACACACCAGAGCACGTGGATGCTGAGAGAGGGCTTTGACCCTGTGGGAAACCCATCCTGGGACAGCGTCCTGGGAGGGGACCTGCAGACCCATTCCAGGAACCCATGCCAGAGCAGGATTCCTGGTAGGATGTGTGAATCTGTGGGGGAGCCACACTGAAGCAGCTTGTCCTTGAAGGAAGAACTGATCCCGGAGAAGAGAGACCTGTGCTGGAGAAGTTCTTGGAGAACTGTTGCACGTGGGATGGACTCACTTGGTGTAGTTCATGGACAACTGTCTCCCATGTGAGGGACCCTGCGCTGGAGCAGGGAAAGGACTCCACTCCCTGAGCAGCAGCAGGAACGTGTGATGAACTCCTTTTATGACCAGGTGACCCACCTGGTGGATGCAGGGAAGGCTGTGGATGTTGTCTATTTGTACTTCAGCAAGGCCTTTGACACTGTGTCCCACAGCACACTCCTGGAAAAACTAGCAGCCCATGGCTTGGACAGCAGCACTCTTTGCTGGGTTAGGAACTGGCTGGATGGCTGGGCCCAGAGAGTGGTGGTGAACGGTGCTGCATCCAGCTGGCGGCCAGGCACCAGTGGTGTCCCTCAGAGATCTGTACTGGGGCCAGCTCTGTTCAATATTTTTATTGATGACGGGGATGAGGGTATTGAGTCTTTCATTAGTAAATTTGCAGATGACACCGAGCTGGGAGCATGTGTTGATCTGTTGGAAAACAGAGGGCTTTGGGGAGAGACTGGAATGGCTGGATGGATGGGAAGGGTTTAAAAAGATGCAGTTTAATAAGTCCAAGTGCCGAGTCCTGCACTTTGGCCACAATAACCCCCTGCAGTGTTATAGGCTGGGGATGGTGTGGCTGGACCAGGTGGAAAGGGACCTCGAGGTTCTGGTGACAGCAGCTGAATATGAGCCAGCAGTGTGCCCTGGTGTGCCCTGGTGGCCAAGAAGGGAAGGCCAAGGCATCCCGGCCTGCATCAGAAATAGTGTGGCCAGCAGGAGCAGGGAGGTCATTCTTCCCCTGTACTCGGCCCTGTACTGGCGAGGCCACACCTTGAGTGCTGTGTCCACTTCTGGGCCCCTCAGTTTAGGAAGGATGTTGAGAAACTTCCAGAGGAGGCAACGAGACTGGTGAGGGGCTTGGAACACAAACCCTGTGAAGAATGACTGAGGGAGCTGGGGTTGTTTAGCCTGGAGAAAAGGACACTCAGGGGTGACCTTATCACTTTCTACAATCTCCTGAAAGGTGGTTTTAGTCATGTGGGGGTTGATTTCTGTTTCTAGTCAGCAACTGACAGAACAAGAGGACACAGACTTAAGGTGTGCCAAGGGAAATATAAGTCGGATATTAGGAAAAAGTTTTTTTCAGAAAGGCTAATAAAGTACTGGAATTGTCTGCCCAGGATGGTGGAGTCACCATCCCTGGATGTGTTTAAAGAAAGGCTGGATGTGGCACTTAGTGCCGTGGTATAGTTGAAGTGTTAGGGCATAGGTTGGATTTGATGATCTTGAAGGTCTCTTCCAACCTAGTGATTCTGTATTCAGTGTTTCTGTGATCATTATCCTCATTCTCTGTCTCGCTGTGTAGGAGGAGGTAAAGCTGGGAAGGAAGAAGTGGTGGGGAAGGTGTTTTTTAAGACCTGTTTTACTTCTCATTATCTTGCTCTGACTTTGGCTGATAATGTAGTCAGTAATTTCCCTACATTAAGTCTATTTTGCTCACAATGATAATTGATGCTTGACTCTGTGTCTGTCCTTATCTCAATCATGAGCCCTTTTTCACATGTTCTCCCCCCTGTCCAATTTCACAGGTGAGTGATAAAGCAGCTGTGTGTGTCAAGTGGAATCCAGCCAGGGTCAATCTCACACATAGGAGACATGATTCTGGCAAAAAAATTATAGAATTTTTCCATCCTTCTTGCTGGCAACTGGCACATAATGCATGTTCCAGACATCTTCATACAATTCATAGCTTGCCATTTTTTCCTTCATGGACAGTGGTATCAACTGTCCTTGATCTACACTCCAAAATGCAGCTACATGCACATTCATGGTGACTTTCTGGTGCTTTGGTCTGCCAGTTCAAGAATGCGTTCAAGACCTAAAATGAAAGGTGCCTGTGATTATCAAAGCAAGAGATCTGAGTTATCTACTGAGGACCTGAAAGAGAATTAGGCAGGTTTATACATATTTCAGAGGAGGTGTATGGAAATACATAAATTAAATGTAATAATAATAATGAAATTATAACAAAAAAACCCCAAAAAACAAAACAAAACAACAACAACAACAACAAACACCCCCCCAAAAAAAAACCAAAACAAAAACCAAAGAAACAAAACAACAAAAACAAAAACCCAAAAAACAAACTCGGGAAGCAAAGGGATGGGAACTTAGGACATGATTTCAGCAATCAAACTGAACTCCTGACAGTGATCATTCACACAACCCAGCTCTATGATTCTACCTAAAGATGCCATCTGAAGCAGAAATCAGGGGTAAAGCTTGCCAAAAAGCACTAAGAATAAAACAGTAAATCTAGAAGTAAAATCCAGGAAAATAATGTTGGACTCTGGAAACCTTTATGGGAATCCATTATAAATAGTATCATAATACTGTATTTACTAAAAAGCAATATTGAGTATGCACTTGGAAATGTGGATCCATGCAGAGTTCTTGGAACGCTACCCTTCCTTTAGAAGAATAATGCCTTTTATTTTCTCTCCAGCAACTGCCTGCTTGCTGTTTGTGAGCTCTGTGATGAGCCCTCCATATGTCACATTCATACTGGGGAATGGATGGAAGTTAGGTGGACTTGACTAGGGCCACAACAGCATTTGTCTTGCCCAGGAGAGCAGGGGCTGTAGTGCTTTACAAGGGGCTGTAGAAATGTAATATCTTAAAAAAGAGCCAGTAGTATCAGTCCCTAGGGAGTCTAATTTTTTTAGGAGTATTTTTTTCATTTCTTTAGTCCTTCTTTTGAAGTTAAATATTCAATGAAAGCATAATTATTTCTGTCCATACTCTTTGTTATTCTTTTCAGTTAAGATTTATTAGATTTTCTATTTCTTTAGTTTCTACAGCAGTCTGACAGAGTTCCCATTAAATGTGAAGCTAAATAGATTTAATGAATTTGGAAAAACAGTAACTTCTACATTTCACACTCTGTTATGGGCATTTTGCATAAATTTGCCATTGAAACAACTGTTTTGCTGTAAATAGAGCAGTAGAATTGTAGGATTGTATGTCTTCCAGCATGTTTAGCTTTATCATTTTTATGAGATTTAAAAACATTGAATTCTAAAGTATAATCATGTAATGAAAAAATTATATATCATCATGAGAATAAGAATAGAATTAGGAGATATCACACTGAGTTCTCTTAAGATGAAATTTTAAACCTAACTAAGCAGTAGCAGTATTTGACTTGCCTTTGAGCCATGATTACTTTCCAAAGCTGAAAAATTTCACTGAAAAGAAACCTTAGGGCATACCAAATATTAGTGCTAGTGTAAATGTTTTTAAAATTTAAACAACATAAAAGCAGGAGTCTACAGTAGACAGTATGAGTCTACAGTTAAGAAAATGCAAATGTGTTAACTACATGAAACCTAAGGATCTAATTCTCTAAGCACTCCTGGGACCTATGGAAATTAATAAAATTATATATGCAGTATGTAAAGAATCAGTGTATACTTCAGAATCCCCTGCACAGCACTAGTATCTAGACACAATGAATTTTGCAATTAATTTGTGGAATTAACCCAGCTATATCTGTTAGGGTAATATGTTCTCAGAATCTGGACCCCCTTAGTATCAGTGACAGTGTGATACGTATATATATGATATATGTAGGAAAAATTATAACTATGGCCCTCTGAAAAACAAAAAACCATTCTGGATTAGAATACATACTCCAGTTGTAAAAGAATACTTGGAGTGATTAAGATTAAGAAGTTGTCTCACAGAGCGTAACAAAAGTGTGGGACTTCATAAACTAGTTAAGTTTTTTTTATAATGTGTGTACCTGTTATTTAAGTATAAAATCAGCTTATTCATCTTTCCATATACAAATAATTTTTTTCTCACAGGAAAATAGCCCTGGCCAGAATGGATATTTTGATTTCTTTCACATTCAGTGCAGAAATGGGAAAAATCCACTACATACCATATGTGTACATTATGCCATTGTCATATTTATTGATGGCTATCAAGTTTGAGATATACTGAAAGTGAAATCCCTTTCTTTCAGAGTATCATTTGAGATTTTTAGTTTCTTTTAGGTGTTATATCAGTAGATATTGTCTTTCTAATCACACTATTTGTGAGCTTTAGCTATATAATTCAATTCTGTATATTGATTTTGCTGGGATTATTCACACAGTGACTGGTTAGATTGAGAAGTAAATTTGGAAGGAATACTCCAAAAAGGGAAAAGCAGAACAGTCTCCTGTGAACTCTCCAAATTAAATAAATTATCTAATTTAAGTTAGTTAGTTAATAAATTAACATGATGCAAAACAGCTCAGAGCTTAGTGTTATCCATTTATAAGTGAGGCTTTAAGTCTCAAGGTACCCTTGGAGAACATCACGACACAAGAAGTTACCAGGTATATTGGTTTTGGTTTAGTATGCTATATTAAGGCTTTAATACAAAATTATTAGTATTTTTGACAAGGTGTGCCATGAATACTGTTGCTTGTTTGTTTTTTGTTTTTTGTTTTAATTTTGCCAATCAGAAATTAAAAAGAAACAGAGCAACAGAAAAGAATTATACCTTAATGAATAAAAAATTAAGTTTAACTTATTACGTGATAATAGGTTAATCCTAAAGTTTAAGCAACAATAAATATAAGGTCCTTCTTTTTATTCTACAGATTCTTGTAATTTGGAAGCAAATCTAATAAATTCAAACACAGATATACGTTAGATAGAAAGAATGCAGAACTTCGTACTATTTAAAATATAGCTTGCAAGCATTTCATCTAGAGAAGTTCCTTTTACTGTCACAGAATTTTAACTGCTGTCAAAATGAACCATGGGAAAGCAACATCTAACACAAGATTTGCTGTGAAATAAATTGTACCATAAATCCAAGTCAGCAAAACAAAACAAAAAATTCCCCAGCTGCTTCTCTGGTCCAGGGTAGGTTGTTTATGTTATTTTATTACAGTAGAATGAGAGGAAAAATGCCTGGCATATTAAATTGTCTTTTCACTGAAGTAATCTGGCTCAGAAACCTTTTAAGGACTGTGATATATTACATAAACCATCACCAAGGAAAAAAAGGTTAGGGGAACTAGCAGTACAGTTCCTCTACATTAATCCCAAAGTGGGTCTTATATGAGGTTAATTAACAGAAATACCACATTGTTACAGTGCTCTCATTGGAGAGGTATCTGCTACACAGAACAATGTTATTGCAGTTCAAAATTCAATCCCTTGAGGATGTCAGACCTAACAGAAGAAGGATGTAAATTTATTTTGAAACAAAGTAGCTCAGACATATTGTTGCTAAAATAACATCTTCACTCTTATATATCTGAGATTGTGGTGTCAAAGTGAAATTTCTGTCGAAGAAGTATTACATATTTGAGGATTTTTTTTTCTTACTTCTCTCCCATTAATCTGAATCTATATTACTACAGAGGAGGAATGCAGCCCAACTACTGTGCATGTTAATAAGTGGAGTGTTTTGATTTAATAGCACTTTGCTGCACCTATTACTCATTAGTTTATTACTCTCAAGGAAAAACTGAGTCCCCTGGAAATACTTGAACCTCTTTCAGAGGAAAAAAATAATAGGATTTTTATGAAGCTTAAACAGGTTTCTCTTTGCAATGATGATTCATGTTCTTTTTAAGGGCAGGAGAAAAAGTCATGGGAAGGCAGCTTAAGGCAGTAAAGTAATAAGGTTCTGTACAAATGTCTGAGACTCTTGTAGATGTTACAGAATATGAGGAACTTGGCCCAAAATCTGTCTGCCTGGGATGAGCAACAACTGTTTTGTTTATTCTATGTGTTTGCACAGTAGGAAGAAGAGTATAAAACGTATTTTTTTTCTAGCTGAGACTCACAGTTAGCTCACAGAAATATTGACAGAATGAAGTTAGAAATTGCCACGGGGGAGAAATACGGGAGCGGAAAAAAAAAAAAGATTTTGCAACACAATAGACAAAATTTTAATTCATATGCAGAAATAGCCAGGCTGTCTCAGTTCCATCTGTCTGCCTTGCCCAAATAACAATTAATTTCATAAATACTCATTCAAGCATCTGGCTGTAAATGTCAGAATTCAGCTAACACAAATAAATTAACTGTAAAAATGAAAATATTTTAAGTTGCACATTCTATGAAAAAAGGTAATGATAGCAAATCATACTGTCAGTGAAATCATTGGCATAAATTGGAGACAATATCTAACTTTAAGTGATTCCCTAAAACACCAGAAAGAAATGTAACCATTTTAATTATCAGATGAAATGGCTCTGTTCCCAGAATTTCCATCATTCTTTGCACTATAATGTATAATTATTACATTATTTTGGAATAAAAGTATTAGTGGTTTATTTAACTGTGAATACAAATAATTACCCATGAATAAAGATATACAGTGTAGTAGATCAGGTATAATTAATATAATCTAATGTTCACTAACATAAGTAATTTCTTTACAAAACACTTTTCAGTAGCTGACATTAAAAATGCATTTGGGGAAAATGGCTTTAATTTTTTTATTAATATTAATATATAACACATTAAAAATTACCATGTTAAGCTCCTTTCTGCCATGTATTTAATTTTTAATTTCATTGGATTGGATTTTGAGATATCACTATACAAACTGAACCAAAAATAGCATGCCTATTCAGGGATTTTTTTTGATACCTATTTCTACTGAAATAAAACTAGTCAGAAAAAATTAAGTAATCTATGGGAAAATTATAGTTACAGTACTATACATTAATGAACAGTACTATACATTAATGAAAATAAAGCAAATGGGAGTGTAAACTAAAGAAAAGAACAAATTTGTGGATTAACAACATAATTTATAATATATTGAATCAGCATGAATCCAGAAAATGGGATTCTTCATTTAACAAACTTCAGGTATAACAATGAATAGATTTTCTTTAGAAGCTCATTTATTTAAAAAACGCCCTTAGTTCAACTTGTATTTAATCAAAGTAACAGCAGAGAACACAGGGGAAAAAAGAAAACATTCCTGGAACAAAAGCAATCTGTTGAGATAGATCATCGTTTCAGTAAACCTTCCACAACTTTATTCAGAAAAGAAACACACTTGCAGGAACTGCATATAAAACAAACAAACAAACAAACCAAAAAAACCCCCAAAAAACAGCCAAACCAAACCATACCAAAAAAACCCTATGCAGAGTTAAAAAAAAAAATAATTAATGTATTATTTTTAGGCTATAGGTTTACAAAAAAAATATTTGTATTCCAAATGATAAAATTGATCATATTATCTTGATATCATCTTCAAAATTTTCTGTTATACTAATTTGACAATAAATTTATGAACAAATCTCACCACTAGTACTGATTAGCATCCTATGAGTAATTGTGTGCAACCAGGATCTAGCTTTGATAGATTTTGTTTCCCATCACCACTAGAATGGAATTTATATTTCAAACACACACTCTTTAATATCGCTTTAATATCCCTTTCTCCACCTTTTTAGTTATATAGTTCCTTGACTATCTTTATGATGACCAAGCCAGCTGCTTAATACCAAGTCTTTAAAAATGCAGTCAACTTCTATAAAAGGCCCTTGTAGATATTAAAGGAAAGGGAAATGGAAGTCAAAGAATAGGAAAGGGAAAAGAGAGAAAGAAATGGAAGAGGAAAAGGAAAGGAGAAATAAAGAATGGATGATTAAAAACTTTGTAAGTACCACTGAAAATAAAGTTCAGGATAGAGTGTCCTTGAAACAACTGATATTCCCTGTAAGAAGATCTTGTTAAATTAAGCAAAGGCATCCTGAATGAAAAAAATCTTTACAGGATACAATAGGTAAAAATGGAAATACATACTCAGCTTCAAAATCACACAATTCAAATATATTTCAAAAACAAACACTCCTTGAATTACTTAACTTTTAAAGTGTCAGGTCTCCTCCCAGTACTCATTAGCCCTCAATTTTATTTATTTAATAAGTGTTTTAGTACAAGCTTTTAAAAAATACTTCTATAATTTTTTGTGTGTATGTGCATAGCATTGTCTGTGTTTCGTAGTGTTGCAACTTATTGGGCAGTAATTTTAACAACATTCAATGATGTCTACCAGTTTCCTATCATAGTATTTGGAAGCATTAATTTAGTCAACAGAAATTCTGCATCTCATGGAGACTGGTGACCTTTGGCACAGTCCTTAGAAGAAGTGACCACACTTCTTTTTTTGTTCCCTGCATGTTCAGACCAGATATTAGAAATACTGATACCCTGGGAGAGACATGAAGCACAGAAACAGGTTAGAGCAAGACAAGAGGGTGAGTAACCTCCATCCCTGGGACTTGAGACTGAGTTAGACAAAACCACACCTGACCTGATCTAGGACTGGCAGCAGTCTTGATTCAAGCAGGAGGTTGGTTGGAGTAGATAAATACCAGATATTCCTTCCAACCAAATCTTCTGATTCTATGAATTAAAGGGGAATACTATCTTGGTTCTTGGAACTCCATTTTGCCCTCTGCTGTAAAACTATTGTACAATTCGTAATGCGAAGATTTTGCTTGGAGGAACAGCCAGATACTTGAAAAGGACTATACTAAAAAGTTAATGAAACAATAAATGAGTACAGTGAAATCGATGGGGATTTGGACTTCTACAAGATATTGCCCCCACGATGTGAGAAGAAAGTATTGCTCAAAATGTTTTCTAACATATGACTAATGTTCTCAGCAGGGTTCATTGTTAAATATTTATGTCACTATAATTGCTGCAATTTTAGTAGTACAAATTATACTGATAGATATAAAACCTGATTAAGTTAAACATTTTCATTAATCAAATTTACTTTCTGTAGACATTAGTTTTAAAATTATCCTGTAAGAAAAAAAATTCAAGGCCATTGAATACATGGAACTTACATTGGCAATATGAACACAAAAACGCAGAATTAACACATCTAAGTAATATTTTATTGAGTGAACACAAAATACTACAAAATGTAGTAAAGGAATAATTGTTGCAATCTTGATGCAGAAGGGCAATCAATGCCCTTATTAATATAATTTACACTGTCATTTATCCTATTTTTTTCTCTTTTTAAATACCCTTCAAGGCTGAAAAGAATGGTTACTGGGAGACAACCCAGAAAATATTACAAGATCATTTATTAGGACACTACAAAAACATGTTCATAGTTTGCTTGTAGGCAATGCTAGTATGTATTCCCTGTTTTATATCAAAGTTTGGAATCTAATCTGGATTGCTGAAGAAGGAAGTATACTTTGAGGGGGAAGGCAGGAGTTAGTTATGAATTACACCCTCCTTTCTTCTACTCTTGCTGGAGATATATCACTTTGTCTCATTTCTCAGTTGTATAAATCAAACTGTATCCTATCCCAGCCTATTTCATACATGGCAGAAACTAGATTCTCCCACTCTCCCTTGCAGGGCAAGGGAAAAAATTACTTGTATGTTAGTTTTTCCTGCCTTTTTCTTTTTTTTCTTTTTTTTTCTTTCACTGTTCCTACAGTGGAGTTCTTGTTGTGACTTCCATCCCATTTGAAATTTGCAACACAAAGCTGGAGTTGAAAATGCTCTCCTACATTCAAAACTCTGCCCATGAATTCTTTGTTACTGAAAGATCCTGAGCAGAAGGAGAGGTAGGCTTCACCTGAATTCACAACAGACAAAAGATGTGTCTTCTAAGCATGAGGTCCTCACTAGTTCTCATGGTGCAGCTGGAATACGTTCTGTTGAATGTGTATACACTAGTTGATGATGTAGTAAATCCACATATTTTGTCATCTGAAGATCCTGGTGACTGCTTTTAACATATTAGGGTGAAACTGAGGTCTAAACTAGCAACCTATCCTGAACTAGTCACTGAATATTGGGCCAAATATATTCTCTTTGTATCGCACACACACACACACAAAAAGAAAATTTAAAAAAAAAAAAAGGAAAAAATATCACAGAATCACTTCAGTTGGAAAAGACCTCTGAGATCAAGTCCAAGCTCTGACTGATTGCAACTTTGTCAGCTGCCACATCCATTTCTTTCTTGAACAACTCCAGGGATGGTAACTCCACCACCACTCCCTGGGTAGTCTGTTCCAAAGTTTAACAACTCTTTCAATGAAAAAAATTCTTCCTGATGTATTATTCCAGCTGGTGGGGGAGTCCTCAGCTCCGGACTCCAGGAGGGCCGAGACACCCATAAAGTATCTCCTCAGAGATACTCCTTAGGAGGTCCAAAGCACTCCTCTCAGCTGGCGGGTAGCGACTCAGCAGGGGGCAGTGGTTCAGCTCTTAGTGATTTCAGCTTGTGATTCCAGGTCCTGTCCCCTGCGAGGTTCGCTTTCCCCTGTAGCCGGCCTGGGGTGTGAGAGAGAGAGAGGGTCTCGTTTCAGCGGTTCCGCAGAAGTAGCTTTATTGCAGAGGCATCAGCGAAGGGAGCCAAGGACGGAGGGCCCTGGCTCTTAGGGTGATTTCAGGGGGTTTTATAGGGAAACCGGTGGGAGAGGGGAAGGATACAAAAGCCAATTGGTTACAACAGATCTACATAAGGTCCCGAGGGTGCTTGTGGGTCTTCCAGGAAAGTCGCCGTGAGCAGGGAGGCTGCTTTGTTGTTCCAGGGTCTGGCGGGGGGTTGCGCAACACTTCTTAATTCTTTAGCAAAGGCTCCCTCCAAGGCAAGGCCACCGGGGCTCCGCCCACCCCCACACTGATGTTCAGCCTGAACTTCCCTTGCTGCAGTTTAAGACTGTGTCCCTTTGTCCTGTCACTAATTGCCCGGGAGAAGAGACTGCTCCCCACCTGGAAACAACCTCCTTTCAGGGAGTTGTAGAGAAGGATAAATTCATCCCTGAGCCTCCTTTACTCCAGAACAAACATTCCCAGCTCCCTCAGCTGCTCCTCACAGGACTTGTGCTCCAGACCCTTCCCCAGCTCCATTGCCCTTCTCTGGACATGCTCCAGCCCCTCAATGTCCTTATGGCAGTGAGGGGCCCAGAGCTGGACACAGGCCTCCAAGTGTGGTCCCACTCAGCACAGGGGGACAATCCCTGCCCTGCTCCTGCTGCTACACCATTGCTGATACAGGCCAGGTGCCATGGGCTCCCTTGGACACCTGGGAACACCTGGGCTCAAGTTCAGCCACTGCCAACCAGCACCCCCAGGTCCCTTTCCTCTCAGCAGCTTTCCAGTCACTCTGCCCCAGACTGCAGGAGGTTGTTGTGGCCCAAATGCCTCCAAAGTCTAAGAAAATAATGACTTTTAACAGCTGCACCTTCTTCCTATTGTCAGCAAAGTTCTGCAGAGATACAATTTCTTATTCTTATGAGGCTTTATAACATACTTAAGACATTTTGTGTAAAAAAATGCAATTCACTAATTTTCTTATGGAGTTACAAAACTGTACTATATTATATACAAATTAGATATGGCCTTCCTTAATCAGATGGACCAAAACTGCCCATTACTACAAATATTTCAGTATTCCTACAGTGAAACAAAACAGATGTTGAGAATTCAGAAATTCTTAATGCTAAGCCAAAGGAATACCTGAGAGCACAGGGAATAAATCTTTTAAATACTATGCTCAGAGAAGCAGAGAATTATTCATAGGTAAATTCATATATGTTAGCAAGACTTGTCTCTCAATTAAGACTGCTATTTAAAACTCTAGTATTTTCGGTTTCCCTTTAATTCTGCTTCCTAACAGTAATAAACAGAATATGTAAAATCTGTATGACTTTTCTGACTTAAGGTGCTGCAGCCTTGGAGCTGCCTAAGAAGCAGGTTCTGACACAGAAGTTCTGTCTTTCACTCCTCTAATCCATGCACTTTTCAACTCTGGAGCATGCAAAGTGTGAGGAAAAGAAAGTCTACTTGCTCTGTTACCCAGTTCAGGAGCTGGGTAAATATTGTTTACCACCACTCGAAATAAGAATGAAGCAGCTCCTGATTTCTGCCATCTCCACAGAAGCCACTTTCGTGACCTTGAATGTGTCTTTCATAACATTCCTTACTCTCTAAACAGAAAGACCTCAAGGCTGACATGAATGATGATTTCAAGAACTGTTCTTTTGCTTCTTACATGCAAAGATAATTTTCCTTCATAACTTTCTTCCTCATCTCATCCTACTCCTGTATACTATAATTTATTTCCTACCAATGAAGAAAGAAATGAGGAGACAGAAAAAAGGGTCATAAAAAAGAGATTAATTTAAAGATATTGTGAAATGTAATACAGATGGGGTCATGCTATTGTTCTGTTGCTCATCCTTCTTGTATGTGGCTGAAAGAGATCTCTATTCATAACCACTCTGTCATTCAGTGACCTTGAAAATACTTAAAGAATGCTCTGTCATCCTGGGGCACTTTTCTGTTTTGTATTACAAAGTGCAGCAGAAGTTTATATACACATAAATATTCCACAAATGTACTTTATCATTTTCTAAGTAGACAAGCAAGGTACAATACACACTTGAAAGGCAAAATTTGCAGCTGCGCCATGTGTCTCATTTATCAGTTATTCATACCCAATACTGCACTGCATCACTCTTTGTTTAACAAGATTTACCTTTACAAGCCACGTCAGCAAGACCTTTACATCAGATCAGCTGTTCACCCTAAATTTACTTGAGAGTGTGCAGTTAGGAAAAGCCTGAAAGGTCTAAATAGGAAATAGACCAGAATTATCACAACAGCACCAGATGAAATACATTCGGAATGACTGACTCTCCACTTAATTTCTTATTAAAATATTTACTACATACTCTTGCAATCAAAGTATCTTCCATTTGTTCCTACAGATTTTCAAGTCTGTGTCTTGAGAAAACCTTAAATCACATTCTGCAATGAGCTTTGACTACACAGAATTACAAGGAAAAAAAGAATAAGCTCTTTTTTCTCAGTGGTTATATCTGCATAACACTCAATTGCTTTTAGTTATGAACTCATGCTGTGCAGTAAATTGTCTGGATTCTCTTCACTTCTCATGACATTTTATTCACCCTTAAATGTGGAAAGCACATCTCATTCTCCTGTTGTTTCAGGTCTGTATAAAAATCTGAAATATTTAAACATAGTTTTCCCTTTACACGTCTCACTTTCCAATCCCTCTAATCCATCCATGTAATTTCATTTAAGATATTTATTTACAGTTCAACCTTTTCAACCACAAGAGACCTTTACAGCAAAGATTTGGATGGAGGTTAATATTAGTAGAGAGGCAGAATTAAAGGGCTGAATAACTTTCTTACATGCAGGTATATACACAAAATGTATTGGACAAAAAGTGGTCTTTGTCCTCATATTTAATTGTAGCCTATAGTGGTTATAAAACTGCATGCATTCCTTCTCTTTTTTTTTAATGACAACTTACCATTGAAAATTTTATTAGCAAATCACATAATGCTATTTTATCCCAAGAATTAAGATCTTTTAAAATTTAAGCACTTCTTTTTCATATTATTTGTATCAGGTGTTACAACACTATTGCTTATGTGTATATATATATAGGCATTTCCTGCCCTCTTGTAATTTCAAAGCTGGTTTAAGGTTGAGAACACTATATTTGAATCAAACTAACCACTCAGTTTATTTTGAAAAAAAAAAAGAGTTTAGGCTTATCAATAGCATCATCAGTATATTAACTGATAAAAGGTATGGCCCACAGATTTTTTGAAAATATTACCAATTATTTCCTACTGAAAATAAGTTTCATAAAAGAAAACACTATTTTTAGTCAATTTGACAATGTGACAATAAATATGACATAATAAAAATGTTGGGTATAAAGCAACAATATATTTTTGGGGTCTAGCTTTACAGGGGTTTTACATCCATGATTTTGCTCTTCTTAAACTGCCTGCCTAACAGCCTGATAAATAAAGAACTATATCCTAAAACTCAATTCATGAAAAAGAAATGTTTCTGAATGGCTTATGCCATTATTTAACTGATACAAAAACCTCTCAGTCTTCAGGTATTTCTAGATTTGTGGAGTACATGCATAGTTTGCATGTACATTTCCAGAAAGGCATAAACACTCTTCAGAATAGTAGCTGTTATTGTTAAACTGAATGTGATCACAGTTCATGTCATAGAAAGTCAAATCTGACAGATATGCAGAGGAATTAAATGTCTCAAGATGTTTTTTCCCCTGGGACAGGCTGATGAATGCATTTTTCCTTCTGCTTTTGCAGCTTGCAGTAGAAATTAATGAATTCTGCCTTGAAGATTTTCAACTCTGAAAGTAATTTTGAGTGCTGACCTAGCCTACCAAACTATTTGCAATTTATTTCTGTTTGATCTACAAATTATACAGATATATTCTCCTTAATCATTAAACTCATTAAGAAAATTATTTAATTATATGGAATCTCTATCTCTCAGGAATGCGTTTGAAAGTCTTCCTGGTTTAATGGGCAAATACTGCTACACTGGGAAACTGTTTCAGTAATCAGTGGGGTACATACTTTTCATGCTTCAGTATAAAAGAAGCAGTAAATACAAAACCTGCAACCTAAGAGGTAATTCATGAGAATTCTTATTAATCTATCTATTAGATTTCCTCTCAATTTCGATAATAAGAGATAGTAATTGCTTTGTTTTATAATAAGAAAAAGTATCTTTTTGCATAATACTGTTTCTGAAATCTCAGGAGAAAGAAATCCTTCCCTATGAGGGCAGTGAGGCGCTGGCACAGGTTGCCCAGAGAAGCTGTGGCTGCCTCATCCCTGGAAGTGTTCAAGGTCAGGTTGGATGGGGGTCTGAGCAGCCTGGGACAGTGGAAGGTGTCCCTGCCCATGGCAGAGGTTTGGAATGAGATGAGCTTTAGGGTCCCTTCCAACACAATCCAGTCTATAATTCTATGATTCAATAAAATTTTGAAGTCTTCTGAAAGAATGTCTGTTCATATGATGTCAACCAAAATGTCCTGCTTAAAGACAGGAAATGAAGTTTAGTAGTTTTATCCAAAAAAACTGATCTGCACAGACAAAAACAAAACCCCCCAAAATCCAACCCCCCTCCCAAAAAAACCAAATTGCACCACACCATTTCAGAGTTTAGAGTGTTAAATATACATATATATATATATAATAAAAAGAAAAAGGGAAAATGGAATGACCTTATTTTTTAAATTTACTGGTTTATGTTTTGTTTTTACTAAGAACTTTTATTATGAGTTGCCTACATCATGGATACCTTCTCATTGATATAGCCACTTCAAAACTAAACAGCAAAATACAGAGGTAGAGGACTTCAAGTTTTGATTACCTCATCAACATGGGCATTCCTTTAACTTTAAGGACATGTGTAGTAAGAAGAGCAGCAGTACCAGCACAGCAATTTAAGAACATACCTTGGATAGCCTTATAATGGAAAATTGTAAAAACATTTATATTTCATTTCTTCTCTCCCATGGTATAATTATGGTATCACAAGTCTTCAAAAATTATTGTCTCCTTTAAGAAAATATTCACTAAAGAAATATAAATATGTGTTTATAAATTATATTTGGTATATTTTGATATCACTGAATATTTACAAGTAACACTTTTACTACTGAACAATATTATACTTGGCACATTATTTGTAAAGTTTCTGCTTTCTGCCATCCAAAGAAGAATCTCTAATATCAAAAAGAGAAAACATTCTTGACCATTGACATTCAAAACATATAAATAGACTCAAAAAAGCATCTCGTATAATGTTGATTTTCTATACCTTTCTTTTTTCTACCCCCCCAGTTTGGAAATGTATGTATAACTTTAGCTTATATAATTAGTCTATTGTAGAATAGTATCCTACAAGAACTAAATTACAATACCAGGGATATTTTCACTAAAAGGGTTGAAACTCAACTGAATATCTCCTGAAAAACCACCAAGACCTCGAGATGCCAGTAAAATCCAGAGACTGAGTTTGTGAGGTTTTTGGGTTGGTTAGGTTTGCATTTTTTAGGGGGTCTGTGTTTGGTTGATTTGGTTTTTTTTTTTTTGTTTGTTTGTTTGTTTGTTTTTGGGTTTTTTGTGTTTTTTTTTTTTTTTTTTGTTTGTTGGTTTGGTTTTTTTTTTTTTTTTTTTGTTTGTTTGTTTTGTTTGTTTGTTTTGTTTTGTTTTGGTTTGGTTTGGTTTTTTTTTGTTTTGGTTTGGTTTGGGTTTTTTTGTGTTGTTTCTGTTTGAGCTTTTGTTTTCCAGAAAAAATAAATGAGATGAGACATTTCTGAGTTTTAAGATCCAGTCATTTCATGTGACAAATTGCTCCTGATATAAGAAATTCTAAATTTCTAGGCATTAATACATTAGTAACTTCCTTAGCAACTCAGGAAACCTAGAACCTTTCTCAAAAGTCTCAAAACTCAGTAAATGAGAAGACTTCCTTTAAGAAATCTTCCAAAATTTATTAGGTTTTATATAAAACATTAATAATTGAATTTTAATAATTAAAAATGAACTAATTTAATTTTTTGTCTAAAAACCGCCATAAGATCAATACTTATAAATAGGAAAAAAGCCCCTCTATCTGAAATCTGAGAATTTCCAAACACAAATAGTTCAGAGGGTGGGGGTTGTGTGTGGACATGTGTGTGATTATGTATTGGCTCCACAAATCCCCAGATGTGTCTCTCTCTTCTCTAAGAGTGCCAGCCATCCACCTAAGTGGATGCCATAGGTGAATTCCCACAGTAATCTGAATATGGCACTGTGTTAATTGTATTCCTCATGTTGTTCTATCACCAGCAAATTGAGTAGCCCCAGAAATGCAGAGACTGCTTTTTCTTGGTATTTCAGTCACAGAAATCTATAATGCTCTGAAAAAAACCACCCTTTTTCTGTCTACCTGTAAATTGAAGAACAAAGAATATAAAGTGTTTTGTATTCCTGTTGAAGACATTCAAATGTTTTCAGATAGTGCATATTTTTCAGGTTTCAAGCACACTTCCACAGTGGTTTGGATTTGTGTGAAAGCTAATTCTTTAGAAATGCATTATTTGCTGCCTGTAAACCAGAATTACTAATGTCTATAATGCTATTAAGACAAAACAAGACCTTGATAGCTTCTCTGTTGGAGTTATACCAGTGGTGCTTTCTGAGGGATTGAAGGAGGGAACTGAACTTCAGAGACTCTATCTTGTTTCTTCCTTGAAAAAGTCAATATTACATGAAATGGAAAAATAATTTTCTTATGAAGTCTTCACTGATTAGACAGAAAGAGATCAGTTAATGTCCTTTCTTTAAAAACAAAGTTGCACAGAGGATTGTGGGGATTTTTCCCAGCACAGGTGTCTTACACCTTTTCCCTGGTTTGTTTGTGCCTACAGAACAAAACCTGGCAAATGCTCTTCACCATGGTTATCCACTTGCTGACAGTGAATGCACACCTTCCCACACTCAGGGATTTACCAGCTGTCTGGGTGAAAGGATGCAAACTCTCCTTGGAGAATTAATCTTGCCACTACGATCTGCATTTCTGCTACTTCAAGATTAGTGGGTTTCTTTTCACTTTTGACAGAATCATAGTTTGGGTCCTGAGGGGACTGTTCCCTGCTCACCCACCTCTCTTTGGGACTCCGGTCCACAGAGAACTCCACCGTAAAGCTGGATTTGCTGGTAGCCTGCAACAAAACTATTTTCATATTCAGAGGAGCACCTAAAAAGTGCAGAAAAATCTCACTGCCATTTGCTCCTTGATCTCTCGCTGAACTACCAGACTGTTGATTATGATTTTAAATCCCTTAATAGACTGAAATTGGTATATCAGATGATTGCTTCACTTTCTGTGCTCTGCTTCAATAGCTGCAATCAGCACAGACTTTCAAATGAAATCTTCTTCATTATAAAAGACAAAGGGGAGAGAACAGGGAAATAGATATTCCTGGTTACAGCTCCAAGACTAGAATTTTCTCCTTACCTGAAAACAGCTCAAACTAGTAACGTTTGAGACAAAGTTTAGAGGGATTCTTTGAAGAAAATGGCAAATGAAAAGAATTGCAGACTGGATTTGCATAGATTCCACTTCATACTGCTGAATCAGCCTGATTAAACTTATTTGTACTTACTGGATGATTGATTACAGAAGAACAGCTAACAACTTTGATAAGCATCTATAAAGAAAACAATTTTAATGTTAGTTGTAAAAGTTTTATGCATAACTGTTTGATCATTACCAGATGAAAACTAATGGCATGTTAGTATTAGGAGCAATTCTTCTCAAAAAGTTTTTGAAACACCTATTAATCACCTATTTATGCTTTATTTATAAACTTGCTTCTGTAGCCACATTTCTGTGAGGTTTGTTTCATTCCAAAAAGCATTTTTCATTAATTTTATTACTTTATGGTTGTTCTTACTGTGTGAAGACAACTATACTATTCCTTTAGGTCACAGTAGAGAGGGAGCAGAAGACTCAGTTTAGCCTTGAAAATCTCTGCATTGGAATTTTAACAGTCGTCCAGGTACAACATTTTCCTGCATGTAGGTTTTTCTACATCTTTCCCTTGAAAGATGTTTTTTGAATTTATACATTTTGCACATTGTGGCAAGAAAGGTCTGCAGTTTTACTACTCCTGAGTTGAATCAGACTGATAAATAACCATCCTGTAAAATTTCAGAATATTTTGTCACTGCTGGGAAAAAATCATGGCCCATGCATCTTGTATGCACCACTACTTGAGATGTGCAAGCAGTTATCTGTCCCTGTGTAAACAGCACTTATATCTGCATCTTAGCCATAAATCATCCCTAAAATGTGAACAGATGGAAAAAAAAGAGTTTGCTTCTATTAAGGAATACTGACTAAATGTGCAAATTATGATGATCCAACTACAAATCATAATACAGAAAACTGACCGCATTCTAAACACCCTCCTCACTTAGCTGAGATGATGTTGAGGCATGGTAGGAAAGTGTTTCTTCATCACTTAAGCACAATCAGACACTGTCTCAAAAATATGTATTTGTTATTTTCTTTTAATAGACTATAAGGTATTCTAAATGTCTTGAAAAGCTGAAAGAAAAAAAAACAACAAACCAAACAACCCCCCCAAAAAAACCCACAAGAAACAAACAAACAAACAAAACCCCCCAAAAAACAACAAACACCTTCACACTACTAAAAGCTTCTTTGAAAAATCTTTCAGGAACTAAAAATAGGGGTTTTGGAGAGAGTATCTCAAGGTTATCTTAACATGACACTGTAAGTAGGGTTAAATATAAATGGCGAGAAGTTTAAATAGATGTTTTAGAAAACTTGCTAAAACCCTCTGAATGCCCAGGAAACATGAAAAGGCTCAATATTCCAGAAATATTCCTGTTACATTTAGCAGCATTTCCTTTTGGAAAAAGGACACTAATTTATTATTATTATTTTTATTTTTTTTCATGTTTTGGGTTTCTGGTTTGGTCCTATAGTACCTCACAAATAGAACACGTTTTCAACTTATTAGAGAATATCTGCAGGGACTTATGACAAATGCAACCAGGTCACTTTTGATTTCCCTATGAAACTATATAATGTAGATGCAATAAGATTTATGAAAACAAGATGCCTTCTGTTTAGTAAATATTTGACAATCTGAAGTAGTTTTTGATTTCTAAAATAGTTCAAAGAACAATTCAGAGAAACATAGGATATATAGTCTCAATCTTTCTATACAGGGGTATATCAGTAGAAATTTCAGAAAACATAATGAATTCATTATGAATGTAGTATTAATTTTTAATATTGTTCAATGTCCTTTCAATATTTATGTATTTACTACATGACTCATTGTAGACTAAGACAGCTTTTCAGGTTGTTTTCATATTTACTACTTTTTGTCATCACTTGGAATAATTTTTGCTAACATATGGTATTAAGAGATATCTTTAATATGTCCAAAATCATAAGTGTGACCTATTTTGTTTTCTCAACAAAGCTTCTCAGCATACAGTTAGGAGACTATGAAATGATGAGGAAAATACATACTTGCAATATGTGTAGCTCCTGAAATCGTTCATGTGAAAAAGGAGAGTAAAGTGTACAAAGGAGGATGTAGGAAAATAATATGACAGTATGCAGGAAATAATACAGCTTTCTGCCAAAGAAATGTTTAATATGAGTAGGAATGGCAGCAGAGATCCTAAACACTCATAATCTGTTTCATGGTGATAACATCTGCATAAAAACTGCAGGTATTTGTATCTGTCACTCTACTCCAATTTTGGAACCACAGAATTCAAACAAGTCTTGGACTAAAACGATTCCAAGATCCATTCATATGATACAGAAATCTCCAAAATGAACAACAACTTAAAAACACTCAATGCTGAAAGAATGTTTCAAAAGGAAAGTGAATTTTTGAAGAAGGAAGCTTCAATCAACTCTAGTAACAAGGGCCTGTCAAATTACACCTTTCCTACTGTAATCAATTAATATTTTAATAAACTTCACATAAACAGAATTAATAGGAAAGGAAGTTCTATGGGGAGTAAGGTGAATTTTTTTTTTGCAAAGTTAACACTGAGGACTTTTTTTTGTTCCGGCTTTACAAGGAAATTTATTATCTGTGTGATTGACTGATTGTAGTCACTGGGTTTTTACTCATTTGAGTCGCTTTGCACTCTACTACACAGACTGGGCACTTCAGGTTTTACTATTTGATACATTTCATACCAGAAAAAAATTATTTCAAATTCTTTGAAGGAAGTAGCTATGAGAATAAAAGTTTCTAACTTGATCTGCAACATTTCATGAAAAGAAAGGAAGAAGTACATCAATAATGTGCCTGCCCTGCAAATAGAGAAAGCTCAATGTCTTCTCTAGATGTTCTAATATTGAAAGAAATTCAAGTTATACTGGAGTAAAATGAATGTTACTATGTTTTGCATTATTACATTTATACACATGGTTACTGTGTTGAGCTAAGAAAAACAGATAAGGAGTTATAAACCTGGGGGTTTTTTAATACATTTTAAATACATTTTCATTATACACTTTTTTGAAATAATTCTGTAATTTTGAACATGTTCAGTTTAGTGCAGAATTTTTGCATGATTACAGGATGTGGAAGGGAAAGAGAGAACACACATTAGATTTGCTACATTTTAGTCTCCCGTGACTCTGCTGATAGCTGCAAAACCATTTACCTCCTGAAGTATTAATCAGAAGACTGTTGAGGCTGCCTTAACTTACACTAAAAATACCAGAAGGCAAATTTGGATACAAGGGTTAACATGACTCTGTATGAACTCCCCAACTCTTCAGAGGCCTAAAGAACTCTTGTCTGTCTGGGGAGGCTTATGCTCTTTTCTGACAAGAGACATGCAAGTAAATATCCTTTTAGAGGGCATTATTGCTTGTTGAACAAACATGATATTCTTTTGAAACAGGTATCTGGACTATTAACAGGTATGTAGAAAGGCACTAAGTATCTCAAAATCAGTAATTAGTGCCCAGGATTAAATATTACATAACAGCTTACTTAAAATTATTAATCTAGCTGCATACATAATGCACATTCTCAGATGCAATGTCATTTCTACTCTCCTTGAAATGTATAGCTTCAAAAGCTGTTTTTTGTCTGGACATGAAAAGTGGACAGCAATCGTAAAATTTTAAAAAATAAAAAGTAACAATTGAGTTTTACAAAGTTGCAGGACTATTTCTAACTGGTGCAGAGAGGTGTGCACTAGTAAAGAGATACAGGCACTGGACTAAGACAAAGAAAGAAACAGTTAAGATATACTTACAGTATTTTCCCTGTATATTCTTCTCAGTTAAAAATGCTTCAATTTTTTCGTTTTTTGTTTTTGTTTTTGTTGGTTTTGTTTTTGTTTTTATTTTTGTTTTGTATACTCACTTTGAACTCCATGGGAGCGAACTATTTTCCAGGTTTCCGAGGCTACCTCTTTCACATCCACTTGGTAGTGGTGAATGGGCACACCTCCATGTGAATCTGGCTTGTTGAATGAAACCTTGGCAGTGGTTTGTGACAGCTCTAAAACTCGTACTCCGTATGGATTTGATGGCACATCTGAAAAAGTACAAACACAGTCTAAAAATTGGCAGCAAATAGACAGGCCTAAGCAGCTGATAATCTACCCACAAAAGTCTCCTTAAGAGTCTTCAAGGGAGAAAAAAAATAATATTTAATATGGTGCAAAAACTATTTGTATTAGATAAACAACTTAAGCTTTCTACTACAGAGCTGTAAGAAAACCACATTCATTTCCTTGTATTCTAAATTACTGCAAAAATTTTTTTTCCATTTTTGCCTTTCTTTTATAATACATTTTTAATAGCTAATTTCATCACAGAAAAATGTAAGAGATCACTTTGTTGACTGTATAATTATGTAAAAAAAGAAAACAAACTTTGTATCAAATTTAAAAAAAACAAACAGTTAAGCTAATTAGACCAATCAGAGTTTAAATTCTTCTAAATAAGCTTATGACAAAGAACCTTATAAGTAATTTGGCCATTTTATGGAATTCTGAAACGCAGCTGAAAACACGAATCTCTTTTTTCTTGAAGACTGGATTTCAAGCTACAAAGAAAATATGTTAGTGGAAGATTTCTCATCCTCTACTCAGCTTAAGAACTAATTTGTGAATTAGGTTGAAAGAAATATTTTCTCTGAAATCAAGGCAAAATTATATCTTTCAAAGTAGAAAAGATCTATGAACATAAATCAGGTGTTTGCAGGTGTACATAAGAAACAACAGCAAAAAATAACATTGGGGTCAGTACATCTTTAAAAAATAAATATTACATTATTTTTACAATTTGTGATCAAACACATAGAAATCAAAAGACAAGCTTTTCTAATTGTCCTACATTTTAAGGAGTTAAAATTATAAAAAGTGATACTGAAAATAGGAAAAATTTTAATTCTGTGGACAGAATACCAGGGTTTTGAAACACCATTAAAATTTCTTTTCTGATATATCTGAAAATTATTTGCATACCTTCTTCCAGATTTGACATTGCTTTTGTCTCCATGTTATAAAAGATATTTTTGTAAAGACATGCCAGAATTTGTGCCCAAGCCTGTAATTTGGTTAGTGGGTAATGAACCATTTACATAAAATATTGCCTGCATTCAAAGGCTGTCAGACGGTTGTGAATAAAAAGAAATCAGTCTGAGTTTCACCCTGCTTCACTTCATCTGAGCATTGGTATTTGAATAAAAATGAGACAAAAATTTCTACAAAATATTAAAGAACAGATTTATTGACATATTCAGCCACAGATTCTCAGGAAAAAGACACTGCAAAATCTAGTCTAAAGGGGCTGATTTGTATAACCTTTTAATTATTAGAAACTTACTTTTTTTTTTTTTCAGAAGAACATCTCTGTCAGTTGTCAGATTTGAGTGTTTTTATGCAAATATCATACCTCTTACAAATGACATTCCTGATTCCAGGTCTCCTGAAACCTCCAATACCTTGGTGTTTATTGGGTTAAAACCAACATAGATTTTATTTATATGGATAAGAAAATTATAATATCTTTTACTTGAAGACACAACTATGTGAACCCATGACATTACAGATTTTAGTAGAATTCAAGTCTCAGCTTGAGGGATTCAACCCCTTTCCTATTCCAGAAAGCAATTATCAGGATATGGGATTTTGCAAAAAAAAAAAAAATTCACGTTTCTTAGAAAGGGATAGAAGATTTGTGATCAGATACAACATGACTAAATGTAACCTGTCTGCTATGAATCCATGAAAACACAGTCCTGGGTTTTGGATCTCTTTCTAAAGGAATTAAAAAGTCAGGGGTCTTTAGAAAAAGGAAATTATGCTCCAAAAACATACAGACTGTTCTTTTCTGTGACTGCATAGAAGAAGAATGAATTACATGAGTTGCTTGTTAAGTCAGTATTCACCTCAAAATCAAAAGAGGATGAGGATTAGAACCAACTTGTGACCAATCCCTTTCCTTCGGATTCTCCTTAGAGCTGAGAAGTACTTATTGTTTTCCCTGATACAGTCATTAAGTACTTAAGCACCATTCTGTGTACAGATGCCTTCTCTCCTGAGCTCAAGTGGCAGCTCCGAGAAGAGTGGGAAAAATAGTGTAAAAAGAGGTGTAAGAATCCCAGCAAAGCAATCCAGGGCAGCCATACCTAAGCAGATTGACACTGAATGAGTCATGTGGATACAATCTCTTGGGAAGATGAATATCAATACTCAGTACTAAAGATGAATGCTCTTTGGATTCAGTTGCAAGCTAAAAGCTGCTGTGGATACCTACAGTATTAAAAATAGCTTCTAAACTTCGAAAAATGATTTTTCTCTTGTTAAAAGTTCAAAATAAACAAAAAAATGGGATGAATAAATACCTAATTTCATTCATAACTATTTTTATGTTAGTTTTTGTGTGATATTTTTAACAAGGCAATTCCCTGTTTTTTCTGTCTGCATCAAAACCATTATTTGGTCTATGGTAGGAAACAAAAATATGTTATTTACATATCTGATCTGTTCTTGACTTTCTAAATGTTAGGGAGACCTCTCTTCCTTGTGTGTTAATGCCTGTGTGTGGTTAAGTATAATAAGCATAGCAGAGGGAAGATGAAATCCTTCAGGAAGAACCTTATGTTTGCTACTGCAGATTCAAGTATAATTTCTGCCAGAGGAAGATATGATTCCAATTGATAATAGGCATGAAATGAAGCTCTTTTGAAAACCCAGTACGATATTTTGTGTTACTAGCACAATGCAATATGTTTAGAACTCACTGAAGTGTAAAATACATCCACAATACTATCTCAAATATGCATCTCATACTGCAAGACACCAACATATGCAGGTAATTTTTATGCAGTTTTCAAAACTGAACTAAGTCCAGCTCTAAGGAAGAGAGTGAATCACCTGAAGAAAATACAGCAGGAGACACATTCCTGGTGAAAACCAAACCCAAATACTAGCAATACCATCAAGATAAATATAATACAAATTAAATAAAATAAAATACCTACTATCTATTTCCAACTAGGCAGATCTGTAACTTTTTTTTCCCAAAGAAGATCAATAACAACATAATGAACTGAATCTAATTCTGTAGTTCTCTAATGAGTATGAATTTGATCATGCAAGGTATACAGCCTTCTGGTTCTGATTCAGCTAAACATTCCTCCATTTCACCTGTCCCCTGTCAGCTGCAATTACTTGGAGCATTGCCGTGATTTTCATGTTAGAATTGCAAGGCTTTTGGATCAATGTTTAGCAGGAGTGAAGAATAATTTGCAATGTTGTGTACTTCGAAGTCTGTGCCTGGAAGGATATAACTGTGGATTTTTCTTGTTCTTTTTTCTTTTTAAAACCAACCAACTAAATTAATCTCAGAGGAGGTTAGCTACAGGCGCTGATCACTAATTCATATACTATTATAGATATAAGTTGAAGGACTGAGTAGTAGAAAAAGGAAGGGATTTACTTTGTATGATTTAAAGATCACTTAGCGATAGCAAAGATTCCAGAACACTTCCTTAGAAGTTTCACTGTTATCTTTTGTGTCATTATACTGCTGTCAAAACAAGAGAGAATTCATCACAAATCCAGTCTTTAAATTAAAGACATAAAAAAGTCCCAACAAGTCAGACATTTTGTCAATTCTTTCCACAGCATCTATTTCTCTGTTCAATATGTGACTATATTCCTGTATGATGTTAAAAAATTGTGAGGAGCCAATTTAGTTTTGATTTCTGTCTCAACACTGGTTGTCTGAGGCATGTAGAGGAGGGGTTGCACATGTGCCACTTGCCAGAGGCAACTAGGAGAAGATGGGTGAAAGCCTTGTCTCTGGGTAGACCTTGCCTGATAACCATTTCACATCTCACATGGAATAAGCAGTCAGCAGGAGAACACAAGGACACTGTACTCCCCAGAGAGGTTTCTCCAGTCAGATGGTGAAAGGTCTCCAGCCATAGACTGCAGTAGAAAGTTGGACTGGGCCAATGGCTGCCTGTCAGCAGGCAGACTTTGGGAGGGGCTAGGGGATATAAAAGTAACTGCACCACAAGCTCTTGGGTGCTTTTTGAGCCTTGTCTTTTGGCCAGGGGCTTTTTGGCTTTGGGCTTGGTCACTAGGGCTTTTTGTGTATTATTTTTTGGGATTTTTTGAGTCTGGAGGCTTTTGGATCTTGTTTTTTTTTGGCTTTGGCTCCAGTCTCCTGAGGTCTGCTTCTTGTCCTGGCCCCAGCCTGCCTTTTGGCTCTCCTGCCCTTGCTGGCTCTTGCTCATCCGTGTCTATCCTGCCTCCCTGTGTCCCTGACCAATGCCCTGCCTGCTTCTTCTCTGTGTCCCTACCTCTGGTGGACGTGTCTGCTTTGTGTCTGTCTCCCCTCTCTCTCTCTTTCTCTCTCTTCCCCCCCCTCCCCTCCATCCTTTTCCATATTCCTTTCTCTTGTCTTTTCTAGCCTTTTTTAGTAGGGCAACTGCTTTTTTTATTTGTTGTTACCAATAAACAGTTCTCAGGTACAATGTTGGTTGACTTAATATCGTTCTAGACCATCCATTTTTAAAAGAACACCTTGCAGCTCCCCACACTGGAACATGACAAGAATCAGATAAAATTAAATAGGATCCCCAAACAATAGGCGTAAAATTGCACCTCATCTATTCTGCACTCAGCACATAACCCTGGTTTGCACAAATGGACTTTGTGATATAATGGCCTAAGTAGAATTGGTTTGGCTCCAAAAACAGTACCACAGCTGATAGAGAAATACACGCAGAATTATGAGTTCATATTTGTCTCCACTGATGTGTAAAGTCTCCTACAATTATGACCAAACTTGTTCAATAAATGACTACTTTTTATCACTGGGGGTTTTCTTTTCAAGCAATTTTTTTGATAGCTTTATGGAAGAAAAGAACTCCCTCTCAGAGTTTAGTAGTCCTGGTATAAACAGAGAAAAGGAAATGATTCTGTGAGAGTGGGTAGTGTGCTCCAAGACTGATCTTCCAGTCAGCTCTCGTCTCCTGTCTCCTGTCAGTATGTTTTATTGCATTTCTCCAGCTTTTCCTCTCTCTGTACATCTGGCATATATATATTGACTGAAAATAACTGTGTCTAAATGCTGACTCTAAATAGCACCAGGACCTTGGCAAGGAAAGAGATGAGGCTGGGGATTAGATGAAGCTGGAGTCAAAAATCTCTATGAAATAGCTTGTGCTTGTACATCCTTAGAATGGAAAAAAAAGCCTCAATATAAAATCTACATATGTTTCTTTTGACAAATCTCTGAGAGTTCTGGAAAAATAAGCATTTGGTTAGTAAACAGGACAACAGATAGCAAATAAACACATAAATAATAGATTAAAGTAAGATACGTAGACGAAGCAAAACACTTCTGCCATGTTGATAATTTCATACCTATGCTAATTGAAAATATGTTGCTGTTTGGTTCATTTTTTTAATAAAAATCCTGTAGCTGATGCTGCTATAATGTGAATGGCATGTTTTAGAACAGCAACCCAGATTTTAGGTCTGCCCAAATTTTTGTGAAGACAAACGGGCTTTTGAAAGAATATGATTTTCTTTTTCATTATATTACTCTCCAGGGAAAATTAAATCCTACTATTCTGATTTTCTTTTACCTTCATGGAAATGGAAATATTTGGTGAAAAAAGGAACATCCATTAACTAGCAACAAAATGCCAAAAAACAAATGCAACAAAACTACAGACTAGTAAATTTCTGAATTTGATTTTATAGTCTTTGTCAGTTGTCAATCAGCCTTTTCATATTTTGAGCATGACTTTATTCCATAAAACAGGCTACAGGGTGCATTTTCTGTGAAGCTCAGTTATGGTCTTTCCCACGTCTTCGTATGCTTTTGTTGTCATATCGAATTCAATAAAGTGGTGTAGGAGTTCTGAGTATCTAATGACATCGGCTCTTTGTTTTTTTTAATTCCCTGTAATATTCCTGCACAAAGAAAAAGAGAAATCATACAGCTGTAGCAGATGTAGCATCTCTCATTTGCTCGGAGAAGCTGTGGATGTCCCATCACTGGATTTTTCTATATTCCCACATATATCTACACACAAGTTTACCTCTATGGATTTTACAATTATTTTCATGACAGGTGCCTGGGGAGGGGCGAAGGGAGAGATAAATGAACCCCACAGCTTTTACTGCTGCCATTTTCAGTCTCATGATCAAGGGAAAAATTAGAGCTTTTAATTCTGGTGCACTGGGCACTAGAAATACCAGCCATGGGGGTTAACAAACCTGTGGCTGGCATTCTGAAAGCCAGCCTCCTGGTATCTATGTGCTTTGGTGATATTAGCTTGGGTCTGGAGTGTCCCACTGTATGACATTCATATGTATTTCCAGAGTAAAATCAAGAAGAATTAATGAATTTAGAGTGCTAGAACACAGGGAAGGATCTCTGACAAAAGGTTAACCTCACTGATACCTGTATAAATTATATAAATACATAATATAACTCTAATAAGAGTAATTTCTGAATGCCTAAATAATTTTGACAATCCATTTCAAAGTCTTGTCCAGGAAACAGAATATTTTTTTCACTAATTTCCATTTTTTTTGGTCACAATTTCACTTTTTTGCAGAATTTCTGTCATTCTGAGGTAAGAAATGTGACTTGTGTATGTGCCCAGGTGGCACCTGGAGTAGTGTTAAATTCCCAGTGTGCTCACACTCAAGGCCAGGTTGGGCAGGACTTTGAGCGCCCTGGTCTAATGAAAAGTGTTCCTGCCCACAGCAGGACTTTTAAACCTTATGCCATCCCAGAATACAAGGAAGAAGGGGAAAGTCTAGGAAGAGTAAGGCTAAGGATCCTTAGTGGTGAATCATAGTTGACATTTTAAGGCTCTAGATTCAGCCCAGCTATACATCCAGGTATATAGAAAATTGACATTAATGTTTAAAAAAGAGAAACATTCAAAATTCTTTTTTCTCAGTGTCACAAACTTAAAATTTACCATTTTAAAATATTAAATTACCTATTTCAATAACATAGTCCAAAACTACTGACAGCCATGTTACTTTCTATTTACATACACAAAACATTTAAAATAATTATATTGAGACCTCAACAAAACAGAAGAATGCTTTTCTAGTTCATACTGGCTCCCTGCATAATGATATTTCACATAAACAATGCATAAACTAGATTTGGACAAACCTAGGAATATCATATCTGTGCTCACCTCAGGCTCTGAGAGCCTTTGGGCCAACCTGCCAAGCTGACCTGGCTTGCCAAAATTTAAGCTTAAATTTAACTTAGATTAAAATGAGAGTGTAAGTAAAGTTCTAAAATAAAAGTTGTGGTTGTTGTGCTGACATGAAGCAACTAATTTGCAGTGGCAACATGTGATTATGGTTCTTTTCACATTCTATATGTTACTCACATAACATTTTAAAAGCTCAGGTAATGAAAAAGGAGGTCACCCACATGGCATTTTTAAAAGTTGATCACCATACCAGTCAGGTCAAGGGCACATCTGATGAAGCTTTCAACAAAACTCTCAAGTTTTAAGCAGGCCAGCACCTTCCAGAATGAAACCTCAAATACTCTGCAACTTTTCACTTGTTTTGAAAGGTTTACATGGAATTCAGTCTGATTCAGTAGCTCTGTATAATCTGAGTGAATAGTTATGGTTTTTCTGTCATACAAATATGGCTGTAAACTGTGTATCAATTCTGAAAGAAACCTTCCTTCTTTAAATCATCAATAAGTCTAATTTCTTAAGGAAGGCAAGAAGAATAAAGATAATAAAGAATAAAGAATTTTGACAGTATGATGGCTTTCTAAGTAGCACTAAATTAATAAAAAGGGTAGCTTGATTGTGCTGAAATCCAGCAAAGCAGAAAATGGAACAAAATATGAAGGAAACAAGCAATTCCCGCAGAATTTAAAGAGAAAACTATTCAGTAAAATGATCATTATTTGTGATCAAATTTACCCTAGCAGCATACTTTACTTAATACTGTCTCCCAGCCAGGAATTATATTTATTTTTCCCTGACAGAGCCTTTGTAAAAGTATTCTATGCCCCCAGATTTGTATTTACAATCAAAGCCAGAAGGCAAAGCAGGCCACATTGAAATGCATGAAATGATATTATAGGCTTTAATATGGAAAATATCAATCATTAGGCCTTCCTAATCAACCAGAGTAAAGTAACCAAGGTAATAAAACTAGGAAGAAAGCTGAATTTGACGTCTTATACCTGTAATCATTATAGTGGTTCTCTCCTCTATATCCCTGATCATTTTCCAGTTTCAGCTGATGGCAGTTTAAGTGCAAAACTTGTAACACTGAATTACACGTTTGGGGTTTTATTCCACAAATGGTCTATTTAAAGGCAAATACTAAAAATATCAATCTTTCAGGACACTGGATATTATGCCTTACACTACTATAAGTAGTGCATAGCAGGTAATGCATAGTAGTGCACAGTGACACCCCAAATCCAGTTTTTCCAGCACTGTTCATTATCACTACTAAAAAACCTGCTTTTTTTTCCCCCCTATTTTCTGCATTTAATATCATTATCTAGAATATGCCCATATAGATCATGCTTTACATGATCTCTTCCCATAACTCTATTTATCCCCATTCCCCTTTTATAACTACAACACGTATTTTTTTAAGTGTTCATCTAGTTTTCTGAAGAAATGAAGAAAAAAAATGATCAAAACATTGCAGAAGTAGAGAATATTGATCTGTTTAAAAAACTGGCATCGCTAACATCTGATCTAGTTGTATTAAAAAGAAAAAAAAAAGTATTATGGATTGTTATTTGTTTTTCCTTGCATTTCCAGGGGTGCTCATGTGTGAATTTCCTGAAATAAAACGACAAAATATCATGAACTTTTTCAATTAACTTTTCAATGCTAATATTCTTTATTAAAATTGATTAATTAATAAATTATAAAAGTGGGGGGTATATTCATGGCTAAAATTATCATCGTGTAGTATCATGCATTGTGATGAGATGTTGTTCAGCAAATCTAAGGAAAAAAAAAGCATTCTGGGGAATATCTGTTGAAATGCTCTCCCAAGTGTATACCCATTAATGAAAAAACAGCACACAGTGGCAGCCATAACATTTTTTCATCATTTTCTCTTCAGAGAGGTAAGAAGTAAGACACTAGAGGGGATTCCTTTCCTATTATTTATGTTTATGGCTTCAAGAAAAGCCTTTCTTTCTCAGTAGTCAAATGTAGCTGTCAAAGGAAGGTCAGATCACACCACAGCTAACACCCAAAAAAGTTGTAAAATGAAGGGTAATGGATCTTCTAAATGATGTAAAATTGTGTGCCATAGAAATTTGAACCCCACATTTTCCTATTTTAGAAAGCTCAGTACTTTCACAGTTCTTCAAAACCAAAAAATATACTATAGTAGGAATGTTCCTGGGACACCAAAAGAAAATAATTGCTCTGTGGAGGAAAAATGTTCAAATAGTAGCAGTGGGCCAGGTCAGAGAGCTTCCCTGTGACTGGATGTGCATGCTTCAGCACTGCTCCCCTAAAAGTCTCCCTGGTAGGAACCTAAAGTGGTTGTTTTGGTTTTTTTTTCTTGTATTAAAAAACAAACAAACAAACAAGCAAACAAAAAAAAAAAACCTAGACCAAAATTTGCAACTAAAACACTAAGAATCAGTTGGAATATGTGTCCTAATGAAAAAAAATATATTTATATATAGTGTTTGTCCATTCCACAAGAACATACAATTGAAAGCACTGCTAAGAAACTCTCATTTGGTCTCAGTCAATAGTCATTTCTGCCAAAGAACAAACATATAGTCATATTTTTGTATTTGCCTAAATAACAACAGAAGGACATAAAAATATTCAGACATCCTGTAAAAATAGGATGTAGACCATCTCAGAGCTTAAATTATTTCAATCTAGCACTCCAGTCAAGTTCTACTTTCAAATAACTAAAAGTGAAAATGGAGATAAAAAATTCTTTGCTGAAGTATTTGAGTCTTTTGTCATTGTTGCTTTATCAAGAAAATATGAAGGAGAAAAAAATAAAATAAGAATTTTCTGATTCCTTCTTACTGCCTGCAAACCATATGTCTCTCTGCTGAAGTAATAAAAATACATTGCTATAAATGTAGGATATAGTAAGAGCAAAGGAAAACAGCTTAGACTAATTTTTTCCAAGTTTCAGAAAGGCCTTAAAATTAAATCAAAAGAAGATTCATATTCTGAGGGAACTGGTTTACTTTACTTTATATTGCAGCTCAGCTCTTAGGCAATTATCTGCAAATAGTCCATGGCATAAAATAAACAGAGGATAGTGTGTCTGAACTTAATGTTCATTAAAGTAGGAAAAATATGTAAAGAAAATGAAACAAAATTTTAACTTACCAGCTTGACCAAGTGTATACTCCTGGTATCTTGTTCCTATTCTGTTTGTGGCTGTACAATTATACCGTCCAAAATCACTGTCAGATGTGGGAGCAATCTTTAAAATGAATACACTTTGTAAATATTAGTTGCTAATTAAATATATATTTTTTTAATCAGAAATTCAAGTATTCCAGTAATTCCTTAACCAATACGCAGATGTGTTCTTACTTCAACATATCTAGTATATTCTCCAAATAGAGACCTAAGTACACATTTCTTCACATTTGACTCCCCCTTCTCAACTTCAAATGAGGAAATCTGATAATGGAAAATAGTGACATTGTTCATCTTTATTATTTCACCTTTAAACAATAGTTTAAAAAAAAATCTAATAAACTTTTTGTAGATACCAAGCACCTACAGGCAGTCACTTTAATTTTCAGTCTTAGCTTAACAGTTTCATTTTATATCTATTTATGGATTTTTTTTTACTTCCAAGAAATGCAAATTATACTTTTGCTGGGTACAATTGGAAAACTGAGCATAAGCCATTCAAATAAATTTTATTTTCTAACTACTTATAAAGAATGTGTAGAAAGATCAGTTAATATATAGTTTGTTGTTTTGTTCCTTTTTTAGGAGTGTTACTTATTAAATTGTAGGTTTTAGCCTTAAATACACTTTAGAGTACTCACAGTGCTGCCAAACTGAGGACAAAGTTATGTTCTGCCACCACACTGATTTCCATTTGAAGTCTTACCTCTAGAATCAGCTTTCTTCCTGTACTGTAGGTCTTCAAGTGAGTTGTATTTTTTACAGGTAAAACTAATTTTCCTCTTTTCCACTGAATGGAGGCAGACGGATTTGCTAGCACTTCACAGCTTATATTGATGGGGTTGCCTTCCCAAGAGTAATACATGGTTTGATTTGACACAAACGTTGGAGCATCTGGAAAAAGGAGGTAATGCACAAGTTTAACCAGTTTAGTAAAACAAGATGTTTACCCATACCCAAGCTTTCACGTTCACTGAGGAATTTCAATAGATTGTTGTGTCAGTTTACTACAGAACATGGAAACAATAGTATTCAACCTTGAGTTTGTTGGGCTTTTATCTTGGTAAGTTTCTCATCTCATAAACAGTTTCAGCTGAACGTCTCTGGGAAGAGAATACCTGTTAAATATATTTAATATTAGGAAATCACAAGCCCTTGAAAAACACTCTCTCAGAAATGAAGAAGAGTGTTTTCTCTTGAGGATAACAAACTCTTCAGCCAGACTCTTGTATGACAAAGGGAGGTGACCTAAAAACATGAATTATCTGTTCATGTGCTGATTTTATAGTGTCTTCTCTTGCTATGGAGAAATTACATTCACTCCTCAGATTTTCTTGTGCTATAGCTTCACCCATTTCTGACTGGAACTTTGTTATACTTTATGAAATCTTTCTAAAGAGGGATGTTTATTTGTGGAAATAAAACTTTAAAAAATAGCAAAAGAGTACCAAAAATGTTACAATGTATTCTATCTACTGCAAAAAATATATTGTGCATACATTATTTAGGACAATTTTTATATCAGTTCCTTATGAAATTATAAAGCTACAGCCAAGTAAAAAGATGGTGTGTTTTTCTTACAAACCTGACTGGTTTGTAAGAAACGGCTGCAATAAACATACACCAAATACTGAGTCTGACACAGAGGAAATTGCTGGTTTGCAAACTAACTGTGATCTTCAGATCACAGTGCCACTAAGTGACAAGACTTATCTCTTTTACTCACTGTTTCTCTGGAGAGCAGGAAGTTTAGTGATCTCTGTAAAATGAAAGGGACTAGACTTTTCCCTCTTCTTCTTATGTCTTGGGTGAATAGTGTTTTTTACTATATCAAATATTGATTTGTGTTATTTTCTAATTTCATTATTCATTATTATCTTTGGCAGTATTAAAAAAAATTCTTTATTCACGGAAAATCCTTTAGTGCTTTAATTCCAAAAGAGAATTACCAGTTACAACTCTTGCAATATTATCTCTTTCAATATCTAAAATATATATATATATATTTGTTTTGATAAATAGCTCTTAAATGTTGCCATATGTTCTCTGGAAAATCTATTCTAGTCTTCTCACATATAGCTTAGTTTTAGGCAAGAAAATTCCTAATAGGTCTATCAGAGACCAGAATTGAACATCTTTAGTGTGAAGTAAAATTTAGCTTCAGAAATGGCTAAAAAACAACTGTTGTTTTCTTTTCTTCTTCTTCTTCTTTTTCTTTTTCCCTGAAGTGCACATTTTCAACTTCTTCCTGTTTGCCTCTGTCAAAAAGCCTAACTTTTTGATGACATATGCTGCTGCTGCATGCAGGCATTCAGGCTTTGAGTAAAAAGAACTGTTATCAATAGATGTTTTAAAGCACAGATCAAAGCTGCTACATTGCTCAAGGCCAGCAGCATCTCCTTTAATAACTGTTCAGCCCTTATTTTTGTGGCAAAACAAGCATTTTCATCTAAGTAAGTAAAGGTTGCCTGACTATGAATTTATTTACGAGACACAGGAGCTCATCTTTCTGCTCCAAGAGTTTTAATAAGTAATTCTAGTGATCTTGATTTTCACAGACCTTTAAATACCCCATATTTCAGCAGCTAAACAGTTTAATGCAAAGAACAGACTATCAAAGAGTCTTCAGAGTGTGACGTCTCACACTGGTGGAGAACATAAAGAAAAAAGCAAACTGCATAAGCGGGTTTTATGGTTAGCTATGGTCAAGAATCTCAGAATGCCAAGTCATAGAGCCGTGGCTTTTCCTCCAGAAATGAAGTTCATGGTGGGAATCACTTGTAGAAAAACTGTACGAACTTGTTTCTGCATGTTTAATAGATGGATCAACAGCAGGTTCAACAAATACATTGGAAATCTCAACAGAATCTTCACGAGGTTCCAAATGTGGTTATTTCACAAATTTTGTGTAAGCACTGTCTTCCAATGTGCAATTTCTCACAATAAGTTCACTCCATTTATGAACACTGGCATGAATGTTGAAGATTAAAAGATAGTACGAATCTGAGAAATCCTCCTTCCTGGATAACATTATGGTTTGGTGTTCAATAAACATGTGGCAAACTCATATCTTATTTTAAGGCTTACAAATGAAAAAGTAGGGTACATTTCTATACTGATGATAAAAGCATTTAAGACAATAGGGACTTACAGTTCAGACATCTCTCTCTTCTAAAGGTAGATTTTGGATGCCTATAGTATCTATTTGTTGATATTTTTAAAAAATAGGTGAATTATGGACTGCCATCTGTACAAAACCACAGGTATTAACAGTCATAAACACAATAAGCCACAAATAAGACCAAAAGTCTGTCAATTAAAAATATATCCCAAAATAAACAACTCACAATTGTAAAGCATTCCCCTCAAAAAAGAGCTTTGTAATTTCCCTCTCAAAGAGCCTGTGTAAAAAGGCTTTGCAGCTATTTCCCCAGCAGTCAAGAGCTCCAATATACAAAAAGAAGAGGACTGTGCTAATGACTTGATTCAGAGAAATTATCTTAAGACAGATGATTTTTGATTTCCTAGTCAGAAACAGATTAGGATGCCTGGAGTGATGTTTTACAAAAAGAATATGATTCTGGAAATAATTTTCTTTTTACAGTACAAATAAAAGATAATTTACATTTCTTATGAAACTGAAAAGAATATTTGGAAGGGAATAATTTGTTTACAAAGAGAACTTGGGTTTTTTGGTATGCTCTTTATCACTAACTGCTGTTTAGTATGCTTAAATGGTTACAGAATTAGTATTTATCAAATATAAACACATTATGTTTTAATAGAAAATAATCACAAAAAATGACAAACCTTAAAGCCAAGTCTTTGAAAACAGAAATCTGACTATTTTTTTCTACAAAACCTAATCACACTAGTTTTATAAAATAACAAACAAATTACATTAATAAGAATATTTATCAAAAAGTTCTATCAACTGAAAATGAAGTCAAACCAACTATAAATGAGAAGGTGGTACTTACTATGAAAGGATCTTTAAATGCAATATATTCATGGTTTAAAAAAATAAAAGATTCAGTGGAAATGAGTTAGAAAATTAGAACCATTAAAAATAATAGTGTGCTCTGCTTAGCTTCTATGTAACTGAGAATTAATTTACACCTGACAAAATTCAATGCAGGGTGCAAATGAACTTCTCCTTTTAAGCTTTTTACATAAAGTAAAAAGTTAACATGACATACTAGAGTTCTAAACAGATAGGTAGAAATAGGAGCTTGAATACATGCTGTTAAAAAAAAAAAAAAAACAAAAAAAAAAAAAAAACCAAAAAAAAAAACAAAAAACCAACCCTGATGGTATTTCTTATATCTGAACTTTTAGCA
Source organism: Phylloscopus whistleri (assembly GCA_017589585.1). NCBI lineage: Eukaryota > Metazoa > Chordata > Aves > Passeriformes > Phylloscopidae > Phylloscopus > Phylloscopus whistleri. The sequence goes on from JADMLD010001219.1 coordinate 545,301, forward strand.
CTTTCCTGAAAACAAAACAAACAAAACCCATAAAATGGCAAAAAAATGACAAAATTTAGCACTGATATTATTTAATAGATGCACATAATGTCATAGAATAGCTCAGATTGGAAAGGACCCAGTTTCAGTCCCCTACCATGGACAACTTCCACTAGACCAGGTTGCTCAGAGCCCCATCCAACCTGGTCTTGAACACTTCCAGGGATGGTGCATCCACAGCTTCTCTGGGCAAACCCATTCATCACCCTCACAACTAAAAAAAAAAACAAACTTCCTAAAATCTAATTTGTAATAACTCTCTTTCAGTTTAAAACCATTGTCCTTATGCTGTCACTACAGACAAAAAATTTCTCTTATAAGCCCCCTTCACACACTGTAAGGCTGCAAATGTCTCCTCGGAGCCTTCTCTTCTCCAGGCTTATCAACATCAACTCTCTCAGGTTGTCTCCTTAGCTGAGCTGCTCCAGCACCTCCAGCTGCTCCTTCATGGCCCTCACCTGGACCTGCTCCAGCAAGTCCATGTCTTTCTTGTATTTGGTGTCCCAGAGCTGGATGCAACACTGCAGGTGGGGGTCTCACAAAAAGTGGGTAGAGTGGTAGAATGACTCCTTTCACCCAGCTGGCCATGGGGCTTTGGATGCAGCCCAGGATGTGAGAAAGTTCATAAGGTTTTAAGGTTCAACTATGAAAGATTGAATATTATTTTGGAGAGATGAAGCAATCCAAATGAAAAAGATGCCTTGAAGGAAAAAAGACTATATCACAAAGATATAAAACTAAACCAAATTATTCTATGGGTGTAGGATTCTGTAAGAAAATATAAATTTAGAATGGCATTTTAGAGTAGCTATTGTTATAGCACCAGCATCAGCTAAACTCAAGCTGATCATTATCCCAAGCAAGAGAGAAACTGATAGGTTGGCACTCCAATTAGAATGCATTCTGGATAACCTGTGTAAGAAGATTATTACAGAGAAGCAAATTCTGACCTGAAAGCTGTCTCTAGCATTTAGATATCCTTGTTAGTTACAATGTCCAGGAACAGTGATTCAAGAGCAGACTAATACATCACCTGCCTTGTCCAAAAAGTAATTAAATTAAGGATGACAAAGATCTGGCTCTGGTGTATGTTTGGTGTCATACACAAAATTAGATACAGCAAATTACCTGATTCAGTACATGTGTCCAGACAACTTTAATGGAAAACTGGTGTGCAGAATCAGATTCGCGCTTCTTAATTTAAGAACATAGGTTTTCAAACCTTTTGGCTATTTGTTGCCTTGAAACATATAATAAAAACATGACAGATTGTCAGGTCTAAGACTCTGGGACATTTCCTACAGTATATTATTGGAAGCCTCGCTCTAAAATGATTAATGTTGGCATAAGTTTCCCATCATCAAGGACTTTAATAAACCACGTCCTCTGGCAAATCTAGTACTGTCCTTGCCATCGATCCTGTAAAACTGCCTCAATTTTTTATAATTCTGCCACAATTTAGTTAACAGCCATTTATCTTTCTCTTGTATTTTTTCTCTCTTACTTTTTTCAATAGTTAATATTTAAAATGAATAGCTCTTCCTTGGATACAAAGTAGAAGAACCTCCAGAGACAAGTACAATAACTGTCACATATTCATTTGCAAGAAGAAATGATATTAGAAATACTTCAAAAATGTGGTTAGGTGACTATATTTTAATCTATAATCTTTCTTAAAAGGAAGACAGGAATTGGATAACTGCAGCATTACTAACTTTCACTTTACTGCTACTATCACAATCACGTGGCTATGATTTCAAAAGTTTTGAGAGGTACATGTTTCTTTCAAAGCAATGCAGAAAACACGACACTTTCTGTAAGACTTCCTTTCCTGCTACCTTAAATTTCAGCTTTCATGTTTTTGTGACTCTGTGCTGCCTAGGTGTGTAGCTCTGACTCTCGTATTAAGTGTTACTAAGCTCCCTTCACAGAGTAGGTAGACAAAACAAATCCTTTTCCTGCTGAGGACCAAGGACAATGATTGCAAGTTTTCAGGCCAAAAAGCATAAACAACAGTGGACTGAAGAGAGAAAACAAGAAGGATGGGACTTCACAACCTGAAGCTGTAACTGGACAATTAAATCCCAATACGCAAATGGACCAAAACTTATAAAAGTGTAAGACCTCGTGACCGGTTGCCCATTTTGTGATCATTTTACACCCACCTTGGGTGTAGCCCTGGCCAGGCTCTTGTACTGCCCAAGGTGTACCCTTAAAGGCCTTTTAATCAATATCTACTTTATTCTCTAACTCTGTCCAGTCTCTGTTCCAGGTCAGCCTTCCCAAGGCATCATCCCCTGCTCCATTCTCTTGCTTCCTCTCAAAATTCATTACAATATGACATTGATATTCAATAGTACGATGTACTATTGATTGATTCTAGATTTATGAATAGTAAGAGCCCCCTCCTACTGGCAAGCAGTACTAGTTCCTGGAAACCTTGACTAGGATATTATTTTTAATGTTCAAACACCATAACAATTGCTCCATTTCCATAAGATACTTTTTGCTAGATGCGAAGCATGTTGATAATTGCACATGTACGGCTCAGGTGCTTGGTGCTGCCAGAGTTGCAGAAATTATTTTTTCTATTTTTCTATTTTTCTTTGAATTTCACTTGACATTAAAGAATTGTATTTATTTTTGCTTAAAACAAACAAACAAACAAACAACAATAACAACAAAAAAAACCGCAAAAGCCAAACTAAAGTCCCAAGAAATTTTAATTTCATAGAAATGTCTCCTTTGAATTGCTACATCTTTCTAAAACTACCTAAACTAGCTTAAATTAGGAGAAGAAATTATAAAGAAAACATAGCCAGGTAAAAAAAGCAAAGTCTGCCACTAGTGCTATATAAAATAAACTGTTTGGATATGTCTATTAATCATTCTGTATGCCTGTAAATCACCAACATTTGCCATCAGATCTAGGACAGGAAGACTCCCCCTACGGATCCATCACACTAGCAGCGATTTTCATTTTAGTAACAGAATTATCAGGTGCTGCCAATTGTTAACATATTATTCTCAAATGGTGCCGATTTGTACCAAATTTTCAATTGTTACATTATTCCAGGACAGAATTACTGAAATAATTTAGTATGGCCTGGCTTCTCCATCAAATATTAGATTACATAATTGTCTTATAGGCAGGGGTGAAAAACTGCAATGTTTTTCTCAAACCAAGATCCTAACTCCATCTTTCTTCTTGTTCTACATGTCACATTTTCAGAACAAAATCCAGTCTTGACCTTCTATATTTTCCTACCTGTCACCCTTACCTCCACAACATGCCTCCTTACTGATATCATCCCTCCATTCCCAAATGTCTGTCTCTCTCTCATACATTCCCAAATCATATTACTTGCTGTATGGAGAAGGACCCTTAGCCTTTTCATCTCTTTACTTAATTTTGACATTGTCTTGGGTTATGGAACCAAAAATGTGTATTCTATTTCATCTGTTGAAAGCAGTTGGGGAGATGTTTTTCTTTATCTCTTGTAACTCTGGAAAGAGGGGTGTGGATGCCTTCTGATAATGGGCCAGCTGTCAAAACCAGGTGGGGCAGTGTTTCTTATCTCTTTCACCACCCTTCCTCTCTCCAGGGGGATATTTTCTGCTGATGGGCCATTAAGGCTCCCCAAGCAATTGTCCACAAGCAAATTGTCCACAAGCAGTTGTCCACAAGCAATCATCCCACTGTAAGATGCTCCATCCAGTGGGGAGAGCCAACCATTCCTACCTAAATAAAAACTAAGACGCAGGAACACAAAGATATCTGGCTTCACTGGATTCCCGGAGGAAGACTGAACCCTCCTTACCATCACTGGACCCTTTTTTCTACAAGATCTCCTCTACTCCAACAGAACCACATCTACCACTCCAGGAAGACTTACTTTTAGACTGCTTCCAACACCCTGACCAACAAGGTGTCAGGTTGTAGCTCTGACTCTGTCAGGATTTTCTAGGATTGTTGTTTGTTTGCTTGTTTGTAGTTTAGTTTGTTTTTTCTACTACATTTGTATTGTTAATATTCCTAGTAAAGAACTGTTATTCCTATTCCCAAATCTTTGCCTGAAAGCCCTTAATTGCAAAATTATAATTTGGAGGGGGTGAGGAGATTACATTCTCTGTCCTAAGGGAAACTCCAGCTTTCCCTGGCAGATACCTGCCTTTCCAAACCAAGACAGGTTTTGGCGCCCAATGTGGGGTGCCAAAACCAAGACAGACACGCAGTGCTGTCCAGAAAGCAACAAATAAAATCTTTAAAAACTTGTTTTGGTGTAGTTTCAAATTTCAGCTCCACACTTATCGTATCACCTGATTATTTTCTTCATAATACTCAGATGCCTTGATTCTGTTTTGATGGATCTGTCTTGGAGGCATAAAAAGGGAAAAGGCCATGATAACTTTTTTCATTCACAGGTCATCACTATGTAATATGAATTACATTTTATATAGTATGAAAATACTTGTGAAACCATTTAAAATTTATCACATTAATTACCAATGTAATTATTTAAATTTTTTAGCCTCTAAGACCAACTCACAATGTTCAACCATGCTCAAGGAAGAATCAGAAAATTCTTCCTTGGTTTTTTTCTTTTTTTTTACCTTTATTTTTCACAATTGCATATATGAAAATTTATGACAGTGAGAAAAGATCTTGAGGCATATATATCCATTAATAACTAAATTACTAGAAGCAAAACAAAATAAAGCCTGAATTATTTTATTCTTTCAAAATTGTGTTCTCCTATTAAGAGAAAAGTAGCTAACATGTTATTAAAAATCTACTTTAAATGATAGCAAATTAATTGCAAGATTAACCAAAACATGTAGTAGAGAACTCTGTTCAGTAAAAATGTACGAGAAATTTCTAACATGAATATTATGTTTAACAATTTATTAACATATATTTAAGCAAAATGGTTTTAGGATGGATTTTTTGTTTCAAAGTATTTTTACAGCCATTTGGGCTAAATAATTGGTAGATTTATTACGTAGATGAATAATTTCTCAATTTTACCACACTGTTGTAACATCAAAAAAGAGAGTGGATGCATTCAACTGTGCTTCACTATGGGAAGTTTGGTGAAATGGTTTTAGAAAGTGACATTATGCAATAAACCTCATCTTTTGCAAAGAATGCAACTTTCTTATCCTCTTGAAGTCAATGCAATGGCATACTAAACTTCCTTTTGTGCAAGTGCACAAGTGCAAAGAAGGAAAATAGTAAATCTTACAACTGACATTCATAATATGCCAAAATTATCACACTTATTTCGTGATGTTAAAGGTTGACCTTTTCCATCTTTTCTTTCTCATTTTAACCTATAAATTTGACAGGAAGAAATGTAACTAAACCCAACAGTAATTTATTAGAAAAGGTGGAATTTTTTCTGTTTCAATATTTTCTTTCTCTTGATTGTTTTTTCTGTTAATTTCTTTCCTGGACCATATGATTGTATATATTAATGTTGTTTTCTGGCTCTGATGACAAGGTAGAGCTGGGTCCTCATTAATAATGGATGAAGGGAAGGTGTAAAGAAGTCAAAGTCAGGTTTGTTCAGTGGTGTCCAGTGACAGGAAAGAGGCAATGCCTTCCAATTTGAACTATTCTGTGACTCTGTGAGTGATGATAGGATGTTGCTGCACTGATTTCTTTTAACAGAAACCAAATCCAGATTATAAACTGTTTGAATTTATCATGATTCATGATAGCATTGGGCAGCTGGAACTTTTGTGACATTTATCACAACATCGAGGTTTCCCAAAGAATTTGTGAGTGATCCATCTATGGAAATGTTCAAGGTTAGTTTGGAGGGGCTCTGAGCAACCCGGTCTAGTGGAAGTTCTTCCTATCCATGGCACAGGGGTTGGAACTGGATGACCTTTAGGATTGCCTCCAAACGAAACCGTTCTATGATTCTGTGACAATGTTTTTGACATCTTGTACACAGCAGTAGCACTTTCTCCAATTGAAAACCTTCCTTTCTTGAAGGTAAATACAATTTGTAGCTCAGTCTGCTGAATCCACTTTTAAGAAATGTTGTATATTTTTTTTGCAAAGACATAAAATGAATCCAAAACATCTCTCTCAACTGCAGCGCAGTATACCTAACACACAACAAAGCAAAAGAATAATCAATCCACGGAACTGAGTTCAATACTGCAACAGTAATGAAGTTCATTCCAAATTGTGGCAGGAAAAAAACCAAAACACAAAGGAAAATACTGCTATTGATAAGCAATAAAATTGTATAAGAAATACTGCACAGTTTTCTTTACAGGTAAAGACTATACTGCACATACCGCATGATTATTTTTATTTTTACCACTTGAAGTTGGTACTTAACTAGTAAGGAATATAACTACAAAAATCATGTTTGGATGAAAAGCAGTATTAAGAAAAACTTCATATTCCTGGAAGATACTATAAATGATTTAAATGCATTGTTTTAGAAATTGCTTTCTAAGAAATCATTTTTATCAACTACTCCCATGGCTGATCTCATACAAAAGTGTACCACGTTACTCAATGTAATCTATTTGTCACAGATGATTCTATCTCAAAACATTACTCTTTGAGTACTGTGAGGAAATAGGCGTTTTTTGACCACCCAGCATATTTAATAGCTCCAGTATCCGTATTAAAATTGAGAGATTTAACTAAAATACTGATGTGAAAACTGGTAATTCAGCTAAAAATTCCAGTCTCTCCGTCAGGATGCTTCCTGGATAGTGTATGGGCAAACAGAATTTTCCAAAGGATGTAGCTCAATGCCTTTTCTCCAGTAAAAGGAGTATTGTCCAAAGGAATTTGCACCTGGTGATACAGAGCAGTCAGAAACAGTAGCATCTTACATAATGTGTGCTCCTGGGAGGACAAAATTAAGTGAGGGCTGTGAAAATTTCCAACAGGTTAATGACAGTTTGAACACAACAAAGGGAAAACTGTAAGGGAACAGAGCGAGTCTTTGAAAGATCGTAAATGTTGTTCATTGCTGGCTTGATTAAAACTTTTCCAACTTAGTAATGATATCGAGGCACCCTAACTAAGAATAACACTGTGGTGAAAGATGATCCAGCACATTGAACATGCAAAAATGAAGATTTTTCTTCATTGCTAATTATGCAGTGAAAAATTCGTGAAACTCAAGGCCTAATGTGTTCTGTCACCACAATTTTTCCTTTAGTCAGGTCTGTATAACACTTTTAAAGACAAAAATATACCACATAGAAGTGTAAACATTTGTGTAGGAAAACTAACTTTGAGAGACACCTGATATTATATGTAAAATCAAGGTATAATTCACTAGGGTTTATATACTTAAATTCTTCAGGCTATTTTGAAAACCTCATCTTAGCATATGGACTGCTTTATCTTTTTAATGTATTTCTATAATGCTTTAATTTTTAAAAAATAGTTGTTTCTCTATGATAAATATGTAGCTAATAACTATAGACATATCTTAATACCCAGTACATATATATTCCACCATGTAGGAATTGTCAGTTAATTATTTATTATGACTCTCATCAAATACACACTAGGCTTCATATTTAAAACCAAATTTTGCAGTTAATGAAACCATTAATAAATAATATTTGAAAATGGGATTCTATTTTGATGTACTTTTGATTTACCTTTCATACTTTATATAAGGAAAATCAAACATAACTAAACAAAAAGATGACTTTGTAAGAAGAAACCTTTACAAATGTCCCCTTGGTTCTTGGCAATTCATGTCTGCCCAGCATTTCCTTCAGATAAAAGTCAGGGTTAACTGTGCTCAGTTGGTATCAAACCTGATAATCTCTTCTTGTCCTGGAGAACTGCTCTTATCACCAGGAGCAACCTCAACGGAGAGCAGGGATAAAGCACGGAAATTCTGTGCAATCCCACTGTCAGTTTATATCTCTGATAGGGGTCAGCAAGTAAAAGGATGAGACAGTGACACCAGAGCACTCTGTGCCTTCATTAGGCCTGTTTGACTGAGGTGCCATTTAAGGATGTGGTGGAAGCAGCTTCCTCTCCTGACTACACAAACTGTCAAATACAATGAAACACAAAGAAAAAAAATGCTGTAATTTTGTTACTAACTTACAGAAAGGCATTGATGCATTGTTTACTTCCATCTAGAAACTCGAAAGCAATATCAAGAATTAAGTCCTGCTTATCTATGGATATTTTAATCTTAAAATAGTTGTTGGGGGTTTATATGAGAATATTATTAAAGATAATTAAAATTTCTATTAAAATGGCTTAAATGCAAGAGTGAGCCATACCTGAATAAATTCTTCTCACAACCTGTTTGGAAGAGAACAAAACCAAACTAATGGAAGAGAAAAATGAAAATATTTTGAAGGGTTTAATAAAAAAAAAATTAATGAAAATTTGGGAAAAAAAATGTAAAAGCCCTGATAGCACTGTTTGTAGCTGCAATTAGCATGCTGAAGAAATGCCACTTGGAAAAAAGTCCCATAACTGGAATGACAGATAACCCTGACACTACTTCATATAGAAAGATATTTGGGATATGACTGTCAGGGCTGAGGACAACCCAGCATTGGATGGAAATGGGGGCAAGAGGTGCTGAAAGATTCTTTGTTCTTTTACAGAAGTTTATGGCAGAGGCCAGGTCGATGGCAGATGAATCTGGAAAGAGGCACTTCCTCCTGGGGACATTATTTTAAAGAAAAGGAGAATTCTTTACCATTAAACAAGTGTTTTCTTTCCTGGGCAAGACAAATAAGTTATATTTGAAGCTCATATACCAGTGCAAATTTATTTGCAAAGGAAAACAAAAAAAATTTTCTGACTCATCAATCAGAATATGAGACAGACCTATATTGTATCACCCCAAAAATACTTGCTTTGCATCATAGAACTACTTAACTTGAAGAATTGAGGGAAATTGTATTTCTGTTATGCAAACAACAACTGTATTGGGAAAACAAACAAACAAACCAAAACATTTGGGTTAAAGCTCACTATCAGTTGAGTATTTAAAACTTAAAACTTCAGTTTTAGAAATACCATAATAAAAATGTTCTGTTATACATTCAAAGTAATCATTAAAATGTGCCATTTCTCTGAAAGTAAAATAATATTTCTATGTTCTTTATAAACTGTGCTCCCTCAGAGTATTTTAGAACTGTAGAAAATTTTATGCTGTATCAAAAAATTTGTGCCAAAGCATAAATTCAGACTTTAAGTTGTTCCATTTTCTCATATACTATATTTGATTGTTCCCATAGATATTCAAAATTAATTCTGCTATATCATAAAAAGACTATGCTACTTTTAAATTCTTTCCACCTCTTCAAAAACTTTCACCTTGAAAGGTGTCTTAAGTTATAATAATATATTGTATCAATGCAGAGGTTTTATTATGCCCTCTGGTATGAATTCTGTATTGCTAATAAATTCCTAAATTTCAATTGTCCACATTTTATAACATGTGGTGCAACATATCTCTCTCTTCTGAATACAAAATATATGAATATTTAATGTTAAAGCACAGTGTCAACACAACCTTGTATTCCATATTATTACGTGGAGAGTTGGCAGGAATTTAAAGAAACTTCACTTAATTTGCATTTTTATCTAGGGTTCTTTTTCCTTTATGTACCTACAGAAAGTTACCATTGTGTGCATTAAAGAAAACAAATATAGCAAATTAGGATTTATTTCTTAGGTCTTCTGGCTTGGCAAATCTCTCCATTCCTAACACCTAAAAATTCTTTTGATCATTCCTCATTTTTCTTTCAGGTTTATATTCTATGCCACAATACAATGCTTCCCTGCCAAAAAACAAAACAAAACAAAAAAAAAAAAAAAAACAACAAAAAAAAAACCAAACCACAACCAAAAAAACACACAACTGTAGAGTGAAAGTACTTTCAGAACTCCTCAGGAAATCACTCTGTGGTTTGCAGTCATTACTTTTATTTCTGTGCCACAGAATTCTATTCCAGCTTTTATCTTCCCTCTGGAAAGAATTTTTCTGTTCAAAGACTCAGTTCAAACAGGCTCATTCAAACCCTACTGGAGATGTAAAATAATTGTATCCAGAAATTCCTAGATAGATGGAGCTAACAATGAAATAAAAAAGAAGGATTTTTTTGCTCGTTTTAATTTTTTGAAGACCTTTGCTCATGAATTTGAAGAACAATTTGAAGAAGCAATTACCCAATTTTATTTTTTTTTTTAGTATTTTAGATTTATATCCTCTGATTGGCTTCTCAAGCATTAGCCTCTTCTAAGCAAAAATAATCTCCTTTTCTCCTGGATAAAATGCAAGAGCTTGTTTCTCTAAAGAGACAAGTCTCTCTAAAAGAGACTGTTACAAACATGATAACTTCAGGAGGGTTTGTAATTGTGACTAGAGACCTTTTCGGGATTAGTATATCAGAAGACTCAGAAACAAAAAAGAATCTTTGTTGAATCTTAGAAAGTTAAGCTCAAAACTTAGCTGGTACTCAAATCAGTCCTTACTTTATTCCACTGAATACTTTGAATTCCCAGCAGTCTCAGCTAGCCCAGAGATTTGAAGTTATTAAGCTTAGCCTTAAGTTAATGGATAATAACACTGGAATATCATTTCAGAACAAATCCTGTCCTGCTTCAGTCACTGACACACCAACAGTGGTCCTGTCAAGAAAAGACAGGATTCTTCCACAGAGTAATGAACTACAGGACATGCTTTCTTCATTTATGCAATTTTAATCATGAATTACCATAAAAAAAAATGACCTTCCATTAAGAATGTACTTTTAATAAAAAAAAAAAAAAAACAAAAACAAATTTGAAAGAGAAAACAAAATATTAGAACTTACATTCAATATCAAGGTACATGCTCTTTTGGTGCCCACCAATTCTACTTGCTGCTTCACAGTCATATCTCCCTGAATCTGACAACTTCACATCTTTAATATGCAGTGACGATTTTCCATGCTGCCCTTTGACTTCTATGCGGCCATCTGGGCTCTGTTTACATTGATTCAGGAAAAAAAGAAGGTTTTATATATTTATATATGTATATCAATGTAGAATTTATATATTAAACAGTACTGATAAGAATAACTGAAAGCATCTCTTCACCTATGGTGAAGTTATTACTGAAAGCTAAGCAATTTCTAAATTTTCCAAATAAATTTTAAAAAATAATAGAAAAACATGTTGTCCTTCTAGGCAGTATAACAAAAGGAATAAGTACATGCTTAAGGGAACATTGTCAAGAGAAACCACAAAACGTATCAAATTATGACAGCAATAGTGAACTGCAAGCTCAAAACTTCCATGATCTCACTGTGTTTTGCTGCTGTTAAGAAAAATGCATAGATACAACACTACATCTTAGATTACACACAGCATTACAATTGAAGCTGTAAAACTGAATAAAAGTAACACTTCAGACAATGAGCAAACCCCAGAATCTCACAACTGTTAAGAAAACTTGAACCATAAATGCAACTAGAATTTCTGGATTTCTGGATTTCAGTTCCTTTTCATTCCATGGGAAAGGCAAGGGAGAAAAAATGAATGAATTCAATTTTCTAGGACATAAATTTTATAAAAATCCTTATCCGTAATGACCCTCCTTCCCCCTCCCCATCCCTCCCCAAAAATTTATTTTAATTTAAAGGGTATATAAATAACAGGTAAAACTAAATAAAATATAGAAGATGTCCTCTTCTTGATGCTTCAGTCTTCATGAAGTATTATGCTTGAGGAAAAAGGAGTTATTTTCTTCTGCTCTTTACTCATAGAATCACACAATACTTTTGGTTGGAAAGGACCTTAAAGCTCATCTCATTCCAAACCCCCTGCCTGGGCAGGGACACCTTCTACTAGACCAGGTTGCTGAGAGTCCCATCCAACCTAGTCTTGAACACTTCCAGGGATGGGACAGCCACAGATTCTCTGGGCAACCTTTGGGGAAATTTGTTGTATTTTTTCATCTCACTTTTTTTTTGTTTAAGGGAAAAAACTCCAAAGGTGATTAAAAACACTGATATTAACCTACCTTCATTACAGTAAGGCGGAAAAGGGATGAAAACACAATAACTACATCATAATGCATGACATTAAACTTGAAGCAGATTTTTATGTTCAATTCTATAACGCACACACACACTCAAGTTTACTGCATATTACACTCAATACTCACCAAGTGGCAGCTGATTAAGTGGCTGAGCTTTTAACTCAGTACAATTGTTCCTTGACTTAATAAAGGAAATATGCCACAATTTAGACCTTAAAATATTTGATGTAAAGCAGTCAAATGAAGCATGCTGTTTATCGTGATTTCTATAAAAAGAAAAGTATTCTGATCCTATGTAAGAATCCAAGTAGACTGACTTTTGTTTCCTGTGAAAACGACTCAGCATAGGTACATAAATTAAAATTCTTGAATTCTAACCTAGGAGCCAACATAAACCTCTTTAGATTGGTAACAATTAGCAACTTAGACCACTTAGCTATCAATTTTAATACTGAAAATTCTATTTCCACAATATGCTCAAAAAAAGAAAATAAAAATTACGATGTTGCCAGTAAACATGTTACAGTAGTGAACATCATGGCTTTTTAAAGGAATTCCTGGGGTATTTAAAATGCAATTTCTTTAAAATAAAACATTAACTTGTTTTCTAATTTCTGATACAAATCCAGGTTTATATACATGTAGAGCATATATATGTTTATTTATACAGCATTATATATATTTTTTATATATATGTAAAGCAAATACTTTCTATGACATAGTTAATACCAGTTATGAATCTTTTCTTCTTTATTTAAATATTAAGCATGTAATACCATGGTCAAACTACGTTATTCCTACCTAAAATGTATATACACTTCAGAAATTTAATTTCTGATTTTACCTTGATGATTAATATTTCCTTAAGAAGTTACATTTAAAACGGTGAAACAACCTGTGACAATGAATCATAGATACAATAGTAAATATTTATTAGTGATTCATTAATCCAATATTAATCCCAAATACTTTAATTCAATATACATATTTCACTATAAGTAATTCCATATATCCCTAAGTACATATATGAGTACTAATACATGTTAGAAAATAATAATGAAAATAAGCACAAAGGTCCTTAAATTAAATAGCTTATAGAGTAATTTCTCAGTCTCAGTTTATCTAGTTATTTTCTAATACTGATGGAAAAAATTTAGACTGTACTCAGTATAATTTTCCTTTCTCGCATTCTCAAATGCAGATGATGTAATATATCTTAGATTTATAGGTAGGACAAAACCCAAGATAATAAATACTCTGAATGGTGGAAGATTTTCACATATCATTTATTTTTATAATCGAATACATGGTAAGAAACATTGTAAGAGGGATTTACTAAGTTCAAAGTCCATAAAACAAATAAAACAACTGTAGGCAAGAAAATGTCACCAGAAATATCATAAAAATATGCATTTACTAAAGATAATTTATACTTTTTTAAAGTTCTTGTGTTAAAATTGCTTACTAAATCAAACAAAATTTCTAAAATGTGTTCTGCTTCATTGCTTATAATGCATATTATACTGTGGCTTCTCAATAAACAGTTTAAAAAGTCCTGTTCCCTGAGTCTATTTTGCAGATGGATTGGTGTACAAATCCATCATTTATTTCCTTTTGTGAAAAATGCATATTGAGTGTTTTGGCTCTACGCAGATATTTACTATATGTAATATGCTAGTTAGAAAAGTTATGCAATATTAACATTTGAAACAAATGGTGGATGTGGTTTTTAACATTAAGTTTTGGTAAAAGTTTGTGTGTAAGGTTTTTTTCTTAGCTCAAGGGAGAGGCCTGTTCCAGGTGAATGTTTTACAGGAGATAAAAAACCCCCCCTCTCCCTCTTCAGACAAAAGAATGCATCTCTCAGAACGCAGACGCTCCCAATCAACAAAAGCACGATCCTATGTCGCCAAAAAGCTTAAGCCAAAGACTCTTGAAAAACAAGTTAGTTGATAAAGCATGCATAATTATGAGGTTTCAGTCCTCAAAAAAGGAACAGTTTTCGAGAAAAGATTGCCTTTCTCTGTCCTGACATGGAGTCGGGAGGAGAAAGGACATTGCTTACCTATTTTTCTTTGCCCCTTTTATTGTCTCCTTATTTGTCCTGTCTCTAAAACTTTTTAAACTTTTATTTGTATTAATTTTCTTTTTGTAACCAATTTTATTCTTTATTAAATTTTCATAAATTTCTAAAAATGAGTGATTGGCATTTATCACACTTTATAAACATTATGCAATACCTGATTAAAAATATACTTATAGGCTGGAATTCTTGAAGAAAGAAACACGTCACAGAACACAAGAGTGTAAATACAGACCAAGAAAATCCCATTAACAAACAAAACAACAACTAACTAACTAACTAACTAACTAACTAACTAACTAACTAAATGATGCAGGTGCCTCTATCTGTGAGAGGATTCCCAGAATATGTAGGAGATTACCACAGGCAAATCAAAATGCTAGTTAGTATGGTGAAGTTTCACAAGGACTTCAAAAACACTGGTGTGGCTGTGTTATATTTCTTTATGGTATAAATCAGACAAGAGAGATCTGGGTAAATGGTTCAAGGACACATTGTGATGACATAAAAAAGCAAAATAACAGTGCAGTTGAGTATGGCAAAGAGTAATGAAGAAACTGGGACAAAAATCGAATATGCAGCGTTACCTGGAGCAAAAACTGAAGCCACATTATTTCCATTTTTCTGTTCTGATAAAGGACATTATTAAAACCAGGATAAACTGACAGAGCAGAACTTTTAAACCATTGGCAATGCCTTTCCGGGGTTAATTTCTCTCCTGCACCAGTTATGGAGAACACACACTAGTACTATGTCTGGCATCATAACACATCAAAACATGAAGAGAAAGAGACACGGGTATGGGAACACTACCCCTGCCCAGTAATCCTTAGGAGAAAACCCCACCAAGTAGAAAACTTTGTACTGCAAATGGGCTAAATCCAAAATATAGATATAATCTCTATAAATTAAAAATGACAGGAACTATCAAGCCTGCCTGAAATAATAATGGATACCTACTAAATTGGGACATTCTTTTTTTTCATTTCAAATGTTCTAGCATGAGAGATGTAGAATCTATTTTATTGCTTAATAATAACAAAGAGCATAAAAGGGACAGAACAAACCCCTTGACAATCACTGAGGTCTCGAAAACTTGAGGTTAAGACAGTTCCATATAGATTTACATATTCTTTTGAAAGAACAATTATGTAAACAGACCCTTACACTCTTAGACATTGGAAGAATTACAAAGTCTTCAGAAGTTACATTTTCACAGCATTTCAGAAATCATAATAAAATCTTAAGCAATAAATATATTTAATAGTTAATGTTCATTGGAGAATTTTATATTTTATTTATTATTTATTTTAAAATATTTTATATTTTATAGAATATTTTATATTCAACCCCCCCCATAAATAAAAGTGGGGGGGTTGAAGCTTTGGTGGTGGGTTTTTTCCTCTCCCCCCAACTTCATCGCCAGCATAAAACTAAAATACAAGTGAAAAATCTTCAGCAGAGACCTTGAAAAATGTTTAACTTAGGTAAAGTCACTTAGTGATTTTATCCACATTAAAGCACATTCTTTAAATCAGGAAACAGGAAAGCCCTTTTATTTTGAATACTGATAGTAATCTAGTTCTCTGCTGCTGTTAAAGAAAAGCCTTCTATACAGGTCTGCAACTAAAACTATCCAAAATGACATCACATCAAAAATACCTTGTGGGGGGGAAAAAAAATCAAAACAAATCAAAACAAAACAAAAAACAAATCAACAAAACAAAAAAACCCCAAACAAAAACAAAAACAAAAAAAAAAACCAAAAAAAACCAAAAACAAAAACAAAAACAAATCAACAAAAAAGTGAAAATTTTCTGCACTTGCAATATTCTTACTTGTAATATGTAGTTAAACATAAATGACTCCTATGCTAATTAAAAAAATAATAATGAGAGGTATTGCACAATTTGAGATTAGTGCTACGGGTTCTGTAAAAGTAAATATATATTTTGGGGTTTGATAAAATTCTTGTCATACTATACATGTTATTCTACTCCTTGACTTCTTCTGTCATGCTCTTGCTTCCTGAATGTCTTGCATAATTTGTAATTCCACATGTGAATATTCCCAAAGGCCAGACCAGCTGATGCTGACCTGACTGGTCTATGCTCAGTTTCAAAGACAAAAAGCAGAGCTCCCAAGATATTATCAGAACAATGATGACTCTGAATTTCAAGGATTCAACTTGCAGAGAGAATGGGGATGTGATGAGACAGTAACATCCACATGGAGACAAGGATAGCTTCTGGAACAGAGTAAATTGTTCAGGTACCATGGAGTTTTCAATCTGCAAAATTCCACTGCCATTTTAGTAAAATCAATGTAGTTTTTCAGGAGGAGAGTGCTCGCTGATCACCATGCTCAGAAATTGTCATTCGTTTACTAATGGTAGAAAGCTGAACTTGGGCAGAGGTGGATGGTGTGGTTAGTGGATGAGTTTGATTTACTAGCCATTGCTCCAACTCCCACTGAGGAAAAGCAGAACCAAATGAGATGAAGTTGTAGTGTTGCCCAAACTTGCATTTTGAGTTGGCTGAAAACAACAATGGAAGGTAAGGACAGTTGCAGAAATTGGTGACTCATTTGTAGCTGGATTTTAGTAATAGTGCTTGGATGGTTAGAGCAGCTGACTTCTCTCCTAGAGTTTATCACTTGGCTGTCAAAGTACTCCTTCAACCCCAGAAGTCCAAGTGCAAGACTGCAAGCAAATCAATTCCTTCATTTAAAATCTAGACAAGTTGAAATACCTTTATCTGTTTTTCTTCTAATATTTAAAGCTTTTTCATGGGGAAAGTGCCATCACTGTCCATAGTTAAAATGCTACAGGTCTGTTTTGCCTGTCAAATTTACTAAATCTATCTTCTGACATCTTGTGTACTTTAGTATTATTTGCACTGCATATATTATGTGCACAGCACATATTAACCACAGAAAAGATGAAGAGCTAGTGGCTTAGAATTGAGACTTTTTTCCTTTTGTAAAACACGGAGGATTATACTAAAGAACAGTCACTGTAAGAACATGTAACTTGAGTAACAGCTGCAGGTGTTTTAAATTTCCTGCAGAGGATCTGTTACAGATGCACACAGTCAAAGATCCTCATCCTGCAGGGGGGAGGATTGAAAAAAAAAATCATAGTTCTTCCTTCTTTGCATCATATTGTTAAAAATTGCCAACCCATTACGTTGTCTTGGTCATGTTTTTAGTACACATCACTGAATTTTCAAGGAGAAAACAAATATTGATTAACAGAATCATCTTTGGAATGTCACAAATAACCATTTTTTAGGAAGTTTGCTGATTTCAGGTTTTTGTTCGCATCCACATGAGAGGTAACTTGAGGTCATATACTTCAGGATGATGCTTCTTATATGTGAGACTTAAGCAGATCTTAATTGCCCATGAAAATGTTCCTTGAAGCAGCATGAAAGATAAGAACTTCTGCAACCTGACATGCTGATGCTAAATGATGATAAAATTCCGGAAGTCTGTTAAATGTATGTGACCAGCAATTCCTAGTCTGAAAATCTACCTTTGATGATGAGAGAAAGGGCTGTTAGTCACAACAGCCATCATCGTGTAGAAGCTGATGGGAGCTCCCTTCTGGATTATGGATGGTATATTCACAATATTTCCCATTCTCTTCAGGTAAATGTATTCTATCCATGCACCTGTTGGAGACAGCAGAAAATTCCAGAGTATTGCTATGTGCATATGCCTTAATGTCCAGTGAATCAGAATAATGCTACAGCAGTGTCTTGGGCTTCAGTGATTTTTATAGGAGACCTTGTGATATTTTAAAACTTCAGCTTGTTAATTATACATGTCAGCATGCTGCAAATTCCTGAATCTCTAGGAATTTGTTTTTCCACAGAGAAGAAATTATTGAAGCGCCTATTGTTTGTAGATCTAGAGTGCAGCACCAGGGAAGTCACAAGAAAACCTAATGTTGAAGAAAAAAATACTGTTGTTTTGATTTTCTGTTCAGCTGCAGACACACCAGTTACTTTTATAGAATTCAGATTGTAAATGGCAGCAGGTTCTATGCAGGTTGTTAGCAGCATGTACAGTCTCAGGAAAAAAATGTGTTCTTGAACGCTTTGTACAACTTTCTAAAATTATGAACTGATATTTCATTGATTCATGCTGGTATTTCTTTCACACTTAAGTCATTATGCAAAGAGATGACACATGAAATCCTGACAAGACTTACTAAGATATGAAATGGAAAACTGAACTTCTTTCCCTCACTGGTTTTTACTCAACAATGAATATGTAAGAGAAATATTTAATAGAAAAAATGATGAGCATCCATTCAAGATTACTTCTGCTAAAGTTGCAAATCCTAGATGTAAATCACAAATCTTATTGATGCAAATCACAAGAAAGAAATGGTTTATAATTTTCAATGGCAAATATATTAGCATCATATCAAATAAACTTGTAGAGTAGAACAAGCCTTAGTGCTGGCCATGACAAATAACAATAGTAACAACAAATGAGTATTTATAATAGAAATACTACAACTCTAATAATTGCATATGCACTTTGTAATTAGAAATCCTGTTTCACTCATAAATACTGTATTTAGTGGTTTTATTCCTAAGAATTTTGCTGATCTGAATCTACTCCAACACTGCTATGATGCCATTAAAATGAGTGACTCAAATGGATTCAGGCCAGGGAAATTCTCAGGAGGAAGACCTTTAAGTACAATGTTCTTATTCAATACAGACCTCACATAAAACAGCCACTAAAAATAATGATTTTACTATACAATTGCATCTTAGTTTAGAGAATCAAATCTTACTTTAACTTGGGACTGGAGGTGGTCGTTCTGTAATTTTGGTGACCAGCAAGTGAAAACGTGGGGAAAATTTATAAAAGAAACCAAAGAAATCTGTGGCTGGGCACACAGGAAGACAAATCATGTCAACTTACTGCATTACAAAATGGACAAAAATAACTTGAAGCTGACCCAGGGCATGGTGATGAATTGTCAATTCATCACTACTCTTTCTCTTTTTAACCTTTTTTTTTTCTTTTTTTCCTTAAAGAAAAGCACTGCCAGCCTACCTCTGGTGTCTGGGTGATTAAAACAAGGAAAGGAAAACTAGGAAGTGTTGTATTCCTCTGGGGAAATGGTTTCTCCCCAGAGAAAGTCCCTAAGGACTGTAACTATTAGTTAGAGACTAGATAAAAACGCATGTTCTTCCTCTTTCGCCCTCTTTTGCCTTTGGGACCCCTTCGGGAATAAAGCCTTGGAATACACTGAGGTAAGAGCCTCTTTTGAATCTTTTACCTTATCCCCTGACGTATTCCTCCCAAAGCTCCCCAGAAACTGAGCTAACACAGCAGCCCGGGGGGCGGGCAGGGGGGTAGCACGTCAGTTGCCGCCCACGTGGTAAAAAAACCCCACGCAGTAAGCTGTAGTCCTTATTAAGGGATCTCAAAAGCCTGTGGAGTGGTTCAACTATTTCCTCCACCATTCAGCTGCTTTTTGCGTGGCTGGGGGTGTTGGGAAAGATCGGTAGCTTGTTTCACGCCAAAACAAGTCGGTCTGGGGCAGGGACTTCTGACATGGCCGGCACGGCACCACGAAATCACGGGATCCCCCTTGTTTGCTAACCTGGTTGGGGAAGGGCATCTTGGCAAAATTGGGAGAAAAATTTGCTGTGGACGGCACTAGGACCTTGCATTGCCGATCCAGTGCGGCGGACGCCTTTAGGACCCAGCTCCTCCTCAGGAGTTGTGCAATCGCGGTTTTTTTCCGGGATGCGAGGCGCTGCACGGACCTGGGGAACCCACATTTTCGGGGTGCTGCAGGCTTTGGAAAGGGTCCCAGGTATCGGAGGGCCCTTCCAAGAGCCCCCGGAGCCAGGGAAAAGTGGCATGGTGCTGTATCCCCAGCCTCGCGTGCACCCCCGCCCGTCCCGGGTCTCTCTCTCGGGAGAAAGCGGGACGGGAGAAGCCGTGTCTGTTTTCATCTCACCCAGAAGGTAGACATTGGACAGAACTGGACTCTAAAATCACCAGAAACATGGGAGTAAAGCATTCTGTTCCACAACAGAGTTTATTAAAACAGCTTTAAACTGTTTTAAATGATCTTGAAGTTCCAAATAGATTACTAAGAAACTTTGTTTGCTGGCTGTCAGCTGAGTTTCCAGATTCTGCCTTGCACAATATAAAATCGGTCTCATTTTGGGATAAAATTGGACAATTACTAACCTTAAAAGTTGAAAATGGTGATGAAAAAGCTTCTCTATTTATTCCAATATTTTTAAAAGCTCGCAAGCAGCTGTTAGAAGTGGAACACAGCAGACAGTCGCAGAAAACTTCTAAACAACCCTTTTCTTCCCTCTGATCCCTCTGTTCTCAATCAGGACAGGCTGCAGCCTCCCCGGTACAGCGTGGGGGGGAAGGATAGTGGCAGAGGCCATGTGGCTGAGTCTCCTTCTTCCCACAACCCATTCTTTTCCCAAATCCCCGCCCCTATCCCATACCCCTTGCCCAACCCCCCACCCCACCCCCCTTCCCCCTGCTTCCCCTCCTCCTGCCTGCCCTCTGCCCCGAGCAGCCACGGCAGCGAGGAGAGGGGCGTGCCCCCTGAAAACCCCCGTCCCAGCTCGAATGGGGGGGAGGTGGGGAGGAGTGGCTCCCAGCCTGCAGCGGCGGTTGAGGGGGCGGTTGGGGACAGCCTGCCCCAGGACCACAGGAGAGGGGGAGGGAGCTGCCTGTTGCCAGATCCCAGGGTGGGGGGGGGGGGGGGGCACAATGCCCTCTGGCTCCCTGGAGAATGGAACAGCTCATGAAACAGACATTTTAGAACTTGATGAAGGCATACCCTCTGTAGCCCCTGTCATATATCTTGGCAGGAAAAATCGTAGAAGAGATTATAAGCCATTTTTCTATCAAGATAAAAAGGAGATTTGCAAAATACAGAGATAATTTGAGAGATCCAGTGAGATTTTTAAAGGCATGCTTACAGCAACCTTCAGTTCAAATGAATTGGTACCAATTGACATTAAAGACCTATTCAGATGTTTATTAACACCCTCAGAGTATGAATTATGGGAATGCATGTAAAAAAAAAGCTTTGAGAACAGTATTACAGGAGATTCAACAGACTCCTGAAGAAGCACAGGACAATGATGATAATGATATGATACTAAACCATCTGTGTGGTGAAGGTGAATTCCATTGTCCTGAAAAACAAACTCGAGTGTTATCTAAGTCAGTTCTAGATAGGATCTGTAATGCTGCAGAAAAAACATTTTACTAGTTACCAACAAGTGAAAGCAAAGGCAGTTATGTTAATATTAAACAGTTTTCTTCAGAGAATTTCTTACAGTTTGTCGACCGTCTCAGAACACAAGTGGAAAGACAAGTGTAAGAACCATCCATACAGACGGAGCTGATCAAGGAGATGGCTCAGAGGAATGCTAATGAGACCTGTCGTAGAATTATCCTTGGCCTTCCCCTAGACCCATCGCCAACCCTAGCTCACATGATTGAAGCTTGTACCAGGAAAGCAGAGCTGTTCAGTGCACCTGAAAGAAATCCAGAACTGACACACCCCAGATCTGCAGCAGCTGTGGGACCAGGACTGAGGAGGCAACCAATGTCAACAGACCGGCTGCAGCACATCATCTGCCACCTCTGCAAAAAGCCTGGACACTTTGCAAGAGCCTCCCCACAGAACCAGAACCAGAAAAAGCAGTCCAACAAACAAAAAACTGACTTCTCAGCACGTCCCCATCGTTAACGCAATTACGTGCGCAAACATAAATATACGGGGCCCCACACTGGCCAATACCTCTCTCTTAACAAAAAAGGGGAAGGGTGTGGGAGTGCAGGAAAATAAAAATGTCAAATGTTCAACTAACAAGGTTTGGCAGCTGCGAGGCCGATACAGGCTACCAAAGGTTTTCATTTCAGATCTACTGATTGGACACTAATTACAGTGGACCTGTCAAACATCTCACAGGACCTGACGGTTAACCATATGGAACTGGACAGTGAGTATTTTGTTACTGGGGACACAGCACACACACCAGTGGAGATCGAGGTAGCTCCCATGACCATTAAGGGAAAGATAACATGCCTCATGCTGTTGGCACGCTGCATGCACCCACCATTCTACCTGGCAGAGGGGCAAATCCTTGCCCAGGCCATTCCCGTTCCGGCAGAGATCGTAGCAGATGGAAAATCACCAGAAGTCTACTGGGCAGAGGTGGTGGGAGAGAACAAACCTTCCATGGCATGCAATTTGGCCCATGGGCCAGATCGTCTCCATGTGGAAGGGTTTCTTGATACTGGCGCGGACGTGACAATTCTGCTAGAGAGCATGTGGCCATCACATTGGGAATTGCAGCCTGTGGCAGGCAAACTTCAGGGCATAGGAGGAATCACAATGGCAAAAATTTCAAAAAACATCGTGCAAATTGAGGGACCTGACAGAAAATTGGCAAGTGTCCATCCATTCGTTGCAGACTATAAGGCCCCCTTGTGGGGGAGAGACACCATGTCCCAGTGGGGAGTCCAATTGGTCATTCCTAAGACACCCCAGGATTTTTAGAAATAGCCACTGTGATGCGCCCTACCCACAAGTTAACATGGCTAGATAATACCCCAAAATGTGTAGCACAGTGGCCATTGAGCAAAGAGAAGCTCAAGGGGCTTGAGGAGCTTGTGGAGGAGCAAGTGGCTCAAGGCCACCTAGAAGAGACAACAAGCCCATGGAATTTCCCAGTCTTTGTAATAAAGAAACTGGGAAAGGACAGGTGGAGGTTGCTCCATGATCTCTGGGAAATAAACAAAATTATAGAGGACATGGGACCACTCCAACCAGGGATGCCTTCTCCAACAATGCTCCCTTGAGACTGGCAATTGGCTGTTCTAGATATTAAAGATTGTTTCTTCCAAATCCCAGTACACCCAGAAGATGCCCCAAGGTTTGCATTCTCGGTGCCCACAATTAATCGGGAAGCCCCAATGAAGAGATATCACTGGCAGGTACTGCCTCAGGGTCTTAAATCGTCTCCGTTCGTATGCCAACAGTACGTAGCCTCATTACTGTCACCTATACGTGCCGAGAGACAGGACGCCATCATCCTTCACTACATGGATGATGTGCTTGTGTGTGCCCCCAATGACTCTATACTCCAACACACGCTTGACCTAGTGGTTAAGGTTTTGACCTCTGCTGGATTTCAATTACAGGAAGAAAAAGTTCAAAGGATGTCACCTTGGAAGTACCTGGGTTTGCAAATTTCCGCAAGGACCATTGTTCTTCAGAAATTGGAAATTGAGTGCAATCCTAAAAGCCTAGCAGATCTCCACTCCCTGTGTGGGTCTTTGAATTGGGTAAGACCCTGGCTAGGCCTCACAAATGAGGATCTAGACCCTCTTTTCAATTTATTGAAGGGGGAGAGGGAGCTGGTTTCCCCCGGAGAACTGACCCCAGAGGCAAAGACAGCAATTGAAAAGGTACAGAAAGCCTTGTCAGAGAGGCAAGCTCATAGGTGTGAGCCAAACGTACATTTCCATTTCATTGTTCTAGGAAAGCTGCCACACTTGCATGGTTTGATTTACCAATGGATCGAGGAGCAGAGAGATTCACTCTTAATCATAGAGTGGGTCTTCCTCTCTCACCAAAGATCCAAGACCATCACTGAGCCACAGGAGTTGATAGCTCAATTGATTCAGAAGGCCAGGATGAAATTGTGTAAACTGGCTGGTTGTGACTTTACATGTATTCACCTTCCAGTCAAAATCTCAGAGGAGGGAAGGAACTCTCCAAAGAGATTGACCAAAGAGATGTTTGAGCATTTGCTCCAGAGGAATGCCAGTCTCCAATTATCTCTGGACAGCTACAGGGGACAAATATCAGTCCATGCCCCATCTCACAAGTTGTTCAATGAGGAATTCCACCTCATTCCTTGTGAGAAAAGGAGTCAGAGACCACTCAAGCTCTCACAGTGTTCACGGATGCATCTGAGGCTTCCCACAAGTCGGTGATGACTTGGAGAAATCCTCAGACCCAGCATTGGGAAACTGATGTTGAGTTTGTTGAGGGATCCCCACAGGTGGCTGAACTGGCTGCAGTGGTAAGAGCTTTTGAGAAGTTCTCAGAACCAATTAATTTGGTAACAACTCTGCCTACGTGGCCAGGGTGGTGTCCAGAGCGGAGCAGGCTGTGCTCAAAGAAATTGAGAATGAGCATCTCTTCAGATTGTTTTCAAAGCTGATTTATTTGGTTTCTCATCGGGAACATCCATTCTGTGTGATGCATTTAAGGTCACACACTGATTTGCCAGGTGAAATTGCAGAGGGGAATCGTCAGGCAGACTCCCTTGCTGCACCAGTTGAAAAAGCACATCTCCCTGACGTCTTCCAACAGGCAAAACTGAGTCACCAACAATATCATCAAAATGTGCCAGGTCTGATCCGTCAGTTCCAGCTAACACGGAGTCAGGTTCAAGCTTCTGTGGTGTTCCAATTGTCAGCTCCAGGCCATGCCATCAATGGGTATGGGGGTTAATCCCCGAGGCCTTGGCGGTTGTGAGGTGTGGCAGACAGATATCACACACATTCCTAGTTTTGGTCGCCTCAAATATGTTCATGTAAGTATTGACACACATTCAGGCACAGTGTATGCCTCTGCCCATGCAGGAGAAAAGGCTGTGCATGCCAAACAACACCTAGTAAGAGCTTTTTCAGTGTTGGGGATCCCAAAAGAAATCAAAACTGATAATGGCCCAGCGTACGTGTCCAAGGAGTTCCTGGAAATTGTCCAGCAGTGGGGAGTGGAACATAAAACTGGCATCCTTCACTCCCCCATATGCCAAGCTGTGGTTGGGCATGCACATCAGACGCTCAAGCAGGTTTTGGCTAAACAGAGCAGCACTACTGTGTGGATGCCTCCGCAGCAGAAGCTCTACAAAGCCATGTTTACCATCAATTTTCTGAACTGTTCATTCAAAAAACATGAGTCCACCAGTTGTGCGTCATTTTAACAGTGGTAATCAATTCAAATTGTTTCAACGTCCACCGGTCTTGATTAGGGATCCAGAAACTTGGGAAACTGAGGGTCCCTGTGAGCTCGTGACCTGGGGTCGTGGCTATGCGTGCGTAGCTACTCCCTCAGGCCCTCGGTGGATTCCCCAGAAGTGGGTGAAGCCTTTTGTCCCCAAAAATCCAGCTCCAGCAGAAGGGGATGAGAGGCAAGTAGCCACTGCCTCCAAGAGAAGACGCCGTTGGATGGAGAAAAGAATCTTCCTAGATGTGGACTCCTTCCGGAAGAAGCAAAAACTTTTAACATGTTTTTAAAATGTTTGTTTTTCCTTTTAGAGAAAACCTACCTCCCACTCAACCCTGTGATGAACCCCATCCAAGTTGTCATCTTATTAATGCTGAACAGTCTGGCAGCTGCATGGATCGTCCCTCAGCCACATCAAAACGTCTGGGTGGCCCTGGCACAGACACTTCAGCAGGAGAACATATGTTTGTCTACTGCTTCAGCAAAAAACCCTATGTCCACCTGTCTGGTAGGAATTCCATTGCAGGCTGGAGAATTTCCAGTGAGTTTAAACACACATAGGTCCAATGAAATTCCAAAGTCACATCCCCTCCGACCACACAAAGATTATCAGCAGAAAGCTGTGGTGACCGCGAACCCCTTAGAGGAGTGGTTGCCAGGTTTGCCCAAGATGGCTCAGGAACCCCAAGAGTTAGAGTTATTGGGTTCCTCCCCTGCATCATACTGCATACATTTTTCTGTCTATCCAAAACCCCATAGCATTGATGAGTACCACAACGTAAAACAATATCGTGGGGAGTTCACTGCAAAAAGGTGGTGTCATAACCTAAGCCAGATTGCAGCAGACAACCCATCTCACTCAAGTCGCAAAAGCCTCCCTAAAGGATTGTTCTTGATTTGTGGGGATTGGGCATGGGCAGGAATTCCGTCTCGGCTTTTAGGAGGGCCATGTACCATAGGGCAGTTGTCTGTATTGACACCCAACCAAACTTTAATTGGTGAATGGACTCACAAAAACAAATCATCAAACAAAATTCACAAGAGGAGTGCTGACAAATTGGACCCAAATTGTAATTCAGACATTTTTCATTGGGCAAAGTCAAAAAGAGTTACTGTGTCCCTGTTCCTTCTGTGGGTCGCAGCAGCCAAAGCTCTAGGTGAATTGGGCCATCTAAAGTGCTGGGTGGTCAAACAGGCAAATTTGACATCTACTGCCATCAGCTCCCTCCTAGGGGATGAGGAAATTATCAGACAGGCCACGCTGCAAAACCGTGCAGCGATTTACTTCCTCTTGTTACTGCATGGACATGAATGCCAGGAATTTGAAGGACTCTGCTGCATGAACCTGACCTCAAAAGCTCCAAACATCCATGCTGCCCTTCGAAGCATGAACAACCTGATCGGAGAAGTGAAGCAAGAATCTGAGGACTGGATCAAAGAACTGTTGAAGGGCTGAGGATTCACAGGGTGGCGGACTTTTGTAGTTATTTTGTTATTATATTTTTGTTATTGAAATAACAATTTTGTTATTTCTTGTTATCCTTTTCCTTGTAACAATAAGCGTTTGGGATCCTACGCTGTTTGATTTTCAAAGCTATCAATGGTCTCTTACCTTCTGCCTCAGAAGTCAACCACATAGAATTGGCAAATCTAAAGCAGGTTGATTTCCCCACCAATTGTAAGTGGTGGGAAAGGGAAACTCGACATTCCATGTAACCTAAATGTTTTTCTTCTAACTTTCTTAAACAAAAAAAGGGTGACATGTTGTATTCCTCTGAGGAAATGACTTCTCCCCAGAACCCCCTAAGGACTGTAACTATTAGTTTGACCCTGTCCTCCCCTTATCTCTGACCTATGGCTATGTGCCAGCTATCTGTCCAGAGACAGAGACTAGATAAAAACCCATGTTCTTCCTCTTTCACCCTCTTTTGCCTCTGGGACCCCTTCGGGAATAAAGCCTTAGAATATACCCTGAGATAAGAGCCTCTTTTGAATCTTTTACCCTATCCCCTGACGTATTCCTCCCAAAGCTCCCCAGAAACTGAGCTAGCACAGCAGCTCCAGGGGGCGGGCAGGGGGGTAGTACGTCAAGGAAGCTTTTGTATAACAATTTTAACTATGGTGTTGTTTTGTCCTCCTTTATTACTTAGATAACTTGAATTAAAATATTCAAGTCATTATAAACTGAACTAAGAATAATTGCTTGGTTTATTTTGTTTAAACTGGTATTACTCAGACTGGTAACAAATTCTTAGATATATACAGGTTGTATACCTCTCCTGCCCACAAAACCTTTCTGTAATATATGACAAACTTTAAAATTACTACTACTGCAAGAATTTCAAACTTAATTAATGCATATATACATTAATTTCGTTTTCACAGAATTCATATTCAAACCTTGACACAGTTTTGCTTTAGTTGCAGGGATAACTGATATAGTGAGGGTATGCAGAAAAAGAAAGGAGGAAAAACAAAAAGAAAAGATAAACCAAAACCAAATCACAATTTGAGTTCCTGGGTTGTTCAGCAGCTGTATGAAGCTTGAGATCCCTCCCAGTTTACTGTAAAGTTGATGTATATTTTACTAAAATTATGGCTAGACAGCAGATAGGAAGTCTGTCTGGAAACTGGGCTGAGACAGAGACCTGCAAGGCTATATGTAATCAACAAGACTCTCTTAGGGGAAGGAAAGTCATGGAGGGCCAGAAGGAGGGACAGCTTGAGTCACAAGGTGAAGGGAATTGTCAGCAGGACAGATCCTAACCTCACAGATCACAAAGTCTTCACTCATAAACACTGATAATTCTGGAGGGCTTTTTTTCAGCTGAAGAAACAGAAGGAAATTACTGCAGTAGCAAGCAAAATGGAGAAAGTGAGGTAACCTGGACATAAATGAAAGGACATATGTTCTCAAGTAATTTTACTTAATTGATGTCCTGAGTTCTCAGTTTCTCTATTTACATGTCTATATTGATAAATATGGATATAAATAAAAGTTTATGCTGGATATATCAGCTAAATTGGATCTTTGCTATCACAGAAAAATGTCATGATACTAGAGTTTGAAATAAGTTGGGAAGCAGAGATTGCAACATGGCAGCATAAGCATCCATATGTCACTCTCCTGGGAAAAGTCTCATTGAGAAACAAAACCTTTAAGCCAGTCTATTCCTTATTTTCAGCTCAGTGTACTCAGCTGTACCCATCAGGAAACTGAATATATTGTTGAATTATCAGAAGTTATGTATTAGTACATCACTGAAAAAAGAGGTCTGTAACAACACATGAACTGAAGAGACTATATGGATAAATTAATGACAGCCACCCACACTACACGAATACATCTGTCTCTGTATGTACAGGCATTTGGGTCTACTCTAGGTAACCTTCTATCCCAAAAGAGGAACAAATCTGAAGGGCCCTCTGGTCATGCGGCAAATATTTAGTACTGAGTTGTCAATACAACCAATATCTCAAAATAATTACTAGCTTAATTTCTGGTTTTATTTACATATCACTGCAGATACTGTTACTTAAAGAAGTGTGTGGAGCTCAGACAACCGATCGAGCTACTTGAAAACTTGGAAATATCCACATTGGCTCAGAGTTTTCCTACTTCCTCAGGTCACCCAGGGAAGCTTCTCTTTCTTTCTGACTGAATACAATTCTACTCCTGCAAAATCAATCCTCTTGCTCAAATACTGCCACCTCCCAAAACTAAAGATAGATGAAGGAATACCAAAATGTATTCAAATTTCCATGGATCAGATGGCTCCTAAAATTCTACTATTCAGTGCTCATATATGGTCCTTTATTTGCTTATAAAACCTCTATATTCTCAACAGCACAAATTACCTAATAAATAAGTGACCCTGTTGGTCAAGGTCATTTATTTACTTTCTTCCAGTCACAATATTTTTGCTCTTTATCTTCATAATCTTAATATGTGAAGCCCACTAAAATTCATTTGGGGCTTAAAAACAAAACAGAAGAGAACTTTGATGCCTGATTGAATTGTTTGCAGAGTATTTCAATTGCATAGTCAAACACAATTGTGGTTGGCTACATAAACTGTTCTGGTTTGCAGGCCTGTGCCAATGTTGCAACAACAAAAACATTCTATGATATGGTAAGTAGGAGCTTTTCACACTATATGTAGGTGAAACAGGTTATAACAATTTTCTCCAATACAGCAAAGAGATTTGCCTTGTTTATTTCCTAGCTATTCATAGGAGAAATTATTCACAAAGAACAGGATTTGGATAGCTCAGAAAAATAAAGATATTTCATGGAATCAATTAAAACACCCTAGATACATCTCTGTTTTCTGTGATTCATTTCAAATAATGATGAGCAAGAATTTAACAGGGCTCATGTTACTCTTTCAAAAGAAGGACAACATATTTCACTGACATTGTAAGGCTACTTCTTTTTGTGCAGGAAAAACCAACATTAAAAGGGAGTAAAAAAAAAAAAAAACTACCAAAAACAACACATTCTTTTTATTAACTTTTGTAATAGCTGAAGTGAAGTTAATAGGCTTGGGAAAAAATAGACTTGACCTTTCAAAGAAAAAGATTACCTTTGCCTATTGCCTGATCATGAAAATTATGAAAAACCCTACAAGCTCCAAATATTTATGATTTGCATGCCAATAAAAAGTAAATTCAAACTTGGAAAATACCTTAATTATTAGTCTGAACTCTGCAATATTTAGAAATAATGACACAGGAAATTTCATGGGAAGAGCCAGGTTACTATTGCAATGGAAGAAAGCAGAATTCAAACTGTTTCTGCTCAGTTCATTATAAAATTAAAAATCACAGGTTGGGTTTTCTTTGATAGTACAAGGAGAATAGTATAAGGTATTTAAGAGACTCACTTAATCTCTATGAAATAGAGTACAAAGTACAGTAAAAAGTAGAGTATAAAATCCTATCTTAAATCCAACACACAAGTTGCAACCGGGACCTCTCTGTGTTGGCTCCTTTCATTCATTTTATGTGTTTATATCCTCAAATTCCTCAGGGTATGCAGCATATGCCTCTTTGGACGCATGCTGCATACAGTGGAGCCGCTGTCTCATATCAAGCCCCATCTGTTATTGTGATTTGTATTCCAAAACAGGGCTTGAAATGGTAATTACAAATAATGTCGATCAGCATTCATATTTCTGCTAGAATTAGATACTCTGAAAGTGGGGCACCCTCACACTTCTGCAGTGTACACAAGAATCAGTGGCAATTTTGTGTCAGTGATCAGGATATGCTGTCCTTCAGGGGTGAGTGTAGAGATGTATGTACATGTCCAAAATCCATTTCATAACTGATTGTGCCAAATCGAATCCAATCACTATCTTTCCTTCTGTTCAAAAAAGGCAACCCTTCCCCTGACTCCTCTTTTTACTGGGAAAAGGGCCAGGCCTGCTGGATGCACAGTGGTCTGTGGGAATGTGCCATTTCAAATCCCAGCTGAAAGGGGCACAGCCAGGTTGGAACATCAGTGCAAGGACAGGTGGTGCTGGGGAGTTGAGGACAGAGGCAGAGGACCTCTGCACCAAGCAGAGAGCTTTAGCTTGACACTGAAACAGCAAATGAAGCTGTGGCCTTGGACTAAGCCTCCATTTCCATTTTTACACCTTTAATGGTGAGACAAACACCTTCCAGCACGCATTGCCGTTCATTTATTCAACTTTACCCAGCCCCCCCACATATTTATGGGCTATACAGCCACAGAAGGATTACAGAGGTCTTCTCATGTGACCTCCTAGAAAACTTTTCATTTAACTTTCAAGAGGAGTCAGAGGAAAGGGAAAGACCCTTTTATTTCAAATTCTTAATGAAAGAGAGACCACACACTCTGTGGTAGATTGTTTCAAGAGCTAAATGATAAAAGGAAAGGAAAAGGCTTCTTTGCTTCTGGTTTGAACTCACTTGGCTTCAACTTTCAAATAAACACTTCTGAGGTACTGAAAATCCTTTATCAAAGCTGTATTTTCCAAAGAGATAATTATAGAGCTCATACTCATTAATATTATCCTCCTTAAGCCCAGCTGGGTTACTTCTTTGATCTATGACTTTGGTGCATATTTGCCATTCTTTTGGGCACAATAAATTCAAACCTCAGGAAAGTCTATGTCCCAGTTAGTAGATCTCTCATTGGATAGAAAACATTTTGAATCCATGCAGGCTCAGAATGATGTCACATTCAGCAGTCCTCCTTACCCACATGAGGTACATCTACATTTTAGCAAAATAAGAACCATATGATTGAGGAGCTACATACTAAAGTTAATAAAATAAAATTAAAAAAAAATAAGAACAGCGCTTTATGTGTTCTTTTAATCATCATGTTAAGATCATTGCTTGAGCAGTTTTTCCATCTTCTGTGGAAAAGATCATCCCCTAAAGATACTCTTAATTCAATAGAAATGGTGAATAAGGTGCAGTTGATATCAAAAAACTGGCCCAAAAATTCAAAACATGAATCCCTTGAATATAGACAATCATTTTTATGCTTATGCATAATTTAAGTTGTTGCATGATGGGGTATTACTTTAAAAGTTGCCACAGATAAGTAATATTTTCAATTTAAGACTATGTTCTATGTTGGTCCCCCGTGATTTCTTCAATTCACCTTTTCCTTCTCTTTCTGTATGCAAAGCACTGCTGTATTATTTAACAACTATTCAATAATTTAATCACTGCCAGTTTTGTTCCCTATTCACCTAATTTGGTAGGAAAGCAAAAGCCAAGCTTTTGGCAACCCAGAGCAGGAGGACCACGGGGCAAACGTAGCGGCATATTTTATAGGTCAAGGACATATTCAGTATTTCAGAACATTTATTCAAGATTCAGCAAAAACTCTCCTGTGAGCATACACAGAGTTCTTTCTTTGGCAAGAACAAAGGAAACCACATAGCTGTATCTATTCTCATTCTTTTTATCTTCCACATGGAGTCTGTCAGCACACCAGTAGGAAGTGAATATAGATTTTCGTTTGGTTGTCACTATTACTGAGTTGAACCACAGTTCAGAGAATGCTCCAGCAACACATCAGTTTAACCACCTGCAGCTGGAATTAGGAATATAAGACTGTCTTATACAAGCACTGGATAAATTTCAGGTTTCAGCTGCATCAACATTTTTGAGCTTCTTTCTGCTATTTTCTCTCATTTTCAATATCCTTTATAGAAAGTTATTTTGGGAACATTTCAAACATAAGTGAGTGACTAACATTTGTAACCTTTGAACAAAGCATAGTCTTTGAAAGTCAGAAAGATGACCTTTAACTTGAAATATTTAAGGAAGAGAGAAACTGCTTTGTCTTAATGCAAAACCATTAGAAAAAATAATATATAAATACTGCTATATTGCTCCAAAGTGTAAAGCACAGAACAGGAAAATGGTAGACAGAGCCTCACATAAACTGCTTCAATTCCAGGAAAGGTCAAGTCAGAGACTACACCAGACCTGACCTTCTCCTTTAGAACACAAAAATTCAAAGTGCATGATTCCTTAATATACAGCAATTCCCTATAAACTAAGTGACTTAATCTTTGTGGCATGATTACTATCTAGGTTTTCACCTGCGTGTGTTTTTTTAAGAAGCAGCTATGAATATGCAAGAAGACGACATTTTGCTACATAATTATCTAGAGCAAAAATAATGAATTAGTTACCCAGAAAAATGGTATCTTTTACTTCAACCACTACAGAGAAATTCTGTCGTCCATGCCAGGAAATTAAGAAGAAAATACTTGCTCAAATACTAAAATCATTATTAAAAAGGGAAAAAAGAAGAAGAGCTCCGTAGAAACACAGGTTGCTATAAGCATAGTCAGGAATTGCACTTCACCATTCCCTTTTCATTTCACCATTCCACCTAATTACAGCTCTTTTTCCCACACTAACTGACTTTCTCCATTGTCATACTGCAATTTTTTTCTACTCAACCTACTTTTGTAACAAAATATTAAAATGGAGAGACAAAATGGGAAAATAGGCTCAGTTTGTGCCCTGTGACAGGAAAAAACAGGATGAAAAAAGGAGAATTGAGAAATAAGGAACTACAAAGTATTCCAATTTTTTAAATTTCAAATATCTTTAAGCTCCACTGTATTTTAAGGATTACTGGACAGAATTCAGATAGTCTGAAGAAGGGCTATGTGTAGCCATAATCACCAAGATGAAATTGAAACCTTTAGTGGGGATTATGTATGACAATTTAAGCTACAGAGATGAATTGCCTTTCAGTATTTAATTGCTTTTTATTTTTCTTTTTTTTTAAATTTAAAATTTAGAATTTCCACATCTCTCTTGCTGCCTCTTAGAAAACAGCAATTCCTTCTAATTCCAGAGGAATCTAGAATTAATCTTTCTCTAAATTAATTTTCTGCTTACAAGCAGATTAGTCAGACAATACATATTTAGATATTTTATATGTTAGAAGTAGATTTACCTTGTCACCTTCAGAGAAAGTCATTCCATCAATGGCCCTTTTCCAAGTAATCTCTGGGACAGGTTCTCCTTCTGCTTCACAGATGAGGGTTGCTTTCCCATTCTCAAATGTGGTTTCATTTTTAAGTTGTATTATTTGAGGCTGCACTGTTAAAAACACAAATTGCATTACTGATCCTGCACAAAGAATGTCATATCAAAAACTATCTTTAAAACTACCTTTTGTTGTCATTGTTGTTAAAGAACATCAAATTATTTATTATTATTATTATTATTATTATTATTATTATTAACAAAAGTTTTAATGTTACTATCTATAAAAGCAATTAACTTTTCTGACCTCAAGTTGCAGAGCAACCATTTCTGAGTGCCCCATGAGCTGGACATCCTGCTCCCTTGCTGGGGTAGAGTGCGATGAGTCCTGGCTGATCTGGCTTTGGTGGCTGTGTTTATGTGCTTTTCCTCCCTTAGGAACAAGCTGCCCAGCAGCCTGTGGAGTCTCCCTCCCTGGAGATAACCAAAACCTAGCCAGACTTGTCCTGAGATGTCTGCTCTGTCTGACTATGGACTAGATGATCTCCAGAGGTGCTTCCCTATCTCAGGCATCCTTTGATTCTATTATAACCCATGCTTCTCTTTGAATGCATATTATTCAGAAAAAACATAGGAATTATTACCATTCTTTGACTTTGATCTTTAGCAAGGTTTCATTGGTCTACATAAAGTACAGAATTTAACAAAATCCCCCAGCAACAAACACATTTTACTGGTATTAACACCATGGAGAACTGAAGAGTCCTCTGATACAAACATGTTCATTCTTACTTATCAAGTAAACTGATGGTAAGATAAATTTAAAAAAATCCAGATACTGTTTGCATTCTTCAAATCATTCCACTTTATAGCCTCAATTACACAGCAGCTACATCTTTCAATCTCTACTGTATCTTATCAGGTTATTTATACATATACAATAGAATTTCTGGTTACATGTGAATACTTTTACATCAAGAATTTATCTGTACAATATCACACAAGAACTCTGTATTACTACTGTGCATAAAATATTACTCCCTTCCATGACATTCAAGTATCTTAATTAAAAAAAATTTGGTCCTGTATATTATCTCATATATAATGATTAAAAAGTCTCTCTGATCCCATTCCCATTCTTCATTATACATTGAAAAGACACTCATCCTCCCCGGGAAACCCAACATATAATCCTGTAATAAGAATGTGATTCAATACATTTACACCCAAAAACAGTGAATAAAATGTACATGAGTGAATCAAAATTGGGAAGCTCTTAAGATTGACTTCATCAACTTTAAGTACATTTGTTTAAAGCAATATATTTTCTAAGCAGTTTTTCTGAGCTTTGCCCTGAGGAAGCACTACTATAGTGTACTCCTTGTGAAACAAAATAAAGAGATGCAATCTGTATTCTAATGGGGTTACTATAGTTTGTGCTATGCAGAAGAGCAATACTGGCTTATGGTCATGGATCAAAACTGGAAAGATAATCATTCAGGTTGGAATGGGCACCAGGAGGGCTTCTTGACCAACCCTCTAAACAACACAGCATCAACAGGTCAAATTTCTCAGGGATTTGTCGAGCACTATCTTAAAAAATGTCAAGAACAGAGACTAGACAACCTCACAGCAGCCTGTTGCAGTGCCTGGCTGTCCTGGTGATGGGCATTTTCCTTATGTCCAGTCTCCTGCTCCATTTTATGACTCCTCATTTATAAGCATTGTCTCACAGATGCTACATTCACAGCATCACCAAGAAGAATAATAAAAGCAGGTTCAAACTTGCTATATGCAGGCACATCACCTACCTTTTATCCATTCCCTCCAGACCAATTCTTGGCCTCACTTCTCATTCCTTTTCTCCATATTCCCTCTGCTGCTTCTCTACTAGACAGTAGTAGTTCACTGTTCATCTTTTGACTATTATGAATAAATTATTTTGTGTTTACTGCATAGAGATGAGAAACAAGTAGCATTTTACCTAAGAAAGCACTGAACTAATATCTGCTTCATTAATGTATAATCTATGGTGAGTGAGATAATTTGAAGAAAGAAAACATCCTGAGTGATCAGGAATTCTTGAAATGTCGACTGGATCCAGATTTATTGGATGCGGTAGAAGGTAGCAAGCAAATCATTACATCAGGATATCAATTCGGCCAAGAAAATACAAAACTCCTCTGTGGTACAAAATGGAATTTCAGTGGAAAGACCTAAAAATCCCATCAGAATTAGAGATAAAAGATAATTATGTTAAACTTCAAAATAACTTTAATTACTACTCTCACTTTCAGGGTCATTCAAATGCCTATGAAATATTTCATCTTGGCACTCAGGCACTCTATTCCTATCACCATATCACCTGGCTATAAAATAATCTGTTCTATCCTTTCATTCCTTTGATACATCCCCGGAAAAAAGGACAGAGCTTCAGCAGACATAAAGCTTTTCTTTTTTAGAGGGATTATACATATTATTTCATGCCAAAAATTCTCAAAATCTATAATTATTTCAAACCCATATAATTATTTTATAACTCATCAAAATGAGTTCCCCGTCTGGACAACACAACAATGTAATTTGCTCAAGATGGTGCATGTTCCAAAACACAAAAATAATTCTTAACCTGAGACTTATTCCGAATTCCTTTAAGACCTTCTTTAAATGGATCACTACAAGACAAAAAGTTTTAGCCTGACATTTTAGACAAGAGTACCTGACATTTAAAGGAATAAGCACTGATTAATCATCAAATACATCTAGCTGACAGTTATTACTTGGAAGAAGAGAGCTCATATGGGGGATAGTATTTAATTAATTCGTTTTTGTAGGTCACAAGTCATAACTTATACTGACTAAAATTTTTTACACTGAAAAGTTTTCAATGACATTTTGGACATTGGAAAAAATTAAAATACATTTGTGTATATGTAAATAAAAGTATTTGAAAATGCCAACACTAGTACTGACAGAAATACTGGAACAGTCATTTCCCTCACCCTCCCGCCTCCAATTTTTTAACTGTTCTTTCTAAATTGATAAGGTCATTCTTAAACTGAATTGCTATTTGTTTTTTATATTCTAGAAAATATGAAGCAAATAAAAATACAGAGCCTTGGAATGCAAATTCAGGAACCCTTCAGGGTTTTGCTGCTTTCTTCAGTTAAAAATATTGAAATATAGATGTTATGATGTAGTTGAAACATTTGTAAGCTAAATGTCCTGGCTCAAATGAAAGAATGCTTGAATACAGAAAGGAGCTTAACTTCATTAAAATTATTTAAGGTAAAGAAGTATTATTACTAGACATGCATTGTTAAATATGAACAGAGTGATGATGCCAGATAAAGAAACAACACTTACTCATTGGAAAGTTTGTTTTCTTAGCCAAGAGGGTTGGTTTTAAGTTCTCTAACACTTCCTCAGTAAACAAGTTTCTTTCAGATTCCTTCCTTGGACTATTCTGGATTTGTCTCATTGCTTTGTACATACAGCCTCCCCATAAAGTTTATGATGAACATGGGTAGCAGTCTGAGGCTTTTGTTTATAACCAGTTTCTTGGAAAAGGAACACAATTTATTGAATTCACAAAGTTCTACCCATACCTTTAACAAAGAGTTTCATCAGACCCGAGAAGCAACACATGTATAAAGCTTGAGATAGTCCCGCTTATGTCTCATCAAAAGAATTATTTTAAACAGTTTGATATTGATACAAACTTGGTTGTACTGGTGAGAGGCCTAGTGCATGTCTGTATGGCTGCCTGACTAACCTCTTGATTGAAATATCCCAGGAGGAATCATACCTTCCTGCTGTCCTCCTGCACAGACGCATTTGAATCAGGTGGCAAAACCAAAACCCCATCCTCCTGGATACTCCTGGTACAATTTGAGACAGGTAAGCAAGCTAGAGCTCAACATGGAAATATCTAAGAAAGAGATTTCAGAAATTTGATTCCTTATATGATAAGGATTTACACACATACCAGTATAAATGCTGACCTGACTTAGTGCACCATGAGCTGAGTCTCTCTCTTTGGATAGTATTACTGAAACATGTTAAAGTGTTATTGCTGCTTCATACTCAGAGGGGTTTAAGACTTGTCTTCTGGGACAACAGTCATCATTGTCTTTACGGATCGGCTATTTTTGTTTTAAAAAGTAGAAGTATTCTTTTAAAGATGAAGTAATAAGGAGGAAAAAGGAATGCAGAGAACATGTGAACTTTTAGCGTTACATCTGTAAGTGTTGAGTTGTATTTTGGTGAACTTTATAATATCTGGGAGGAGCAGGCACAGACAACTCCATACACAGATCCATGGGATTCTCCTTCTAGAGGTATCAGTGAATTTAAATGAAAAGCTTCATCATATGTATAGAATAGCATCTCATGACAAACAAAACAAACCACAAAAAGCATATTAAAACACATATAAATCTGCTTAGAAATAAAAAAAAAAAAAAATGCAGCATTAAGACTGAAAATAAGGGAAAAAAATATGCCAAATCTCAGATACACAATACAGTCTTTTTGCTTCCAAGATGAATGAATTTTGAAGAACTAAATTAACCTAAAAGTTTTGAATTTTAGCATTTGGAATAAACTCAAGAGGGCTAAGATAGGAGAGGTTCATTATATTTCCTCCTATCTGGCAGATGACAAAAATATATTAATAATAGCATATAGTTTATCAATAATCAAAAAAATTATATTGAACTCAGCTGAAACAACTCTTTCACTATACAACATTCAGATTATAATTAAAAAGTCATTTGGAAAATAAAAATAGTATGTGTTTAAACTATGCATTAAGTACAAAGTGCCTTTTTTAATGCTTTTTGAGGTATCCCCTCATTTGATTTTCATGAAGTCATTTGTCAGAACCCACTGAAATACCAACGAAATACTTTTACAATAAAATATTCAGACTGCCCTCCCACTGATTATGTAGGTAAAACATCTATATCATAGAGAACTTCAAATTAACTTATGCTAGAACTCCCTCTATATTTTTTAATCAATTCTGATTAAAGAAAGGATATTTTTTCTTTCCAGGAAAATAAATTATTAAATATATAGATGTAGCTTTCTGTCACCTAGGTACAGAAAAGAGAATACTTGTTGACAACCTCAACTCTAATGTCATCAACTTATATAACCACGCATTCGAGTGATAAAGAAGTAGAAATAAACAACTAGATCAAACAAAATGAAAATCCTAGGAATACAAATGCTATTCATATTAAGAACAAATATGTCTTTAGTTGAAGCTAATTCTCTTTCATTTAGCCTGATTATATTTTTTATTCTAATATAAATGAAGACTACTGCCATCATCTTATAAGGAGGAATGATGAAGAAATGAGTGTTTACTTTGGAGAAAAGTAAGAAGATGTAGGAAGCTTCAATGGATTGATCTTATTGATTGTTCTTAAATTGAATGCTTGTTGCTATGTTAATTTTGGAAATATTTTTGGGTTGTCCATAGATGTAAAAATATGCTATTTCATAATTGAAAATGATAATTTAGATGTATCTAAACACACATACTTATAAAAACTGGAAAAAAAAAAAAAAGAAAAAAGAAAGTGGAGCAATATGAGTGAAATGACAGCTACCAAATAGAGATAAATACAAAGAACATTTTTAAAGAATTCAAGGATGAACACCTATGGTTTCAAGCTGTTCAGTAGTAAACATAAATGAATTTGAATTAAAAACCTTAGATAAGTTCTAAGCATTAATCTAGATGAGATCTTTTCGTTAGTAATTGCTAATGATACAGAAGAAAAGCTATGGCAGATAAGAGGGTGACAGATAAATCATATCAAGAAAGACTGAGAGAAACAGTTTTTTCCTCTCTTTTTAGAACAAAGCACTAATACAGATAAACTGGGGAGGGCAGGTGTGGTAGGGTGACTTTATGCTGCTTGTATCCCCAATCGTCTGTTCTGTTTGTGCTGTATATTGTGTTCTGTACCTTTAAAACTTGTTCTGGGAGTGAAGGGGGAGAAAGAACAGCGCGCAGTTTGTTTTGAGAAAACTGCCTGACTCCCCCACATTGCTGCTCTCCGGTGTTCGTCTGAGTCACGGACAGTGGTGGGACAGAGATCTCCTGTGCTTTTAGTTAGTTTTAGCTAGCTAGGCAGAGAAGACTCCCTGGACTGTTTTTTTTTTGTTTGGTTTTTTTTTTTCCTTTTTTCTTGGGACTGTTTAAATCTGCTCAGGACTGAAAAACCCAGAGGAGCAGCGAGGGCTGGCACCTGCGGCCCCGCCGGGCCTGGACCTTCGGAGAGACTGAGTGAGCTGAGCTACACCCACGGCAAGGACTGTCTCTGTTTGCCATCTCTCTTCGGAGCGGGCAGAGGTTTTATTGTTTCATATTATTAATTCTTTGCATTTGTGGGCATTTTGTTTGTTAAATAAATAGTTTTTTCCACTTTTCTCCGAGGAAGTTCTTTTCCCGGACCGGCTGGGGGGAGGGGCCGTTTGGGTTTACTCTTCCAGAGGAACCCCTTCGGAGGTTTTCCCCAAATTTGCCCTAAACCAGGACATATATTTATTTTGGCGCCCAACGTGGGGCCTGAGAGAGTGGAAAAAACTTACATTGATTGCATTTTTGGTTGTACTTTGTGTGGGAATAGAGTACTCAGTAACCATGTTGCTTATTGAATTCCTAATGTCTCTTGGGATGGAGTCCTTTCTGTGTTTCTGTTCCCTAGGCTTTTTTGAGGTTTTAATACCTCTCTGGTCC
Organism: Phylloscopus whistleri; assembly: GCA_017589585.1. Classification (NCBI taxonomy): domain Eukaryota; kingdom Metazoa; phylum Chordata; class Aves; order Passeriformes; family Phylloscopidae; genus Phylloscopus; species Phylloscopus whistleri. Next base: position 585,772 of record JADMLD010001219.1, read on the forward strand.
TTAGGTTTGTTTTCTTATTCAGAGATAGCTCCGATGTTGTCTCTAACACATAGCTTTTACACTAGAGGTGCACGAATTAGGATTGTTATTGTCCTGGGCTTAATGTTCATGATTTATAGGAAGTTTATACAGGTACTGGAGTTTGTGCCTGGTATGTTTGGTTTATGGCTTCTTCATCCTACCCTGCATCCTAGTTCCAGTAGCATGTTTTGGGGATTTATTAATAATTGCACCCAGTTTGTTAGAGGGGATGAAGCTTTTCAGTCTTTTCTTTATTCCTTCTCTTTTGAATCGGTTACATCACTTTTAGAGAATGTTCAATGTCCCGTGACTGTTAAAGAAACCACTTTTCTGGTATTTAATCTGGTAGGCTTCCTCTATATATTCTACAGCTTGTCTAGAATGAGGTCTGAGTTCTCCAGAGGGGCTGATGAGACTGCTGACCTGGAAGTAGACCCAGGTGTGAAAAATCCTGAATGGTGTGGAAAATGGGAGAGAATGGGCCAAACCTTGAAGGAATTTTCTGATCCCCCAGCTTGGGAATTTTCACATGAACAAATTCAGAACCCAGATGAGGTGGGGAAATATCTGGAGGAGAACTGCCATAATGATTCTAAGGAGAAAAAGCTCATTGCAATAAGCTGGGCCCTGGCATATGCTTATCGTACTCTGCTAGATACTGTAGGGCAGCAGGTAGAGGCAGGGGGGCAGGGAGATAAATCAGCAGCTACCCCAGTCACTCGGGCTGCAGCCAATACCGTAGCTACTCAGACAGCAGCTAAACCAGACAGTGAGCCTAAGACACTGGCAGTCGCCCCAGCAAAGAAGCGCACACACAAAACTGATCGACCAGTGGATGATGATCCAGGTGAAGGACCCTCAGTGCCTCCCAACACCCAACCAACTGACACCCAATCAGACGCTGAACCAACTGATACACAATCAGAAACCGAACAGACGGACACAAAATCAGAAGCCCAACCAACTAGCATAAAATCAGAAGCCCAACCAACTGGCAGAAGACCAGAAGCTACTACTGAGTCCTTTTCCCTGAAGGACCTTCGAGGCCTAAGAAAGGACTACACTCGACGACCTGATGAATCTATAATTAGTTGGTTAGTCCGTCTTTGGGATGCTGCAGGCGAGGCCACAATTCTGGACGGCACCGAAGCAAGGCATCTGGGATCCCTGTCACAAGATCCAGTTATTGACCAAGGAATGATGAGAGAGGCTAATCCACGCAGTCTCTGGGAACGGGTCCTGGGAAGCGTGGAACAAAGATACCTGTGTGCAGACGATCTCTATATGCAGCAAACCCAGTGGAAGACCATAGAACAAGGGATTCAACGCTTAAGAGAAATGGCAGTGGCAGAGATCGTCTTCTCAGATGACCTAAACACTAGGAACCCAGACCTGGTACTGTGTACACCCGTGATGTGGCGAAAACTTGTACGACTTGGGCCACAAGAATACTCATCTGCTTTAGCAATAATGAAACGGGACGACACGGGAGAGACCGTGCTGGATATGGCAAAGAAGCTCCGAGCATATGCAGATGCTGTGCACGGTCCAACACATGCCAGAATTGCAGCTCTGGAAACACGTATGCAGACATTAGAAAACAAGATGGAGGAGAACCACAAACAACTCAGAGAGGACATTCTCCAAATCTCCGCAGTACAGGTCAGAGGTTCTGGTACCAAACGCAGACGTTCCCCAGATAGGGAAAGAAGTGGTATCTCACGAGCTAAGCTGTGGTCCATTCTGCGTGATTCTGGGGAAGACATGAAGAAATGGGATGGAAAATCTACTGACGATTTGGCACAGCGGCTGCGTGAATTGTTGGAAGGCAAGACTCAGAGAGGAAGTTCCACCAAGAGGGAAGTAGCTCCAGTTACCCAGGGAAAAACGGATAACCAGGCTTAGAGGGGCCCTGCCTCTAGCCAGGTAGAGGCTAGGGAAAACCGTGTTTTTTGGACTGTGTGGATTCGTTGGCCTGGCACATCTGAACCACAAGAATATGAGGCCTTGGTTGACACTGGTGCGCAGTGCACAATAATCCCATCAAGACATGTGGGGGAAGAATCTGTCTCTATTGCTGGTGTGACAGGGGGATCACAGGATTTTACTTTGGTGGAAGCTGATGTGAGCCTGACTAGAAACGAGTGGAAGAAACACCCTATTGTGACAGGCCCAGAGGCCCCATGCATTTTGGGCATAGACTTCATCCGAAATGGGTATTTCAAAGACCCAAAGGGACTCAGGTGGGCATTCGGGATAGTGGCTGTAGAGACAGAAGGTGTTAAGCGGTTGAACACTTTGCCTGGGTTATCAGAGAACCCATCTGCAGTAGGACTTCTGAAGGGGGAAGATCAACAGGTACCAATTGCCACTTCGGTAGTGCACCGCCGGCAGTATAGAACGACTCGAGATGCTGTGATTCCCATCCACAAGTTGATCCGTGAGCTGGAGAGCCAAGGGGTGGTCAGCAAAACCCACTCACCCTTCAACAGCCCCATTTGGCCTGTGCGCAAGTCTGACGGAGATTGGAGATTGACTGTGGACTATCATGCATTGAATGAAGTGACACCACCACTGAGCGCTGCCGTTCCGGACATGCTGGAACTCCAGTACGAGCTGGAGTCCAAGGCAGCGAGGTGGTATGCCACTATTGACATTGCCAATGCGTTTTTCTTCATCCCTCTGGCTGCAGAATGCAGGGCACAGTTTGCCTTCACATGGAGAGGGGTGCAGTACACCTGGAACTGATTGCCCCAGGGGTGGAAGCACAGTCCCACCATCTGCCATGGACTCATTCAGACTGCACTAGAAAAGGGTGAGGCTCCAGAACATCTGCAGTACATTGATGACATCATTGTATGGGGAAACACTGCAGCTGAAGTGTTTGAGAAAGGAGAGAAGATCATCCAGATTCTCCTGAAAGCTGGGCTTGCTATAAAGAAGAGCAAAGTTAAGGGACCTGCTCGAGAAATCCAGTTCTTGGGAATAAAGTGGGAAGATGGGCGGCGCCAGATTCCCACCGATGTCATTAACAAGATCACAGCAATGTCTCTACCGACCAACAAGAAGGAAACACAAGCTTTCCTAGGCGCCATAGGCTTTTGGAGGATGCACATCCCTGAGTACAGCCAGATTGTGAGCCCTCTGTACCTGGTTACTCGGAAGAAGAACAATTTCCACTGGGGCCCAGAACAGCAACACGCCTTTGCCCAGATCAAGCAGGAGATTGCTCATGCAGTAGCCCTCGGCCCAGTTAGGACAGAACCAGATGTGAAGAATGTGCTCTACTCTGCAGCTGGGAGCCATGGTCTGTCCTGGAGCCTTTGGCAGAAGGTGCCTGGTGAGACGCGTGGCCGACCACTGGGATTCTGGAGCCGAAGCTACCGAGGGTCTGAAGCCAATTACACTCCAACAGAAAAGGAAATTTTAGCAGCCTATGAAGGAATTCAAGCTGCCTCAGAAGTGATTGGTACTGAAGCGCAACTCCTCTTGGCACCCCGACTACCGGTGCTGGGGTGGATGTTCAAAGCAGAGGTTCCTGCTACCCACCATGCCACCAATGCCACATGGAGTAAGTGGATTGCTCTTATCACACAGCGCGCCCGTATTGGAAACCCGAATCGTCCTGGGATTTTGGAGATAATTACAAACTGGCCTGAAGGTGAACACTTTAGTCTCATTGATGAAGAGGAACAAGAGCAAGTAACCCGGGCTGAAGAAGCTCCACCATATAACCAACTGCCAGCAGAAGAAGCACGCTACGCTCTTTTCACTGACGGTTCCTGCCGCATCGTAGGGATGAAACGAAAGTGGAAAGCAGCCGTGTGGAGTCCCACAAGACAGGTTGCACAAGCCACTGAAGGAGAAGGTGGGTCAAGCCAGCTTGCCGAACTCAAAGCTGTTCAATTGGCCCTGGACATTGCTGAAAGAGAGAAGTGGCCAAAGCTCTACCTCTACACTGATTCGTGGATGGTAGCTAATGCTCTGTGGGGCTGGCTGGAAAGGTGGAAAAAAGCCAACTGGCAGTGTAGGGGAAAACCAATCTGGGCTGCTGATGAGTGGAAGGACATTGCCACCAGAGTAGAGAAACTATCTGTAAAAGTTCGTCATGTAGACGCCCATGTTCCCAAGAGTCGGGCTAATGAAGAACACCGAAACAACGAGCAGGTAGATCAGGCTGCAAAAATAGAAGTGTCAAAGATAGACTTAGATTGGCAACACAAGGGAGAGTTGTTCCTAGCTCGGAGGGCCCATGATGCCTCAGGTCATCAGGGCAGAGATGCCACCTATAAGTGGGCACGGGACCGAGGGGTGGATTTAACCATGGACAGTATTTCTCAGGTTATCCATGACTGTGAGACGTGTGCTGTCATCAAGCAGGCCAAGCGGGTGAAGCCCCTCTGGTACGGTGGATGGTGGTCCAAATATAAGTATGGGGAGGCCTGGCAGATTGACTACATCACCCTGCCCCAAACCCGCCAACGCAAGCGCTATGTGCTGACCATGGTGGAAGCCACCACTGGGTGGCTGGAGACCTACCCTGTGCCTCATGCCACTGCCCGGAACACCATCCTGGGCCTAGAAAAGCAAGTTCTTTGGAGGCATGGTACCCCTGAGAGGATTGAGTCAGACAATGGGACTCATTTTAAGAATAGCCTTATTAACACCTGGGCTAGGGAACATGGCATTGAGTGGGTCTACCATATCCCCTACCATGCACCAGCTGCAGGCAAAGTGGAGAGATGCAACGGACTGTTAAAAACCACCTTGAAAGCATTAGGTGGAGGATCTTTCAAAAATTGGGAGCAACACTTAGCAAAGGCCACCTGGTTAGTTAACACCCGAGGTTCCACCAACAGAGCAGGCCCTGCCCAGTCTGAGCTCCTATCTACAGTAGATGGAGATAAAGTTCCAGTGGTACATGTGAGAGGTTTGTTAGGGAAGACAGTTTGGATTAAATCTGCCTCAAGTACAGACAAACCCATCCGTGGGATTGTTTTTTGCTCAGGGACCAGGATGCACATGGTGGATAATGCAGAAAGATGGAACAACACGATGTGTACCTCAGGGAGATCTGATTGTTGGGTGAAAACTATGAGTAAATATCATTTACTGAATGTTACTACCATTTTCTGTATATAGCTGTATACTGTATATATATGCATGTATAAGGTATGTGTGTGTAGAGTTAGAATTTTAGTTTTGGTAGTAAGTTGACGATATGGGGATACAGGGGTGGAATGTGGTAGGGTGACTTTATGCTGCTTGTATCCCCAATCGTCTGTTCTGTTTGTGCTGTATATTGTGTTCTGTACCTTTAAAACTTGTTCTGGGAGTGAAGGGGGAGAAAGAACAGCGCGCAGTTTGTTTTGAGAAAACTGCCTGACTCCCCCACATTGCTGCTCTCCGGTGTTCGTCTGAGTCACGGACAGTGGTGGGACAGAGATCTGTGCTTTTAGTTAGTTTTAGCTAGCTAGGCAGAGAAGACTCCCTGGACTGTTTTTTTTTTGGTTTTTTTTTTTTTTTCCTTTTTTCTTGGGACTGTTTAAATCTGCTCAGGACTGAAAAACCCAGAGGAGCAGCGAGGGCTGGCACCTGCGGCCCCACCGGGCCTGGACCTTCGGAGAGACTGAGTGAGCTGAGCTACACCCACGGCAAGGACTGTCTCTGTTTGCCATCTCTCTTCGGAGCGGGCAGAGGTTTTATTGTTTCATATTATTAATTCTTTGCATTTGTGGGCATTTTGTTTGTTAAATAAATAGTTTTTTCCACTTTTCTCCGAGGAAGTTCTTTTCCCGGACCGGCTGGGGGGAGGGGCCGTTTGGGTTTACTCTTCCAGAGGAACCCCTTCGGAGGTTTTCCCCAAATTTGCCCTAAACCAGGACAGCAGGGTATGTGCCTATAAGTTCCCACACATATATCAGAACTGCAGAAAAAAATGTCAGAGTAAGCATTTTCCATCAGAATAAAAAAGGGTTTTTTAGCATTGATACTGAAAAAAATCCCAAAGTTTAGCTAACTAATCTAGGTCATGCATGGAAACTAAATATGTAGCTATTACATGACACTGAGATGAGCATGTCTATTCAAAAGTCCAGCCTTCTAGAAAGTTTAAGTGCTGAATTCTATGTTACTATTATTTTTATTGCATTATGGTTATATTACTGTTATTACAAGTTTCAACACTGCTAGACCATGTTGTAGAAACAGTAGTTGCCCTAAGGAATTTGCATTGTAAATTAAAATTAAAGATAGCAGACATGTGAGACAAATAAGTTAATGAAGTGGGAGAGAAAAATGTAATTTAATAGGTCAATTTAACATAAACTAGTTGTTTGTGTACTATTTAGCTAAAATAACCAGCCATCTGCCTTGCCATTTTCAGAATGTTGCTTTTTAAAAAACATTTAATGGAAAAAAGATAAGTAGTTGTTGGCTGTATATATGACTGGGGGTTTAATCCTGACAAAAATAAAGCTTATTTTAGGAAAAATTAAAATCCTGCTTCACTACAAATTAGCTACAACCACTGAGGACACTCTCTAGAACACTCTAGAGAGTTCTGTGGAAACTTAAACATAAGAAATGATTTTCCAAGCAAGAAAGAAAATACGTGAGAAATTTAGGAGTTTAGGATGAGGATGTGTAGGTTCATAATGAATTTAACCAACTCAATGTAGCCATTAGAATATTAGGACTTAGCTTTCCATGGAGTCCCCAGAAAAGTGGTTGATAAAAGATGAAAAAATATGTACAGGAAATCCGCACTCTTAGTCTGATGTCTCCTTTCCCCTGTCCCTTTCATTAAAAAGTTTCCTTGCTCTAGGCAAAAACCAAGTAAATTTCAGGCATGCTTAAAATTACTTGAAAAACACACAGTTATTTCTGACTGAAACTTCCCCAAATTCATATCAAAAGTAGAAAGTAATTTCTATTCCTTAAATTTATTTTTTTTTACAAGTTTGGAAATACAGTTGAATGAAATATTTTAGTTTTCCAAACCAAGATGCTGTACTTCTTGAGGCTGGGATGAAATTTAAGATTTATTTTTTCATCTTCTTTCCTTTGAAAAGAATTGAGAATAACTCTCAAGTGCCTCAGAACAACAGCCCAATGGTGAGGCAATCCACCTGGAGTACAGAGCTGAAGACAACACAGCAGAAAGAGTTTCTCAAAGAGGAGCAGTGGGATGCATGTGAACACAGCCATGTTCACCTGACACCATGGCTTCAGCCTCAGGCTCTCCTAGACCCCAAATGTCAGCATTATATAATCCAACATTGATCCTCTTCAATGTAATTTATCAGATTACTCTGTCCTGTCTTTCACTTTTATAAATTATTATTATTAGCTTTAGCTGGGAATTGATGTTAAACATTAAATACTTTTTTTTTTTTTTACTGGGAAGTTAATTTTCTCTGTCCTAAGCATGGCATTTAGCTGTTCAAATAGAAATTATCTTTCTCTATAATACAAACTATATTTAATGTAAAAAAAAACCCCAATATATTTGTTTTTGTAGGTTTTTCATAAGTAAGTTATAGGCTTTTTCTTGCACAGTAATTCTGAGGGATATTTTCTGCATTCTCAAAAATATCCACTCTCACTAGGTTATATCTCAACAAAATTTCAAATAAATTATCAGTTCTGGTTAAAGGAGGGAATCATTAACACAGTTGGGGTGGTGGAGCATAGAAAGAGAAATATGAGTTTTGAGGTTATTACTTTTATCCTTTGAAGCTCAGGGCATACAATATTTTTGTGACTACATCTGCAATCATGCGCTTAAAACATAGAAGTCAAGAAAGAAAAAAATTAAAAAATCAGGAAGACCTCTGCATGGCATTGCCTTACTAAAAACTCTCACTGCTTAGAAGTCAAAATAACCTGGTTTTCCACCTTTCAGAATTTCTCCCTTTCACCTCTTCGTTTTCTTGCAAGCAATCAACTTCTAAATGAAAACCGGAGTGAATTAACTATTTAAGACCCCATTGTACTGCATGTGAATAGCAGAAAAGCAAACGCTGAAGATAACCTTTTCAAAATGAAATTCAGCTGTAAAAGTTTAAGTAGCCAACAGGGAGGAATGAAGTTGTAAAATCATACAGAACGCACTTTGCTGCATCAGTAGGCACCTTGTAGAAATACTGTTTCACTGAAACTTGTGAATTAACACCTATTTCCTTACTGTTTATATTTTAAAAGGAAAGAAGGACGATATTATGCAGTACTTACCAAAAACTTGAAGGAATGTCTGTTTTTTGTCATTTCCTGCTTTGTTTTTAGCACTACAGATGTAAGGACCTGCATCAATATTTTTTATATCTCTTATTGTTAGCTGTGTATTGCTTCCTCTCAGGACATATTTTTCATTTTCTTCAATAAGTTTACCATTCCTAAAAAAAAATAATATACACATATATATATACACATATAAATAAACCACTATGTTCCAGTAGCAATATGCTGAAAATAATATTTGAGGGAAGAGACTGCTATTACACCAGCATTAAAAAAATCACAATTTAATTGTCAGGTTAAATATATATATATATATATATATATATATATATATATATATGTTAAAATACTATAATACCTTTATTCTTAAATGTTCAATATTGGCCTAATGTTAGAAAAATGTTGTGAATAGGATTCTAACATATGGCTTATACCCGAGGAAGGGCACAAGGAAATTGGTTATATATTGTATGTGGGAAACTATTAAAAGCATATTTTTCAAGTGCAACTGCTCCAGTTCACAGTAGTAACAATGTAGCAACTGACAAAAATATTTAATTACATTCACGTAGAGGCTATTGGCACATCAAGAACCCATCCAAATTATTTCCTCTCAGTTGTCGTTGGCTAGCCACAACTTAGCAAGCAGGCATGTCTCCAGATGTTAGAACGAGTTGTGACCAGATGGTACAGAAATAATAAAATCTGCATGCAATTTTCAGGGCTGATTGAGGCTTGACTTGTCCATTTAAGCACCTTGGCCTACACACAGCTGCTTTTTTCCTGAAGGCATTTTTCAAACATTCTGTCCTATTCAATATATCTAGTTTAGGACATTTAATTTTTTTCAAGATCTGAACAATGATTTCCATTTCATTCTCATATAATGGTAACTACGTATATTTCATATTTTCTCTAAAAGTGAGGATACTGCTTATTTCTTGGGAGAATCATAACTGTTAATAGGAGTCCCCTGATATCAATATAGTTTGCACTTCAGTAACACTTTTTGTAAACAATTCTTATCCACTTAGTTAACAATTTCAAGGCATTACTATGATGCTTGTTCATTTCCTTTCCAAAGAAAATCACAGAAATTGCTTTACAGAACAGGAAAGGCCTAAGTTTCCATATTAGATAGTGTCACAGTAAAGCAAACTAAACCAAAACCAGAACAAACAGAAAAGCCATCCAAACCCACTACACAACAACAAATATAAAAACAAACAACAACAAAAAATCGCAAACAATCAAAAACCCTCTAGTGATTTCTTTTAGGAAACAGAAGTCTATATTCAAGGTTAGAATCTCCAGGTATCTGTTTTCACACTTATTTGTATCTATAGAAGTTTCTCAGCAGAAATGAGATTATGAGCATTTCCCTGGACCCTCTAGTGAACAGAGAGATTCATATTGATGCTGATACTAGATAATAGGAAAACATGAATAATATACTTAAAGTAGATTATTTCTTTTGTAAGATAATTCTAAGTCCTGTCAGCAAAGACCAAGGAATTGATCCAGCTAAACTTTAGCAGTATAAATTATCTCTATAGATATAAACAATTTTTTTCAGTAGGCCTATTCACATGAGTAAAGATTTCCAGTTCATGACCTGTAGCTACATTAGGATCTTTATCTTTCAGTCCTGGCTAATTTAATTCCATTATTGTGTTGCCTCTCTGAAGGTTATGCTTCACATTAATGTAATATCAGCTTCAATAGAGATACCAGTTCAATGAAGAATTAATTAGATTCCCTTAGTCCACAAAATATCAACTATATATATATATGTATATGAAATAGACTTTGATGACCTATCTTCTTGACAAATTATTTCAAAGTAACTAATTTTTATAAGTGCACTAAAGGCTTTTTGAGAAAAAATCACGTTAGTTCAGGTGCATCCATTTTCAATTGATCAAATCTAAACATCATCAGCTCCTGGAAATAAAAATGATCAATGTAAATACTTCAGCTTCACCACATTAGCTACTGTCTTAAAGAGCTAAAAACTTGAGACTCTTGTTTTGTCCAGCATCTTGCTAACAGTCAACACACAGAGATATGAGTTCCTTCAACAGTTGTGTCATATAATTTAAAAAAAATACAGATATTTTTCATGGCCTATCTGAAGTTGATCTGTTAAAATCAGTTCATTGAAAACCAAAAATGAAACAAGGGTAGTAAAAATCAAAATAATTTACTTTTTAATAGACTAAAACAGCAGTGGTCTGTAAGACTACACTTGAATAGATCCACATTCTGCAGGCCTTGATAAAAAAACATTAGACTGAATGAGCAAGTAACTGGTGTGAGAGCCCATTTTAAAAGGCAACAAAGAGAGAAGAACATGGGAATGTGTATAACACAAGTCTTCAGTCTTGATGAACCACCTTAACATGCATGGATATACTTTTTACACCATGAAGTGAAAATCCTGCAGCAGAATGGAGTAAAAAATAATTTCCACCCTTTCTATCAGTACTTTTCCATAGCTCTCCAGGATACTGAATATACTTTAGAACATTTTGCAACGAGATCAGGAGTGCTATAACTATTTTCTGTGAGAATATCTAACACCATTTCTCTGAGGCCATTAGCTATACAAAGCTATTCAGAGAATTCAGAAAACAGGCCTCCATTAAGGAGCTTTATTACATCTGCCCATTTTACAAATTAAATAAAATGAACTCACATAGATAAAAGGTGAGGTTGGGTTTAAAACTAAATATAATTCCCTTAACTTGCTGTGACCAATAATTATAATCCTTCCAAAATCACTATTAAAACTTTATCAAATTCAAGACATAAAATTCCACTTGTTTATTTAAAGAGAAACACAATAAAACTGAGGTTAGTACCAACTTTCAACATCAAAAAGCACACTAAACAGAACAAAATAAATGAGAATAATTTGCCACTAACTCTGATAAACTTATTCGATTAGCTTCTCAGTGGATGACAAGCATATTAATATTAGACAAATTAGCTTAGATAAACTTCCCTAACACTCACTGATAATGCTTTCTAGATTTTTCTCAAAATCAAGAAAAATCATGTTGATTTGGTTTTCCTATGCTCAGTCTAATTTCTAAAAAAAAAACCTGTCTGAACTGTTGCAGAAAACCAAGGTCTTTATCTTGACCTACTTGTTAGACAAGACCAAGAACAGGAGAAGAGATAAACTGATTATGAATCCTTTTAATTCAATAAATGAGTGAAAATGGACCTGGAAATTTCACGATAGAGATTTCATAAATTTGGTGCAGAAATTTAGGACTGGAATATCATTTACAATTGTTTGCTTCCTCTGAAAAAAGAAGGAGTTTTCTCCCCGCATTATTTTTTCTTCTCTGCTTGCATATCAATAATAATACCCTGTCCCAGGGATAAATTTTCTTTTTGATGTATCATTTTATAAAATCTCAGTGTCAGCAAACAAAAAGACAAGAATATTTTCTAGTGACAAGAATTTACACCCTAATCAGACGAAATTAAAAGAGAATCAAAGGGGGGAAAAAAACAATCAAAAAGGAAGGGAGGCACATTAGCCAATATTCCTCATTATGAGATAGTCCCTGAAAGAGGAACAAAATAGAAGTTTGCACATGTATGATTCAATATCCAGGCCACAAGCCTGAAAAGCTTCTAGAAAATCTTTACAAAAGATATTTAATGAATGGTTTAAAAATATAACTCCTCAAGGGCTGTCAAACCAAAGGGAAATCCTTCAGTGGGCTCTGATCCGTGGACACAGAGCTAAGGGTCTCTCCAAAACACTTGGCCTGTGTATATACTATAGTATTTGTAAAACATCGAAAAAATCCCACAACTGTTATTGGAGATATCCACAAATGGTGGAAATTTATTTAATCTTCCTTAATATATACCATAATGCTTGTTGTCATACACCAAAGCCATTTAGGACAGCAGATTTCAGGCACTCTGTCCTAGGTTACAATGTAAAATTGTGCCTAAGGTATGTATTCTATCCCCATGAGCCGTTGGAGCCAAGGTGGGGCAGTGTTTTCCTTATCTTCTGTTAATGAGCCCAACAATGCCTTGCCACATGAGTCATAGATAACTCCCTCCGGGAGTTATCTCTGTTTAATGGGCCATCAAGGACCCACTGCATGACTCATCATCCCATTGTGAGATGCTCTGCCCAGGGGGAGGAGCCAAACATTTCCACCTGGATAAATCCAGGGTTTGGGACAGCACAGATAGCTTCTATCCACTGGACTCCCAGAGGAGACAAGAGCTACCAGACGCTTCTGCAGGATCACTGCTTTGACAAGACCATCTCATCTGGACTGCCACTACCACCCTAACAGGGTGTCGGGTTGTATTCTGACTCTGTCAGTGGTTTTTTTTTTGTTTTCTTTTTTTTTTTTTTTTTTTTTTTGGTACTATTACTTTCATTTTATGTTACTTTTCTTTTATTTCTCTTCTTTTCCTCCTATTAAATTGTGTTTCTGGCTTGGAGTCTTCCACTGGTTTTGCTTTCAAACCAGCACACACTCTTACGAATTTTGGTCAGATAGGAGAGACATTTAAAAAATTACTTCAAAGATGTCACATAAAAAGAATATGATTTGAATTTAGTATCAGTTCTTTGATTTGGGCTACAGGTATTTTGGGTTTCTTTTTCTTCTTCTTCACTAAATTTTGACTTCTTAGCCACATTAAGAAATTAACTTTGCATTCTATTTATTCAAATCTCCTGGGATTCAAATTGTATGAGAGAAAAAAATCAACTTCACAACTGACTTATGGCATAATAAGATTAAGGTATCATTCAAAGGAAGAGAAACTTAATCTAACATTGTTCAAATGTTCCAAAGGAGATGAAGAATTGATGGAAATCACTTCTATGCCCATTTTGAAAATGGGACCTTTTAAATGACCTTTTAAACCCCTTGAAATAACAGAAGTAGATGCAAATTATTCAGGTCTAAAATAGTAATGTGCACTAGTATGAGGTATTGAGATACTTTATATCCCAGGACTGATGCATATCTTTGTTGAAATTGAAAGAACACCGAGTAAATAGATATTGAAATTTTTACAAATGTTATATGGTAAGTATTCCCAGGTGACATAGCTATACTATGCTCATGTCATTGACATAATGAAAAAAACCACACATGAGATTTAAAAGCAATTCCATTTTCAAAGCATTTTATACTTATAAAATTACATTAAGTTACACTAAAACTTATTCAATGAAACATTCCTGGGTCGTCTAAATGCCTAACTCTTTCTGGATCTCATTGAAATTGAGAGTTTAAGTTAGAATCTATTCTTACAAATGTGGAAAGTGTTACTTGGTGGTTTGTTGTTTTTTTTTTGTGTGTGTGTGTGTGTTTAATTATTAGTATTGCTGACCTGTATTGGACGTTGTTGTTAGGTTGCTGTTGTACTGTTTTTGAGATATGGACTTATTTCTTCTCCACTCACACATGAAGAAATCATGACAATATGGTGTTTTTGTTACTTTTTACATTTACCTCACTTGCTGGCAAGCTGAGTGCAATCGAATTTATGTGAGTCCATTGACACATTAATGCTTAATCTAGCCTTAGCAGTTAGAATAGAAATGGACACAAAAACCTCTTAAAATTCAGTAGAGAAATTAAGGTTGCACAGCTTAATGGGCTGTGATAGAAAATGGGGACACATTAAAACAATGAGCTCTGATGTGGAGACCTGGACTGAACTCACCTGTACCAACTGATCTCAGGTGGAGGTGATCCAGTGGCTCTGCAGAACAAAGTTATTGCCTCTCCTCGATCTGCAGTGGCATTGAAGGATTTCTGGAGCAGAATGATTGCAGGGGGAACTGAAAAATAAAACATTATCTCCAATGAATGAAAAATAAAATATTTTAGGTGTTTCTGGAGAAATTTAAAATGCAGAACCCTTTGCTAACTTGGGAATTTTAGTTACAATGTGAATCACTGCTAGTGATATTTGTTTGCTTTTCTCAAATAAAAGACTTTTAATATTGTCAGGGCATTTATAACTTTTTTTACTAGAATAAATTTTTGAAAATCTTTTTCAGCAGTTCTTCCTTCATTTGTCTTACAGAACATTCTAAGATGACTGAAGTTACACCTAACACGTATAGGAAAATACACACATAAGACATAAAACTATGTACTTATGTTAGACAGTGTTTTTAAAAGAGGGATCAGTATGCATGGGTCTTGATTATGCATATTTAATTTCTTTTACTGAGCTCCAGCATACTGCCTGGGCAGGAATATCACCAGCTTCCAAAGGGCAAATGGGATAGAACCCAATGGATGAAATCTACTTGTAATTACAAGAATTTAATTTTGTTCTGATAGTGACAAATATTTTCTGTTCTTGATGGGATGAAGTTATTATAAAAAATAACATTATTAACATTAATAAGAATAAAAAAATATGTTTTATAACTGTTATAAAATCATACCAGTTCGCAAAGAACCTTTACCCGACAGAAAAAAATAGTAATAATTTTTGAGACAGAACAACTCAAAGGCTGATATTTAACCTATCTGTTTACATATCTGCTTCCATTAATTAACAAGCAAATAGGAAGTGTTCAAGGCCAGATCGGATGGAGATTTGAGCAACTGGTCTAGCAGGTGTCTCTGCCCATGGCAAGGGTTTGAAACTAGATGTTCTTTAAGGTCCCTCCAATCCAAACTATTCTATGATTCTATGAAATATACAAGTAAAAACAATCCAAGCAGATAGGATGGAAATTGGTATGTGGAGAAGAAATACCACAGAAAGTGAGAGGAAAGGGAAAAGATTAGAGCTTCACAAAATAGAGGTCAGCTAGCAAGAACATCTTTGAGATGACAGAGTGACTCAGTTATCCTTTTTATCTTTACTCTTCACTAGCAAAAATATGAAACAGGCAACCCCAATGAACTTGCTTTTGGTATTCCATTGAACTCTGCCAGATTTTTCTCACCCACTCTTGAAAACCAACTTGTGGCTTTCTACCAAGTAGTTCAGAAGCCTTTTCACTTCTCAATCTTAAATATATCAAATGAATATAAAATAATGAACCAGAATTATCAATGATCAGTAATTGTGTGTTGTTATGTACTTTTCACATGTTTTAATGGTGTGTTTTATAGTGTTTCACAGATCACTTCTTTCCTGTCTGAAATTGCAGGGGCCATTACTCAGCATAAAAAACCCTTCTGCTGTGCAACACAAATTTATCCATCTCCAATAAAAAAAACCAAAAAACCCACAATGCTATTTCAAAAGCTTTTAATGTATTTTAGATATTTTGCAGTGCATTCTAATGTCCAGACCTCAAAATATAGTTGGGAATATAAGGAGATAATTCTTTGCTAGAAATAGCAGGTTCTCCACTGTTTACCACTAAGAACTACAGGACTGTGACCTGGTTCAGTGCATTACTTAAGTGCTTCAATCTTCCAAGAAATCCTGCAATGAAAATGAAATGCAGTATTTTCTCTTTTCAAAAGTAAAATTTTATTTTGCTCATCATTTTTTAAGGAAAAAATCTGTTTTTCTTTTTATGCTTGTATCTACATAGGGTGGATCTAAAGTGTAAAACTACAAGAGGAAAAGATAAATGAAGATATGCTGGTAAGTCTCACATTTAATACTTGAAGCAGAGTGGCAAAACTCAGTCCCATATAACTGTGTAAACAGTTCTCTTTCATTAAGTTCAGTGAGATCAGGATGACTATTTAATTTATGGAACTTCTCAGAGAGTAAAAAATAATTCTGAGTACCACATTAGAGAAAAATAATTAAAAATAAAGAAAAAAAAAGAGTAGGGAAAAATAGAGACAAAATAAAAATAAAGGGAATTTTTGTTAACAAGAGGACTTGAATTCTTTCATTTGTTTCTATGTCAACCATTTGTAACCACAGAAAATCCTGACATTCAGACCTCACTGAAAATATGACTAGAAAAGAAAAGCTACAAAAATTTTAGTGTTGCAAGTAGAAAAGAAATATAAACATTAGATTTCTAAGAGATAATCTAGCTGTCAATTTCTTACCCATTATAACCCTCCAAGGATTTCCATACATTTGAAATTACCCTGATATCAAACTTTATTCCAAGATTTAATTATTTTTGAGTGAATTTGCAAACTGTTCATATGCAAACTTGAATTAAAAAAAACCCCAAGTACTATAATTAAGGTGGTGTGCTTTCATGAAGTACCCCTAAGTTCTTTCATTAGCATTTATCCTGCTTTGGAGACCTTACATAGTTCTATCCTGGTTTAGTTGAAACCAGGACAACTTTTTCATTGGACTCGATGCTCCTTGTGGGTCTCTTCCAATTGACCTCATTCTGTGATTCTTACTATAGAAATATAGTTAGTGTAGATCTTGCACGTTCCTGTAGATTCTACAGTGACTATTATAAGATGGGTAAATAAAGAGTAATGCTTTAAATTTGAATAACGTTTACATCCAAATACTTTCATGATAATGTTTTCTTTTTATCACAAGCTTCGATTATCCACCAAAGTATCATTTCTTATTTCTCTTTTGGAAAAGCTGATGCAGTGGAAATATAGCCATGTAGCTTTTGACTGATCTTTTCCTTTCCTTTCCTTTCCCTTTCCTTTTCCTCTTCTCTTCTCTTCTCTTCTCTTCTCTTCTCTTCTCTTCTCTTCTCTTCTCTTCTCTTCTCTTCTCTTCTCTTCTCTTCTCTTCTCTTCTCTTCTCTTCTCTTCTCTTCTCTTCTCTTCTCTTCTCTCCTTTCCTTTCCTTTCCTTTCCTTTCCTTTCCTTTCCTTTCCTTTCCTTTCCTTTCCTTTCCTTTCCTTTCCTTTCCTTTCCTTTCCTTTCCTTTCCTTTCCTTTCCTTTCCTTTCCTTTCCTTTCCTTTCCTTTCCTTTCCTTTCCTTTCCTTTCCTTTCCTTTCCTTTCCTTTCCTTTCCTTTCCTTTCCTTTCCTTTCCTTTCCTTTCCTTTCCTTTCCTTTCCTTTCCTTTCCTTTCCTTTCCTTTCCTTTCCTTTCCTTTCCTTTCCTTTCCTTTCCTTTTTTTTCTTTTTTTTTTCTCTCCTTTCCTTTCCTTTTTTTTCTTTTTTTTTCTCTCCTTTCCTTTTTTTTCTTTTTTTTTCTCTCCTTTCCTTTTTTTTCTTTTTTTCTCTCCTTTCCTTTTCTTTTCTTTTTTTTCTCTCCTTTCCTTTTCTTTTCTTTTTTTCTTTCCTTTCCTTTTCTTTTCTTTTTTTTTCTTTTTTTCCTTTTCTTTTCTTTTTTTTTCTTTTTTTCCTTTTCTTTTCTTTTCTGAATCCAAATCATTTATAGTCTTTCCTTTTCACCAAAAAAAGACAATTTTTCTTTTTTTCTGAATTTTAATATTACCCTAAAAGCTATTCTGGATCAAGTTTTATCCATTCAACTTTATGTAGGCAAACCTATTCATTACTATAAATGAAGCAGGAAATAGCTCTTAATTGATGTCACTCTACATGACCAACCATGTCATAATCTCTTATTTGGCAGCTCCTTCTCCTCCAAAGACAAAGTTTAGAGATGAGTGTTAACATTCTTGTGTCATAATAACATTCTAGAGTCATAATAAATGTACGAAGAACCAAATTTGTTTTCATACTTTAGCAATAAATGATGTGAAGTCGGACCACGGTTTGCAACCCAATATTTTAAGTTAAATACAGACCCTCTCAGCTCAACTGCATATAAATACCAGATAGAAGTGAAAGGTAATCAGAAGGTGGATTAATATCCCTGTACATAAATAGCATCAGAAGAAAATCTCATTTGGCATTTTAAATGCTACCAGATGTACTGTTGGAATTGTAAATGACCAGGAGTCGTGGTAATGCAGGACTAGAATATACCGCCTACAACAATCTAGAGAAATCTGCCTCAGATTCTGTGTCAGTTTCTGCTTGATAACATTGACTAAGAAGTACCTGAACCAGAATCTGTTCTTCCTGCTGAAACTAGCTATGAATTCACCTTACATAATGATTTATGTATACTGGGGTTTGCTGAGAAGGACCAGTCAAGGGCAAAGTATTTAAAGCTCTGAACCTAAGACACACTGTGGAAGAATTTCTCTGAAAGGCTGACATTAAACAGACTGCAGAGATAAAAAATGCCCTTTATGAACAGTGTCCTTTCAAGGCAATATATGAAGAGATAGTTATCTTTCAACAGTTCAATGCCAAGTTTAAGAGAGGTTGAGTTAAATGCTCCATCTTGTCTCAATTCATTGATTTTCCTTGTTACAGGTTTATTATAAACTAATAAAATGTATAATGCAAATTTTCAGGTAATTCCTCTCATGTTTTACTCCTCACAAAAATAAAATTTGAAAAAAAACTGTAACTAAGACTGGTAATAAAATGCATCTGTGAATTTTGGGACAGCTCTTAAGTATATTAACACAGTGAAAGTGAATAATTATGAAAAATCAAGTGTGTTTTTAAGAGTAAATGACAAAACACTGAAAAATACCACTGAACTGAACTACTATAATCTAAAATTCTAGTCTTGAAATAGTTATTGTTCTGAAAATGATGAATAATAATGATCCATGCTTTACACTTCTGTATTTCCTGATTTTATGAAATGTAATGAATTCTATTTACACAGTATGGTAGATTTTTTTTTCAATATTAAGCAATTACATTTATAGGAAACCAATATACTCAACAGACACGACAATTATATTAACCAATTTAATAAGACTCTTTTTAGAAGTTGATATATGTTAAAATAGGCCATAAAAATCAAATAAAGCAATAAGTCAATTCATCAACTTTAGTCCTTACCATTCACAATAACAATTATGTCCCGAAAGTCAATTTCTCCTCTTGCTTCCACTCTTCCTTCACATCTGTATACTCCTTCATCACTTTTATTGATGTTAAGAATTTGGAGATTATTGTTTGCTAATACTGCAAATCGATCTAGAAAGGAAAATAAGAGATCAAGTGGCATAAATCAAGTAAATCAAGACAACATGAGGAACACTAGTTTAAATTAATAAGTACTTTCTCTGTACAATCTGAATGCTCATTGACAAAACATTTGTACAGTCAAAAAGATTTTAAATCCTGAGAATTTTGGGATTTCTTCATTCCAAAACTCATTGAATTTCTCAGAAATCAATCTGGACTTTCTGTTCATAATTTCCTACTTATTCAGAGGAGTAATCAACTGTAAAGTTAAATTACAATTCATTGCAAAATGAGTGGAATACTCATAAGCACTTAGAACGACAAAAAAGGTTAAATGGAAAAAAACTCCTCAAAAATTGAATTGAGCAATTTACAATAAAATGAGCAACAAAATGCTGTTTCTCCCTCTATCTAGACTATCTGTCTTTGTGCCCATTCTACTCCCCCAATTTTTAATGATTTTCAGCTTGCTTGCCCTCCTTTCCTCCTCCTGTTCCTTTCTTCATTCACTCTTGGTCAATGATATATTTCACTACCCTCTAACACTTCACAGAAATGGGTACAAAGACATAACCCAAAAAAAGAAAGCACTCTATCTTCTGCAAAGGCCAGCATAAACTGAAATTCAATAGACATTTTGAGAAGCTGAAGGACACCATAAAATCAAGCTCTGAAAACCATGCCCACACTTCCCTGCACATGCAGCAGCAAAATTTTAATCTGCAGGAGTAAACTGGATCTGAATTTAATTTTTCCTCTCCCTTCTTTCTGAACTTGCGTACTGGGTTTATGTGTTGATGTGTTTGCCTCAAGAAGTAGCATGTTGGATCACATATGCCTTTGTAATCCGTGGAAGACCCCATGCTGCAGCAAATTCACCCTGAATAGCTGCAACCCAGAGAAAGGATCCACGCTGGAACTGTCACAGACTGACCACAGGCCCCATTCCCCAATCTCCCTGCATTCCTTGGGATTGGCAAGGTAGAGGAGTCAGCAATGAAAGAGTAAAGTTGAGTGAGCAATGAAAGAGTAAAGGGAAAAAGGAGAGGGGAGATACTGCTTTAATTCTGTCTTTGTGTTTCACCATTCAACATTATTTAACTGGCAATAAATTCAATTAATTTTCTCCTCCATCAAATCCATTTTGCTAATGCTGGTGAGCATTGTCCCTGTCTTAATCTCAACACACTTTTAATCTCATTTTCTCCCATGATTTGTATTTAGTTTTTTGGCAAGATTTTTGATCTGGGGCAATACAGAAGTGTCTTCTTTGAAAAGCTTCTAGAAGCTTCACCCATGCCTTCTGGCAATGGCTCTAAAAAGGACCTGCCACTGGCCAAGGCCATCAGCAAAAGTGGCAGCACCTCTGGGATAACAGGTTTAAGAAAGGGAAAAGTTACTGTGCAACAGCAATTGCAGCCAGGGGAGGAGTGAGAAGATGTGAGCAGAACCACCCTGTAGACACCAAGGTCAGTGAAGAAGGAAGAAGAGGAGGTGTCAGAGCAGAGATTCCCTGGCAGGCCATGGTGCAGACCATAGAGAGGCAGCTATGCCCCTGCAGCCCATCAGGTCCACAACGAGCAGAGATCCACCTGTAGCCCTTGGATGACCTGGTCTGACCAAGTGGATGCCAGAAGGAGGCTGTGATCCTGTGGGGAACCTGTGCTGGAGCAGGCTCCTTTCAGGACCTGTGAACTCATGGTGGAACCCATGCCAAAGCAGATGCCCATGGAGTGGCTGGGGTGGCTCTTGAAGAACTGCAGGCTGTTGGAAGGATTGCTGAAGTTCATGGAGATGTCCCCACATTGGAGCAGGAGAAGAGTGTGAGGAGTCCTTCCCTGAGAAGGAAGGAGCAGCAGAGATAATGTTTGGAGTCATGTTAAGCCTGAGAAGAAAGAAGGTGTGAGAGAAAGGTGCAATTAAAGACATTTATTTCTCACTATGCTATGTTGGATTATTATGTTGTTAATTATGTTTTCCTTGAGTCAAATCTGTTTTGCCCATGATGGCAATTGGCAAGTGATTTCTCCCTGTCCTTTTCTCAATCCATGAGCCTTTTATTATATCTTCCCTCCCTGTCCAGTTGCAGAGGAGGTGATTGAACAGCTTTGGTGACACCTGGTATCCAGCCAAGGTCAACCTCTTGAGGAGGGTGAGAGAGAGGCTGGGTGGGTGCCTGGAAGCTCACCAAGGTAAACCCACCAAAACTAGTCAATATTAACGCATTCTTCTGAGGAGAATGACTTCCTGCAATTCACTGAATGTGTGTGTTTTGAAGAATCTGAACCCTAGTTATTCAGCTGTTGTTCTTGTTCTATTTTGCACCTTTCAATATTGGAGGATGATGAGATTTAGCAGCTTTCAGTTTTGACTAGCAAACAAGTGACTTCTGTACCAGTAGCAAGAATTCTACCATAAAATGAAGAGAGAAATGAAAAAAAAAAAAAAAAGAAGAAAGAAAGAAAATCATGCTACACCTGATAGAAGTTTACAGGACATTAACATCATCAACACATTTATGCTAATTGTCTGGTTTGTTAAAGTCATGCTTGAATATTAATGCCATTTCATACACTAGCACATACAAAATATCATATCTTTTCCTGTTCTGCTCCTACACAATTATCTACACAAAACCAGGCCTCCAAATGTTTTGAAAAGGTAAGATCCAGCCCCTCTTTAAGCCTTTAAGAATTGATAAATTTTTTTTTTATCATAGACATGCAATGTGTGAGATGAACAAGAGGGCTGGAGGTGATCTCCATTTCTATAAAATACTGAAAAGATGAGGGCTCACTTAATATAAGGAAACGGAAACTAAATGTTGGCTGGATAACTTTTCAATTTTCATTGAAGAAAAATGGATACAGCAGCGGATATTCCCATGAGTATACAAGGAGTTTACTGTGCCATGGATATCTTGATAAAAATTGTGCCCTTTACTAAATAGATTCGAGTTGGTGAATCTGGAAGTAACCAGGCATTACACTACTCCAGCATTGTCTGGACTCAACCCCCTCAACTTCAAACACCTGATTTAGAAGAACAGTCAGTCACATGATCTTCCCCTTCAGTTATATTACATGTTAAGTGGTGTGGCTGACAAGAAGGGCTTAAGTCTTTCAGTGCCACTCAATCCAATCTAGAAGAACTTTTGGCTCATGGTTTGCAAATTTTGCTGTGTACTAGGCTTTCAGCCAGAATGTCCAACAAAATACTGTACATTCTAATAGTAAGACATGACTAAGGAGCTGTTGATTAGAAAATTGAAACTTCTGGAAAATGTTGATGACCAAGACTTTTATTAAACCTGTTTCTTGTACAACTGGCCATTCTTTACAAGAGGGATTGTAATATCTTCTGAACACAAAATAAACACAGCATGTTAACCATCTTAAAGCAAGCAATCACATTTTCGCGTTGCTTAATAGAAATGTATTTTAATGGTCTACATGGGTTCTGCAGGCAATGGCACCACATCTCCAGCACTGGAATTAGAACTGCACAAGCTATTGATTTGAAGTGGAAATGAAATATCAGAGACTATGCTACACCGAGGAAGCAGCAGGACTGGATTGCAACAGGCTGCTCAATATGGTCTAGAGTCTGGCTCATGAGAAGTCTGCCTTAAATCAACTTTCAGATTAAGAGATAATTTAATCATCCACTGTAGATTTTGAAACTAGAACTATAATATAAAACAGAGTAATTTTTACTTCACAACGCATGAAAAAAAATCTTAACTGTAAGACAATGGGCATGTTGTTTTTCACTTGTATTATAAACCCATATAAACAAAACCCACAAAGTTTTATGTGATTTAAAACTGCTTCCTCCCAAGCCTGACTGGAATTTTATTTGGATGGTGTTCTAGATCAGAACATAAGGGAAGTATTCTACTATTTAACTTAAGACTTGTTTCTGTCATTGTATCTTTTAGTGCTGTGAAAGAAAATGGTTATAAAAAAGAAGTTTATGCATAAAAATTTTAAAAACTCAATTTTCAAAGTGCATGATTTTGAAGGAGAAAGGAAATGTATCATCTGCTTTGCTAATCCTACAGATTGATTGAAAACCAAAGAGGCAATAAAAAACTTGAGAGAGATCTTTGAGGCAGCCCTTTTTTAAGCTCTACCATCTTTGAATGACTTTTTCCTAGATTGCCAATTCTTGTTTTATTTTCAGCGTTCTTGTTTTTGAAAATTTTCTGTCTCACTTACATTCACTGTTTAGTTATATATATTTATATGTAAATACATTTCAACTATTTTTTTAAGTGTAGATGTTTTCTGTTTCCTTTTAGTCTCCATGTCTAGATGATAGAAGAACTAGTATACACAAAATAAGAAAGAAGTTTAATCAAAACTTCCTTTCCCAATGGAGAAGAACCTGAGTCCAGTCCTAATTCTGAGTCCAGAAATAACAACCAGGTTTTTGTTCCACATTTCCTTTCATAAAGCCCACAACAAACTTTTCATTTTCATTTTGAAATAAAAACAACAATTAATTTTGAAAGAATAAGAATTTTAAATGTGTACTGCTACCCTGAATTTCATTACATGCAGAGAGAAAAACCAATGGTTAGAAAAGCTGGTTAATTAAAAATGTTCATTCCATTTCCAGAAAATGTGAAAAAGTCCTGTTTTGGCAAAGATGACTATGAAGACAGCACTGAAAACAAAAACCGATTCAAAGTTTTTGCAAGGGTAAGTAAAAAAAAAAAATTCTATTTGCCTAATTGATTGCTTCTCTAGAGACTTAGAACTTGCATGTGGGGAAGGTGAGGTTTATAAATCCAGGCTTTTTAAGTCCAGCCTCAGCAGATAACTTTTATCCCAGTTACTTATAACTCAGAGGGTAGCTTACCCTTATACAAGCAAACTCTCACAATAATGCAAAATGCCTCTCCACCTGGAATTCTCTGAGCAACTGGGCAAGTATCCCAAAGTCAGTGCTGTGTAGGGTCAGTATCACAGC
Source organism: Phylloscopus whistleri (assembly GCA_017589585.1). Lineage (NCBI taxonomy): Eukaryota > Metazoa > Chordata > Aves > Passeriformes > Phylloscopidae > Phylloscopus > Phylloscopus whistleri. The sequence continues at coordinate 609,943 of JADMLD010001219.1, forward strand.
TTGGTGTGCAGTGAAGTTTGCCTCTGTGTGTTTTAAAGGTGTTCAACTCCTACAGACAAGGCACACCAGGAAGAGGTCCTGTGAGGGAGCTCCCAGCAATCTTTTAGGCATTTGAACACTCACTTTACACCTAGACAAAATTCATGATTGGAAAAAAAGACACACGGGGGAAACCATTGTATATGGACTCTCTGCAGACCACAGAACCTGGTGAAATTACATTTAAGCTGATTGGCTAATCAAAATCCCCCACTAAAATATGATTAGTCCTTTTTTAAAATAATGTTTTAATATTAATTGGAATGTATAACTTAAAGAGTTACCAAAATACTAACTGTCAGCAATAGCTGTGACTTCCTCATTCCGATACAACCAGCTGACAACAGGAGCAGGGGAACTTGTAACACGGCAAACAACTTCTGCATCTTCTCCCTGCCTGAACTCTTGTGGAGACACTATGTCCCGAAAAGTGAGCTTTTCTGAAAAGGAAAGGAAAAAAAAAGAAAAAGAAAACAGAATACGTTAAGAGTCTTACACTTAACCTAGCATTAAAATGATATGCAACAGCAAATAAGAGAAATAAAATACCATTACTAAATCTTCTCATTGTGATAATACAGAATTATTTCCATAATATAATTTTCCCACATAAGACTCAAATAGTCCTGGACTTATATTTTTCTTGAAAAAATTATTTTAAATCCTTTTCTATTATGCAAAGTTTTGTTTATTTATATACATTCTGCAGGTTTTATAAACATATTTTCATTGTTTTCAGTGTTCCAAAATACTTTTTTTAAACTTTAGGTCTTAGAAGTTTATATATTAATGTTGATTATTTACTCTCTTGTGGGATTTATTTGTCATTATTCTGTTAGTGAATTAAAACCTCAGGGGTTTTATTCTATCAAGACTTTTATAAAAAACATTAAAATTTGGAAAATTCTCACTAGAAAAGTAGAATTTTTATCTCACTGAGAGAAACAGCAGCTGAGTAAAATACAACCTTTAAAAGTCAGTGAGAAACTATTAGGTCTATATGACTATTAGGTCATAAGAAATTGTAGCATTATTTTTAGGGACTAACAAGATTGTTTTAGGTTTGCTAAGGCTTTTAATTTTTCCAACCAAATGATATTTGATTTTCCACGTATCAAAGGAATTCAGTATTTTCAGAAGTCCAAGATGGTATTAATTCATGATCTCATATAAGATTTAATGCAGTTGACCAAAAAAGAAAAAAAGAAAAAAAAAAAAATCAAAAAACCCATATATATCTGGAATAATTTCTTGCCCAGAGAATAAACAAGATCTCAGATCAAAGTTGGCCAATTGCATTTCAGAGTAAACTTTGGGGAGCTGAAGCCAGAGATGCATCTTCACCTCTGGTTTTATTTTTTTTTTTGTACTGATATGAGTGCAGGCTCAAATATTCCACACATTTCCCGCAGCAGAGGGAGCACAATTTTGTTGTTACATCTCTCATACACTTTTACATGAAGTCCGAAAAACACCCTCTCACAGACATCTGAGAGTCCTGAGAACCAGGACCTAAAACTACCAACAAATTATCCTGTTTTTTTCTTACATCACAAATATGAATAAGGAAATTTTACATGTCTGTTCCCACAAACCTTGACATTTCTTGTGTAGGCTTTTGGGTTTCTCTGACCTCAGGATTATTAAAATTAACACATGCAAATGCTTCTAAAGACTTCTACCTTTCTCAGCACTCTGCTAATGGAGTAACTGGGAGGTTTTTGCATACAAATGAATTCCTGAAAAATTAAATCCTTTGATTTGTGAGGTTTCAAGCCATCATGTAATCACTTTTAACTGCTACCACCCTTTTATCAGAAAGTTTTTTTAAAATTTGGATGTCTTTTGTTATCTGAGTTCTCTGTACCTCTCAGAAGCAGTGCTTCACCATTCTACTCCGTATTTTCTATCTCATTGTAATTCCTTCACATTTAAAAAACCTGTTCTCCAATGAAATTAGATCCTAACTCAGCTGAAGGGCTGCTGGCATATGTCCCATCCTTTCACCAGCAAAGACCTTGCTTTACATATTCCCTGTGCTTGTTTAATGCACAGCTTTTAGGCATTTTTGATTGATCTAAAGAATGTGCTACAATGTAGTTATTCAATTCTGAGAAAAAAAAACCGACTCAAATCTATCAGAGCCTCTCATACTATGATAGAATGTATTTATTTTTCAAATATACTCCACAAGTAGTTGCTTGCAAGTGAAATCCATTTTGGTTACTTATCACACTAAGCTTCAATGCTTTATCTCAAAATTCTGAGAAGGCCAAGAAGAGCAAAAGACAGAGATTAAAATACCAATTCAGTAAAAACTCCACTTTTTAAATGTCATATATTGCACTTCCTGCACTTTTGTTTATGCACATATTTGTAATATTGTGCAATTTGCACACACACTTGTAATTGTAAACTGCACACACACTTGTAATATGAATTATACTTTTAAAAAATATATTTTTTTCCACCTATTTTCTCATTTCTTTGAGGGGCATACAGTGCACCCTCATAAGATGGCATTCTAAAATACAGGAGAAAAGCAATCTACAATACTTAGAAGTGGCCCTCCATTTAATTCAAATCTTTGTTGTAATGTCTACTTGACTAAACTGCAGGAGATGCAATTATTTGGAAGATCAAGTTCAAAGCCTGGGATGATATTTTGAGAGGCTCTATGCTAGTGGCTTTTTAAAACACAGTCTTTTATTTGTTAATTGATAGTGTTTTACTTACGATAAATCTCCAAAACTACAGTAGCTTCTTGAGTTTGTCCTTTAGCGTCTGTTGCTTGGCACCGATATATCCCAGCATCTTCTATGTTTGCGTTGTAAATGGTGAGGCGTGACCGAACACCTTCCTTCTGAACAACCACCCTCTGACCTGACACAATCTTCTCTCCTTGTGGGTTGTACCAATCTATGTTCTCAGGCTCACCAATGGCTACAAATGAAACCAAAACCCATCCAGATTTAGACACTTAGAAAGACGTCATGCAACGCATATGCCTACCCAAAGCACAGTCTATGCAGTGTCAGGAATTTAAGCAAAATTCAGGAAGAATTTTTTTCATGGAAAGGGTTGTCAAGCACTGGCTACCCAGGGAGATGGTGGAATCAACCTGGAGGTGTTCAAGGGACGACTGGACGTGACACTCAGTGCCATGCTCTAGTTGACAAGCTGGTGATCAGTCAAAACTTGGACTTGACTGTCTTGGAGGTCTTTTCCACCTAAGCAATTCTGTGATTCTATAATGTCAGCTAATTGCTAAATTATGCGAGTTGTAAGAGAGACAAGCAGGACAAAACTGCAGGCAGATGTACAATCCTTGAGACAAGGTAAATAGCAGCTCAAGGATCTCAAGAGGGGAAAAAAAACCCCACAGAAAAATATAAAGTCTTATAGGAAAGAAACAGGCTGTCCAGCAGTGACTGGGTCAACAGGTCAAGTCATTAGGCAATTGCACTGTCAGTGTAGTCAGGCCACGTGTCAATGTCAGTGGAAGATCTCAACTCAGCAACATCAAGGATCCATATCAATCAGCTGCAAATGCAAATTCTTCTCCTCCTGACTGATTACTGCCTCACCAGAGAAAAATTTCCTTGGCTGTCTCATGAGGTTAGAGAGGACTTGATTCCTTAGTTAAAATAAGTGACAATATTTTAACTACAAAAGCATCCTAACAGATATAAACTACCTGTACTAATATAGAGAATTCAAACTGATTCAGTGTGTGAAAAGAAGAGATTCTAGACTCTAGAGACCTAGACTGGAAATGTGAAGCCAGTGAAGTTCTAGTATTTACCACAGTTCTCATAAGTTATTGTGAATATAGAAAAATATGTTAATTTAATATTGTGAAACAACTACTTCAGTTACAAATACATAAAAATTTCAAAATTTAACAAAAATTATATACCTACAAACAAAATTCGTATTTTATTGTACATACCTGTGCATGTGAAGAACTTGGATTCACCCACACTGAGCTCAACTTTGCTAAGTGAAATTGTTACTTGAAGTAAAGCTGAAAAATATAAAGTAGATTGTAAATTCATTAGGGAATTTATCAGTTTAAATCTTATATTGTCAGGTTTTCTATTGTTTTCATTCTATATATGGAACCTGTTCTACAAGTATGAAATTTTAGCTAAACATTGTTATGTTTTGAACTAAAGTACATATAGAGATAGAGAAAACAATCGAAATAAGGATGTTACACGACGATGACTTATGTCCCAAACCTGAGGATAAAATTAAAGAAGAAAGGGGGGAAAAAAAAAAAAAGAAAAAGTGATAGAAATATACATGAACATAATACTAGAAATTCAATGAGAAAAAGAAGGTGATTTGTAACACACAGACTGACCAAGAGTAAATCATGCCGGATCAACTCCACCATCTTCTAGGAAAAAATTGCTAGTTTAGTTTTGTGCACAAGAGGAGAACAGTGGGTGGCAATTATCTTGACTTTATCAAGGTTTTTGGCATTCTCTCCCACCATATTCTTATATTCAAGTGTATTGGATATAAAAAGCAGGGTTTTGTTAGTGGTGCTTCTTGCAGGGGAGGGAGTTCAGAGGTTGTGCTGCGACAGACACAGGAAGTTTTAGCTGGGTCATGATGGACCCATGGCAGGACACAACTGAGAGGGCTGAAGGAGTTTGTAGCACCTCTCAGAATGCCAAAGAGAAAGACAAGAAGGCCAAAGTGACAAGAGGTGCTCCATGGCACAATTGGTAACACTCCAGGACTCCGGTCAATGCATGAGCCCATGAGAGAGCAAATGCATCCTGAAATGACTGTGGATAACTCTCAACAGAACAGAGGAAATGAGTTAGCAAGAAGGAGCAGTGGAAGAAAACAGTGAAAAAAGAAGGAATGACAGAAAAAAACCACTGTGTCTTCACCCCAGCCTCCTACATTATCCATCACCTCAGAGAATGGACTGTTACCTGCATGGGTGGTGATAATAAAGGGACTGAAGGCCAGGAATGGGAAGGAGTGGTATCTGGAGTCTGGGAAAGAGGCAAGAAGGTGTTTTCCCTAAGTCTCTAAAGCTCTAGCTTTTTTATGTGACAAATTTTACCCATGAATATAAATTTAAAACTTGCTAAAACTCACAACTATTCAATTCTGTTGAAAGTAAAAATTCAAGAAAAGCTGAGCACAGAAAAACTATCAGCAAAATACTATCCATAGATATTAACATGACAACTATTACAATTAAGAGAAAAGTGCAATGAAATAGATTTGCTATTAACTTCATGTAATTAGCCTAAATAAGCATGAATTAGACAAGATGTGAATTTTTTGTTCCAATAGTCATATCAAAAGCTACACCAAAAGAGGCAAAGAAAACTGAGGATTGCTTCAGTATCAGTCTGCCAACATAAATTTAACAGAACTGGATATTTTCCACAAAAAAAATCCAAATAAACCAACAAACAAACTTAGACATCAAATATCTGTACTGCACATAACATTTTTCATGAGATTTCCTAAATTGTGAATGCTTTTCCTAAGAAGATCATCACAATTTAATTTTTCTTTCTTTTTTTTCTTTCTTTTTTTTTTTCCTTTTTTTTTTTTTTGTGGGTATTAATGTTTTATACCCTGTCCCCGCAAGAAAATAGCTAAGAATAAATAAATAAATAAATAAATAAATAAATAAATTTTTTAAAAAGCCACAAGGAACATATCTTGCCTCAGGGAAAGGTAAGTATCTGTGTACACTCTGCTAAAATCAAAAATTCTCAGTCCATAAAGACAATGAGGAAAACAGCAGAAGTCCAGAAAGGAGCTGAAGGGGACTGTAAAAATGTTGACTCTAGTACTAGAGCCTAGGAGGGAGTAGTGGCATTCCTAGTGCAACAGTGAAGGCTCCTTTAGGACACACAGAGCTCTGACAGAACAAGAGTCTGCTTGTTCTCATCTCTGGTCTTTACACCCATGATACCAGAAGCAAAAGCCAAACATAAATGTGTAAGAAAGGAAATGAGTTTAACACAAAGTTTTACTTTATGTTGTAATAAGAATCAAGGAGTAATTAATCATCCAGGAGGCTACTCCAAGCCTCATTTCTTTATTTACCTATCAGATAAAGCTTTACTATAACCTTAAAACCTATGAGTGCTGGTGGAAACCAAGGTGCTAATAAATACAGCCATGAAAGATCTTCAAGCCACTTGAAGAGCTTGGATATTTATCTCACATCACAGATTCGCTTTTTAGGTCCTATGCTACCATTTTTTGGGTACCATGTTCTTTTAAAGGGCCGTCTTGTACATTTGCTTCAGAAATATATATGTCAGCATTTCAGCAGTGCTGCTTCAAGGATAATTGCGTTGCTTAATTCCAATAACTGATGTTGAACTATATAAATGCAACAGATTAGGTAATACATGTCAGGTTAGAATGTAAGACGTGGCATGATGAGAAGCGAAAAAGTAAGAGAATATTTTTCCTTCATAAATTAAATTAATATTTGAGATTGTAACACAGCTTTGGCAAAGGGCTCAAATCCAAATAAATTTCTTAGCATGAGTATAACTTTATAAACTCTGTGGAGACATGCTAGCTACATCTCTGAAACCAAAAGGAAATCTTTTTTTCTACATATGGTACTTTAATATTCACAAAATAGAAAAATATAAGACCATCTGTCCCACTTTCTCAGACTCATAATTTTCCTAGCTCTGCTTGATGTAAATAAAAAAATATTGCTTCATGCAACCTAGAAGGAAAAATATTGTCCAAGTTATTAATCTAGAAATCTCTGCTTTTTAGTAGTCAGGTAAATATTCAAATATGAAGCTAGGAGAATACTCACTTGTTAATTATTGAAAGCAAAATATAGCAAAGAGGCAACACATTCACAGAATTTCACCACACTTCCAAATCTGTCTCAAGAGCTACAGACAGTACAAGGATACTATATACTATGTAGTATCCTTATACTGTCTGATGAAGATGGCAGAAATGTACTCACAACTCAAATTACACTAACTAATGGCTTAATTAAAAAGTGGAGTTCTTTGCATCAGGCTGCTGTGAATCTCTTTGAATACACAAGTGAATGCTTATTTTGTCAGATCAGTGGAGGTATTGCAAAAATTTAGTAGAGGTACTACCAATGTTAAACTAACCCCAGAAATAAATAGGACCTTCTTGATAGATCTGGAAAAGTACTTTCTCTTCTCATGTTTCCAAGAATATAATTTAACTACCATTCAGAAAAAAAAAATGGAAAAAGGGAAGATGTAAAAGATCGAGTAGAAGTCTGGGGAGTGTAATGCTACTGTAGTACAGCTGTTCTGGGAAAAAGTGAATTCATTCAGGGCTTCCCTCACTCTTTGGTACATGTCCAAATTCATAGCAAAATAAAAGGGCACTAGGACTAGGTGATATAACCAAGAACTAGGTGATATAACCAATCCCTTCCCTTTTTATCAGAGTCATTATAAAGGAATTATTATCAGTTGTAATACACTAAGAGGATTCTGCTGAATTATTCCTTAATGGATTTAAAAATCACTAAGGAAGATATGAAAGAACAGTAATGAGGGGGTCTATTTGTACTATTAAATATGGAGACAGATGACTGCATTCATAAGGACTAATATTTAGTAGACTAACTGATTTCAGTCCCATTAGCAGCAGTAGCCCTTGGGTTTCAGAACTAACATCACAAATCTGTGATAGGTGATGCAACAGAAGTGAAGTGCCATCAGTGAGAGGTTACAAAAATTGTAGCAGTAAGTCACTCACATGTGTACTTCTACTGTCCCTTAGCAATATATTAAAACACGTTCAAAGTGTATACCATATAAATGTACATTTAAATATATATTTAAAAGATATACAAGGTACTGAAAAGGTAAAAGGAGTGATATTTTAATAACATCTGAAAAAAATATTGAGTAAAGCTTCAACTAATAAGCCCACCCAACATCTTCTTAATAATTCAATTTCTTAAAAGAAAAAAAAAATCCCACCCAAGCACTGATAAAACTTTTAAAAAACTTCCTTTTGTCTGTATTGGAAAGACACCAATAACAAAACATATCATATTCTGTTCTAGTTTCCACAATATAAATTGCCTACAACATAGTTAAACAGCTTTATGTTCATCAATATATCTGAATAACTTTTTGAATTTACTTTTGAACCATTAGACATCACTCAGCAGTGGAGGGGTCTTTCTGAATCTTTTGGACTGCAAATTCTCTGAAGGGGAGAGGTTAATAGGAAGGCAGTAGAAAGAAAAGGATGCAGCTCTGAAGACAAAGCAAGGCATAACTTGGGATCAACATGGAGCTAAGGGAAGCGGTGACAGCTACAGACACTCATTTGGATATCTTTGGCACTGGCTTCTCAGAAAAAAAAAACAAGTAGACTGCAAGATTTAGCTGAGAGGACTGTTTTCTTTGGGAAGGTCCTAACTCTGTTTAGCGTTAGGTCTCTGAGCACCAACTGCACCCTTGGCTATTGGTGCTCTTTGACTTCATTTAGTAAGCATCCTTACTTGGGTGACGTGGTTTTGTTTTCAGTAAATGACTTAACTTCTATTTAATATATGCTTAGATAACTAAGCTTCATTATCCTTGAGCATGAAGAATTAATATGTTTTTAAGAGGTATAAAATTCAATCCTAGAGCAACCATACACCTAGTTAACCTTTCTACCCTTTATTATGCAGAATTCAAAGAATATTATGTATAAGTGCACTGATACCCAGATAAGAGTGAATGAGCTTTGAATGAAAATTACACAACCCTTGAAGAAATTGATTGTCTTTTAAAATTCTAATAATTTATATTTTAAATATACTTTGAAACACCATTGAAAAAAACATTCATGGGTTTAGTTTGTTTTGTTTGTTTTTCTGGTTTTGTGGTTTTGTTGTTGTTGTTGTTGTTGTTTTTTAATACTGTATTTTAGAACCATTTAGACCTCTAAGCTGAAATGAGGAAACATAAATTAGTAAATACACAATTACTTTTTTAAGCATCAGACAGTTCAAGAGAATTTTATTTCAGGGCAAATGCTTGAGTTCTTTTTAAAAATATGAATAAGTTAAACTTTCTCAACCACTAATTCAGCAAAATAAGAAATACATATCCAAAAAATCACTAAACAAGCCATGAATTTACATTTCCATTAGCAAAAGTCTGCTCTAATCTATTTCCCTGACTAATCAGAAAATTTGGAACAGTATACCTCTGCCCTGAAGAACCCCATTAAAAAACAATGTAAAATAATACTGAATTAAAGTCTATTTAAAGTTGTTTTACTTGACAGGTGGAATGACCCAATGAAAACCATGTTTGGAGATATCTTAAGTCACCTAAGGTACTATTTTTTTTTTTACATAAACAAAGAAGACTACAACATTTTAGACCTTTGAAGAGTGAACAGCCTGTTGTCCAATATTACACAAGAAATGACCATTATAGATAACAACATAGCTATTAAAATTATTCATTAAACAGCAAATCCACAATAAAATCTTGGGGGAAAAAAAAAAAAAAAGATCACTCTTATATCCAAGTAAACTATGGGGAAAATATCCTGTAACCCTATCCTGAAAAAGAGATGATGCTATTGTTGAGCTTGTAAAGTCTGTGAGACTTGTAGTGTTTAAAACCACCTAATGCATTTGAAATCCTTTGGAAACAAAGACAGTGCTAAAGAATAATCTTTTTACTATGTGTGTAAGAACCTACAATGACAAATTAATCCAAACAGACTATCCAAATGCAATTCATTTAATGTTTTCTCATTTAAATGTACTTTTTGGGTTTTTTTTTTCCTCCATTTTTAGCAGTTTAATAAATTATACAAAATTTCCTATTCATCCTTTCCTAATATTCTAATATCCTGTAAACAATGTAACACTAGTATTTTTTTCTTATGAATAAAAGTGTATTAACTGGCCTAATGATATCCTTCTTCCATTCAATGGCTTTGAATGCTTGTCTGCAAGTTTTGTAAAAGCATCTGAAAGACAAACTGAATCTGCAAAGGCAATAAACAAAAATTTAAACCCTAAAGAGTTTGGTTATTTTCAATTTCCTAGTGGGCTGACTACTCATAAATCATAAAGCATCACTTCTCCATAGTATGACAGTAGTGAGAGAGGTTACATTTATAATTGCTTGGCAGAAAGTTTCACAATTAAGTAGTTCAGTATAAATGAACTTTTCATTTTATCACATTAGCCTTAATTTGGATTTGTCAGTAGAGAATATAGTTCTGATTTAATGTTCTAAGGTTTTATTTGAATTATTATGGATTCCTTCTTCAATTTCTGTCTTGTGGATTGCAGAGTGCTTTATTTTTAGTCAGGCAAAACAGTCTTTGTGTCATCATGAATTCATTTCCTACATCTGTTGAAGTGTCATTTTCCCTGATGAGAGGAGCTGGAAGTCGCACAAAGTTCAAACTGCCTTCTGGGCCAGAACAGATGTTATAGGGGTGAAATGCACAATGAAAGAGCACCAACACAATCCAGTTTTGTGCAACAAACACTGAACCATAATCAGAAAATCCTCTGTTAAACATTCTTTTCTATGACACTTGCAGCTGAAACAGTAAAATAGATAAGCCATTAATATCTGAGCAGAGACAGTAAACAAGTATAGACCAGTCTGCTTGCTACAATTATGTTCACAAGACTAATCTCAAACAGAAGTTACTTACTACTGTTCCTCCCAAAGTCAAGGAAACTACAGTTTAGAAATAAACATACAAATACTGTAAGTGCTACTGAGATTTTCAGGTAGGTTTATAATGGGAGCTCGGTTCTTCAGAACTAAAAGGATGGGATAATGGGTAAATTTTTATATAGATATTTACAAGCCCAAACATGTTTAGATATTTTTAAAGAATACCTAAAGAATATTGATGAATATTTAGTCATGGTAAAGAAGCTTATAAAAAATCAAGATTAATAGACAGACAAAAAATCAGCTTGATTTATTAACTTAGAATTTGGGTAAGTGAAAGGCACGATGAACACTGGAGGAGTTTAGCAATAAAGTGTCAGGCATGAGAAGATGCATATCTTCTATTTAAGTTATTCTAGCTAAATTAAGTAGAGCATCTTATTAAGCATGGGAAGAACAATGAAGTTTGAAATTCATTTACTAACAGAATATTAAAATATTTTAACTGTAGAGGAACATACTGGGGAACCTTTATCATGTATTGGTCTCATACACATACAGATACATATGTGGAGAAAAAATGGTATAGAATAGGATGATCAAAGTACTATAGAATACTACTTATCAAAGATGAAAAACACTTTAATAAAATCTGCTCAATCTATTTTTTATTATTATTTTTCAGATAAACAGAACGAAAATTATTTGATGGGCCTATGAATATTAAAGAACACACTTCCCAAACTGAAAATGACTAAGTTACGGAATTCCTAATTTCATAATATCTCCTACACACAAGGCATGTGCATTGCGTGTAGGGTTTACTTTTTTCTTAATATTAAACTTCTTTTCCCAAGGAAAAGGTGATAGAACAAGAGGCAATGGCCTCAAGTTGCACCATGGGAGGTTTTGATTAGATATTAACAAAAATTTCTTCACTGAAAGGGTTGTTGAGCATTGGAAAACAGTGCCCATGGAAATGGTGGAGTCACTATCCCTGGAAGTATTTAAAAGATGTGGAGATGCAGAGATTAGGGACATGACTTTGTGCTGGGCTTGGCAGTGCTGAGTTAAAATGGCTGGACTTGATGATTTACAGGTCTTTTCCAACCTGAGTGCTTCTATGGTGTTTTGATTTGGGTGGTTTTTTGGTTTGTTTTTGATTTGTTTTGTTTTTAAATTTAGATCAAAATAGATTTAATATAATTTCCGAAAGGCAAGTGGCAATCTGCACTAACTACAGGAATCTCCTTTTAAACATAGTAAAACACTTTTTTATTTGGTGGTCAAACACTGGAACCGGTTGCCAAGAGAGGCTGTTGACTCTCCTTCCTTGGAGATACTAAAAACCTGACTGGGTACACAGCCCTGAGTGCTCTGTTGCTGACCTTGCTCCAAACAGGGGTTTGGACCAGGAGTTTTTCCTGCCTTCCTTCCTCTGCTGGTCTCTGTGTGTCTTTCAAACACGAAAATCTGACTTGTTTCTCCTTGCTCCACTGAGCAGCCTTTCATTATAGAGCAGTAAATCAGGCACAGTGCAGAGAAAAGAAAAATTACCTAAGGGTCACATTTGTCAAAACCTGCAAACTTGAAGGTAAAGCCACAAACCTTAGAAATATTTCTGAAAAGAAGCACTCATGCCAAAAGAGTGTCTCATATTTCCTCATAATATTCCATTTTGGTTTTTCTGAGGAAGAAACTTTTTAAAACAGCATTTCTCCATTGTTGCTGGGTAATGAGCACAAGTTTGATAATGTGCCAAGACAGTAACTGAACATGGACGCCCTCACTGAAAGGTACATATGGGCTGCCTGGGGACCAGCAGCAGAAAACATGATACTGAGAAAAGAAAATAAAAAAGCCAAGCAAAATCACTGCTAAAATTCTTCCTTCAAAATCAGCTAACAGCCCAAGTGGATGTTCAAATTGCAGAGGGGTATTGGATTGAGCCAGCATTCATCTAACTACTTGGAATTTATAACCTAAATCAAAAAAACATGCTTCTCAAAGTTCAGGCCAAAAGCTGCCTATAAAGTTTCTTTTGAGGGCTAAACACATTAACCCTCTAAATATCACTAATACAAAAATAACTAATAGGAGTAATGCAACATAAATGTGTGTCTTAGGAGGAGCCAAGAGCTTGCCCATTCTTGAACAATACATAAACCAGTGTCTCAAAAATGTCTGCCTCAAGCACATTCCACAAAGGAGAAGTGCAATATTTGTTTCTAACGTGATGTATACATTAAGGGATTTCTCTGGGAAAAAAAAGAAAATGTAGTTGCTTAAAGATAGTACTGTAATAAAGACAGGGCAAGAAATCAGATCATACAATTATGGAATCAACATATCGTGATCGATTTTAAAATGAGATCTTTGCAACAAAAGGTGTAATCCTTTTGTCCCAGTTCTCACTAGAAAAATGCTACAATTAGCCTTAAGAGTTCAGAAGTTATTAGGTGAGATTGAAAAAACCAACAAGAAGTTTTACAGGTACAGCCATTGCATTTACATTGCAACTGTTCCTAAAAATACAGTAGTCTCTATGAAATCTACATGTAGGTAACAAATAAGTTAAAACAGGACAATATATAAGCTAAAGTCAGCAGCAGAAAGAGCGGCATAGCATCTTGAATAAAACACATTGACTAATCAATGTCTCTGTAGCTAAAAAGACAGGATTTAACCCAGATTGAAAGAATCTCAAAACAAACAACTGTATTGGCCTTCCTTGCAGGTTTATAATTTTTCTTGTAAAAAAGATGACACAGGCAAAATTTACTTATTTCTAAGAAAGGACTTTTCTAGTAAAAACATTTTTTCCCCTCAAAAAGTGCTTACATTCTCTTTCAGGAGTTGTCTTTAATATAAAAGTAACAGTTCATTCCATTTCTTGGAAGTGCATAATGAAATCAGAATATCAATTTCAACCACACAAAGCCTCACAATTTAAATTGTAGGAGTTGACAGAGATTATGGAAATGTGACCCAAGTATGGCTGTTTGACATTGCAAGAAAATGAACTGGTGGGTCAAAGAATTATGAATTGTCCCATTCACGGAAAGCTGTCCTGTTGAGGACAGACACCATCAGGGCATGGAGATACGGCTGCAAGGACTTCCTGCTGCCAAACATGTACATCTAGGCACTCTCTAAACTCAGATTTAAGAACCTGCAGAATTTCTTTTGGAAATAGTTACTTTCTCTACATGGTCCTTTTAAAAAGTAGGTAGTCCTTGAGACACTGCGGATTGTCTGGAATAGGAATTTATGGACTCATCTTTTCACCCAGTGAAGTTTACTTTAAGCCATGTTTCCAATTTCCTCTTTCATCACATCCTTGAAAAACTTGAATGTACATTTTGAAATGCAAGTGTCCAGAATCCATTATTACTAATCCAAACTCAAAAATCTTACCAACTTGGGGTGATCCCTAAACCAGAAATATTGCCCACATCAGCTACGTCTTTAAGAAAATCTTGTTTAGAAGAGAGGGGTATGCATAAAATTACCCATTTTGATATATGCTATCTCTACTGCCTTTATTTTCCTTTACTTTCTGCTTCTGGACTTTACAAATAAAGCAAATAAAAAACAGAGTTCATAACTTAGACAATCTTATTCAAAAATGTCTTGACATATAATTAGTTGTATAAATATATTTTATCTTTCATCAAACCCTTTTAAAAATATTGCCATATTTCTAAGCAACCAAAATGTAGAATTATTGTTGCACAAATTTTTAATTTTTCATACTTTTCAAAAAAGAATAACATTAAGTCAGTGATATGTTTGTTCCTGTTATATTCCCTGCTGAAAATGCATTTAAACAAATTTTAAGAAGTCATAAATTACATAAACAATGCTAAAAATGCCCAAGGACAAGAATATATTAAACATTCAATAAAAGATGAAAATATTTTAGAAAAATATTCCTTCAGCACAAAGTATTACTCTACACGGGCAAAAGCTGAAGATATATGAAATTTGGTCTGTTTAAAAAAGGCTTAGGCATCATTATTACAGAAGTGTGACTGTTGAGGTTATCAGAGCTGTTGTGTGCAGAATGTGCTTGTGTTTACAGGTCCAAACATCACAGTCCATTGCAAAGATAACAGACTTCTATGCACACAACTTCAATAATTAGGAATGTTCCCAATCCACTTAAAGCAAACAGCTTAGCATTGCATGAAGTATGTTTAATTTTTCAAAAGCTTTTCTAGCTGCTTTAGTATATAGATCAATACATTAAAATGATAGGTATATTAAATTATAGGAAAGAAAGGATAATCTATTCACAGAAATTATTCAATTAGCTTACAGGTAACTATTATTATTCAGCACAAAACCAGTCATTTACATCAACGTCCAGGCTAAATTTGGGATGGGTTAATTGAGCTATGAAAGCTGATATTTTCTTTATATCTCTGAAAAACTTACATAAAATCATAGAATTATTTAGGATGGAGGTGACCTCTACATGTTATATTACTTAGCCTTCAGATCATAGCAAGAATTACCTCCAAACTTAGATTAGGTACCTTGGTCAAAAAAAAAAATCTCTTTCACATCTGAGTTAATTTAGAACCTTACATTAGAAGCTGAAATGATTAGAGATTAAATTCTAGATACTTAAAGCTTTCCCTCATTATATCAACTGATTTAGAACTTGCTGAAAGTATTTGATCATTAGCTAGAGTACCATTTAATTTAGTAGTAAATTTATGGCATAAAAAGAAGTAATTCAGAAAAAATATTAAATGACATTAAAAATATTTTGAATATTTTTAAAAGCAAAATAATTATTTGTGATGACATCTGGGCAGGTACTTGGAATGAATTCTTCTCCAGTTTTCTAGCCAATACTGAAGAGGGAATAACTGTAGCTCTGCGTCGAATTTTGGGCCCCTTAATTCAAGAGGTGGAATCTGGAAGAGTCCAGGAAATGGCTAGTATCTTAGGAAAAAAAAAAGTCAGAAACTGGCTTGCTTCTTCTGGGAAATAGGAGGCTATAATAGCTATCAAGCTATTAATTGCCTACAACTTATTTAAACAGAGATAAAAGGATGTCAGAGTTAAACTCTGCTCAGTATGAATGCTGTTGGACAACTCACGGCCACAATCCAGTGGAATGTTTGTGACAGTCTTACTGTAAAGAGGAGATTGGAAGAGATGAGACTCCGAGATGCCCTCAAATCAAGACCCTATAATCTTTTGGTTCTAAGAGGAAACATTATGAATATTCGGGGACAGGAAAATAAATTACCTGTTTCCTATCACAGTAAGGAATGGGCACAAATAATTCAGCTAATAATCTGACGAGACAATAGCTCAGAGAAAACCTCTCATGAGAAACAGAAGCAAGAAACAACTGATTTAACAAGTTAATAAAATTTGAATTATATCTGACAGAGTAGGAAGAGTCTAACACATCCAAATACACAAAAAAAGCTTTAGGCTAAGCCACAACTGTTGTGTACAGGCATTCTATAGCTAAGGAAAAAAAAAAAAAAAGTTGTTTTACTCAATGTTGACAGTCTTTTTCCTCTTCCTGTAACAGAAAGTTAAACATTTGTAAAGTACCATAAATAGAGGTAGTACCTGTATAACATAGTCCAACAAAAGGAACCAGGCTTGCAATCCTAATATCATGTAATTGAAACAACAAATGGAACCCTACCCATCAGAGTACCCTCACTGACTGATCTCATGCAGCATAGTCCTAGCCAAGAAGAACGAGGAGAACATTTAAATGTTACTTTTTCTATAACTCTACTGTGAAAAGTAGGCCACATCTTTAGCTGATGCAAGTACGTATTTTAACATTAATGAGAAACCTCCTTGGTAATTACACAATATATATTTAAAATGCAAAGAAGAAGATTGAATTTCTAATTATGTTGTTTCCCTGTTGTCATAAAACTAAGCAGTTGGAGTACAAACCACATGACAAAGCTTTTGATCTTTGGATAAATGTCACAAATATTTCTTACATATTAAGTACTCCGTTACATCAAAGAAAGGTTTAATTTTACATATGAAGTTTTTCTTCCATATATGCTGTGGTCTTTCAAGACCTGTGGAATCAAAAAGGAACCACCAGATTTAAGAGTATGATCTGACACTAAAACTTCACGTTGGAAAATACAAGTCCTACTGTTAAGTATCCATTCTTGTAATATTCAAAGCCTAAAAATAAACTAACTGCTAAATTATTTAGAAGTTACTTTAACTGAGGAAGTGGTTATTCATAATTCCTCATGATTTTCTGGAAAATGAGATTGTAGATGTCTAAAAATTATATTCAAGAAGACTGTGTTTGGGTACGAAACATGTATGTTTTTATATACCAAATCACATTTGAATGTTTATTTAGAGATTCAGTATATTTAAAATACAGGATATGGACAAGTTCTAAAAATTCAGAAGATCTACTAGAAGATAGACCTTAACTTTGGTTAGTGGTAGGAATGGAAGCAATTGGAAGCAATGTAGATGCTTAATAAATTGCTTCATCAACTTTTTTTAGCTATTCAAGCATTATTACCATCTTTAAAATCAGCTATTAACTATGATAATACTTCATTTAGGAAAAATGGAACAGCTCCCTGGGAAACAGAAACCACAAAACATAAATGCAATTGATTGCAACGTTTTGCCACTGTTTAGCTGAGCCTTCAAGAGATATTTGAAGTTTGTTTACTTATCAATACTAAGTAAAATTTGGTAGAATTCTTCCTGTGTCTTAAGCAAGATTTCTGCTGATCTGATGGTCTGCCTTTGATCCATGCAGCTAAGATATCACCAGAAAAACTGGGAACTGATAAATGGTTAAAGAGCTGCTATGATATCACAGAAGCACAGAATGGTCTGCGCTGGAAGTGCCATAAAGATCCCTGAGTTCCAATTCCCCTGCCATGGGCAGGGACACATTCTGCTAGACCAGGTTGCTCAGAGCCCCATCCAACTTGGCCCTGATATATGTTCTGGAACCATCACCATGATTCTGGTCCTATGATTAAGTGATTCTTCCTGGGTTCTAATTTTAACAGCATCAATTACATTATGTGGGAATGAATACTCATACACTTTAGATATTGAATTGCACACAGATAACTGCCTATCAGAAAAAAACCCAATCATTTATGTGGCTTAATAAATGGCTGACATGGCCCCAGTTGTGAGAATGTTACTTGAAATTATTAAAATACAGTTTTCAATGCTCCCAATACCTTTCATCAAAAGATCCAGAAGTTGTGCTAGAAATTACACAAACCATGGACATGATAGGCCTTGAAGAAGACGTAGAATCAAGACAATTTCAAGCTTCTCAAAAACTGCATTTTCGGTTAAGTTTTGGGTAAAAAGAGCAGTCCAATGGAAAACTTTTGTTTCAAATATCTTCACTGAAGAAATTTATTTGAGAAGGCACAAATGTTTGCAAAGTTTTATGCAACTTTTGTGGAAAGGAGCTGAAACTTCTAAACTTAAATATTAAAAATAGGCAAAGAATTGACAATATTATCACTAGGTATTGGAAGGATTATGGATCACAAAAAAAACCCACTTAAAAATCTAGTTAATCTACTTGAAAGGAACAACTGCCTATGGAGGTATTATATAAAAATTAAAATATTGCTGAAAGCATTCCCTTTCACTTGTGAAATAAAGTCAGAAAAGCCTCAGGAGACCTGTCTGGATTATAAATAAAGTCTCTGGCATAAATATTCTTTCTGTTTCAAAAAATTAAAAGTTCAAGGAAATGCTTATAAATAAGTGACACTGCCAGAGATCACAGGAAATCAGACAGGCTTTTCAAGCTCTTTTTTTAACCCTTAAGCTCTTTGATCCTTGAATGCTATTGTATGGGTACTAGCAAGTTCCCATCTTTAATTATCTTGATTTAGGAAACTAATTTTCTCTCAAAGGAGTCCTTTGAAAAGCCTTCTAATTGAGAACCAACAGGGCTGCAATTAATATGAAATTAGTCAGACAAATGTATAAGCAATCTAATCTACCAGACAATCCTAAATTTTTAAAAATCAATCCTTTCATGACACTATAGACGTATTTATTAAGGCTGCTATAATCCCCCTGATTAAATATTTTACAGGTCAAGTTACAGCTAGCTTAAAGATTATTAGTACTTTCTGTATGTAAGCACAAGTAAACTCTAAATTTCAGACTTAATCCCATGCAACAGGTCAGGTCAGAAGTCTGACTAACCACTATTGCATCAGTAAAAAAAAAAAAAAAAAAAAAAAAAAAAAAGCAAGGAAACCACACAGGTTTGCATTACTTTGTTGATTTTTTTTTCTTCCACTCCAAACACTGTCACTTTTCAATTCTAACATCCCTTTTAACATTATAGAATCATGGAATGGCCTGTGTTGGAAGGGACTTCAAAGATCATCTTGGTCCAAGCCCCTGCCATGGGAAGAGACACCTTCCACTAGACCAGGTTGCTCACAGCCCCATCTCACCTGGCCTTGAACACTTCCAAGGATGGGACAGCCACAGCTTCTCTGAGCAACCTGTTCCAGTGCCTCACCACCCTCACAGTAAAGAATTTCTTCCTACTATCTAATCTAAATCTCCTCTCTGTCAGTTTGAAGCCGTTCTCCTTGTCTTGTCACTCCAATCCCTTGTAAATAGTGCCTCTCCATCTTTCTTGTATGTTCCCTTCCCTGGAAGGCTCTAATTAGATCACCCCAAAGCCTTGCCTTCTCCAGGCTGAACAGTCACAATTCTCTCAGCCTTTCCTCACAGCAGAGCTGCTTCATCCCTCTGATCACCTTGGCGCCTCCTCTGGCCTGGCTCCAGCAGGTCCCTGTCCTTCCTGTGCTGGGAGCCCAGAGCTGGGTGCAGCCCTGCAGGTGGGGTCTCAGCAGAGGGGGGCAGAGGGGCAGAATCCCCTCCCTTGAAATGTTGGGCACACTGCTCTGGAACCCAGGACATGGTTGCAGAATCTTCAGTATCATCTAAGACATCTGGCTTCATCAACAGCCTCTGACAGCAAATTGCATTATTTAATTTTACTTGTCCAGAGAGGAAGTCCGATTCTTTGGAAGGTTCTTTCACTGTGCATTTCTTTGTTCTCCTATTCTGACCTTAACCATATGCATACTGATTTCTTATTCCTTTCCTCCATTATCTCCATATTCTATTTTATAGAATTCTACAGTCAGTCTTTTCTTTATGCTCAGTCAAATTATTATAATTCATTAGGGCCTCCCAACTTACAAACCCATTAGGCAGAACTTTAGAAGGTAAAATTCTTAAGTATGCTTGATAACTACACTTTTAAAGATGACATCTCATAGCTAACTGTGACTTTTTCCCTACTTAATGTCACTTTGTAGTAGACACAGAATAAACAAATTTTTTATTTGCTTTAAAGAAACAGATTTCCCTCTAATTAATTACAGTATTCATAGAATAGAAATAAGAATTGTATTTCTACTTCCACTAAAAGTCTCCAAACTCGATCTGTATTGAATTTGAATCTGTGCTGATCACTGAACAGAATTGTGTACAGATATTAATTCAATTTTTCACATATTGTGATGTAATATTTAAAAAACTGAAACAAACCTAAATCTTCAGGTCTAGACTTTTTTGAATTATAGTTCCCCAAGGATACACCTCATGTGTTCATACTCAGACTACCCAATATTTTTAGTTTCTCAGAATTTTTCCCATGTTACTAGAAAACACAGTAAGTTACAGTATTTTAAATAGAAAATGCACTGGGAAATGTGTTACCTTTGCAGTTTTATTCTTTAAATTGCAAAACAACCAATGATTCATGGCTGTTCTCTTCCTAAGAGACACATCTAATTAGAAACCATATAAAAAATTAGAACAAATCATGTGATGATAACCACATATATAGAACTTTAAAATTCACAAATGTATGGATGACATCCTGTAGACAACCTGTGGCTTTATAATATAAATATCTTTTTTTAAATTATTATTAAATTATTATTCCAGCACTAACTTCAAACTGCTTTTTTTATCTGCAATTACTCATGTAAATATCTCTAACTATTACTCTCAATAGTACTATCTCTTCTCTTTCCCGTAACAGTGGACCCTACACTATTTCAGTAAAAGAGGCACCACAAAGCAGGACCAATGATTTCAGTGGTGGTGATAGATAATGCTGAATTAAATCAAATATAAAACATTTTCAGGTTACACATTACAAGTTGCTTCCACATGAACAGAAATTTGTCTTTGATTCAAGCCTTAATAGAACTTAATCTAACTTACATATTCCATCACAGTCAGTTCCACTTCCTCTTCCTATGATTCTACTGAATTATTTTTTATCAAGAATAAATAGCCCTCTAAGGAAATCTAGGATAAAACTAGATATGAGATTTTTAAAGCACTTCTTATAGCATCCAAAATTATCAGTGTGAAGTACTCATTGATGGGAAAAATAAATCTAAATCAAAATCTGGGTTAGTGACAAATCCTAAGACAATAGCCCATTTTTCACAGAAATTACTCACCACCTCCCCAGTACCTAAATTTCTAACATATTATCCCTATGCTTTTCTCACATTGCTTAAAACTAAACTCCCTCTTTTTTAGAAAGGTAACTGTCCTGCTGCACATTTCCAAGAAATCCAATGGTCTCTCTCTGATTTTTCGTATGACCTGGAAGTGTTCAAGGCCAGATTGGATGGAGCTCTGATCAGCCTGTCCTGGTGACAGCTGCCACTGCCAATGGCAAGGAGTTGGAATGAGATGTACCTGTTAGGTCCATCCCAACCCAGGCTATTTTATGAGTCTGGTTTTAGTGTCAGGTCTGGCTGAAATTTGCCATGGAATTCTACACTTATTACGAAAAATAACAGAAAAAAAAGTAGTTGAATGAGCCTCATTTTCTAGGCATGCAATTTCATGCAGTTCAATTACATTTAAACAGTTTGTTCAGCCACTGAAAATATAAAGACATAATGGCGGCAAAGAAAGCTCTCAAAATAATTGCTATAGCAACACATTCATTGTTATTATTATTATTGTTATTGTTATCTGTTCTGCCCTCATGAGACCCTCCCTGGAGTACTGCACCCAGGTCTGGGGTCCTTAGCACAAGACAAATGTGGAATTGTAGGTATGGATAAGAAAACAAAAATAATTCCACGTGCACTCAAGACTGAGAAGGAAGAAAGCATCATCTCCATGTTCCTTTTGAAATAGTAGGATGAACCCACACCCTGCAGGCATTGAATTCCTCCTGGCAAAGACCTGGAGATGCTGGTGACTTCATAGACACTCTCACTTCCCCTTCCTGAGTACAGGACTTATGAGCCTTAGGACCTAGGGAGAAAACTATTAAAAAGGGATTAACACCAGAAAGATTTTTTAAATAATACCTTTGAGGGCTTCCTTCTATTCATTAGACCTAATAGGCAGTTTAAATTCAGTGGGACTAATAATAAATTCCTAGAGTAATTTATATGTTATGCTCCCTTTTTCCCATAACAAATTTTTGAGTCTCAGAACTCCAAGGGATTTGAATTTGGACTACTCATTTTTAAGGATAGCATTTCTACCTGAAAGCTACAGGACAATTTGTGATGGAATGCTCTCAGTCTCTCTCCTGAGAATATTTGCTTTGCATAAATATTTAAGAATATACTGAACACAAACTAGAACCTAGGTGTTCTCTCTTTTACACGAGCATTTTAGCACATTGCAGAGCCATTCTCAGCTTCAAGCTGAAATTTATAGGGAGAATTCATAGCAGTTATCTCTACATATATGGTTACTTTGGTCAGATATGATACAGCATCGCTTTACAACTTTAGGAAAAATGTACTGGTTTATTTTTCCTTCTCAATATTTTCATCTATCAAAGGGAAGAAATACAACAACAGGATTTTACAAAAAAATCTTCATTAAAATCAGTATCCCAGCATATACTTTATGTAATTCTGGAGAAGGAAATAGGTGAGACAGGAGGCTTGATAGGGGAATGAATTATTTCTTTACGAAATAGAAATAGCAATAGCTTTGTTGTATGATTTGGTAAGGGTTCAACCTTTCCATGCCGCAGCAAATTGTACATGTTTCTTTCACTGATATAATTAGTATTTTGACTTACTTGTTTTATGGAACTTTATTTTCTGGGCCCAGTGGCCAGACACTTTTTTGCTCTCTGATTAGCCCTGAGATCAATGCTGTGTGTTTTTGTACAACAGCTCTTTCTGAGCACGTCCCTCTGACAAGTGGAGGGGAACAAATTCCCATCACATGCTGTGAGAAAAATCAATGAAACCAGCTGTAGGACCTGAGGGTTAGATGACCCAACAAAGCTTCCCAAAAATGCAGGGGAATTAGACACATGCTCTGAGACAGAGAAAAAAAAACCAAAAAAACCACCCCAAAACAAACAAAAAACCACCAACAATCAAAACCAATAAAAATTGGAATATTTCCAAACAAAATCTAACTTTCTCCTTTTTAGATAATCTCTATCACCCAAGATAGCAAAATAGATTAATTATAAAAAAACTTACTATGTATTTTATAAAGTATTTGCATCACTATTAATTAACCAAAACAAAATCTGAATACCACAATTACCTAATATACACTCTACTGTAGTACTCTATATAAACATTGTAGATATCATCCACCACATTTAAATTACTTATTTTAGACAGACATGACATAGTGACTGCAGAGGGAATAAATACTTTTGGAGACAATGCATTGTATCCTAAACCAGATGTCTAAAACGCACCAGCTGATTCACAACCCCCAAGTGCTCTTTCCATGTTTCCATGTTTTGTTTTTTTTTTCATTAGTTGCAAAAGGAACCTAACATGAATAGGCTAATACCTCCTTAGAAACATTATATGAAGATGCTTGATATACATTTGTGATTTCTATTTTAATATATATTTCATATATATGCGTGTGTGTGTGTATTTAACTTGATATATCAATTATACATTGATAAAAGACAGGTATTTGATATATATTTCCAAATAAAATGAAAGGTTTGAATTTATGGAAGTGCTGAATATCTAACATTTAGCAATGTTTCTGTATATTTTGATGAAATATGCAAAATCCTTGGTTGCATTAGAAAATTAAGTTCCATTCACTACTGAATATATTAGGAATTAAATAATCATTTCTATGTGTGCCCATATTCATGCTTGTCTGGCTTTGGCATTTTAATCTTTCACACATTGCATGTTGCCTGGCTACTTTCCTTACCATTTCTTTAATACAGTCCTCTTTACTAAAATTACTTTGGCCTAATCCTTAGCTTTTGGCACATGTTCATGGGTAGCAACCAGCAAAATCTAGAATATTTCTGCTACATACTAAATTATACCTTTATATGTAACTCATTACTGCGTTCCTCACATATACCCTGCCACATGGTTTACAAAAAGGGTAAGATTTAGCAGCTTAAGCAACAGAGACCAATACTTGGAATATAAAAATCCCCCAGTCTAAGGAAAAAGATTCTTGTTAAGTATAAAGACAGAAACCCAGGAGTTCTTTTCTAATATGACTCATGAAAACTAAAACTTTAGCTACCATAACATAAAATAAAACTGTTTTCTTAAGTATAAAGAAGATTCTCATGGATTTTTAAGCATATTTTTATGAATATTTATTTTGCCTACTGAACTAACAGATTAACAAATGATCTCTAGTTTTACCTAGCTGACCTAATCCATTATGAAAAAACATGATTTTTTTCTTTTCAACTCATTGCCAGAGGAAATACAGGTGAGCTAAATATTTCTTTCCACAATCTAGATACTTTACGTATTAACTCTTGACATTAAGTACTTGTCCGCATATGTGTATAGATATACAGATATACAGATATATATATACACACACTATTTTAAATTATTGTATTTTCCATGAATAATGTGACTTATAGCAATGACTGGGAGCTAAACTTCAGCTTTACTGCTGACTTAACAGAAAACTGATTCAAGGAAGGCATAATGGAAAATAGTTTCATAAATGGCTTACTGTTGGTTGCAGATGATAAAACACAAGCAATTTGAGTTAAGAAACTAAGGGGAGGGAGACTAAGAGAAGGGAATACAGAGAAGTACAAAACCCTAAAGATGTTTTTCTGTCAAATATATAAAAAGGCTACATGTGAAACTGTCCCTGAAAAATGTTGAGCAAGAAGAAAAAAAGCTTATGATAGAGAGGTAGTAAAAAGCATTCCTTGCCTAAGGCAAAGAACACAGAGTTACCATTTAACACCCATAAGCTGCTCCTCCTACTCTGGTGTATAAATCCATCTTGAAATTATTTATTTGAAGTAAGCATAATGAAATAAAAACAAATGTATAAATGCATAATGACAAGTCTAAGCTAGTTTAGTATCACGTGAGGGAAAGATGTGGTCTTTGACATCAAACAAATTTTACCTCCAGATTATTGTGGTAAAATATAGCTAAGAATAAATTAATTTCCTTGAATCCTAATTTTATACAAAAATAGTTTACTAAAGTGACTGTATTGTTTTTATTACACATTTAATCTTCTGAAAAAATCCATAATAAAATAAAACAGCTAGTTTTCTGACTTCACATAGTATCACTGCTTGAACTAGTGTCAGGTGTACATTTTTAATTATATAGATTTGCATTGGTCACATATTAAGCATCAACTAGTAAAAGCTAGTTGACTAAGCATAAATAATATTTTAACTAAATTCCTGAAAAAACCCCCAGATTTTTACCCTACCTTGCTTATTTGCATAAAATGGCTGTGACTAAACTGAAAAGTATTCATTTCCCATTCCATTTCCATTATATATTTACCATATTAAGAGTAAAACCCTTTTTTTTCTCCATAAACTACATGCTTGGAGAAAATACAATATGTACATGCACTTCCCTGATTATGACATTTTACTAGAGCACCAGTACTTTACAAAAAGTAGCATAAGCCAGAAGACTCATCTCATTAAGCCAATTCATCATTTCTTCTTTACAATGTAAACAAAGATATTTAATGTGCATTTATGCAGACTAAATCAGGTTGGGAGACTGGAGGTTCAAAGAACTGAAACTGCTAATGCTGTTTACATTTGCAAGCCAGCACTAGTATTAGAAAATGAAAAAGGCTAATCAGATTCTGAAAACTGATTATCATTTTGGACTTTTGTAGCAGTACCTGCAAAGCAATTTGCTCAACATATTTTTTCTACAAAATAAAAAACCAAACCAAAACAAAAACAAACAAAAAACCCCAAAACATAGAAAACCCAGAAAAGTACAATACTAAGTAAGCTCAATGTGCCAGTTATTGCATAAAAGTAAGCCCTATATAGCAGATAATTTCAAATTAAAAGATAACTTCTGGATCCGTACTGAAACATTCACTATAGAATGCTTTAGTAACATTGGAAATCAACAATGTTGCCAAGGGACACTCAAGATCGTCTTTAGAGGGTCTACTTTTTAGAAGAATGCTAAATAAAAAAATGCACATAGTTCTTGACAGAAAGCTTCATATGAAACACCTGTTGGTCATTTAAGATGGGGGGGTGGAGGGGGCTGTATTCCTCTCTCCTTCAAACTGGAAGCCCTTGGTACTTTGACTTCCAAGCGATAAACTTCAATGATACCTTAGAAACTCTGATATTTCTGCATCTTTATTACCTACAGGCAATTCCAGATCACAATCACAAAAACAGTGAAGAAAGAATAGTCAGATGGCTTGTTCTGGGTCTTTCTTGCCAAAGGGCATAACCAGAGATGATAAAAAGTTCCTGTACTGATTAACCTCTGCACATTTATAAACCTCATGAGATACCATGTTTATGTGTGCATTTGCTGTGTGAATCACTGAGCACTGGAGTTGTTCTGTTGTTTTGATTACTTACGTCAGCTCATCAAAATACGACCAGGAAGAACTGGAAAAACAAACAAACAACCACCCCAAAAACCCAAATCCAACCAACCAAACAAACCCTCAAAAACAAAACAAAAAACAAACAAACAAAAAACCCAACCCCTCCCAAAAACCGCCTTTGTCCATCTCATCAGCAGAATTCCAGAATCAGAGGGTCTTGGAAAGGCTTTGAGAGAGATGGGGTACAAAATGAAAAAGAGGGATATACAATGATTGCACAACTTAAAAGAATTCAAACCGCAAGCAGAAAAGCATCTCTGTAGCATTCCAGCGAAAGAACAAACATATATTTACACTGCAGGTCATCTCTTAATCTTTCATTGAAAGAAAAAAAAAGAAAAAATACACTCCAGTTTCATTCCTGAATTGATTGAGGATAAGAAGGGATATATTAAATTGGTTGTGGCACACTTGGTGGCACCTTGACAGTTGTCACATGCATTTCTTAGTGGTACCTCCCATCTAGTCCAAACTCTAGAGAAGTGTCCTCACTTCCACTATGAATTTGGAGATCTCACGATAAATATTATCCAATTAAAGTCTCAGCATAGAGATTACAGCAACTTCTTAGCCTTCAAAGGGACAGCGTTGGAAGTATTTTTCAACATTTCAAGAAGGCATGAGAGAAACAATTCAAAAACCAATTCCCTAAATGACACTGAGAGGAGGAAGGATCAACTCAGTATGCATCAAGTTTAGAAAAAGGTGACAGATAAATTAATTTCCTGGCTCAGCCAGAATTCTCAAATCACCTTAGGAGAGCTGTAAATAATTCCTACAGTGCACTTTATCTAGAAAGAACTCAGTGTACAGGAAAATAACCAGAAAGTTTGACTTTTTCATGCTTCTTCTAGAAGTAGCTGTCATCAAAAAGGGCATTTTCACTGACGGAATTAACTAGACCATAACTGTAAGTTAATCAGTACTAGGCAGATTACCAGAGACACCAGGTTCAGATTCTGTCCTGCACAGGATTGCAGCTCTTTCACTGGTAGAAGTGCTGTGGCTGACACTTGAAAAATTTGAAGGCGATCTTTTATTACACTAGGGCCAGTGATGGCTCTTTAACCAAACCAAAAGATAAATTAAATTTCTTTTGGTCCATGAAGTGAACTAGAAAGGTGGAAGATGTCTGTCACAGTGAGGAAGAGTTACAGGAACAGCAGGCCCTATTAAGACAAGAGAAATCCCCACAATTTCTATTTTAATGAAAGCATTATTCAGGACCTGTCTCACAGGGAAAGATATAAAGTGATTAAAGCAATCCAGCACTCAGGCCATGGGGTAGAGCACTGAGGAAATTTCTAACCTGGGATTTCCTGGTTAGAAATCCACCTCAGAAAATGTTGGTGGTTTTTTTTTTTTTTTTTTTTTTTTTTTTTTTTTTTTTTTTTGTGTGTTAGTGGAAGAGGTCAGAGGAAGGAACCCAGTTCATGAAACTTCCTGTGCTCCCATGATATTATTACATTACTGAGACATCTGGGGTTTTTTCTGTTTTGTTTTTTTTTTTCCTCTCTTTTTCTCCTGGCTCTTTTGATATTTGTGCTTGTATTTTTGAAACCTTTCACAGTCTATCATGATAAAACTTTGAAGGAATGGTCCAGAATGCTGTCTCAGTGCTGAACTCCCTGGGCAAAGACTTGTAAAGGAATTAATCTCTTCAGCTTCAAAATCCACTTCCAGAAAACTGGCTGCTAATAACTCGGAAGAGGTCATTTATTTTAACGTCCCATAGCCTGATATTAAAAATAACTGAAATTTCACATTTCTCTTACTCAAGTACCTGGGGAAAACTGAAATCCTGGCAGATACCTGACTCTAATAGGCTCAGGCTCCAAATGTGAGGGACAAGGAACAAAAATAAGCATATGTTTCGATGGGCAAAAGATACGTGTATATACAGCATGAATGTACATGTGACTAATTTTTATTTTTAAATCCAGGTCTCTGAAATATGTATGAATTTATGTTCAGATGCGTGAATTTAAGAAGTATACAGAAATATACTTCTGGACAAAGCCAAAGAATGGAACATTGCACCAGCTGACAATGTTTTTAGAGCCTGTTTTTAATGAGCTATTCTTTTCAAGAAGATTGGCTTGCGCACAGGAGAGAGGAAGAAAGAAACTGTGCTATCAGAAAGTTGAGATTTGCTGACATATTGTATTACCTTGGGAACGACCATGCTAAAATCTCCATTGGCCTTTCAGAGGAAGCATGGGTGCCTCCATAAAACTGAATGGAATGAGACGATTCTTGTCGGCATTGCCTTCATTCCAACTAACTTTCTAATTGTTACTGCACTTTGCAGTACCAACACAAAACCCCTAAAGGGGCTCTTCCTATGTGACATTAACTCAACTTTGGAATCAGAACCCAAGTTCTAACGTGCAGTAATCCCAAACTGTGTTTTGCAGAACCTGTCTCATAATGACAACAAGGCACAGCTCCAAGAGACTTAGGAAAAGAAAGGGCACCATAACACACAGATTAGCCACACCTGTGCGTATTTTGGGTTATCTTCAGCAGAGTACAGATTTAGGTGACATTTATTTATAAATCTGAAAGTGCAAATAAACAACTCTGAAACAAAGAACAGCTATATCTAAGTGCTAAAGATAAGAAAAGACATTAAACAACATCTTTTTAATTTCATATTACTGCTGCTCAGTGCAACACTATAGATTTTTTATAGATTGAATTTAGATCATGTTCTTGAATACATGATAAAACCAGAAAATATTAGATTTTGCTTGTTAATTAATAATAATATATAATACAATTAATAATATATAATTAATATATGTCTTTAATTACATTTCCTAAAGTAAAATGAAAACACACTTATATTTTGCAATAATAAATGTTAAAATGATTGATGACTGTCCCTATAACTTTTGTCTATAGAAGCTAAAATTATATCAATGAATAGTTCTAAGGATTGTTTATTGAGTTTCTCTGATTTAATAGACAAGTTATATCAACTGCTTTTCAATATGTTCATTATATGCAAGTAGCTCTTAAATTTACTGCATTTTCAGCTAGTGAATCAACTGTATCTCCCTATAGAAATGAGACAAAGCTGGTCTGGCATTTATTCAGCTTGCCTTTTTTTTTTTTTTTTTCCTCTCTTAAATGAAAATCAATAAACAGGCTCTATATTATTAACAAAGATTAATTTGGCAGATGATTACCAAACACATACCATTAATCCTGCCTTTGTCCTTAATATATCAGTAAATATTAATATTTCATTTTGATTCAGATTTAAAAAATTATTTTATATTATATATATGTGAAGATAGCAGTTTCTAATACCTCTCAGGATTCTCTCTTGATGCGAAATTCTCTCTTCTCTCCCATTAGAGACATGGGAGAAAGAAAATGAGAAATGATTA
The DNA here is from genome assembly GCA_017589585.1 of Phylloscopus whistleri. Classification (NCBI taxonomy): domain Eukaryota; kingdom Metazoa; phylum Chordata; class Aves; order Passeriformes; family Phylloscopidae; genus Phylloscopus; species Phylloscopus whistleri. Next base: position 639,980 of record JADMLD010001219.1, read on the forward strand.
TCAGCCATTTGATTTAGCCATCAAAATTCTGTACAGGTATGTGTGGAGTGCTATATTCTGTTTCCTTTGAAGTTTATCTGAATTTCTTTCCTTCTATTCAGGCCTAATCCCAACCAGATTTTCCTTATATCCGTTTATCCCACCCATTTATTCTCCTGGTGTCAGCATCCACCTCTTCCTCCACTCCTGAACCACGTTGGGATTGTTCAGCTGCAGATTCTGCCCCACCTTTCTCCTGTTGGTGTAACAGAGAAAGCTCTAGCTGCCATTGATGTCCCTTTTTCACTCTCAGCCTACGCTGAGATTTAGCTTTCCTGTCAGCATCACTGAATAGTCAGGCCATGTTGTAATATTCCTCTTTTATAGCCTTTTCATTATGTTTTCTTTTTGTGACCAGCATTGCTGGAGCAATACAAATAAATTTCTGCAACAGCATTACTCTGGAATTTGACTTAGGTGTGCTCTTTATGAACAGCCTCAGAGAATTGACCATACCAAAGAACAGTAGTTTCTGTCACAGGGATGAATTATATTATTATGTAACTTCAGATTTTGACCCTCATTCCTCAGTAATTAATTGTTATTGATGGCATCCTAGATTCACAAGAACAAAATATGCTTCTATTTTGGAAGAACAGAAAATAAAACTGCTAAGTAAACTGAGAAGCCTTCATAGTCCTTTAACAGTCCTAATTATTGAAGCTGTAGTCTTTTTTTCTGATTCTGTACTTACCCTGGAATAAATATTTGTTCTGTCTGTTCAACATTTGTGGTTTTTTCCACTCATATGAATTAGGGAACATATAAGGAACAGTGTATTACACACAGGAATAATAACCACAATTACACAGCTATTTCTCTTAGAGGGTTTTGTACAAACAGCACATACTGAGATTTTTTTGACCTTTACTTAAAAGATAAATATCCTGTGGGCAATATAGGCAGAAATTTAAAACCTCCCTGTAACAGCAACATGTGCCACTTACACTGAAGAAGCTACTCCTGAGCTACAGAAGTCAGAACTACATATTACAGGGCTTCAGAGACCTGGTAAAACAGGAGAAATTTCTAGAGTTCAGTCCGTTGGTGAACTTCAGACCAAAGCGAGCCTGTGTTGGTTTTAAAATATGGCAATAGGGACTACAGAACAATTAACTGATCATTATTCTTTAGCACTTAAATTTCCTCAACTCAACTGTCCTGGAATGATTGCTTTTTAAATTTTTGTTTTTATTTCTTGATTATATCTAAATAAAATTCTGAGCATTATTCCAAGTGTTCTATCTGTCACTCCTGCCTGGCTGTTATCTTTTCAAGTGCATTTCCTTTTACAGCTATTTTGTTTACCATTAATTCACTCTCTCACTTCCCTGTTTTGAACATTGCATTACAGTGTTTCACTGATCAAACTGTCAGCTTGAAGCAACTTGTCCCTCTCACCTTCACGCCTTTGACATACAAGAGTGGAAGAATGGGAATCAGAATAAAAGACCATTGCTACTGCTGTGGTCCAAATTGTTGGCTGCACTGTACTGATACAGTGCTGCTCCTGTGACTAATGTGGCATTTTTCAGGGCTATGTCAGATATAGATTAGTGACTGTGATACTCATAAACTGTTAAATGAGTTCTCATACACATAGAACATGAGCAATGCTCCCTCAGAAAATGAAGATGTACCACTGCACACACACAATACCAGTCATCAACAATTAGCAGACAGTTATTACAGCTAACCTGATTTTCCCCTGAAATGAGGACGTGAACTGAAACACACATTGAGCCTGTCAAACACACAGCAAGTCTTAGCCCTGCCAATCACCAGAAAAATGAGGTGGCTTAACCTGTTTTCACTAACTGCTGGCTCTCTGATCACTGCTTCACAGATTTCCCATGTAGGTCAAGAGCTGTCACCCCAACCCTACTCTCAATAACATCCCCTTCTCTAATTCCTCATATAGGAAACAATTTATAGAACAAACTCATTGGTAGTGCTGAACTGAGGAAAAAAACAGGAGAACTTGAGTGAATGGAATATGTAGATGTCTAGTGATGTTTACAAATTCAAAGCAATGTGTCCTAGGTTTTGGAAAGAATTATTCTGGTAATTTTCTCTCAAGTGAGCGACAAAGAACATACGTCAAGCATAATATAAAATGTCTACAGCTCCCTGGCCCATGTGGGAAAGTTATCTGGGAGAAAAAGCTAGGGATGAATGATGTAAGTTTCATATATATATATATATATATATATATGAGAATTTCCAGATATTAATCCTCAATATGTCTCAGATTTTAATCTTTCTCTTGCATAGATATGGCATATTAAGTTGACTCTAATATTTATTCCTGCTATATAGTTGGTGTATTTAATTCTCCTGTTGTTTTTGTGGTTGGTTTTTTTTCTTTTTTTTTTTTTCTTTTTTTTTATCTTGCATGCTGATTCCATATTTTATAGTTACAGAAACACATATCCATTATAACATAAGTTCTACTCATTTTTATTAGTTTTCAGACCATGGAATATGTCTCTGTTCATGGGTAAATTTTCAGAAATGCAAATAGATCATGTTCTGCTTATAAATGTTTTGTTTTTGTTTTTGTTTTTGGGTTTTTTTAATATAATAACCATATCTCTGTATCTGTGTTGGACAGCAAATTATATTTCATAGGCTTCTTTTTATTTTATTCTTTTTTTTCATTTTTTAAAAATTAAATAGTGATGGATGATAATAGTAAACTAAGAAGTAGAATTACGTTATTTTAACCGTCTGTTTAAATGAAAGTTCTGCTGAAAAAAATGGGCTACAAACAACAGCAAGTGAACTATCAAACCAGCCTCATTACCAGAAGTATCAAAACATCCTTTGGCTTCCTGGCTGCCTGGCTCATTATTAATGTATTCATTATAAATCATTTCTTGTATATAGAGAAGAGAAAAATTGAGAAGCTCAATCCAGTTAGCTTTACAATTAGCTTACAGATTACATGAGAGGCTAAATTGGAGGAAAAAAGATTATGTTGCTGTGTCTTACTGTGCTTTGTCTGCCACAGTTCAAACAGCACCAGCACTACATATTCACCCGTTTTACATCCTCTGCGTTGGCAGCAAAGAGATGACGGTAAATGGTGTCACGCATCAACTGGTATTAAAAAAGAAAAAAGGAACAGCAAGTGTCTTACATAACTTTGAACAAAGCATTCCAAAATGCTATTAAGCTTAACAGCTTCTCAGGATCAATTTGTTGGTGTGATGGGAAAACAAACTTACTTTTAGTACAAGAGCAGGATTATTTATGTCATGCCAGCCTCCTGGTGCATTTCTATGCCTACCAAGAAGCTGTGCTTTTTTACACCTGTTCAGGAAGTGGTTCCTAATTTAAATCACCCACACAAAGAGAAGCACATCTCTGTTTTGCTGTCCATACAATAAGCACTATGGTTAAACACCAGAGGGTAGGTTTATACATGCAAAGTGTTATTGGAGTGAAAACAGAAAACTTAATATGTCATTATCTACATAGTACTGGAACCCACAGTAAATAGAGACAATGTGTCATTCAATTTCTGTAAAAACTGAAAGGTGGTTACAATACATGATGTTTTCACAATTTAGGAAGCATTTTAGAGAGTTCTAAAAATGTTTTCATATGCTCACTTTGAAGATATTGTCAATAGAAGTTTAAGAACTGTATTATTATCACAGCAAAATATTTAAACATCACAGATGAGAAATATCTATATTAAGGATTTTTCTAGAGTTGAAATTAATGGAATTTAGGCTGGTGATTTACTATGAAAATGATAGTGGGTCAAATATTACATTTCTATATTTAACTAGTACATCACATTTATTGATATTCTTTCCTCTCCTCATCCCCCAAAATTAGCTTTTTCAGAATATGGTATAGTAAAAGGGCATTAGAAAATGCAATAGTTCCATAAAAATATATTGTACTCACTAAACTTTTTGTCTTTGGGAGCAACTCATTAAAATCACCAGCTTTTAAATGGTCAGTTAGTGACCATTTTTCATTTTTTTCTTCTTACTCTCTGGATCCTATACTGAAACAGCTCAGGAGAAGAAACATGACAGTCAACAGGAATTTTGAGTAAGGACACTGGGTCTTTACCAAAAGTTCAAACAGGCCAATCTCTTATAGGTGCAGGTGCTCAAACCAGATCTATTTCAATTAACTATAAACATCTATAGCATTTAGTCACTATGATAAGGAAAGCTCTTCTTATAACCTAAGTGTAAAAAAAAAGAAATCTAATTATTTTCCATATTAATTTTTTAATCTTTTATAAATCTCAAGATTTTGATTTTAAATACAGAATTTTAGGATGATGTGAAGTAAAGGAAAAAGATTAGACACTTCTTTATATAGAACCTGCAGGTTGTTAAGCAGTAGCTCTTTCTCAGTGAGGCATTTTCACAGGAAGTGGTAGAAAGCATAAAATAATTCTGGGTCTTTTTAATAACTTTCCCTTGGACTGTATTTATAAAAGAAGTTAGCATATTGCCTTCACTATGAAGTAGGAATAACCAATCCACTTGAACAATTTGGTCTACATGGGTTATCCAAAAGCTTCATTAGACAAGGAGCCCATAAAGGCTATCTTATTTTTCAAAAACTGAACAAGTGTCTTTCTGGATTAATTTTGTCCCAAATATCTCTTTTTTCACTGTTTTCTTCCTCTTCTCTTCTAAATGAATGATTTCTCCCTCCCACTAAAAAAAAAAAAATGAATGTCTCATGCCCTCATATCTGATGTCACCAAAGTATAAAAATTGCATGAAATGCTGCAAGACATAGTAGACTCAATATTGCCTGAAATACAGTACAAGTAATGAAAAATAACCAAGTGTGATGAAAAGAAACTGAAAAGATGGGTAAGGAATTGGTATTTTTGCAGTAGCATGGAGACTATTAAGTTAAACTCTTCCAAAGACAAAGACATACTCTTCTCTCCCCTTTACAAGATAGACTTGAGAAAGACTAAATGAAACAGAACAACACAAATAGGGAAATAAAGATTATTTATAAAAGCTGAAGCTGGCCCCCAGATAGAAAAAAAAACAAAAAAAAAACCAAAACAAAACAAAAAACTTGCAAGGTGAAAACTAACAATAGACCAAGGCAGTTAGGAAAAAAAAATCAAGTTTGTCTCAAATCAAAGCACTGGTGAAAGTAGTTATGAAGAAACCAACAGAGTGAGCAAGAAGTAAGCACCTAAACTGAGGACTACTCAGGAAAGGTCAGAAGAGACTCAGGATGAAAAAGCTCAACCAATAACCACTAGACATAACCTCTTTCTCAAAATACCTCTGACACCCCCAGACTGAAAAGTAGCAAACATTATACACATCTTAAAAATTGAGTTCCAGAAACACAAGCAAACCATAAAATTGTGACGTATAACTTCTATATTGGCCATATTAACGGACTGTTCAAAAAATACAGGATTAACAAAATTGTAAATATTTGCTTTTACTTTAGAGCAGCCTGAGCAATGGTGTGCTCTGCACTTGCGGATAACTCACTAGTGCTTTGGCTGTTGCTGAGAAATGCCTACACAGCCTCAGGGCTTTCCCTCTGTCCCCCAGCAGGTTGGCTGGAGGTGGACAGAGGGAAATTGGGAGGATTGGGAGGGCATGCAATAGGGACAGTGGACCTCAGCTGATCACAAAAATATTCCATAGACCACGATGCCGTGCTCAGCATGACAAGCTCAAGGCCAGGAAGAGGAAGGAGGTTTGTTGGCATCTCTCTTCCCAAGGAACCACAACACATGCTGAGACCCTGCTCCCCTGGAAGTGGCTACACACCTGTCTGTTTGTGGGGAGCCTTACTTTGCTGTGCTTCGTTTATTAAACTCTTTTTTTATCACAATTCATGAGCTTCCTCATTTTGGCCCTTCCAATTCCCTCCCTCATTCTGCTGAGTAGGATGAGCAGCTGTGTGGATCGAAGCTGCTGCTGGGGTTAAACCACATGACCACTATAAATATGAAATACAGATGTAGTAAAAATACTCAAAGAGATGTGACATGTTTATACAAACAGCAGATAAAAGTACTAATATCAAAAAGGCCCTCAGAAGAAGCTCAGAGCAGGGATTAAAAAAAATCATTTAAAAGCATGCAAGTTTCCAGTTACATTTACTGTTTCCCAACTTAGGCACTATCCTTGCATCATTACAATCAATTGAAGCCTTATTACTAGATTCCCGCAATCTGAGAGCTAGCAAAAAGCCCTGCAATCAGCAAATGAAGGTTAACAGGATTTTCAGAAAACTGCTTAATGCAATTCCTTAATTGCTCAATATTCAACTGATTTTCAGATGTAGTTTCTAAGAGCAGCAATCCTTAACATTTCTTTTTTTCCTGACAAAGGCCAGCAAGTAACAGGATTCAGTCTATGCCAGTTTGAAAGAGAAAATTATTTATACAGAGAAGAAAGAGAAGAGAAGAAAGGAGAAGAAAGGAGAAGAAAGGAGAAAGAAAAATATTAGCTAAGGAAATAACTAAGCAAGTCAGTAACTACACCTAGGTTTTTTTTCTTGAAATAGGCTCCAATATGCTTTAAATTAACTCTATAATGATACCTACTGATCAGGCATTATTCCAATAATGCATTGACATTATGACATTCTAATAACATAAATTCTTCATGATAGAATATCATAAACACATTAGAAAGTAAACATTTCATTCTGTTCAAAAAGACAACCCAAAATGTCAGCCAGAGAGATGTGACCCAAAAAGGATTTTTCTTTTTTTCTTTTTTTTTTTTTTTTTTGGTTGAAATTCTTTTAATTACATAAATTGCCAGATTTTTCAGTGCTCTATGAAAGTTTGGAAAAGATACATACATGTCCACTCCTCATTTCAACTCTGTGGTGTCTACTAGTTTTGTAATTAAAAATTAAAAAAAACCCATTTTTCTTCTGCAATGAAAACATCAACATAGCAAATTTCTTGTCTACCATTGGGTCATGATTTTTTCAAGTGTGAATACCTAATTGCAAAATTATGGAAATCATTCATGTTTCAAAGCTGAGAATCCTTGAAACACAATTGCTTAAAAAAAAAAAAAAAAAGAATGTGATTTCACCTGAAATCCATACATAAGCCACATAAACCAATCCTTGGGTCCTTTGTCCCAAAATTAAAACCTCCTTATACTTGAATTCTGAGAACTTTATGATTTATTTTGATCTTCCACTCAGATAGCAGGGGTCATTAGATCACAATTTCACTTCCATTTTTTTCCTTTAATGCATTAATGAATTATTTAAAGCCACAAATGCTGTTATTATAAAACATTTTTATTGTTCTAGATATTTACTAGACATTTTAAGTTTTACTGTTTTTACACTATATGTTTTAATTATTTTGTTTCCCTTTTCAAGAAGTGTGGAATTGGATTATTGGAGTTATACAGCAGATCTGCTATGTGAATATTTTCTGAAAGAATATTTAAATTTCTTACGCTCTTACTGTAAATAATATTTGTACATATATCAGAATAATTTATATTCCAAGCTTCTAGATCCTTCTCTAACTTGTTGATACCACATCTGTTCCCATACTGATTTTCATTCTACTGCCAGCTCCCATGTCCTTCACTTTTCATTTTAAATGGCAACTAATACAAAACTCATCTATTTTTAATTTTTATAATTATATTCTCCTTGAGTCATAGGTTGTGTGGCTTTGGTTTTTTTTGTTGTTGTTGTTGTTTTGTTTGTTTGGGTTTTTTTTTGTTTTGTTGGTTTTTTTGTTTTTTTGTTTTTTTACTGGCTTTTATAATGTGTGATAGTGACATTCACAACCATAAACATCCTGTTCAGATAAGAACTCTACATGATTTCATGCTTTTAAAGCCTCAAAGTGATAGGCTGATAATTTATTTTTCTCAGTCTGAGTGCTGAGGGTTTGGAAGTGCTGAGTCTCAGTGTTGAGGCTATTTTATGTACATTTACCAGTTATTCATGAACACGATTTTTAATTTTCCCTGCCAAAGCAAACAAAGGCAAACATCAATAAAACGTGATAAGATGTAAGAATATGAAAACTAGGAGGAGAAAAGAAAAAAACCCACCACAAAAAAACTTTACTGGAAACTTTGCTGAAAATATAGCTTATTCTTAGTATTTTTAATAGTGTAAGCTAGAACAGTTTCAAATGGAAACCAAAGGAATTGAGCAAGATATGGAAGAACACCCACACTCTGGTACAGTCAGAACATCTTGAAAAGGTCTCTTACTGTGAAAGGGATATAACATCTGAGGTATCACCACTTCCTCATTTCTGTGATGGCTACTCTCTTGGCCCACCAATCAATAAAAATGGGCCGTTTAGCTGGGTTTTTTGTTTGCTTGTTTGTTTTTAGACAAAAGGTTCTTAAAACGGTCTTTTAAATTGTGAAATTATGTTCACAATATTGCTTCAACTATTTAGTCATCTGCTACTTCGAACAGATGAAATTAGAAGGCCATTATATATTTCAGAATAATACTCACAAATGCATGGATTTAACTGCTATTTCGCATTCTTTGTCTAAAACATTTTTAACTCTAAAATTGTCCTGGTTATGGTTTACAAAACTTAATGCAAACATACTTCCTCTTCACAGGTTATAACAGAGCACATATGGCAGACCATATTTCTAAAGGCCTTACATAAAGTTAAAAAGGTTCCTGTTGCACAGGTGTTGAACACACAGTTTCACTTTTCCTTCTTATTTTTGGTCGTGGTTGGCCCAACATGATAGGTAATTAATCCAAGACAGTGCCTTCTCTAGAAAAACAAACCCAAACCCACACATGTTAAAGCTCTAAATGTATGTGAAGCTGTCATTATTATACTCCTCTAGTTTGTCATTTTAAAGTCTGTTTCTCAGTGATTCCTGAAGAACATATAAAATTTCTCTGACTTTAAAACAGTCTTACAAACTAAAAGATAGATTTAAAGCTCTAGTTGAAATCTGTAGTTGGCAACATTGTTCCTCTGGGCAATGAAAGCCCTTTCTGATAGTAAGTTTACCAGGAGACTGTACTCTAGGCAGACTTCATGATCTTGCATCAAGACCAAAACACAACAGCTTCCTAAAAACCCCTTTCTTTATTTTCCATATCCAGGTATACATCTCTGGGCTTGATTCTCCTAGAAATATATACACCAGAGTACATGTGTAGTGTGTCTGCATGCACACAAACTAGAAATAATGGAAAACAAAGAAACAAAACAGTTCATCATACTTATCTAGGGAGGCAACATGAAAACAAACATGATAAACGATAATAGTAACACTTAATAGTGTTACCTTTCTTGCAAGGCCACCAGATTACTTAGTATGAATGTATAACAAGAATTAGCAAAATATAACAAATGAGAATGTAAGATTATTGATCATACTTGTGTGACAGAAGATCATTAATCACAATAAACATACGGCATTTGGAGACATGTAGCTGCCATCATGGAAATGTGGTGGGACGACTCACATGCCTGAAGCACTGCACTGGGTGGCTACAGGCTCTTCAGAAGAGACAGGAAAGGAAGAAGTGGTGGAGGGGTGGCCCTTTATATTAAGGAGACTTTTGATGCCATAGGAATTGAAACTAAAGAAGGTGGAGTTGAATGCCTACGGTTAAGAATTAAAGGGAAGGCCAACAAGGCTGACATCCTTCTGGGAGTCTGTTATCGTCCACCCAACCACAAAGAAGAGGTGGACAACTTATTCTATAAGCAGCTGGAGAATGTTTCAGGATCATCAGCCCTTGTTCTTGTGGGTGACTTCAACCTACCAGACATCTGCTGAGAACTTAATACAGCAGAAAAGAGGCAGTCCAGGAAGATATTAGAGCATGTGGAAGGTAAGTTTTTGTTGTAGCTGATGAGTAAGCCCACCAGGGGAGGGACTATGTTAGATCTGCTGTTTGCAAACAGAGAAGGGCTGGTGGGAGATGTGGTTGTGGGGCACAGTGATCATGAAATTAAAGAGTTCTCAATATTTGGTGAAATCAGGAGGAGCACCAGTAAGACTCTTGTATTGGACTTCCAGAGGGCAGACTTTGGTCTGTTCAAGAGACTTATTCAGAGAGTTCCTTGGGAACCAGTCCTTAAAAACAAAGGAGTCCAGGAAAGGTGGGCATGCCTCAAAACAGAGATCTTGAGGGCACAGGAACAGACTGGCCCTGTGTGCAGAAAGATGAACTGACAAAGAATACAACCAGCCTGGATGGGCAACAAGGTTTTGAAGGAACCTAGGAATAAAAAGAGGATGTCTCATCTTTGGAAGGAGGGTCAGGTCTCTCAGGAAGTATTTAAGGGGGTTGCTAGAGGGAAAAAAATATTAGGGAGGCCAAAACTTTTGAATGCGGGAGGGAACAGTAACTGCAGATGGGGAGAAGACAGAGGTGCTTAACACCTTCTTTGCCTCGATCTTAAGTGGGAAGACAGCTTGTCCTCAGGACAGCTGTCCTCCTAATTTGGTAGACGGTGTCAGGGAACAGAATGGTTCCCCTATTATCCAGGAGGAGGCAGTCAGAGAACTGCTGAGCCACTTGGGTATTCACAAGTCTATGGGCCCAGATGGGATCCATCCCAGGGTGATGGCAGAGGTGGCAGATGAGCTTGTGAAGCTGCTTTCCATCATTTACCAGCAGTCCTGGCTCACTGGTGAGGTTCCAGCTGACTGGAAGCTGGCCAGTGTGACACCCATTCACAAAAAGGGCTGGAAGGAGGGTCCTGGTAATTACAGGCCAGTTAGCTGACCTCAGTACCCAGCAAGGTAATGGAGCAGTTTACATTGAGTGTCATCATGCAGCACTTAGAAGATGGCCAGGGTATCAGACCCAGCCAGCATGGATTTACGAGGGGTAGGTTGTGTTTGACCAACCTGACCTCATTTTATGACCAGGTGACCAGACTGGTAGATGCAGGGAAGGCTGTGGATGTTGTCTATCTGGACTTCAGCAAGGCCTTTGACATTGTGTCCCACAGCATACTCCTGGAAAAGCTGGCAGCCCATGGCTTGGACAGGAACACTCTTTGCTGGGTTAGGAACTGGCTGGATGGCCGAGCCCAGAGAGTGGTGGTGAACGGTGCTGCATCCAGCTGGCAGCCAGTCACCAGTGGTGTCCCTCAGGGGTTTGTGCTGGGGCCAGCTCTGTTCAATATTTTTATTGACAACATGGATGAGAGTATTGAATCTTCCATTAGTAAATTTGCAGATGACACTAAGCTGGGAGCATGTGTCGATCTGTTGGAAGGGAGGAGGGCTCTGCAGAGAGACCTGGATTGGTTGGATGGATGGCCAGAGTCCAATAGGATGAAGTTTAACAAGTCTCAGTGCTGAGTCCTGCACTTTGGCCACAATAAACTCCCTGCAGCATTATAGGCTGGGGACAGTGTGGCTGGACAGTGCCCAGGCAGAAAGGGACCTCGGGGTTCTGGTCGACAGCCGGCTGAACATGAGCCAGCAGTGTGCCCGGGTGGCCAAGAAGGCCAATGGCATCCTGGCCTGTATCAGGAACAGTGAGGCCAACAGGAGCAGCGAGGTCATTCTCCCCCTGCACTTGGCACTGGTGAGGCCACACCTTGAGTGCTGTGTCCAGTGCTGGGCCCCTCGGTTTATGAAGGATGTTGAGATGCTTGAGCACATCCAGAGGAGGCAACAAGGCTGGTGAGGGGCTTGGAACACAAGCCCTGTGAAGAATGACTGAGGGACCTGGGGGTGTTTAGCCTGGAGAGGAGGAGACTTACACTCTCTACAACTTCCTGAAGGGTGGTTGTAGTCAGCTGGGGGTTGGTCTCTTTCTCCAGGCAACAACTGACAGAACGAGAGGACGCAGTCTGAAGCTGCTTCAAGGGAAGTATAGGTTGGATATTAGGAAAACATTTTTCACAGAAAGAATAATAAAGTATTGGAATGGCCTGCCTGGGGAGGTGGTAGAGTCACTATCCATGGATGTGTTTAAAAAAAGACTGGATGTGGCAATTGGTGCCATGGTCTAGTTGAGGTCTTAGAACATGATGATCCTGGAGGTCTCTTCCAGCCTAGAAATTCTGTGATTCTGTGTGTGTGGTTTTAGTCAGGTGGGGGTTGGTCTCTTTCTCCAGGCAGCAACTGACAGAACAAGAGGACACAATCTCAAGCTGCATCAAGGGAAATATAAGTTGGATATTAGGAAATAGTTTTTTATGGAGAGATTCATAAAGTACTGGAATGGTCTGCCTGGGGAGGTGGTGGAGTAACCATCCCTGGATGTCTTTAAAAAAAGACTGGATGTGGCACTTGGCGCCATGGCTTAGTTGAGGCGTTAGGGCTGGGTTGGACTTGATCTTAAAGGTCTCTTCCAACCTAGTGATTCTGTGTGTGATTCTGTTGTGACATCAAAAACATTTGGTTAGAAATCTAGAAAATATCACTGCTTATTTATAGTTATAAACTTTTCCACAAAGGACTCATTCCTTCTAACTGCTGAAGAGAAAATAGACCTCATTTTCTCTTCACATGGTTATTCTGAGGTTATTCATGGTTATTCTGGTTGTTCTTATTACCATAAGTTATTCATGATTATTCTACAATCCCAAATCCTCTCAAAGCTTTTTAAAGGCAAACATTACATGGCTGAAATGTTAGAGACAGTCAGAATCACATTTTTGCCTGGTTTTGAACATTATTCACAGTACCAGTTCGCTGTACTTTTTTTGAATAATGAGGTCAGGAAATTTCACCTGATCCATTTATATATGTAGTTCACTAATCTGTGAAGTGCTAGCCCTATGTGTGCTATAGCCAGTTTTAGATATTCAATATCATCAATAAAGAAATTCAGAATTTCTCTCCTTCCCTTTAAAACATACTACATTCAGAAATTAAGTATTTTTATTGAGCTTAAAATAAGAAATTAGTGGAAGAAGTATTTTTGCTTAGCTTCAACATCTCATCTGTTTAACTTCACAATTTTAAGATTCAAACTAAAAGTGCTCCATTTTATCATGGTTTATAGTCCTGGATAAACTAGAGAAAGTTTCCACAAAATTGTCTTTTAATGCAAAAATTCAGGAACTACTTATTTTGAAACTTGTCATTACACATGAACTCACAGTGGATTTTACCCAGTAGGATTTGATTTAACAAAACAAACAAACAAAACCTAGTTGTTTAAAACAAACAAACAAACAAACAAACAAAAACACACCAAAAAACAACAACAACAAAACCACCACCACCACCAACAACAACAAAAAAAAACAAACAAAAAAACAAACACAAAAAACAAAACCCAAAAGAAAACAAAAAAACACAACCACATAACTAGAACATTAACCATCTGATTCTTGCATACATTATGTGGCACTGATTAATATTACTTTCGCTACAAAACTGGAAAAAAACCCTCTTTGTTTTCTTTTCCCAATTTTTTCTGCAGTGCTCTGCCTTCGACTTTGAATATCATGTTTTCAGCTCAGAAAATTCAACTGTACTCTAGTTCACTAGGGTGGAAGCGGAAAACAAACTAGAGTAGAACTAGGGCTGTGGAAACAACTTCTTTGTATTTCCTGGCAATTTGTAAGTATGTGTTTTATAACTGTGGAAAGATGGGCAGGATTAACCTTAAAATATAACTTTAACAGCAATGTTTTTAAGTGATTATAGGAATTGCTGTCACATTACAAATAATCTACATGTCTTACTATTCCTTTTTTATTTTTACCTTAATGTGGCATCGCTACTACTTTATTTTCTTTATATGGAGAGATACTATTGTATACTTATACTGTAATGCAAGGTAATGGTCAACATTTCTAGTTCTCATCATCTCAGCATCTGGATCACAATGAAAAAACCAAGCCACAAATACTTAAAAACAAAGAGATCCGTGATTCAGATCTCCCCCTATCTGTGATTACATTACCATAACCAATGCTGCACGGATGACATCTATGTAAGCACACCGGCAACAAAACACACATTTACAAAGGCTTTAAAAGTAAATTTCCTAATCAGGAAGAGAAAAATTTACTCGATGTTGACATCATCTCTTCTAAAAGAAAGAACAAATGTTGGAACTGAATGCCAAAAAATCCCACTCTGCTGATTGTATTTAGGAAAGCTTTTTCTTCAAAGGTAGTGTATCTTAAAATTCAGCTTCTCAACCAGTCTCCTCAAAATAGGAAAGGAGTCACTTATCAATCATCATTGTCATGTCCGCCAGCCTGTCATTGCACATCCTTTAAAGCTGATACTTCCAAACCTTCAAGGTGCACAGCTTAAAAAGTAGGAGATCTTAAAAATCTATTCCCTTCATTCTGAATGCATTTTTTTTTTTAATGTAGTTTCAGTTGAACTTCACTTTAGCTATTATAAAATATCAAGCACTAGTGATCTGTGTAGAAAAGTGGTAATTCATTAACTTCCTCTCCTCAGTAAATAGCTCATGTCAGTATTTCTCTCTGGTCTTGTCACTTAAGTTAGTCATGAATATCTGTAAAGCCTGTGGCACTACAAACCAGTTTGTAGTAAGAAAGAGAGTTTATCCAGTGTCTGTGTTTGGAAAGACAGGTATCTGCCGTGGAAAGCTGGAGTTTCCCTTGGAATGGAGAATGCAAACTTTTTACTCCTTCTAAATTATAATTTTGCAATTAAGGGCTTTCAGGCAAAGATTTGGGAATAGGAAGAACAGTTCTTTACTAGGAATATTAGCAATACAAATGTAGTAGAAAACAAAACTAACCAACAAAACAAGCAAACAAACAACAATCCTGGAAAACCCTGACAGAGTCAGAGCTAAAACCTGACATCCTGTTGGTCAGGGTGTTGGAAGCAGTCTAAAAGTAAGTCCTTTTGGAGTGGCAGATGTGGTTCTGTTAAGAGTAGAGACGATTTTGTAGAAAAGGGTCCAGTGATGGTGAGAAGGGTCCAGTCTTTCTCCGGGAATCTGGTGAAGCCAGATACTTTGTGTTCCTACGTCTCAGTTTTTATCCAGGTAGGAATGGTTGGCTCCTCCCACTGGGTGAAGCATTTCACAATGGGATGATGGAATGTGGATGTCTGCTCAGGGATGACTGCTTGAGGAGTCTTAATGGCCCATTAGCAGAAAATATCTTCCTGGAGGGAGGATGGGTGGTGAAAGAGATACGAAACAATGCCCTACCTGGTTTTAACAGTTGGCCCATTATCAGAAGGCATTCACCCCCCTCCTCTCAGAGTTACAAGAGGTAAAGAAAAACATCTCCCCAACTGCTTTCAACAGATGAAATAGAATACACATTTTTGGTTCCATAACCCAAGACATCCAGTGACTAAAATCTCAAAGTAAGCAAAAACATGTTTGAATATGAATCGTGTGGATATAAAGTATTCTGAAAACAACAAAAAAATCACAAAAAATACCTATATTTGAAAGTTCATTAATAACTCCATGTTCTATACACAGATAGTAAACACATATAGGGTGTCCTCAAAATACTTAAGCAATAACTGTCCTTTAAAGTTGCACATAATTAAACATTTTAAAAATAATATAAAAAACTCTTTGTAAAAAAACCCACTGAAAATCTAATAATGGAACAGGTTACATTACTCATGTACAATCATAAAAAGTAAATGAAAGTCCAAGAGTTATATTAAGTGATTTCAATTTTCTCTCTTTTTCCTTTTCTGCCACTACTTTGATCTTTCTGCTGCAAAGGAAAAAAAAAAAAACCAGCAAAGGAGGCAATATGTCCCAAAACAGATGTTTCAATGAATTAAGATCTGTACAAAATAAAAGCTTATAGATAAATAGATAGATAGATCGATGTAAGTTTAAGAACTTAAACATATTTTCACTGTAAGGATGATTCTAGGAGTAGAAAAAGTCATAGGTGAATAACTGTGAAAATTTATGTGAATGTAGGTATGACACCCCAGAGAAATTGGAATAGAAACTGCAGTCATAGTGACATTTTGCTGGTACAAACTGAAAACTATGGAATGCATCATGCTGACAGAAGGACAGCAGTGCACTGTACAGACAGGCTATTGAATATTTTCAAGTCCTGCAGATTCAGTGGGGCTAGCTCTAGTTCATTCTCATAGTTAGAAACTGAATAAAATAATACATACCCATTTCAGTAAATCTTTAAGAACTATTCTGCTGGGGAGCATAGCACAAGTGTAGCGTAGTAATAATGTCAAGACATTTTCAAGACAAATGAACTTGAAAATTTGGCAAAATTGTCTTTCAAAGTATTAGAACATAAGCCTCCTCCCTCTCCTTCACTTCACCCCCAACTAAATTCCTCATGCAATTGGAGAACGTAATTTAAACTTTCATGAAGTTGATGCAACATAATCTTGATTTATTTTTATTAGTTATATTTTGCTATATAGGCACTTGAAGCTGGTGGTTACTACAATATTACACATATTTTTTGCATTATATATATAATACATATTATATATATGTATATATTGTATATTATATGCATTGTATTTTTACTATTTTCAGGATGCTATTACAGCTCTTAGGAGTGACAGTAACAAGAGGCATACAAGAATCAAAGAGATAAAGCACAACACATAATGAGAAAAAAAGGAGCACTTTTCTTTATATGTAGTAAAAAGTTTTGGTTTTAAAATGCTCTCACAACTTCAAACTGTCACCCCACCACATATTCAGCTACTTGGAACAATGAGAACCACTTGGAGACTTGAGGGCAAAACTCGTATATTCATCAGTTTCTCCAAGAATTCACTTTGATAGTATGGCTGAGTTGAGAATAAGAAGAAATCTGACTACCTGTTCTGTTGCCAAAACATATATACAGACTAGCAGGGAGAAAAGCAAGATAAGGAGGTATCCAAAACTGATTGTTTCTCAATTTCTCTGCTACTTAGGAAATCCTTGGGGCAGTTGTAGTCTTTTTATTAAAAGAAAATACAGTTTAATTACAGTTTCAATTAGATTACCAGAAGCCAATATACACAAAATGTGTTATTGTTCTGGAAGCCTGCCAGCATTAGAAAATTTCAATTTTATTTACTTTTTATAGCTGAACCCAAGCCAGCCTTCTTATTTCAAATGAGAAATGCATTTCCTTTCATAATATTAGGATAAAAAATAACATTGTCTGCACCTTGTAAAGATACAATTACCAACCTTAAGGATCACAAAACACCCCTCATGACAGACTATCTCAAGAATCATGTTAAAAATGCCAGCATGAATAACTGATTTTAAATTAATTTTCTGACACAGTCTTTTTTCCCTATCCTTCTCCCTTTCTCAACATTTTGGTTTTTTACCGATGTGCATGGCTTAAGATGCTACCAAGTGAATGATTCAAACCCCCACTGAAGATCTCACTCTTCAATTAATTCAGACTATATTTTAGGCCACACTTCTGCAATTAACTTATGCCAAAAAGCTTCCAAAACCATCTCTAGAAATTTCTTAGGGACTGCAGGTGTCCTATCAGTTGTAAGGAGCACAGTAAGACATGGAAGAACTCTAATCATTAGCCAGCTTTCCTATACAATTTTGAATTAATGAAGGTAAGAACAACTTGTAGTTTCTGAGACAAGTGTGCTTGAGCCATACACATACATTGACTCTACTACATTAATTTGGACAACTGGACTTGAACATTTAATTAAATAACACAGAATATATTTGGTGCGAGTGAAATGATAGGGGAGAAAAGTAATTTTCTATCCAGTTGAATTGCTCTCCTCTATTAATGAAAGTAAAAAGAGATTTCAGAGTTATGTGCACCTCCATGGGCACTTTTCCAGGCTCTTTGTATGGAAGATGATAGCAGAATCAAATCTGAAGTCACAAACATGAATCAAATTTCAGCTCTCTGTATGAACTTATACATTCTTCTTGCCTACCTTTATTGACTCAGACTTCAGATTAATTAAATTCAGATACTACAATTCTCCTCTGACATATGCAGTAGTGGACCCACTTTCAATGGCAATAAATAAATAAAAAAAAAATGTAACTGCATGATTTCCTAATTCAATTACATTTAATCAACAGATTACATATTCTTTAAAACTTGCACTTTTTCTCTCATAGAAAACAGACAGTATTTATGGCCAAAAGTACATAATGCAATACATCTACCAATATCTCAGAGGAACGGCTGTGTATAATCTGAGAAAGGCTCAAGATGATATATCATTGATAAATCGAAAGACATATAAACTGAATTTTCAAAAGCAGCATAAATTATGTAACTTCTTTTTGCAAAAATTAATCAAATTAACACAAAACACTAGCAATATAATTTGCCTATGCTATGGACAAGAAAATTATTTACTGGTCATCTACAGTACTTCTAACATCTTCAAGGCAAATTCACTTGCCTGTTGGACAACTATCAAAATGGCAGTGTTCTCCATTTTGGAATCATTAAGGTTGGAAAAGACCCCCAAGATCGAGTACAACTTTCAACTGATCACCACCTTATCAACCAGATAAAGGCACTGAGTGCCACATCCAGTCATTTCTTGAACACAATTGTCTGCTGACAGAAGAGTCCTTCATTTCACAGGAAGAAATATGGAAGGTCACAGAGACAACGAGCAGTTCATCTGTCTCAGTATAATTCCTAGCATTCTGCTCAGGGTTTCTTTGTAAAAGATTTTTCCCCCAGGGTCTGCCATTAAATTACTCCATTACAACTGTCCCAGCAACCTCTAGTTATATTTTCTGAAATATTTAAATATTTTTACATCCAGCTTACAGTTTTGATTATTTCTCTATTTCATTATTCTATTTCCTGCAGAAAAACTACCAAAAATTCAATCACCCTGCCAGTGTATCTACTCCTTGTAGGCTTGTTACTTTTTTTTCTTAGAGCAACATAGACTTAAGTTTATATCCTTTTTTTATTATTTTTCCTTTTGTTTGTTTTGTTTTAAAATGCCACAGCTTGTAAGCAATTCCTTTTTATTTCCTGTTATTCCCAATTCTTTTTCTGAGCAACATATTTTTTTGTACTTTCCCCATTGATCATTTCCCTCCAGGTTGTAACAATTATCTGCATTCCTCAGGAGATCCACATTGCAATCACTACCTTTCTTCTTTCTTTAATACCTTTTCCCCTTAGCGCTGATGGTCTCTGAGATATTTTGAGTCAGCTGCTGCTTCAGTTTTGGTAGGACAAAATTCCAGATAATTCTTAGGTACCAGTTTTTTGCAACGTGACTGTCCCAAAGGCAGAAAATTCTGCCTCCTCCTATCTTTCCTCCTGTAGCTTAGTGACGCTTAGAGCGAACGAATCTAAGCACACAACTGTGCTGCATTTCAATTTTGACTGCATTGGAGGTGCTTACTAAGACAAATTAAAAGGGAACTTCCTTTAGAATTGTCATGTAATTACAAAGTCAACAACTTCTGCTTACCCACTAATTACAGAAAATTGTATTTGATAGCTGCATAATTTGATTACAATTGCAAATATTTGCTCATCTTTTGTGCTGTTTGAAGAATATTTCGAAATGTCTCCTCAATTCTTCTGAATTTAAACATATGCATAGTGTAAATAAAATATACTATATGCCAATGCATTGCTTTTATGTATCTGCCAATTTAATTTTCATTACATTAATTCCTGTGTTGAACAGAGTTTCATCTTTTCAGCAGATGCACCTAATTTCTGTTTACAATGGTGTGGAATTGAGCAACAAAACATTACACCACACCAAAAAGTTGAATAATCTTACACAATTTATTATATTTTGGCCTGCATTTAAATTGATTGGTTTAGACTTGCATGTGTAACTCACACACACACACAAACACAAACTGCAGTGCCTGAGAAGACGCAGTTATATATGTCTAGAGAAGAGGAGAAAAAGGTTTTCCCAAAGGAGAAAACCTAAAACACCCCTAGAAGAATGTATTTTGCAAAGTTGCCATTAAATTAACTGAAATTGAAACCATCTAGAGAGGAATCTAAACCAAAGGCATGACACTTGATTAAGTTGTATCTAAGTAGGAAAACCCCACTGTCATTGGCTTTCAAAATTATTACTTTCATTGAGATTCTCACGGATTCATTCCTAAGTAACTTAATTCCTAATCCTCATTTTTTATCCTTATTCTACATGACAAGAATTTATCTATTATAAATGCAGCCTAGACAGAAGAAATAGGTTTAAAATTAACAGAATTGAGTAGTCTAAAAAGAAAACAGATTTTTATTTCAATTTATTATGGGACTTTGCTACATCATCTTAAAGTGTTCAAGAACATCTCACTCAAAATATTTGGCAGTTTTTCATGGAGTTCTTATCCTGGCTTTCAGGCAGTGTGAACCTTTTCAAACCCTTTTTCTTCTTACAGTGCATCTGTCCTAGAATACATATTTAACAGGGACTCAGCTGAGAATTCATCTGGAGCATCGAATTATTAGAATTATATTGGATGATGAAAAAATGAAGTTTACATGAAAGAATACATGGAGTAAATACTAAGGGGGAATACAACATAGGAAGAAACATTCCAAGCATTAATTTTGCTAGAGTGAAGAAAATCATAGCTGATTCTATTTAAAATTCACCATTTAGAGAGAATCAACTCAGACTAGAAGTAGCAAAATATTAGTATTCTGAGGCCAAAAGCACCAATAACTTCAAGAGAAATGTAACACTATTCAGGTTCTCTCTGTCTTGAACTATCCCTGCTAATCTAAAGAAGAAGCAATCACACTGGGACCAATGGTTAACTCTACAACTGTATTTGTTGCCTACTATCTTCATAAGTAAATGACCCAGAATTATGGGTTTATATGGTGAAATAACCTCCTTTTTCTTGTTTGAACAAAGTAAACATTTTAGTAAATTAATCTGTATGATTATTATTGTTCATATTTTCCAACTTAAAGCCTTTTTTTTTCTTTTTTTCCTGCATAGATCCTCCATCAGCACAAATTTCTGTGGCACTCTTAATTTAGACTGATGCCTTAATCTACATAGACTGAGAGATTCTCCAAACTGGATATAGAAAAAGGTGTATAATTAGTAAAATTTGTATGGTAAGAATGTAGGATGTAGAGAAAGCAAGAAAGACATTTTGTAATATGAAATAATCCTGCAGGGAATATGGGAAGGGTGCCTGATACCAACAGAATAATCTCCCTAAACAACAGGAGATATGTCTGATGGAACCATTTATCCCAGAGAATAATCAAGAAGAATGCCTGGCCCAATAATATCAATAGTATCAATGATTTTATGAATAGATGAGATTGTCTCCTTTTGGGAAGGGGAAAGGAACATAAGGTGAACAGGAGAGGAATGATAGGAAGAAGACGGACCACAGTGGTTCTGGTTTGCCTTGCACCTTGTAACCTCTTGAGTCTTACCACCTTGACCAAGTGACATCAAAGGACATGGCCATCAGCACGAACTGCATGATAGCATCTTTTGTGGTAGGTTATAAAGGGCTTGACACAGCAGCCAAATGAGATTTATAACTCCACTCTATACCACAGGAAGTCAGTCCTGCAGCAACTCCCAATAATAAACAGGTTTTTTCTGGTTTGAGAGGCCAATGTGTGCAGAGAATTTAACCTCCTCAATTTGCTCTGTTGGTGAAGTCCAAAAATAATTTGTTCCTAGGAGACCTCATCTTTTTTTTTTTCCTCTTGAAAGTCACATCTTAAAAGAAGTTAACTCTGGGAGTAGAGAACACAGGCACTGTACAGAAATATATATATATTTCTGTGCACATATATAAGTATAAATAGCTATGTCACTATAAGCCTTGGTACTGCTATTATTGACTCGGTATCTCTATCAGGAGAAGAGATAGGAGATAAGGATGAACTGGTTTTTCCTAAGCTGTCAGCTGCTGAGCTGCTCATTCACATTTCTATGCTGCATCCTGTTCCCTGCCTCCCTCAACCTTTATCCATGTTTCTTAAGTAGGATGCAAATAACAGGCACTCTAAAAGATTACAAGGACAGGGGACACCGTGACTTCAGCTTTCAAAAACAGGTGATCTGCATTTAATGTCACAATGATGGATGAATGTTTTTGGATTAGATGTGAAATTAAATATCTGGAAGCAGAAAGGTATTTCTGTTCCACTCAGGTCATACAGTGTATGACATTAGAAATACCATGCTGCCAATGGAATTACTGCAAACTAAAAATAGTTATTCCAGAATAGGCTCTAATAAACTCCTTTAGTATTGTGTGCATAAATAAATTTGTGTTTTGCAAAACTGCCATGTCACCATCCCCATGGCACTTAGATCTAAAATGGGAAGCATTTATCTTCCTTCTTATTACTGATAATTCCACGGTGAGTTCAAGAAGAACTTAAGTCACTGAAAATATCTAAACCGATTTTTTTTAAAAATAATACTTTTTAATCACAAAACTCCTCCCAAAACATACAAAAAATATTTCTTGTTTTGATCTGAACACAAAACTGAACAATTGTTAAGCAGTTGTCATTTACATAGGCCACTACAGTTCTAGTAAGCAAGGAAAATTAACCCTTTACATTTAAAAGGAAAGTCAAACATTTCGAGTTCAAATATCTAAAATCAAGTTCATAAAAGCTTTTCATAGTCAGAAAAACTAAGTAAACATAAACCCCACCAAATTTTAAGACCAATGAATCATGCAGAAATGAAATCTGAAAAAATGGCAAAAGTTACCTCATTTTCCATCTGCATATTTCAAATATTCCAAATACGTACATATATATAAAAAAAAATACATCACATAAAAGGGAGGGAGGTTGGGCTTGGAGTTTTCAGATTGTTACATTGCAAGAGGAACAGTCTTACAGAGATGACACTTATCATGGACAGGTATCACCAATTGATTTCTTGCACATATACAAATTGTTGGCCAAAAAGAAGTGACAAGTTGCTTGGGTCTGCCTCACTAGGTTTCATAGAACTCCGAGAATCTGTGATTGAAAATGGATACTTCAGGATCCAATGAGACAAATCTTGAGAATACTTGAGATTGCAGGACTGTAGAAATAGATTTGCTACTAAGCAAGAAATGGCAAGAAGGGTTCTTAGACAGAAGAAATTGAAGTCTTGTAAAAATCTCAAACTCAGTGTACCAAATTACACATTAAAAAACCCCCAAACTGAAAAACCTGCTCTTCAGTCGACATAATTATTTTTAAATTAAAATAATTGGCAGGAGTCAATAATTTGAATGGGTTGCATCTTTTATTTTAAACAATTATAATGGGAACAACTATTTATCCCTGATAGCTCCATTAAGACCTACATGTGTTAAATCCCAGCAAGACTTCTTCCATCTTACTCATCACAACTAAAAATAAATGGCCACAGGCTATGACAAACAATATTATTGTTGAAAGGGGAAATTACTCTGTTAACAGGTGCTGTTTTCTGATGTTAAAATTCTTCATTCCACAGAAGGCCTATTAGAAATGTCAAACTAACTACACGTGGCCACTATTCAGTTTCAAATACAACCCATTATTGTGCATCTTTTCAGAAAGAAGTACAGCATTATTATGTGAAAATCAAATTCTTATGTTGAACTAGTAGAGTAATATTTAAATTGCTACATTTCTTTATGAAAAACTAACTTCAAAACTGGTGTCTGGAACATGACATTCTATAGCATAATATTGTCATATCAACATATACAGGTAAGGGCTGCAGGTACTCAGAGATGTAGGATTTCAGACAGAAATTCCTTACAGAGATCAGAGAAGGGGCTGATAGTAGAAGTCAATGGTACAAAATTCAAGGCACATAACATAAATTTTCTATGGTTTTGAAATGTAACACTATGAGAGCAATGTAACACTATGAGCACTGTGTAACACTCTCACTAAGAGTGAGAATTTAATGTCTTGTCCTTGTAATGACCAAACTCATCGGGATGAATCCCTTACATTCTAGGAAAAACAGGAACATTAATCAATGGGTCTCTCAAAGTACTTCCTTCTACTGATGAGTTGTGATACAGATGGCTAAATCCAAGCAAATTAATCCCACTATATATGCTCAAATTTGTTCAAAGTCCTTGTATATTGCATCCAAACCAACAATATATGCTTTGGACAGAAACACTTTTCACCAGAACAAGCAGTTGAGACCTGAGCTTTCATGGCACAATTTCCTTGGGTTTAGATTTGTAAAGATAATTGATAAATTAGCTGATAATAAATTCAAAAGTGTCTTACTACTTTTAGCTTATGTGCTTTTTTTGTTGTTCTTCTGTGGAGGTTTTTTTGTTTGTTCATTTTGTGGTTTGGGCTTTTTAGTTTGGTGTGGGGTTTTTTGTTTGTTTTTCACTGTGCATTGTGGGCTCTAATAAATTGTTAATCAAAAACACTGTTTCAAGCTGGGGACCTTGAATACTGAGTCACAGATTTGGAAAGCATTTAAATGCTTGTTTTTGTCATCAGAACTCCACAAACACCGTCCTTCAGAGGTAAAAAATGATGATTTGACAGACAGCTACTATATTATAAACACCATCATAATCTATTTTGACAGGAAGTAATTCAGTAATTAAGAAAAACAAGCAAAAAAGAAGTAATATATTTTTGAGTAAGCATTTGACATAATTTTACTTTGTAATGAAGTGGAAAACCATTGTCTAATCACAAATTAAGTTATTTGAAGATGATGCACTATTTAGTATTACAGGAATTCTGATACATTGTTTAGTAGTCAAGTTCATCTCATTTATTGGAAACCTTTTTCAATCAAGCATGTTTTGACCAACACGATAAGGAAAGAAAATTTACCTATTTTAAGGTTGCAGCAGTCAACAATAAGAGTAATTTCTAAACTCTTCTGCATTTGTTTTTTAATTTGTTTTTTTAAGAGAAAGCGTCCAGTTGGCATTTGTGAATTATATGATGAACTCATTGGTGCCAAAACCCCAAAGCAGTCCACATCCTCTTCTTACTTTAAAACAGAAACAGCAGAAAAGCTGTTCTGAAAATTAAAACAGTCACTAAAGTAGAGGAAATTATTGCATCAGTACTTAAAGAAGTAGATCTGGGAGATTTTGTGTACTAATTCTATGATGTTACCAAAAGTTAAATCAGCACATTATGTCCATAATGTATTACAAAGAAAACAGAGGACAGAATGATGATGGCAATGATGATGATGATGATAATAGTAATAATTATCATGAAACCAAGCAGATATTTTATGACAATATGAAAAAAAAAAAGTTTAAATCTGAAGAGAAATGATCAGATCATCCTGTTCTGTCTGGTGTGCAAGGAAGATACAAAAACTTATTTTGAACTTCTGAATAGCAAAAAAATATGCACTGTTTAGTAACCAGACCAAAAAATCATGTTCAATTGTAAACTTATTAATTCCTCACAGCCAACAGTTTATCTATATTATAGAAGAAAAAATAATTTTAACCCTTTGCAGTAACCATTAAGACATCATGAACAATATTAAAATTCATTGGAAGACAAACCAACCCAGTTAATTTAAATACTATTTAAAAAATAAGAAAAAGAAGATAAATGAAAAATTTAAATTATTCTTTATAGTAATCCCTTTCTTAATTGCTTTTGGTGCATACGAAGCACCAATTGCTTTATTTCTGGAGGAAATGTCACCTACTTTAACACCCGCTAATCTTTAAAATCATGATTTTTTTTCTAATTTACAAATACAGAATCAAAAATGTGACAGTGATGTACACATCAAACATTCATATACTCACACTTTGCACAAGACTAACCACTTTTCTGTACCAAGTATTCCATAAAAGAAACTTTAGCTTAAGTTACCAAGCAATTAAGACATTTCCAAATCCTTGCAACTATTCTTACAATAATTGAATTTTAAAAAATAAAAATTGTAACTGTTAATATTTAAAAGTTTATTTAAATATTAAAATTATATATTTAAAATTTGTCTAAAACACAAATTGCACCTTGCATGAAGAAGGACAGTGAAGCCAAAAAATAACACAGGGTACAGGAATATTTCCTGTGGAAAATATATTTTCAGTAAGCTTAGTTCCAACACTCATATTTTAGTCTTTAGTTCTTCTCTGCAGGAATATAAGGTATAGTCCAGAACTCGGGCTTCCACACCAAAGCAGCTTCCTGGAATTTTTTTTTGTTGTTAATAATATTAGTTATGTTGAGTCAAATTAAATTAATTTCTAAAATGCTTTTTCCAATTAATCATCCAACTCTTTAGTAATCTCAAAGGTAGATTAACAAGAACATAAACACTATTAGTTAAAAGGAGAAATGCATCTTGGGTTAAGGAATTCTTGATTGCCTGTGGACTCCAAATTCATGGGATCAATCACTAGTTCACCCAACCATGATCTATCAGCCTATGTCTCTACTCTTTTCTGTAGGTTATACATTATGAAAGAAGCATTGTTTCAAAAACATAGTACTTCAAAAAGCAATAAATCACAGAGGTGGACTAGGTGTATAGAGAAGAATTTCTCACAGAAATATATTAGATTTTTTTGGGTACTACTGCTCTATCCTCAACCTTATAATAGAAAAAGACAAGCAGAAAATTCAGAAACAATCAAACAAGGAAAAGAAGAACTCAAGAAGAGTTTACCTTGCTGTTAGCAATTGTTTAAAGTTTTTTTATCTCATATAAAAGTTAAACAGATACACTCATACACAATCCTCTCCAGCAAAGTTTCTTACAGCAATTTTGTGCTGCAGGCGTGAAAAGACAAACAGACATCTTCCCGCCACACCCCGCCTCCCCCCCCCCCCCCCAATATTAGGCCCAATATTAGGCCCTTCTGCTTTCAATAATGTTTTTGACAGTTTCATGGCCACTGGAGGAAGAACTGGTCTCACACAAACCCAGAGAAAGCAGCAGATTCCTGCCTGGAACATTATGTTTCTAAGATTGCTGGAAGTTAATCTACTGCCCGCAATCACTGCATCCCTGACAGGCTAAGTGATGAATTTCTCCCAAACATTTCCTTAACAGATGTTTGCTACAGGCTATTGTTAATTTTTATTTTATTTTACTACTGCATGAACTGCTGTCTTCCCTACCAAAGCCTTCCAACCAGACTCTTTGTCCAAATCTGTCAATTTATATCTGCATCCTGATTTGCCTTTATGAAAATTTCCCGGATCTTCTGACAGGATTTCCTATGAATAATCTTAGTTCAAAATACATCCTGCTTTTATCACATACTATGCAGCTCATAAATATTGTTTCTCTATTTAGATTGAATACATCAATTTAAGGTGAGCAACTTTTGGAATTACAATTTTAAGAGTAGTAACTTAACAGGAACTTATTAGACATTTATATACCTCAAATACCTATCTTGGTATTTGTTGGAATATCCATGAGATCGAGTAGAGCACGCGGAATTCCATTAAGGAAAGCAATATATTAATTCTTTCTTTTCCTCCTTTAATTTTTTCCCTCTCCCTTCTTGGCAAACTCGTGCAAATGAAAGTACAGTTGATTTTATCTCTATTTATATATCTTTGATTTCCACTAAAACTACTTTTTTTCTTTCACTTACAGCTTTCCTATCCGAAGCAGAAACAAAAAAATTTAAAAGCTTATTTATATAGACATTGTACATAATTCCATCCTTAACACATAACCTGGACACTCTTGTAATGAATAAAACAAATCTTTTACTTTCCTCTGGATTAGGAAACAGAATCATGGAGTTTGATTTGGAAGGCACATAATAAAGGCAATCTAGGTCCAGCAATAGAAACATCTCCATTTTGCTTGCATTCTCTGATTAATTAATCCACTGTAGTGGGTTTTAGATAAAAATAGAAACAACTTATCCACTTTATGCAAAATTTCACTTAAACTTTATATTTACACTAAATCCACTTCTTTCATGAAATATCTTCTCTCTGCAATATCTTGATCTTGAAAGAACTTCATGTAGAAAAGCATTATGGGAAAAAGTATTTATGCAGAAGTACAGAGATAACTAAGCAAAATTAGATTTAGATTTCATCAGCATTCTGGTCAGGCAGATGAAGAAATGCCTTGGTGATATGGAAATAATTAATTCATAACATTTAATATTTATCTTGAAATACAGAAAAGATTGGCAATTTCTATATTTGTTTTTGAGTTCTGAATTTTTTCTCCTAGATCACTTGCCATTAAAGAACTTGTTTCTTTACATACTTTCCAGATCTTTTTATATCCCAGAGTGCAATAGGAGGACTTGCTGCTCAAATTTCCAATGGTTTGTACACCGTAGCTATTCTAACCAAAGATATATTTAAGACCCAGTATTGATCTCCCAGAAAAAGCTAGAATATTTGAACAATGGCAACTTTCAGGGACAAAAGTTTTTCAGAAGAACACCCAAAAATGTCTCCTGTAGCAATTTAGACTTTGCACACCTTAATCTACAGAAAAGAGTGAATATTCAACTCTCACAACTCTCAGAAGGGTCTCTTGAAGCTATTTACTTAATCTGTAGTCTTCTAAGTCACTCTTCCTCAAGCTGCAAAATCACAGCCACGAGGAAGATTAAATATTTCTTCTATTTAATTATGTTCATCAGCTTCTGCATTCAATCTTAAAGGAAAAGAAGTCCTCTAAGTGAGTTAATCTTCATTATAACATGAATGAAAACATCATTCACACAGTGGATGTGAAATGTACTGATTCACGTGCTTTTCAACACAGGCTTAAGTAGATTAACAGTTTGCCAAATTTAAAGTAGTTTATTGCCTAGGAATAGGACGTCACTCCCCAAGTGGATCGTTAGTTCAGGAAAAGTGAAAACCATGGTATTAAAAACCCAATAAATTAAATAAAACCCTAGTGTCTCTGACACTAGGTGATGTCAACGTTTTTGCATGCCTACCACTATTTCAAAAATCAATAAGGTACAGATGACTGCAAAATATGTTTTCCAGAGATCGTCAATCCTCTCTGGCAGCAACAACCACTTTGGCACCTGCAGTTGTGACATTGAAGCATTAAACATGAACCTTTTAACTATCCTTCAAGTGAAAGTGACAATTGATATCCAATGGAAGAACTGTACCTTAAGAACCACACAAATTACTATTCCTACTTCAGGAAGCCATTTTGAATGTAATAAAATTTATTTGACAGAATGTCACAAAACAGAGGCCTAGGCTTTAGATGCAGCATTACTTGAACAATCATAGTGATAATAAAGCCATTAAGAAAACATGAATAAAAAAATGATCTCTATCAGTCTTTGGAGGTAGTTACCACAAAAGAATATCTTCCTCTGGCAAAAGCAACTGTAAGGATATGCTTGGTTCATTCTAGGGACTTAACATTTTCATACATTTCTGTGTATTTTCTCTCTTACTTTCAATTAACCGCCTGCTTTCTCTGCTCCTACTGTGAAGCAACAGATGGATCTTATCCAATTTAGAAATCTTTCCCTTTCTCTATGCTACCAATTTCCTTTCTCCCTCTTGTTTTCTTTTATGATGGCTGTATACTGTTCTTCATTTATAGGCTTTACCTTCTGAACTCTTTGCCACTTAAGAGTCATTTTAAAATGGTATTGCAAGTGCGACCTAGTCAGGACCAACTAGGAGAAAAAGTAATTATTTCTTTGGTGGACAACACGAGTTTTCTTAATAGCATTTAAAATAATAGTGCCCTCATTTCACTGCTCATAATACACACAAAATTCTCTTAGAACTACTGTTTAAATATTGTCACCCCATTATTAAATAATTTCTGTATCTGTTTAATACATAAGACTATAGACAGATTACTATAAAATTATATGCTAATACAACAGATGAAGAAAACTATCTTAAACCAATGGAGCACCACCTACTTCCATGTACATCCCTTTAAGGTCTTGTCTATGTTCCAAATTTTTAGTCTAAATGAGTAACTATTCCCTTTAACGTGATGTGTAATGAATGAACATGGCCCTTAGGAACATGGTTTTGTGGTGGAGTTGGTAGTGTTATGTTAACAGCTGGACTCGGTGATCTGAAGGGTCTTTTCAAACCCAAAGCATTCTGCATTTCAATGAAAATATTTCTTTTCGGTCAGGGAAGTAGACACCAAGGAAAGACAACTGTCCCTGTTCTTATTCACAGGATCATGTGAGCCTTTTTTCACTTAAAAATGAAAATGAACACAATCATCACTAGAAAAAAATGGCAGATGCCTTCTCATTTATTTCTGTTTGTCCACCTATTTCACTCTTGGCTGCAACACGGCCATGTTTGAACTGTCTGAGAAGCCTCTTGGTGCCAGCGTGCATCTGGCTGTCTGGGCTCAGAGCAGTAACCAGGGAACAGGAGACACAAAATGAAATTTCTTCAAGTACTCATATTATCAAGATGTTTTTAAATAGGCCTGCTTCATAAATCTAAATGTAACTATAATATTTAAATAGGTAATACTCTCTGAAACATGCACAATATTAAACTACTGTGGGTCCTATTGACTTTTTCTATTCCCATAAAATGTTACAAAAGAGAATCACAGGTTTAGAACACCAAGTCATTAACATTTTCAAGTGGCATTTTATTTCTATTTTCATCCCATTAATTGCATACAAGTCCCTCCACTCAGAATATTTTATATAGGCAGCTGCAGATGAACAAGATACAACTAGAACAAAATTAAGGAAGGTGAAATGGGGTAAGAGAGTTTTGAATTTTACTTTGTAAAATGAGGCACAAAGAAGAAAAATATCTTGTCCAAGAGCTCAAAGAACTTCTTGACAAAGCAAGGAGTAGAGCTTTAGTATCCGTAAAACGCTATGACCGATAAGCAGTTTGCCAGTAATTGATCCTGAATTCTCCTTTCCCCTTAATAGGCTTTGGGCTTTAATTTTGTTTCAGAGACTTCTTAGATAAGTCATCTCCTTAGATAATTAGGCAGAATTTATTTTTTGCAAGACCGCACTGGCTCTTGCAGGGTTTTACAGAAACCGTGGATTTTAGTAAGAACATGAATGTGTGGGTGTGATCCCCAGCTTCTCCTTATAGGATGTCTTTTGTCTTTTCTGTATGGCACCGCTCCTCTTTAGACTTCTTAAACTCACTGTCCTTCTCTCTCTTCTGCCTAACACAGCTGCAAAAACCTGTAGTCACATAGTACATATCCCTAGGTACTGGAGATGGGGAAAGGAAGGACACAGAGAAAGCATCTAACACTCTTCCTTTCTGTAGAGACAAGTGCCTCTAAACATCAACATAAATAACCTGATTTTCAGGACTAACTGCTTCTCTAATTGAATAAGTAGCTCCCAGCACTAACCATTGCCTCATAAACACCACGGAAATCAATCTTCATTTCCCTGGACCAGGTGAAATAAAGATTCTAACCTACAACTGTCAACCCTTCTTACACTAAAATCCACTAGTTTAATTTAGAGGGAACTGCAGCTTTCTAAAATACAATTTGAAAGGCAGGATACACATGGCTACTCCAAAGACTTCAGAATATAATAAAAAATTAAAAACTGAAAATAAATAGATAAATACAAACCCAGAAAAATAATCTTCCAAGTTGCTCAGGTATGGTGCTGAAAACTGGAAATTTTCTAATCATCTGATCAGAAATAACCAAGATGAAAGGATTTGCAACACTTCTAATATAGGGTAATGTCTGAAAAAGTTTGCTATGATTCTACTTGTACTTCAGGATTAAAGCATAAGCCATTTAACCAAAAGATGTTTCTTTGGACTCACATGCATAGAGTTTAGTAATAGATAAAACCACCCAGTATTTCCTTTAGATCCTGTGCCTTGTCAGATATACAGTCAAACTGTGTAACTCCCATCTTTTTAACCCAAGACCAATGAGTCCTTAACAGCTTGCAAAATCCCTATGAACTGTAGAAATTATTCTAGTTTTACTGCTGGAATGCTGGAATAACAGCATCATTTTACTATATATCAGCTCGTGTGATTTACTTGGCAAAGAAAGTAACAGGTCTTTTCAGTAAGAGTTTTCTGTCAATATATCTATGTCCTCTGCTGGGTCCCAGTGCTGGGGAAAAAGTGGTGTGCAAGGTTAGAGTAGGTAGAGTAGGCAGAGAGTAGGCTGACAGGAAATACTCTTGGTTACACTAATTTCAGCATTTGTCTCATTTCTCAGACAGTGAAAGAGCTTCACTCATAGAAGTTACAGAGGCAAAGGACAAGACTGTTTTCTTTTCACTATGGATTTCCACTATATCAAAGACACCCAGCATATCAAATACTTATGACAATTTATTAAGTAAAACAGAATTTCACTGAGCTACAACTCTTGGCATTGTGTTTTGTAAGCATTTCACTTTGTGATAAATACACAAAAAAATTCACAAAACATTGTACAGCTTTAATTTTATCTTCATAGCTCTCGTTCTAGTCAGAGTATTAATGATCACTTTAAAAAACCCCGACAAGTCAGCATATGACTGTCCTTATAATTGAACACAAGGTTCCACAGCTCTTGGTAAAATACAATTTGAATGCTGTTAAGTGCATCCCAGGTAAACAGCTGCTGGCCACTGATGCTGGCTAAGCTGACAATCCTATTTCTGAATTCTGATAAAGTAGTGCCAGCTCTAGCTTTCTTCCTTTGTACAAAGCCCAATGCACTTTTGTGTTAGCAACCTGTATTGCCTGATAGTAACTGTTTCCATTCTTCAATGGCAGTCCCAAAAAAGTATAAAAGTAAGGAAGCTAAGATTAGTTCATCCTAAATCTTTACCAAAAACCAAAATAAAACAAAACAAACAACAACAACAACAAACAAAAAACAAAACAAACAAATAAACAAAAACACCAAACAAAAAACACCAACAAAAAACCCAATAAACTCAAAAAGCTCTCCCACTTGAGAAAAGCCAGTCTTCAGTACCTTTTCTAGAAACTGAAAGTTTCTAGGACAAGAAGTAAACTCAGTGATTAATCTCACCAAACATAAAATTAAACCAAATTTGCAGTATGTGGTTCCCTGTGTATGAGCTTCTTCCCAGGATGATTTTGCAAGAAGCAATGTTAAACAAAGGACTTTTCTTTTCTAAAAGGTTTTTTGTCTTTTATCTACTTTTGGTCAAGCTCAGTATCTGTCTTTCACATGCACAAAAAGGATAAAATAGATAAAAGAAGTGAAAATTGTGTACAATCGTGTCAGTATAAAGTCTCACAGTTTCCTGTAAAATTCTATTTTGTATTTAGACACATCTATTCAAAACATTTTCTACATGCTGCAATTCTAAGTATAAATTTAATCTGGCTTTTAAAAACTCTTCATCTTATTTACTTTACATGGTATTAGCAAAAACAGAAAGCTTGTCTAAAAATGCACATTGTATGCATACAGATCAAAAGGCAGAGAGAGAATCATATATAAATGAAGGATAACACTTGTTACACTTCAGAAATTGCCTTGAGCTGATTAGCAATTGTATTTTACCTTAAGCATATGAGATATTTTTCATTTTTAAAAGACCCAACAAAACCAAAGCCACAGAAAATCTCCCAAAACCTAAAACTTGTGTCTTATGTCTCTATGTGTATCAGAACAGCATTCAGAACTCTAAGTATTTTAAAGCTGTGAATTTATTTTTGACTACCTCAATTACAACAGATAGTGATTATTTTTACCAGGTATATTGTCCCATGAAAAACAACAAAAAAACCCACTTTTTATACATAAATAAAAATTCTCGATTTGCATCTATTCGGTATGTTGTTATTTTATAAGTAATTTAACCTAGAGAAAAGGAGGCTCATGGGGGACCTTATAGCTCTCTACAGCTACCTGAAAGGAGGGTGTAGGTAGGTGGGATCTGTGTCTTGTCCCAGGTAACAAGTGGCAGGACAAGAGGAAATGGCCTCTTGTGTCATGGGAGGTTCAGGTTGGACACCAAGAAGAATTTAATCGTGGGAAGGATTCCCAAGTATGGGAATGGGCTTCTATCTTGGTTTAGAAAGACAGGTATCTGCCAGGGAAACTGGGGTTCCCCTTAGAATAGAGAATGTAAACCCCTCACCCCCCGCCAAATTATAATTTTGCAATTAAGCTCTCTCAGGCAAAGATTTGGGAATAGGAATAACAGTTCTTTACTAGGAATATCAATAATACAAATGTGGTAGAAAAACAAAACCACCTCACCAAACCAGCAAACAAACAAACAACAATTTTGGAAAGCCCTGACAGAGTCAGGTACAACCTGATGCCCTGTTGGTCAGGGTGTTGGAAGCAGTCCAAAAGTGAGTCCTCCTGGAGTGGCAGACATGGTTCTGTTGAAGTAGAGATGATCCTGTAGCGAAAAAGGGTCCAGGGGTGGTGAGAAGGGGTCTGGTGATGGTGAGATGGGGTCTGGTGATGGTGAGATGAGGTCCGGTCTTCCTCCCAGAAATCGGGGTGAAGCAAGAGAGCTCCTGTTCCCCTGTCTCAGTTTTTTCCAGGCAGGAATGGCTGACTCCCCCCACTGGGTGGGGCATCTCACAATAGGATGATGGAATGTGGGTGTACTATTTTGGGGAGGGTAAGCTTTTGGGATGTGTGCTTTTAGGGGTGTCTTAATGGTCCATTAGCAGAAAATATTCCCCTGGAGGGAGGACGGGCGGTGAAAGAGATAAGAAACACTGCCCTACCTGGTTTTAACAGTTGGCCCATTATCAAAAGGCACCCGCCCCCCTCCTTCCAGAGTTACAAGAGATAAAGGAGAACAATTCCCCAACTGCTTTCAGCAGATGAAACTAGAATACACATCCTAGGTTCCATAACCCAAGACAGCTTCCCAGAGTGGTGGTAGAGTCACCATCCCTGGAGGTATTCAAGAAAGAGCTGGACATGGGATTCAGCACCCTGCTTTTTGACAAGGTGGAAACAAGTCATAGATTGGACTTGACGACCCGAAAGATCTTTTCCAACCTTAATGACTCTGTGATTTAGAAATTAGGTAAGCATTTTTTCCCGCTTTTTAACTGAAAATTGAGTTTTTGTTAGATCTACCAACCAACACTTAGTCAAGATCTTCCAGCAGTAGCATGAAATCCATACTGTATCACCAGATTTAAAACATGCACATGGTACATACAAATACCTCGTCAATGTAGACATGGCTTTCCTTGGTGTGTCTAAGGGGCAATGTGGGTTCTACTGAGAAGATACTATTTCCATTTCCTCAGACTGATTTGAAACCACTGTCTTTATCTTCTTGGAAAGCATTGCAATCTTTAAGGTGGTATATGAAAGTGAGGTACTAAAATCTCTACCTTCACTTGTGCCCTAAAAAAAGAGACCACATTTTTGTTGTTTGTTGGCTGAGTGCTCCAAAGTGCCTCCCAGGGAGGCAGTCTGAACTAGTTTGGATGTGCACAAAACATATAATATATGCAAATTTGAAGTTAAAACATATCTAGTAGGAACATATGCACCTGCAGAATTGGCTGTAGCAGGTTGATAGGCAAGTACAGAGTCATCCTCTTTCCAAGAGCTTGACCTCATTTGAAGCAGACTAACTGCAATCTGAACAGGCAGAGGAAGATGAATCTGCAACTAAAAGAACGGCAAGTTTCAAAAATATACAAGGTATAGGATAATTTCTCTGGGATATTTACCTTTCTCTGGAAGAAAAAGGACACAGAAGTTTCTCACATGTACTAAGAACAAACTAGTTTATGTACTTACAGGAATTTTTCCTTGGCTTACAAGTTTTCAGTACCAGCTGTACAGAGAACACTTAGAAATAACAGACTTTGAATCTTTATCTTCCTCTGACCATATCTATTCCAAAGACAAGAAGATAACTATATACGAATGCCTGTATATTTTACAAAATGTTTTGATTGTCAGTTTCCATTATGCTTAATTTTTAAAATTCAGATTTATTTGATGATTCTTTTGATATATGGTTTGATTTGTATGAGATGCAGAAACAACTCTTTGAGCAGATTTTAAGATGACAATGTGATGTATCATTTACAGTTAAACACATTTCTTATTTATTTCATTTCACCAAGGGTGTTATGTTTGGATTTGTGCAAAACAATGGCACAGGCCAAAGAAAAGCCCTAAGGACTACATGTTCTACATGTTTTTAAAGCTCTCTTCTTTCTCTTTCTTTCTTTTGTGATTTACAGATGTCATGGAACTCCAAAAAGTACCCTGTCTATCCCTGCAAATGTAATCAGGGATGCTGGACAGATCAGAGCTCAGGAATTTCTTGAGAATCTAGTACGGTTAATAATCAAACCTGCAATCAGACATTGGGCCATTTTGTCCTTGACTTCAGCTGTGCACAGCAACTTAAGATCTACAAGGATGGTTAGGGTAGACTAATCGGAAAAGCAAAATGCTGAAGAGTGACAGTAGGGGTGGTTCTGGGTCAGTAGTGTCATCTGCCTGTTTCCATAGAGCTGCATGTACCAGCAAATGAAAACACAACAATCACCTAGGTAAATGGCAAGGTTTGAAAAATATCAGCCTGGGGAGAAATAAAATCCATTAATGACTCAATATATTAACTTAAAAGCAAGTAAGAAAAGCACATTCAGAGAAACAATCAGCTACATTTCAATCTATGTTAATTTTGTAACACCTGAAAATTTAACATAATGTGGTGGCTCAAAAATTATGTTTTGCTTTTTCAACACTAATAAATGATAGAACTATTAAGGATAATAGTATTCAGTGCTGCTAACGAAAGAGACACAACATTGCCATGACAAAAACATTGTTTTAAACTTGACCTGAGTAAATAAGTCACCCACCCTTTGAGTACTAAAGCATCTTCAGTGTCTTAGTTTAGGTTTTCCTCTGCACCTCCCTTTTTTCCTTCCTTCCTTCTTTCCTGTCAGTAATGAACAGTCTTTCAGAAATGAAATGGATTTATCCTTCTCTCTGGGAAATCTCACATACAGCAACTGCAGCAGACGGATCAGGGACTAAGTTATCTCTTAAGTAGCTCCTAGCCGAGTGTTATTTCCTACATGAAGATGAATTTTGGTACACTTGCTAATAACTCAGTGCAGCCAGAAATAGATTAAATACCAGTACTGTCTTTTTTTTTTTTTTTAATTCACAAAGGAATAGTAGAATAAAATTTTCAAATCTCCAAATAAATCCAACTACATAGGAAGTCTAATTATTAATTTAATTAATATTTTTAGCATATTCTGGATTAGTTTTTATAAATAAAACTTAACCTGCATTTTTTGTTTTGTTGATTTATAAGTCAGAAACTTCACACTATAAAATCTTAACTTTGTTCTGTACATGACTTTAATTGGTTACCTTCAAGACTGAAAGAAAATACTTTTTTTCCACTAGTTTATGCGTTGAATTTGCTCAGTAGGCAAAAATGTCACTGAGCAAACATGCCAAATTATTGCACTTTTGATTTTCTTTAGACTTCTGCATACTAGTTTATATGGCAGATCTTTAAAATGACAATAAAAACCAGCATGAAATTAAGAAGTGCATCCACCAAGCCAGTTCCTACCCATCTAATTTTGCTTAGGTAACACACTTCTTCAATTTTCTCAGTAAAATATGACAAGCCATGTTCAAACCAGATTAAGATTAAACCACATTTAGGAACGTGCTACCCTGTAAATTAAGCTTCATACAACTGTCTTGGCACAGAACTACCAGGAAGAGATGAACTAGAAAACCTTCCAAGTCAAGCCCAGAACTGAAAGATTTTATGTGGAAGCTGATTAAAATTCCTTTCAACTATGGAGGCAGCCAACCACAGAACAAGTGAGTTCTGAAAAACAGGTTATAAGCAATATAAATGCTTCCTGGTACAAAAATGTTAGCAATGACTAAGAGATTGAGCAGGTGACAGCACACTCAAACCATTTCCCATTTTCAGGAAGTCCTTCTAATTTTCATTTTCCTTTCCTTTTGTTTTTTAGGCTTAGACTACAGGATAAATGTCATTCATTCTTAGAAATTATCGGCAGATACAACATTTCTTACTGCATGGCCTTTCTTTCTTCAATATTTTGAGAATTCTTTGCTGATGTGATCAGATAGTTGGAAAAAATTGAACTCCGACGTTCTACAGCCCGCAGAACTACCATCACTAGAGGTGAGGACAGTTGATAACTGTGAAATGTAGTATGAAAAAAAGGATCAGCTTCAAATTAGAAGGTATTGGCAAGTACAAGTCGACGTAACATACTAACTTCATTTTTTAAAAAACTTCCCTTACATATATGTTCTAGAATAAATTCAATTTAATGACTATTCTAAAACATATACTTAACAAAACTCTTTTTATGCACGTGCAACACTACAATTTCAACTGAAGAAGAACTTAAAGTAATACCATATGCAGTATGTATGGTAAGTCAAGATTCCCACATAAGTCTGCTCTATGTAAAAATTACTTGGTCTCACATTAAATGTCCTTTAAACACATTTCTGTGTCTCATGTTGCTACAGTCCTGTCACACTTGTTTCGTGTTCAAAACTCTTCTCAGATTCACTTCATAATGAAATGCGAAACAAGAACTGAACAGGAAAATGAGTAAAGGCAGTGATGATTTTGAATGCTCTGCACTGGCACAACTATCTGAAGGAGGCACTTCTACTTCTATTTTTGTCCTTTTAATAGGAATTAATCTGTAGAGATTAAAATCAAGAACAAACATTAAATCTTATATTATCTACATCCAAACTCCTGAGAAAATTTTAATAGAATAGCACCTGTCTCTAAAATGACAGAAATGGCCAAAGGTGGATTAACAATCAACTAATAAGAACACTTAACTCAGAGTGATGTGCCCTGGACTACAGGGCATGTTTTGCTTATGACACTTCTGGAGCAGCCTAACTCCTCAACAACACTTATAGGATTTCTCCTGGAACTGAGAGACAGACATCAAATTTGCTGCAATCTGTGCAAAACAGCTGTTCCTGAATGTAACCTTGGATGCCTGAAACACCAACCAGGGAAAACAACCAAGGGCTACAAGCCAAGGCCATGCTGTTGCAGTAGGACCTTCCCTATTATGGCCAAAATTTGTGGAAACACCATCTGTTCTGACAACAAAGAGCATGACTTTTCTTTATTTTTTGGTTGATCCCCCAGCTCTCAGTCTATTCTTTTCTTCACCTGTGACATTGCAACATGTCCCTGGCTTTGCAAAATGTGCACCACATACCACAGGGAACAATCTTCTTCCAAGTTTTGCATTATCTAGCTCATAGTAGGGAGCA
The DNA here is from genome assembly GCA_017589585.1 of Phylloscopus whistleri. Lineage (NCBI taxonomy): Eukaryota > Metazoa > Chordata > Aves > Passeriformes > Phylloscopidae > Phylloscopus > Phylloscopus whistleri. The sequence goes on from JADMLD010001219.1 coordinate 679,168, forward strand.
GTACCACAAATTTAACTCCAGTCACACAGAAAGTTGTTTACAATGTAAAGCACAGGGAGTTTTCATTGTTCAAATGTCATTAATGAAATCCACACAAATAAGTCCCTAAGCTTTTTCCTCAAAAAATAATGCTAAAGCATTTATTCGTAACTACATGTTCTTTTCAAAAGACTAACAATTACCAGGCTTTAATGACATCTCTTTGGAGAATATGGATATATAATATGTATAAACCTAAAATAATTGTTTGGCTGGAAGCCTGGTTAAATCACAATTCTGTAAGTGAAAATCTTTTAGATGGAAACTTTTTTCATGGTACAGTTACATTCATTGTACAAGTCAAACTGTACTTTGAAGTCAGCAATTTGGAAAAGCGTTTTCCTTCTTCAGAAGTTAGGGGGGAAAAAAGCAATAAAATTCAAATTAGTTGAATACTATTCAAAGTAGTTGACATCTTTCTCACAGTGTTGGAAGAAAATTGGAAGAACCTGCATGGCAGCAGGAAAAAATGGCATGCTATGGAACTGATGTTAACTTCAAAATTACAAGAAGAAGCTCTAACAAGATTATGTACAGAATTAATAAAAACCAACAGAGGAACCCTGTTCTAAGAGTTAAGGTGTAAGAGCTGGGGAAAGGGAGAGATAAAAAAAAGGGAGATAGAAAAGAAAAAATAAATAAGAAGTGACTAAGGCATCAATCAGGTGGACAGATCATTGGCAGAACAGATAATAAAAAATCAAGAATGGCTACAATATTCGGTCACTAGCACTCAGCAAAACTCCTACTAAAACAAGATGTTTGTTTTCTCTTTTTTCCAGAAAAAATATTTTATTTCCCCACACCAGTGGTTTCAGTCACTCAAAGTTAATTGTTTCACCACGCTAACAAATAGATCTACAAATCAAAATCAAAGCCATGTCCAAAAAAAAAAAAAGAAACTCATTAACTTAATATCTAAACATTTAATGATTAGGCATTTAAAGGCTGATATTCTTATGTAAGAATTCTGTAATATTATTTTTTTGGAGGGGATTTCATAACAGAACCACTGTCCCATCAAGTCATTATTTTCAAGTAGTGTTTGGTGACAACTTCTCTAATAAAACTACAGATTTGATAAATAGGTAAGATACACAAAATGAAATTTTATGAACTACATATTTTCTAATAAAATATTTTAAAGTATGTGATTTATAGTATAGTCACAGAAAAATCATTATGGTTTAAAAGAAAGAGGCAATCCTAGACAGCCTTAAGAAATCAGGTACATAAGAGAGAAAGCATCTCCAGTTTACAGATGAGGAAATAGGCCACAAAGCATATTTTATATTGAGGTTTGCTTCCATACAGCCTATTTACCACCCAGATTTTACACTGTTCAGCAAAAAGTGTGTATTTTTTAGACATAATAATATAAAATATTTATATGAACTCATTAAACACAAGTCTACATTGGACTGGTTTTATCTCACTCTACCTTCTTAGCTGTTTTATTAGGAATTTGTGTTGTGTTTCACTTACATAAAATGACCATGTTTTCCAGGTGAATGAATGCTGTTAATTTTCCAAGAGTTCTGCAAGGAAAAGTGTTGTGACCTTACACTCAGTCCATTAATTTCAAAGAGTATAAAGATTTCACGGAAGGTCTATACTAACCGGAATCTTTCAGCTATTTCAAATAAGTCTGGTCTCCAAAATTTCTTGACCTAATATGACATTTTCATAAACTCTCAGAAACTTCTTTTCAAAATAATCTTATTATTTTAATATATAATAATAAGTATTTTAATAAATATAAAAAAGGGGTAACCACTACAGATAAAAGCTAACTTTACTATAAAATAGACACTTATACAATTTAGTATGTTTTTGAAAAGTGGTTTTCATGGGAGCAGATCAAACAATACAAGATAATCTAAGGGAATAGAGATTTTGTAGTATTATATACTTCTGAAAAAATCTCAAAATCACTGGGAAGCACATTGGCTGTACTACTTTTTTTTGAGTTTTAGCTAGTCTGATATCCACAAAAGCCTCAAGATAAAAAACTTATGTTGGGTTCCTATTACCGGTAAGCCAATTTGAATTCTGCTTGTCACACACTGCCCTAAGACACAGTAATAGATTTGACCACGTGATCGAATTATACCAACTCAATTTTCTTTCTTCCATGAATAGAGCAAAATAATTTAATTTTCCATCCAATTTGACATGAACTGAAAATTATGGGTGGATCTTAGAAATAAGACTGAAGACTCTCCTGACAATTATGCTGAAAGGAGCTGAACAAGTTACAATAGCAGGTGTCTCATCCAAATTGAGATCATTGATAATCCAAATACACAGGGAACAATTAATAATGGGTCTATCTGGAAGTTTTGTAGAATGTTAATAATTCTGTTTTTACTTTCGAGTTCAAGAGGGTGCTGCAGGGAAGTCTCACAGATAAGCATTTGTTTTGCTTTTTCCCTGGCTTCAATGCCTCAGATACCAATAATTAAAACTACATGATCTGAAGTATAAGATATTTAGTTATGGACTCACTGTACAACTTACAGCACCATCAACATGCTGAAATGTAAGCATTTTTTTTTTTTTGTAAGACATTTTGCCTATCTTCCTGCACAGAACTATGCATCATCTATTTCTATAATTTGTATTACTATTCACGCAAAATATTCTATATGCAAACATGCTTCCTTTACATTTTCTTTACATATGTGCATTAACCCAAGAAAGACTGATAATATATACTGAATACACTGAAAGACTGAAGTTCTGACCTATAAGAATGTATAGAGACAGCAGCATTTTCCATTTCAGTGGGAAAAACATCAGTGACTTGAGCTCTAGTATGCTTCCCATACTAGGGGAAAGGCCACTGAAGGAGAGACACAGAGATCTTTTGGTAAAGAAAATAGCCTAACTTCAAACAAAACACATTGATGAGTTGTGTTGGTAGGCAGAAGGAATAGTTTAGGAAATACTTAAATGCACACCATGGATATATGCTGACAACTGGTAAATCCAGTTTTCTTTCCCTTTACATTAATATTGGCTGCTGTGGTTAATTCATGTGACAACTGCAGCTTTTCTAGGACTTATTTCATCCCCCATCCTTAATAAAACAGGTTTGTCTGACCTCATAAAAGACTGCAGCTACAAATTATCATGCAGTTAGCAGCATATATTTAAAACTAGCATAGTGTTAGACTTACAGAAGAATAATTTAGGTCTATTATGGAGATTGATTCTCCATTTTAAAAACTCCTGCATAACATAAAAGATTTGTATAACTAAAGTGGCAGTTCCCTACTAGAAATGACTTTTTATCAATTTATTCATCTGGGAGATACACAGAAAATGCTGTCTGCACTTTTCCATGTTGACATCCCCTCATTCCCTCTATAGGAAATCATTACTCTCATAAACACACTTAGAATAATTTTTAAATAATACAAACTATTAGTATTACCTCTCATATGACTTGGCCTGAGGCACAAATCAACTACTTGTTAAATTCTAGTATTAACATAACTTCCAGATAAATTCCAGAAAACCCAAGGCACATTTCTGCTTCTAATTTTAATATAAGTAACCTAGCATTAGAAGGAAATTTTTTGCCTTATTCAACAAAATTAACCCCCAAATTCAGTCCTAATTAGATATTCTACTTTTTCTGCATTGGTTACTGAACATATCTTAAGCACATTTAAGAGTAGGGAGATCCTAAGAATAAAAGGAGTCATTAAAATACACTACTGAACAAATAATGTAAATGAGCACTTTTCCCACTGAAAATTGTGCAAACATACTTAAAAGCATGAAAAAAAAAAATAAAATTGTTCTGCCTGCAAATACCATTATCCAGTATTTCAAAGTGTGAAGAAACTAAACTATGAATCAAATGGGAGTACTTTCACACATCTTTTAAAACTTAATATGCTTTCCATAAACAACCATACTTGTCTGCAGATGTTTATCTATTACATCCACATTTTAATTATAAATCTATCACCAAAAAGAATATTTTCACAGCTATACAAAGGGCTAAAAGGACATGTATATGGAATAAGGAAGGAGGAAAAAGTTGGAAACACCACAGTAAATATAGACACTACACTACACTACAAAAAAAAAAAAAAAAAAAAAAAAAAAAAAAAAAAAAAAAAAAAAAGAAGAGGTCAAACCCTGATCATCTGAAAGGAAATTAAGAAATCCACTTATCCACTTTGCATTCCAGGTTTTGCTTAACCACTCAGCTTGTTATGAGATTGCTACTGTGAAAAAAGAACAGGAACTGTGAGTTTAAATCACTTTTAAATTGTTTTCACAGTTCATTCATTGAGCAATGACCAGGTAATGGCCAGGATAAATGCCAGTAATATTTCTCTTGTGGTTCCTAATTCTAACCCCAGTCAGACAAATTGCCATACCAGGTTTTTCTCCAACAGTCAGCTCAAATCAACCTCATATATCAGCTTTTTTTTTTTTTTAATTGGAGCTGTTGAGAGATAAAAGGGGGAATTGTTTTGAAAGTAGTGTATCTCATAATTTTGTTTACATCTATTATAAAACCTATTCATGTTAGTTTAATTTTCCATATTCTGGACAGTATTTTTTCTGAATGGATAAACTATAGGAGAAGCCGATAATTTCTCTTATGAAAAACCCCTCACAAACATATTCTTTTTTTGATTGCTTTCATTCAGTCTCCTCTACATTTCCAGGATTATCCTTCCCTTCCTCATTGTTCCCTTCTTCAATCTAATTGTGAACACCATGTATTCAGTCCAGAAACAGAGAAGGAATAAATCAGATAGATTATTTTTAAGCAATGTTATGATACTATACCAATAATGGCCTCTTAGCCATCTAAACACGTGTAAACCTGTGCTGCTGAAGTAAATATCTTCTACTTTCTACAATTACAGATGGACTCTTTCCACCTAAAAGCAAGACCTATTTTACATAATAAATACTAAAGTACACAATAAGAATAGATTTCATGCCTATTCATTCCTCTACATCAGAAAAAAGCCGATTTCTGATGGGTATCAATAAAATCTGTTTTTTCCTTGATTAACATGGCATACTAATTGGAATTCAGATTGTGTCTTTTGCCTTCACAGACGTTACAGAGGTCTTCAGCTGCATGAATTTATGTTTTCTTCTATTTGCCACTGATTAAGCCGTGGCCAGTTCAGAAGAATGATGTGTCTCATCTTTCATTTCTACTATTTCTATGTTTATAGTATATTTTTCAGCCTTGCTATTCATAATTGAAGTGTCAAAAAATGTTTCACTTATTTTAACACTTTATAGGAAATATAAAATATAAAACTGCTAAGGAAACCACAACTGAACACCATCTGCCAGTGTCATCAATAACTTCTTGTTTTTTCTTCTTGACTTTAAACTAGCATTGACCAAGTGAGCTCTAGAATCTGAATCAAAAATGTGTTTCTCAGAGGAACTTATTTGAAACAATATAAATTTATTTAATCTGGTTTTTCTGTCCCCCCTGCCCAAGATAAAAATATACTATGTTGAACTGGAGGTGGCATCTCTGGAAGACATTACAGTGAAACCCTGTTGACAGGCCAGCCTCCTGGTGCTTGTTTAGGCATCCCAAGTACACCAAATCGTGAAAAAACAAGTCCAAAAACTATCTAATTTTTTAAAAAATTATTATTGCTACTGAAACTTCAACAGATTAAATTTAAAATTTGCCAGTTGGTGGCTGACACTCCTTTATCTGCCTACTCTCGTCTGAATGCTGACTAGAAAGCGGGTACAACGTACACTTCCAGCTTTGCAAGAACTGGACGCTTGTTCAGGCACAAATCTACATCAGCCCTGCACTGTGCACAGACAAATGCACCTCTGATGGATCATCTCATTTTTGCTTTTCTCCTTCTGAAGGTGAGGCCACAGAAGTTACAACAAATATTTTATACATATATTCCCTCCACTACTGGCAAACAAATGTACCTTTATTTGATTCAATAATAAAGACAAATGATTTCAGACAACCTCATATATTTGTTATAATTTGATGGGTTTAAGCATGCTTTAACTTCTGAATTTGTTTGCATATTGAGCAAGTGGAGTCACAATCCTTTCTCAATCATGTGCAGTACATCAAAAAAGACTCAAAGGTGTGAAAATTGGGAAAAGGAAGGGCATGAAACCTGGACAGAAACAAATATGCAGAGAGAAGGTAAAGAATTAGGTGAGGAGAGTGGGTTTAAAGTGTCACAAGGAAATGAGAATGATATCTGTTTTAAATCACAACACAATAAATTATTATTAACAGTGAATATATGCTTTATACATATATTATTTCTATGTGCTTTTAGTAAAGGCAAATGCAAATTACAATTTACAACTTCAATCTTCATTGTCAAATGGTAAAAAAAAATCATCTTTCATGTGCAACTTATGATCTTCATTTTAATGAGGACTTTGACAACGGACAAAAGCGTGAGGATTTATGTTTCGAATATATCTTAAGTGTCTACCTGAATTATAAATTTTTAGAGGCTATTTTTCTTTCTGATACTCCTTTTGGTACAGTCTAAGTGAGGTTTGTTGGCAGCATTCCTATAGTCAGACAACACTATTAAAACTCAACAAATGCATTCCATCCTTAAGAGAAGGAGATTAGTGATTTCTGGACAGAATTTTGCCTCCAGAATTTTAGTTATTTTTTAAGAAAGACATGGTTAACGCTATATTTTTATTGCTCTATTATTTCTTTATTATTGTTTGTCTCTATTGCTCCCGTATTAATTTGCTATTTCTGTTAGTTTAATCGTATTCTGCTTTCAGTGAAGCAGAAAAATTAATATATTTGCAAAACTGCATTGCACATGAATTCCATTAAGTTAAAGACATTTAAGCAACTATATTAGAAAAAAATCCTAGGAAAAAAGCATAAAGCTTTTTTTCTAACAATGTATTATCACTACTCAATATTACAACAGAATGTCACAAATTGTAACAATACAAATATTATTTAACCATATGAATGTTTTCTACATTCATATGCACTTGCACAACAAGGAAACCAAGTATGAGTTATTTTGAAAACTGAACCTTGTTATCAGCTCTTCAACAAGAAAATACTTTGAAAATAAAATTTTCAAGCATATTAGAATGCTAGAAGTCTAATACTATAACATCTTAACAAAAAATTACCAGATTAGATCTTAATGCCTAGTTCTTTCAATAACTCTTGCAGAAAATCCATGGGAAAAAGATCATTGATTTTCCAGTATACAATGTGGATATTTGCTTCCTTTCCACGCTGTTATCACTGAACACTGAAACGAAAGTTTAGTAGTTCCTCATTTTATCCCTTTAAAATATTTTTCTCTCTCATTATTTCTTTGGTGGGTTTCCAGGGGATCAGTTTTTGCTGCCTTTCCCTACATTGGCTTGGAAAAGTCAAAATCTCCCAATGCTTAACACTATAATTTAGAATAACTGAATTACTTTGCAAGAGCACTTACAGAGACCCTATCTGCATTTTAACTTATATTATGTAAATCACAATATAGAAATATAGTAATTAAGTTCCACTTAAAATCACCACAAGCTGCCAAAAGCTCAAGTACCCAGAAATTTAAGAGCATTTAAGATTTTCAACTGAATTGAAAAGCACTATTTAAAATCTCCACCCAGGAAGGCAACATTCAGACTTTAAGTATTAGCTGTAAAATCCTCACCTGCTTTTCAACAGGCAATACAGAGCCTTCAGTCCTCTATATAAAATAGTACAGTTATTACAGTAAGTATTGGAGAATCAAAATACAGAAAATATTTCAAACATTTTCTTCAGCTCAAATATTGACTTAAAAGGAAACATTTTAAGTGGCCAGAATTTGGCCTTAGAGCAGTAGCAATTACAATGTCAGATGAAATCAAACAAAAAACTATGAGTGTTTTAAACCAGATGATCTTGCTTAGAAAAGAATATTTTTTTTTTAAATTTATCACATGGAAGAGATAAGATGCAAATAAATGTTCTAATAATATTTTATACCATTTGAAATTTTACCTCCTGGGTTTTGTGAGAAAATACTGTGTAAAATGTTGATTCTTTCAGTACTGTGCCACTGAAGTAGCTTTAAAATGATTTATGACCCAGAAATGTTTAGATAATTACTGTATGCGCTCCAGCATTCCTTGCAGAAAGGAAATATGCAGGAGTCCTGGCACAGAGATTAGAGTTCATAGCAGCAGAGCACTAAGTGCCAAGCTGAAGAACATAATATCCAGAATTAAAGACTCAGATGAGGGTGTAATTCCATAAACCAGCCACAGGATCTTTCACATTTCATGGCTTGGTGACTTCTGACAGTTCAGCAGCCACTTAGAAATACGACCCTGCAATTAAAGGAGTCATCTTGTCACTCCCTAGACAAAAAAGCACTGCTGCAGGCACTTCTGCATTAGATTTACCAATGTTTTTTTTAAGTTTTGTGCACACCAGGACATCAAGTTCAAAGGATAATTATAGAGCCTGCCACCCCACCCCAGTCTAGAGTGCATGCAAACTCTCCCTTCATTTTAAACTTCACAGTTTAGCTACTCCAAATTCTTACAGGTGTAGGATTACCTGGCAGAGGCTTCTGACTTATTGTAGGCTGCTGGTGAGCAGAGTCAAGGGACTTTACATCAAACACTCAGAGGAGTTTAAATACACTACCAGACAAACAGCACAAGCCACCGGCTCTTTAATAACTTTAAATGTTTCAATCTAAGAGTAATTCCATTATGAGAAGACTTGAAAAAGAGATTTTTTTTTTTTTGGCTAGTAGCCTCTCCACACAAACAACAAATTTTCACTGTTATTGCTAAAGTCACAGCATGTGTACGTAGCTTGGGCTCACTGTCAACTTTCATCTCTTTGTTGCTTAGGCATCAAACCAGATCAGCAGCAATAGGGTTATGGCAGAGAATGGAAGCAGAAAGATGAAACAACAGCATTGAAAGAATTAAAATTTGCAGCGCTGCTGAGATTGAATGCAAATATCCTTCGCCTTGATGGTGGTGTTTTAGTAAATACATAGTCGCAGGATTTTGTCAGTTGATGATGATTATTTAGGTTATGGTAACCATGTTAGAAGTTGGAGCTTTTTGAGTCTCTGATGATGGGCCATGACTATACCATGGCAAAAACCCAAGAAAGATGAACAGAAATGAATCATTGGCCACTCTGATGACAGACAGACTGGACGAGGGGTGGAGGGAATTTTAAAACAGCTGACTAGGTTTAACAGCTGACAGATTTAACTCATTAACTGTCTCATTTTTGATGTGTGTGACCAGCTTGCCCCAGTCTTTTCCCAGCATCCAACAGAGAAATTAGCTCTAAATTAATATCGAAGGCGTAGAACCCAACAGAGCCAGCCACCCAGGAAACCAAACATAGTTACAGATTTTCCATTCCCTCAGTCTGAAGGTATTATGAAGGTATGTAGACTTCTGGTCACAAGTGAACATTTTTGTCAGGATACTGGTACTCTGAAAGCAATGGTGCATCCTCAGAACACAGAGGTATGGTTCATCAACTCTTTATCCCACATACCATAATGCTTCCTACTCCCAACAAGCTTAAAGGTATGAAAGTAGTTTTGCAATAATTCCAAATACTAGGACTTCAATGGATCAATATCCTTTCACTACAGGTGATTTCATAGTATTGGGGTGCTTTTCAGATAAATGCTGATGCAAATGTCTTCTCCAATACTTAAAAAGCTGGGTAGAACTCTGATGTTTAATAAATTGGGCTTTTTCAGAAATTTCTGCCAACTGAAAGTCTTGAAAAAATAGTCCTGTAACAAAATAGAAAATGCTGAATATTTTTCACCCCAAGAATACCCAACGCTCTCCTAGCATCCCTTGTCAACATCTTGCAGAGACATCGTATTTTCAAAACTCCAAGTGGAAAACAGGAAAAATCACCTCTCTTATATTACATACATTTCTTTTCTTAGCACCTTTAAACAAATCTGCTTATGCTGCCAAAGATTAAAGTTGAAAACTGATGTCAGCCAGACAAAGCTACACCAAGTTTATTCATGCTACTCCTAAAATTTTTCAAGGCTTTGGAACTCCAGAGATAAAAAGATTTCCCATATGGTACAAGGCTTAAAATTGTATTTCTCATTACGAAAATAAACTGGAGACAAGACTGGAGATGCTGAGAAGTCCACTGCAGTGAATACTTGGCAAAGTGTGGTGTAACAGCCCACTTATAATGAGCAGGTCTGGGTTTTTTCTTTAGTTTTGTTTTGGATAAATCAATATGGTATTCAAGAAAATGGAAAACAAGTTTTTCTCTCCAATAAGGAGCATGGAAAAGTTAATACCACTGCCCAGTTTTCACTGTGGTATCTTCAGTGGATGTTCAATTTCTGACTAAAGATAAATATGCCAGCTGCAGTCATGGAATGTGCTTGTGGAGTTGCAGGCTTGATGAATTGGCAAGGTTTCATAATTTTATTATTAAGCATGACACAAATCTTGGTATTGGATTTATCAGCCTTAAAAGGTTTTGCAAGCTGAGAAACATCTATCTATGACAGTACAGAAATTGTGGACTCAGTTTGGCAGGTGATCAGATTACTGACAATGGAAGAGAGGAAGACGTGGTCAGAGGCAAACTCTTTCTTATGGCTATCTCTGATAATCACACAAGCTACTCAGCATAACTGGGGTTGAAAATAGTAGGTCAAACCTAGACGGTTTCAAAAGAACCATGGCAGAGCTCACAGATAGCTGCATCGAAGGCAGAATAGGCCTAAGAGTGATTTGAAAGTTTGCAACGCAATCTAAAAATCATCATCAGAGAATTCCTAAGGAACAATTACCTGAGGCTCTTGAATTAACTCATGTACATGTGAATTCAAATCAGCTCAAGAAAGTAAAGCAGAGCATGCAAACATATGGAATTTTTAACAGAAACAGTAGTATTGACACTGATATGCTTAACAGCATACTCTAAACTACTATCTGTAAACATTAGTTAATAAATTAATCTTTGAACATCACAGCTGTTAGAAAATTTAAAGGTAATTGCAATTTCAGTGGATTTAACAACCGATGAAACCCCAAATGAATTCAATTTTGACCACCAGTCTTCCCAATAGCCAGAGTTCACATGTCATTCAGGGTTAAGGTGAACAAGATAGATTTGGAAAATTTGAACCCGGCTCAAGCTCGTGTCCAAAGAAAAAATTACCATCTTTTGTCAGAAACAATAGAAAAACACTGCTATGCTAATCAAAATTAAAGAAGACAAGGGCATGCATATTTAAATCTCAGAAAACAACGCAGTACTGGAATACAGAATCTGAGTGTAAAAAGGATTATAAATGTCTGAAGACAAAGTAAACAAGATACATTAGATCATCATCCTTAGCTCTTTTACACTCGTGAATTTTCAGGCTTTGTCACTGCACAGATCAATAGCACATGCTTCCTCATTAAAATTCAGTCAATAATTAAAGTTAGCCAGTATATCAGAGAAGCATTAGAGCATCAGTGATTGATTCATGCTTGTTATTGTCAGCACACTTATATCATTACTGCAAAATTCTCTGTTATTATTTTATGTCAACTATTTCCTACACATGAGTTAAAATTCCAGCCCATTTCTCAGAGGGGATAGTAATCCTTTTGACCAGAAGTAGCTAAAGAGGGAAATTATGGACTTATTCCTAAAAAAAAAAACCTTTAAAGAAGTATTTTACCTGGGGAGAGTAATAGTAATACAGGAGCTTTTCATCGATATGGAATGAGATGCGAAAAAATATGCACTGATCTACATAAAGTTTTTAGTCTGTTAAACAGAAAAACTCAATTACAAATTGAATGTAGCTGGTAGCTGCTAACATGGGGCATACAGAGATCTACTGGAGGAAAAAGTGACCTAAAATCTACAGAATAATGGCTTGCACATCATGTTCCAGACTCCCAAATGCCCTTCTCACAGCCCCAGGTTTTACAGGGGTAAAACCAAAAAGAACTCTGAAACCTATTGTCAGAAGTCTGTCTCTTTTTCAATCTGATTTTAATTTAAGTTTTTTACTGAAAAGCATTTAAGTACTGACTTAGAAAAATATTTTTGAGAACAGAATAATTATCATACAGAAAACTTGTCAGGCAAAAAGAAATGAAAGAACATGCATATTGGAGAGGAGGAACAGTGAGGGGAGAGACAGAAAGAAGCTTTCAATCCTGGAAAATTGTCATACTGGCATTAAAAAGATAAAATAACAGCTCAGAAACAGAAAGCATTTCAAAGCAAATGAATCACAAGGGAAAGTTTGAAAACCTATTTTCATGAGAAATTTTAACAACACTGCTGACTGATAAGAAGTGGTGCTCCTTTTTTTCAAATACATATTAAAAATATATATATAATTAAATTTCATCTGTTAACATATCAATATGAACAGAAATCATTGTCAATGCTAGAAAACCTCTGATCATATAATTTTTAAAAAGTAATTCTTAAAAAGAGGTTAATAAACCTGCAAACCTGAGAAAGAGGTTTTGAAGTTCTCTATGAAAATGAAAAAAGGGACTATTTACAATTTACAATATTTCAGGCTATTTAAGTAATATTTAGTTTTATTCTCTTAAAGGCCACATTCTGATTTTTTTCTGAATTAACACTAATATATTTAGCAGCACAAGCCAATATACTAAACCACTCTGGTTAATATTGGGGGGGGTTCTGTGTTATTCAGAAAGAATTAAGAAAGGGTATCTGTCAGTGTAAAAGTATAGTAGAGATCCAGGAAAAAACCTCAAGCAACCCTTCTCATCATCAACTGGGAGGGAAGGAAAGCCAGCCTTGTAACAGAATTTCTATCTACACAAGTTTTCAAATGCATACGGGCTTGAGAAATATTTTTCAATTTATTTTTCTTGTTTTCTATGTTCCTGTTTGAAAATTGAGAAGGTTAATAAAAGAAGCCTTGAAAATTCTTTTTCATTTTCCTTCTCTGCACTCTCCCACAAATTATTTGTGTCTCATGTCAATTAAGGTCAAGCACAACTTTTCAGAGAGGAAATAAGAGTGCTACATATTTCTCCCCTCTTTTCCAGTAATAAACAACCCCAAACCATTCCTCTACTAGGACATACTCACTTCATACTGCTTAAATGCTTAAAAAGACTGTGATTGGGAGATGTATGTAAGCAGAGAAGATCATGATAAGTTACATTACATTGGTTTTCTCCCCATCAAATAAATGCAATCACATAATTTATGTTATTTGTAATTTATTTTTCTCCCAAGACTGCAAAGGTAAACAGCTTATTAATTTTATTATCTTTAATTCATTCAATATATTTCCATACAACATACTTTGACAACTAATAAGGAACCATTTGGCAACAAATAAGATTAGAAGATAAATGTTTGAGAGTTAAGAGTAGAGAACTAGAACCTATTGCCAAGGAATTCCCCACCCTGATGTGTTGTATATAAGCAGTCCTCCACAGTAGCTATGATACCAGATACCAGAAATATCTCCTAACAATAAGCAAAAAAAAAAAGTTAGGATGGTGTTAAGACAAATCCATAATTTTTAAGGGAAATAAAAACCTGGCAAGAACACAATAAAAATGACAATTCTGCAAGGTAGAGAATCAATGTTGCACTCAATGCCAAGCACAATACACGAAACACACACATTCAACGAGCCTAAATAGTTGCAATTCTCTTTAGTAATCACAGCTTTAAAGCCTGTTTGATTAAGGTATTTCAATAAGTAAGATCTAGAGTCTCAAGAGACATTTACCTAATTTTTTTAAACTTGTCCTTAAAGACACTTAAATTTGGTTTCTCTCTTCTCTTTTCCTCTGCTTTTTTTCCTGACAAGAAGAAAGCCTAATAAAAATTGCTTAGATAGGGCATTAAAAAGGGAAGAAAACCATCAGACAGGAAGAAGTGGAAGTAAAAAAAAAATAATGCTATGCTAAATCTGTTAAATTTATGGAGATAGTCCTCATTTTAAATCTTTCAATCATTTTTGGACTCTCACATCAATAATACCATCACACTTACCAATGTTGTTCTGATAATTTCAGTAAATTTCAATCTATTGTCATTTACAGACACTGAAAATTCTTTCCAGAATTAAAGAAGTCATAACAACTAATAGTAGATATATACATTCATAAAGGAGCCTTCCTAACAGAACCCTAGCATATATTTGGTGTGATCCAAATTAAAAGATAATTTAAAAATTGTACTGCTCTTGAAACTGAGACATTGTTTCTTTAATATCTCCCTTACTGCAACATCTAAAAAAGTTTTAATAAATTTCATAAATAATATACTTATTAAGCTTGTTCCTCTTATATTCATCAATGTACTACCCTCACGTATCTATAATAAAACCTGGAATTCTCTTTTTACATTTAAATATTACTGTAATACTACTGTTGTATGGCAAATTATATTTGGTCAGATTTTAATTGCAGTTTCAGTTATTCAAGCTTGCACTATTATCAACAAATTTAATGCAGCAAACAAGAGCAAGTCTTGCTGCAAGCAACTGCCATACTCCACTTTCATTCATACATTTATGAGATGTACATAGAAACTTTAGAAATGAAAAGATTATTTTGATTCATTTTCAAAACAATCATTTGCAACTCAAAATCCTATAGTCACCTGAAGAATTTTTATTAATGTTTTAATAATTAATTTTCCATTTTTCAATTTTTCAATTCAAGAATTGAATTTTAACAGGCAGATAATAAACTCCTGCCTTCACTTCTTAATCCTGCTTTATCTTCCCATGCTTCACTTTCTGTAGAACTCAGGCACACATTTCTTTCCTTCTCCTTAGTGAATACATTTGGTTTGGCTGGTTTCATTGATGACTTTCTTTAAGTCACTTAGGATTGCATAAAGCGAAAGTATGGCTAAATTCTCTGCAGCCCTAAAATGCTTCTTACACAGCCAGATCTACTTTATTTCATTTGTCCCCTCCAATGGTACACAGCAATTTTTAGGGCTATAAGGTTATATCATGATATATATTTCTTTGTCATAACATTGTGGAATATTCCATTCACTGGAAAAGGAAAAGGTTAAAGCCACTCCCCAGAAACTTGTTCTGGTCTTGCTGTTATATTGCAAACACAAAACCAATTCAAAATGCACCAAGATGATACATTCTACAGATTCAAAAATAATGTGCAGGGGGTCCTTTCCATAGGATTTGTTTGTAGCACACATACCAAAATCACTTTGAAATAAGAAATTTAACTCCCCTCTAAAACCATATCCCAGTAATTACCATTTCAGCAATGTATTTGAAAGCTCTACTCTCACAAATACGAAGACAAAATATTTTGGAGTACCTCAGAATATATCTGAAGATATCACATTATTTTTTCAGGTTTAAGGATTATATTTCCTTTATTGTTTTGTCTTTACTCACATAAGTAAGTAATAGTGCTGAAATCTAGGAATTCATATGCCACAGTACATGTTAAAACCATTTGTGCTTACAAACACTCCCTTTGGAAAAACAACCACAGTACTACTATAATTACTGTTGTAGCAGTGGGATTGTCACTCTAAAGAGTTATTATCCTTAAGGCATGAACCGTTGTTAACTGTCTTCTGCAACTCGGAGTTCAATAAAGGTGGTTCTGCAGCCACATAAGGAAAAAGTTAAATCAAAGAACCTTGTTAAAGAAAAAAAGCAGATTAAACCACATTCAGCAAACTTTTGCTGCCTTCATAGCACCAGCTTTCAGAACATGTACCTGTCTCTGCAGAGCACTGCAGTTCTCATTGTCTGAGGGTACCCCTGGAGAACTGTATGGCTCTAAGGTGTTACGGAAGGATGACCATGTCACTTGAGTATGTTTGACTTGAATGTAATTAATCTCAAATGACTGCCAGAGAAAAAGAAGCACAGAAGAAAACAAACTAGACACGTGTTTATGTAAAACGAAATGTCAGACTGAGGAAGTTGCAGAAGTTATTATGAAATTCTTGCCTTTGAGGCACTTTGAGTTTCAGTTTTATGCTGGCTCTTTGGTACAAAATTACCATAACAACTCCATGTCTCGGAGTGAGCAGCCTACTTTCACTGCTGCTCACATCCTCAATTACTGCTTTACTACACAAATGTTTTGCTGAGAATTTTACTTGGTAAGAAAACACTTTTTGAAGCTTATATTTCTCAATTTAATACTTGAATCATGGGACTTTGTAACAAAACTCCCATTGCTGTTATGCACATTTTTTTGTTTAAGTAAAAGTTAAATCCCATTTCACGTTGGAAGAAAACCAACATTCTGTTAAAATTTAAAATTAACATGCAAGTGTAACTGAAAATTTTCTCTGCCAGTTTTTGTAGTCATAGTTTGGTTCATGCCAAAAGAAAGACAAATATATTCATTCCCTTTGATATCTGAATAAGTTCAAGTATTAAATTCACTTAGGATTTTAATCATGTTTTCTCATTAAAAATACAGCTATGCTAGGATTTTAATCATGTTTTCTCGTTAAAAATACAGCTATGGTACAAAACAATTCTATTTCTTTTAGATAAACAAGAGTTGTTCTAGTGGAATAAAACAGAATTATGAATTAGTTTTTAAAAAAAAAAAAAAAAGTTCCACAGACTTTTAAATCAGTATAGCAGAAATATATATGAAACAAATTCTGTGAAAATGCTTTAAATTTTGCAGAATATTTGGAAGAGGCCTCATTACAAAAGGAAAATTTCTTGTTTCTGTCCCTGTATATTTTTTTCATTCAAGTGATTCTGAGGTAGCTCTTCTCCTTATTCAATCTTTATGTGAAGGAGGACATTTTGTCCATGGTATGATTTTAAACCGCATATAAAATTCAACTTCTGCCTCATAACGAGAACTATTCTGAGTTTCAGAGTGAGGGATAATTACTCCTGTAATAATGATCAGTGAATAACAAAGTAGGTTGAAAGGGACCTTAGGGTGTCTCTGTCCAGCCTCCTGATTGAAGGAGGATCAACTATGACCACAAACCAGATTGCTCAGGGTTTTGTCCAGACAAATCTTAAAAAACACTGAACTTGGAAACAGCACTGCTCGTCTTCCCGTTCTACTGTTGGCTATCCTCACAAAAAATAGCTCCCTTACATCCAGCCCATCCAGATAGGAGAGGTCTTAGGAAAGACTACAGTTACTGAGCTCTGGTAGAGTAGGAATCATTAGCCTCTACCCTTTCATCTGATTTTCCCCTCTGATTTGTGTACCGCCATGGACCATGAGGTTGTAACTTGCATACAATTTCACAGCTACAGCATCAGCTTTCCAAAAGTTTTCTAGTCATATATGAAAGGAGAATTGGTGAAGAGAGCAAAAAAAGTAACCTTTTTCTGGAGGGCAGGGGAGTGGGGAAGAGGGGTGATGCCCTACTTCTTTCCATGTACATCTTGAATTCCAGTCTGTGTGACACTAAAGATGTTGTTGATCTAAGGAATTACATCAAGTCCAATACTTTTAATGGTTCTCTTCCTTACCTTTCTCCACGATGGCAGTTGGGTACATCCTGATTTTAACTCCAAAATATTTGAGAGAAGAAAAGAAGAGTGAACAAAATAATTAAACCATCCTGCACCATAAGCAATAGAGAACTGGGAAAAACATCCTCATGTTTGTCATAAGGATATTCAAGGCCATATGTGGACTGTTGAACTTTAAGTTTTGGATAATATAGTTCAAAAGTTGAATTGAAATTCAGTGGTCTTAATAAGTAAAATAGTTTTGTGAATCCTATTGTAATGGCAAGCATTAACCAGCAATTACCACGAGTTGGCTTTAACATTGCTATAACCACCTCCTAGAGGGAGGGATAAATTTACTTCATTAGACTCTGTCAGGACACTGAAATTTGCAGAGCAGTTTCACCCTCTCTTGATTCACGTAACAAGCACACGTTAGTTTTAAACTAAAAGAGGAGTAATTTGGATTAGATATTAGGAAGAAGTTCTTTCCTTAGACTATGGTGTAGCACTGGAATGGATTGCTCAGAGTTTTGGATTACCCATCCCTGCACGTGTTCCAGGCCATTTTATTTCAGTATCATTTACAAGTATCAAAACATGGCTATTTGTAAATATTTCTAAAATTTATTGAATTAGTATTGGACAAAGAGAGAACACAAACCAGCACAAAACTATGCAAGTGCACAGATGTATGAAAAAGCAAGTACCCATATGGTTTATTTTCTACGGTAATATAGTAATTTTTCATACAGCTTCTATTTATTTTAAAAGAATGGTTCTAGTATTCAGACAGAACTAGGTGATGAGTGTATTTGAAATCTTTTTGTTCTATTGATTAATTTTATGAAGACAAAGTTCTCAGTCCTGGGATGCAGTTTATGTGGGTAAATATCCTAAATATCCATTAAAAACTAGTTCACTGTGCTGTTACAAAGGAAGAGTGTATCAAAAAGGCTCCCCACATAAGCACTATTTTTCTGCTAAAAAAATAAGAACCTTTAAAACCTTAAGAAAAAATGGTCATGAACCTCTAAAAGCAACAGGGACATACCAATTTCTAAAGACAACCATAAAAACCTGTTTGTTTGATAATAATAAAGCGATTATGGCAGTTATTATCAGTCCTGTTTCTTACTTGTGGCCTAAGAACACCTCTTAGTCAAACACCCTCTCACTTTGTTTCCTGTCAGTTACTAGTCACAAAGGTTGCAGTAAACCTAATGAAGTTAGACAACCTGACAAGATAACATTTTATGAAGAGAAATTTTGAACTAGGCCACAGTAAAAATGCCCTAAACCTCAATAATCTTCCCTTTCCACACAAACACCAACTTTAGCAGTCAAAGACAAGCTGGTTAGTAAAGGTTCTCTCCATAAACTTCAGTTCAGGGAACATGACATAATTGTAATTACTCATCTGCTATATACAAATTTAAGTTCATAGAGTTCTTCAGATTCCTCTATTTCCCTCTTAATTGGATTTTGCCATTCTCTTCTCTTAACGACTCTCTTCAAGCTTGGGTAGATCTGATTTTGCACTTTTTTGTCTACTGTTCCTCCACTGAACAATAAGTGTTTTGTTCAAGCTCATGAGGTTTAATTTCAGTCCTGGCAACCAGAGCATGGATAGCATCCTTCCCCTCTCACTCACTGTCCCACTTCTACAATGACTTAGAGGGAAAACCAAATATTTTAGTGCTATTTTTTGCACTTAAAAAGAAATATAAGGCCCAGAGTCACTTCCTTAGAGTGGTGGTATCCATTTCAAAACAACTGCAAATCTTAACACATCTTCAAATTATCTAGATCCCTTTTTGTGATGAAACACTTTGCAACTTGTTTTCTAGTTGCAAAATCATCTTAGTCTGGATCTATCACTAGAATATAAGTCTGCAAAATCTAGTCTAAAAATCAAGGCTGGACCTCCCAGGCCCACACAAATGTAAAAAACCACATTGACTTAAATGCACATTCACTAAAATTTCAGGGGACATCAAGGTCTATTCTCATCTTATACAATTCACTTTCATGCCCATTAAATAATTTCAATCTCAGACTGCAAATAAGAAAAAAAACCACACCTGCATACTGTTCATGTTGATTTTAGTACTAAAAGCAGATAAGACCAAAAAATGTTGGACATGCAGCTACTGGATATTCAAACAGATACATTTAAAGGCACACTCAGAAAATTACAAGCATGGAGTTATGGAAGACAAGTTGTTTGAGACCGCTCACCTTAGATGACCACAGGCAAGTAAACTCAGCCTTTAATAACTGAGTATTGTATTCTTTCTTATCCTCTTTTGAGGATAGGAAAATTTACCTTAACAGGTTTCACTAAAGGGAATTCAATTATTTACAAAATCATGATACAAGTAACTTCTACCTTGTGAAATTTTATATATTATTTCTGAATTAGATGCTGATTATCAGCTATTAGATTCTGAATA
Organism: Phylloscopus whistleri; assembly: GCA_017589585.1. Classification (NCBI taxonomy): domain Eukaryota; kingdom Metazoa; phylum Chordata; class Aves; order Passeriformes; family Phylloscopidae; genus Phylloscopus; species Phylloscopus whistleri. Next base: position 699,167 of record JADMLD010001219.1, read on the forward strand.
TCAGCTCTTGAACAATGAACAAACAACCTTTCAAAGTCCTTTTGCAAAATCTGCAAAAATTATTTTTCAAAACACTTCAAAATATTCAAAGCATTAAAGAAACTTTTTCTACTTCAATAGTATTTTTAAAAGTAAGGAAAACAGCAGCCTCACTTGTTTTTCTATGCCAACAGTATTAGAAGAAAAAAATTCTAAGGAGAGATTATTATGTTAAAGTTCCTTAATGATACTTTTGCACTAAAATATTCTTTTACTAAACAAAGACAGGTATAATTGCAACTAGTCTATAATTTATAAAGACCTGGAAAAATTTATTCCTGGTGAAAGCATATATACACCTAAAACATAGTCTATAAGATAGATGAAAGAAGATAATAATAATAATAGTTACCACTTCTAAGTTCTTATTAAATATTGCTTTTGCCTGATGGCAAAAATTTCTTGCTGACAGCAGCATTTTACACCATAATGCCATTTGTTGCAAAAAAAAGTCACTAGAGTTTGATTTTAATGATTTTGAATTTAATCATCAATTGTTCTATTTGAGTGAACAGCTATGACTACTTACTAATGAGTCTTCAGAGATCACAGTACTATACAAAGCAGCCTCTATAGAAATACTGTTCTACCACATTCTTAAGACAGAACCACATAAAAATTATGTATCTTTATACCTTATACTCTTCTATATTTTCAATCTAATTTTCATTTAAGAAGATGAGGTGTGCACTCACTTTTTTGCTTTACCAATTTTCCAAAGCAAATGCCTCCCACTATGTAAAAAAGCTTTTGAAAATCCATATTCTTAAAAAATTTTACCTTCAGTTCTTTACTTTTTAATTGCATTTCAAACGCTGTTTTTCATAGTCAACACCCCGAATACCCATATTTTGCTCCTTCATATGTCAGAGAAAATGATACAAAAGTCAGCTAATGTCACCTATATTCTTCCTGAAGTTCTGGTGATTAAGCACAGCTTGAAAAGGGAAGAAGTGAAAATGAGATGGTTAATCCTCTTAGGCTGCCTGTACAGACAGTAGAGAAAGGCTTGCCTAAAGGGGAATTAAAACTATGAAACCAAATATCCCCACCTTTCATAACAGAGGATATTCCCTAGTTTAACCTTGTAAGAGTAAGGTTAAGCCTTTGTGCAACCTACTGTCACCTTATTTCTTCTCCCAACTGGATCCAAGGGGAAGCACTAACAAGCTAATGCAGTTAGTGTTGAACAAAAGAGAGGTAAATTTATTCTCTCTGTGGATGTCTTAAGGCTATAAAGCTAAAACCATTCTTTTGTTATAAATTAAAGCTGAGTTGAACAGCAATTTACTAGGAGAAGAAAGAAATTAAAGGCACTACATTTGCAGCAAGAATGTTAACTTTGATGTTAACATCTTAAATGTAATTTATGAAAGCTTATGCTCATTTGTTAAATTACTAAGACTCAATTTTCCTGAACATATTTCTTAAAGAAGTTTCACTGATGCCTACTAAAATAATGAAAATAAATATATCCTCTTTCTCATGAATGAGAATTTATGCATTGAGTTGTCATCAGCAGTAATGGAAGTTGTATGCAACAGTCCCAGTGGACAGTAATAGAGAGGCATTCCTAAATACACAAAGGAAGTGAAAACGCCTAAGATATTCAGACTTCAAAGAAATCCAGGAGACATTTATTGTACATTCCGTGACAAGTTAATGATCTAGAATGAAAATATTGCCATATTCAGGTGCCACGTTTTCCCAGATCTGGGAAAATGTAATATGTGCCAGTCTGCTGTACAGAAATCTCTCCAGCCAGGAGCTACCAAAGCAGCAAAAAATTAACTTCTGTCTGCCCTCTCCCACCCTCCTCATTCACACGGGGCTGAAGTTTCAGGGCAGGACAAGAAAGCCTCAGTTATTCCCAAGGAAAAAGAGGCACTTCTGTTCTCACTCACAGGTCAGTAAATACACAAAAAGTATGACATGGTCTCCAGCTAGAACAAAAATATGAGGTACTCAGGAATGAACATCCTCTCACCTAATAAAATATTACAGCTATATATTTATGAAATTAATATGCTACACAACAACAAATGTACAATTTGTGAAAAAGGGTCAACATAATTTAACGAAGGATTTCTTTCAGGCTTGTTGGGGTAGAACATAGCAGTCAATGAAGGACTTAGAAACCTGTGTGTACACTTTTCAGTGAATACCAGTGAGCAAGAGTTCTCATACTTTCCTTACAGAAGTGTACACCCAGACTGGCTCAAAAAGCTTGCATTTAAAAATTATTAAAGTCAAGATTATGGGATGAAGTCCAAAACATTATATTCTCTGGAAGATATCATCTTAGAGTTAGGAAAAAAAGATCAAAACCAAAGTGAAAAGACTTAATGAAAGAAGAGAACAGAAGGGGGTTTGATAATGGAACTAGAAATAACAAAATGAGGTAAGATAAATTTCCATAGCAGGGTGGAATAACAGGACTGGATGTAAAAGCAATTTGCAGTGAGTAAGCAAGACCTACAGATGAAAGAGCAAATATTATTTTTAATTCTTTGTGTTGATGCATATGCCTTGTTTGTAAGTAATGGTGCTGAAATCTTGTTTGTAAGTAAACAAGTAATGCTCTGTAATAATCTTTTATTTTCTACAGCAGTATCATTTTGAAACTTCATGATGTGATGATAATGACTCTGACTAAATGCCTCGTATTTAGTTTTTTTCCTTGTGAAATGTTGAACTGTATTACAAAGATATGCAAAAAAAAAAGCCAAAAAATGTATTTTCAGATGTCACCAGATTTTTAACAAAAAGAAATGAGAGGACCGTACTGCATGCATTATCACAGAAAATTTCCTCATTCGTGTAACTGTAACTACAAAGTAGCCAAAATCTATTCCCCCTCTCCACCCCCCAGCAATATTTTCACTGGAAGTCAATTTTAGAATCTGACATGGTCACCAATTAGCATCCTCCCTTCCGATTTTCAGCCAAATAATTCTTGGGAACTAGGAACAAGCAACCTTTTCACCAAATTTTGTCTCCCTTTCCATAATAATGAAGAATTGTATTTAAACATAATATTCATCTTGCTGAGCTAAAACCACAAAATCATTATCTACCTGAGCAGGCTGTGCTAGGTGCGGGCTGCCCCACTATGTCAAGATGGATGTGAACCAAATTGAGGGGGTCAGAAAGCAGCAGCTACATTGGATTCAAATGTTCTACCTGAGCTAATAAATTGGCATGGAGTCACACAGACACCATTTCTGCTCTCTTTCTGTCAAGCAACTTTCCTCTTTTAAATCTGTTTTTAACTTATTAAACCCATCAGTTATCTTTAACATGAAAACTGGGTTTGAGCCCGGGTTCCAGATGGTCTCATTGGTGCTAATTTACAAAAAACCACAAACAAACAAACTCTCAGTAAAAATTAGACAATTATCATTAAAAAAACCCAAAAAACCTAAATCACAGACCAAATCAGAGTGAGACCCTTCAAAGCCTTTCACTGAACTATTGGACATTAAAAATACTTGATTATTTTAAGCAGTATGATGGTAAAAATTAATTCTAGAGATTAATTCTAGAAATCATCTGTTTCTAATAGATCTCTTCTGTAAAACATTGCAGATACAAAGGAAAAAAGTATCTCCTGCAATCTCATGCTTTATGAATTACTTATTTACTATATTAGTTTCCTAGCCTCAGTCTTCCATAAGCAAGTTGGAAATACAATTATCTAGACAGATTTGCAGTTTCAAATAATAAACTGATCTCAAAATACAACCCAAAATCATACCAGAACATTATGGATTTACATAACATTCATTTACAAAAATATTTACTTTTCTATACAAATTTATACAATTACTTGTGTAGCGCTCACAAAGGCTTGAGGGTTTTTTTTTTTGCTTTTCTTCTACTGAGCTACAGATGAATGCTAAGTAAACTGGAATGTAAGGGAAGTCTTTTCACCCCTGGGTAAGAAGAGTGCTCCAGGATGATGTCCATGAGCTATATACGTTTGTTCAGAACCAGTTACAGCCATTTTGATCCAATTTACATCCAGAACCTTTTTAATGAGAAACAGTATTCCAGCAGTACAGCCAGTAACTGAGCACAAGTGATCTTTATAATCTAAAGACTTGGAAAAATGACTATGTGTCAAAGAGATGACCCCTCAGAACTCACCACTATGAATATATATAGGAAAGAAGAAATAAAGAAAAAAAAAAAGAAAATATTAAGGATGCGAAGCAAGAAACTTCTATCACACAGGAATAACTTCAGAAATTACCTTTAGTGACGTGGTAAAAAAAGAAAATACAAAACACAGTGAAGTGCAGTTTGATTAATGACAGTAAGTATGGATTCAGACAAAGGAGATCATGCTTAAATAACCTTCTGAAGTTCTTTGAAAACAATTGTTAAATGAAAAATAAAGAAAATTCAGTTAATATTGCATGTTTAGATTCTCAAGGAGCATTTGGCAACAGTTTTCATAATAGATTCAGCACCAGACTAACAGCCATGCAACAGGAATGGGCTTCTAAGTAGGAAGTTGTGTGAGAAGTGAAAAGTGCATAGTTACAATTAGATTTCCACAGTAGCTTTGAGAGTGCTCAAGTCCCCTTGTTCAACAATATGCCAAGCTAATTAAGTCCTCATCTTCATAAGAGTGACTTTAAAAATCAAAGTATTTTTGATGAATATTATTAATAAGTATTAGGATTAAATCTAATAATATTAGTGTGTATGAGATCACTCCAGATAATTTCCTCTTTAAGTTTTAGAGCCTAAGTGAAAATAGAATTCAGTAATAGTGACATGAAATCAGAAGAATGTGCTTCTCATTAAACTTAGCAGCTGGGCAATACATTTAGTGATGTATTGCAGAGAAAACGTGGTAGCAGTTACCAGCTCCAAGTGACAGACACACTGCAACACTCACATTCAAAGAGACACATTTGAGAAGTCTGCACAAGGAAGCTGAAGGTGAGGTGGGGAATCTACTTTATGTACATCACTGCCAGCTCTGATAGTGCCAACTTCACATCATCTGTATTCCTTCTCTGCGAGACGAAGAGCAAAGAACAAGCCAAGCATATCGATGAGCTCAGCAAGCTTGGACATGCAGCTTCTCTTTGATTCACACCACAGAAAAGGATTTTTTTTTCCCCAATGCTGCATTTGTATTACAAATTTTGTGAAGGCTGGAGACTCTACAAAACAAATCAATTAGATAATATTTGAGTACTCACGAAAGGCAAATTAAGACAAAAAAATATTAGTCATACAGAATAAAATATTGAGTGAGGACACAAACAGTGAGTTTCACAGAGGTTTTAAATACAGAAAAGAATTCATAATACAAATACAGCAGAGATATGTAGTTAAGAGTAAATTCGGTTTGCCAAATCAGTGTTTTTCAGTTTCTCAAGCTACTTTTATTTATTAATGCCTGAATAACTAAATAATCACACTAGAAAATACAGATTTTCAGTTTTATGTTAGCATATCCTTTTTTCCTCATGTGTGATCAGGACTGAACTTTTAAAAAGAATGAAACTTCTCAGGTCAAGAAAATCTCTGCTTTTTAGTCTCTGGGTTGAAATCTTGAGATTGGATATACGAAAACGCTGCAGTGGAAAAAGGAAGTTTATATCCTCCTTAGAAGCAGAACTAAAGCATGAACTGAGAAGGGGAAAACAAACAACACAAAACTAAACCAACCCCCCCCCTCAAAAAGACCACAAACAAACACACAAACAAACACCACAACCCCCCAAGCAGTAGGACAAGCAGTAAGAATGATCATAAGGAATGGTTCAGTGCATGACTTTTCATTAGACTAAATGTCACAAATCTCTATCTAATGGTATTACAGAAGCATCTAATCTATATTACGCTCTCTGTAGTCAATTTGCTTTTTGTTTACACATGCTTGGGGTTTTCTTAAAAGGGATCTCATGTAGAATCTGAGAGATTACAACTCTGATAAAACAAAACCCTGCAGAAGATACCAAATCGTTTTGACCCCTCACAGATTGAAACATTATTTGAAATACCCGATGCTTGACCATAGTGTAAGGTTTTATCATAGATACCTCTTCAGGGTAACTGCAGTGCTGAAAAATATCAATGAGTGTGCAAGTTCAAGTACTGACAAGATGTTTCTATCACCAAAAATGAAGACAACATTCTCATGAAAGAAACTAAAGGTTGGCTATGCATCTTGTAGACATACAAAGGCCACATAAGTTTCTCTCAATGGTGAAATAAACGGAGTAGGATTCAGCCTTTCTATGCTTTGTTACTTGAAGTGTGTTGACATAGAATTTTTATATATATATGCATGTATATAGAATGCAAATATACGTATTATACGTATAATTAAATATACACATACACTTGATACTCCCTTGGAGTTACATGCACTGGAATGGCCAAACAAACGCACCATTGAGTGCTATCAACAGAACACATATTTGATTGGAGAAGCAACTACTAATGAGGGCACAGTAAAAAAAATTCAAAATGGTGAGCTTGCAAGTATCTCCCACCTCGTCCTCTTGCCAAATGTTCATTTGATGCAATTTCTACACATTGTTCATTCTACAAACGAACAGAAAAGTATTAGAAAATAGGTAAGACGAAAGATTAGGTGTTTTAATATCTAACACAATCATGCTACACCATAACTTTAAGTTAATTGTACTTTATATCTGCCTCAATGAAGATAACAAAAGTTCCATTTACAATTAATAGACTTTGACCCTTTTATAGGCTTGTTTCACAATAAATTAATGTAAAGCTGCCTGCCATATACAGTAATGGTCAGCATTATATGGTGGGTGAAAGAAAACAAAAACACAAAACAACAAAAAAACCCCAAACAATATAGCAACCACCCTTCTGCCCCAACTAAAAGCAACTAATCAAAAAACACCCAAACAAAACATAAAATAGCCCTAACTCCACAACTGCAGCAAGAAGTGAGCCTCACAAAGTTTGAGTGAAAATATCACCCCTCACACTTTCTAACTTCCTGCAGCTTTTCTGCGTTATAGAGAAAAGTTTTATACAATTTTCATATAGAATTTCGTCTCGGTAAACTACTTGGAGTGCACTAGAAGCATCAAAAAACTTGTCACAAAAGGAAAACCCAAAAAGTGAAGCAAAAGAGATGGACTCACAATATATTGATACAACATTTTAGTGTGCATGTCAGGGAAATGTGGCTCATTCCCATCACTGGACCACAGGGGTACTTTGCAGAACAGAATCACAAGCCAGCTGAGAGATCAGAGAGTCCAACCTCAGATGAGGGTCAGGCAGACCAGGTTTCTTAGGATCATGTTGAGTAAGATTTTTTAATGTCTCTAAGACAGAAATCAAAGCCTCTCTTTTGCTGTTAAACAATGAAAAAGCTTGTTTAGAAAAAAACAGGGACATCACTCATAGATTAGTTTCAAAAGCAAAGCAGATTGAACTTGGGGATTTGACTTACTGGCAATTAAGATTTTTTTAAAAAGGCAAAAATTAAACCAAAACCAAAACTTTTCCCCATCAAGGAAATAATTTACGTTGGAAAAGATCCTTAAGTCCAAGAGTGACTGATTTTCGCCTTATCACTAGATCAGAGCGCTGAGTGCCATGTCCAATCATTTCTTGAACACCTCCAAGGATGATGACTTCACCATCTCCCCAGACAGTCCATTCCAATGCTTAACAACCCTTTCTGGGAAGAAATTCTTCCTGATGTGCTTCCTGGACCTCCCCTGGAACAGTTTGATTCTGTGCCCTCTCATCCTGTTGCTATTTACCTTGGAGAAGAGGCCAACCCCCACCCTGCTGCTCCCTCCCTTCTGGGTAGCTGCAGAGAGCTTGTCCCAGGCTGAATTCCACTCCTCCATTGCTGGCTTCTCCACCTCTCCTCCCACCCTGAGCAGTACAGAGGGGTGTGCAAAATGAATTGTGGTTAGTCCACAACAGCTCCTGGCTGGGGTTCCCTCCTCCTCCTTCCTTTTCCCTTAATCCAGAGTCTGTTGTTCCCACAACCTGCGGTCCTTCAGGACAGGCCTGCCCCAGCAAGGGTCCTCTGCACAGGCAGCAGGTCTTCAGAGCAAACATCTGCTCCAGAACAGGTATCCATGGTGCACCAAGAGTGTCAGGAGAACCTACTCCAGCACAGATACCACATGAGATGAGAAAACTCCACGAGTCAGGGAATATCCACACTTTTGCCTCTCCTTACTGTTTCTGCAGCATTTTCTCCTTTATTACACATATTTTCACGGGTGCACCACCAACTTTGTTGATGGGATCACTGTGTCCTGTCCATTCTTCTCACTAAAGCCGTTCCCACTGGGCCCCATTCCACTTTGCCCCGTCAAAACTTTACCACTTACACTAAACACGTACTTATGCCATGGCACACTACTTTTGATCTTCAGAAATCTTTTTGAAGTCTATTTTTTGAAATATTTCCTCTTTGAAATTGCCTTTGAAAAGGTTTTGAGCTAAACAAGAACTCTGCACATACAGCTAATACTTCTTTTAAAGCTTATTTTTTCAAGATACCCCTTATAGACCAATGCCTGTAATATAAAAGTGCCAGCTGAAGACCTAGAAGAAAGCTCCACAAAGGAAAAAAAGGATCTTAAAAATCTTCTCATGTTCACACTTAAAGCTATAAACATTTACTTGTTTAATGTCTCCCAACAGCAAAAAAACCAAAACAAAACAAAATATTGAGATCATGAGATAATATGTTTTAAAAGAGTGAACAATTGCAGTATAGGATACATGACAGTACTCTCATATATAATTCCAAGTGCAGCTTTTCCATGCTCTGGCTTATATGAAGCCAAAGCAGAGGCCTTTAAGACTAATTAGAAACAAATAGTAATAATAATAAAGTGCTCTACCCCCCAGCGCAGGTTTCCAACACAAATGTGGAAGAACTTCTAAGATCATAATCCTACTGTGTAATTTACACCCACATGGACACTTTTATTATTGTTGTTTGGTGATTTTCACCCATCCTCTGTGTTTCACTGAAAAATACCCTAACACGACTTCTTCAAAGATCCATGAATGACATCTTCAGAAAACTAATCCTAAAGAGATACAAGTCCAGTCTATACTTGAGTACTGTTAGGGTGCAATTAAACACCACTTAATATATTATCTCAATAAGGAAAAAGTAGCACAAAACTCAGTGGGATTATTCTTAAATATCACTCAACACATGTATATTCCAGGTTTGGGGTTAGTCACAGCAAGCAGCAATAGCTCAGCATTATGAATAACCTAAAAAAATCCTAGATAATGCCAAAACCAAGTTTAGCTCGATGAAAAATATTATAAAATAACATTTACTTTCAGTTCTTCCCCATGATCAGTTTTTCTGCAGAAAGCAGGAATCTGAAATAACTTTTGCCACTCAGACTTCCAAACAGAAGGAAAGGAAATATACATTTGGAATAGCGTCTGAGTGACAATTTCAGTCTTAATTTGAAATACAGGAGTCTCTTTGAGTTTAGCTGTAGATTTAGTATAGAGAAAAGCAATTGCTTAGAAGACTGAAAAAAAATATAAACAAACTAATGACAGCCTTTTATAGCACAAAACCTCTGACACTACATTGGCTGTTTATCTACATATAGATAAATAGATTATAGATTAGGTATACTATACGTTACAGTTTAGAAACGACAGATCACATTTTATGGTAACATTAGGAATCTGAAACTAATTCAGTTAAATCAGAGTTAATAGTAAAATTATTTTATATTGACATGCTCCAACATTAAAGGAAAGAATTAACATTTAAAATGCTTTTAAAGAGCAGTTTGCATATATGAACATGTTAACTGATATAAAATAAACTGTGGGTAAAATACAAGTGAAGGATTAATCTTGAAAAGCAACTGTAAAAATCTGGGGGTCTTCCTCATGAATGATCAAATTAGTAGATATTTTATCTAATAATTATAAAAATAAAAGGCTTTCTAATGTCTGTTATCCATTAATAGTCATGAGTATGTATGAATATGCATTTTAGCATCATATCTAATCTTATTTTAATAGATTTAATAGAAAATAGATCCCAATTCTATACAATTTTTATCTACTAGTAAGAATAAAATTAATAACTTTGTGCTGTGAATTCTCCTTTGTCTGGACTGAAACTATTTTATATGTATAAGGTTTCCTAATGTTGTGTACTATCTATCCAAAATTAATTTATTCTGCTTATTGTTAGTAAAATGCATTTATTTTCCAATCGGCCTCAGTAATCATTCCTTGAGTAGGAGGGCAGTGTTGTTCAGATCTATCTTAAGTTTCCATCGGAATAAATATGGAAAATAGAAAAAGGCAGGAGTGACTGCAATCTGTCTTTAAGCAAATTCATTAGACCACCAGAATATGTTAAAAGTGTAAAGAAAAAAAAATGTTCCTAAAGATGAAAAAGGCAACAACAAAGTATTTATTCATCCTACCTCCCCTTCACTCAGCATATCCTGCAAGTTTTCACAGGTAAAGGAATTTACAGGATCTGAATTCCTTTAAACTAGAAAATGAGGGACTGCATCTCATTACTCATTGCAAGAACTTGATTGTTCCCTATTTCAGCATTATGAGACACAACACTTTCTTCCATTCCTTATGCATTCTTCATGTCTTCCTGCTGCTCTTGTGCAGTGCCGAGATGAGATTAGATATTGAAAAGTATTCTGGCACTATATTATTGTAAATCCATGAGGAAAACAGTAATTTTATTGCATCCTTGTGAGTGAGGATAAAAATGGTTTAGCTATACATAATATACTCCTATGCCTACAAAAGTCTTTGAAAAAGGTCAAATCTTCAAATTGCAATCCGCTACATGCACAGCAATACAATCTATTATATATGTTCTTGCCAACCAATCCATTGTAAATGAGGTTACATAAATATTATTTTCACATTTTTTCAGCTAACAAGGACACCAGTGTTTTCAAATCTAAGACAAGCACACTTTATGTGCTTCCTGTTCAGTTAAACCATTTCATCACTGCATTTAGATGTTTACAGATTGTGTGTCAGTTCGGTTTGTGTCTGTTGTTCTGTTGCTTCTAGAAGTCCAGTGTTGCATTCCCCTTTTCCATTTCCACACCCATTCTAGTTGAGAGCAGCCCTGGGAGAAGGACTTGGGGGTGCTTGTGGGTGAGAGGCTGGAAAAGCTTTGGCTGTGTGCTCTCGGAGCCCAGAAACCCCTGTGGCTGGGCTGCATCCAAAGCAGCTGAGAGCAGGATTAAATAGAAGGAAAAAAAAAAAAAAAATCTTTCTTGTGAGGGTAGTGAGGCACTGGCACAGGTTGCCCAGAGATGATGTGGATGTCCCATCGCTAGAGGTACCCAAGGTCAAGTTGGATGGAATTCTGAGCAACTTGGTAAGTGGGAGGTGTCTCTGCCCATGGCAGAGGGGTTGGGACTGGAAGACCTGCAAGGTCCCTTCCAACCCAAGCCATTCTGTGTTTCTAATAGGTACTGTCATTTTTTACAATACACTACAGAATTGCTTAGGTTGTATACATGTACATATATATACACACACACATCCTAGACTCAGTGTGATTCTGTTGCCCAAACAGAGGATATCCCACCCTTGTATTCTTATAAAGATGACTTATATCATACATGCTCCCAAAATACTACTTATAGTTCTCCATTTAACCATTTCACCAAGATGATCCTATCTTTTCTGAAAAAGCAGTTGATAATCTATCCCACTAGTTAAGTTTTGTGCTTTCTGAACTTTCATCCAGTGCAAACAATTTAGATTATTATTTTAAGAGGGTTTTTTAAAAATCACCTATATAGAACAGAAGTGTCAGAATAAATAAATATATTATTTAAAAGATTAGAATGAAATTAGAACAAAAAACAGAAACGGGAAGAATTTATTTCAAGTTTTAAATACAAATGAATGCAACTATCAAACAGGTGCCAGGGAACATGACTACCAGGACAAATCTTTCCAAAAACAATTAAGTCTTTCACACATACTGTTCAAAAAAAGCAATGACAAAAATGACAATGACTGAAAAACAGTACACCTGTGGTGACACCTGGTAACTGGATGTGTTGCTTTAACTGATTTTTTTTCTGCTGCCCCATGGTTTCTATGAAGCACTAAATGAGAACGACTGAATCATAGGGAAAAGGAGATTTACTGAAGCCAGGTAAGAATGCTTCAAAAAACATGAGTTTTGTCCACATAAAAGCAAAGTGGGAAAAGGAGGGAAAGAAAAAAAAAAAAGGGGGGGGTGGGGGTTGGGTGGAGTAAAAGGGAGTGGGGGCAGAAAAGGAAATAAAAAAGGGGAAAAAAGAAAGCTTCCAGAAAGGTAAGCATGAAAGCACAAGAGACAAAAAGTTTAAATTATATCCCTTTACCTACGAAGCCAAGGCTACAGAGAGAATTTGAACACAGGACTTTGGTAGAAAAGGAACGATCAGAAGGCTCAGCAGAGAAAAAAAAAAAATAGTTTGATACATACAATCTGGGAAGATCCCTGTGTTGCAATCTTATTATTCAGGCTACATGCCATCGGATGCCTCTGAAATAAAAGTTTTAAAATAAGCTATTGAAGAAATAAAACATTATATTCCCCCAAAGAACTTGTCAGGACAAGACAGCATTCACTGGAGATTCCTGGGAGAATTTACAAATGACATGGTGTGATGAGATACAAAACAGTATTCTCCTTTGTAATGGCCAGTATTTATCTACTGGCTTTTAGGACTCTATGCCACTGTTTACTAAATAATTTAAATATACATATCATGTTAAATATCTGGCACTATGCCTACTTAATTAATTAGAAAAATATTTTTGAAAAAATATTTAAAACTATAACACAGCACAGCACTCTGACATTTCAAACTGCACTGAATTTCAAACCTAATGTAGTACATGAAGTAATAGCACAATATGTAGCAGAAGCAAGAGAGTATATTCTTCCCAGAGTCTTGGAAAAGGTCCTTGGAAGCACAATTCATGGTGATGAGATTTCACTAAATTACACAAATAACCACATAGTTTCCACTAATAACAACTACTCTCACCTTACAAAGGGAGGAACTACATAAATATTCCTCACACCTTCTATTCCTATTTTTGGTTATGACTGTATCACCAGTTCTGGCTGAGATAGAATTAATTTCCTTCACATTGGATTAGAGGGGGGTATGTGTTGAATTTGTGCTGAAACACAGGGATGTTTTGCCATTGCTGAGCAATGACTAGCTCAGAGTCAGGATTAAACCACAAAATTCTATTGTCAGTCACAGAAAATAGAGAATATTTCAGTTTCATGCAATTTTATTCTGTTGAGAGGGATTTAATTAAAAATAATGTCATGAATCCCAAAATACCAAATGGTTATTCATTGTCATAGAACTATCACACAGAAGTGTTCATAAAATTATCATGGGGGAAAATGTCAGAAGAGGTAGTGCAGTCAAGTCATGATAATCATAGTGGTAACAAGTTTTTTTTTAAATAGCGCTTTAAAAATTGTTTTGTAGCAGCTGTTTTAACTTCATCACACAAGTCACAATAAGGACATTTACAAAAAGAGGTTGAGGAGTTCTCTTTAGAGTTGGTATCGCCTTTCAATACCTCTTGGGATACTGGAAAGCTCCACAGCACTGCAGCACTCTAACATCTGAAATAGTATTTATAGACACATCAATCAGATGATTCCAAAGCAAAATACTCTACTCAGCAGATTATTGTCTAATTTTTACTAATGTCAGTCAGTGGATCTTATCTCAGCTCTTGTTTAGAGGATCTGAAGTCTACATACAGGTAGAGAATTTTAAATTGATAATTTCTTTAAGCTTTTTTAGGATGCTTACACTAGATTTTAAAATACTTGCAAGAGAGACACTAAAATAACTTGGAGTCAGTTTCTTAAAAAAAATAAGATGATAGACATTTTGTAAGTTATTCCACTCAAATGGGAATTCTAAATGGAAGCTGTCAATACATGGGGGAGTTTCTAGAGTGGTCATTCAGATTAGTTCTCCAAATTATAACTATTTTAAATCACTAACACCATCAAAAATTCACCAAGACTTGAGAAAACGCTGACCTTTTCAACAAATCTCTCTTCAGTTTTTCATCTTATTATTATGATTTTATAAAATTATTATGCAAAGGTGATTCAAAATTTTGTTATGATGTAATATTTGGAAATAAAACCCAGTTTTTTAATGACTCCAGATTTTAGAATGAATACAAAAATGCTCAGACTAGCTTATGATTTTTAAGTTTGATATTTTGTTATTTATTTTGGCAGCCTATTTCACAAGGACATCAAAACACTTATTTCCAGACTTACAACTCATTTTTATTTATTACTCATATTACCAAATCTCAAAAATAATTCTAAATTCACAATACTCACATTATATTTTTAAATCAGGTTTCATCTCCATACATTTAACTGCATTTAGAGGTTTTTTCTACAAAGTACTATGCCCCAGAATAATGCAATTATTAGTCATCTCTCAATTCACAGATTTAGCTTAATTCAGAATTTGCTCTCTGTGAATGAAAATCTATGAAAACCTACCCTTATTTTAGCCCTTATCTCTTAAACATGCTGCTGATCAGAAATGTTTGCTTCTTTGGAATTTGATGCACGATGATTTATGATTTAGCTCGTATTTTCTTTCAAATAGCATCAAGCATTTGTGAATAGTACACTATTTACAAGGTTTGCTTACTTTGGGCCTATTGATTGTAAACAATTCAAAATAGAGGAAAATAAGGGAGATGATGAGTGCCTCTTTCCACCACTCTGGTTCTACAACTATTTTTTTGTTCTGTAAAAAATAACCTTTATTTTTAAAGTATATGTCATTAGGGCACACCAACACAATATGTATACTTATACTGAGGGTCCTATTTCACTGAAATAATATAACTAATACAATTTGTACTGGCAAGAGAAACAGAAAAAGATTGTTTAGTGCAAGACTGTATTCATACAGGAATTGCTGTTGGGTAGGTTTAAGATGCCAATAGCTGTAAAATTTAAGAAATGTTGGATATGCAAATATACTGCGCACGTTCGTATCATGCACATGCTTGTACCTATAAATATTGATGCTATGCTACCTGAGAAGCTAAAAAAGATTAACAGATACAGTTGAAAGAATAAATATTTTAAAAATAATTTTCTGATTAATGAATTTACTAACTTATTATGTACTGTGTGCCGGCCATTAGATTTTAAATTCTCTGTCAAAACAAAAGCACAGTGATAAAGTTCTCTTGAAGCCAGTCTGTCTTCAACAAGAAGCACTGCTGAATGTAAATAAACTAAGGTGAATTTCAGAAACCTACTGGACACTTTTTATAGTCAGGTAAATTGCAGACCTCAGGAACAGAACACACACCTGTTGTGCCAGGTTTTCTGCCTACAGAATGTCTTGCTATATGGACAGAAATTGTTCTGTACATCCTGACTTGAGTGAAGCAAACAGGAGTCAGCACGAACTGAACAGCAGAATAACAACCACTCGGTATCAGCCTCACTTCCACCAACCTCCCCATTCTTTCTTTTCTATTTCTGACCTATGAAGTCTGCAGTTGCTAGGAAGATGAAAAGAAAGAACCATTAAGAGCATCTTCTGGTATTGTCGGATGCATCAAAAGCTGCCCTTCATCTTTTGCTTCTCCCCTTCTCACCTTCTGCAATTTCATCTGTAGAACACAACAAAAGCAAGAGATCTTTTTCTTAACACCTTTATGTCCACCAATAACAAACAGCTTCCCAGCTGCACTTTTTAGCATTACATCAGGGGTTTATGCCTTTGTTAGTCTCCAAGGATGCAATGCAGGCCAAAGGCTTTCAAGACTTCAGGCACTGCACATATTACATTACACAGCTTCATGAATGAAAGATGCTATAACACAACCTAAATAAAGCCCATAACTTGACTCTGTAATTATCTGTTCCGGTTTTAAATCTTTTCATAGTCTGAGAATACATGGGGTCAATCACATTAAAGTCCAGATTGTGCGAGCAACTTACACCTGTCACAGTATTTGCTCAGGAAATTTGATACAAATGCTTTCTTTCATGAAAGCTATTTTTTATTGCTACTGTTATTTTTGATAAAGGTTAGTGAACTGAAGAGAAAATGAAAAGTAACTTTCTTGTCTTCCTATGCAGGCACCTTGTGTACTCGTTATGGACTTCCAGACTCAGTGATCAACAGAGTACAAATGAAAGCTAACAGCCAAGGACTGCCTTGACATCTCTATTCTCTCTAACAATGTGTTATGATATGCAAGACCATTTCCTCAAGACATCAGAAGGAGCTGCTAGGCAGAATTACAATATCATCCCAACATATTAACTTTAACATAGAAAGTTGACAAATACACAACTTTAACACAGAAAGTTGATTAAAATGTGAGCATTCTCTAAAGAGAAAGTAGATTCCTTTGAAACGCTTTTTTTCCCCTAATTATTATCATTATATTATAAGGGTCTTGGGGAGGGTATACCATTGTTATTAAACACATTTATCCTTACAAATCACAGCCTAGTTTCAATTGGAAGTGATCTTTGGAATTGGAGGTAATTTTGTCCAGTCTCAATGTTATAGCAGGGCCACCTACAGCCCAGGAACTTCTTGTATTTACAGTTTTTTTTCTTTGAAATGTGTTCTTACATAGTAACATGTATTTTCCCCTTGTTATTGTCACAAGGCAAGGAGCTGTACTAGACCTCTTAGGAAATAATCAACTGCCTGGCCTTAAAAATAAATATTACAGCCTCCGAGGGTTGCATGGGAGACTGCAAAACTGACAGACCACGAACCCTCACCAATAGTCTATTCCATCAAATTCAGTAACTACCAGAATAACAAAATTCGAAGAACGTTCTTAGTAAAATCAATACTTGCTTTCTGTAGCCTCCCTCTGCCAAAAACAAATCAGGAGTCAGTTTCTTGTGTTAGCTTTGCAACACTTCAAGTAACATCTTAGTTGCATGTTTCCAACTGGCTTGGCCGGTAAAGCCACTGCCTAGGTAGGTATTCAGTAATAAAATTCTATGTTTGTAATTAAAACCCAAAACCAAGTAATGCTCAGCTTGTCTCTAAGCATTGAAGAAGTAAATTCATCTTTATCTCCAATGAGAAAATTTCTTCAAGAACTCCAATTATATGATTTGGCATGCAAAGATAATATTCCGTTTCCCTCAAGAGATCAGAAAAGACAAAGAAATACAACACTGCCAAGTAAGTTAAGGAGATTCTATTTTGTACTCATTTCTTTGTTAAGATAATACCAAATGCTTAGGTATACTGAACCTTCTAGTTCATGTATATTTTCAAACAGATGTTTTGATAAATTTAAGATCAGTTGTATACTATTTGTAATGACTGACCCTTCAGTATGAACATAATTTCAGTTAAGTAAATTTACAATCTTCATTACCCCTGTGAGTTCTCACATGAATTTTCTATCCTTCGGAAAACTCCAGTCATGAGATAACTCAAACTGAAATAATAGCATTCTGCTGCAAATTAGTCTAAATATCACAATTAAAAAACAAGCCTACTACTGTGTATATTAAAAAAAAAAATAAAGACAGATTTTCAGATAAATACATTTATATTCATTGAACCTTTCTCTAAATTCAGAAAAAGACAAGAGGCAACTCAATGAACAGGAAGTTCTACCTGAACATGAGAAAGACCATTTTTATTGTGCAAGTGACTGAGCACTGGAACAGATCATCCAGAGAGTGCCTGGAGTCTCCCTCACTGGAGACATTCCACAACCATTTGGACACAATCCATGTGCTCAGGGAGGATCCTGCTTGAACAGGGAGATGGGACCAGATGACCCACTGTGGTCCCTTCCAACCTGACCTATTTTGTGATTCTCTAACACTTTTCTCCATTTTTTTCCTAAGATTTTACATGTATATTATCACCCCCGACTGGTATTGGGCAGCTTTGTTTAGTTCAGCTTGGTTTGCTTTTTTCATTAGAAGTGGATTTTTTGGGGGACTGTTGTTTGGCCTTTTGTTGTTAGGTGTTTTTGTTGTTGGTTATTCTTATTTTTTAAAATAGTACTAGTACATTGAAATTCACTAATACAACACATCCCTTGAAAGAGGATTTTTGGCATTTAAATTAAAGAAGTTGCAAATCCTGCTGTGAACAAGTATTCCAAAATTTTCAAAAGTCAGGTTGGCATTTTTTCCTTATCATTAGATTTATACATCACATGTGTAAACTTTTGGAAATACCTGAAGCTGTGTCAGTGATAAGCCAGGAACATCTCTTTCATACTTACTGTCAGCAAGCCTTTCAGATATAAAATGAAATAACTGGTGATCCGTCCTTGGCTCTCCACTCAAGGAATCAGCTGATGGGCAGGAATGAGGGAGTCTTGGTTGATGTGATATTGCTGCCTGTGCACCACTGTGGTAGTGATCGACAAAAGTTGTTCTTCAAACCTCAACAACCCCACAAGAGAAGGGTCCTCTGAGAGACCAGCTGCTAAATTTCCTCCATCTCTAAGGTAGCAATTAAAAAAAACCCCAACTATGCCTTTTTGGGACTCACCTTCTCCTGAGGTAGTCTCTGCAAAGCATACTGGGCCAGTCGCAACAGGATGTGTCAGCCATTCATTTATGGTCAGGCTGATTTTAATCTCCAACAGAGTCTGCTGTTGACTGGGATCCCAGTCACTCCAGAAATGCATCTGGGTTATGCCCCTTCACAGCTTGATAGCATTAGGGTTCACAGTGCACCAGTTCTGACAAGAGCCTTATACTCCTGTGGGTCCAACATTCCAGGCCATGGGATCCACACAGTCCAGTAAATCTGGCTGTCCCTCTCCTCCAGCAGAGTCCTCTAATACTGATATCACAGGATTCTCCACTCATTTCTCGTAAAAGTGGATTAAAACTTCTCTCCATAGAATCAGAACTAAAATCAACCTTTTCACACTGCCTGAGAAACTGTCCACTGGAGCAGGAACTTTCCGCAAAGATCCTCCATTTGTTTTTCCCTCTAATTCATGTACTTGTGCCTCTAGGGTTGAGGTAGGTTTTCCATCTCAATTCCCCACATCCTGTCAGTGGTCCCACAAGTAAAACTACAGGTACCCTGTGGCATTACCTTCTGTATCATCTTTGGAGCCGAAGGATACCGGCAGTCAATTATTGAGGTGCGAGCCCATACAGGTGGGGAGTTGGACATATTTCCCCTGAATTGCTGGAACTCACAGGACAGTTTATCACACAGTTTCTCCACAGCTGAGATGAGGGAGGAAGAAATACTGTCATACATTCATATTCCTCAAGCTGGTGAATGGCTTCACCCACTGTTGCTACCGCACTGCCTTTCCAGACTAATGTAGCCAGTGGGTTGGTGTGTAACAATGGGGCATGCCATACAAATTTCTGCCACACGGATCACATGGATTGGACTTCATCTGTAGCTGAGGCTGTTCAGGCTGTGTTGTTCAGGCCATAATAAATAATCTCTCACAGGGCTAATTCCCCTAGTTATTGGATACCTTTCTCTGTGCAGTCCATTTTCCTGGGCAACATGTAATATCTTCCTTGGAGGGAAAGCTTTCCCTCATGATTGATAGGATCACCTCCAGAGGTTAAGGACTTGAGTCACTTTTCCAATTACTTTGTCAATGCCTGCTTCCCTAGAAAGTGATCCCAGCCGTTTGTCTTCTCTACCCTCTAATTCCAAACTGCTAGCCCACATGCCCGAGCATTGGAGCAGCCAGGTGGTGACACGTTCACTGGGATGATAGCTGAAACCTTTTTGTATATCCCACAGCTCACCCAAGGACAGGGAGTGGTGTTCAGCCTTTGTTCTGTCTCTTCCTCCTGTTCCTTCTTTGCTCTCCTTGTTCTACATTACTAAACAAGATGATGTTTCTTCGCATTTCCTCTTGTGTATAGGGACAATGACAGCAGAACATGCTGGTTCTGTGGCTCAGCTCCAGGGGCTGTTGTGGGGGTTGGAATAGCTACAGAGCCTGTTGTCCTGTTATCAGCTCCAGAGACCTTCTCTTCCCTTGGAGAGTACTGAGTAGCACTGAGAAAGGCTCAGAAGGCCTGGGCCAGACCCCAGCATGTTGCAGAGATCTGTGTTTGTATATGAAATCAGCAGATTCACCTTTTCCAAATATTTTGCTTATATATTAGTTATGCCAAATTCTGGACTTATTCAAGTGTAAAGTTCCAAAACACTGGAGGCACCCACTGTCCTAGGTACTTCCCTATTGGAAATGGGCTGCCGTGGGGTTTGATGAGAGATATCCGGAGACTGGGATGCTCTTAGGACACGTGGTTTATTGGTCGTGGGGAAAGGCAACCTAACCAGCACCGGCTCAAGCGTGGTCCGGAGGAAGCAAAGGGAAGGGAGCAGCAGGAGGAAAAGTCCAAGCGCCTAAGAGGCTGAATTTTCTGTTACATTACATTTTATCCCTTTCTATACTGAATATTCTGGTTAGCACCAACCAACCAGTACAGGATACAAAACCTACAGAATTTACATACAGCCTATGAGAACTACTACATTACCATACTAATCTACATACTAAAAACCTGAAAAACCACCTTTTATCTGCTACCTGGCAGGGCCCAACTCCCTTTGTCTGGGGAGGAGTATTGCTCAATTACCAGGACCCTGGCCTTCAGCTAACTTAATCACCATCTTCCTGCTTAACATTCTATAGCTCAAATCTTGCTTTTAACTCTATCTCTTCTGCAGGTTTTACACTCTTAGAATCTTTCACCAATAAATCATTTCTGCAGGACCTTCCTGCTTCATCCTCCCCAACACTTCCCCATACCATCCCACAGACCCTGTCCTTTATAAATATCCAGCCTCGGGGCAGACCTCTGGCTGATGGTCTTAATTAGTTGTTTAAACTTAATAAAACCTGAACCATGTACAGTAACGTGCTAGTTCCTAGCAAAAAGAACAGGTTTGTTTCAAGGATATTCAAAAGTCCTTTAAAATTCTCAAAAGCTACTTTAATCAGCCTAGGGACATATCTGCCCCATAGATTGACTCTCCAAGGAGAAAACACAAAATATGTTATTAGTAATAGTTCCCAGTAGGTGACTCCTGATATCCAGAGGTGACTGGTATATGAATACATGTACCAGAATAGTTTTGTGCCCAGCAATGCTATCATATCATAAGCCCTTCACATCACTTTTTTCTACTACAAAGTACAAAATGATAACCCTTAGCTGAGGCCCCATGGAGGATAAACATCACCACAGGGAACACACACAGGAAGTCTTAACCCTGAGAATAAGCAAAATCAACATTGTGACAACAACTACTAAACCTACACAAAGAACGCTTACAACAAATTTGTTCTAACATGCTCTGGTCAGATCTGGCATTACCTCAACTGTTTGATCCCCGTGCTGGGGGTTAAAAAGGGCTGCCATGGTTTAATTCCAGTCAATAATGACGTATCCTGCAGTCACCCACTCACTTGCCCTCCATCCCACCAGTGGAATAGGGAGGAGAACAAGGAAAATAAAACTAAAAGTCACAGATTGATATAAAATCAGTTCAATAATTGAAATAAAATAATTATCATCATAAAAATAATAGTAAGATGGTAGTAATAAAAGGGAGAGAGATGCATAAAACCCAACAAAGACATGCAACACACAGTACCATTGCTTATCACCCACAGACTAATACCCAGCCTCTCCTCAGGTAACTCACACATTTGTATGTGAGTATGATAATCTATGGACAGTTTGGTCAGGTGAATAGGCCATGTTCTCTCCAAGATTTCTGTGCACTTCCTGAACTAGCAGAGCATCAGACATGGAAAATCCTTGACTTAGGGTAAGCACTGTTTAGCAACAAACAAAACAATCAGTATGTTATCAACCTCATTCTCACACAGAATCCAAAACACAGCACTCTACCAGATCCAAAGAAAAAACAAAACAACCAACTCTATCCCAGCCAAAATAAGGACACTTCATAAAGTTTATATCAATTTGTTCAATCTCAGTAATAAATATTTAATCAATCACATAACCTCTTTGTGACATTAAAAAAACCCAGAATACATCAGAATATAGACTGAGGTATCTTGGACATGGCATAGATTGCTGAGGCTCATCTATTTCCAAAGCCACTTCTCTTTGATACTGATTCACATGGGGGCCACTGACATTGACTGTGTAGTCACTCTGAGGTGACTACAAGCTCTGAACACTTGGGTAAAGAACCTGGGGATGCAGACAGGGCTCACATTCATCCGATGGCCGAGGAAAATATCTTAGTAAGGAGCAAAATTTTCCTACAGAGGAACAAACCTCAAGATCCAACTAAACCAGGAAAATCCTCTATATTTGCAAACAGGTCTTCTTGTAAGGTCAGCCAATGAGAGTTTCAGTTCACCAGTAGATATGTTCCCCAGAAAACTGTCTAATTTTATTCAATATTTAAAAATTTTCTAATCAACTTTCCAGATGAATGGAGCTAAATACTAAAGACATATCACATTCAAAAAAATGACAGCTTCAAATAGTTGACCAAGGGAAAAAGAGAGAAGATGACAGTAGCTAGGAATTAGAATACAATTAGAATTAGAGTATCCCATTTCAAACTGCTTTGCATGTCCTTATACTCATTTCTAATCAAGGCCTGCTTCATTAATACTGCCGATTGTGCAAATTCCGTTTGCTCCGTCTGCATTTTCTACTTTTATTTAGAAAAACGCCATTATTTTCATTTGCATGATCCTCTTAATGGGCTAATTATAAATATAAAAATTCAAATTCAATAGACAAGGTTACAGATGGTTAATCTCAAGTTACAGAGACCTTAATTTCATTTTTTAATAAAAAATATTAGAAATATTTCATAACACTGGACATATAGTAGTGCATTGAGTTACATGAAATCAAAAAAGCTTGTTACAGTTATAATTTCTAAGTGTAATAAATTATCATAGAAGTCAAGCTATCCAAAGTAAATCTTTTTCTGCATTTGACAAATTTTTAAAAAATATACTTACTATCCTGTAAGTCAGCAAATCTGATCCTGCTGAGATCATGCACAAAGGTTAAAGTGACATTTTATTACATAAATCCTAGATCCACATTTTGAGACAGCTCCCAACAGAAGAAAATAAAAAAGTCTGATACATATATTTTAAGATCATAATATTACATTTGATGTTCTACAGCAATGTGGAAAAAAAAGATTTATTAATGAACATATTTCTTCAATTTCATGTTTCAGCATTAGGTAGAGTGAGAATTTTTAACTCATCTCAAAGATTTATTCTGGAACTACTGTCAAAAGTTAAGTCTAGACTGAAAGTAACTTTTATTTCTTTTGACATTTACTTGATACACAAAATTACATTTCAGGAACAGTCAATCCAAAGACTGTATTTCTGTCACTGAAATCACGTCTTTTGATGGAACTTCACATTTTTGCTGAGAAAGTCTTCAAGAAAAAATAAATTATTTACTATGGCTCTGTGAATGTCAAGCAAGTCTTCTGCTGAGTTCATCACAAAGTTTTTAATTTGGAAAGGGCTAAACTAAAAGTTCAGCATACCTGTGAATATATCGGTCACACAAGAAAATAAAACCAGCAAACAGAAACCTTAAGGGAGCATACTATACTTCTTACATTTTAATCTCTGTGTGAGTAAACAGAATCCAAAAGAAAAGCTGTAACATTCCAATCATAAAAAGTTCTACAAAAAGATTGCATCAATTTTAGAACTAAATACTTGCTATGGAGATATAGAAAAATCATTATGGTGTAAATTGTCTCAGGTATTAAAATTTTCCTGAGCTTATTTTCATTCACATTTGGCTCAGCTACAGCATGTTATCCAGTAAAAACCATTGTGATGTTGCTCCATTAACTAATTACACTAAATAGACAATAAAATTAAAAGTTTTGGAGGCTTATTAGTTTATAGGAGAGTAAACTTGTACTTCTATCTTTGGGCCTCCTACTGCATTGAGAGATAGAAAGTAAGGATGCCTTTAGAGCAGCACAAGCAGGAAGGTCCTCTGGCAGATACTTCTCCACAGCACCAAAGCAGACAAAAATAAATGCAAAGATAAAGAAGCAAGACTACTCTCGATCATCCCATCAGTAAAAAACAAACAAACAAACAAACAAAACAAAAACAAACAAACAAAAAAAAAAAAAAGAAAACCAAAAAAACAAACCAAAAAAAAAAACCCCAAAAAAACCAAAAAAAAAAGCCAACAAAAAAACCAGGAGCAAGCAGAAATTTCCTGATAACACAGCCTTGAATTTCAGCAGTGTAAGCAACTTTTCTTTTCCATGCTCTTTGCACTTAATTTTTTCATATTATAACATATACATATAACACTGTAAAAGCATCGCTAGAGGAAATTATAGCCCAGGATTTAAAGGAAAGCAAGAAGGAACATTCTTGTACAAATCATTATTTTCAGTTTTAGGATTTAAGAGTTTCTAATAGTTTCTCATTAGACTGCTGTTCTGCCTAATGTTCATAACTGTAATACCATCTACCATACAGACTCCCTGCTTTCCAGATCCTTCTCCAGTCGCTGAACAACAACAACAACAACAACAAATGTTTGTTTTTGCCTCAATTAAGCCTCATAAGAAGCCTGAGAGGGGATTCTCCCCTCTGCCCCGCTCTGCTGAGACCCCGCCTGCAGGGCTGCACCCAGCTCTGGGCTCCCAGCACAGGAAGGACAGGGACCTGCTGGAGCCAGGCCAGAGGAGACACCAAGGTGATCAGAGGGATGGAGCAGCTCTGCTGTGAGGAAAGGCTGAGACAATTGGGATTGCTCAGCCTGGAACAGAGAAGGCTTTGGGGTGACCTAATTTTGACCTTCAAGTACCTGAAGGGAGCCCACAGGAAAGATGGAGATAGACTATTTACAAGTGTCTCTAGTGACAGGACAAGGGGGACTGGCTTCAAACTGACAGAGAGTAGGTTTAGATCAGACAGTAGGAAATTCTTGACTGTGAGAGTAGTGAGTCACTGGCACAGGTTTCCCAGAGAAGTTGTGGCTGCCTGGAAATGTTCAAGGCCAGATTGGATGGGGCTCTGAGCAACCTGGCCTAGTGGAAGCTGTCCCTGCCCACAGCAGAGGGGTTAGAATGAGGTGAGCTTTAAGGGCCCCATCAACCCAAACCATTCTGGGATTCTGTGACCTGCTTCTTACAGACACTTCAATCAAAGTGTTCCTAATCCATGCTACTATTCAACACATAATTTTCAGTAAAATTATGGTCAATTAATATAATTTCCTAATAACACCTTCATTCAGCAGCTCTCTTTTCACACTAGAACTTTTAGATGTGTGTTCTCTTACGCCTCTATTCCCTACTGACACTTATTTGTTGTCAAGTTCTTTATCAATCAGATGAAATTTTAGAATTCACAACTGAATTTTCTCCATTTGAAAGTCACACAGAACCAAATTTAATATTTGACAGCATTCCTGAGGCTGGGCTATGTTTTTTTTCTTTTCCCTGAAATGATATCACTAACAAAATCACCAAATACAGGCTTCTGCTTAATTGTGGTCAGATTAGGCAAGAAATGGTAGAAGAATAACATGTAGGGGAGCTGTTTTCCTACTACTGCAGATAAGAAAACAAGGATGTTTCCAAGTTATCTGAATTTTTCTAAGAAGTGGCTGATGTCTCACAGTTGTAATTAGAAGCTCAAACAACTAAGAGAAGTATTTTCCTGACCTATATGAGGACGAGAAAGTAAAAATCTTATTCCCTTCCTTAAGAAGATAAACTCTCTCACCAAATGGGTTGGCCCATTAAACATATAACTTAAAACATTAAACATATAAACTTAAAACATATGTGGCTTGTTTGATTTACTGAATTCAGTTTGAGAAATTAGAAATTTGAACTCTCAGAAATTGCTTTTATTTTGGCAATTATTTATTACAGAATAAATATTTGGCTTTTTATTTATTACAGATTTCACCTTACTACATAAAAAAAAATTAAGAGTTATGTAAATCTCTATATGTATAGAGAGCCATCCAAAACCTGCAAGAATGTTTTACAGCAAAACAGGAACTGTGTAAATGCAATACAAGGTGATACATGTCTTTTTCTCAGTCCTTCTCCTGATTATTTCTGCTCAGACCTACACATATCCAATTTTATATAATTAAAAAAATATTAACAAAGAATCATCACTGAATAATCCTAACACTTCTATAGATGCAACTAGTAGCATCCATATGTAGAATCTTGGAACTGAGCATTTAAAAATTTATTATTACTACAGTTTATGATAAAAATCAATGGTATGTTCTGTAATGGTAAGGAAATATTTGTAATTAAAAAACAAACAAACCAAAACAAAAATCAAAAACATCCCAACTTATAAGAACAGGATAACAAAGGTCACATTTAAAAGAAAATTCATTTAACCCTGGAGATTTGAGTACAATCTAGGTAGAGATTTTTTCCCTTTTTATACAGCTGAACCTCATACTTGTGACATATTAAAAAAACTTATTTTCTGTGATGAAAAGGCTTTTTTTATTGAGTCTAGAAATATCTTTTAGCTATATGATCTACAATCTATCCAGAGATATAAAAAACTACTGTACTTTGTACTCTCAGACGTTTTTCCATTATTTCCTCTTCAACTATTTTTCCATTATTGTGACTGATTATTAAGATTAAAACATTTTCAGTACATTAAAGAAAGATCTTATTCAAATATTGAACTGACCGCTGCTCATTTCCAAACTAGAAATGGGTGTATGGAATTTTTCAGCCTCAAACTGATCATGCAAACAGAGTACAAGTTTAATGACTTCCTATCATTGGAAAAAAACTAAGAAATCTTCTTTCTCTGCATGCAGTTAAAACTTACAGAGAGCTGGAACTCAGAAATTTAGTTTTTTTGCTGAGTGAACAAGAGTATAACTACCTCAATTTAATTACAAATGTATAAAGCAGCATACACTTTACTTACTGGATGTAGGTATGATCATATGATGAAAGAAATCCTTGTAAACATTACAGTATGTTCACACAATAATCTTCCCAGATGATCCCAGTATCCCACTTTTAAATTACTCATGTTGGAAGCAAAGGATCCAAAAATCAAATGATTTCATTTCTAAAATCTTCATATCACTGCAGTGTAGAAGAACTCTCTTGTATATACTTAAAAAAAAAAAAAAAAAAAAAAGCCAAATCTACAGCCCATTCCCCACAAGACTACATAGAATTTCAGTTAGTGATACAATATACAATGGTGCACACTGAGCTGCAGCTTTAATTTTAAGCCATTCTTAGTTTTACTGCATCACAAATATGACTGTAATTGGTACACAGAAGCAAAGCAAGAACAAAGTCAAACAGCAGCTTCACATATGTAAGCAATACAGAGAGGATTTCAAAATGAATATAGAACACAAACATGAGTCTTAGGTATTCAGTGTAATCCCCAAAATATCCATTTAAATTGAGAAGTTGCACGTCACTGACTTTTGTTTAAAAGGCATCAGCTTCTAACTTCTCCAGAAGTGCATAATGGCTTAGGCAGTTGACATTTCAGTCATATTAAGGGTACACACTTACTTCTCCAAAATAAAGTAGCTGCTAAATTTCAATACTGGATATATTCTTAATAAATTCTGACAAAAAGAAAGTTTATACACCTTTTTAAGAATATAACATTAGAAACAAAACCCCCAGTGCTTCACATTGATAGTGGTGTTACTACAGGGAGTAAAGAAAACTTTGTTTCAACTCAAAGCACCCAAGTGCCAGCACTATAGAGAGACACACCATGAAATACACTTGGAGGAACTCCAAGATTGAGAACCACCAGAAAAGCAATTGAGTGGTTAAGAGTTCATCTGTCTTTTTGACATAGTATGGATTCAGTCCCCCCAGATGAAAACGTCCTGGCAACCTCAGCAGTAAACCAGCAGCCCTAGTTTTACTCTGTCAGTAGATGAATAGAAATGTAAAATTTTACCTCATTGTCCTGTTTTGACTTAGAGGCCAGAGAAACATAGGAAAAATGCAATGTATTTTTTAATTGGGGCTATATAACCATAGTTATCCTAAAAAGATTACATTTATCCATAAAGATTTTGCTCTCTAAGAAATTATTAAATACTGGAATATATATAAAGACTGCCAGACAGGATATGTCATGGTAAGAAATATAAAAGAAAAAAAAAAAAAAGATGAGCTGGTTCCTGCACTTATATTTTGCATGTTCTCTTTGTTAGTAACAGACTATGAATCAGCCTTAATTACTGTACAAGTAGAATTAATTCTTTAAATATCAACAGGGATCAAAATTGATTATACAGCTCTTTTTGCAGGTAACAGGAGAGGTGAAGACATATCACTTTATAAACACTCAGCTGTTTGGATTCTTTGAATTTCTTCAATATTGAAATGAATGGTGATATGGAGAAACAAAATTTCATGTCACATAGAAAATTTATTAAAAGTCACTCTAAACAGACCTCTACAAAGAGTATTCATATGCTCACAACCTACTTAGAACATCTAAATAATTTTTTTAGGGCTTAAAAGTTAGTTTATACAATAAGTTCCCATACCAACTCAGTTGAATGAAAATTCCCTGTACAGAAGCAAGAACATGACTTCAAGCAATACAGTTGTTTGATTACATTTTTTGTTCTTACCCTAAAAGATTCCTTACTTTCAGAGGCCTGCCCCCTTTCCACAGATTAGCTCAGATTAAAATTGTTGAAAGGGAAAATAAAAAATAATTTAAAAATAAGGTACTTCAAGAACAAATCAGTATAAAAAGACTTTGAAAAAGTCACTTTCACTCTAAACAGTAACGAAGTTGCTAAGAAAAGAGCATGGAATTCAGTGCGATTTATAGCAGATAACAGAGCCAAAAGAGAAAGAAGTGGCCGAAAGTATTAAAGTTCACAGCTGCTGAAGTATTACATAATGAGATTCCCAAGCCAGTTCCAGAAGGGGTTTTTTAAGGGTATTTTTTTTTTGTTTGTTTTGTTTTGGGTTTTTTTTTGTTTTGTTTTGTTTGGTTGGGTTTTTTTTCTTTTCATGTTTCACAAGATCTCAAATGCACACTATTTGAAGTATTTGCATCTATGGTAAAGAAAGGAATTTAAATACTCTTTATTCAACTATTTCAGCTGTAACTGACACAGTGCACTTCTAGTCAAATTTTAAGAAGGAATAAGTTATAAATACTAGAGAATATGTATATATTTGCTACCTTTTTTTTTTTCAATAATTATTTGGCTTATATTACCAAAAATTTCAAATGTCTCATTGAGTCTATTACTGAGTCTACTTTGAAAATTGTCCCTTTAAAATCCCCTTGGTTTTCTTTCCTAAACATAGCAAGCAGCAAAATTAAATCCAAAGAAGCCTTGGTATCTCTCAGTACTGTGATTTCACACACACACAAACACTGTACCAACTGCTCCCCAAAACACCAACCAAAGTCTGCACACCAAACAGTGCCACACAAATTCTGCCAAAATAAATTTTAACAAGCCATGAATGTGGCTCAAGATATGGAGCTGTGAAGAAGAAACCAGGCAGCCACAGGCTTCCTTTAGGAAATCACAGAATATGCTGTGTTGGAAGGGACCCCCAAGAATCACTGAGTCCAACTCCCGGTCCTGCACAGGACAGTCCAACAATCCCACCCTGTCCCTGAGAGTGTTGTCCAAATGTTCCTTGATCTCTGGCAGCCTTGGGGCTGTGACCTTGGGGAGCCTGCTCCAGTGCCTGACCACTCTCCAGGGGAAGAACAAGTTCCTGTTATCCAAGTCCTTCCAACTGAGCACCCCCTGACAGCACAAGCCAAGGGCAGAAGGGCAGCTTCCACCATATACAGCCTGTGCCCATCAGGCCAAGCTGCAAAGCCCGGCAGACACCAAAGCCCAGCCAAATCAACAGGGTGAGCTGCCTACTCCAAAATGGATGTTCTGGTAATCACATTGTCCCATTCCTCTAAAATACCTCAGGGATGTAACCCTCTTCTCATTTGTTCAGGCCATCCTGAATGACTCTCCTCTCCCTGAAATCTGGACATCGCCTACGTCAGCTCAAGCATTTACCAAAACATTTGTGTTTGCTATACACACTGAAGTCTTACAATGTCATCTAAACTGCACCCTTTGTGTCTGGTTAAAAAGATGCCAATGGGAATAAAATTTCCAGAAGCATCTAAACTGGCACAGCTCTTACCAGACAGGGGCTTGACACCTTGTTTTCCCCAACAGGAAGTTCACACTTCCCTAGTCCTGGGTCCTTATTCCTGTTAATGCACAATGAAAGAGAAGGCAGGTTCATTGGGCTATGTCCCTTCACCCAAGTGAAGAACCAGAGCAAGGAGCAATGGGAGAAGCTTTTTTGGCTTTCCTTGGAGGACAACAAAAATCACCAAACCTACAAATGATGTAATCTTCTTAGAGAAAATCAGCTTGTGGTCTGAATCTCTGAAGCACTATGAAAACATCTTAGTTTAGATTCAAAATTTCCAGCTAGAGCTCTGTAAGGCAAATCAGACCTTTCCCCAAACCTCCAATGTTTCTCATTTTATCAATATTGTAAGATTGCAAAAGCTAATAGTAGTGATTTTTAAATAATAATAATTAAAAAAATTACAACCAGTAAAGCAGGAAAATCTTCACTGATTAAATTTCACTTTCTTTAACAATAGTTTTTTCATATTAGTTACCCTGCAGCTTATACTACCTGATTTCATCAGAGCTGGTCAGCTCAACAGCAGCAGGGTGAAATATACTAAAAATAAACCAAGAAAGAAGATTAAATTACCATCTAATCTCTCTTTTTATGTGAATTTCAGTTTTATCACTCTTAAGTAATAACTAGAATTTTGTTACTAAATTCAGAAATATATTTTCAGTCTTGAAACTCCTTGATGGATCAAAGAAAAATGGAATCCTTATTCCACACAAAAGCTCAATATATAAAGAAAAAAAAAAACCCTAATAGAAATTTTGCCTCAGCTGATTTCATTAGATTAATGCAGTATGACAAATCAATGTAATATTCCCATATTTATGGCTTATAAGAGAGATTGGCTGCTCAGCTATGTAAATATAATTTGCTTGGTTAGGATTTCTTCCCTGAATTAATATTTTATGCACCTCAAACAACAGAAAAACAAGGTGAGCACAACCTTTTAAAGACTTTGAAGAATTTTAAGACCCAATGAACAGAAGTGATGCATTAACTCCTTGTGTCCCTTGTTTTTTCTCTTTAGTACTTACAGATAACAATTTCTGTGGCCCACTAAGCCTAAGAGGACTTTAGCAAAGGTAAATTCTGTAGTTCTCACCTGGAAGGATTATATGAGCAGTACTTTAACTATAAAAAAGACCCCACATACAGACAAGCACACATCAAGTAAAGATCTGAGAGCAGAGCATGGATATTGCCACAAAGGTACAAACTTCCTTTCATTTGTTGTCAGCCTATTCTTTGCTTTTTAATTTTCCTCTTAAAAAATCCAGCAAAAGAAAATGAGCAGTTGAAACCAAATCAGCTTTTAGCTTTTCCACAGGAGGTTCTCAAGCTTTAAGTTTTTTTATAGTTGTGTTTAAACCACTGGAGAACTCATCATAAGCCAGTATATATTGTAAACAGTTATATCAAAATAATTTCACTATTCAACAAAGTAACATGTTAAATTTAAACTCATCAATAAAAAGGCTATAACTTTTCCTTTTCAAAGGAACCCAGAGGTCTATTGAAAAAAAATTTTTTTTAAAAAAAGGGTATTTTATTCAAAGTTTTTAATATAACAAATTACACTACATATAAACAAATATATTTATAAGCTTTAAATCAAAACCACATGACATATTACAAGTTGTCAGCTGTTAATTGGCTCTTACCGAACTGTTTTAAAATTATGACTTATTTTTAGTTATGGAAAAACAATCAAAGTAAATCTTTTTATGACCATTGTCGTTTCAGGCTTTAGTAACTAAACCCATGTTTGCTATTTTGTTTTTTACCCCAAATATAAATGTTTTCAACAAAACAAAACAAAACACCACCACCAACAACAACTACAAAAAACCCACAAACAAAAAAAAAAACCCCCAAAACAACAACAACAAAAAAATAAACCCACAACAACAACAACCAAAAAGCAACCCCACATGACCACTGCCTTAAAAATTTCCCTTGGTGTTAAAAGCATATTTCATACAAGATTTAAGCTAGTCAAATCACCTTACACCATTCCAAGTTTGGAATTGCTTGCAGGGTACTTAATATGTAAACCTTGTTTGGACAACTGTGACATTAAAAACTATTTTTAAGAACTTACCTCAAGACTTTCCATAAGATACTGTTGACACTGCGCTTATTGTTCTGAAAATGTTTCCTTTCTTCACTGAGCAAAACTGGCAATTCAGCACTTCAGCAAAGAGTGCTTCTTTGCAACAGACTACAAAAACATGCTCCAAGAAAACACATTATGCAAAGGCTGCACGGCCTAATCCATATTTATTATTCCATAACTACAAGAATAAGCAGAATAGATATGCTAAACACTCTTGAATGTTGGCTTTCCCCATCAAAATACCTGCATTGTTCTTCTTAAGGGAAGCAATGCAGACATTAATACAATTGTGCCAACAGAACTCATGGCAATCAACTTGCATTTTGAAGGCATGGGATACTTATCAGTTAGAGATCCAATTACACATGAGACACTGCATTCAGCTATAAAATATTTCATGCATATTTACAGGGTTTTTGAAGCAATAAATGACTCATCGGATTTAACTAGTTTTGATGTTATGTTTCTGTTAAATTAAAAAATGCTGCAGTTCAGCTTGTTACTCCCTTGCTAGCTATGACATGCTGCCACCAGGTGGAGATAATTTAATAAGAAACCTATTTATGTACAGAGACAGGGGGAGGAACTTCATAATGTAAAATTGTCGTTGTAAATTAAGCAATCAAGGGGGGGAAAAAAGAAAATGTCCGAATTAACTAAGAATCTGGGACATATATCTTTTTTATCTACCACTAACATTAACATTTAGAGAGGCCAAAACTTGCTAAAAATATTCTGACAAATCCTCAGAGATTTGATCTTAAAAAACATTCAGAAATTCATACAGAAATTCATTAAAGAAGCTCAGCAGCAGTCATCCAACCAGAGAACCTGTTCAAATACAATCCTGCAGTGTCACACTCTTGCACCGGTGTGTGGACGTGAATAACTGCTTAAAATAAACAAAAGACAAAGTAATTTGAGGCAATTGGGTCAGGAGATCAGTGACACAGAACTGCTGCTTCTCGAACACATCCAACAGATACCAGACAAATGTACTTGTTAAGTCATAGCAGTAAAAAATATGACTACCAAATGCATGGTTGCTGTCTTCACAGAGACGGATTATGAGAACAGCACACTATTTGCTTTAGGGCTTGTCATGCCACTTGCACTGTGTTTCTTCACAATGCAATATGTATTTTAAGGGAAATACAAACAGCTTTACAAAACAGATATATGCAAATATTTGGACAATGTAGTAGAGTTTGTGTTCTACACTAGCAGTGCAATCCACTCATAAGCACTATGCTGCTTCAGATAACAGGAAGAACAAGCATTCTTTCACCCTTAAGTCCTTGCTGGATGTAGATAATGGAGAAAAGAAGGCTGAGAACAAGGAAGGTACTGTATCATCCATCACTTGACCTTCCGGCCATCTCCAGCCAAAGACACTGCAGTACTTAAACCACGTCTTCCATGTAAACTTCACTCTCTTCCAAGGGCAGACACCAGAAGACTTGCAATCAGGAAGATTATATGGAGCTAGGTTGGTGGAGACGTTCATAATTGGCTGCATATTAAAAAATCACAAGAACCAAACCTCCAATTTAGCTTTACTACAAATTATATTGGAAAGCAAAGGTGGAGTTGGTTTCCTGGGAAAAAGGCCTGTTAATTTTATGTCTGTCTGTGGACCTACATAATTTTTCACATATTTAGTATTACAGAAGACCCAAAAGTAGGCATTCTTTTCTTCAAATCTAGAATGTCCTTCCCTATTATTCAAGAAACTTTTGATTTGGTTTAGTTCTTCAGTAGTTTAAAAAAAAAGTAATGTTTTCTTCATATGTAATTGCCTTAGAAACCCCTGCTTTAAATTAATTTAATTTTTCATAGTATGTATTTGAGAATATTCTTTTTGTTTTAATTTGTGACATAGAATTTCCTCTCTAGTTAGATAGCAAAGTATAAAATATATTGCTATCATGAGAGATATTGTCTTTTTAATTATACTTCATCACCTTTTTTAAAACATAAAATTAAGACATCACAAGCAAAGAAAAAACATAGCACAAGTATTTTAAGTTAATTCATTTATATTCTTCTGACACAAGATAATAATGTCATAAAATGACAAAGTAGCAAAGTGAAGATTGTTTCAGAGGCCTTTTTAAAAGCAATGCTTTATTTCTAAATTACAAGCCTCTCACTGAATTGCATTTAGCCAAACCTATTTAGGGAATACAGGTGGGAATTTTGTGGTTAGTGTTTTGCAAAAAGCTAAAGATTGTGTTCTAACATGGAATCACTGATCAGATGTCTCAACTAAGGACATATTAAATCTGAGTTATTATGCCATTTAATGATTTAATGAAACACTGGAAGAACATTTGAACAGGGACCAGAAACAGAAACCAGGTGTTTCCAAAAACTTGAGAACAATCAGGCTGCATTAAATACTAGAATAACATGTACAGAAAGTTGCAAGAGCAGTTACATGGAAGCAGGAAGAAATTAGCATCCTCTAAACCTATGT
The DNA here is from genome assembly GCA_017589585.1 of Phylloscopus whistleri. Classification (NCBI taxonomy): domain Eukaryota; kingdom Metazoa; phylum Chordata; class Aves; order Passeriformes; family Phylloscopidae; genus Phylloscopus; species Phylloscopus whistleri. Next base: position 734,106 of record JADMLD010001219.1, read on the forward strand.
GAGCTCCTGTACCTCACAAAGTGTCATCCATGTCTTCTGATGGAATACAGTGTCCAAGTTTTGTGACCAAACAGAACACACTGACGCAATTAGGTGGTAAAGATGATTTAACATAATTAGAAATAAATGACTGGAAAACATTGTCTTCCACAAACCATAACTACAAATAAATTATGTACTTTGACATATACATGCATATTTTTATATACTTTGAAATCAAATGAACTGAACGTTAGTAGTGGTATAAATTTCTTTCTCCCATTGAATACACTGATATTCATCAGATGTATCTGATCAGAAAAATGTGACCAATACTGTATATTTTCTTTTTTGTTTTTGGTAAATATTAAAATCTAAGTGATGGAGCAATATAATTGTAAACTAAGGCCTAAACAACTTTGATGTACATGGCAGAGTACTTACAAATAAAAGAAAAAAAGTCTGTTAAGTTATAAAGTTTCAAAGTATATCCTGCCAAGGATACTGCTGTTTCATAGGAGAGGATAGGAAACATTCCAGACTCTTTCCATTTGTCCTTTCTTTTCAAGGAATGTGTGGAACTAGACTTTGATATGTTGAATGTAAGTTATTTGCTGGCACCATGATTGTCTTTCTTTTCTTAGGCAAAGTTGCTTCTAGAGCATTGACTGAAACCATAAATAGAGCACATTTAGGAGAACATTGTCTTATGGGTATCCAGCCTTCCCTGCTGCCTGGAAAGGCCAGAAAAAACAGCTACATTGAAGAAATGAATGACATAACCATAATAAAAAGGCAGAAATTTGTCATATCATTCATTATCTAAAAACATACAAAAGTCACAAGTAAAATTCTTCTCTTCAAGATGAGCCACTTTTTAAGGTCTGCTCTGCAGAGCGTACAAATATTGATAATTTCATGTTTTCAGTAACAGTTTGGCAAAACCTACTTGGCTATAACATCTCTAAATACCAGGTCCCTCTTTAAACATATCCAGATTAGTTTTTGTCGGTTCCACAGAAAAGTTAATGCTTCTGTTTTTCTAATGGTCATAGTATCTATTTACTTCCATTGTTCGAGAATCCCTACTTATTTTGTCAAGTCAAAGCATTTAAAACCATTTATTTTGGTGAACAGGAGCGGACTCTGCAGTCGTATTTCAAAGCACTCGTGAAATGCTACCTATCTTTCATCTCAAATTTTGGACTTAATTATTACTAATCCATAATGAGAACATGAAGTAAGTGAAAACTGAGATGATTCACATTGCATAATAAATCCTTGCACAGATTTTACAAACCTGAAATTCTAGAAAATTTCTTGAACAGATGTTAATATTTAGAATGGATTATTTTAAGTATGAAATAGTTAATTTCAATGCACTTTTTAATTTACCAAACACAGATTTATAGAAGAAAATTTTAAATTCCAAAAACAACAATTAAAAAAAAAGGCAAAACAGCACTTCTAGGATAAAATATTCTAATGTCCTTCTGTAGGCACAGCATTACAACATCACTCTCAAATTCATTTACCCTCTTAATATCATTTAATTTTATACAAATATTTTTTTGAAGGCTGTTCCAATTTCCTTCACTCTTATGGACAAAATAATCTTTACATTTTCAGACTAAAGATGTTTAGTCAGATCAAATTCACTTTTTCCTTCACCAAGTATATACAAAAGGATAATTCTCTTTCCTTCCACTAGCCACTCTTGAATTGTTAAAGATTCCAAATATATCCCTCTCCACTCTGGAGTAAACAAACCCATTTGTTCACATGTCCTGATACCCTTTCTTATCTTTCATGAACACTTATTCCTAAAAAGTAATTGAAAACAATATTAAAAAAACAGATCTCATTGAAATATGGGAAAACAGTGCAACTAAATAAAATTATTTGTATTTTTCAGATATATGAGACTATAGGCTATATTTACACATACAGCCTCACACACTACCTGTGCAAGAGCAGCAGACCTGTACTGGCCAGACATCTTTTACCTTTTAAAAAAAAAAATACAGAATTTGCCAGTGAATCTTCAGTTTCATTTAAGATCATGGGATGGAAATTACTTGCTCGTTCATTCTGGCTTCGACTTGTAATTCAACAGTCCTCCTTACCCCTTGCCATCAGTTTTTCTTTGCCCTTTTTAATACCACCTTCCCCTCCTTACAGAATCTTGGCATTATGATAATGAAGTTAAAAGATCTTGGATTCAAGAATGCATAGGATAAACTCGGAATGTGTTCTGTTTTCGCCAGCAAGCTCGAGAAGAGTTACTAAAAGTAACAATAGGAAATTATGGTGGGAGTGGTTGAGATTTCAGAAAGATCTGAGCTTTAAGTATACAACTTGAGTTAAAGATGGTTTGCATATCAGATGGGAATTACTAGATTTTTTTATTTAGGTATCTGAAATTGGCTTTTTTTCCTAAGCCTTACAGGTCTCTCACCAGAAGGGAGAAGGAGAAGAGAAAGGAGGGGATAGAGGGAGAGAGACAGAGTACCACAGAGTACCACTGCTGTTTTCTACCACGCACTAAGTTAAGGACAGACAAACAAATGCTGCTAGTGAGTCACAACCACTGTTCTACAGATAGAGACAATTATGCATTACAAAGATAAAATATTCTGACTCCTGCATAGGGGGAAGCACTGCCTGAAGTCCTACAAAATGAAACAGCACTCCTGTGTAAGAAGGAAACTTACACAGTGGGAATGGGTGTGGGAGTGGCACAGAGCAGGAGGAATGAGTGCTGAGGGTCTGGGATTCACGATCTGCACATTACATCCTCTCTGCCTAGGCTGCATCACTGGCAGTGTGTTGAGAGTTAACATTTCATTCCACAAATATATATGGAAAGTCTAGAATTTCTACCTATACAAAGACCATTTCCCTCCTTACTTCACTCTCTTAACATACACAACTTATTTTACAGAACTTAAGAAATGGTAGACTCTTCCACAACTTTCCTTGTATTTAGAAATTCACCTAGCAGTCTACCTTGCTGCCAACCACTTACTCAAACCACCTGTTCAGTATGATCTCAATTTGTGTTTTCCAGAGGGTGTTTTTGTTTGGCTGGGTTTTTATAGGTGTATAACAGCATAGACTTCCTCCTGCTAGTAAATTACTACATGTCATTGCACAGCTTCCTCTTCTCTGCTCTGTCTAATAGGACATCCAAAACTTTCATTTGCTGCAATCTAAAAATAACAGTGCTCAAATGAACTAGTAAAATAAAATTATTCTGCATCTCAGCAAAGCTTTATTACCTACCACCATTCTAAGATGAAAACTGAATCTTCCCTCTTATGCAAGAAATTGAATATGACACCTATTACAACCATCCCTTTTGTCTTCATTTACTACCAGTACCTTCATGCTGAGCTCAACAAGAAAGAATACACAAAAATACACGTCTAAGAGAAAATGAAGGCACAAAATGTCAGACGTAATACCAAAACTGCACTTTGAATAGCAAAATGTTTCAGCTGGGATAACTGATTTAAAATTTGGAAAAGAAGAGGTCTACATGAAGCTTAAAGAACTAATTAAAGATATGGTGGCTTTTGAATGTTCACAGCAAACCATTCACATTTCACCTGCAGAGGAAAATTTACCAAAAACAATATGGGCAAAACATGAGTATTACATTATTGTAGCTTTGTGCAAACAGCCTGTAGACTTAAGAAATCTGAAACATTAATAACTAGAACACGCATGTCTGTGAGAAGTATTATTATTCTCCTCTAAACTGATTTTGCACTTCACTTTAGATAATCCCCATGCTCTCAGGTCCTCTGAATAAGTTTTTTTAAATTTTTTTTCTTTCTTGTGGTATCTTTTTTCTTGTGATATCTTTTTTCCAACTAGTATTTCAAAACTCAAATATTATTCTAACAGTTCAAGAGAGATTTCTTGGAGGATTTTTTTTTTTGGGGGGGTGGGGGGAGAGGGAAGGAGAAAAATGGGTGTTGGTGTTTTGCTTTAAACACCAGTGAAACAGAAGCTCAGATATTGAATGATATAAGCCTTTACTGAAAATTACCTGTAACTGACCATAATTTTGTCAGATAACTCCATCATCCAGTTATCTTGCATATTTTGAATTGAAGAATCAGCTAAGTATTTTTAGCTACCTATAAATCCCTCTTAGAACTGTTTTTTAATTTTCTTCTTTTTTTCAGTGGTTTTAAGAGCCTGAGGATTTTAGATACAAAATGTACAGTACTTCCCTTTCATTTGAGGCTGTTTCTGCCTTTTAAACTAGCTGTTAACTAGTCAAGAAACAATGAACTGCATTTGTTACAGCTGACACATTCAGAAGTTAATCGCTGACATAGATTTGGCAGCTATCCCAGCACAGGAAAAAAAGAATGTATGGATTCAAGCTACTTTGCATTCTGGTCAGAAACACCCACCAGCAACATGACAACGAACTTTGCACTCAAAGAGGTCCGTCTTTCAGAAGGCTGCATTAAAGACTGGAGATTAAATAAAACATCTTGCTTACCAAAGTGACAGATCTGATCTGTAAAAATCAGCAATCAAGATTAAAAAATCAAGGAACATATTACATGCAACAAACTAACCTCTAACAAAATTATAACTCTTCCTATTTAAATACGAGAAAAAACTCCACATTTTCATTAAAGTAATAAAAGGAATACATTTTACTAAGATACCCACATAATTTTCAAGAATTTAAGTGCTAGTTAAAGATAAGAGAAACTAAAAAATATTTATTAAGGATTCAACTAAATAGGGAAATTAAAACTATTCCATACACACACATACACAAGTGCTTGTATTTCTGAGCAAGTTGAACTGTCTGTTGAGTTACTCCAGTGATAGATGCCATCAATTTTAATCATATTTTTTCTTGTTTGTGTTAGCGTAAATTATACTTTTGTTCATCTGAGTAATCCCTTCACAAAAACAGGAAAGTGGTCTTATTTTAACCCTGCAGAAGCCAGGAGGGGAGCGGTGCATCTCAGACCTCTGCAGAAGCAGTGCAGGGGCACGTGTGTGTGCCTCTCATGCCACCACCACGGCTGCAAGCCAGGAAGCTGCCCAAAACATTCCTTTCAGTAACTAAGTGAATGTACACTGAACAGCATCCAAGCACCAGAATAGTTATACAGAAGTTATGTTATTGACTTTATAGAAACAACTATATATATCCATTTCAAAGGCACATCAACATTTGCCCAAGTTGACTGGGGAAGAAGTGCAAGGATGAATATTCATAGATCAGCAGAAGGAGGTGGTGACTGATTTTATGAATTTATGAAATGTGATTGGTTTAAGATATAAAATACGCCTTTTCAACAGCCCTTACATACAGGTTTAAAGCTTTTACTGAAATGTTGGGCCCCCACCTCTCTACGTTGTCAATGGGTAAAACACAAAGAAATTCTTCTGTAATGAAATACGTCAATATATACGAGTTACATCAGTTACTTGTACAAAAGTACAGCTGCATTTTCTGTACCTCTCTTCGCTTTACAATCCCCTTCTTGTTCTTCCACTGTTCTTTTCCAAGTCTTTTAGACCTAACTCTAAATAAATTATGCTGCTGTTTATTCAGCCAATTCAATTTACAGCAATAGATAAACTCTTGTGTGTACAAACAGTGAAGGGGACACATAAATTTTGCCCCTCTAATTACTCTGTTCTCTCAGTTGTTTTAAGGGATCAGGGAACGTGCATTCCAGTCTACATTCCAGAGCACTCCACATTTCTACTGTGAGATTAAAGAAACTACACAGGCTTGCACCAGCATTTGGTGCCCTGTAAAATGCTTGCTCAAAACATCTGCCTAAGTAACAATATTGCTTTTTTAGAAAATTATCACATGATTAAATATATAGAATTATTTAGCAATTTCTGTATTTGAAACTAATATTATCAGGAGTTAATTTTGCATTAGTATTTCAATGTGTTTGTAGATCATACAAAGGCACCCGTGTTTAACACCAAGTCACCGGTGTTTAAATGGAAACAAAATTCAGGAAGACAAAAGCAGGTCCACCTTCACTCCCAAAAGATACAAAACCACAATTACAGATATCCAGTCTGGCAATTTTAGTACATGGAGTTTGCAGGAAAGAAGAAAAAGGCTTGGTCAGTCTCTGAACATATCAATACTGGCATATCAATACCTTTCTCCCCCAATTTCATGCACCTGAAGTATTACCAGTCCAGCATTCACAACCAGCTTAGAACACCAAAACAGCCTGGTTGGCCATGGAAGTAAAAGAATTTGGTTATTCTATTTAATTCTTCAAAGAGATACAAGCTGACAGCTCTTATTTCAAAACCAGAAAAAAGTAATTTCTGATGCAGTGTCAGAATAGTGAGAGGGGAACATAAATATTTAAATACGTCTTACAGATTGTTTTCACTCACAGTAGGGTGTTTTTTGGTTTTGTGCTGGTGGTTTTTTTTTGTTGTTGTTGTTTTGTTGTTGTTTGTTTGTGTTTGTTTGTTTTTGTTTGTATTCCTCTCCCTTCCTCTTGAAACATATTTTCCCACCAAAAAGTACATTTCTATTTTGATTCTCTGATTTTTTTAAAAAAGAACCAGTAAGCATTCCCCTTGCTAATCTGCAGATTTAAACGAATATTTCTAAGGAATACTCCTTAGGATTCTAAAGAAATGCCAAATCAAGCCCACCAAACATTCCAGCCCCAGCTTAGGCCCAGACAGAGCTGCTGGAATCAACATGCACAGCACCAAAGAACAACACTGAAACCAGTTTACAATCAGCACATGTTTTCATGTCAGTTCAGACTCTGTATCACATCATAAAATAAAAGCAGGTTGACTGTTAAAGCATTGAAATCAAATCAAAATAGCTGGTTCAGTTCTGGATTCATGATGGACTCCGACTTTTCTCAAGTTTCTTTACGCTTCATTTCACATCAATTAAGGAAGAAAATATCCATAGGGACATGACTTCACTTATATTTCAATTCTTGTAAGACAGAAGGAAAAGTATTTTTATAAAGTCAAGTCAATAAACAAAGAAAAAACACTCCAAAATCCCCACCCCAACAAAAAACCAAAAAAAAACCAAAAAAAAAAAAAAAAACCCAAATAAAACAAGCAAATATTTATTTAGGTGGGATTTAAACCTTACACAAAGGTATTTCGTGAAAAATTAAACTCATACTGACAATACGATTTTTTTTTTTTTTATAAAAGTGTTTACTGTGAAAAGTAGCTTTTGCTTCACTATGCAGTTTTTTTTTCCTAACAGGTGCTTAGAAAAGCTGAAATTCCCATTTCTGCTGTTTTAGTAATTTTTTGTCATAGACAGGTGCAGTTATTTTTAGGACTGAATTTGAGAAAAATATCAGGTAATAGAATTTTAAGGTCAGGGATTGTCTTCCAGTCTTATGAGTGCTATGTGAAACTTTGTGTGATGCCTTCAATAGGGAAAAAAAAAATAAAACATGGAAAGGGCTGTAAAGGACTGAAAGACTTCCTGGGAAAGGTGGAGTCACCATCTCTGGAAGCATTTGAAACGTGTGAATATGGCAGAGAACACAGTTTAGTGGTGAACATGGTGGCAATTCTGGGTTGAAGATTGATAAACTTAAAGGTCTTTGACAACCTTAACAATCCTGTGATTCTATAAAAACACCTCTGGACTATGAAAACAGAACACTTTGTTTTGTAGCAGCCCTACCCTTAAAAAAAAAAAAAGTGAAAAAACACATCCCAAATACACAAACAAATAAACAAAGCCAACCAACCAAATAACAAACAAACAAAACATAAAAACCAACCAACCAAACAAAAACACAGAAAATCCCCACCCCTGACCAAGAAACATGTATTGTTGGAGGAGAACCTTCAACAAACACTCAGGGTTCCTCCTTCCCTACTGCTTGTGTTTCCCATGTTCCTGTTGCAACACTGGTTTTTTTTGATCAAATGCTCATAAAAGTCATTAGATAATTCAGTCATTTTCATAGGTAAAAACAGACCATCACTGCAGAAACAGGATTTTCTACAGGAAGACAGATAGGGACATTACTTATTTAACATCTGCAGGTCACAGGAAATAGAGCTGGTGTAGTTATGAACAGAAATGTGTTTTCTGCTGCACTACCTTGCGTTAACTTACATGTCTGCAGACTAAGAGTATCTAAAAACCTTTGGTAACACTCCTCAGTGAGCTTCACAGTCTGGAAAATAGTCATACACATATTTAAGGTGCAACAAAGCAATAGCAACATTCACTAAATACACTTAAAGTAAGTTTTCTTTAGAGTATCTTTTATAATGTTTACATGATGATGAGGTCTTTCTTTTAATTTTCTGGTACACTCACTGGCTACAGTTATCTATCCTGTTTCAAAATGAGCACAAAGGAGCAGAAATCAGAACTCCATCTAACAGCAGAAGGGCTTTTCCCTTGAAAAGGACTGGGTTTGCTTACTTGTTCTTGTTTGTTTTTTTTCCTAAATCAGATTATACGTAATTAAAAATGCAAAATACACTATTCACAGAGAAGTCTGTTTATTTCCATCACCATTTTTATTTTTTATTTAATAGTTTCCCCAGCCATATCTGCTCTTTTATGCAACAGATAAAGTGTTCATTTGTGTACCTAGGACCACAAAAAAATAAAAAGGCTGTCAGTGTGGCACAAAGGGCTGCACAGAGTGAAACAAGTGATTCCTGAGATTTTAGAACACAGATAAGAATCCTTTGATTTAAACTAATGTTTGCAAATGATATAGAAATTTGAATGTAGGATCAAAATTATTTTTAAAATTAGCAGCAAATACAAAAACCATGCGCTTAGAACGGTATCATGCACTCACAGAATTGAAAATCACCATCCAGCATTCCAGAAATTTGCTTCATAAATGTAAAATCAGAGTAAGTCTACCATAAGTTTAGGACAACTGTATAGAAAACACCACCTTTGAGAGAGTTCTCAACCCAGCAACATATATTTTATATGTACACAGGCTGTATAATGCAAAGACCGAATTCTAATTCACAGAAAAGCAATGCATAGGCGCTGGAAAGGATTATTTTGACTAAATGCTAAAAGCTGTTGAACCCAATGTGTGGAATTGCCATAAACTGGCACAAGTCCATAGATCTGATCACTCAGAGAGTGGCACTTAGAGACCTGCAGGCATGACCTGAATACTGAACGTCCGAAGAACAATTTTGACCAGTGTCAAAAAGCCACAGACCAAAACAAATAAGTAAATCAAACTCTCAAACACTCAAGCAAAACCGAGTGATGAATTTAGTGATGAATTTTCATACTGAACGGTAAACTTCCCAACACAGTTATAGCCTGGGTTGCAGCTAAGTGTTCATGATGATTAATTGCAATTTTTGCATGAGTTCCCAGAGGGAGAGAATGAAATTAGTAGTTTACAGTATTTATAATGTATCTTTGGTATTAAAAAGTACAGAGAAAAATATCTTTTTTGTCTCTTGCAATTTATCTCTTGAATAGATTCTGGCACACCAGAACACCCCTTTAGTTTCCAGTTCTGTGTTCTTGGATTAGCCCCACAGGTTTTCAGCACTACTTATAAACATGCCCACTACTTAAATATACATAAAGTTAGAGCTTGATTTCTCTATTCTTTACTGAATCAAAATTCCCATGTACTCATATGGGATTTATAAAACTCCTGAAAGCTTCAATCAGACCCTGAAAAGTGCAATCAGTACAACCCCTGAAACACTCAACTTCAGTGGGAGTTCCATGGCTGCGGGGTGTGTTAGCAGAACTCATCTCACATAACACTGTTTCCTTAAAATGAAAGAAAATAAAAGTCTGGAGGTGTGTCATTCATATTATACCACAGACAGTTTCCACTGGGAAAAGGCAGCATTAGTTTTCTCTTAACTCTGAATTTGGGTATTGTTCCCCAATAGAGAAAGCACAGGAGTACATGAATTGCTGCATTATTTATTACAGGCAGTAATGCCCAGCTGGATATAATTCATCCTAAATTCCAAGATGAATAAGACAAGATTTACAAAATTAGAATTCAGGAACAAAAAACCAAACAGAAAGCAGCAAATCCAAAGATTCTATTGCAAAATAGAGATTCCTCATACCAGATCATTAAGGTGATTAGCAAAAACCGTGTTTAAATGTTGTGCAATGTTGTCTTTGTAATTCTCTATTATTGCTAAAAAAAAAAAAATCAAATAAATGCAAAGAATTTAAGGCTGCACTTTGTGAGAACTGGTGCAGCCTCACTTGAAGACTTGTATGCAGTTTTGGCTACCTCAATATAGGAATTTCATTATATTAGAGAATATCCAATAGAGTGCAACAAGGATGGTGAAGGGTCAGGAGGGGAAGCTAGCTGAGGAGCAGATGAGGGCACTTGGTTTGTTCAGCCTGGAGGAGACTGAGGGGAGACCTCACTGCAGTTACAGCTTCCTCATGAGGGGCAGAGGAGGGGCGAGCACTGAGCACCACTCTGTGGTGACAGTGACAGCACCCAAGGGAATGGCCTGAAGCTGTGTCAGGGAGGACTAGGTTGGATCAGGAAAAGCTTCTTCACCCGGAGGGTGCTTGGACACTTGAACAGATTCCCCAGGGAAGTGGCCACAGCACCAAACCTGACAGAGTTCAAGCAGCGTTTGGACAATGCTCTGTGGCACATGGTGGGATTCCTGGGGTCTCCTGCACAGGGCCAGAAGTTGGATACCACGATCGTAGTGAGTCCCTTGTAACTCAGGACATTCTATGATTCTAAACCATCTCAAGACTAACAATACTTCTTTCCCTCCTGTTCGTATGCTCCACAGTCACTGCTTTTTTGGTCAGAAATTGATTTTCATTCTGAAGGGTTGGTTTTGGTTTTTTTGATCAGTCTATATCCATTTATTCATGTATCAAGCTTTCTTTTAAAATACCTCTGCTCTTTCCATATGCTCATCCCTGGGAATCATCTTTCCAGCAATCAAATCTCTCTCAGCACTTATTTCATCAGGATTACTGTTAGATCAGTTTTAGCCCTCACCCCCTTGTAAGGCACAACTTGCCACACTGATTATAGTGCAAAAGACATACAAACAAACAAACAAACAAAGCATTTTTACAATTGGCCTGATGCACATGAGTTTAAAATTCAGTACTTCACATTGCCATTTGTTAAGTTAAAATAACTATTACCAAAAGGGCAGGAAAATAAAATAAATGCTTAAAAAAATAGGGAACTGACTACTAAGCAAAAAAAAAAAAAAAATTTCACTGGAAAGCCCATGAATATAACATGTAGCTCTGAGTCCATCACATTAGCATGGGCAGCTTCTCTGTTATGTACAATTATGAAAGCCACAGAAGAGTCGAGTAAATAACTGGTATGACTTGACTACTTACAACACCACAATTAAAGGACTGAACATTATTTTTTTCAAACTTCTTTTTCTCTTGTATAAGTTGTTGACACAGTGCACCAAGCAGATCAAAGTACCAGCAGATTTAAGAACAAATTCAAGCAACAAAGATCTGCCAAAATTATTAAGGAAGATCACACAGATATAACCTGACATATCCCTGAACATTTTAGGTGCACTGACAGAAGTATCACACTCTTACTGTTCTGTACTTGTTCCTTGATGACTCCCTCTTTGAGTCTCTGTTGAGGTCACCGGAGTACATCAATCTTTTTTCTGATCCAGTAAGCACATTAGTTTATGACTATGTTATGTTCAAGAACTTCTTAAAAAATGTTGTATTATGATACTCCAGTTAACTGGTCTCCAGTACATTTAATATATCCTTGTTTGCTATCCTCCTCCCCATAAGTAAACTGCATTGGATCTGAAGTTTATTCCACTTTGAGTAATTAAAATAGTGTCATAATATTAACACAATACCATTGCACTTTGATGACATATTTCCTATTGCAAGAAAAAAAAAATCACTGTATCATCAGTTAAAGAAAATATTCATAATAAGAGGTAAGACTACCTCTTCTATTTATATCTATCTGTATCACATCTTTATGTGTTTCTGTTTTTAAACACTTTATTATTTTAACCATGGACCTGAGTTCATGCAAGCTAAATTCAGCTGCAGTACAAAGGTCTACAAAGTTAATGGATTTGAAATTACTTGCAGCTTGACTGAATCTGGTGCAACATCTTTTAGTGGCAAGAAAATTGCTGGCAATGAGTGTTTTTAATATGAATTCATACCATGCCCCAAATGGCACTTCTTGCACAGAGGCCAGGCCAGTGACTTCTTCTGTGATTTCCAATTTTGCATCATAGCTGGTATTGTTCCTTAGACTACAACCGCAATGCAAACAATCAGTTTAGTATTAGCTAATGGGAAACATCATCTTGAAAAGTTTCATTTGTATCCTTATGAGTTATTCATATGCTACAGCTCTGACTATTGCTGAATTATGAGGTTATTCATCAACAATTGTCAGTTGTTTAGCAATACTACTCAGGTAATTAGAACATTAAATGAAAACCAGTGCAGCCTTCTAAAGTCACGGTATAAATTTTGTTAGGAGGAGAAATTTAACTCAGCAAAATGAAAATGAGCCACTTGTATTTCCCTCTCATTTTTTTTCTTTTACTGAGAGCCACTACATCTTAAATGAACATAAATTAACATATCAAAGATCTATGCTTTTTATGGAAAGCTAGTTCTTGAAGGAACTTGTATAGTTAAGATGAAATTTATTTCAGTAATGATAGGCAGGACTACTAAAGAGGCTGACAAAACTTCTATAGTACTACATGCTGCTTCCCAATTTTATCTGGATGCTATCCATCCAGAAACTGGATATTTCAGACAAGATTATGCTTGGACCATGGAAACTGGTAACAAATTATACCCTTGGTTAGTAGATCTCCAGGCTTACCAAATAGGTTTCTGAAAGACTCGTTCTCTTCATCCTATTTCCAATGATCTTATGCATCATATTAAATAGAAACCAAAGAACTGCATTTTTTCTTTTCTAGAAGAGGCAGGAAGCAGGGAAAATATTTCACTGCAATTTTTTTAGCATTGTTCTTAAATAGGCAGAAACTGTGCAATGAATTTTTAGTTCATACACTTTACTGTCTCCTTCCTTCCCAGATTAACCTACTTGAGACTGTAAAATAAATGCTTTTAAAGAACTGGTCCTTCTTGTCTCTCATGCAAACACAAACTTAAGTCAATGGACATTCTCATATGACTAGAATTAGTAGAGTTTGGCTACAATCATAGAATGGCTTGGATTGGAAGGGACTTTAAAGATCATCTCATTCCTGTCATGGGCAGGGACACTTCCCACTAGACCAGGTTGCTCAGAGCTCCACCCAACCTGGATTTGACCAATTCCAGGGATAGCACATCCCCAATTTCTGTGTGAATCCTGTTCTAGTGCCTCCCAAGTGACAACATTCATGGTTATTGTAATATCTAAATACTAAATATCTCATTCTGCAGTAGATCATTAGACCTGTAGTTCAGGCAATTACTCCCATGCATTCATCAATGATCCAGTCACTAACGCACAAATGCAAAGAGAGAAATTTTCTGTTAATCATGATTCCCTACATCATAACAGCAGCATAAATGGACAGTGTTGCCTATCTCAAGCTAATTCAAAAATAAAAGCTGGTTACCTCATGCCATTTCAAGAGGTGCTTTCACATACACTTCAGTGAACCCACTGGAATCAATGGATTCCTGCTAAGAATGAGCCTCTGGTTTAGTGCTTCCATGGAGCCACTCAAATGTGGGACACTCAAAGGCTTGGCAGCTTTGTGAACACGAGGATTTCTAACATTGTTGATACCTGTGTTCTTTGTGTCTTTTCCACATAACTTTTATTAAAACCTACATGGATTTCTTTTCCAGTACACAAGGATTTTAATATTGTAAGATGCCACCACAAATAGCTGTAACTAGATAAATTACTCTCCTTATTTTTCTTCTTTCTGTTCAATAAATTAAAAGGTAGATTCTCCCCTCATCTACAGCAGAACAAATCACAAAATATCTTCTTCCAATTAATGATATCATCAGTCAATAGATAACAAATAGTGAAAAAAACCAGGCATGCAATAAAAATAAGAACCTTGGTATCCTTATTTTTGAAGACATTCCATTAAGGATGCTATGGCATAACACAAGGCCTCTGAAGAGTATCTTGCCTTCTTAAGTTAACTCTTTAATTTCTTTATATCCTTTAAAAATATACAAATCCTTTCAAACACAGTTTTAAGAGGAACTGAGCTACAAAGGCAATAAAAGTATTTTGTTTAAGAATGCAGAATTACATCACTGAAGCTGGACATCCTCAAATTCTTGAAGTAACAGCAAATAGTGCTCTGAATGCCCTATTTAATATTAAAAACTATTCTGAGTTTTAAACTAGCTACCAAAAATTGAATATTCTAGTCAAATACTTAAACTAAGAAGCAGTTAAATACATCAAGGGGGAAACTATGACAAAGTCAGAATTAGGTCATGATTAATTGCTTAGGTCAAAATAAAAACTGGTGTAAGATATAAGTTACCAATAGGCCTGGATATAGTTTATGAGACTCCAACAGGCCTCCGGATTTGAATACCTCAGGTCATCAGTAAGTTTTTCCTCCAGTCTGTCCTATTTCTGAATTTCAAGAGACATTGAAAATGAGACTCAAATGACCTGTAGAACTTCAGGATACACTTGATCAATTATACTGCTCTTATTTCATAAGGCAAATGTGTACGCTAAAAAATAAAAAAAAAATAAAAACCAAACAAAAAACCTCAAAAATAACCAACAAACCAACAACAACAACCCACACACACACACAAAAAGCCGAACAAACAAAAAAACCAAACAAATAAACAAACCAAACAAAAAAAACCAAACCAAAATGTCCCACAAAAAACCCAAGCAAACAAATAAAATATCTGGCATGAATTAACTGTTCATGTCAGATATAAATTGTTTAAAACCTAAATAGCAGCCATTATCCAGATTCCTTACCTGGAGAAGTTTATATCTTACTCTTTCAATAATAGATTTTCAAGTTACAGACACAAATTACAGTGAAGTTAAACATGTGTTTCCCAAAATGTCATATTAACTTGACTCAATTGTACTGGAATCAAATGGCATGTGCTGAATGTAACTGTGGGATTACTGGAGTAAATTGAAAGAAAATCAGTAAGGAAATATGAACCCCTTTTGAAAGGTCCCTCAATGAAAAGGTCAGTGAAAGGGCAAACAAATACTGCATTTGCTCTAAAAATATTTGTTGAAGAAGGTGCCCATGAAAGGCAAATAATACATAAATTAGTTTTAACAATCCAGCAGTATTTCCATATATAAAAATAATGAGTTATCTAAATAAATATGTGTTGTGCTGTAAGAGGAAAAGTCCAAATGATGCTATTCTATCTCTTAGATAAGACCTTAAAGCTCTATGTCCATGACTTTATTATTCATATTTCATGATTTAGAGCTACTGCAAATGATAAAAGTATCCCTAATTCCATTTGTATAGGAGTACATGAAATAAAACTCTCTACATATTTCTCATCTACCTATTTTTAAGTCAATGTTTCAGAACTCCTCATCAAAGTTCAGGTTTATTTTCAGGCAGATATTTTCATTCTCACATTTACCTGAAGAGGAGAACGTAGCCTAAAATAGAAAAATCAAACATAATTTTGTCAGATTTTTGTTTGTTTTAGAAGGGTGAAAATGAGAAGGAAATATAACAGCTGTATTTCCATCTTAATGCAGTTGCACAAATGAACTGGCAGTAGGAAAACAGTATCTGGTTGAAGTCTCAGGATCTGCTTCACATTTCAGTGTGCAATCAGAGTAAAATAGTAGTTCCACTTAATCCAGTAAGCAAAATCACTGATTTCAAAAATTCCAAATGTTATGGGTTCACTACACGAAAAGCAGGAAGAAGTGGAATTCCAAACTGGTGGTAAGGAAGACAGACACACATCTTATGTGGCATCTCCCTGGGGGATGTTCCTTATTAACAAGCAGTCCCTTTTAAAGTACTTGTAAAGAGAAACTCTTCAGGAAAAACAAGAAGAAACTTTGTATCAAAGCAGTGAAAAGAAGAAACTTGAAGCACAACCTACACAAGCCTATGAATCTCCTGCATGAGCACAAAACAGATTAAATTCTACAAGCAAGACATTTTCCACTGCGACTTCAAAAAATTGCTAACCTAAAGAAATGCGTATTATACAGAGTGATGAAACAAATAGAATTGTACAATTTGGGAAGATGTCCATTTCATCCACTTCAAGTCAGTGTCCCCACACACTGGTGAAGACCAAGGAAACTTTATCACTACATATCTTAAAAGGCGTATTTACAGAGTGCAGTATGCTCTTTTTTGGTTTGTGGTATGGTGGGGAGTCTCTGTGTGTGTTTTGTTTCATTTTGTTTTGATTTTTATTAAAGCAAAGCTAATTCAAGCTGGATAAATTATCTGGACAGCTTTGAAAGGTTAAGAAAAAAAATCCTTTTGTTTTAGCATAATAACACTGCCAGTTAAACTCCTCCCTTGTGATGAAATTAGGAGAGGGAATACTTGGCCCTGGTAGATAATTATGACATTCATAAGCTCTTAACGTACGGGGCTGGGGGAGGGGTGGCTGTCTGCTACTTGTTCTCAAACTGCTCTGATTTTCTGGAACAGAACAAATACAGCACAGTTCCCTCTCTCCAGTCTTAAACACCAGGACTTCTCAAAGAAAAGGCTTCAGTCATTCTTATATCCTTCAAAATAGAAATTCTGAACCAAGGACCTTCAATATTTCCAAAGCAGATGATCCAAATGTAGTTACTGACTTTTTCTTAGCCATCCAAACTATCTAAGAAGTCACAATCATTTAATATCCACATAATAATGCTTTTCTTTAAAACAAGCCAAAAAAGTAACCCTCACAAGCACCATAATCTTCATTTGATGATGTAAGTGTTCCCCACCACTGCATTCCCACAAAAAAAAAAAAAAAAGAGATAAATCCCAAGGGTTTTTTAGAATAGCCTCTCAAATGATTTGATTCACTTCAAGAAATTCTCAAGATTACTTTAAGTTGCTGTCAAAAAAAAGTACAATAAATTCCTCACCTCAATAATGCTCATTAAAATCAAAAATAATAAACTCCTCCCTCAAACACCACTGTAGAAAATGCCTCTTCCCTAGCAACCTAAATGGGTGGTATTTTCCACATGTAGATAATCTCCCATCCCCATTTACTATACCCTGCTGTGGATTGATGCTGCACATTTCTGTTATTTCTACAGTCAGTAAAAAAATTGTACTTTTCCTCTGCCAAGGCAATTCTCTTCCTTTATTAGAAAGAATAAAATGAAGCTGTTTCTTTAAATTGAGGGAAGTAACTTACTATCAATATTAGGTTTATTCAGCTTTCCTCCACTTCCATCCCTCCCTCATATATATCCTATAATTTTTAAAACTCAGCTTAATAGCATCTGTAATTTCACTCCATTATTTATCTCCTGACATTTGTGATAGTAAGATACCTAAACTATGCAATCCTCCTACGCTGCAGAAATCGCACTTCACAAAGTCGCTTTCTACCCTTCCTCCGTTGGAGGAAGCACATTCCACATCTCTACGCGCATTATTACACCCAGGTAGATCAATGCAAATCCTGAAGGAAGCTTTCCCGTTCTCCGCCTCCTCTGCCATCCCAGTGCCGGCTGCACCGAAAAGCTTCCGGGAGTGTTCCTGAATCGCTGCTCCTCGGGAGACCTCCCCAGCTCACCCAGAGGTGGCAAAAGCTTTTTCTATAAAAAATGAGATGATCTGGTGGCTTTTTGCTAATAGTCGCCGAAAGAAAACGCCTGGGCGGTGCGCGGTTTAGCCACAGATGCTTGGAGACCTTGGCTGCTGCGGTTCTTGGTACCACAAGGCATCACGCCTGACCACCCCCCAGTCCCTTCCTTAGGCGCAACAAATGTCGCTGCCCCCGCACAGGACACCGAGGGCGACACATCCAGCCCTGCCAGCCCCGCACAGGACACCGTGGGCGACACATCCAGCCCTGCCAGCCCCTCACAGGACGCCGTGGGCGACACATCCAGCCCTGCCAGCCCCGCACAGGACACCGAGGGTGACACATCCGGCCCTGCCAGCCCCGCACAGGACACCGTGGGTGACACGTCCGGCCCTGCCAGCCCCGCACAGGACACCGTGGGTGACACGTCCGGCCCTGCCCAGCCCGGGAGCGGAGGGGGCGAGGCCGCCCCGTCCCGGCCCCTGCCCGGCGTCGCCGTGGAGCTCGGCCGCCCCCTGGTGCCCGGCGGCGGCAGCGCGGCCCGGGGCCGGCCCCCACCTCTGCCGCTGCCACCCCGCTGGGGCGTTTGGGCTGGGTGGGGTTTATTTCTCCCCTAAAACCTCCTCAGGAAGTGGGGCCGCCGCCCATCCCCTCAGCTGCAGGGAACGTAGCCTCGCAGAGGGCAGGGGGGCAGCGGACGCGGAGGCAGGGACCGCCCCGCGCGGCTCAGCGCCCCGGCCGGACGCCGGGAACTTGCCCGAACAGTTTCCAAACACGGCGGTGGTTATCCCTCACCCAGCGGCTGCGCCCCTCCCGGCGGCCCTTCCCGCCCAGTCTTCCAGGAGCACAAATCCTTAAGCAGCCAGGCAGGGGACGTCCAAAAATAAACAAATAAATAGCTACGTAGATATGTCAGCCCCAGAAAACAAACCCCGCGGACGCACCACAACCCCCGAGTCCGCGTTTTCTCAAAGCACTGTAGTACGCATATGCTCATATATATATATACGCATGTATATATATATTCATATATATATATACACACACACATATGCAAAGGACGAAGCGTGCCCGAAGGCGCCAGCCCGGCGCGCCCCGTCCTCCCGCACACACCTGACCCCGCGGGGCTCTTCGTGGCACAAGGGCTCCGCACCCGCACGCAGCCCCGACAGCGCCCTCTGCTCCGCGCCACCCCCGGGCCGGGGCTCGGTGTCCCGGCAGAGCGCGGGGAAGGGTCTCCCGGAGAGGAGAAACCCCGGCTGGGAGACTTCAGGTCAGGTTTCTCACGGACTCTACCGCCAGCAGTTCTCCCTGCTCCTAAGAACGAAGCCCGCACTACCTTCCCCGCGGACAGACGCGAATTTTAAAGACCGGTGCTCGGTAGATTTTGTGTAATCGCTTCATCTCTCACACACATTTATAGGGCGCAAATAATAATAATAAAAAAGGCAAAACCATATGCAAAGCAGCTAAGTGCACTTAGCACTGTCCAGCTTTTTTTTTTTTTTTTTTTTTTTCTTCTCATAAATGACACCTCTTGAAGACTGGGAAAAAAAAAAAAAAAAAAAAAAGGAAGAAAAAAAATAAGAAAAAGGTGGGCGATGAAGCAAGTTTTAGGTTCTTCTTAATTTGGTTCCAGGATAATACATTGCTTTATTTTATTTTTTTTTTTAATCCGTTTCTCTTCCGTTAATTTGTCCGAGCGGACAGCATAGGTAAGAATAATAATTAAAAGAAAAAAAAATTAAAAAGGCGGCCGCGCTCCTACCTTGCCCGCTACTGAGGAGCAATCCGAGCAGGTAGAGAGGCAGGAGGCTCATGTTCAGGAGCTGGCGCCGGTGGACAGTTCCAAGTTGGAGGATGCTCGGCCAGCCCAGGCAAGCCCTGCCGCTTGCTGCCGCTGCTGCTGCTGCCGCCGCCGCTCCTGCCCGCGCAGCCCCGCACCCGCGGAGCGCCGCTCGCCAAGTGACGGCCGCGCCTCCCCGCGCCGCGCTATATCGGCGGGGCCGCGCCGCCGCGCAGGGGGCGGGCGCACGGCGGGCCGGCCGATCCCTCCGCCGCACACGCACCCCGCCACAGCGACGAGGGGCAGAGCCCGCAGATTCCTCCGCCGCTCTCAGAGGTGGCAGCAGGACCGGAGAATCCCAGCCTGCATCCCTCCGTGCATCCCCTCCTGGATCCCTTCTCTGATCCCCCCCGCGCGTCCCTCCCCGCATGCCCGCCTGCCAGCAGCCCCCGGCGGGGTGAGGCAGCACCCCCCGCCTCGCCGCCGCCGCCGCGGCCCCTCCGGAGCCCGCTCCCGCCGCCGCTCACGGAGGGGGGACACAGCCTAAAACCGAGAGGCGGCGGTTTGGCGGAGAATCCCGCTGGGAAGCCCCAGCATCCCGGGAGAGCGCGGGAGCTGCGCTCCGGCTGCCCGCGGAGGGGACGCGCCCCGGGGCTGGCGTGGCCCTGGCACCCTCTTTCCCCCCGGGAGCGGCCGGCGGGGGCTGCGCGGGGCTCGGCGGGTCCTCCGCTCCGCCCGCGGGCCGGAACGCACTGCTCCGCTTCCCGCGGGAAGCGGGAACCCCGCGAGCCTCGCGTACGGGCGCGTCTGTAACTAATCCCGTCGGGTCTGTGTTCATTCGGCTGTCTAGGAACTCACTTGGTTTGACTTCTGTTATTAGTCCAGAGGGGGAACATACCTCTGCTATTCACGGCTGCGTGAAATAAAACCGATAAAAAAATAAATTGCTTACCATTTGGATGCTTTGGTGCTGTCTGGCTGAGGATCTTGCTTTGTAAGGAAAAAAAAAAAACAAATCCGCAACCTGCATAAAGAGGTGGTTTATTGTCCAGCTTGACTTTGAAGAGGTAATTCTTTTTGAGGGGATTAATTAAGCTATAGGCTCCAAAGCAGCTTCCATAAATTTGTCACCTTACCACCTGTATGATATATGGAAGGAGATAGAAGTAGATTTATATTAATGTGAAGCAATGATAGTGGATAATAAAGGATTAATCCAAATTAACACATCCCTAATATTTTTTCCCAACTCTTCCTTTGCCCTTTTCAAAAGGATTTGGGGAGGAGGAGGGAGACAAGAAGTCCCTTTCCACCAAACTAATATGAACGACACCATGAGTATCTTCAGCTTGGCTCCTGCTGCGCAGTAGTCTACAAAATTCTGATACATAGGAAGAAGAAATATTTTTTCTGGGAAGAACAAGATAGGGGATAAAGTCAAATTCTTTCCCAGAGGGAGGTTTTAGTACGCCTGGGCATGTGAACAGAAAATGCTGGTAGAGGGGAATGTGAGGGCTTTGTGCCATTGGTTGGTTGGTCTACACCATGTAGATCAGAATCATATTGCTCAGCTCCACACCTCACGGCCCAGCTCTTAAGCTAAAGATTTTGTAATATAGCATAAAAGAAGCAGATTCATATATATTTAAGTGGAATTGAACTGATATTCCTCACAGACCTTTGGAAATCCGAAATATGGCAGCCTCAACAACGCGTCACAGGTCAGAATGAGATTTATATTCAGGAGGTGCTTTGCTCATGAATGTCGTGAGAGATGCTTAGTTGCAGGAACTTTTGGCAGGGGCCTTTAGTGTAGGTTCAGGAAAGCACAGCAGAGGAAATTTTTGATAAAATTTTCCCAGGTAAGAAGGTTCCATTAGCCCTAGTACCCAGCTACAGAAATAGACATCACTAATTTATTAATATAGAAAGGTAATGAAAACAATTGTTAGATAAAAACCTTAAAAATAAAACTTGCTTGGCAAAAAGAAAGAAGGCCTCACTATTAAGTGGGTAGGATGCCAGTTTTATCAAATTTATCTTTAATGTTTTGGAGCATTTCCATCCAGCAACAGTGGAATAATTAAAGAAAATAAAAGGAGTGTTAATAAATAAAACCAAATAACTTGTACACATACCTGAACATCTATTATGGTCTAACTGAGGGTCAAAAGCACCTTGATCTGCACAGGTTCAAGGAATGAAATCCATGTATGCATGCCCCACCACAACACAATACAATACAGAAACAAGTAGGAGGTTTCTTGCCCACAAGAATGCTGCTATCCCAAGTTTGTTTATTTTAAACTATCAATATGATGAGAACTTCACCAGTGTCAGATCTGGGTGACTATTTCTTGCTCCTTTGATATCAGGTAAGGATGCTCTTCCTCCAAACAGGACTCCTTGTCCTGAGAGCTCTGGCTAATTACTTGTCTGCAGCAGTCACCAGAGCACACCATGCAGGCTGTCCACAGCACATTGGTACCGCTTTTGGAGAAATCTCTTGTCAGTGCAGCTTTTCAAGGAAAGGAGGAACATGCTTTTTTCACTGCTCTGAAGCAATGGAGTAAAACAACAAAACAAATGAGTATAAATCTCAAAGATAATCACATTCTTGTAATACCACTATGAAATACAGAGACCTCACTGAAGAAAGAGACAGCGGTTGGTTTGCCCATCAGTAAGCATGCAGCTCAAAGTACTCTGTCACATATCCCATCTAAAATCTATGTTAGGGTATATTTAGGTCCCTCCTCCACAGTGGAAGGAGAGAGAGAGGAGGGGAGGAGAGGATAAAGTACATAACTGTGCAGGGTTTCATTGTTTCTGCTGTTTATGGAACAACTCATTAGTTAGAAAATAAAGATCTGTGAAAGAAGTGTCTCGTAGTGAACCATAACAGCAGATCATGCTGAGGTCATGCAAATGGGGATTAGAGAGATATAGAAATAAAGCTCAAATTTTCTGCCAACCGAATCTATATGACTCTTGGTGCTCATGACAATACATGAAATGAACCAAAAGATGAGAATTGCAAAGTGCAGTAAAACATTAATTGGTACCAGTAACGAGAGACCTGTATTATTTCCCAAGCTTTGGCTTATAGTGTCGCTCCTTAGAGTCTGCTGTAAACTGGGGGAAGGCTGACATGGAGTTTTATGGCTGTGCTTAGACTAAGGCATTAGAGAACATGATTTCTGGATAATACCGCATGTATAACAAATATACTGGCACAAAACAAACATATCTTCATGCTAAGTAAGTTTTAAAATCAAGAGCAGAAATAAACTATGGTATTATCCCACGTGAACTGCTAGGAGGAGCAGCATCAAGAAGCATAATGATCGTTCTGCTGGGGCAGTTGTTTCAAAGGTGAGGGAGTTAACTTTGATAGGTTCTCAAAGCAATTAAAATGCAACTCCAGTGATTGGAAAGTCTTGCCAGAAAAATCTCAGGGGAAAAGAAGAGAAAATATTACCTAATGTTACATACATGTTTGGTTGGTACCTTAGATCTTTTGGGATATCACAATCAGAACTGAAGTGGATGTATCTGTAAGTTCTCTGTCTTTCACACAGTAGCCTCCAGCTTTCACAACTGTGCTATCATGTGCCGCTTTTCTCCCACAAAGATTTACTAGCTCTGAAGTTTGCAGAAAGACAGCAAGAATTAATTTTCCCCCATGTTGCTTACTTGTTTTGCTCAGTGAGATTATTTATACTGGAGTCTATCCTCCCATATGAATAAAAGCAGCAGAATTAGGCTCTGGCAACAGAAAGATTTCAAGCTCTCATCACTGCACTTGAGTCAGTTTACAAGAACTGAGGATCTGTAAACTTGCTGCGACTGAACTTGTCAAGAAACATCTCCATGGTGTTTTTACAAGGATTATTTTATTTTTAAGTTGATTGATGATTGCATGTTCGGTGCAAATGTAATTAAATATAGAAACTGAAATCTTGGTGATGATTTAATAATGGATATTTTTACTGAAATACATGTTCCCCAATGGACATCCAAGTTGCCAGGAGATCCAGCTGGATTTGCTTACATGTCTTCAAAACTGAAATGTTAAGGGAGCACCTTAAAATTAGCTGAGAATTTTAGGGGAACGTATGGCAATGGCACAGTTACAAATAAAAAGCACAGAGATTGTACATCTGAAAATAACTGATGAGGAGTTGCAAGGAAATTGGCACATCTTGTGAGCAATTGTCAAATGTTTTGGGGGACAGGAAAAGAGAGAAAAAAGGAAAAGACAAAATACTCCTTCTTAGCAGCACAATATGTTGCCCTTGCAGGAAAATGCCTTCTGCCAAACGGGTAATTTTCAGAGGTGCTTATGAACCAAATTGCTGATTGTCTCCAAAGTGAGTAATTATCCCACCTAGGATGCTTTCCTATGAAAACTGCAAACACAATTGAAGTGGCACTAAGATAAATCATACAACAGTGAACAGCAGCATTATTGTGGTGAGGAAATGATGAACAATAAACAAAAGAGTTTCATAAATGTTTACACCACATTTATGTTTCAAGTTCTTATCATCTTATAGGGACTTTTATAAAGATCTAACTTTCATAAAGATTTAAAATTACTATCATTTTGGATAAACATTTTATGAGAAAGAGACAAACCCATTGTTTCCACTCTGTTTCAAGTCACTTAAATAAAAAACTCTCTTTTCTGCTAGAGAAACTTAAAACAAACCTGAAATTATTCAGATACTAAGAAGAAATTCATGGATTTTGCATAGGGAGAATAATTCTCTGTATCATTTCTGGAACTGAACAATGACAAGGACAAATGTAAAATAATTGTGTCCAGGTTAAGATGGTTGCCTACTTTTTTGGAGATAGCAAGGTTGCTTGAAGTACAGTGTGCTAATTTGGTTACAATATAAAACATTGTGCTGACGAAGAAATCGATACACTGAATTTATATGTCTGAAGGAAGCATCGTACAATTCTGTGTCTGGTGCAGCAAAAGTAGCATTTGAGAAATGAGACAATTTAACTTCTCTGGACTCTGGAGGCAGATTTCTGTATGTTCCATGGTCCCACATTGCTATATGTGTGACTTTATTCCTCCTCTCAGATCAGTCACTCAAAAACCATGAACCAGCAACAGTTATTACCCCATCGCTATCAGGTACAGATATTTGGGCAGGATTATGGACATGTTTATTATTTTACCAGAGAATGAGACTGCCAGTGCTAAGATGCTCCAGCTGACTCTAATTTAACTGCCTACATATTCAGCAACATGGCAGTTGTGTACTTTGTCTCTTTTATGGGTACTTACAAACAGACTTTTTCATGGTAGTTCCCTTCTTTCCTATCAGTTAGCAGTGGTTTATTTCATACAATTTCCAGACAAAGATGCTTTCTTTTTTTTTTTTTTTTTTCAGCTTGGGAATATTATGAATGCTACCAAACAATGTCTCACAAATTATACATTTCCTTTACTCATTAGAACTTTCACCTTCGTGCCTGACAAGTGTAAAAACCTGGTTTTAGTTACCGAAGTGCCACCAACCATTTGTTACCCATCTCTTCAATGAAAACTATTCTTCTATGAACCATATTACCAGATCATACAAGTAACAATATCTGATTTAGTGCAATATCAGTTAATTTTATTGAAGGGATCTTCAAGAATATTTTATTACTGAAGAACTGAAGAAGACACAACAACGTTTTCTGGCCTGAGCCAAGATGTGCAGAAGTGATTTCAGCATGTGGAACAGCAAAGAATGGTTGCTACATGGTGAGAATTTGAAGAGCAGTTGTTTTTAAAGTGGTTGTGTGTGCAAAA
Organism: Phylloscopus whistleri; assembly: GCA_017589585.1. Lineage (NCBI taxonomy): Eukaryota > Metazoa > Chordata > Aves > Passeriformes > Phylloscopidae > Phylloscopus > Phylloscopus whistleri. The sequence continues at coordinate 759,489 of JADMLD010001219.1, forward strand.
CACAAACCTTTCTCAGCTGCTGTTCTGTGAATGTGAAACTTGCTCCCTGCAGTGCTTTGAATCACGATGAATTTCAGAGACATGCAGAACAAAATTTAAATCACCCTTATTGAGCCATCCTTGCTTTCATTAAGAGCAAAGACTAAAACCATACAAAACTGCAGACCAAAGAAAGGCAACCTGTAGAATGTAAATTAATACATAAAGGAAAAAAGTTTACGGATGCCTTTGGGTTACAGTTCTATATTGTGTTGCAGGTGGACTAGAAGCCAGACATGAGCCACACATGGCAATGTGTGTTTGCAGCCCAGAACTTGCCATTTGCTGGGCTGCATCCAAAGCCCCGTAGGCAGCAGGGCAGGGAGGGGATTCTGCCCCTCTGCCCCGCTCTGCTGAGACCCCACCTGCAGGGCTGCACCCAGCTCTGGGCTCCCAGCACAGGAAGGACAGGGACCTGCTGGAGCCAGGCCAGAGGAGGCACCAAGGTGATCAGAGGGATGGAGCAGCTCTGCTGTGAGGAAAGGCTGAGAGAATTTGGATTGTTTAGCCTGGAACAGAGACAGCTTTGGGGTGAGTTAGTTGTGGCCTTACAGTACCTGAAAGGAGACCACAGGAAAGATGTAGACTAATTACATGGGTCTGGAGTGACAGAACAAGGTGGAATGGCTTCAAGCTGAAAGAAAGCAGGTTTAGATTAGATAGTAGGAAGAAATTCTTGACTGTGATGGTGGTGAGGCACTGGAATAGGTTGTGGATGTCCCACCCTTGAAGTGTTAGAGGTCTAGTGGAATGGGGCTCTGAGCAACCTTGTCTAGTGGAAGGTGTCCCAGCCCATGGAAGGAGGGCTGGAAGGAGATGATCTTTAAGGTCCCACCTAGGCCACTATATAATTCTATGATACTATGAAATATGCTGTACAGTTTAAGTACTGCCCAGAATCTGTGTGCTGGTTTGAAAGCAAAACCAGTGAGACTCCCAGTCAGAGATACAATTTAATAGGAGAAGAGAGGAAAAAAGGTAAAATAAAATAAATAGAATAATACAACCTAACACCCTGTTGGTCAGGGTGTTTGAAGCAGTGCAAAAGTGAGTCCTCCTGGAGTGGCAGATGTGGTTCTGTTGGAGCAGAGATGATCCTGAGAGAGAAGGGTCCAGTAAGAGGGGTCCAGTCTTCCTCCGGGAATCCAGTGGAACCAGATACCTCGTGTTCCTACATCTCAGTTTTTCTCCAGATAGGAATGGTTGGCTCCCCCCACTGGGTGGAGCATCTCACAATGGAATATATCACGCCCTTAGTGAGCCTTAATGGCCCATTAACAGAAAATATCCCCCTGGAGGGAGGACAGGTGGTGAAAGAGATAAGAAACACTGCCCCACCTGGTTTTAACAGCTGGCCCATTATCAGAAGGCATCTGTCCCCCTCCCCCCAGAGTTACAAGAGATAGAGAAGAACATCTCCCCAACAGCTTTTAACAGATGAAATAGAATACACATTTTTGGTTCCATAACCCAAGACAATCTGATAACCAGAGCTGTCTGACAACCAAACATCACTGTTCCCATTTTCATTGGAATTAGGTAATTGCTGACTCATGTGTGATACAGGTGAGAAAGAACTGCCAACAGTCAGTGAAACCTTTATGGACGACCTAGAAATACATCTTTATTTATAAGCCTGAGGGAAAGGGAACACATAATTTTGAGTTTATTAGTTTGTCCAAGTAATAAAAGAACCAACCAATTGCCCATATCTCTGTTTCTCAAAATGGTCATGATAAAAGTACTTAGCTGTGATTTCAAGAAGAGATCAACCAATAAATAATGATAGAAAATAATAATAAAAAAGGGGTTTAGCGCAAGATTTTTATGAAAGCATGTGATATAAACCTCATAATTTATACCCACACTTATCTTTTAATTCAATTTCAGACCTACAACTTCAGAAGCTCTTATTCATGAGGAGACATCTGCTGCTTTAATGAGATATTCTGAGCTCTTGACATCTTCAAGCATATTGATACAGCAAGTGGTTTCAAAGGTTAACCATGTTGGTTACACAACATTTTCTTTCATTAGTTTTACATCTGATGAGTTTTGAAAGATTAGAGTGCTCAGTTTGGCTTCTCTACATGCTGTATTTCCAGAATAAGCATTCTCTTATATCTTTTCTAAATGGGGTGATCCCAATTTACTAATCTCACCTGCTTTTCTTCCTGTCTTTTTAACATGTTCTTTCATTCTCCTTCTATATCTGTTATAAATCTTAGCAAGGTGAGGACTTAAGCACAGTACTTCACATAAGAAAGAACTTCTGATTTATAGTGATTTATTTTTACACCTGGAGGTAATGTTGTTTTTTTTTTAAGAACTGCCATAAGCACCTTTCAACTGACTTCAAAACCAGATTGCAATACCACATGTCTTCTATAACTTAAGAAAAAATGTTATCCTCAGCTGGTGAAAGGGGGGTCCGTAGAGCTTGGACCCCCAAGGAGAGCCGAGCCACCTGAGAAAGTATCTCCTCTGAGACACCCCCTAGGGGGTCGAAGGTGCTCCTCTCAGCTGGGGGCTGCTAGCTCACAGGAGGCAGGTATCCAGCTCTTGGTGATTTCAGCTTGTGATTTCAGCCTTTGCCTCCTGTGTAGCTTCACTTTCCCCTTGTAGCCGGCTTCGGGTGTAGAGAGAGTGAGGGCCCGTCTCAGCAAATTCCGCAGAAGCAGCTTTATTATGGGGGCTTCAACGAAGGAGCTGAGGAAAAGACCCTCCTTGGGACGATTTTCTAGGGGGTTTTATAGGGGGCTAGGTGGGAGGGGGGAAGGGTACAAAACCAATCAGTTACAATGAATCTACATAAGATCCCGAGGGTGTTTGTGGGAGTCCCTGGAAAGTCGCCGTGAGCTGGGGGTAGCTTTGTTATCTCAGTGTCTGGGTGGGGTTGCACAATCTCTTCTTAACTCCTCAGTAAAGGCTGCCTCCAAGGCAAGGTCATTGGGGCTCCGCCCACCCCCACAAAAAAATATTTTGTCTTTGTGTTAAAATTTTAAACTTACAACATCCTTAAGTAGAACAGAAAATTCATTTTTCATTGCTTGCTTGTTCAGATTTTCAAAGTAAATAATGAGTGTTTTCTAATAAATAACAATTGAGTTGGCAAATGTCAGGGTGTTAAGAAATTTGTCTTAAAAGGAGGGAAAAATATTGTATTTTTAAGCAAAACTATGTTATCCAAAGTACATAGATACATAAAATAGTATTTTTCTTAGGGGATACATACTTTTTTCAGCTATTCAAGATTTAATTTTTTCATTAACCACATTAACAGAGTCTGGTATACTAAGAACAGTGGTTATGGTGCAGTAAATCTTGTAGGGCATTAAAATTTTTTTTTGTTCAAGGAAAAGCTCACTTAAAATATATCTAATTTAAAACAGGGAAGAAAACAACCAGCAGTACTTACATATATTGCTGAGAAAGGTACTGAAATCACACTTATCTATAATAATAATGGTTATGTTTGCAACACATTTGCTTATGCCTTTTTGATTAAATTTCTTCTGTGCAGGTGTAGTTACAGTTAAATAACAAGGAGTGAATTTTGAAAAAGAATTTTTACACCAACATTAACAGAAGTAAAATTTGAACACATTTTTAAAATTGCATGAATAATTTATTTAAAATGTTTGTTTGGGAGTAGAAGCATTTGGGATACTTATTGCACAAAGAAACCTTTTCAATAGATCTATGTGTAACAAGCTGAAAACTTGAGAAAATCTATCTGGAACATAGTCATTAAAATATATGAAGGACTAATGTTTCCTGACTTTCATGGGAGCAGACTGCACCTTCTCAGAGCCTGAGAAAGCATAAAGATCTCTTTCTACTGAAGTAATTGTAAATTATGTCCTCAAACACAGGTTTTCCATGTGACTCAATTCCTGTTCTCAGGCACACATGATGACCATGCATGTATTCAGGCTCTTAAACTTGGACAATTCCACGGTGGGAGTTATGCCCCAGAACAGCTGGAAGCACAGTAAATTATACCAATTCTCAGACATAATTTCAGGTCATCCTTCCACCAATTTCTTTAGACCCAGCACTTAACAATATTTTCAAAATTATCTCTCTCTTACAGCTTTATGAGTAAAGGCCTCTGAGTTCTAGATACATTCTTTGAAAACAGAAAGAACATTTTAAAAATCTCACACTTGCCAAGGACAAAGCACGATGCCACAGAATATTTACATTACTGCAGAAGGAGCAAGATTATCAGGGAAAACAAGCTAAGAGATCCTTTTTCTGCAACAACTGTGCCAATAACACTGATGAAATCATCAGTTATGTTTTTGACAAGCAAGAGAAATCAGTGTACTGAATGTAGTGCTGTGCTGACTTGTACTTCATAGGAGAAAGAAGGGATGGAGGGTTGGGAAGGATCAATATTTTTTAGAAGGAGAGTCATAAAGGAAAATATTACTAAAGGGACTAATAAAAATACTATTTTTTTTTTTCTTGAGGATTTTCTCTTTGTTTCTTCCATTTAGGAATTCAGCAGAACATAACCAAAACTGATTTAGGACTGGATTTCTCTCTCTGCTCACAGAATTACAGTGGATCAAGTTGTATTGAGGAGGTTTGGAAATACAGAGTAGAATCTCCGTGGCATTGTCCACTGTGGACCCAGGGAACTTACTGAAGTAAAAATGATGTTTTGTCTTAGGAATATCTGTGTTGGTGGAAAAGATGCTAAATGAGACACATTTGGAACACTGGGTTCCCCAGTACAAAAGAAAGAGAGAGGGGCTGGAGTAAGTCCAGCACAGGACAACAAGGGTAATTAAGGCCTTGGAGCATCTGATATAAAAGAGGGGAATGAGAATACTGAGGAATCAGCCTGGAAAGAGAATGTTCAGGGGAGATTTTATCAGTGTGTAAAAATATGTGATGGAGGAGAGGAAAGATGATGAAGCCAGAATCTTCTCAGATTATTGTTATTGTCCAGTAACAGGGCAAAAGACAAAAAGAATTTTTTAAATCTCTCCACAGCATTTTCCTTTCTCTCAGCATCCTAGGTTGCCTCAAGAACTTTTCCTCCTGTTGAGTGACTTCCATGATGCCAGAGATAGCAGCCAGAGAGGGTGTTAAGAGGTGTTCTGGTTTTTCATTTACGTTAATTGCCAACTAAATTTCTACTTGAAAACATTTAAGCAAGGGAAACATGAAAGCATTACTTCCCTTTTTTCTTCCTAATAGCATCCTTGTGAAATTTCAAACAGTCATAAGAAACGATCAGTATGAACTCTTGAATTGCATTTTTTATGCATGGTGAATTTAAATAATAATAGTAATTATTAATAAGCTCCAGGAAAACTGAAGAGAAGAGAAGAGAAGAGAAGAGAAGAGAAGAGAAGAGAAGAGAAGAGAAGAGAAGAGAAGAGAAGAGAAGAGAAGAGAAGAGAAGAGAAGAGAGAAAGAAAAGAAAAGAAAAGAAAAGAAAAGAAAAGAAAAGAAAAGAAAAGAAAAGAAAAGAAAAGAAAAGAAAAGAAAAGAAAAGAAAAGAAAAGAAAAGAAAAGAAAAGAAAAGAGAAAAACAAATTACTCTTTGATTTAGGCGAATCATACTATGTATTTGACATGTCACTTAAAAGAATTCACCCTCAACTCAGACTGTCTGTAGCTCCAGTAGTAAAATGAGTTTGTGAGAGCCTTGTGAAAAATTATGAAATATTAGAACCTCTATCCAATAAATTTTGTTTGCTGTTGTGAGATGTCTCTAACCAAAGTAATGGTTCAGCTCACTTTTAGGGGTAGGGTCATCAGCCTTATCATTCTTCCTGTTTATCCTGCTTTTTTTTTTTAACTAAAATTTGCTAGCTGTTCTCTTGGTATTTTCCTTAATAGTCCCTATTGTAATTCTGTTGTCTTAACACCCTTAGATACCCCTAGAAATATAATTTATCTACTATATAACTACTGTATATCTACTATATATGATTGTGGACTATGTTTGCTCTTTATTTTTATACTACTGCAGGTTGTATTTTGGCCAGACTTTCACATTAGCTGAGTACTCAAAATATTTTTCTGCCTCACATTATCATCCACTGTGCTAACATGGGTACTGAACTGGAGTATGCTCTTTTAAAAATCTTTCTGGTGGCCTGAGGATGCAAAAAGTTTGTGCTTATTCTCCATTACAAGAGCAGACAGGCAGCTCGTGGAACTGACAAGTGTAGAAGATGTCGTGGTGATGCATAGTACATCTCCAGTTCACATGCTGGCACTGACCTTTAGCACCAGAAAAGACAAAAAATGGTTCTAGAAAACTTAACTGGCCACAGTGTTAACATTTTCAGGGTGTTTCAATAAATATTTCAATTTTATTTGCCAAAGTCTTGTTAATATCACATATGACTTCAAGCCAAATTTATTTCTCACATGACACTTACTTGTATTGTCTCAAAAATTACAAACCTGACAGTAATATATGGTACAGGGACACTGAACTCTTCCTGAATATTTCATTACTCTTCCTTTCAGCATTTCTACTTGGGACTACTTGAATCGTAGAATCACAGAATGGCTGGGGTTGGAATGGAATGGTAAAAATCCTCTCATTTCCACACTCATGTCATGGACAGGGACACCACTCACTAGACCAGGTTGCTCAGAGCTCCATGCAATCTGTGCTGGGACACTTCCAAAGATGGGACATAGCTTCTCTGGAAAACCACTTCCAGTGTCTCACCACCCTTACAGGTTTTTTTTCTTTTTAAATGTCTAGTCTAATTCTACTCTATTTAATTTTGAAGCTATTTCCCCTTGTTTTGTCACTACTTGATGGAATTATTTTGGATCAGTGTTTTGATTGTTGTCTAAACAGAATTTGAAAATACAGATCTGGATTTTTCTTTCTGTGATCAAATAAAACCTCTGGTAGTTCTTCAATGTGATTTTGTACATTTTTCCTCTTCTCAGTGATTAAGATTTACACAGTTGAAAGGATGCCTTTTCCTAGATAACCCTTTCCCTGAAAGTTAACAGAGCAGTCATTCTGTAAGGGTTCCTCAACTCTTAAGACCCTTTTGAAGAAGAAGAGAGAGAAATCTAAGCAGATGCTCTCCCTTTTTGTCTTTTTATTTTAGTGTTGAAAATAATTTATGTAGTCAGTTGAAGTGTGAAGCTGTACATCTATAGTTTTATAGCTATACCATCTTGAACACCAAAATGACAGAATATCAGAATTTGAAAAGAGAAAAAACTACTAATCTAGAAAACAGAGTACTTTCACAAAGATATGAAAGAGAGTCAAGGTGTTTAGCAAACTAAGGTTTTATATATGTTCAGAACAGCTGCGATACTTTCACTTAAGGGACTACAATTCAATTAAAGCAAGTATTTCATTTTCCTGTGTATTCTACCAGTCATACACCGAGAGGTCAATGCCTCTTCAATGACTGAGTATAAATACTCACTGTCTTGGTGTTCGAAAAGCCTCTGCTACGAGAGGAGATTCACTTCTCCTTGAAGATTAACAGATGGATATGCACGTTCATACTTAGGAGATATCCTTGAACATCTAACTAAGGAAATGAGTTTTGCATTTGATTCTAATTGTTGTTGACTGTTTTATGAGTTTTAGTCTTGGAATACAGAGTGCCATAGTCTAGATCTTGTTCATCAGATAATTCCCTTTACTGTATTTTTTGGCTGTTTCTATGTTGGACAATGGCATTGGTATTTGCTTGAAATGAAGTTGCAGATACTGGAAGTCATAAACCAGGTAGGTTGCAAGGGACCTCTGGAGGTCATGTTGTCTTCCCTTTCCTACTTAAAAAGGGATAATTTTGAAGTTAAATTAGGTTACTCAGAACTTTGTGAAGGCTACAGAAAGCCTGCCATATTCCTGAGTAACAAATACAAGAAAGTGGTTCAATGAATTTTATTCGGTATAGAAAAAGTAACAGGTGCTGTGCTCTGCATTGGGTGGAAGCATTTTGAAGGTTTTGTTGGTTTTTTTCCTAATTCTTTCAAAAATTAGAGAATTTAGATACATCTAAAATATTGTTTGATGTAGGACCATTGGAATTTTTACAGCAGAATAGAAAAATTTTCCCTTTAATTCTTCTATTTATGAACAAATGTCCAACAAAATGGATGGCTCAGAAAAGCCCCCAAACCAGCAGTAGGTAATCTGAGAGACATCTAATATTAAAAATAATAAAAGAAAAAAAAATAAGAAAAAAAAGCGGATAAATGCAGATTTTTTTGTTTACACAAAAGATTTATTCATTTAAGAAATCTTCTTAAATTTTCATCTTTAGCAAAACTTTATGCCAACTAGTTTTAGAAAATTGTGCAAGAAAGAATTGTCTGTATCATTCATTATTTTACAACATTCAAAAATTATCATAGTGTCCTTTATACTGACTTCCTTCAAATGGTGTGTATTACACAATACCACGGCAGTATGCTTTCTGTTGTCCATAAATATCTGCAGCTGTAAACTGGTCTATGAAAAATTAAAGGTATGTTGATTGATAAAATAGCCCTATCTAAAAGAGCATTATGTTAGGCAGTGATTAGCTAATTATTAAGTAAGGATTACTTAGAGGTTACCTAGGGGAGCAATAGTTTAAAAAACAGAATGATCAAGCACTCCAGAATTCTGGTCAAAGAAGAAACTTCATTCTTTTGTCTCATTGAGTGCTAGAACACAGCATTCTCCTCAGTTTCAAATATCATAAGGTGAAATAATATGTTATAGTCTGCTTCTGCTTTCATATACTACACAAGAAGGACACTGGACACTATTTCTGATGAAAAACAAAGAAAAAAGAAATTCACAGGACATCAGTGCAGTAACACCCACATTCATATCCAAAGAGAGGAATTCTTGAGATCAAGATATCTTGACAGTAGCTTCAACTGGATGAAATTTGACATATTTGAGGTAATGGTATATCATTATAAGTCTGTTTCTATTTATTCTTTTCTCATAATTTTAAGTCTTAAACTTCATGTCTGTCTTCATCTGTAAGTTTCTGATTCTTGCTACCATTCTAAAACTACAATTTATTTGTGTCTTATAAAAGTATTTCATTGTGTCTGAAAGAAATATACTTTTTTTCATAATCAGTTTTTAGTACCTTTATGAATGAGTTCTTTAATGATATGAATATCTATTATCACAGCAAATTGCTTTTTTCGACTATACAACCAGAGTCTAATTTTTTTATTAAAAATGCAACTAAATCTGAGGCAATTTTTTTATTCTTTAAAGAAGAAAAATATTTTTGGTAACTGAAATAATTAAATTAAAGAGGAGGAAAGTAAAACAATTAGCAAATATTTTACTCACGATTAGCTTTGCCCAAAGCATTGACTTAAGAATGATGCTTCACTGTAAAAGACATAAAACTGAAATAACAACAGTTCATTTCAATTAGAAATATCCATTAGAAGCCTTACATCTGTAAAAAAAAATTATACACACATTGGCAAAAAAATTTCAGATTGGCCTATGGAAAAACTTGAATCAACCCTAAATGCTTGTGTCTGACTTGCCAAATGATCCATTAACCTACTGAGATTTGTGCAAATGGGTGCTTATCTAAGTTCATAGATTATAAATTAATGCAAAGTTTAAAAAAAAAGTTTGATTTAAAATAAATACATATTTATGCAATTAAAAAGTTTAAGAGAATTCTGTTTGCCTGTTGTGTTCTGTAATTTGTCCCTTACTACCTTTCTACTGAGGAATACTCCAATAAAAGTAGTTATTTTTTGCTTCAGCTTCCAGCCTAGAGATTGTGGTTAAATTTGCAAGGATAGTTTTATTCTCTGAAGGGAAAGAAACAAGAAGAAAACATAAAATTGCCCATTAAAACCAAATTCCTCTGTTTGTGCCTGGCCTGCTCATCAGGAGCTGCATGCCCTTTAATTGAAGTTAACTACCCATACCAGCACATATGTGAGTAACTCTACTGCTCTGGTATATTCCCCTCATCCAGGAGAGTAATGAAACATAAAACAATAAATTTAATCAAATCCCAGATTAGTGGGGGTGAGAAGGAGAAAAAAAAAAAAAACTTCTGCAAGATGCTTGGTATTAAATGTCCAAATAAGAAAAGAAGACCTCTGATTGCTGGGGTCATTTCCAGGAAGGTTCCCTGGTCAATCACTCCAATGTTGTTTTCTATCACAAATATTTTTGCAGCTTGTTTTAAGGACACTTTGGGTATCAGTTATAAGAATAATCTGTTGAATTCCCTGAACTATGTGCTGAATGTTTATTTCTTACAATTATCTTGGGCTTTAAAACACAAAAAAGCAGGTGGTTGCCAAAGGCTTGAAAATATTAAAAGCAGCAAAGTGTTCACTGACTGAAAGAGAAACTGCACTCCATGAAGATCATAGGCTTTTTAAAATTTCCTTTTGGCAGTAAAAACCTGAATGGAAGCTGGTGTCAGAAAAACTGGATAGAGTAGCGGGGGGAAGAAAAGATAATGCATTTAGATACTCTTTTGCGTCTATCTGTTACAGAACAGAATGATTCATTCTGAGTGCATGTTGTAATAGAAGAATTTCCTTCATTCTGCCTTAATTCTCAAAAGGAGGAGCATATACCAAGCATTTTTACTAAGACTGGTGTACCCTCACTAAACAATCTTGATCAAAGATGCACATAGATTAGAGACTAGGCCCTCCCTTTTATTTTTTTCTTAAAGTAGGAAAGATAATCGTAACAGGAGAGATACTGGTGCAAACAAACTGGAACAAAATTATAGTAATGTGTCTGTACCTTTGAATCTACCAGATTTTAAGATCCATATGTTGGTTTTCTTATCTTGTGTTAGAGCCCGGATTTCCAACATGCATCCTCAAAGAGACGCAGTGCAAAGAAAAACATTCCTAATTCCTAATTCCTAATTCCTAATTCCTAATTCCTAATTCAAGAATGGGAAAATATCAAGATGAATGGCCTTGGGGAATGTCTGTCCTGGTCTCGCAGGGAATTTGATGGCATGAGATTCTTGCTCAAGAAACAAACTCAGGCACAATAAGAGAACTTGAACTATTTTCTACAGCAAAGATCACAATCAGATTTATGCTTAGTGTATAAAGTCTATACTCACACTAAAACTTAGCTGTGGATTACATGGGTTAGCTGGGATTTGATTTATGTTGTCCTTGAAAAGTTGTTAATAGGTTTAGTGAACAAGAGGAATACTCCAGTATATGGAAGTATTGACTCTTTCAGAATGGACATGATTAAAGATTGGTAAGTCCTTTTATCTTTTACAGTTCATATTTCTTTTTCTGTTCTGTAGGATCTTGTATTTTTCTTTGGTTTTATAGCAGATACTCTTTATTACAATTTACCTTTCAAGCTTAGGGGAATATAGCAACCTAATATAGATGGGACTATGAGGACTAAGCCTTGCAACCTCTATTTCTCCCCTTCTTTTTGCAGACTTCACATTCAATTTTTAATGTATTTGCACATGTTTAAGCCTGTGCTATATAAGTATACACCAATAAAATGTATTATCTGTCTACAATTCACATCCTCTGTATATATCTACAGCTGGGGTACCACAATCCTGTGTTGAGGACCTCAGTTCCTATTACTTCAGCTGAATCCGACTATTCAGTTAGTAGCTAGAAATTATTATTCAGTCAGATACACCACTAAAATTAGGTATCTCTTCACAAGAGCATTTGCTTCTCCTTTCCTTGTCATCTTTTCAAAAGGTCTTTGTCTGGAAATGAAAGAGCTGAGTTACATTTATGCTGCTCTGATTCATCCTGAGGTAAAGTTACACTTACGAGGGTTTTGATTAGACTCTTAATCCATAGGGATGACAAAATCAAGCATCTATGATATTTGCTAACCATAAACACCTTGTGTCAGGGCTTGTTCCTTTGGCCTTTTATTCATGGTGTGCCACAGTGAGGCTTTGGCTGGGAGAACTCACATAAACATTAACATAATTTTGTTTTTTTTTTTTTTTGTCTTTCCTTCATACTTGCTTATCTAAAGGATATGTTTTAATATTAAAAATTTTGAGAGAGCAGTATTTATTACAAAAAATGAAGGGCATTTTTCTCAGGTAAATAAAAATTAATTATATAACTGAGAAGAGCAATTAAGATTTGTAAATGCAGTACTTCATATTTGCTCCTTTTATTGTTTCTGATGTGGAGACAGGCATTGCTTCGATTACATCAGGGAAATTTGGTTCTCCAAAGACATCACTGAATTGGTAGGAAATAGAATGGTGTTTCATAATTGGGTAGAACTGGCATTTGTGAATTCATGCAGAGATCTGAAGGATCTTTCATATTGGGTTAAATCTCCATTGGTCTATAAGTGATAATAAAAAGAGCATAGTATTGATTCAAATTTGCCATAGATACCTAAAGAGTCTTTGCTGTAAGACACAGTTGCGCAAAAAAGTCAGTCCAGGTCAGGTGCACTGCACTTGCACTGTTTTTAAGACTTGTCCTCTACTCATTCAGGTGGTTTCTCCTATAATAATTCTTATAACAAACAACTCAAATCACAGCTTACAACATTTTAAAGGTATCGCCATTACAATCTGCACCTCTGGTTCTTTTGAGCTGGGTTACAGTGTTTAACATTGCAATGCACTCCTCCCCTTGCTCCCAGCCTGGCTAGCAGCAAGGGGCTCCCACATAAGTGTAATTTCCATAACATGCAACTCAAAACCTGTATTGCAACAATTTAAAGGCATTCTCATTACCAACTTCACCCCTTTGGACCAGACCATAGGCTTCAACACTGGAATGGACTCCTCCCTTTTCCCCAACTTCATCTTGGACTTGTCTGGAGACTGCAGTCCCTTAGGGATGCACTCGCTCCAAGTGGAGCCTTTCTGCGAGCCAGTCTCTCCAGAGCTGTGGCTGCTCTGCAGAGCTGTATCTGGCACAGACACTGGGAGATACACCCACTTTATTGTGTTCCTATTCACAGCCACAGATGTTCCGGGGTGTCCAGTTCATTCGCAGGTCACTGTGCTCTTGATTCGAGTTTACGCTGGAGTTCCAGCCTGCCCAGTGCAGCAGCACAGCAGCAGTTGTGATGCCCTGGCCACGTGCCAGCCAGATGCATGGCCACTGCTGCTACCAAAATGTTCCCAGAGTGAAATAAGATGCCACAGAGCTCTACAGCAGGCAGCAAAATAAGAGCAGAGCCGCTAATAAGCACTAGACTGGAATATACGACAAGGTGAGCAAGCCCCGTGGCAGGCACAGGAGCCTGTCAATTAAAACCTGAGCAGCAATGACAGCTCTGCATTTGATCTGGCACATTTCAATCAAATCTGTTGTTATCTCAAAATCTTTGAGCTCCGTGCTGCATGCCAAAAAAGGACTGTCTTTAACCCCAGCCAGCAACTACACCCCACACAGTCACCTGTACATTTTCCCCCTGGTAGGATGACGGGGCAGAATCTGTACAGCAGAAGTGAGAAAACTCGTAGCTTAAGAAGAAGGTGGTTTAGTAGAGAAAGGAAAAGTCATGCCCAGAAGCAAAGCAAAACAAGGAATTCATTCCCCACTTCCCAAGGGCAAGCAGGTGTTCAGTCATCCCCAGGAGAGTATGCTCCTATCATACCTAATGGTGACTTGGGAAAACAAATGCCATCTCTCCATTCTTCCTCCATTTTCCCTAACTTCATATGCTGATTGGGACACCATATGGTCTGGGATATCTCACTGGTGACTAGGGTCATCTGTCCTGGTTCTGTCCCCTCTCAACTTCTAGTGTGCCCCCAGCCTTGACACTGTGCAAATGCTGCACAAATGTAGCTAAACAACCCTGTGCCAACAGTTTTTGAGCACAATCCAATTCATGAAAGCTAATTTGGGAAAAAAAAAATCTCTATCCCCACCAAAACAAGTGCAAATACATAGCATAAGAGGCACAAAATTGCATTATACAACACTGAACATAGCCATTAAAAATTTTGAAACCAAAAGACTGTATTTTATATACTAACTATATATTACTGCAAATCTGAAACATATATATTAGTGTAAGGTTGTTAATTTAATTAATGTTTTAGGAAGGTTTCAGAAGGGGTTAATTAATTAATAAGAAGAATGTCAATCTGGCAGTGCTGCATATGCCTACAAAATAGCCTTGAAATGTAATTGTCATCACAAAATTAGAAATTCTAATGCAACAAACATGCACAGAAGGGAATGCTATATCAATAATTATTTCTCGATTTTGAGATTTTAATTTATGAAAAAATATATAAACACAACATATACCCAGAAGATTATCTTGTATTAGATGTGCTATTATACTGAGTATGAGGAAGGTCACAATATGAGGAGCTTGAAAGAGTTTCTATGTAAGTGTTCTCCTTCTTTTTGATTGGTTTGCAAGGTTAAATGGTAAAACATTTATTAGGGACTACCACATTTATAGGGATCACTATCAGTGAATGAAGAGAAAATAATAATTACATTCAAAACTTGTTTGTCGGAGAAGCATGTTGTGATAAGCAGACCATTAAAAATACCAAGAAATCAACTCCCCCCCACCCCCCCCAAACCCCAGGGAACAAAATTACATTTCTTACAGCTTGACTAAGACTTCATATTTATCTCCAAGTAGTGAGTTGGCTTGCTCCAGTGCCTCAGTTTCCTTTAATATAAAAATTACAGGTGTTATGTAGAATATATTGAGAGCTGTTGTAGAAAAAGTTAATTGAAACTTAGAGCTAGCAGCTTAAAGATTAATAATAGCCAGAGCAGACAAAGCCAGCAGCTTAAACATCAATAGCTAGAGTAGGCAGAGCTTGTAGATTGTGGTATATGAACTGTAACAGCAGTATTCCAACATGCTGAATAACTAACTAGAGAAGCTGACCTGAGGGGACATGATATTGTATAAGGAGACAACCCCTTAGCAACTGCTTAGTAACCAAACAGGAAACAAATTAAAAGGGAAAAACAACAACAACAACAACAACAACGACAACGACAACAACAACAACGACAACAACAAACCAACAAAAAGAACAACAAAAAAAAAAAAAAAAAACAAACAAAAACCAAAAAACCAACCAACCAAAAAAAACACACACACAAAAAAACCCAAAAAAACCCCCAAACAAACAAACAAGCAAACAAAGAAACAAAAAAAAACCCCACAAAAAAACCCACACACCACCAAAAAGAAAGAAAGAAAGAAACAAACAAAACAAAACAAGGGGACCTTGGACCTTACTACTGTTATTGGTACAAATTTTTACATTTGGAGTGGGGAACTCGGATTGTGGGATGTAATTGCCCAGGGAATTTTTTTTGTATGGGGTCCCTCTGTGGAAGCACCTAGCTCGAGCTGTAGTGCTATTAATAAAAAGTACTTTCCTAAAGGAATCTGTCTTTTGGCTTATGCAGAAATGTGGAGACAAACTCTATTCAAGTAGCTGGCATGTGCAATTTCCATAACAGAGCTTAACTCATTACTTATGAGGGATATAGGTCTTCACATAAAAGGTAGTACTGAAGTGGAAGGGTACCATTTTAATATAAAAAGAATAAAGTGTGAAACATAAAACACAAAATGCTTCAAGCACAGAAAAGGATGGGCCATTTATAGAATGAGGCCAAAGGAATGAAAAAATAATTTTAGGGAAATGTGAAGACAAGAATGAAGTATTATTGCTGCAAAAATATTAAGGAGGAAGGTAGTCTCTAGTAGTGTATAACCCTTTAAGAGACATTAAGGATAATTTTTTGGTAGAGGTGCCTGTCACCACAGGCTATTTACATGAACTGTTCCTTGATAAGGAGGGAGGAAAGAAGGAAAAAAGGCTGAAGAGAGAACTAACACCATAGAAATACTTACACCAAACCAGAACAAGAGCAAAAGCCTGAAGGAACACAGCACTACATAAGGAAAAGAACAGAACAATTTGAAAAAAAAAAGGAAACATATCTACAAAAGACACTAAAATCCACAGGACCCAGTAGAGAACAGATGAAACCAAATGCTCAAGGTGTGAACCTTCCTAATCTGAAGTAATCACTAGAAGAGCCTCAAATAACACACATCCAAGTCTGCAACCATATGAGGAAAGCAAGATAATGCTGAGTAGAGAAAAAAACATGGAAGAATGAACAACAGAATTGTTTAAGGCTTATCAGGATGGCTTCATGGCATACCTTGGTGACAAACAGAATAGTTACATATGAGCAAGTGACAAGTAGGATTTGTCAGAGAAATTTTGGACAGAATGTACAGCCATCAAAGAAACATTATAAAATCTTTCTTATTACTTGACCACCCAAAGATGACTTTTATCAAGGCCATCTGTTACTGCAGGAGATATATGCAGTTTAGGAAGATAAAGAGCTATCTGGAGGAATAAAGAAGAATAACGTGAGAAGAAACAAGCAAAAATGGATGTATGTGTCACATGAGGTACTGCAAACACCAGTATAGGGTCCTGCTGTTTTCACTGTGCTTGGCAAGAAGAGAAGGATGTTCTATTTAGTCACAAAATATTAAAAGGAAGCAAAATGAATAGTGGCGGAAGACAGGAATTACAAAAGCTTACAAAGCAGTTATACTTAAAATAGCCTGAATAGTTAAACAACTTAAATGCAATTAAAATGCACTTTTAAAATCCCGGAGCTAGTCAGAAAATGCTATTAAAATATAGTTCACTAACAAACATGGAAAATAAGTATCAGAATAAAATCTTAAATCCAAATTAAAAAAAAAATCTTCTTTGAGGTTTATGGTAGTTTGGATATTATACTCTTTTTAGCAGAGAGGACAAAGTAATTTCATGCATGATCAAAAGATTAAATCAGAATGTGTAAATAGTAAAAGAAATTATTATATAAAGATAATTTCTTTCAGGACAAGAAAAGTTATCTACTGGAAAATTCATGAGCAAAAAATGTAACTTTTATAATAGAGATTGCATTTTGGTCCAAAACACTGGACATTTTGATAATTCTATTTGGTAATTGAAGTTCAAGTTGACAATTATTGCAGCTTCCTGGTATTTTGCAAAGGTAGAAAGTAAGCCTTCCCTTGATCTGTGATAACAAGTGATTATGGCAAAGTTATATTTAGTATTGTAGGTGGAGAGAAAAAATTAAAAGCTTGAGAATCTATTAATTTGGAAGTATTTTCCCCTTATCTTCAATGATGCGGTATTGGAGATATTTCCCTAATTAGAATATTTGTATTTTGCAAATATTGCTTAGGTGTAAAAGTGTGCTGCAACATGTCATAAGGTTCAACTGCAGTCATAAAAAAGGGGAAGAGCAGACACTCTATCTTTTATTTTGTCTTTCTCCTCTATTTTTGGAATAAGACATAATTTTGTCAAGTTCAAACTGTTCAATAAAGGGATTATTTTCTTCCAGAAACATATGTAAATTGGATATATATCCAATTCTGTGGCACACTTGGGTGTTAGTCCTGATTTTTTTTTACTTTAGTTTTTGGGGTTTTTTTTAATTTCTGCTTTAATAAGAGACTTTCAGAATGCCTTTCTGTCATAACATCATTACAGAAAAAATAATGGGTCCTGACCTCTTTCTGCTACTACTTTTGAAATATTTCAAATAAAACATGCTAGTGGAGAACTAGAATGAAAATGGCAATTACTTGTGAAGCCACATTGCTGAAGCCTTATAAAAACATGGCTAAGACTTAGAGTCCAAGGTAGCTTGAACTAGTATAAAAAAGTAAATTACTGGTTGTTTTTTGGTTTTGTGTAAGAGCTAACACCTGAAGCAGCTTTTTACACCATATCCAAGCAAACCATACTTTAAAGAAATTAATTAAAATTCTTTGCGCTCTTAATAGAGGGAGCCAGTTGCAACCCAGCATGTTTGGGGACATGTGGGGTTGCAACCCAGAGATGCATACTCAGAAAGAGCTCAACCCAGCTCTCTCAGAGTATGCATCCTGCGGGCTTGGGACTGTGGGAGTGTCTTGGATGGAGTGAAGCACTTCACTGGTAAGAGACAAGCAGAAATATGTTTATTGATATAAAACGGAAATTTAACAAAGTTGATGGTAAATGTGACAGGTTCTGATGACAAGGTAAGCTTTATTTGCTGCAGAGAAGATAAGGGCAGACAAAACTGTAAGGGAGCTTTGTGCATTCTAATCTCCTCAGAGGGGAGTTTAGTTTCAGCTGGATCCAGACTTACTCCCAGACTTGATCAATGGCTTATGTCTAAAAGACTATATGTGCACAATCAAGCCCTTATATTACTTAGCTAAAATTTCAGTGTGCTCATTCCCAATTCACTTACTGGGTATCTGATTAGATAAGGAATCTCTAAACCTTCAACAACCTTTGAGCAGCAACCTTCTGAGGTGCCCCTACTCCAGGGTAGATCCTGCCACATATCCCACGCAGGATAGCTGAGTGTGACCTGGGCTCTCCACTGTTTATGTTTATGGAGGAAATGGGCTCATGGTCATACCTGCATCCTGAATACAGCTGTCAGTGTCTCCCAAACATGACTTGAGTCAGACCTTCACCAGCACTGGGATTAGGTGTGCATGTGGCTCAAATCAGCCCCTGGCTATTGTGTTGTTATCTGTCTCCCCTGAATCCATAGATACAACAGCAAGAAGAGGACTCAACTGAATGGGACAGTCTCCTGGTGACAAAGGACATGGAGAAGGCTGTGCCACTCAATCACTTCTTCATGAATCCCAGGCCTTGATACTCATGGAAAAGTCTGGCGCAAGGACTGCTTACTTTCTGTGGAGGAGGATGAAATTAGGGACCATTTAAACTGATTGAACATACCCAAGTCTCTCAAACCTATTGGGATCTCAGCACAAGTGCTGAGGGCAATGACACTGAGGCCGCTCACAGTAGTCTGTGGAAGACTATGGCAATCCAGGAAAGTTGATGAAAACCAAAAGAAAGATAATATGACCTCCATCATCAAGGACAGGGTCAGGAAACTGCAGGCAAATCAACCTTACCTCAGTCCTCAGGAAGGGGATGTAGCAAATAATCCTGACAACCATTTGTAAACACACAAAGGACCAGAAGGTGACTGGGAGTAGTCAGGCTGGGTTTATGGAGGGAAAATCATCCATGAAGAACCTGATAGGTTTCTATAATGAGTTGACTGGTTTGGTGCATAAGGGTGGAGAAGCGAATGTTATTTATCCTCACCTTGGTAAGGCTTTTGATATTGTCCTCCCTAATACCCTCACAGACAAGCTGATGAAGCATGGGCTAGAGAAGTGGACAGCAAGGTGGATTGAAAATTGCCTGTGATAAGTAGCTCAAAGAGAAGGTGGTAGGTGGTCCCTAGTAATGCACCCAAACAGTTTATACTGGCCTCAATCCTGTTTAACACCTTCGTTACCCAGGATGATGGGAAGGAGTCTGTACTCAGCAGGTTTTCAGATCATATAAAACTGGAAGATACAACAAAAGGTTGTATTGTAATTCAGAGGGATTTTGACAGGCTGGAGAAAGGGTCTGATGGGAGCAGCTGGGTCCCCAGAATAATTCTTGACTCCATTCCGATGTAATCACAACCTGACTGGACACGATCCTAGGCAACTTACTCTGGCTGGCCCTGCTCTGAACATGGGGTTGAAGCTGTCTTCCTGCTTCACCATTCTGTGATTCTCTATTTAAAATGTTCAATACTGACAGACATTGTGAAGCCTTTGAAGTTTTAAAATAACTAGATGTATGATATTCAATATCAAGAAGTATGTTACTTTACACAGAGTGAATATAAATTTCCTTAAAAGCATATTGCAAAATAAAATAATAATTTAACTCTCAAGGATAAATCTTGTAGATTAAATTGGAAATATTAAAAAATATTTAAAATATTTATACAAAAAGTACTGATTTGGATAGTTTTAAAAGATAAAATCACCTTTAATCAGTATTAAGTATCAAGAGAAGATGAACAGTAAATAAGCAAGCAAACTAAAATACAAGTTATAAACTAATATTTAAAATACAGTCAGCTGCAGGAAACAGACTTTCCCACAAACAAACCATCTGGATTTCAATTTTCATCATATTTTAACCTAAATTAAAGGTGTCTTGAAGGTAGCATAAATGGTAAAGAAAATGGTATGGGCTTCTTAAAGCACCCCATTTATTCTCTGTCTCTTTCAACACTGAGAAGGCTATGGGAAGATATGAGCAGATAATTCTTTCTAAGGGTCTAAAGATAGGAATTTTCTGTGTAATAATGTCTTTCTAAATCCATCTCAGACTTCAGTTACAATTCTCTCTCTAGGAAGGAACTGTGCTTTCGATCTATTTGTGATTCTTAGGGAAATGATCTGCTCAGTTCTGCAGATTATGATATACTGTGTTGGATTTTGAAGTACTATGCTGACATATAACTTAAAGACCTAACTTTTTTTTTTTAAGGCATCAATACCTCTCCTAAAGCAAAACCTTCCCAATCTTCATAAACAGAAAAAAAAAAATCTTCTTTTCAAAACCTGAAAATTTCATGTTAATTTTCATCTGATTTCAATAAATACAGAAAAAAATGGTTGAACAAAACATATAAAAGTAGATTTTACTTAAGTAGTCAGTTAATTTTCTATTATCAGTAGACTGTTTAATTTGTCAGAGAGTACATAAGTATTTTGAGAAGGTAATATTTACAGGTTTAATTAATTTAAAATTATATAATTAGCCACATTATCACAGTTAACAGAATCACAGAAATTACTGAGGAAGAAAGCCTGTTAGATTATTTCCTAGTCTGCTTGCCAAAGCAGGAGTACTTCCTAGGCTATTGCTCACAACACTTGATTTTTAATGGAGTTTAAAATACATTGTAAAAGGTGAACATATTTCAACCTCCCAGGAAACTAATGAGTGGAGTTTCATAATCCTACATCTGCATGAGCCTTTCAGATGTAAGGCCCTGACTTTGCAAATGTTATGCACTGAGTCAGTTTTTATGTACCAAGTCATTCACTAATATCAGCTGATGACAATCTGTGCCCACTGGATTAAGTGCTGCACAAAGTATTTAAGAAACATTCTTCCCAGGTTTTCTGGGGAGTCTTATTTACAGTTTAAACATTCAAATGCAGTTTTGATAATAAAATGCAGTAAATGATAACATGTTCATGATCTGAGCAAGGCCAGTTTTCAGTCTATAATGAGGGAAACAAGAAAGGAAATAAGAAAGGAATTACTCAAATTCTGTAATGAAATTTCATTAAGTAAATGGTGGAGATGATGGGCATCTAAGGAGGTAAGGAAATTTTTTTTGTCTTAAAATAAACACCAGATGCTTTAGCTGCTGTGTTTAGCCTCTTACTTGGAAATGATCACAATTCAGGAGCTGAGTGGATGTTCAGGGATCATAGTTGAGTCTGAGGAGAGGTGGTGGGTGTAAAGCATAAGCTGTGACTCTTGATTAACCTTCTAGAGGCAGCAAAATGTGAAGTGGAAGTCCAAAGATTCCATTCCAAATACAACTCAGGAAAAAAATTATTTTAAACAAGGGATGTGGTTCTCACGGCTACCTAAGAAAATTAGAACTTCATTATAGTTACATCATCGACTGCTAGACAAAAATACAACACTAGGCCCAGGAAATTCAGTAAAAGTGACAGTTTTTCAACAAAAATACTGTAATATCAGATTCTGCTTGTCAAAACCATAGTTAGGAAACACACATTTCAAGGATAAGGAAGCTCCAAAAGAATTTAGGAATAAAGACAGTTTTTGGTTATTCCTGTTCAAACTCATGTGACTTGTACTGAATCATTTTCTATTCCTTGTAGGAAAGCTTATGTGATGTTTGTCAACAGATTATTCTAGGAAGAAGAGTTCAACAGATTTCCTCAGTGTTTAGAATTATTCTGATTCTCTTTGTCTTTTTTTTTTTTTTTGAACATGTAATTGAAAACTATCTCAGTAATTTTAGTTTAGGCAAGATGCAAAAAAGGACAGTCCTATGTTTTTCCAAATATCTATATTTTGCTTCAGCAGTGAAGACTATTATCTTTCATACCAAGAAGAAGAAGTAAGCTGTTATCTTTGCAAAAAGTAAGGTAGCACAGGACAGCTTTGCAGAGAATGTTGAATTCAGAGATTTTTCAGGTATGCTTCCTCAGAAGAGATTGTGTACATTGTAGCTGGTGACACCACTGACAACTCAAACATCTAAAAATAATTTCCATCACTTTTGTTATCAAACAGTGGAGCTGCAGGAGCTGTCCCCTTCAAGTCTCATCTGAATTTATTCTGCAGAGACATTTGCATGGTGTGCTTAAATATATCTTAAATATATCTGCTAGAAATCACTGGACCAATTAGGCTGGAAAACACCTCTGAGATCACCAAGTCCAACCTTTGGCCAATCACCACCTTGTCAACCAGACCAGTCCACTGAGTGCCACATCCAGTAATTACTTGAATACTTCCAAGGATGGTGATTTCACCACCTCCCTGGGCAGTCTGCTCCAATGCCTAACTACTTGTTCATTGAGGAAACTCTTCCTGATGTCCAACCTGGACCTCCCCTGGTGCACTGGAGGCCATTCCCTCTTGTCTTGTTGCTGGTGGTCTGGGAGAAGAGCTGGACTCCCACCCTCCTGTCAGGGAATTGTAGAGAGTGATAGTGTTCCTCTTGAACCTCCTTTTCTACAGGCTGAGCTCCCCAGCTGTCTCTCAGCTGCTCCTCATCAGCCTTGTGCTCCAGACCCTTCCCCAGCTCCATTGCCCTTCTCTGGATGTGCTCCAGCACCTCAGTGTCCTTCTTGCAGTGAGTGGCCCAGAACTGGACACAGGATTTGAGCTGTGGCCTCACCAGTGCTGAGTACAGGGGGGCAGTCACTGCCCTGCTTCTGATGGCCTCACCTACTGTGTACTTGTGGCTCCTACTAACCAAGAAGGTGCTATATAACATTGCAGTGTTTCTTTTTTGCACTAATTCTTTCTTGCCAGATGTTTCTAGAGCATCTGTAATTATGATGCTGAGGCAGAGCTGAGCGCTCATCACATACTGGGACAGCAGGGCACAAACCTCCCTTTTACCATCCATTAAAATGATTTGCTGAATCCACCCATCACATCAGTGGAGGCTCCGTGTTAACCAAAGGACACAAAATGGTCATACATCATTTCACTGCCAGTATTCACACAACATGAAGGGCCCAGAATATCCTGTGATCTCATAGATATATTGTAATATTGTACGTTTCAACAATATTTTTCACAAATAGGGATATATTGGATTATATTATGTAATGACAAAGATACAAATCTAAGATAATAGTCCAAGTGAAAGCATAACACAAAGCTAGCTCCATAACTTTATCTCAGTACTGTAGTGGAAGAAGCTGCTCCTCAATCCCTCATTCTAGCCAAGAAAATAGAGTCTATTGTACCTGCTGTTGTACAGAGAGCTGTTAAAACTTCTTACAAGATTAACATTTAATAAAAATAAGAGATGAATGAATAAGAAAAAAAAAAGGCAAAAACCCCTATTGCACAGCCTAGGAAAATAGGATTTAAAATAGTAAGAAGAATGCACATTTTATGCAGTGTAGAACATTCAATATCTTTATGAGTAGATCAGACTGTCCAAGAATATGGAAAAGAGAACTCTAGTATTTGCTTAACATTCAGATTTTGAAACAGAATGAAAGCATGGCAAGGAAATGGAATGTTGACACACTGACTAGACGCTTTACTTATTTTAATACATATTTATGGATTTCTCCAGCCCTGCCCCCCTGTGAGTCACTCACTTAGGTTTACATAGGGAGTCCTGCTAGGAAACACCCAAAGGCATCACACAAAATCAATACAAGAACAAATACGCTTAAATATTCATGAATACAAATGTATAATGCACGTAGTCTTCGTTTAGTCTGAAAAGAAGGCAGAGATCCCAAGGATTTATTCTTTTCATATTCAAGAAAGTACCGATTTTACAGTGAAGAGTTCATTAGAAATGCATTAGATTAGATGAATACAAAACTGTACATTCTCATTTACATGCTCTGTAAAAACCTGGCACCATTGTCTTTATGGCAGCAGATGAGCAGGTAGAAAAAAAAGCATACAGCTGTTTCATAACCCTCACAGAAGCCTAATAGTTGCAGTGGCTATAAAACATCATGACCTCAACTCACTTTCTGTGAGAAAGATGAGAAAGTACCATCTTTAACATGTACACCCTGACACACAAATCATCTTATTATAAATATATTTGTGTTACTCAAACTTTTCTAGACCCCACTTACTTCAACAAGCCTCCCGTCTCCTTATGTCAGTCACACAATAATGTGTTTTATCTGCCCTTATTCCTAGAAACCACTGTTTTAACAGGCATGAGTTTTGTGAGGTGCAGATCATGGATATGTCTGGATAGTCTTGAGCACTGTGCTCTAGGGAACCTCCTTTGGCAGGGATGTTGGACTAGATGGCCTCCAGTGGTCCATCTCAACCTTAAACATTCTGTTATACTGTGATATGAAATCAGAGTTTCCATGAGATACAGAACTGTTGAGGTCTCATTTCCTCATTTCCTAAACAATTAACTTTCTATCTGGGCAGTCTAACATTTTCTGCTGTTTCTGCATGTACTTTATAACCTCCCACGGAGTACTTTGGTGCCAAAATGAGTGCTATTTCCATTAGTGGCAGACTTCCTTTGATGTTATGCAAAAAATCTTGTTAGCATTTGGGCTAATAAAAGCTATTAACAGTGAACTTGTGACTCTTCAAGTTCTGTTTATCTTGCTGGTCCACTACCTATTTTTATGAAAGCACACTAATATTAGATAGCTCGTTAAAAATCATTAGAAGAAGATAGAAAGACACATTTCTGAGTCTCCCCAATGCCTCACAATGTCATAAGGTGCCTTCATGGGTTATTGCAGTGGCCTTTTTTAGAAAATCAGTCTTTTTAAAGGTGATGTCACCACATGAAGCCATTTCTGAAGTAAGGACTTTGGAGAGGCCTGTTCCATACACAAGATCAGGGGAATATTCTGTGATAAAAGCTCAACATTTCACTTCCTTATCCATTCTGAGGAAGACTTTGACTAACCAGTCTCATGACTTTCTAGATCACATAGTAACTTTTCTTATAGTTATGACACCAACATAAGGCTCTTATTTAGTCAGACTATTTTTTTAACCCATTTGATTATATTTGAAACTGTTTGCTTCAAAAAAACTGTATTTAGATGTATTGAGCCAATATGTTCGTAACTTGGGTTGAAGGGGACACAAGAGAGAAAGAGTTTGATCCTAAAAGACAAGTTTGTCTTGACAATCCAGCTGAAAACATTATGGCTTGAAAAGATTTTGTGTTGTGTTTGAGCTTATTCAGGTTACAGACTCTGCTGTGATGTCCATCCCATGCTTTTTATAATGTCCTGTTACTACAGTACCTTTTATAGTTTTACAGATCAGGACTTGATTTTGATTAAAAAATACACAGAGACACGTATATCTCATTAGAAAAAATAAATCAGTTATGCATATTTTAATACTCTATGCCCTGTGGATGTGTGGATATAGATGAAAAAGGCTTGGCTTAATTTTCTGTGTATACTGTAATTCCTTTAACATAGGATCATAGAAAAAGACTCCAAACCTAGTTATTTTGAAGCTGTATTGAAACAAAACATGGATTCTGGGGCAATGGGGCAGAAGTTTTTGGGAAATATTGAAGACTAACAAAAATATTTACTTTATTTCTTTCAGTATAATTTAAAGATAACTCTTTAATGACAGGTTCTGTAAACTGGAACTGAACATTTAGTACCCAATAAAGGAAAACCACTTTAACATATTTTCTAGTGAAAATTTGAAGATAAATTAAGTAGTAATATCACCTTATTTTCTCTGTGCAGCAAAACCCAGAAAAGACTAAGAAAAGTCTTCTTTAAAACAAACTAATACTTATTCTTTAAATGACAATAAGTCATTATTTACAGTAGAGATGGTGAATTTGTGTACTATATGATCTCTGATTTAAAAATCTGACCTGCTATTTAAGAATTAATCTGTGACTAACTCTAGGACCTTCTTAAAATTAAGTGAAGTAATTCCAGAATCTGTCTAAATAAGTGAATATTTGGCATATAGAAATGCACTCTTACAAACATAACTGGATCGCATTATGAAATTTGACTTTAGGTGAATTAAACTGCAACTATAATTGTTTTTAACTTGTGGAAAGAAAAGCATCACTGATACTGAGTGATATCAGTAAAACCACAATGAAAAGCTGTGCTTAAACTTGAAGTTATTCTTTATTACTTTCTAAATAAATTATTTTTTATATTTAAAGTTTCTGAGCTTCTTTTCACAATGTAGAAAACTACTACTGTTTTGGAAAACTACTTTAAATATTAAACATTAATCTGTCCATTGTTCATATTTGAGGAGTCTTATCTTTTTTTCCTTGGGTTCTTGGTGTATACTTTTCCCAGGAAAAGTACATCACTTGAAACATACAGAAAGCTTATTTTTAATTAGTGACGAATATTTAAACCCAGACAGTCCTACCTAAGCCCTACTGGATTCCATAACCACAAGGGGGCAGAACAAACATTAATCACAGAAGTCCAATTCTACTTTCTTTCAAGAAACTCATTCTTTAAGCATAGCACCAGATTCCTCTTCCATCTGGATTAAAACATCTTTGCTTTGCTAGAGATGTTTTCCCAGGAAGTTTTTATGTCCTTATCTATAATAATTACAATATTTAAAAATACTTAAAAAAATATTTAAATAATATTTTAAAAAAATAGAAAAAAAAGAAAAAAGAAAAGGAATTTTTTTCCTTTTTTTTTCCCATTATTTTCCAGAAATCTTTAAAGCACCACTTAGAAACCAAAGATGATTAAGGGAAAGGAAACATTTCTCTTGTCCTTTATTTTCTCAAATGGAAACGTTTTTGATTTTTATTTTATTATTAAAACAAAAACAAACCCTTCAATTCTGATAGTTTTCCCAATTTAAGCTTCAAAGTTCTCTTTTAATTCTTTTGATTCAAAACAGGAATGTTAACATGTAATCCTGGCAAGGCAAAGAAGACATTAGTATGATTGTAATGTGACTTATATTGAGGGCTCAGGAGTTAATGGTATTTTCTTTGAATATAAAATATTCTATAAAGGTAGAATATTTGTTAAAGGTAGTGAAATAGTTAATTTTATTTATTTGTTCATTAGTTCATTTTGTTTTGATGCATTCCTCAAAAAATATTATAAACCTAAAGGCCAAGATATCTGGTGCAGTAGCGAATTTCGTGTTTCTAGTTTGTATTTAGGTAAGGAAAAATGTATCACATACAGAAAGGCTGGCATTTAAATATTGCTGAAGTAGGTTGTGGGTTTCAGCACCCTCAGTTCTTTACCAATGAAATCCAGCTCAGATAAAAATGGGGAGAGTAGATGCACTAGAAATAATCTGCATCCAAATAGTAGCAAGTCCTGTTTACAAACAGAATCTGTTTCAGAGCAGTTGGAGGTTATTTTCATAGAAATGTTAGCAGACCAATTTATGGCTCACATTCATATTTCTCTGCTTGCCAAATAATAAAGTGGTAGCCAGACTGAGATGTGTGCCACCTTCATTCTGGCTCCCAGGAAAATGCTTTGCTGCAGGCTTCTATGGAGTTTTAATGAGCTGGAGAGGACTGGGAGCATCTGATGCATGGCAGGAGACCAATCTGTGTATTAATACAGTTGTATAAATATATTAAAACACATAAAAATCCATAATTCTCTGCGCATACCTGTTCTGCTTTTGACGGAAATGAAGTGCCTACAGAACCACGCGTTATTAAAGTTCAGCTAATGGCCAGACTGAGAATAATGCTGTGGCTGCTAGACAGACAGGCTGCAAATTGCACTGCCTGAAGGCAAAGAATGAATTTCCTCATCTTCATGTTGTACAAACCGTGGCCTCAATTGCAGGGCATTCTGTGGTATTTCAAGAGGACGCTGCTTTCCATACCAAGGTGGAATGAGCCTTATCTCAAGTTACCAGCTCTTCTGTGGAGGAGCACACACCACCACAGATGTTGCACATTTTTGGGATTGGGATTGGAATTCCAGATGATTTCGGCAAACTGAGGAAGAGGTCTGTAAAGAAAATAAGAGGAAAGATAATGGAAATAAAAACAAAGTTGTATTTGGCTGAAAGAATATGGTACCTGAGTACAAGGTGTCAGCTGTTTGCTTTCTAGGAGAGAAGCTAAGGATTTATGTTGCAATTAATCATTAGCAGTCTCAGGCTGCTTGGGGAAAGACAAACTAGGAATAATAAAAAAGAGCACAGACTATCAGATATGTAAATTTTTATTAATACTCCTTTATTTTGCATTGATAGAAGCTCAAAGCACAAAGTAGAACTGAAGTAGATAAAAGCATTTTAGGCTTTTGGACTCCAGAGGGTGAGAAAAAGTACACCAATTAAAATTTATTCAAAGGAAACCAGGAAGGGTATTACTAAAAAATAATGCCTGAAAGGGGTTCTTCGGTTAACAGGAGGGAGAGGAAAAAAAAAAAAAGTCTGCTTTCAGATGTTCAAAGATTGCTTCCACAAGGAAGGGAGTAGTTGATTTTTCATATCCATATTAAAAAAAAAAATATATGGCAAAAAGAAGACTTCTAAAGCTCCCACACTACTTAGGGCCAAGGCACCTTCAGCCAAATGGCAAAACCTATCAGCATGGCAGATAAACCCCTCTTATTTTTCTACTGTAAGTTGGCACTTTCTGGCCACAATATTTTTGCCTTGATTGCAGTTCAGTTTAATCCAGTTGGGATGATCTGATAAAAATCGAGAGTGAATTTAGCAAAGAGACCATTTTTCATACCACAAAAAGTGAGTCAGATATTGACTTAATGGATTTGGAGAAGGCTTGGATGAGTCATTCTTCTCCCGGTTAATTGATATTGCTAGGACATGCTAAATGTATCCCTAAATAGCGAAATAATTTATAGAATGTGCTTTTCTGGCTGTTAATTGTGCAGCTGGATAACTGCATTTAAAAGCTCATCCAATTCTCTTGAAATCACTAGAAGGTTTTCCACTGACTCAGAGGAAGCTGAAGTAGCTTTTCAGGGACCATTGTCAAAGGCAAGAGGTGATCTGACTGTATAAAAACTTCAGGATCTTTTTAATCTAAATGTGCTGTATCCTTAAAGTTGTTCCAAAGCTCCAAGGACAGAAGAAACCCTCCTTTATCATCCTTTTACTTTTCTAAGAAGGAGATAAATCTGATGTTTGGTTTGTGTTTTCTTTTTTAAGGACTGTGACCTTTTCCAATAGCCTTAAAACATTTCATGCATACAAACTTCAGGCCAGAAAGCAGTTGACAGTTTAACAGTTTGAATTAGAGCTCATTTGGGTCCCCAGACTTACATGATATTATCTCCTCTTGATGTATGTCTTCTAAAGTGCCTATGTTACAAATATTTACTATAAACTTTGTTGTGATAGTCTCTCTTTTCTTTTTTTCTCTGATGTTTAAACCTTTTTGACTACTGAAATTCTTGCAATACACATTATAAACTCAGAGTAAAAAATACAAAAAAAATAGTAAAAATTCTTAGAAATAATGAAGTAACTTGATCATTCATTAGTTCTTAACATGTAGTATTCACTAATCCTATCCCAGGGAAAGCAGGAGCACATCCTCTCTAGTGATTTTTAATACAGACATTCTGACTTGCACTAATAATACAATATATAAAAATATACACGCTAATGTGGGAAAACAGGAGAATAAACACATTCAGCTAGTGAAAAAAAAAATACAAAGCTGCTGGGAAAACAAGTTAATTAACATTATCTTGTGTAGATAAACTAGAAGGGTTTGTGGTACCTTGTTCTGTTGAAACAGATAAGTTTTGAAAAGACATGCAAAAGAAATAATTCAAAAAGGAGGAGGCCCTTTGTATTTACATGAATGTCAGCTCTGGCCTTTTTCATAGCAGTCAAGAATTGAGCAGAAAAACACCTGCAGAAGAAGCAGATATATCTGCTTTCTTTTTAATATTTAGCATTTGATTTTTTTTATTTTTTTTTTAATCTAAACATCACCAGCCTTGAGTTCTGATAAACATACAAAGGAGGCAGGTTCCAGAGATAGTCCTCAGAATGGCACACTCAAACTGAGACAGAGAGCTGAGCTTTCTTCCAGCTTATCTCAGCTGCAGTAACAGGGCTGGTGTCTATCAAGAGCTATAAAGGTCACAAAAACACCTTGAATTGTAGAAGAAAGACGACACGAAGATTTGCCTTGGGATAAAATATTTAATTGTCTGTGTAATGTGAAGTCGTCCATCATTCCAGCTGTAATAGAGTTTATGGTGTGAAGCTTAGGAAACAGTTGATTGATTCTCAGCAGGAAAATGTTAGAAGATGTGATCACAGGGTCTGTTCCTAGGGGACAGGAAGTGGTCAGGTCCCTAAGACAGTGCAACATCAGCAATGTCTGCAGTTGTATCCCATGGATCTCAGGAGGTGACAAATCACAGAGGCAACCAAGAGAGCAGGGCTGGACTCCTTTGTGAGCTCCTTGTTCATGTCATGAGCTCATGACAAAACTTGCCAGAACTGCTCATCTTATCAAAATCAGACCGAGGAAACATACAGACTTGGGCTTACTTGTATATCACCTTCAACAAATCAACAAATATATCAAGTAACTTTTTCAAACAACAGCTTCAAGAGGTAAGTTTGCTGACTTACAAAATGGGCAACTGAAATTCAGGAGTTATGTAGTTACTGAGATCTGTAACTAGTTTCCTCTTCCCAGGGAAAATAGTTGGGTTGTTTGTAAGGAGCCAAAATTTTGGTCTGTTACATTCAAGAATTTATCAACAACTCAACATGCCTATCCATATGGAAAAAATAATCCATATGGAAGTCTATATCCAGAGTGAATAAACAGATACATGTCCAGGCCAGTTTGGATATAGCTCTGAGCAACTCAGTCTAGTAGGAGTCCCTCCCAAGGGAAAGGGCTTAGAACAAGAGGATTCTTAAGGTCCCTTCCAACCCAAAGTCTGCTGCAATTCTGCAATTCTTTGTGTATCTTTTTTCTTTGATTTAGCTCTGCTGAAACAACACAAGCTCTTTACAGAAGTCTCCAGCACCATTTAGGGTGAGCGATTCAGCTTTCTGTGATGAAATAATAATAATAATAATAAATAATGTAGAAAATTCAATAAGTGCTTAATAGCACTGTGCTACATCACTGAATTAATTTGTACGTTTGAGTTTTAATCTGTTCATCTTTGCGGGCTGAGTGTTACTACAGGCAGTGCTAGTTTTGGACAGTGTTTGGAGAATGATTTGAGCAATGAATTAGAGAAATAGAGGAAAATTATTCATCTGCATGTGAAATAGTCTGAGATGCCCTTCTGCAAGCACAGCATGGACTGGAAGCCAGAGACACAGTAAAGACCATGAAAAATATTTTGTATAGAAGCTGTATTTGGCTCAGGTTTATCCAATTCTCTGTCACAGGAAAACAATGATCTACAGCTTTTGACAGCGTGCACAGAGAGTAAAAGGGGCAAGCAAAAGCATTACTATCACTATTTGGAGTCCTTTCAGCATATTGAAACCAAAGTACTTAACTTCTGCACCTCTATTATTCTACTGTATCTCTGAAGTACTTTGTATGGTGCCTTATCTACTAAACCAAGAAGGTGCATTTAAAGAGATACCAGATTGAAGATTTTTTTATTCCTTCCCTTAGCAAAATCTGGTATCTAGGCAGTTTTACACATTCTCATATCTGCATCTTATATTAATAGCTTATTCGTTATGTCAGCCTCTGGAAAGTTAGGAATTATTACTTTCATTTTACAGACACAGTTAGGTATGGGGGAGGCTCAGGAGAGCTGGGTATATGCAACGTGCCCAGTCAATAGGAGCTGGTTTGCACAGCCCCTCTGAAATTTGAGTCGCAAACAATTTATCAGTGACAGGAGACAAATAAATTACAAAATCTGGATTAGCAGGCTTTATGAAGAGCAGAACACTGAAAATAAAACACTTTTCTTCACCACATGGAAATTTGATTCATTTATGACTTTTTTTCCTTGCTATCTTGAAAGCATTTGAGCAAATGGATTAGTTCTTGCACCAGGTTTTAATAAAAAAAGCCTGCTGTTTGGTAAAAGTACCCATACTACCACATGGGACACACCATCCCTTTGGCATTAAAAGTCCTCATCTTGCACTAGTTGCAAACCCTCTTACCTCAATAATTTATGGAGCAGAACAATGACATGAGGGTTAGGTGACTGGCAGTACATAATGATGTGCCACTGGCAAACCCTGAAAAGCCGAATGACAGCTCATCACCTCCTCCCTCAGCCACGCTCCACTCAGGCTGACAGTTCTGAAATCATTACACTCCTTACAAATGGTTTGTGACTGCAAAGTCTGCTTACATTGCTACTAAATGGCCACTATGGCCAGTTCTATTAAATTGCTGTTATCATCAGGTCATGGTATATTCCACTAGAAACTTAAGTACTTTGAACCTTATGGCAAAGGAGGAGTGAACTGTATTAATTGCATGCTTGGTCATAAAACACAAGGTCTATTCTTAGCTAATGCCTTGTCCTTTAGCTTCAATACTTAATAAAACTTTCTGCAAATATTTTAAAATATTATATTTATCCAAATATCTAATATTAATTTTCTATATTTCATTCACACTGAGAAGGTTTTCTTGGTGTTTCAAGCCCCATGTGTCTGAAAAACTAGGCACATCTATTTTTATATAGGCACAAAGCAGTATAATAATGTATTATTTGTTATTATTAATGAGGTTCTGAGCTAGAAAACCACACGTATTTCCTTTGTTATCTCTATTGTTAAAATTATCTCACCACCCTCAAATAAAACGTGTGATTTCAATGCTTTACTGAGTTCATTTCAGTGAGTATATTCCAGGTCCCTTGTGAAACCTCACCTCCCACTCAGATGCCAAAAAAGTGTAGACTTCTATAAAAACTCAGCCTTAAAAATGTCAAATATACAAATGTCCAATTATGCAAGGGAAAGTTAATCCAGAATATAACTTAATGTGACAATCTGTACAGCCTGGTTTGATTTGCCAATTAAATCTATGCAAGATGTAGGATTTACTTACCTTTTACAGTTTTAGTGGAAATGTAATATAACAACAGAAAATTAATTTGTTTTGAGGAAGACTGTAACCTCAATGATTTTGTTAAGTGGTTTTTTTGTTAAGTGAAAAATGGAATTCAGTCAGATTGTTTAAGTCACTCATTCTGCCTTGGAATGGGAAACAAAACTGCTAGAATTCTTTTCCAGTTGATACATAGAAAAGAAACAAAACCAAACCAATAAACCCAACAAGCAATAACCTCCTGCCCCACAAAGATGGGAAAAAATCAAGAAAGCTTCCTCTTGAATTTCTAGCTGCAGCTACATGGCATCATGCAGTTATAGCTTCTTACAGCCTTCGATCTGTTTTCTTTGTCCTAGCTGCCAGTTAAATGAACAGAAATGATGATGAACCTCCTTCTCCTCCTCTCTGAAGATTTAATTCTACTGTCCACAGTTTATTACACTCTGGTTTGTTTTCAGTAGCACTCGAAGAGCACCAATACAGACCTTTTATGGATGTCAAAACCATATAATAACTATGCAACAAATGCATATCCCCACATGACTTCAATAATAATTGCAGTTGCACGACTCTATTTGACAGGATAGTGCAGCTGTTTAACATTATCATTACCTGCATATCACCAGTCTTTATCTGCAGCCTACAGATCTTTGCTTACCTCATGCATAACTATTTTCCAACATGACAGGAGCTTCAAAGCAATAATTTTGTAGTCATCAAAGTTGTATGAAAAGCTCATGGCCCTTCACAAAAAATGGTTGTGAAAGATTTTTTGCACCAATAAAAGGAAAACATTTCTTAAGAAACCTGTTACTAGACCTCCTCAGTCTTCGCAATGACAATTTACATTGCCCAGGGATGCTAAAAACCTTAACCCAAGACAGCAATTAATTTCTAAGAGGGAAGAAGAGATATCAAAGATGAAGCAGGGATGATGTAATAATAGTATTATATTTAGCAAATCAATTATTGAATAGCACAATTTATAGAGCACTGATATGTATCAGCATTTTGACTCCTTGGCTTTCTCTATTTATAGTACTGTCCTTGTTGTTGTAGTCAAACTATCATAACTCTAATATAAAACTCTAATAGTCAAACTATTTAATATAAACATTAAATATTCTATTTAATATTTGTTAATGCCATTTTAACCCTACCATGCATAGGTATGGTATTCATTCATACTACTTCATTTTCATTACAACCTATTACCTTGGAGAAGACTAAATTACTGCTAATTCGTCACCAGTATAATACTCCTTTTTGCTAGTTTCAGCATTCAGAATTTTATCAAATTATCTAAATTACAAAATTATCAAATTAAGTCTGATTTCAGGCCTAAGAATAATCTTCTTACTCACCACTAGCAAGGACTACTAATTTAATCTTATCTTTTCAACAGAAAACTATAACATGCGAGAAGATACAGAAAGATACAGAAAAAAATAAATTGAAAAGCTGCTCTGCAGGCTCCAAAATTCATACCCACATCTTAAGTCATAAATTTTTCACCCAATAAATTCAGTATATAGATTTTTCTCTGTAATTTCTCCCTTAGATTATCCACTATTTTTACTCCTAAACTGCAGCACAGGGGAACACTTGCTGAGTCCAGGCACATATCAAAGTGTGTCCTTACTGCATCCTGCCAGAGGACCACACCCCATCCTCCTTTTTCTCCCCAGTTTTTATTTTACCTGGAGACAAACTGCAGACTCCTGGAAGGATGGATTAGTGACCTTTGGAAGGAAGACTGCTGGGTGCATCCATTAGAGAGCACTCCTGCCTCACATCCCTTTCGGCTGGAAATCAGGTGTTGGTCCATGTGAAGCTCACTGCAAAATTCCTTATAACCTTGGTAACAATAGGTAAGGCTTTTTTTTTTTTTTTTTTTTTTTTTTTTTTTTTTTTTTTTTTTTTAATAAAATGCTCAGAATCTGCTCTGGTGGACATTAACTTGGGCAAGCCTCCAGCTGCAGAGATCACAGACAAAACTGGGAGAAACAAACTCTCTTTCCCTCAAAGATAGAAAGTGGTGGGAATGTAGATTTAGACAAGCAAAGAACAACTGTCCCTGCAGAAGGGGAACTTTTCAGAGCCTATGTCTCCCAGAGCACCTACCAGAAGCAGAAGTGCTGGGATCCGTGGCTGTTCCTGGAGTTGATAATAACAGCTTTCCTGTGATGCTGCAGTGGAACATCCAGTTTCCCAGGCCTTACTGCCAGCATGACTAAAGAGCTCTGTCTTCTGAGAAGAGGGACTGTAACACAAGGCAGAGAGATTTTGCCTTTCTTGCTTATTTTGGGGACATTTTTGGTGCTGCTCTAGCCATGGACTTATCAGATAAACAGCAAACAAAGCTCCATCAGTCCACTGAGAGCTGAGAAGAGTATTCCTCTGGAAGCTTTATTTTGCTTTCTAAAGAAGCAAAGAAAAACAAAGACATTTTTTCAAGATTCAGCAGGTGACTGTCCTCTGTTCTAAATAAAGCCATAATTTCAGCTTGCTCCTCACACTAGTTGCCTTCTCTATATCCACCAGAACTTATATTCAGTTTGAGCTCCCTGGGTTTCTTCCAGGAGCCAATTTAGCTAAAATATATGGACAGCTGGGACACAGCAGGGAAGAAAATGAGAGATGGGGCTGACTGCGTTACCAGTTGAGTTCTGCTCCTGCTCTTCAGACGGACTTGCATAATCTTGGGCATGTCATAACCTTTCTATGTCTCAGTTCATATGCTTTCAGATAGGCACAATTATAAACCTTTCAGAGTTTTTCTGATGGTGGATTTCACTCTAAAACACATGGCTAAGAGCAAGTCTATGTGTGCAAATCACTATATAAACAAGTTATTCCCCACTAACAGCCCTCTAAAAATAGAATCAGAAATGTTTTTGTATTATCAAATGTTAGACCAAGAAATATTATATTTTTCCAAGTATCACTGCAAGGTTAATGACTTCTCTTTTTGTTGAGTGCTGTGTGTCACAATATTATTGTGTTTAATGTAACCAGTGTGTAAGGGTGCTGCTGTGTCTATGAACGTTGGACACAGATGCACAAAGCAGCTATATTCCAGCTATATTCTGCAGTGATAGAAACTAAAACAAATTCATCATTGCAATGACAGCTTTCTAGCAAATATATTATACAAAACATGCATCTCCTAAGGTACACTCTAAAGACTGCATTTAGGGAATTAAATGCATAACTCCTGCTATTTTTGGATTTTTAAGAAAAAACCAAAAACAACCAACAAGTTGCGCACCTTAATCAAATCAGGGATTTGAAAATGAGGTTTGGCCAACTGGAGTTATTGAGACATAACGGGTAAGCATTGCTATCTGTCTCATTGTCATCAGAGAGCAACGAATTTAGGAGAAAAGATCCCACTGACTGGGGGATCTGGAAACAGACCCTCTCCCCCTGCCCCTACTTGCTCTTTTTCACTTTCTCCTTTTCTCCTTCCTTTTCTCTCTTCTCACTCTGCTCTGTAAGAAAGGAAAATAGAAATGAATAAAAAACCCCAGACCTTTAAACTAAAATTCAGGGTTGTCTTTGTTCTCATGTTTTGATTTTAGAAACTGATTTTCAGTGTGTATCTTATTTGTCTTTGCATTATTTCATGTCTGGAATGTCAAGAAATCATATACTGCCACAGAATGGTATCCAATACTCCTGTTTTCTCCAGGGTTACAATCCTGCTTATCAAATTGATGTACATAAGGGCCCAATCTTTCCCAAAAGGGAAAAAAATACAGAAGAAAACATAAAGTAAGGTATTTGAAACCAGAGGAAGAGAAATATGAAGATATATCACTTATAGATAGGTGAAAAAGTCACTGTGAGTAAATAGAAATTAGCAGGGCCACAACAGCAGGAAGATGGCTCTATACAATATATATTTTCCTTTTTAAATTAAATTTGGGATTTCAGATCATTTGAATTAAAATATAAGTAAATAAATAAATATGAAGAATTCAAAACTAAGCAAAGAAATATCAGTTTTGCCAGCCTATTTTTAAGAGGCTTTCCTGATCCCCCATAAGAAACAATGCTTTAGCAGATAATTAACTTTTCACAGGAGCAGATAAGGTTTGCCAAGTTGTACCTTTAAGGAGCTACCATACTTAAAGACAGTCAGCTCTTTATCAGCCTAACACACAGGATGTCAAGATCAAAGGACCAAGTAGACATCTGCAATATCCCATCCCTAATGAGGGGAGCACCCCAGATTTGTGGGTGCTTGTGGTCAAAAGGAACAGCAAAAGTCAGAGTGCCCTCGAAAGCTTACAGAGTTTTAGCAGTAAATTATACATTTGGCATGGAAATAAGAATGTTAGTCCCTGACCACTCATATAAACACACAACAGTGAGTTTTGGGTAATGGGTTGTGTGACAGGGCAGGGAGAAAGAGAGAGATGAATTAAAGAGGGAGAGAGAGGAAGAAATAGACAAGGAAACAGAGGGAAAGAGCACTGGTTCTGGCTCCTGTGTTGATCCAGCTGGGAGGCCCAGGGTCCTGGGACATGCACAGGACAAGTACACTTGGCTTGGTGGGATATCTTTTTATAAATTCTTTCCACCCTGGAGATAAGGTTCTCACTTTCTCTAGTTCTCACACAGACCTTGCTGGAAAGCGGTTGGAGGGTTCAGGGTCTTTGGTGGTCTTGTTCACCCCCTACAGTCCATGCATGCAGGAGAAGAGATTACAGGCAGCCTCTCCCCTGATGAGTCACAGCTATAGCCAATAAGGACAAGTGTGATAAAAGGGTGCCTTGGCTAGTCAGGGGAGGATCCTGAGGAAGAAGGAACTGAAGGTACAATCCATAGGGACAAGAGGACTGAAAAAGTGGGAGAGGGCATTGTTGCTCTGAGAGGTCTGCTGTGAGGTCAGTCTGGATCTGCAGTCAGAGTCTGTGAGGGAAGCCTACAGTGGGAGTTTGCAGTAGTTAGAGTGGTTGGAGTCAGGATGGCTGAGTTGTGAAGAAGAAACTGGGATCCTTTTTCACACTGATGAATAAAAGTGTGTGTCTTGGCTCATTTCTATCCCGGATGTGAGGTCTGCTGCAACACATGCACGCCTCTCAATCTTGCTCCTGAGCTGCGCTGCATTGTGCTTATCTCCAAGAGCAAGAATAAGGATGTTTGCCAGAAAAGGGCTGCCCTACCTCCATATGGCCCCTGTTCTAGCCACATCCTTTCTCACAGTGTGTTAACACCAACAATCCTTGGCTGTTATTATCAGCAATCCATGGTTGGCTCCACAGCTACATGGCTATCTATGTTTCAGGCATACACATTAGTCCCATCTCTTTTAGGCTTCTACAACATCAATATCTGAACTAATGACCCTAATGCTGCCTTAACAAACAGCACAGTAATGGAATTACTCTTAGAGCATGGTACAGCATCTGTTGTATGCCAGAAGTGCATGTTTACTTCATGGGCATAAGAACACCAAGGGCAACTTGCTTCAGAGACAGATGTTTGTAATTTTCTTTAGGTCAGCTAGGTTGTATGCCAATTGGGAAACCAGTGCAAAACACAGAAAGACATTTCCAATGCACTTGGATCTTTCAATCCCTGTTGCAACCAATGCTGCTGATGTGTAAGGGGTATGCTACACAAATGCAATGAGCTATGCTTTTTTAATTGTCCATGCCAATAGCTGAAAAGTCAGACCTAATATGAGTCTCCCATGAAAAAAAACCTGCACCCAAATTCTGTACTAATCATTGAAATATGTTATGGAAATTGGTGAAATTATGTATTTATTACTACATCCGTTTCCTTACCTGGGGTTTTGCTTTTCCGGTTTTCTCATTAAATTTTGTTGTGTTCATTTGTCACATTCACATCTCCATTACAGGGCTGGTGATGAAAATACTTGGCAAAAAAACCACATGGAAAGATCCAGATACTGAGGAATTCAAACAAATTAACTTAGTCATAGAACTGTGTAACTGATATTTGACAGAATAGATGAACACATTATCAGTCCTGTACATTGACAGAAAAAGTCTGAAACATTGGTAAACAGTTAGTTGGTTCCATGGCCATTATTGGGACACTTGGGTTCTCTTTATTTAGGAACAGGTAGACTACAGCTGCTAAAGGAGAAATATTCTGATGGAGAAAGTCAGAAGGCCTAAAACAGTGAGAATCACGGTCTAGCAGGCAATAACACTGAAAGAAGACCATTCCTAAACGTGACACCTATTTGATGGGTGGCAGGTTTGCTTCTTCCAAGCAGTAAAATCCATGATGTGAACAGAAGCAAGCTTCCTATGCCTCATATAGATACCATATATTTTTATGATATATCATAACAAAGATTGTTCATATACTTAAATGGAGGTCGTTCTGCCATCACTGCAGATTTGGAAATTTCTGAGAAGAATTTCAATGTCTGCCTCAACCACATGCCTCTGTAACCTTCATAAAAAGTTGTATCTGTAAAATGGAGGCAGCGTATCCCACCTTCAGAGAGGGACAGTAAAATCCAGCAGTGACTGAACTGCTCAGTGAGTAACAAACAGACAAATGGCTGAGAGAATTGAGATTATTCAGCCTGAAGAAAATTGCAGCCTTCTAGTACCTGAAGGGAGCCTATTTACAAGGGTGTGGAGTGACAGGACAAGGGGGAATGGCTTCAAACTGGTACAGAGTAGGTTTAGGTTGGATAAGAAATTCTTTACTCTGAGGCCAGTGAGGCCCTAGCACAGTTTGTCCAGAGAAGCTGTTGCTGCCCTAACCCTGGAAGTTCAAGGCAAGGTTGGATGGGGCTCTGAGCAACCTGGTCTAGTGAAAAGTGTCTCTCTGCCCATGGCAGGAGGTTCAAATGAGATGATCTTTAAGGTCCCTTCCAACCCAGGCCATTCTATGATTCCATGAAAGCACAGACAGGCCTAACAGTGGTCAACTCAATTGTGTCAAAGGCTCAAGTACAGCAGTGCACTTCTGAAAAAAAAATAAACAACAAAAGCTATTTTCAAAAGCACATGTGTGACAAAGACCCCCCGCCCCCCATGCCCCTTTTATTACACTTGTGTGCATAAAAGGCCATATACACCTTAAAAACTCTAGAAGGGTGCCAGAAAGCAGCAAATATTACGCGCAGGAATAATTTTTATAAGTTAAGCACAAAGCTTTAACAATGAAGTGATCTTTGATATAGATGCAAATGAATTTAAAATGTTCCATAGCAAGCAGT
Source organism: Phylloscopus whistleri (assembly GCA_017589585.1). Taxonomy (NCBI): domain Eukaryota; kingdom Metazoa; phylum Chordata; class Aves; order Passeriformes; family Phylloscopidae; genus Phylloscopus; species Phylloscopus whistleri. The sequence continues at coordinate 799,903 of JADMLD010001219.1, forward strand.
TCCCACCCAGGGGATGTAAACAAGCTACTCTGCAATAACAAAGCATTTGCCTTGCATCTAGAGCTTCTTAAGGGGGAAAAAATAGAGAAATCATAGATTTTATGAAATGCCTTATTAGAAGACATTCCCAGGGGGAGAAGGGGTGTGGAAATGCAGAGGCAGTGTCAAATGTAGTAAGTTAATAAAAAGCAAATAAAATCCATATGCTTTAACTAAAGCCTTATGTATTATTCATACAGAAGGCCTTTCTCTCACATGGAAAGTTTAATGCATCATCCTGTTTACTATATTTTACAGCATCAATTAGAAAAGAAGGATTCTCTTCCTCTCCAGAGTTAGTAATACATCTTCACCTTACAAGAAAATTTATTATGGCGTTTAATAGCTTGATGAGAGATGCATGAAAGTAAATCAGCAAGACTGGAAGAAAATCAGCATGTGAGAAAGGAAAAGCAATTTCTTTATTGTGAAAATTCGTTCAGTTTACAATGACTAGGTGATAACAGGCCTGTTTTTCTCTTTTGGACCAATTCACCAAAGCTGTGACTGTGGGAACGAGCAATGGAGGAGGATGTTGGTTCCCAACTACCTCCAGTCTCTTCCTTCTCCAGAAAAGGACAAGACAAACTGTGGTCTCTGAGTGGATGTGGGAAGACACAAGGAAAAGCACAAAAAAGCAGAATTTAGAAGCATACATAGACATTATCATTTAAATTTTTGTTGTTGTTGTAGCTAATGCTTAGGATAATATCTACCTGGGCTGAAAGCCTGTGCTACACAGATCTAGTTGGGCTGTCACTGAATTTTTAATCATTTTTAAGCTAAGAAAACAAAACAGTTCTGAAGACATCCTTCCAGAAATATTTTACTGGGTTCACTTTGAACATGTTTTATGCTTACAGATTTGTCTTGTGCTTTTAAGATTTTCCTTTTTTTTTTTTTTTTTTTTCCCAGCTTCTGTAGGCACCTAACAACATCACAATGTCATGCTAGCAGGTAGATGTAAAAATCATCATGGACCATTATTAACTGGAACTTGAATATTCACATGACATGAGCAACTCTGTAAGGAGAATGGACTGGGTTTGAAAACAAAATATTTATTATGTGACAGTTTTGAGCATAGTCTGTCCCTAAATGTTCTTATTCAGAAGTTGGCTCCTAAGATTACACAGATTTGGGTAAATAGGTGACAACTTCAGCTTTTACACTGCAACTGTTTGCAGATATTTCCCAAGTATCTGTAAAAAATTGTGTTGGAGGTCTTTTCATAGTGGAAGAGCTTTTGAGACTTTCAGATTTGCGCTGATTTTCTTTACATCATGTTTTCTTTTTCCCTGACCTCACCATATCAATTTACTAACAAGTGTGGTGATAACTTCCAGTGAACAGGAATTAAAATGATAACTTTTCAGGAAAATTCTTTGAGAAGATGCACTTAGTCCAGTCGAAAATGCTAGTTGCATGCATCAGCATAATGGCACAAAATCAGACATGGAAAACACATTTCCATTTACATTTCAAATGTACTCCATAGACTTTTATATTTGAAATCTTCATTTCCATCTTCAAACCTCAGTCCTTAATGTTCCCCAAGAGGCTAAAACCTACCAGGAAGATTTATAAGGAGCAAGCAAAGAATTCTCTTAAATACTGGTAGATACGCTTTCTGCAAGTATAAATACATATATCTCATCAGAATCCACAGGGCATGTGTGAGGAGCTTCCGCAACAGAGCCCTTTCAACTATGTCAGAGAACAAACTTGTCACCTTTGCTCAGGTTTATCCCAGGCCTATTAAAGTCTCAATTACATTTATAGAGTCTCTGCTTCCTTATTCAATTAGTGGTTAGACTGGTTTCCACTGGGAAAACAGGGGAATATGGGGCACATAGAGGAGGCCCAGAAGATGTTAAGATTTGTGTGACCCTGGCAGATGTGTAAGGCTGGGACTAATCCTCGATGGCAGATACAGAGATGCAAAGGTAACATGTGCCCCACTTCCTGAAGTCTCTTTACGGCTCTGTATTCTTTTATCATCCCAAAAAAATGCAAGTTATGTAAAGGTTCTCAAATGTTAGGGCTCCCAAAATAATATTTTAATGTATCATCACCCCTGTGCGAAATAAAATGTCAGTCAACTGAAGGCTCTTTTTAAGTGTTAGCTAACAAAGAACCAGTTACAAGTTACTCTTTCAAGTTGTTCTTTTTTCTTTCTTCTTCATTCATGCTTTCCCATCAAAAAATCCGTCAAAGTCCCCAGTTTGTCCTGAATTCATCTCTCTCTAATTCAATTAATTGCTCTTTTTCTTAAACATCCATGATCCAGAATGTTCTGAATGATAACTCGTACTTTGGTTTGGAAAACGAGTACGAATAGAACTTACAGGTAGGCTGAGGAGCTGGGAGACAACATCATCTCTCTTCACTTCTACATCTCAGCCTGTCCTCATGCCACGCTTGGGGCTGCTCAAATTTGCTCCTGGTTTTAGGCTCTGCCGCATAAGGACCTTTGTTTGGATCTTGAAAAATACTGAAATGTTTGGGTGCTATTAGACAGAAATATAAGTACAATGTAAGTGATGGTTGATGCAATAATGATGAGAGTAAAATTGCATGCATTTTTTCATGATAACAAAAATTTCTGATTCTACTTGGGTTTCTCATTAACAGAAACATCAGTGTGTGCAGTTAATTCATTTTTTTATGTGAAGAGAAGAATTCACAGAAAGTGTACAAACATTTAAAATACTTTTATATCCGTATAGAAAAACATAAAAGAAGTTATAGGAAAAAAAGCAACTTTTGAGCTAATGACCTCTGAAAAAAATTTAGTAAGTGAATAGATTGAGGGTAAAAAATAAAATATGGAATTTCATTTTAAAAGATTTAATTCTGTTCCATTCTAATAATATTTGAATGAAACATTTAATAGTATTAAGTGTAAAACTTGAATATCAACTTGAAAATTGATTATCAATTTAATACTTGTTTTGCCAGTAATGTAACCAAAGTGTAGCTTATCAGAAAGTTCCATGGTAAGGTTGACACTTATAAGATAAACTGAATTATTGGACTTTTAGTAAAATAACAGTGAAATGCCTTGTTTTAATTGAGTCAATTTTCTTTTAAGCTGTAGCTCTCCTTTAGTTTTATGTTAATCTTTATATTTAATTGCTAAATTGATAAATACCAATTTCCTATAAAATGCTAAACTCAATGAGCAAGAGTCTTCTGACTTATCTGGGGCTCCTGAAATTGTCTTTAGAGGTATTATTCCAATTGAAGCCTTGGGATCTTATCTCAACATTGGCTGTGGCTTAAGGGGATAACAAAATAATAAAGAGAAAGTATGGAGAGGTGTAATAGAGGGATCATTAATGAGAAAGTACCATTAATGTATCATTAAAATCAAGGACATTATGGCAGAGAGTTAGCTATTTCATCAATGAGTGTCAAGGACCTTAAAGGAGTTTTGTTCAAAGAAAAGAAGTCAGCTGTGAACTCTCCCCTAAGTTAATTTATAGGAGTGAGTAATAATGGGTCCAGCCAAAAAGAAAAATGAAATGGTGGTCACACATATTAATGATTCAAACTGTTTTCCCTGGTTCTCTACACTACAAACATAAGTCCAATGAACAATTCACAGAAGCTGGTTTCCACACAGAGTTTCAAGAGTCTGAGGATTTTTTTTACTGAAAAGTCAGGAACTATCAAATCTCTAGGTCATTGTGTTCATCTGACTTCACTCAATAATGAATACTGTGGTTCAACCAACAGTGACCTAACAAGTCAGTTTTAAGTTTTTAATTTAAAATAGGAGTTCAAAGAAGAGCAGAAAAATTGGAACAACGACAAATCCAAAGTATTTTGAAGATTCATTGTCCTTTGGCAGGATATCCTTAAATTTCAGATTAGAAAAATGTGTATTAAAAAAAATCACAAAGTCATTTTGCCCAGTATTAACATAATACTTATCTTGATTGCTTTTATAGACATTGCACCCAAGTATCTTCATTTGCTTTGTATTACAAAATAGGAAAAGAAAGAGAAAATTCTAGCTAGTGATTTATTCAAGCATTAAGGTAATATGGTTCTGGACATATTATAAATACCTATGCGTGCTATTACCACTAAATCAAAAAGTGTCTTCTGCCAAAAAGGCTGAACTCCCTGAAAGCCATTTCTGATGAATCAGCAGGAGATAACAGTAGAATTACATGAGACACACCATTCTTGGGGGATCTAAAATCAATACTTTCTGTGTGATTTCAGACTCTGCTGGCTCCACAAGTAAAATGCTGGAGTCTGTAGTTCTACACTAAAACTTAATTTGGCTCTCTATGTCTGAGGCTTAAACTTCAGCCACACAGTTAATGATGCATTTCCTCTATGAAATAGCAAACTGTAGCTAAAAAATAAGACATGAGATGACAATTGCTTATGAGGTTAAGAAGAAAAATGTTTTGAGACATTGGCAATTTCCCAATGATTACTCCTTTAAATAAATTTTGGAGGTCTCTCTGGGCATCACAGCTGGCAAATATTGTACTCAATTAATTTTACGGTACCAGTTTTGGCAACATTCTCCCTTCAAATAAGAGAAAAAAACCCCAAAACTCCTTCACATTTCAAAGACATGCAAAATGCAGCCTCATGATAAAAAAAAGTTACAGCCCTTACTCTTCAATTCTAGTTTGTCACTATGTGTCAAGTGCAGAACTCTGAAGAAATCTGCTTCTTTCTTCAAAATCTTCTTTTTTTTCGCTTTCTATCACTGTCTGGAGACAAATGCTACTTTGATCACCCTTACCAACCAGCCTAAACAAGGTATGCTTGACCCTTCCTAACCATTATCATGTTCTTGGAGAAAAGAAAAAAAAAAAAAAAAAAAGAAAAAAAAAAAGAAAAAAAAAGAAAAAAATCAGAATTATTTTCTTTGTAGTATGTTTATTTAAGACAGTACTTTGATAATAAAGCATTTCAGGAAAGTTTGGTATGTTTTGTTACTTAGAAACAGCATTCAATACAATATCATACAGCAACTTTAGGGCTTTACCTCAGCTTTAACTGAAAAATGCAAAGTTCAGATGTTTGTTCAAATGTAGAGGACGAGGATGACTTAAGAGTTCTTGGCTTGGTTCTCAAGCATGATGACTTAATTTTTGTGCCTGTTAGTCTGTTTGAACCTGATGTCACAGGACAAAGGAGTTACCCACTGTAGTGGCAAGCCGGGGTTTGTCCCGGGTTGACTTTATCAAGCTGATTGGTATCCCCCATTCATCTGTTTAGCCCAGATATAAGTTTTGCACCTTTAAAACTAGATCTGAGAGTGAAGGGGCAGAGAAGGAGAAGCAGTGAAATGTCTGAGGCAGTTGTATTCAAAACCCCAGATGAGTAAGAGCTTTTCCTTCTCACAGACAGTGTTTGTCTGCAGCACAGACAGAGGGAGAGAACTCTCCTTTGCTTTTTATTTAATTTTTAGCTAGTTGAGGCAGAGAAGTTCTCCTGACTGTGGCTCTTCTTTTCCTTGGAGCTGTTTAAATCTGGTCTGGACTGAAAACTCAGGAAAAAAACACCTGGAGCTCACACCTGTGGCCTACTGGGCATTTTTCAGCCAAGGAGAGACTGATGAGAGACTGAGTGAGCCGAGCCACACCCCATGACAAGGACTTTCTGAATTTCTCATCTCTTCAGAACTGCAAGAGGTTTTATTATTTAATATTATTCTTTTTTTAATGCTTGTGAATACCTTGCTTGTTAAATAAACAGTTTTTTCCACTTTTCTCCAAAGAATTCTTTTCCTTAACCAGCTGGAGGAGGGGCAACTTGAATTTGCTTTCTAGAGGGACCCCTTTGAAGGTTTCTTCCCAATTTGCCCTAAACCAGGACAGGATTAAAGTTCCAGAGACAAAGATGCTACTTGTTACTTTTTATCATCTGAGTAGTGAAAATTGGATTCAATAGAATAGAGACAGTGAGAAGAAAACTACTGTGTGCACAGTGGCAGGTTCAGACCTAAATATCTTCCTTTTAGCTTCTTCCATTGAACATTTGCCAGAGCAGGACCAAGTACACCTGCTGAGATACCTGCTGATACCTCTTTACATCATCACTTCTGGGAAAAATCACTGCTCTGGTAAGGCATAACAATAGATAACACAGATGTTTACCAAAAGGAACTTTTCCCGCTGTTTTTAGACAAAATTGGAAACAAACCAAATGCAACAGTTGAAAGACCATTCAAGACCATAGAAAAGACCATCGAAGACCATAGGAAATTCAACTGGTGCACAAGTGACCTTTATTAAACACAAAGTCATTGTGGCAGTTGTAAACAATTGTTATTTTTTTAAAGGAAAGAAATCTATAGAGGAAGACATAGCACACTATTTTATTTAGACTACTATGTTATCTTCTGAGTTTAGAATCCTCTTCCACCATTTTTATTCATGATATGCTGATAAATCTGCTTTTCAGACTGTCCCCTTCCTTTCATTTTGAGAAAGCTTATTAACTGCAGATACTTTAACGAGAGAAAAGGTGATTGTTTGAAAAGCCAGCTTGATACTTATCGTGTTGACAGATGGTATTAATTTGTGGTGAAATTATACTGTACTCTTACTCATAATTGACCCTAGAACTGGAGCTAGTGAAATGCATTAGGTATACCATAGATGCCAAGATTATGATCACTGAAATAAAGCTCGCTCAGGGAAATATTTTAAATAAAATGTACTGCCTGAAGAATCAGTTTAGTAACTAGTCCTGTCAGTCATAAGAAGTACTACATTTTACAGGTATAATTGTAAGAAAGAAGAAAAAACTTTTCAAATTGAATCATAATCTCTAACAGTTATTCAGCCAATGTATTTATATGGCAAAACAATAAAGATAATACACTGTGGACAATCAATGTAAATGGCAAGTCAGCAAATATCTTCAGCTTTCTGTCTTTTCTAAAATAAATGTGGTAAAAATAACAACTGACAACCATGAGAATCAATGGTGGGGTTGGATTTCCATGTAATACCTTCTCACAAAAAATCTGAATATTAATTAATACAGGGAGTGGGAATATACTCTTATACAATTGGGTTTGAAGAATAAATGACACTTTAAAATACTGGAATGGGCTAAGAATATTTTATTAACTTATCCATATTGCATATTATGAAGTTGTTCAAACGCATGCAGTTATTGAAGAGAGCTCAACTCAATTTAGAATTTTTTCCCTCTATTTTCTTGTACACTGTTATATTTTTAAATTACAGAGCTTTAGATTTAACTTTTTTTTAAAATTTTATTTTTCTATTTTTCCTCTCCCTTCCCAGGAGTGAAAATTTGAATAAGCAATTCCATTATAGTCAGTAAAGTTCACTGATAAGTCACAGAGTCTTCTCTGGTATCTCAGTGCTAATATGGTAATATTCAATCATTGCCACTCTGGACATATTTGTGTGGTTATTTGTTTTCCCTTTGCAGAATACACAAGATATGAAAGGCCCCAGTGCTAGTGCATACTGTGACTAATCATTCCTAATTTGACTAAAAATGTCTCAGCTTTGAAACACTTTTCCTTATAATTCCTGTGTAGAATGGAAGAATTCTTAGTTAAAAGCAATTTTTCTGTGTTATGGTATTTTTTGCTGTGTCATTGCCTAACCAAGAATTTCACCTCACTTGTGAATGGATTTTACATCGTCATTTTTAATTTTCCTCTTACATTTTTTAATGGTAAAAAAAATTACAGATTTTCTTCTTTAATGTGTTGTCTATGTGATGTGTGTTCAGCCAGTAATGATGGCTTTAGGCTCTTAAAAACATGATTAAAACCTCCTTGACACCTGAATCTTTTAATGGGAGAAATGAGGAAAAGATGCTACTAATTCTGGTAGTTTGGGATGTTTTGGTTCCTTCTGGTGCAGAACTAGACTTGTACGGAACAAGATATCATGAATGGAGGGAAAAAAAAAAAAACCACCAACACTCCAGGAAAGAAAAAACAGAAAGGAACACCTTTAATTTGACCACTGCTAATCTACACATCTCACAAAAAGGTAGAGGCAGACAGAAAGGCAAAAAATAGAAGTAAGTAAATACAATATGTGAAGACACCAACTTTTCTCATTTATCAAGCTTATCAGCAGGCTTAGCAATGATAATGAAAAGTAGAAAGGTGAGAATGTAAGAGTCAGATTAAGTGAGAAATACTGCAGGAAAAAAGAAAACACAGGTAAGAAGTAAAAGAGGTGGTGCTGCAGTTAAAGGTCTGTCAGAGGCTTCCCATTTCAACAGCTGTACAACTGTAAAAGAATACAAGCAGGAAGCAATTTGGAAGATCCTAGAAAGACTTGAGAAAGAGTGGCAAAAATGAAACAAACTGAAAATACAGAAGGAACACACAGGAGGTAAGAAAGTGAAGGACAGATACAACACGACTGAAGGATGGTAGTGGTAAATCCACATGAGTGAGAAACAGGATAGGAAAGAAATAAAATTAATGCTTTTATCTCATCTGTTTCTTTAGCAACTGAACAATAAAGAAAAACTAAATGAACTAACATGAGAACTCTTATTTTCTTAAGTATAGCTTTCTTTTATTCCTGTTAACTTGAAAACTCATTAATTTAAAATATGTATGAAGAAAAAGGAAAAGCTGTTAGTCTGTAGCCGTGTGCAGCAAGGTTCAATTTTAAGCCACTTTTTTAATGGCCAAATTCCAAAGAGCAATCAAATGGGATTTACAATGCCAGTGTTGACAGGAACTTAAGCATAACAGCATTAGATAGCTGCCACCATAACTCTTCGGGTAGAGATAGCTACAGTAAGTTGTAGGCTACAGTTAAATCTCATTCGCTGCTCCTTTCTTCTCAACATTGAAAAGGTTAAGGACATAGGGACCTCAAACCCACTGCATTATCTTTCTGGTTTAGATTATCCATAAATACCACGGAAAAGCCCAAGTAGTTTGCTTTTTTTCCTTTGAGGGGGGGATTTTTTTCTGTTAAAAAGTGGTGAAAGGACAAAAAAAGGGGAACGTGATGAAATCCAATACTCTTGAGGTTTATTTAGCCAAAAGATCTCCTTTAAATTTTGCTGTTCTAGAGATCATTTTCCTTTTCTCTTTTCTTTAAAGAGCCCAGCCCCTACAAAGTGTCTGGACTTTTATTTTGTCATTGTTGTTGTTGTCACAAATTGTAAGGAAATCAGAAATACCTGCATATATTCTTTTTAGAAATCTGAACTGACAAAATGTCAGTAAGATGCTGGCAATGACTTGTCCTGAATATCACCAGATTCTATCTGAGAAATACAGTTTCAGGCAGCTGATAGTCATACACTCATCAGAAACTGAATTCACATCATCTGACTTAGTAAGAATTTAATAATGCATAATGCATTATGCAACCTAAAAAAACATTAGCTGGGTAGTTCAAGAAGATAGAGTTGTTCTATTTTGTTGGATTCTGACAATGAATCATCACTTCCTTCATATTACATGTTGCTGGGTGCCTATCTGGTTGATAGTAATCTGAATCTGGAAGGAAAGTGCTTAAGGCCATTCTAACATAAGTCTTACAATATTGAAAATAGGTCAGCTGTAAATTTTCGATTATGATTTTGGTCTGGCAAGAGACACTATGACAATCTGAATACAGATATAAAATTTTTATAAGCTTAATATTGTCAGCTAAACCAATATTATACTTTTCCATGTCCAGTACTGAATTTTTACTTCAGACCATGTAGTCTCAGGATAAAGCATTCCTAGCAAAAGCTACTCAGTGTCACATCTGCGCTGAGATAACTCATTTGCACCGGAGCCCAGAGCAACCAGCATTGTTGCTGGCCTCAGGACACACTGTAGAAAACAGATTTTGACATAGTTTTCCTGACATGGTTTGCCTGTATCTCATTAAATAAATATAAACAAGAATCATTTTCGGTCTGCTCGAAGATAGGAACTAAAAAAAAACAACAAAAACCAAACTGGAAACTACAGCTGGTAATAGACCGAAAACATCCTAGTGAAAGGCAAGATACCAGTGGCACTGTAAATTCTCCAAGGGAATAAATGGGGAGGGGGTAAAATCAGAGTTTATGGGCACCCTCACACTGGCTATCTACTCTGGACTACTCTGGGGAAGGCTTCTTCAGTCCAGCCTCTTATAACTACTCCCATGTTATATTTTAATTGTTTTACTTTTCTAGGAGCCTTTGGACAAGAGAGTTGTCTAGAAGCTGTTGCTATAGAAAGCTGACTCTTCAGGCTTCCAATATTCTGTTTTTTTAAAGGAAGGCTTGAGCAACGCTGATTTATCTCACAGGGGGTGAGCAGTCACTGTTGGAGGAAATTCAGAAAAGTAGGTTCTGTAAAATAAGTAAGAAAAGAAGGTTAGCAACTGAGATTATTTAGGATTATGTTTGGGTTGAAAAAATAAAATAATGATTTATGAAATGTGAAATTACAAAGTAATGTCAAAGTACTTCAGAAAATACCAAGTTATGATAAAAAATGACATATTAATTCTGCAAGACATCCCTTTCTCTCTTACAGCACAGCTTCAACTATGCTTGTTAGAAAAAAAACCATATTGTTTTTATCAAGAAATAATATCCCTAATAAAATTGGGTCCATCATTTTCCCTGAAAAATAAGAATTTCAATTGACACCAGGAACTGTATAGAAGTCAAGAAATGACTCAGGTTCTTTCTTAGAGGATCTGCCAGGTACTGCAAGAGTAGTAATTATTATGATAACTTAATATTGATTGTGTTCTTTGTATACAGTACTTAATAATGTCATGCATAATATCTCCGTGTAATTTATTTTAAATAGTTTTATACACTGCTCATCAGGTTTTTGGTGGGGTTTTTTATTATTATTATTTTGAGATCTGAAGAAAAAACAGAGGGGAAAGGAGGAGAGAAAAAAAAAAACCCAAATTCACACAGACCTATAAATAAAACAAAACCAAATTTCCTCTGAACTGCAAAATGTAAATGCCTTTACAGACAACTTTGTAATTCCATACAGTAGTTTCAGTGAGTCACATTTTTTCCATGGTTGTAGCACTATATATGTCTCTGCTTTAATGAAACCTCTCATCTTCAGGCAGAGCAACTGAATGCTACTGCAATGTCCATTTTACTGCCCTGACTTGTAAATGTTGTACACCTCGTTATTCAAGCTGCAGGTAGCAAACTACCTGTGAATTATCAGCTTTGCCAACAGGCAGAGCATAACAAGGATTTAATTGCCTTAGCCTTTGGCATCCTTCACCCTCAAGGGATGGCAACTGTTATTTCAATTGTAAGACAGAGCGGCTACTTAGTGGTCTTTCACCTGGAAAAGGATCAAGAATGTAAGTGTTGATTAATCAAAATTTGAGTCTGTCAGGTGCTTTTAACTACTTCTCCAACCCTGCAAGATTAAAAAGTTCTTCTGGAAGAGTCTGCAAGCCTCAGGGTTTGTAGTCGCCTTGTGGTTTTTGAAAATTGTGTCCAGGCCACTGGTAATTAAAAGGTGACTAGGCAAGGAAAGCATTAGAGGTGAGGAAAAAATTATTGGCTTCTGCTCCACTTCTTTGCAGTTTCCTGAAAATCAGTTCTCACAGCACAGTATCCCTAGGATCTGTGCACTGTATGGGCTGTTAGGTCTCCTGAGCTCATCCTTGGTTGAGCAGTGATTTCTATCAGTACCACAGAAAACATTCCAGCTGACTGCCAGGGACAGTCCCCTCTCCAGGCAGCTACAGCCCAGGCTTTCCTTATCACAAAGGGCTGCAGTCCTGCAGGGGCATTGCCACTGCCATGAGCACTGCACCGAGTTTGCAAGGCCTCAGCAGCGAGGCTTGCCACTCTGGCGCTGTGTGAACTTTTCTTGACCTGCCTGCAGTTTCATTTCTTTTGCTGCTGCTGTGACAGCACGTTCTCAAACTGACTAAGTGTCCATGGCTAATTTGTCCTGCTTTTGTTTGTCTTGTGTGACACAAGTGCAGTTTTTATGGCAACAAGCACTTTGTGCAGAGTAGAATATCTACAAGTAACACAGACACAGTGCAGGGAAACACAGCCTTGTTATAAATTAATCCAAAGTGGATTGTAGACCAAGGAAGAGGCAGAAATCCACATCAGCATCATGCTCCTGTCAGCAAGGGACTTCAGATACTGAGGACTCCCACAGCACACCTTCCCCTCTCAGCATCAGCATTGTAATAAGGAATAATTCATGTTTTCATAATATTCGTGGTTTTAGTAGAAATCTAGTTGTAAGAAAACCAAAACCCGCCCCCCTCCCACAAAAGGGCCTGGAGAATTTTACAAGAGTAGTCTCCAGATCCAGGAAGAAGACAAAGAAATTACAATTCCAATAGAAGGAGGAAGAATGGCCAGGATGAAGGTGATCGGCCACTGATGACTTCAAGATAATATCTTATCAGGACCATCCACATCGCCCGGGGATCCCATTCTCCAAGGAAATCTTTTGAAACAGCGAAACCGGCCGCTAGACGTTTCAACATCTCACTGGCACTAGGGCCCGAGAAACAAGTCAAACAAGTCGAGACATGTACAATTTCAAGAATACGTAATCCAGGCCAGGAGGGGTATAAAGCTGACTTGGGGACACACTGTGAAACCTGGGAGGGACGTGATGTGGCAGGGGTCACGTCTGGGAGTTTCACCCTGTGCACACCATTTCCTTGATTTGTTTGGCTTTGTCAATTTCTTGTCCGAAATTTTTGTTGGCAATAAATTGTTTTTGATTGAAATTGGCTCTCAAAATTTATAACAAGCATGAAAGACCTGACCCTGAGAACCAGAGGAACAGAGGGAGAGTGAACATCACCCCAGGAGATGGGGCATGTACTTTAAAAATTTTAACTGCATTATTTTTCTTTTTGTAACAATTACATCTGGATTAGTGTAATATTTGTTAATTCATGTTCCCAAAAATACAATGATTTCCTGACAGGGTGATACTGGTGGAGAGTAAGAATATGGTCTCTATAAAGCTTCAGGAGGCACTGCCAGCTCTGGCGGGAACTGAATGGTAATCTCACGAGAGCCTTTTTTTACATTACCTTTGTGTATGTTTACAGATTATATTTTATACATGTAATATCCACGGGTGCGGGTGATGGTGAATTATATTATTTCTGAGTGCCAGGAAAATCCTTTGCAGCACAGAATCCTACCCGAGTCCGGGAAGGAGACAAAGAAATTAACATTCCAATACAAGGAACAGAATGCTGAAACCAGGTGCGGTAAATATCTGATAAAGACTAACGACCCAACGGAATAGGACCCAGCTAAGCCATCAGGGATTCCTGGAACCACCCATCTCACCCAGGAAACCTATGGTCCCGGCAGCAACGACGATATCAGCAGAGTCATCGAAAGATAAAGAGGCTATAGAAATTCAGAACTGAACAGTGGCACCAACATCAACTCAAAGAAATTACATATTCCCCCTCGATATTTGGACTATTTTAAACATGTTTTAACTTGTTCCGTGAACTAAGGGTATAAAACTGGCAGGCCGGGACTCAGACAGGTGTGGGATCTGGAGAGGGAGTGTCCCGTGACACTCCAAGGGAGATCCCACCCAGGGCGGCCCTGTCAATTTCCTTGCTCCTCAGACTGTGAATTTCGGTGCTGTTTCTGGTAAATTTCGGTATTGGCTTTGTCAATTTCGTGCTCAGTGACAATATGGTAATAAATTCTTGTTTATTTTAATTGGCTCTACTTATTTATAACAATTAGTAATAATTAAACTTAAGATTTCCATTGTATTAACAATAAATTCTTGGTTTTATGTAGATACAATTGTGCTGCATCTTTGCCCTTAAAAATGATAAGAGGCTAAAATCTTGGCTCCATGGAAAAATATGTAGAAACTATTTCTTCTTATCTTATTAGATTCAGAATTTCAATGTATGCTCCTGTATATGGAGAACGTTGAATGAATTTTCTTAGCTTTGAAAAGATTTAGATAATTTCACTGCTTTTACCAATCTAGTCACTCTTGGACTTAAAAAATAAGAGTTTGTTAAAATTTTAGAAACTCTGCTCTCTAGAAACATTTTGACAATTATGTCAGTTTTTTTCCTTTGAAAACATATTCATTTCATCAAAACTTTTGAACTGGGAGATGTCTCTTGACAAGGATGGAATCTCTGATCAAGAAAAGCAAGGGGAAAACAAGAGGGGGAAAAACTCAGAAACTACTGGCTAATTTATTTTTCTCTCATGAATTTGAATCTCTCTTGGGAGTTATTTTTCAAAAGCAGAGATTGAGTCTATAGCAATCAAAACCCCTCAGTTAAGACATGGAATATTCATGTTCAAATTCTGTCCCCGAAACTGTACCCCTGTGGGACTGGAAAAATGTTTGACGTGCCTAGATTTCACAGGAAAAGTAAACTTGCAACTTGAGAAGAAAGTTAAAAATTAGTCCCATAGTACACTACTTAGTATACTTACAACAGAAATACACTACTTGCAACACCTTTTATTTTGAGCTGTCACTACAGTGACATATACACTAAGCTTTATGAAATTTCAGCTCTTTTCTTCTTTGGAAAATAGTCTCCTACATAATGATAAGAAGGTTCCTGTTTTATCAATTAGACCAGTTTTAAAAACAAAGTGGAAGAAGGGAGAGGTAATTTTCCTATTAAAGCAGACTTATTCCTATCCCAGAAATCTTAGAGATAACTATTTGGAATATATCTGGAAGGCTAAGAAATAATATGTTTAAAAAAAAATCATCAATTTGTAAACCTAATTTCTGAAAAGTTAGAGTCCACATCAAAACTACACATATATGTTTGTTCTTCAAACTTTCTTGCACATTTACTTGAAAACAGGCTCTGATGTGCATAAAGAGAAGTTTAGAAATAAGAAATACAGGTGAAACTTAAATAAGTACCCCACACAATGGTAGCACCAAGTTGTCTTGAGAGGTCTTTTACCAAGAACTCTCTTACCAGAATTAGGATGGGTGACTCTCGATATATTTTATCTTGTAATTCAGAAGTAAAATTAAAAGTACTTTTACCATACAAACGTTCTCCTGTTTGCTCTTCTTTGTTACATAAGGTATCTTTTTAGGAAAAATTCTTCAAAATATAAGGTATCCTTGAATAACTATGGTAAAACAACTCTGCAAAACCCATACAAAGTCAACCCCAAAGAAATCCTAAGCCATTAAACTCTGGCCAGCCTACATCAAGTCCTGGCAGAAATCCAGTGCTACTGCTCTATGCTGGTAGCCCATATCAAATACAACATTTACATGTGTCTTTGCATATAATCATCTTTATTATTTTATCCTTTCTGTACTTAATGAAGGTTTAGAACTAAAAGCCTTGACAGAAAGCTCAGAACAGAACAGATATAATAGAAGCGAAAATAATACCAGCTTTCAGAATAAATATAAATTTGAAAACACCACTGGAGAGGATTGGGTACTAATTTTATCTGTGTGTCTGTTCCTGGCTCCCTCAGAGTGCCTCACCAGGTGTGCAAGGTGCGTGCCTTGCCTGTGCTCCCGAAATCCCTGCTGCCAAAAAGACACCAAGAACTATGATGCAGTCACGGTCTGTAGCTCCATGGCTACAAATAACTAGCCTGTTAGAAAGGACAAAGGCTGCCTAGAACACACACCTCAGGCACTTCACCTCTTCCTTGGGGTATATGGCAGGATTTTCTATTTTGCCTAATTACAAATACTGCAGACTAAACTGTTCCAGAAGATGTATCCAAACAAAATCAGCTTCAATCAAATTTTACCACAGCTCTTAAGCACAGAAAGGGCTGACCTGCACATGCAGAGTGACACATTCTCTTCCCTTTCTGTGGATTTGAAAACTTAGACTACTGAATTAAACATTAGATGCTTAATAAGTATAAAGAGTAGCAGTGCAATTCTACTTACTGTTTCCTTTTACACATTCCTCCAGAAAAAAAAAAAAAATCCAACTAATTAGAGTTTATGAGAGCTATGGAGCACTGCTCTGGGTGTTTTATTTCAAAAGTCATTTATAGCACAGATATTTATTGCAGCTTAGGAGAATGAAAAAAATGTAAAAAGAAAGTTTCATTTGTCACTATCAGGGTGTGATATAAGTTTGTTTGAGAACATATTTGAGTGGCATGTACAACACATACAGAAAAGCATCTCATGGCATTGGACTGGATAACAAATAATTCTTTTCTATTTCTTTATTTTCAGTTCCAGAAATCTGCTGTTTAAGAGTTTTGCAGATAAAGCTTCCTTCTGCGTTGTAAGTAATTACAATTCTGGAGAAGAAACAACAGGATTGGTGAAAAAAAAAATTACTGTTGTTTACTTTAGAGCCCAAAGAAATTGCTCCATTATTTCAGTTTGTCACTTTATTTATTTATTTGTTTGTTTGTTTATTTATTTGATGTGTGTGTTTTTATTGAAGCCTATTTTTGTTGGCTCTATAACAGAAATTACAGTGATGTCATATCTTTCTATGGTTAATGCTTTTAACATTTCTTTTTAGTGTCAAAATAATGTAAATACACAGCCTATTGAAACACTAACATTTTGTTCAGCATTCTGGGTAGTAAATTTGATATTACTGGTATCTACTGTCTTCCCATTTTTACTAGTGTGACCAATGTTTACTATAGTACAGAATTTAGATTAGATTTGTGTCTTCAAAAAATCAACAAGATTGATATATTCCTGACTGATGACTCAAAAAGGAGAGAAAAATGTTCTTCCCTTTTTCTGATTCCTGAGTTCAGAGAAAAAAATATTTGGGTAATTTTGAGTATTGTTGAATGGTGCAGTTAAAGTGATATTTTTATCACATAAAAGCTTTCCACATCTATGTTTTTCACTACAGAAATATTTACAGCCATGATTTCCAGATATGCTGGATCTCTTCAATTCAGTTGAAGTCAAGAGGAAGTGGAGATTTTGGAGAAGCAGGCTCAAGTGAAGTATGCACTACATGCAGCAGTATATGAAGACTGGCTGAGAGAATTGGGGTTGTTCAGCCTGGAGAAGGCTCCACGGACAGCTTAGATCAGCCTTATACCAGCACCTAACAGGACCCAGGAAAGAGGGTCTTTTCACAATGATACGTAGTGGCAGGATGAGGGGGAATGGCTTAAAACTGAAAGAGAGCAGGTTTAGATCAGATATTAGGAAGAAATCCTTTACTGTGAGGCTGGTGAGGCACTGGCAGAAGTTGCCCAGAGAAGTTGTGGCTGTACCATCCCTGGCATGTTCAAGGCCAGGATGGATGGAGCTCTGAGCAACCTGGTCTGGTAGAAGTTGTCCCTACCCATGGCACGAAATAGGTAAAGAATATTCTCACAAGTTCAGCAACATACTCCCATCTCAAACCCCTCTTCAGCAATATATTCCCATAGGCTAGCTGGCACTGCTGTTGATAAGAGTAACATTGTAGGTTATCATATCCAGCCTTTAATATTTTCCCCTAAACTTCTATAAAAGCTTACAGAAAAATATATTTATGTAAATTTTCACTTTTTCAGGCTATATCTTCTTATTCAATAATCTTTACTTTTACTTTTAGGTTTGGATTTGTTTTCTAAACAGGAAATAATTGAAAGACTTTCCCAATCCCAGAGAAAGACTTTGCAAAAAGGATCAGTTGTTATGAGCAAATGTCAAGAAAAAGCATGACAAACTGATCTATTTTTTCTTCTATTTCAAACATACAGACCAATTAAGAAAACTTTTTTTTTTCCACAGGCAATTCACGTTGAAAATAAAATAAGTCCCTTTTAAAATTTTATGTACCGGAGATCTCTCCTGTAGGGAGAATACATATTCTATAATGTTTGTGTTTATTAAGTTAAACAATAACAAAAATATATTTTTTATATTTATATTAAGTGTCACAAGACAGATACTTAAAATTATAAATTTTTGGCTTTATAATTCCCCTTCAAGTTCTGCATGCAGAGGGTTTTTTGCCTTTCCTTCTGCTACAAAAGGATGCCATATACTGGAATCTACTTCTGCAATGTTTAAAATGTTCAAATACAGCTGCCATTGTAAATCTTACTGGAACAATAAAATAAGCATCTAAGTGAGTACTTGAATAAAAGAATCATAATTCCTATTGAGTTATGTCTTTCTTTAAAAATTATTTTAAGAACAGATCAAGTTACTATCAGAGATTATCCTAAATGAAGAGCATTTCTAAGACTACTTGGAGTGAGTTAATTCCCTAGGGACAAGCACAGGATTCTGCCATGTCATGAAGGGGAAGAAAACATTCATTAATGAACCTTTTCCTTCTATTTAAATGAAATTTGTGGATGATCAGTCTTTGTAATACTTTTCTTTTGAGTTCACAGGCAATAAAGGAAGCAACTGACAAACAGCTACTGTGTTACATGACTCAAGTAAATCTCATTAAGTCCTTTCAAAGGCTAACTAGAAGAAAGTATTTCATGGCCACATTTTGACTTTGACAGATAAATACCAGTGTATCCCAGTTCAAATCTTTTTATTGCAGGCATATATATATACACTATTTTTCCTTTCAGTTTGGTACCTGCCTTACACATTCCTTTTAAACATGTGACTATAATGGAGGAATTGGTGGTGTCATCCATTTTGATTGTAATGTATTGACTGACTACATAGAACTCAGAATTAGGTACAGAAAAGTTTGTTTTCCTTTTCCCAAAATTTGCCTGGGGTTTTCCCCCCAAAGTATATTACAGGGAAGGAACAACTTGGAGATGGCAGAATACTTTGAAAAAAAACCAATCATTTTTCATCAGCAACTTGTGAGTGGGTTCCATGCTAATTTTTGTGAACGAGACAAAGGTAGGGCATAAGCCACACATTTGCCTTGGTACTTTGTTTGGGATGGGCAAAAACTAGGATCAAAGCTAATGTATTATAGTACACCCTGCTCAACCCACCAGTGGCATGTAGGAAGCAGCAGAGAGGTGGAGAGTGCACATAGTAAAATGCCAACAAATATTTGAAAGAATATTAAAAACATTGTATTTTCGGTAATAAGGTATTGCAATTTCATTCCCACATAGACTATAATTGATAATCTCTGCAGACTAAGATAACGAGACAAAAAGGATAGAGTCATCTGCAATTTTTACAAGAAAATACCAACAAGTATGCTTGAGATTTTTACAATCTTTTTAAAGAAAATTGCAACAAGGTATGCCAGCATACATCTTTGCATTAATTTCTTGTATATGCAGATAATTAAAATAATTTGAAATTCAAGACTGGTGGCAAGTCCCATTAACATATTTATTTCACAAATAGAAGGAGAAAGGCCATACTACCAATGGCAAGATACTAATTACACTAAGCCACTTATCTTACTCATGTTTAACACATTAAGACTGATTTACCATTAAAAAAAAAAAAAAACAAACAAAAAGCCCCAAACCCTTATGTGTTCTACTGTGCTTAATTTTTTTAAAAAATATGGACTTTTTTTTACCCATTTCAGAATTATTCAAAAGTATCTATTAAATTTTCATATATGGAGATAAGAAAATGGAGGAGAGAAGAAAAGAAAAATTGGCAATGGGAAAAAGGTAAAAGGCACCAGGAAAAAAAACCTAATAATTAACAGTTATAGTAATTTGAATGTGAATTTCAGACATATTTGTACTTCTCTGAAAAGCTTTTGAGGCAATAATTATTTTTTTCAAAATTAGTTTCTTCACTACTTGTGATATTAATCAATTTCTTTCATTTTGCAAGATATCAGAATTATTAACTTAGTCACTATTAAACCGTATGATAGTTCCTCTAGGAAATGTAGCTGAGTGTTTTCTGGGCATTGGGTTTGCTTTGTTTTTGACATCTCAGAGTTTTATATAGGGAGGATTAACCTTAGAATGGGACAAGTGTTGGCAACTCTTGAAGCATTTATCCCTCTCCAATATAAGCAATGAAATTTTGGCCCTAAAAATAATCACCACAAGGACCCCTGGGATGTAGAAATAGGCAATTAATATGGAAACAGAGACTCTCTTTCAGGTGCCTGTACTGATGTTAGTCCCTCCTGTGTTGCCAGAGTGAGGGACAGCTGGAGCAGAGACCCTGCATCCGTACTTCCCCCAGGACCACTTGCAATCTGGCCTCCAAAACATATTTTCAATTTTCTCCACGGCATTTTTAACTCTAATCCCACTTTTCTGACAGGAAGTATTTTTTCACTTAACTGCCCCCTCTAACTCAGCACCTCACCTCCACCCTTCACATTTGATACAGGAAATCTTGATTGGAATAACAGCATTTAAGGCTATTAAAGCAACATGCTATTTACAGGTCAATGCTATTATCATTTTTATGCCTTGCATGCTTATATAAATTGAATCATGGAATTTATGTATACACTCAGATATAAACTCAAGCTTGGGAAAAAAAAAAAAAAAAAAAAGAGTTCTCTGGGGTAACCCAGTAGCAAACACCATCTGCTGTTCTTCTGAGAGGAGAATGATGAGACATATTCCTGAATTTCATGATTGTACAGTATCCATGGATAATTATAGAAAGAAAATTTCCATGACATATTATACATTATAAGAGTACTTAAAGCATATCACTAGTATTAAAGGAAAAAAAATCTCACGTCAATTTTTCAGAACAATGTATTAACCTTAGCTGAAATAACTCTTCAATTTAAAACACTGCTGCTCTAGTATCTTTCTATTGGTCACCTTTTTAAAAACCATTATTTTAAAAAAGATACTCCTTCCACCCCCGCCCCCTCGTATTTTTCTAAAAACATTTCTATATCCAGGTTCCCTGACAGTATATTTGAGATCAATTTCCATGCAGGTACACTCCTGGCATGACTGTGAATGCAAGGTTATGCATTTTTACATGCCTACAACTTCCAAAATCACTGATTTTCTGACATTTGTCTATGAACATTCAAATCATATACCTATCATGCTTACTTAATTTTTTTTTATTTGCTTAAATGATCTACTAAGGATGTTTTATCAAATTCGACCCTTGACAAGCGCTTTTAGAATGATTTTTTTTTTCTTTAAATCCATGAGGGAAGGCTAGGATCGACTTCAAGAGAAGTTATTCTTACTTTTAAAAATAAAGCACAAAATATTTATATTCAGGTATTTACTCATTTGCAGTACTGTAACTTTGGTGCCTTATAGTCAATGGATCTACTTGACTATACCATGTAATAAAACTCACAAAATGGTTGAGGTTGGAAGGCACCTCTGAAAATCACCTGGTCTATCCCCCCTGCTCAAATAGGGTCATTTAAATCCCATTTCCCAAGGCAGTGTCCAGAATATTGCCAAGGATGGACACTCTACCATCCCACTGGGCAACCTGCTCTAGTGTTTGGTCCTCCACACAGTGAACAAGTATTCAGAGGGAACCTTCAGCGTTTCAGTTTGGGCCCATTGCCTCTTGCCCTGCCACTGGGCACCACTAAAACAGCATCCATCCTCCTGGCATCCTTCCTTTCAGTATTTATACACATTGAGAGCCACCCTGAGCCTCCACTTCCCCAGGCTGAGCAACTCCATCTCTGTCAGTTGTTCCTTATGTGAGAGGTGCTGTAGCACCTCTATCATCCCTGTGGATTTCCAAAATATTTGTAAGGACCATATAAGAGCCAAAGGAGCTTCAGCAGCCCCATCAGGATCTCCTCTCTGAGTCCCTGGCAAGCAGAAAACGTTCCTGAATAGAAGGGTAGAGCAGCAGAGAGAGACCTTCATCCCTGTCTGGAAGGAGTCTCCCACTGCCATCCCTCACTCCTTCCCCATGGAGCAACTGTGGGGCTCAGAGCTGAGCAAGTCAGGCACTTTCTACCCCTGAATCAAGCATGTAACAGGTGTGTGTTTCATGTGAACTGACATTCTATTCAAAAAGCAGGGATAAATCGCTGCCAGTTTATGGGGAAGGATGCATCCATGTGTCAAACCCTCAGGAAAGGCAATTAAAACTCATGTGAACAATGCATCCTAATGAATGCTGGTGTCTATTGGGCGCTTGGAGAGATGCCAAGAAAAAATTGGTTGCAATTTGGAGGACTGAGCTATATCCAGCTTCTGGACTTCAGGTTAAGCTACACAGCATAAGTAAGACAATGTTTCCCGCGTGTGTGGTTGCATCTAGTATTTGCTGGATTGAGGTTCAATACCTTTGCAAATTGTGTTCTGTATCAATTTAGAAACAGTATGCCAACATTGCAGCTAACTTTGCTGTTTAAAATCTTTTATCTACACATTTTCTGTTATATTTATAAATCTTTGACCCCAGATAACAGCTTGTTCCCAAAAAGCAGTAGCTTCTAGAAACATTCCAACACCAAATAGACCATAATAACAGGGATAGTATGTGCAATCAAAAAGGCAAAGTAGCACAATTATCCAGAAAGATCAGTCTTGCTGTTTGTATAAAGTCACAGTGGATCTAGTGTTGTGTGTTCTGCAAATTGTTTGGAGGACAGATACCTCATCTCGCAGCTGAAATAGAAATATTTTGCTGCCACTTTGTCATTCAACCAATGGCAAAGCACACATAAAAATGAATTTTATTGCCAGAAATGAATCATGTAAGTGTTAAATAGTCATCACATACTCAGTGTTATTAAAAAAAAAAAACAAAACAAAAAACCACAACAAAACAACCCCCCCCCCAAAAAAACCCAAAACCAAAACCAAAAAAAAAAAAAAAAAAAAACCCAAACAAACCAAGAAAATCCTGGAGTTTTGTTTCTGTGGTGGTGTTTTTCTGTTTCTTTGTTTGTTTGGGGTTTTTTTTGTTTGTTTGTTGGTTTGTTGGTTTTTTGGTTTTTTGCATACTGTAGAACATAAAAGTTCAGCTCTGCACACATGCCTTTTTTCACAAAAGCCAAAGGGAATTTGCAGCATGTGAGATCTTGGATATCTTCAGTACAGGGAGATCAGTGACATTTCTGGGCTCTGTGGAACAGCATCCATTAAAGCTTGGCTACATTAACTCACCTCCACCAAGACTGTGAGGAGCCAGGATGGTTTTGGTCAAAGCAGTGGCATTCCCACTCCTCACCTTGGCACAACAGCCCTGAACAAATAGGTATCTCAGCTTGTGGAAACTTCTGCAGTCAAAGTTGTGACAGCAACTCCTCTTTAAGCCCCACATTCCCTGTATGCTTTGGAAAGGAGGTAGCACTTGAGGGAAGCCTGCTTTTCATTCATGGAAGATGAGGTTCTCATGTAGGTTTTCTTGAATAAAAACTGACAAAAATTGCATAGATCAGGCAGGGAGTGACTTAACAGCTTGTGATGCTGTGCAGATTTATTGCCTGCTTAACATAAGTCCTGTCTGTCTTGAACCACAATTCACAAGAATCTCAACATGCAGCAGCGTATGTAGATATTTTATCTGCACCTGAGTCAGGATGGCAAAATTAAACCTATTATCGCAGAAAGCAGCAATCAGCTTGCTTTCAATTTTCATATGAGGTTTAAGGGTAGCACTTAACAGTAGAATTTATTTTTTCCTCAACTTAGATGATTTTACTGGTATGCTTGAAATTTTTTTAAAAATAACATCTAACCTTGAACTGTAGCTCCAGAAATTAAGTTATTGTTGTCTGCCACAGACAAAATAAAATAAATTAAAAAGCCAGCCCTTACTTCTGAGTAGTAATCTTCCTCTTCCAAACCCAGAAAATTATTTTATCACAAAGAACTATAAAATGCCTAGGATATGAGGTTTAATTAGAGTTTTGACTTAACAATCTAACAGTAAATGCTGCCATTAGTCAAAATGAATGATCCAGTGCATATATTCTGTCATGTAATAATATAAAAATTCTGTTATTTAATAAAAAAATTGTTACACTTCTACATGCTATCAAACTCTGTAAACCGCTTTCTTAAATAACAGCTGAAAGGTACGTGAAGTTAAGGTACCTTTGTGGCTTCCATTAATGTAATGACACCTTTCAGAGGGACTAATGTCAATAAAGTGTATCTCCACCTGTTAGGGTTAGGTTTGTTCCTTTTTACTTAGAGAATTTTTCCCCCATCTGTTGCTAGGAGACTAACTACTGGGTGCTTGACCAAAACAAAGAGGTGGCCAAAAGTCGGGAGGGGGAGATAACACGAGTTTTTGGGCTGGTAAAGGACAGGGTTGGGGGCAGCTGCTCTCTCTTGGTATCGGCATCGCAGAGAGGAGTGAGGCTGCTGCTTGCTGTGGGAGGAGTTCATTGACCCACCGGATCTGATCCTGAGGAAATCTCCCACCATCTGCTCGTGTGCCCCGGAACTCTGAGCTGCCTCCTCCTGCCCTGCTGGAGCTGGGCCGGCCCTGTCCCGCCGCCGCCGTTTCCTCGGCGCTGCTTGGAGGCTTTTGCTGCTGTGTGCCCCCGCACTGCCCTGCCCTGCCCTGCCGGGACATCCCAGCTGTTCCAGCTACCGCCAACTGAGCTGCTGATCTCATCCACCAGCCCGGGATTTTCCACTATTCCAGTTTGGTGCTCTCGAGAGATCAGACTGCCTCGGGCCTTCTGAAACAAAGCCCCTCGAGGTTTTTTCCTGGTTCTGTTTATTATTAATGCTGTAGTTGTTGTTTGTCTTGTTATACATACTAGTAGAGAACTGTTATTCCTATCCCCATACCTCTGCCTGAAAGCCCCTTTAATTTTCTAACTTGTAATAATTTGGAGGGAGGAGATTTGAATTCTCCGTTTCCTAGGGATGTCCTGCCCCTCCCTAGCAGATACCTGTCTTTCAAACCAAGACACTGCCTTTGATCCTTCCCTGTCAGCAGCTCCTGTGACACCCAGTGTCACACTTCACTCAGTTCTGCTTCCAGTTTCAATTCCTTATTATTCCTGTGGCTGGCAGCAATAAATGGGTAGCACAAACCATGGACTAGGTGACACTGAAAGAGTGTACAGGGTGTTTTTCTGAATTCTTGGAGAACTCTTTCAGGCTCAGTGACCACCTGTCCTCCCAGATGGTTCCTCCCAGATGGAACAACTGCAATGGGTTTGACCTCACTCCAGAGCAACATGAAGCCAAGCATGTATTCAACTACTTCTCCATGGAGTGGATTTAAGCTCTCAAAAAAAAAAAAAAAAGGGAAGAAGGTGTGTGAATTGATCCCAGGCATTACATGATCTAACTTAAAGAATTTTATGGAGTGAGACAAGGGCATTGATCCTTTGTCTCCATATCCATGTAGTAGAAATCACAGCTCTTTTAATGGCACTCACCTTTGGCAATTAAATATACTTTAGGGTGAAAGGTAGGGGTTTTGCTATTAATATTACTTTTTTTTTAAAGTAATCAATAGAGAGAAGTGGATGTCCTCAGATCCAAGGCACTAAACTGACCCTTTGAAGCTAGATGAGGATGGGAATGTTGCCTAAAAGTGCTCTAGGAATTCCTGCTAGAGGAGACTACTAGGGAGGGAACATTACAGTTGATAATGATAATGATTTAAAAGAAAGGGACAAGGGGTGAATTGCATGGAATGGTGCATATTGTGAGTTAGAAACAGGAAAAAAGAGGGGAGAAAATATGAAAGCAGAAAGAATAGCAGACAATATGGTAGTTATACATTTGTGTATAAGAAGGCAAAAAAATAGAAATAAACATACATGAGTTATACGTTTGATTGCAGGCAACTGCAAGGCCATACCACAGAGACTTGCATTAATAATCTTTTTAAAGATAATAGAAACAATTGTTGAAGTTTAATGACAAAAAGAAAAAAAAATAAGGACAGGAATAGCAAAAGAGTCTGTGCTTTTATATATTCAGAGATAGTTTTAGAGTATATTAGAGTATATTATTAGTATATTAGAGTATATTATTATTAATAATAAAAAAATACATGTCCTATTTTATATTTAATTTATCAATCTTTCCCTTAAATAGGCAAGGCAAGCTTTGGAAGGTCAGAGATTTTTAAGATCTTCTTTAGATAGAGATTTAATTTGTCATCAACTTTTTTGGGGCTTTTCTTCCAAATGATATTACCCTTGATCATATAGCGCAGTGGCTACTTAGAGTTAACTGGCCAGTTGGTGCAAATTCTCAAACGAGCCTTTAAAATGAATTAAATTCTTTCTATTATTTCAGTATGAGTGAGGTTCATGCCCAGTCTTTGTATTAGGTTGGCAGTCTTCCAGCTACTTTCCTGCATTGCCTATATTATTCCAACATTTTTTATTGTAACTCTTCTGCTCTGGAATTGACTGAATAAAGCTGATTGTGAAACCCTTGCCTTTGCACCTTCCAAGAGACATGTACTTAAAAATGTAATATGCACTGAGACAAGATAAATACACTCTCCCAGAACAGCAGCCACTACAGTAAAAAATACCAGGACAGCAAATATGAAAGAAAAATTAATTCTCTAGAGTGTATTCAATGGGGCAAAGGCAAGAACCTCAGATGAAGTTTGATCCTGTTTTTTTTCCTCTTACTTTACTCTGACAGCACTCCAGATAGCTGCACTGTAGGGCGAAGCTGGATACAACATCCTTTCTCCAGAGACCATCAGGGAACTTTTGGTAAGATAGCACCTGGAGTGGGGGCTGGCAGGGCCCCCAGTTCCTTGGCAGTTCTTTTATTCAACACTTCCTAGGGCAGATGAGTAGCATATAGCCAAGATGACTATAGCCCTGTGTTATGGGAAAGTCAGATGGAAATCAGATTTTTTAAGTGATATTTAACTACAGATTAAACTAAGGCATTGATATACTATATATATGATAGGGATCATATCTGGAGACTGACTTCAAACTCTGAATGCTTTGAGTCTATATGGTCAGAATGACAATCAAGCTAAAGGATTTTAGTCGTAACACAGAAAAGAGAGCTCTGTGCTTTAGGCAGTTCTTTATGGCCAGTGTCCACTCCCAATATATCAGTTGCTGGCTCACTGTTATGGGCTGACCCTGAGTGCCCACCAGGTGCCCACCAAATGCTCTATCACTCTCCTTTCCTCAGCAGGGCAGAAAATACAATGGAAATGCTTGATGGCTGAGGTAAGGACAGGGGCATCATTTACCAGTTACTATCATGGGCAAAACAGACCCAGCTTGGGGAAATTATTTCAGTGTACTGCCGACTAATAAGAGAATAGGACAGTGAAAAATAAATACAAAGCTAAAACCACCTTCTCCCCAACCCATTCTTTCCAGGATCAACTGCACCCCTGACTCTTTGCCTTCCATCCCCCCAAGTGACACGGAAGTAGAAAATGGGAGCTGTGATCATTTCATAACACTTCATCTCTGTTGCTCTGATGCTCTTCCACTGCTCCAACGTGGCGTCTTTGACATCCAGTCTTTCACAAAGTCCACCAATGTGGACTCTTCTCACAGGCTCTGTTCTTTTAGACATGCTCCAGTAATGGAAAATACTTTCATTAGGGAATTTTATTGCCATTGGGCAGTAACTTTTCCCCTATTCCTAAATAATGTTATTCCTGAGGCACTTTCACTGTTGCTGTTTGGCTTGGCCTTGGTCAGGAGCTGGTCCATCTTGGAGCCAACTGGCAATGGTTCTCTTGGACACAGGGGAAGCTTCTGGCACCTCCTCACAGGAGCCATCCCTGTAGCCCCCTGCTACCAAAACTTTGCCACATAAACCGTCCATCCATCCATCCATCCATCCATCCATCCATCCATCCATCCATCCATCCATCCCCCTTATCTGAGAATTATGTATTTAAGAATAATCTTTAAAATCCACAATCCTCACATATTCTTCACAAACTTCACTCATATCAACAAAAAAAAAAAAATTCTGTGCTTAAAAATCATCATCACAACACCAAACAAAATCAGACAATTTACACAGAAATCGACACTCATCCTTTTGCCATCCTTTTGGAAGTTCTGTATGATCTCTTAGCTCTCTAATGTTCGGTCCATATTTTGCCAATTACATTTCTCAGTTATAATCTTTGCTTGAATTTGTAATGCCAGACGTTGGATTCCAAAAAAGGACTGTGGGGGACTTACCTTGCCTGGATGCCAGTTGCCTACCAAGATACTCCATGATTCCCTTTCTCAACAGGACAGTAGGGGAGAAAATAAGATAGAAAAAACCCACATTGAATAAGACAAAAGAAATTTAACAAGACAAAGAAAAGGCTGAATGTGGAAGAAAAGAAATACAGAAGATTTTATTCTCTGATTCCCATCAGAAGACAACATCCAGGTACTTCCCAGGAAGCAGGATTTCAGCATGGATAGTGGTTTCTCTGGAAGACAAATATCATAATAATATTTGTCCTCTCTCTTTCTCTTCTCTCTTAGCTTTTATATCTGAGCAAATGCTGCATGGTATGGAATATCCCTTTGGTCAGCTTGGGACATCTGTCTTGGCTGTGACCCTTCCCAAGATCTTACCCTCTCCCACCCTACTGGGGGAGGGTAGCCTTCCTGGTATATTGGAGAGATGGGCCTGGAGCTGTGGGAGCATTACCCAGCAGAACCAGAACACGGGTGTGCTCTCAAATATTTCTAGATACCAATGCAAAGCACAGACCTGTGAGGTCTCCTATGGTCTCAGCCAGGGCCAATACACCATGTAGACCAAATACATCCATTTGGGGTTTCTCCCTATGTTGCCAACTACCTCTGGAGAGCCAAAGCTGGGTTTGGATGGTTACGACTCAGAAAAAATTCTCATGTGAAGATGAAAATAACATAAAAGTTACTTTAGCTCTCAATGTATTTTCAGAAATTCTAATTCTCATTCTTGTCAGTTCCTTGGTTCAGTGCTACTCTCAGAAAAACACCAGTGCATCAAGGTTCTCAGATACCTGCCTAATAACAATTTATTAAGATGAGCAGTTTAGAAAATACAGGGCTGTCACTGCAGAACTTCTGTGGTCATATTAAACAAAACTGACACAGAATGGAGTGACATTTCATACTCCATTACAATTCTTGGGATCTTGGAAATCCCATGGGATTCCAGGGCATACCATAAAATACATCCCATGACCTTGGTGCCATTTCTCTGTCTTTTGAATGAGTGAACAACTCCTTTCAGTTGCTTATATAACATCTCTGATGGAAGTGCTTCTCAGTCCAGTGCAGGTGGAATACCAACCTATTAAATCTTTCAAAGGTATTTTCCAACCTAAATGACTCTATGATTCTAGTTCCTAATCGTATCCTACTTTTCCTTATCTCACCATTTCTACTCACAAACCAGGATTTCGGTTAACCATTTGCTCTTACTAGTGACATGCAAATTCAATTGTGGTGAGACTGTAGGAGTGGCACACAAGCAGCTCCAAAACTTTACATAAAAAAAAAAATAATAAAAAAAAATTACTTGACATAAGTGCCCAGAAAATTAGGTAGCAGATGAATTATGTTCTGGAAGATAATGAAAAGAGATTACAGAAGAAGTGAAATGTTTTATCAGTGTTCCCATGGAAACTCAAATAGGTGCAATAACAAGCTTTTCAATTTCATCAAGTTTCCTGAGAACATAAAGTTGGATCCTGCTAACAGCCAAGGCCAAAAGCCCCCTAGTTTAGTCAGAATAGTGCTCAGTCAGCCTCAGTGCTCAACCTCCCAGTTTATGCCTAAAGAAAGGGAAAGGAAGAGCCTTGCTGTGGGGGGACAGTCAACTGACATGGGAGAAGGACAGAGAGTATGCAAAAGCAAGCCCAAGACAATAATTTTGCTGAAGAATGCTAAAGAAATATTTTTTACAAGCATCACAGCCACTAGTATTGCCAGAATCCAATGATACCCTTCATCCCACAGTGAGCTCTGCTTTCTGAAAGCAAGAGCTCCCTCCACAGGCTTTTGACCAGAAGCCTGATTTATAACCTAGAATTAGGAAAATTATGAGTTCTGAAACTCCCTGTTCTTCAGACACGACATTTCCACTAGGCAAGGAATAATTACTGTAGGTGTAAGTCTTCAGCTTCCTGTTTTTCAAGATGTAATCTTGCATGAATGCCTCTCCCTGCTATAAAATTTGAAGAGCCTTTTTTGTTTATAGTGTGTCAATCCAAAGTTTGGCTTGTTTAGCCTTTTCTTCTTCTGACTGACAGTTTATACATCTAATATCATTAATACCTCCACTGTTTTCTAAAACAGTAATTTTTGCAACAGGAGAATGAAGTTGCATTAAGAATTGTTCACATGCTGTCATAGAGGATTAAAAAGAAAGTATTTGAAACTGTCTAGTGTTTTAAGACGAAAAGTCTAACATGACAAGATCTCTGCAGCTCATGTACAGTACAATATGCTACACTGTACTAAATACAGAATTCAGCTTTAATGCTGCCAGGGAGACGTTGCTCAGCACATTCACAGCCATTATGGGTTTCCATTTCCCTCTCAGTCTTCCAAATATACTCTACTGTGGTTTTAGAGCTACTTTGGCTACGGCAAAATAGGCCTTTTCTCTATCCAAATGTTCAGTAAAAGATTTCATTAAACAAGGATGCCAAGACAAACTAAATTGGATAAAAGAAAAGGATTGTGATAAATTAACCTTGTATTCAGAAGTCACTGAGAACTAAGTTTCAATTTTTCATTGGCAAAATCATCTGCAATCTTCTGAAAACCTTCCACCTATGATTTTACTCTAGGCCATGATATATCAGTGTTAGTGAAACTCTGACAGTAGAGAGTGCATAGTAATCAACATTGAGATACCCTGAAGAAATAGGCTTCACAGGGATGCAAAGTTGGGGAATTGCCGTACGGGCTCACCAAAGTGTCCTTACCAAGGACTATGAG
Organism: Phylloscopus whistleri; assembly: GCA_017589585.1. Taxonomy (NCBI): domain Eukaryota; kingdom Metazoa; phylum Chordata; class Aves; order Passeriformes; family Phylloscopidae; genus Phylloscopus; species Phylloscopus whistleri. The sequence goes on from JADMLD010001219.1 coordinate 830,676, forward strand.
GTTGCAAAGGTCTCAATAAACATCTAAAGACATTATTTTCATTCTCATGCTTTTGCTAAATTCCTTAGATCTCTGTCTATCCCAAAATTTCAAGTACATATCAAAGACACACCCCTCCTCCTCCCCCACTCCCACTGTTACACCATAAGAGAACACCATAAATACCTCTCTGAGCATTTCTGGGCGTACCAAATGTCTTCTTACCTCACATGCCAGCCCCACCCCAAACATAAGAATCTTGCATTTTTATGATAGCCCCAAGATCTTTTAGGTGGTGTTGCTTTCTACATGACTGCACCTGTCTTCCCTATTCCCACTTGATTAATATAATGTAATTTTACAGGTGAAACGTCATGTTGGTCTTCCCTGTGGAAATCAGTGGCCTTCCAGTACCTGAAGGGAGCCTACAGGAAGGATGGAGAGGGACTATTTACAAGGGCTTGGAATGACAGGACAAGGGGGAATGGCTTGACAGAGAATTGGTTTAGACAAGATACTAGGGAGAAATTCTTCCCTGTGAGAGTGATGAGGCACAGGCACAGGTTTCCCAGGGCAGCTGTGGGTGCCTCATCCCTGGAAGTGCCCAAGACCAGGTTGGATAGTGGTCTGAGCAACTTGGTCTAGAGGTTGGATCTCAATGATCTTTAAGGTCCCTCCTATCCAGGCCATTCTATGATAAGATATCTGCACAGCCAGTCTGATAGAAGCCTCCATTGGAGACCTTGAAAATGTCCACCATTTGTCAGTGATAATCTGGACCATGGAGTAGAGACTCCACCTATATTTTTGTTGATAGCAGGCTGGATGGAGTGCCTTGTGAAAAAAAATAAAAAGTTAAATCCATTTATCAGAGTGTAACAAAATTGCAAAAATCTCTCACTGGGAGAAGTATTTCTCCAGAGAAGATTTTTCAGACTTCAGCTGCAGACAAGTACAGAGGTGCCTGTGCTGACAGAGGAAAATAGTTATTCTACACATTTAGAAAACAAGAAGAACCAAACAACCCAGTATCAGATGTTCCCTCAATGTGCTGGAACAGCTCAATGGCTGTTTAAAAATATTGCTACAAAAATAAATGAATGAAACAACTGAAAAAGGAAAAAAAAAGGGGGGAGGGGTGGGAAGACAGATTTTAAGATTCTGAGATTAGATCCCAGCAGATGAAACATTCCAGTCTTGATCAGTAGTATGTCTTGGAATGCAAATAATCCAACAGAAATGTAGCATATCAGGGCAGTATGCTTTTCACAGGGAAGGAAATAAGAACAATTTATTAACACAATTTACTAAGCACAATACTATTAGTATTCAGTAACTACTTGTAAAAAAGACGTTAGGTTGTGAAAATAATGTTAAATAAATACATGCAACAAACACTGCTCCATCTTTACAGAAATAATGATATATTATGTAATTATGATATAACAACAGGGAAATCTAAAGGCCAACACCTCAGAGGATATTGGCCCAAGAAATTTCCTGTAAACCCAGAAGAGTAAAATTTCTAATCAGGTCTGATAGACTACAACCAATAGTAAGGCAGGAATAATAATAATTCTGCTCTTGTGATTATTGTGTATTTTGCAGTTATCCTTTCAGGTATTATGCTTGTGAAGTGAAAGCTTTGCTGAGGCTGCTGAGTTCAACAGATATTGACCTAACTTTTTGATCCTGTCTGAAAGGAGCTTCTAATTTTATTAAAAGTCTGTAAAAATTTCATTCTGCTTGCTTGAACCTACACACCTCTCGTTCTGCATAAGAGTGTGCTCATATGAGAATAGCTCTTACAGTAAATATAATTAACTAATTTCCCTTGAAAAAGAAAGGATTTTGATGCTTTTGATATTTTACTGGGGGCTCTGAATAACTGAAGGTCTTTCAGATTTCAAAATCATCCGCTGCAAATGAAAGTATACCAAGAGTTAAAAAAGACTTTGCTTCCAGATTTGTAATGGTTGCACCTAGAAAATATTCCTGTAACATAATTTCACCTCATTACTTCAGTGATGTAATTGAATGGAAACTCATTCACATCCATTTCAATTAATTATTAATATTTATATGTAAAAATCTGGAGAAATTGAAATGCATTTTATACAAATTTAAGGATGTCTGAGACTATTTGGAGATATCCAATTCAAGCTATACACTAATTTCTGAAATACTACAGAACAGATACAGTTTTAGTTAATCTCAGTACGCATTCTGCCATATCTAAGATTTTTGCATATCTAAGGTGTCTTAGCTCTGCCCCATTTGTCCCAGCTAGTTTATCTTTAAGAATAAAGCTTAGATTTCAATTATGTGCTGAAGAACTGATGTCTTGGGTTGTGGAACGTAAGTTGTGTATTCTATTTTCATCTGCTGAAAACAGTTGGGGGGTTGTTCTTCTTTATCTCTTGTTTACTCTGGAGGGAGAGGGGCGGGTACTTTTCGATAATGGCCCAACTGTTAAAGCCAGGTAGGGCATTGTTTCTTATCTCTCTTCACGATGGGCCATTAAGACTCCCCAGGCTGTTTTCTTCCTCAAGCTGTTCCCTTTCCCAAAATATAATCACATTCCATCATCCTATTGTGAGATGCTCCACCCGGTGGGGGGAGCCGACCATTCCTACCTGGATAAAACTGGGACTCAGGAACAGGGAGTCCTCTTGCTTCACCCGATTACTGGAGGAAGACTGGACCCTTCTTACCATCACTGGACCCTTCTCACCATCGCCGGACCCCTTCTCACCACCTCTGGACCCTTTTGGCTACAGGATCATCTCTACTTCAACAGAACCACATCTGCCACTCCAGGAGGACTTACTTTTGGACTGCTTCCAACACCGTGACCAATAGAGCATCAGGTTGTAGCTGACTCTGTCAGGGCTTTCCAAAATTGTTTTTTGCTGGTTTGGTGGGGTGGTTTTGTTTTTCTACCATATTTGTATTATTGATATTCATAGTAGAGAACTGTTATTCCTATTCCAAAAACTTTGCCTGAGAGCCCTTAATTGCAAAATTATAATTTGGCAGGGGGTGAGAGGTTTACATTCTCCATTCTAAGGGAAACCCCAGTTTCCCTGGCAGATACCTGTCTTTCCGAACCAAGACAACTGACCTGAAAAACAGATTCATATTCATTGATTCAGTATCTGTGGAAACAGAACGAAACCCAACCTTTTAAATACCCTGCAGAAAGCAAACATCCCTTAAATTCTGGGAGGCACTAAAACCTTGCCACAGCTCCAACACATCTGCAAAGCAGTGCCTCCCATAACTACCTGTAATGGTTTGATCACAGCCAACCAGTAAACCCCACACAGCCGTTCAGCTATTGCCCACACTTTGATAGGGGACAGAATCAGAAGGGAAAAGGGTAAAAAAGTTGTAGGTTGAGATAAAGTTTAATTGGAAAGCAAGAGCTGCACAAATGAAAGCAAAACAAGGAGTTCATTCACTGCTCCTTGTGGGCAGGCACATGTTCAGCATCCCCAGGAGAACAGGGATCCAACACATGGAGTGGTATCTTGGGAAGACAAACACCATCACTCCAAGCATGCCATCGCTCTCCTCTTCATTCTTCTTCTCCTCTCAGCCATATATATTGACCATGGTGTCTTACAGCATGGAATAACCCTTTGATCACTTGAGGTCAGCTGTCCTGGCTGTGCCCCCTCCCAGCATCTTGCACACTCCTACCCAAATTGCTGATGGGGTGGTGTGAAAATGATGCTCACCATTATCTAAAATATCCCTGTGTTATCAACAGTGTTTCTGGCACAAATCCCAAACATAACCCCATACTAGATACTGTGAAGATTAACTCTATCCCAGCCAAAAGCAGCATGACCCTATTCCCTTCAAACTGCCTTTTTACTCTTTGTTGTACAACACAAAACAAAGCTCTGAATATAAAACTGCATCTTTGCATAATCATTTTTTACAAACTAATCATTTAATTGTGAATAACTCCTGATAAAGTTTATAGCATGCTGATACTTAATTAATCCATTATTAGAAGTGAAAGCCAAACAGGGGTTAAACACATCCTAACATAGTGGAAAACAATTCTAGGATCATTTAAATAGCTGTAGGCTTTGGATACCAACATTTTCCTTCAACACAGGTTGTTCATTATATTATTAATGCAATAGACTTTGTGAATGAAAAGAGTAATGATCAAGTACATTGCCTTCAGGTTAGCTGTGAGCCCAGACATAGGCAAATGAGATTGCAAAGAGGGAAGGAGAGAAAAACAAAAAACAAAAGGCAGATTGAGTTGAGAGTTACGTGCATATTTTGCTGAGCTGTTTTAACCAACACTTCCTATCACAATTGTAATTTATCTAACTACACGACAAGCAGAAAAGGCTTACTTAATAAACAGTTTGAGATTATACATCTTCTGTGTGTTTTTTGTCTCTACTAAAAAGAAAAAAAAATATTGTATAACCCATTTCCAAATAAACTGTTTTTCAGCAGTCAGTGAGGAAGCATGTGCTAATTTCCATGACCTATTATCTCTGGCATCTATTTGTTTGTGGTCTTTGCTTTTAGAAGAATTGGCATTAATTATAAGTATGGAAGTAATTTGAAATGTCAGTTCAGAATTTTACAGCTTGGAACAGCTCATCCTTCAATAATTAAGTCAATAAAATCAACTTAATTTAATTTAAACAGAGATGCTTCTTTTTAGACCTTACAGAGTGATTACAATTAGTATTTCATAATTAGTATTTTATTAATGTCCATACACTGGATTGCCAGATGTCAAGATACACCGATGATTGGAAGTAATTTGATAAACATTCAGAACTGTGCATTAATGGCGTGCCTCCCAATTATGAATTGAGTTAATGAATGCATTTAAATGTTATGGAGATGAATTTAAAGGACAGCTCAACCTTAATTACTATACCATTTCCTCCCTCTTCCCATTCTAATTATAACTTCAGTAGTTATCACCTTTTAGTATACAAATATCACATTCCTCTGTGAATGCAGAAATAGAATATTTATGGGGGGTTTTTAATTTTTATTTTTTAAGGGTGCTAACAGTACTAAAATAACAAGGGGTCATTTCTCCTAAAGACTTCCAGAAATTGAGAAATGATCTTTCACCAGTCCTACCTCATTCGTATTTAATTTTCTTAACGACTAACAGGGAGGACAGGGCAAGAGAGTAAGTGAAACCCTTTCAACCAATATCTTAAATTTCCCCCCCCTCCCCCCCCATTCATTAAAGAATGTTGAGAAATAATGGAAGAGTTAGCATCACTGAGCAGCAGGGTGTTTGAAAGTGTGTACAGGAAGGTTGGGGAAATCTTTCCAGCTCTGTTTCAGTGCAATTTAGCATCAAGGGGATGACCCTAAATGCTTTGAAATCAATGGCTCCTGACACCCACGGTGGTTTTGCACATGGAAATGATTTGGGCCTAGAAACAGCTGTTATTACTAGGGCTTCCTCAGAAGAGTATGGTGAGGAAGTCAGTAGACCTTAACTCAGTGAAACCCCTGGCAGTTTATTGTGTTGTGAGCACATGCAAATCCAAGATTTGAGGAAAAGCAAAGAAAAATTGTTATCTCTAAGGGACAGAGATGAATCATCAGCTACCAGATGGTTAATTCATGGCTGCAATTTCTTAACTTTGACATGTTTAAAGGGACAGCTTTGGATGGAAATGGATGCCAGGAAATTTTCCTATAAAAGCTGACTATGTCATTAGAAGATACTTTTCCAAACCACAAAACCTACTCTAGCACAGAAAAAAGACTTAGGAAGAATATGAGAGGTTTGCTATCAGATGTTCTGGAGCTCTATAAGAAAGATGCAGTTTGCACAAATCCCTTAACACATAAAACTGGAAGGAACAGAAGTGTGTGATGTCCAAGGGCATTATGACATTGCAACCTGCCAAAAATAGTCTGTTGTGCTTCTCAATATCTTTACATATCTTAGCACTTTAAAGGTCCTGATACTATACAGTGAGTACTATCTGCATGGAAATAGCGTAAAAGGAATATTAAATAACATGATCTGAGTAGAACCTAAAATTTATTAACTGCTACCTTGTCCAAGTCCCTCATTTCTCTCTCTCCCCTTCCTTAATTAGTTTTTCTACCTAGTTTCTCACAAAGTTCTCATAAATTTTCATAGAGTACTTTTGTTTATTTGTGGTTTTTTTTGACTATTGTTTTCAATGTATATGATTGAGAGTGGAGAAGAGGCAGTTTTGAGAAGAGAAAGATCAAGTTTTCTGCTTCACTGTGGAAAAAGAAAATATGGTAAAAGGTAGTGGAGACCCAAGACAGTGTCCCTAAAAAAAGATTTAACTTCTACCTACTCCCACCCTTGCACAGCTATGGCAGTTCTGTCTGTCGTGAGAGACTCTTTCTCCTGTGCTGAAAAGGCAGCGTCTGGAAGACAGACGCCTGCACAAGTGGCACCAAGAACAGGCTGAGACAACACCAATTCAGCATCCTACTTGATGTGCCTGCTCCTTAATTATATGTGTATCCACACTGAAGAAACAGGACGTGTACAAAAGAAGGTGATCTGACAGGAAGATATATTTATTAGACTACGCAGGCTTCTCACTGCACTTATGTAAATCCTTGTAAATCCTTTGTCCCTTGCACTTGTGTAATTTTCTGAAGTGCAGTGAAAAGGAGGGCAAGTATATTCAGCCTTTATGAATTGCTATGACAAACATGGGAATTTCTTCTTTTTCAAACATGTCGACATGTGAGAGAACTGTGGGGGTGTGTTCAGGTCCCTTCCCACCAGTCATGAAAAGCCTTGGATGTGCACCACCCAGTAGAAATCAGGAGCATCCTGGAAAACAAAGGCTGTACTATTCCAACTTGCCTAAATCATTTGAAAATATAGGATAAGAATGGAGACCTAAATGTAGATTTTTTCCAAATTTAAAAAGTGATTACAATTGCATTTAAACAGACTTCTGTTTAACTTCTATTCATGGACTAAGCCACAAGTCTCAATAATGCAACAAGAGGCTCAAAGTGACTCTTCTATAGCACTTAGAATCATCTCTGCTTTACCCTCCTACATGAAAGTGCAATTGGTCATTCAGCATTTGAGTTTCCCTTAAGAGCTTGTATTTTAGATCAAAAAAAACCCATTGAACTTTGCTAACCAGTGGTGTACTGAATGTGATAAAATACGATCCAAGGATATTTTAAACTCTCTGGAACCAGACAATTCTCAAAATGACCCCAGCTTTTGAAAATCAAATGCAATTTTGGAGACCTCAGCTAAAATGTTTGAACTTCTGAGGTGGGAAATAACCAGTGCTATATAGGCCACTGGTAAAAGTATACAGTACAAATCAAGTTGCCTGGACTAAGCATATGTGTCAAATTAATATAGTGTAACATCACTGGGTTTTATGTCAGAATTCATTTTAGAAGGCATCCCTCCCATTTTTTTATTAAATAGCATAAAAAACAACACACGAGTAAATTACTGTAAGATTAGAATCCTACACACTGAACATATTTACTTGCTGCCTTAGTCTAATCACAAGCTGGCCAAAGAACCTAAAAAATTGCATTAAAAGTCATGTGAGATTTTCTTACAGTTTCTAAAATTTATGTGATTTCTTAAAGTCAGTTGGCAAATGTTCCTTTCTGGAGCATCAAGATACTAAAAGTTTTGAATGGCAAAAATTTGGTGCAGGGCCTTATAAAGGGGAAGGGTTTTTTGTGTTTGCATCTTTAATCGAGATGGCCTTTAGCACTTATATTCACAAACAAATGTACCAGAATGGTCTGGCCAGGTCAACACATGTAACATAGAAGGAAAAGGAAAAAAAAAAGAGCTGTCAGGTCCTCACCACATTTTGTGAATTTCTTTACTGCTAGCAAATCAGTATCGTGTGGTCCTACCAAGGTGAAGACTTCCTTAGCTTAATACAGACATTTCTACATTTTACTACTGGGAACACCATCCTGGACTTGTTGTCTTGGAAATGGTATTCTTCACTACCAACACAAGCCAATCTTAACCCCTGTTAAACACACATTTGCACATTCCCTTTTGTAATTTGTTCATACTGATTCTTCGTATTTTTTTACAAAGCTCTACGGAATTCACTGTATTTAAATGACAGTTCTTCTTATGATCTCCTGTTTCCATTCTAGCACAGGGCTCTTAAATGATGTAATTTGAAGCTAATATTTCTATGAGTTTCAAGTTCATCAATATTCAACAGTTTCATATTTATAGATATAAGCCTATCCAAAAGAACAAAAACTCCAACCCACAGAATCCAACTCCCCAGTTTGCTACAAACTGAGATTTATGTCCAAATTCCGTGAAACATTGTGCAAACAGTAAACCATTCCTGGCTGTATTTCTTTTTCCCTTGTAAACCAGCCTGTGTTTTGGCTTTAATCCCCTGTATAAAATCAAAATGTAATAACAAGCTCTTTGAGCAAAATGTCATTCTGTCTAGCAACTGAAGCTGCAGCACCAAACTGTGCTAACTAGATCACTGACAGTTCAGCACTGTCAATAAATGACAGTATTGGTATGAGTAATGTGTATACTTAAGGCTACATGTAATGGGAATAAAGTGTTCTTCTATTGTCAAAAGTGTATGATTTCAGAATCTTCATAGCAGAAGCTTGATCGATAGCTCAGCAGGCTGGCAGACAAGGGGAGCCAGCAGATAAAGACCAGCCCAGTGACAGGTATAGCTGTTACATATTTTTGGAACATCATGATCTAACTGCAAGCTTATCAGATAAACAGAGGTGAAGGGGAAAAAGAAGAAAAGACCTTTAAAAGGAATTGCCTCAAGCTCACAGGTGGCAGAACATGTACTGAAGACAGTGTAATTCTTGGCCGAATGACAGTGTTGGTGACAATCATAATGAAGAAAGTCTGGTTTTGGTCTCACTCCCTCAGCATTACATCCAAGTTAAAAACCAAACAAATACCACCACCTTCTCAAAAAAATAAAGAAAAAAAAAAAACCAAAACAAACAAAACCCACCCCAAAACAAACAAACAAACAAAACCAACCCAGCGTTTTCATAAAGTTATTTTAAAACTCATATAGAGTACCATCACTATATGTATTCAGCCAGCTGGGTACTTCTGATGGTATTCAAGTACCAGGACTAATAATGTGAACTAAAGTTCAGGAAGTCATTCTGCTTTCTTACACAAGCCCTTCTTTTCTTCCCCCAGGCTGTTGAGGACATTTACAGCTACACAGGGAGCAACATAATATTGCTGCTATACTGTTTGTCCTTTGTCCCAGGGGGAGGAGAGCTAAAAGAGACACATCTGGAAGGTGTGACTGACATATTAAGAAAAAAAGACTGTGAAAGTGCCTAGGGAAAAGTTTAATTTATTAGAACAGCTGTCCTAGTTACACCTCTTTCATGGCTTCTGATGTAGCCCTTTTGTTGGTCTCCCCCCAAGTTCATTGAGCAAAGCTTTCTCACAGGGGTAGGTTGACCTTGACTGACTGTCAAACCTCCACAGAGCCACTCTCAAAAATCCCCCTCAACAGGGCAAGAGGACACAACATAACCTGGAAGAGCTCATGGACCAAGGCAAAGGAACATTTATCAGTTACCACCACAGGCAAAACAGGCTCAGCTTGTGGAAAACTAGCTGATCACCAATTAAAATATAGAGTTGCATAGCAATAAACAAAGATAAAATATCTTTCACCCTCCTTCTCAGGCTCAACTTCACTTCTCCACCCCCAGTTCCTCTGCCTGCTGCTTGAGCAGTGCGGGAGCCATGGGGAGTGGAGGATGTGCTCCATGGGGATCAGATGAGAGGCAAGAGGTAGAAACTGATGCACAGCAAGTTCCACCTGAATACGAGGAAGAATTTCTTTATTGCGTGGTGATAGAGCACTGGAACAGGTCACCCAGAGAGGCTGTGGAGTCTCCCTCACTGGAGATATTCCAGAGCCTTCTGGACACAGTCCTATGCCATGTGCTTTGGGATGACCCTGCTTGGGCAGATGACCAATGTGGTCCTTTCTAACCTTACCCATTCTGGGATTCTTTGTAATATAGGACACTGTGTCTCTTGGCAGTCTACATATGACATTTGACTCTCTTACTGCTCATGTCAGTTTTTAGCAAGAAGGTACTTAGTGGTATAATTAATAGCTTAAGACCTGCACAAGTAGGCCATGCTCAATATTTCTCATCTGTATGCTTTTCCCTCTCTTGTAAAGTCTTGGATATATGCAAATGGTACCAAAATAAGGCTCCATATAATATCTTCCTCTGGAATTTCTAAGGCCTTAAACCACAATTTCTTGTTACTTGAGGTTTGGAGGGGTGGGAAAGAAGAGTTCCTCTCTCTGATCAACAAAGTTACAAAGGAAAATTCCAGGCTTGGGAGTTGAGCATTGACTATTCTAAGGATTTAAGGTGAGAGATTTTTAATGTGATTGTACTGGTAACACAAAGGAACTGAAAGCAAAGCAAATTAAGCTAAATCTAGTCCACCACAGAACAAACCACTCAGGAATAAAAGCATTGCATATGAGGTACTCATCTGCCAAATAGCATTTCCTGCTCTCTATTAGCAACTACCATCCTAACTCCTTAAACCAAGAATCAGTGGGAAAGATCATGGAAAAGGCTTTTTTTCTCCTCACTTTAGTGATTCCCTGTACATTTTTTACCATCTTTTGTTAATCCAGAAGAGAGCATTGTGTACAGTGCTTTTAAGTCACCACCATCTAGTGATTGGAAGTCCATTGGAGAAATGATTAAGGATCCGCAAATACAACTAATTCTAAAGGAGTGCCATATTTACTTCTATACACTTGGTCTTCAGAAGGTAATTTTTTGGAATCTACTTTAAGTTTTAAAGAAGTCTCATGACATTTCAAAGTGCCAGCAGTTCCCTTTATTAAAAGAAAACATGACAACAAAACCAGCCTAAGCCTTCTCTGTCATGCGGCGGCTCTTGAGCTTTCTTGGGTCAAAAGTCCACACAGCTCTTATAGGACTGTAGCTTAATGCACCTCACTGAGCGGTACCTATATGTAAAAGACTTTCGTTGGGTTCAAGCTCCTGTTTCCAGGGTGAAACAGGGTAAAGGGAGAAGAAGATGTACTTTTTCACCTAGTGTAATTGTGTGCATTTGGGGATGGGGAGCATTCATTTATGTTGTAAGGTTTTAGCTAAATAAGTACATGGTTTGATTTTGCCATGGATTTTAAAATAGGTAGATTACTTGGGAAATATAACTGTGTGTTTGGACAAGAGATGGGAAGTGGTCTTCACAGCTGTCAAGTAGCCCATGACACTGCTTGAAAAACAAACAAGCTAAAAAGCCACAAAACCAATTCACAACCTCAACATACCCCTGAATCACACATTATTTCCCAGTGTAAGAGGAAATCAGAACAAATGAAGAGCTGAACAGCTCCAGAGAGATATGCACATTTGTTTTATCTTTGGTAAGTTTAGTCTGGCAGTCAGTTACACAGGACTAACATCAAGATACAGGAGATCTAGGACTGAAGAAATGAGACAGAGGTCAGAATATAGCATTAAGTTATTGACTGAGATTCAGGAAGCAATACACATGTGGACATGAAATTTCCCACAAAGGTCATTAAAGAAGAATCATGAATCTGAAACCTTACAATTCACAAGAACCTGCACAGGAAAGAAAAAATTATTAGAGAAGTTGAAGGAGAGTAGAGGGAAATAAGTTAAAAAAATAATCAGAACGTGCTGACATTGTAAGTTTAAGGAATCTGTTATTTCTGCACAAGCAGAGAAAGTGTGGCTATAGTGTAGCACAAGCTTTGGGATAAGCTTGTTAGTATTTTGCAATGGATATGGGAAGAGATAGGTTGAATGGAAGCTGAAAAGAAGCTTCAGGCAAATGCTTTAAGCACTGAGTTCAAAGGGCAAAAGAAAAGAAAAAAGAAGAGTTGATATTTTGCAGTAACAGACTGTATTTTAGAGAAAGAAAATATAGAGAGTGCTTGTCCAGTTTATGAGGCAGTCTGAAACGATATTGAAGCAACTGGATTTAAAGATGAGATTCCCAAACTAGATTTCATTACTTTTAATAGTTCTTCAACGTTAACATATGCAACAAGCAGAAATTACTTGCTGAATAAGCCTCAACTGATGTGTTAAGGATTGATCTCTTTAGAAACTTTTCTGATTATGTGCTTACATAATAGCATTTCATCATACAATTTTAATGGTGGTTATAGGTCTACTACACTTGTCTTTAATAATCTTTCTAGAATTAACTTTATATTATGAAGAAAAAAGGAACATGCTATTAAGTAGATGCTAGGAAAGCACAATGTTGTTTTTAAATGCAAAATTTTTTCTCTCTGTCTTAAACGTAAAAGGAATCACAATCCCTGTGTCTCATGAATCAAATAGAAGGGGAAAAAAATCTGGCTTGACACTTGTGTGGGACAGATTTTTGCTCTACTAATACACCTGAAAAATGAATTCAAACTGATTTTTATCTTGTTTCAATCAGAGAGCTGATGTAGGCAAAAACCTGCATTTAATAGCATTATGGCTCAGATATATGCTGACAAAACCCTGAAAATTCAAAAGCAAGAGCATCTTTTAAATTACTTATTTAAATTTGAAAGCTCTGGCTTTTGTGGTTGGCTTTGTTTGTATGCTCCGAGCGTGGTTTTTCTCTTTTGTGCAATTTTAATATATAAATTGTACCTTACACAGTCTCCAAAGGTTGGGAAACCTTTCTAGCCTCCCTGGATGGCAGACAGATGAATGATTCATAATAGCTGAATTCATTCTGAGGATTTTTTAATGCTTACAGTTTAACTGGCGAACATCAGTTTTGCAACATATGATTTAAACAGTCTTCAGGGATCTTGGGTATACATATTTTGATAAACTTAACAATCATATAAAATCATTTACTGCTACTGACAATGGTAGATTCTATCCTTTGTCTAAATTCTTTCATTTTGTGGATCATAAATACCGAGACCAACTGTTCCAAAGGCAATATTAAAGTCTTTTAATGCTGATTCAGTTACTAAGCACATGTTCTACACTGATGTGTCTAAATATCATAATGAAATTTTAATTGCAAAGAAAAGAGCATTTCTAAAATGAAACAATGTTTTTCATTTCTACAACACCCAGGGGCCATAATTCACTTATAGACTAATGGCCTGTAAAATTCTGCTTGACTATTAACTGCAAAATTCAAGCAGTGTGAAAGAACATGAAATGCTTCTTGTAGAATACAGGCTTTGGAATCATAGAATGGCCTGGGTTGGGAGGGACCTTAGAGTTGACTTTGTTCCAAACCCCTGCCATGGTCAAGGACATTTTCACCAGAGCAGGTTTCTCAGAGCCTGATCCTACCTGGCTCTTAACATTTCCAGAAATGAGTCATCCCCATATTTTCTGGACAACCTGTTTTGATACCTCACCACCCTCATAATAAAAAAACTTCTTCCATATATGTAAACTAAATTCCCTCTTTCAGTTTGAACCCATAATTCCTTGCCCTGTGACTACAGTCCCTGAGGAAGTTCCCTCTGGCTTCCTTGCAGGTTCCCTTCAGATATTGGAAGGTTACTGTGATATTTCCACCCAACCTTCTCTAACTCTGGAGGTTGAAGTCAGTTTATTTAATCCTTCATTCTTAGTAGATATGTTCCCCATCTTACTTCTTGGTTTTACCCTGACATTAAAAGCAGTAGAGTAGAAACAGAAACTTGCATTCAGCACCTCCCCTCACTGCCTACAGCAAGCTGTAGACATCATCACTGAGATAAACTTTGTAAATGTGTGTACTGTTTCAGAACTTGTGTGAACAGAAAAAAAAAAACCAGAATATAATTTTTCTAGCTCTGAAAAATTTACAGTTGTGCTTGCAAAGATAGAATGTGCGTGCACATGTACGGAATACCTACAAGATTTTAAGTGCATCATGTTCAGACAACTTGCTTGTATAGGAAAAGATAAATACCCTTAAATACCCCTAAATACCTCAGATTGTTTCCATATGCATGTGCTGGTTTGAAAGAAAAACCAGTGAGACTCTCAGTCAGAGATACAATTTAATAGGAGAAGAGAGGAAAAATAAAAGAAAAGTAACATGAAATAAAAGTAATAGTACAAGAAAAAAAAACCACTGACAGAGTCAGAATACAACCTGACACCCTGTTAGGGTGGTAGTGGCAGTCCAGATGAGATGGTCTTGTCTAAGCAGTGATCCTGTAGAAGCGTCTGGTAGCTCTTGTCTCCTCTGGGAGTCCAGTGGGTAAAAAGCTGTCTGTGCTGTCCCAAACCCTGGATTTATCCAGGTGGGAATGTTTGGCTCTTCCCCCTGGGCAGAGCATCTCACAATGGGATGATGAGTCATGCAGTGGGTCCTTGATGGCCCATTAAACAGAGATAACTCCCGGAGGGAGTTATCTATGACTCATGTGGCAAGGCATTGTTGGGCTCATTAACAGAAGATAAGGAAAACACTGCCCCACCTTGGCTCCAACGGCTCATGGGGATAGAATACATACTCTAGGCATAATTTTACATTGTAACCTAGGACAATGCACTATCACTGTTATGCATGACATATATACTCATCAGTTGACCTCCCTCTATCTGTTATGTTCTTAAAAAGTCATAAATTCAGGGAAATATCTCCGTGGAAGAGGGGGAAGCACAACTTGTGATACGGCAAAATTTTTCATAAGTTATTCACTCATTAAAGGACAGAACACTGCTGGGGAAAAATATGAGAAATGAATGCTATGCTGAGTCAACTTAGAAAGAAAACACTAATGGGCAAATTATAGATTTCCCACACCACCACCACTCTAGTGAGGAATAACATCTCAGGTCCAAGATCAGAAGTCATCCTGGGTACAGAATCTGCAGCTCCTAAAGTTCACAGGAGAATCAAAGCCTGGGAAAGTAAGAATTCTGCTTTCAACTGACCAGGGAAATCTGATCCTTATTCAAATACAGCTACAGAGTGGATTAGAGAGTGCATGATAATAATTTGCCTTTCACGTGTATTTGTACAGATGCATTTTCTACACATGTAGTTTCACAAATTCTTTAAACAAACTTTGAGTGTAAGTGCTTATGTAAGGGGAATCTATCTTAAGCACACATACTTTTTTTTTTTCTGATTAAAGAAAAATCCCTGGATAACATAACATTGTCACACAGTTTTTAATTTGTTTTTGTTTTTGTTTTTCGATTTAGAATTTCAAAGCATCTATCTAAACCGTGGTGTCCTATTGAACATTTTGATTCAATTAAACACCTTCAACTACCAATGCTGTAAATTATAACTGCAAAGACAACTCATTTAGTGAGTTCCAAAAAAGCAAACCAAAACCTCCCAAAACAAAACAACAAAAAAACAAAACAACAACAAAACAAAGCCCAAACCAACCCAACCCAAACAAACAAAACACCAAAAAGAAAAAAACCAACCCTCAACCTTCCTCCCTCTAAATCACAAACAAGAAACTTATTACTAACACACAGAAAATAAACTGAGAAAGTCTAATTTCCCATGTTGAACATGCAGATTTTCTAAGAACTGGCCTATCAAGTTATTGATTAAATCTATAACTGAGATCTAGCACACTTGAATATATAACTAAAAACATAGATCTTGTTTTTCTGGGTGGAAAAATTGCTTTTCTAGAGCATGACTAGCAAGTTAAATGAAAAGTAGAGATTCTTTAATTCAAATATTTTGGAATTATCCTTAGTGGGTTGTTTGTTGTGTGGTTTTTTTTGTTTGTTTGTTTGTTTGTTTTTGTTTTTTTTTTCCATCTAGGAACATAATATGGGGAAAAAAAGAAGCTAGTTTAAGAGTTCTCTTTTCTTAGTTCCACTACTCATATGTGCATAATCCTTTTGACACTTGACCTGTCTACATGTCCATCAAATATCACGAGACTGACTTGACGTTATGGAAATTTTACGTGCCAGACAACATAACAGGATTACACTCCAGGATCCCCCTGAGTCGGGAAGCCAAGAAGAGTTTTTTTTATGAAGTTCATTTTATTAATAGTGCTACAGCTTGAGCTGCGTGCCTCCAAAGAGGAAACCTGAACAAAGAAATCCCTGTGTAGTTGTACTGCTACAATCCAGGTTTCCTGTCCCTAAAGCAATAGTTTGGACCAATAGTTATATTAAGACCTGGGACCTTACACCTTTTTAATTTGATTTGTTTGTTGTTTCATCGGCGAAGATATATTTTTTCTGCAAGATACAGTGTTTCTCTCTCCTGTTTCACCCCCTCTTAGGCTGGTTTGAATGGGTGCTTGTCCTAGGGTGACGGTACGATGTATCCCCAATCGTCTGTTTGGTTTGTGTTGGATATTGTACTCTGTGCCTTTAATTTGGACGTGAGAGTGAAGCGGGGAGAAAAATGCACCGTTTGTTTTCGGAAACCTCTTGGACTGGCCTTGAAGAGTGGGAGTCGCCAGCGTGCAGACAGCGAGGATTTTTTTTCGGCACTCACTTTCGCTTTGCTTTTGCTTTGTAGCTAGTTAGTGTAGCTTAGGGCTGAGCAGCTTCAGATTTCTTTTTTTTCCTTTTTTTCTTTTTTTCCCTTTTTTCTGCCTGTTTTTGGACTGCTCAAACCTCCCCAAACTGAAGACCCGGGAGGGGCTCCGGGGGAGTTTGCACCGGACTCACCAAGATCTCTCCAGTGCCGCAACTTTTTCCCAGCGAGGAAGTGAGGAAGAGCTGAGACCAGAAACCATCTACAGGAGAGACTTTGTTTTCCCTAATTTGTCATCTGTCCCGGGCAGCACAAAGTTCTTGTCGTTTGGTATTGTTCAATTTATTGTGCTGGGGGAGTGTTTTTGCCAGTTTAATAAACAGGTTTCTTTCCACTTTCTCTTTGAGGAGATTTTCTCCCGAACCGGTTGGGGGGAGGGGAGGGAGGGTTTCCCTAGGAGTTCTCCTCCCAAATTTGTCTTAAACGACTACAGTGCTGTGGTTATCTTTTCAGCAGTTGCAATGTGGTTGTTATAGTTCATGTATCACAACTGTAGGCTTTGTCTGCTCATACAATCTACTATTGCTAAGTCTTAATTATGTAATGGCCCTCTCCAGAACAGTCCTACCTTTTTTTTAAATTAATATTCATGCTATTTATTATATGGGAGCAGAATATTGTAGCCTCTAAGATGTAAGCACAGTTGAGTACACCAAGTGTTACAATATTAAATACAAACAGTATGCCATATTATTATAAAAATCAATAACCCATAAAGAATTCATTTTGCCCAGGTTCTTACTTAAATCTGATATCCAGGAGGTGAGCCAAGACCATACGTCTTGTAAGCCTCTTGAAGTATTATCCAATTGTTTTTTATGCACTAATTTTACTTGCTACCGCAACTTCCAGACAGCAGCTGAAATCCTCCCACTCTGGTCAACAAGCATGCAACAACTAGTATTAATAATTGTACACACTTCTCCTTGTGAGACTAAGAAAGTGTCTGCTGGCATTCTATTTTTCAGGGAAATTTCAGAGTTGCGAAACCTTTTTTTGGAATGCCACAATTTCATCAGCAGTCTGCTGCCTGAAGTTTCTGTTGCCACTGAAATGTTAACTAAGTCCTTTCTAATTCACTCACTCCCAATCAGATTAAAAAAAAAAAAAGAAGTGGAATGCAGTTGGACTTTCTACTAATTAATTACTACATTTGGTCCTATGAACAAATGTTTGTAACATGATCCTGATATCACAGCTATAATTGAGAACAAAAATATTAGCAGTTGAGGCTCCTAAGACAAAAAAATTCATGACCTGTCTCCTGGTACTTTCTTGTAAGCTCTCTTACCACATATCCCAGATCACCCTTTGCCTTCAGGTTCAGGCCAAGGTGCATGGAAAAGTCCCCAACTATTCTTGTTATTTATAAGCCCATTATTTGGTTACAATCATCAAGGTTGCTCACAGGAGTAGTATTACTATAGGAGCAGAAGCTGAGTGAGACAGGTGTGATGTTTTACAC
The DNA here is from genome assembly GCA_017589585.1 of Phylloscopus whistleri. Taxonomy (NCBI): domain Eukaryota; kingdom Metazoa; phylum Chordata; class Aves; order Passeriformes; family Phylloscopidae; genus Phylloscopus; species Phylloscopus whistleri. Next base: position 848,693 of record JADMLD010001219.1, read on the forward strand.
GCTGCATATTTGTTCTTTGCCTCTGGGACTGCCACCTCCCACTGTTGTGAGTGTGTGTGGTCTTGGTGGAAAGAAATATCTGAACAATAAATAGTCCATGAGATGTTATTTAGTACAAGGATCCCTAACAGAGGCATGCTCAAAGACAAGTGTCTTGAAAGGAAAGGACATATCCAATAGTGAGTTTTATCAGTCATTTGGACTATGGTTTTTGATCTGTTGAAATAAAAAAATTCCCTCCTTGTAACATGGCTTTATAAATTTAGATACTATCTCATGTGGAAAGGCATGGCAAAGGCTACTAACTTTACATGTAGCATTTCCATGATTTCCTCAGGCACTTGGAAACCTCATACCCAAGTAGGTCTGAAAAAAAAAGAAAACATACTTCAGTTTTTGAAACAGTGACCATGTCAGATTTGTCCTGCACTCATTGTTGTTCATCCACTGAATGACCCTTTGACAACCACTTAACATGCAAGTGATGGATCCAAGCTTCCTGTCCTCTAACTTTTATAGCAAAGTAAGAATTTAATAAGACTGTCTGCAGCCACTCCCACATTCCGATTTAGATTTATGGGAAAACACTTTTAATAAAATTTTATCTCCAGGCTACAAATCATGTGCCTGTACCTCCAGAGATGTGGGTTAGTACCACTAATCATGATCCCTTTTAATTTTGAAACTTTCCTGTAAGTTTAGGACATAGTGTGTCAAATGCTCATCTGCATTCAAGAAGCTGTTTTGATCTGGGATATGAGTTCCCAGTATAGACAAGTGTCTCCCAAAAAAAAATTTCATCAAGCAATAGTCCAAGGCATTTTTTGGGGCATTTCAAATGTCCCATAAGGTTAAATTTAATGTTTCAGGCCATTTTAACCCCATATATGTGCAAATTTTAGCTGTTCTCTCCTTAATAGGTAATTCATCCCTTTTACTTGTCTAGATGCTTGAGGGTGATAAGGGTCTGCAATCTTTTTAATTCCTAACCTTTTATAAAATCAATTGATTGTTCCTGCTGTGAAACTTGACCTTCTTCTGATTCAGATTCTTGCATTCCATACCCAGGAATAATTTCTTTAAGGAGAGCTTTTATTACTCTTCCAGTGTCTGCTTATTTTATTGGGAAAGCCTCCACTCATACTGGTAATTGGTCTCCTATAACTAGCAGATGTTTATAACCACATATTGTGGACATAACAGCATTGTTTACATGAAGTCTTCAGAATGGGGGAAAATGGCTGCTTTCCATAGGCTTTATATTTGAGAATTTCTTACAGATAGGACAGGCAATTAATAATTATTTTAGTGGCTGCATAGACATTCGGTGCCACTCATACTTGTAGCACTTGGATAGCCACTGCTTCCAGTCCTCTGTGAGCTTTACCATGGAACCACTTGGTTACAGTAATTATTTCAGTAAGATGGATTTTCCCTCCCATTTTCCATATCGTCTTCATCTTCTACTGTTTCCTATTTTTCTCCAATGTTCTTTGCTTGTCACATTTGATCAATATAGTTTATAGTTTTCTTGGATGGTCGGCACTGTACCTCAAGTTATTGTCTAAAGCAGTTGCTGTGATCTTTACCACAGTCTGGCAAGACACAGGTTTTGCTGCTATATCAACTAAGCCATCCCCTTTCTTAATTGCAGCACCCCTTGTATGGACTGGACAGTAAGCCACAGTAAATTTCAGTGGGCGGTAAATTTCAGAACAGTAAATTTCTTTGAGGAGTTGGAAACTGCTTCATCATTCAGTAAATTGCTGGGAGCTCCTGATCTCAAAGGAGTAACTGTATTGAGTCTTACTCCTCAATCTATGTTGAGAAATTCCTCAAACTTTACAAGAATTTTTCACCTCTCCCATTAATTGGTAGGTATTACAGTGCCCAGTATATCTGAGCTCTTGAAAGACAGGCCTCTTCCGTGACAGATATCTGCAGTCTCCCCATCAAGACTTCAGTCCATTTTTTGTGGCTACAGCATAAGACAAACACATTTCTAATCTGTTACTTGTTTGAACCATCTAAATAGTTTACCAGCTGCAAGTGCTGACATTTCCTTAGGGGACAATTATTTAAGAACTAGTGCTTTTTGTATTCATCCAGCTTTACTGTCCACCACCAGTCTGCATCTCTATGAGAGCACATTTTTTATCTCTTGCCTCCTTTTAGTTTATATTTAAGTGCCTTGGCTTGTATTTCTGTTTGCTTCTTTGTTATCTCCTCAGTTGGCACTACCAACTCTTTTCAATTTATGACAAGCTGTGAATGTCATTAACACTATATCCCCCTCCCACTTCCACAGCAATAATGATGATGATATGCAAATGACTAATTCTATCCTACTGAAGTAAATAAATCTTAACTCTCATTTACATAACTTGGAAGAAAGCCCCAAAAGAACACTTGTTAAGTTTTTTCCACTTTGATGCAGGTACTTGAACCCACTGTTTACTTTTTCAGACAGTCCTAATAGAGATCATCATTCTAGAGTAACTTGTGTTAAAGCTTAAGAGGATGATCCTTACACTCTCCCAAATGGATTCATTAAAAAATTCAAACAAAATGGAAATACATTTCCTCCAGATATTCAAATACTGTGCAGATAGTTATGGAAGTTCAATTTACAAATGCAAGTGTTTACTGTACATGTGCATATCAGTGGTGTTAGATGTTAAGGACACTTCAACTCCATCAATGTAATTTTGATGGTTTATTATATCTGCTGTGGAAACTTTGTTGTTTGTTCAGGAAATACTACAGTTTGGTGTCTTTTACTGGGGGTTTGTTTTGCTGTTTGCAGGGCTTTTTAAACCAAAGTCCATTCTCTATAAATCTATGACCATTACTTGACAAAAAATAAAAGACTTACAGCGGCACACAGAAACCACTGTTTATGCATCAAACATCATTCAAGAAGGGGAGAATTCACCCATGCTCATGTCATTGTGGGATTTACCCACCATAATTTACAGACAAGAAACACCCTAATCTAAGCAGCATCAGCAGCTCCAGTTTTGACATGCTGCCAAATCTCAGACAAGTCACAGTTTCTCATGCCCAGTTTGACCATGGCAGGTAAGGAGTCCTCTGCCTGACAGTACCTTAATTCACACCTAGAGATCTGTGGTGCAGTCCTGCAGGGTTTATAGCCAGGGAAGAGAAACAGGAGTATCATGGGCATGACTCACACCTTTTCAGATGAAGATACTGAAAGAGGCTAAAATGAGCCACCCCTTGAAGGCCTGTTCACTGACCACAACAGGGACCCACCATAGCTCACACAGCCTGAGACATCCTTCATATTTTACAGCCAGAGAGGGCAGAACCAATCCTTCCCTCCACCTTCCCAGAAGTTAAATTGCTAGTAGGAGCGATGACTTAATCTGAGACTTGGCAGCACAGCACTGGAGCTTCAGCCTCTTTTTCTAACTTTAAGCCAACTGCCTATCTCTATCTGCCAGACCTCACTGTGATGCAGATGTGAATTAATTGTTTCAGTTAGCTTACCTGATCAGAAAACAAGGCAAATTGTTCAGGATTTTCTTAGCTTGTCCAGCACAATTAAAGATATAGATTAGAATTTTTTTAATTGGAACACATTATATATTTACCACTTGTGGAAAAAAAGGTCATGCTACTGCACTTGCAGGTGCCACATTATGAAAACTGTCCATAATTTTTTTCCTCTCTGAAAATGACTGCTTTGTCAAAAACATGAGATAAGAGAGGAAAAGATGTGTATGTAGTTTTTTGTATGCACCAAATATTTTAATTATCCTGATAGACAAGAAAGCGAGTGTTTGATGAATTCAGACATTTAAGTAAATTTTGGACTAATGAGTGTTTGCCATGTCTAGTTCTCCAACAGAACATTTTACCAAAATATATTTTTATTATTTGAATTTTTATGTTCTATTTCTACTTGCATATCATTTTATTCAGACCTTTTGTTTACATCTCACTTTCTCTTTTAGAAGAAAAAAAAAACACACCTTAGGTCTCTAGATAACAGAGAAAGCAAGGGAAAAAAAATTGGGTTGTTTTCCTTTCTTAGGTTATTGAACCCAGACAGACTATATCTTTTTTGGTATCCTCCTGCCCTACCCCCCATCCTCGATATTCTTAAGAACTAGATAAATACTCATTTTGGAACACAAGTCCTACATATTATCTATTCTAAATTACAGTATCTATTGATGAATTCCCCTCATGAAGGGTTTTTATTTTTCAGACTCTGATTCAGTATAAGCTTCAGATGTTTCAGTTAGTCAAATCTTGCTGTGGTACCTTCAAGAGATCTGCAGTTCATTATGATAAATTGCACAGGTCTTGTACCATAAGTTTGTGTCTGCTGCTGTCACAGAGCAGGACATAGGCAGGCAATTGTCCAGAATGGGGAAGAAATCCAGGAGCATGCTCCTCTAAAGGCTGTGCAGTCAGAACTGCTCATTTCTCTACCCTAAAGTAGCTTTGCCTGTTTCAAACTTCACTCATCCCTCTTCCCTGTTTCCCCGTTTGTAGTGACATCTCCACTAAACCCTTCCTTCTTTATTTTCAATGTACATCTCCTGAATTCCAGCTGCCTATGTCTCACAGTTCCCTCCTAGACATGTTCTTCTTCCTTATGCCCCAAAGACCCTGTCCCACCTCCTCCCTGTTCCCAGAATTTATTTTCTTGTTTTTAAAAATTGAGTTTTGTTCTATTCTTGAGACATATCAGCATTGACTGTACTGCCAAGAAGTGATTAATCAACAGCATCTCTGAGACCAAGGCTAAGATAGTGCCACCTGTCTTTAAATTAACACAGTAATATTTGTTCACAGCGGCATCACAGAAGGGAGTGTCAGAAGCACTGTTCTCTGAGAAATACATACCTCTCTTACCTACTGCAAAAATCCACATACCTATATTTCAAACTCAAGACAGCCCCAAACATTCCAGAATCATCCAGGTTTGCCATTGGGGGTACAGTCATCAAAGGCCTGTGACAGCAAACATTAGATATCAGAGGTGGTTATGTCTTAACTGCTTTAGAATTTTATTCTCTGTGGCTACTCCCCACCCCCCAGCCTACTCTGGATATAGTCGCTAGCAAGCCCAACACAGACAATAGCTTGGAATTAAGAAAGGAAAGGAAGAAGGAAAATAATAAGGCAAGAAGCTGTGCTTCTGCAGCATCTGTGCTTAGCATAATAGTATTGAAATATTCTGTGCATGCACCTCTGTGCAATAATCACTAGATAATCCCTGTTACCATCCACAGGAATTGTGCTTCTGCAGAGCTGAAATCACAGTAACAGGAAGATGAAAATGATTCATTCAGACAAAAAAAAAAAAAAAAAAAAAAAAAAAAAAAAAAAAAAAAAAAGAAAGAAAGAAAGAAAGAAAGAAAGAAAGAAGTTTATTCTACCCAGAAGGAAAGCACACCTCTTCTTCCAGTGCATTAGCAAAATTATTCTCTGAGAAAAATAAATAGCTTTCTTTGTCTTAAGTATATTTCTCCATCTCAGATGATAAACATAATCTACATAACAGAGATAAGTGGACAGCATACCCAGATTGTTACATATGGTATTATCACCTTTATTGAATATATATTGTCAATAGTAGCAAAATTGTTGTTTTTCTGCTTTGGAAAAAAACCCCAAAACTACAAGGACAAACTACTGCTGCCAAGAGTAGGTGTTCAACTCCACTGACTCCAGGCAAGCTGAACCTGCTGATGCCAGCAAGGACTGTGACCCCAAATCACACTTCCCACAGAAGAGTGAGGGTGCAGGATACAGGACATGCTGCAGATTTCTATTTCTGTAAAGGCTTTAGCACAATCTGCATGCAGGGTGTGAAATGCAGCAAAATTGTAGCATACTGAAAGGTTGACAATGTCCTTTTGCTAACCTACATCTTCAAAGCAATATTCTCTCATCAGCTTATCCTTCTTCTGGCCCTCTGCTTGAGGTCTTTGTCCTCTTCCCCTCCACTCTACTGTGCATTAGAATTGAGCTCTGTAGCTAAGCAGTCTTCTCCAGAAGCCAACTGTACAGGCTAATTTTATATTCTTCTGAAAATCCACTCTCCAGTGAAGTGTGCTTTGAGGTAAATTTGAGGTCCTTTTATGTAGTTTTGCTCCCACAGGTCTTTTACTGTTTCCACCACTTCTTTCTCTACTCAATATTTTATTAGGTTGCTGGCAAGTGTGGAGGTTATTCCTATTCCTTTAACTCTTTATTCTGGAAATAAAAAAATCCTACCTTAGAACTGACAGGGGAAAGAGGCAATGATATGTAGGCCTTGAAGCAGGCAACAAGAGAATGTCACCAATCTAAATCCCAAACTATAAAAATTACAGTAATAAAAAATCCCATATGCAAGTACTGCTGCTAAAGCTGTTGCACTGTGCCTTCAAACATTTGAATTTCCCCCAAGTTAGATACTTGTATTTAAGGCCTTATTCTAGAATCCTTGTTGGTGTTATGCAGATGACCACAGATTTCATTCATGCGTGTAAAGAGTTTTACAGATCTTGGATTACCCTTATCACAGATCTTAAGGTTGTAGTTCATTGCTTTTAGAGGAGAGTTGTTCTTCGCTGCTGGAACTCTCTTTGAGCTTTATTCTATGTGTGGCTCAAGGGGACAGTTTCTCACTTGGACTTCTTTTTGTTTTATTTCAGTGACTACATTTTCCATTTTCTTCCCTTCTTTTGCAGAGGCACAGCCCCTATTCATTTCTCCTCAGACCTCCACACTTCCCTCTACCAACTCTCAGATTCCCTACCCAACAGGAAGCTGCACTCTGGCGAAAAGCATCTGTTGATGACAGCTGAGTGCTGTGGGAATGCAGAGCTGAGGGTGAAGCATTGCAGGTGCCTACCTTAGACTGCACATCTATCCTTGTTAGCTACTGCTTTCTTACCTCCACTACATAAAAGACCAGATCAGCAACAGAACACAGAAAGATGGTGCTTTTAAGGGATCACCTGCTGTCTCACCTACAGACATAGCTGCAGATTTTCAGCAGTCACGACGATTCTGCAGCTTTCTTCACCACTGTCTTTGCCTTTGCCTCCATGAAAAAGCAATGAGCCACACTATAATGACAAAGTACATAGATGCATTTCCCATCCCCCCCTTAAGGAGCCTTAGAAAAAGCTGCCAGGGACAGTTCAGTTCTACACTGAATCCTCATGTGGCACCAAGGACAGAACACTTCAAAGCAGAAAACCCTCAAAAGCACAGTGTTCCAGTATAACCCTAGTGCCTTGCCTGAAAAGTCCCTGGACTCAGAAATGTTCTTTGGCTTGGTACTGTTTCCAGCTTTAGATCCCATGAGCAGAATAAGAAGCAAGTTGCTTCTGAAGAGAGCAGAAACCATGATGCTCACTCAGTGAGTAATGAGGTATCACTTCTATTAACCCTGATAGACATCCTGGAAAGGATGCAGTAGACTTCAAACCTATTTTAAGTTTTACATGCAATTTTTCAAGGAAAAAATAATTTAGGAAGGATTAGAACGTAAAGATTTATATCACAAAGTGGCCTTTCCTCCCCTTGGCAACTCCAGTCACTACACAGTCACCAGTACAAACAGGCACTGCAGCAGCTTGTGCTGAAACACAAAAGCTGGGCAGCAAGCACTACTTTCCCCAATAGGACAGTCACTGCAAATGAACTCTGAAAAGAGCTAACACAGGTACACAAAGAAGCTGGAGACTGATAATGAGCAGAGCAGTAGTGTGAGAACAAAAAGCCAGCTTCTCACCTCATCACCTTTCAGAGCACCACTCCAGCCACACAGCTTAAAGACAACCCAGCACTGAACAATGATTATGCCTGCACAACACAGAAACAGCCTTCAAGCACCACATGTTTCAGATATACTTCTTTAGAGTAGTGCCCTTGAAAAGCTTGCACAGACTGTTGGAGTTTTTTTTTTTCCAACTAAATTTTTCAGAGGTTTATAAAATACCTGCTAAACCTTCAGTAAAATTGTCAGACAAGCAGGAAGAGACTTAAATCTCCTAGAATTAGCTGTCAAAGTTAATTGGGTAGTTAGAAAAAATTATTTACTTGAAGCAGGTTACTTAGGTTCCTCGTCTTGTGCTGATTATCTTCCTTTTCTGTAGGGAGATCTAAGGGAAGCTCAGAACAACTTGGAGCAGGCATCTATATTTCAGATATCTGGGCTATTTGTCTCAAAAAGTAAATTGTATTATCACATAGCTATCAACATTTCAGGCGTATTTTGATTCCACTTGCATTACAAGAGAGCTATGAAAGCCTGGCTGCTCTTCCAAACCAAACATGCAGTACTAGATCTGGGAGTTCACCTTTCCTAATGTGATTTTATTTCCTTTAGAGAAAGCTGGAGTTCTGCTGTACACTACAACAGAATCTAGAGATGGGGCAACTGGAAGAGTAGGATTGCATAAAACACCTGACACTGAGCATGACTTCCCATCTTATTTTACACAGTTTACCAGAGGAAAACTGTTGGAGTCCAGGGCACATGCAAAATCCCTCCTGCTGCCCTGGGGGGGTCCGAGACCCTGGCTGGGACCCCAGGAAAACACTGCCTTTGACCTTAGTCCATGGGAAAAACTTCCAACAGTTAGAGATGACTTGAAAGCAATGAAGGTTTGGAAGAAATAGTAGTTTAGTTTGTCACAGGATGAAATTTTGTAGTTTTGGGTTTTTAGTATGGAGACAGATGAGAGCAAGATGGAAAATTTTGGGCTGTGCCTCATCTTCTTCTGCTCTATTTTCTGCTGTGGCAGTGGCACAGAGACATTGGTAGAATGGGTTTGACACAGAGGTTGTGTGTTTAGAATAGGTAGCGATTATTGGTACAAATTTGTAAACATAGCACGTTTTAGGAGTTAATTGGACTAGAAACCCTTAAGAACGTTGGAATCTTCTCTCTGGGGGTAGGTTTCACCGTGTTTCTGGCGCATTAAGCCAGGTTTCAGCGGCACACTGAACTTGAGATAACAAATAGAATAAACAGCTCTGAAGACAGAAGCTGCGAGTCTCATTTATCTTTTTAACCCTGGTACTAGACTTTTGGAGGAAAAAGATCATCTCACAATTGGGGACTCCCGAAGGAGTTTCCCGCAGAAAACAACTTGGGAAAACCTGACCACCACTTCTCCTCCAGAATGTGGCAGGTCTGCTGATGTGCAGAAAATGTGATCATGCTTTCACAGTTATGTAGCATCTGACAAAGACAATTTACAAGTGCTTGAAAGAAAAACCAAAAAAATCCAACCAGACAACCAAAACCCACTCACCCACACATATACACAAAACCCAAAGAAAAAAATCCTTTGCTTCATGATTTCTAGTTAGTGATGAAACTAGAAAAAAGGCAGAAAGCTGATCATCACTTTGTATTCCACAGTACTTAGTAAAGCATAAACTTCAGGTTATAACTGTCTCCTCCTTGACAGGGCTAAACAGGTACTCTTTCTACCATCTGTTCACCTCTTGTCAGAAAACTTAGAGAAGAGTACTTGATGCTTCCACCCTCCTGTCAAATTTGTTTGGAATTTGCTAGCTCAGTCAAAAGTGTCTCAAGACTGTTTCACAGCCAGAAAGACAGACCGTTTGATTAGAGACGTCTTTTCTCAAGAAAACCAGGCTAAAAAATTAAAGCTGTTTAGGATGAGAGGGGCACGGATGATGCTTGAAACTTTACAGCTGATGATGTTCAAAAGCTTGAGAGGCTCTCATCCATCTGACAAGACTTTACACACTGTTAATTCTTTTCACAGTAAGAGCTACTGTTCAAAATTCATCTTGCTAGTACAAGTTCAATACTTCAGATCACTACATTTAAAAGAAAAGAGACACCACACAGACAAAAGAGGAGATTTTAGAAAGTAGTAAGACTCAGTTTATACAGACCAACTGAGGGCTTCAAGATTAAAATTAAAACTTTTCCTATTTTATTCTGTGCTAAATCTCTAGTATTTACACAATCTGTAATGGAATTATGGCTCCTCTGATATTTCTTATAGCAAAAGTTTCTGCTATCACGCAAGTAACCCAGAAAGCTGCTTTTCAAAAGGAGAAATTTCAGACATAGCCTGTGAGTAAACAAGGTTAAAAACATGTGTAAAGTGAAGTGTGAAGTGTAAAAGTTCAAGAGCCGAAAAGTAAATCTGAATTCCTAGTAAATTTGTATTTTTTAATTCTTGGGGATTTTATTTTACCATGATCTTACCATGATCTTGGGGATTTTATTTTACCATGATAAATAGAATATATATATATAAAGGTTTTAAAGTAATAATTTTGAGTATCATCGATAATCCCATTCCAGTCAAGCATTCTTTTGATGCACAAAGGTCTAAGAGCAATCCCTATAAGTAAAGGCTGAAGGAATTAACTCTTCCCTCCCTGGAAAAGAAAAAGCTGAGGCAGAAGAAAAACCTCATCAAAGTATTTCAGTACTTAAAAGGTAGCTGCAAAAAGGACAGAGGCTTTCTCTTCATGGGGACCTACATGGAAAAACAAGGGACAACAAATACAATAGGAGGTTTCATCTCAAAATAGGAGGGGGGTTTTTTTGTTTGTTTGTTTGATTTTTTGTTTGTTTGTTTTTGGGTTTTTTTCAGAAAGAACACTCAGCCACTGAAATAACCTTCCCTGGGATGCAGTAGAGTCTCATCACTGTATGTTTTGCAAGATATGACTGGACAAAGTGCTAGATAATCTAATATAGGCTCCCTTTCCCACAAAAGTTTGGTCCAAAGGATCTTTTGAAGTCCATTCTACTCCTAGATAATCTGGTACTCCAGCTAGTGAATTAAATTATTCCAGCTGTTTCTGTGAATGTCAAGGCTCCTTAATAAGAGAATCTTGGTTCTTCACCCACTAAAACCAATTTAGTTTAGTTTAGTTTAAAAAGCTATTTAATGGTTATTTTTATAATACACCCACACCTGGGTATATGTACACATACCCACATGTGTTGCATAGCTACAGTTAGTACCAGTTTTACTTCCCAACACATAAAACAAAAGGTTACTAGTATCTACCTTCAGTCACTACTTTGCCTTGACTAAGCAGGCATAATTCCCTTAAAACTCACTGAAAATATGAGATACAGAATTTCAAAAGCTGTTGCACAGAGTCTGCAGAGTGCAGTTTCTTTGATTAGAGTACAAAAGAGGATGGTTTGAAATTACTATACAGAAACATTTTGTGTGTTGTCAGAAACTCATGGTGGCCTTTCCGCAGCTAAGTTGCAGATACACATTGCCTGATCTTTTTCTAGTATTTAACTTGTCTTTTGTGGTCACAACTGCACATTAATTGCAGAAATTTCTTGCAAGAAGGATGTTTAAAGGGATAGATAGCAGAACTGCAGAAGAGAGGTGCCACAGCTATAGAACCACTAAAAATGGAAGCCAAAGGGAACAGCAGTGAACAAGGTGCTGCCAGGCATGGTTCCACTACTAGAAAATATCAGCTTTCTTTTAAAAATAGCTTTCTTGCTGCCTTACTCACCCACCCTCCCCTGCTCCCTCCCTACTTACAGCAGCTCTGGTTATGCAATTTCCTCTTATTCTGCATATAAGTAGCCCAAAGCAAACTAATTGTTGCAGTTCATACACATAAAGAGAGAAAGCAGAATATTTTTGGATTATCCAGGTTTTCATTGCAGACATTTCCCCCTTAAGCACTTTTCAAAAATCTCCTTAGCGTGTTGGACTTTTTAATGGTATCACCTCAAGCACACCATTCAATTCTGTAGAATGAAGCATTCTGAAGAATGCTTTTATTGCACTTTCTTTTCTAATCCAAAAATCTACTTCCATAGAAGCCATTCCCACAAACAGTGTTCTGCAAACAAATTTTGGAGAAAACTTAACTCTCACTTAACTTAACTTAACTTAAAAACTTAACTTAACACTTATAGAAGGACTACAAGATCTGTCTTCTCAAGGAGGGAAAAGAAAAAAAAAACAAAACAACAAAAACAACAAAACCAGGTTACCCTAATTCTAAATTTATGAATGAATGCAAGATATTAGTTATTAGATCACAAGGACAGCTGTGCATTGGACCAGGATCCAGACATACAGGGTTTCAAACAAAACCATCTTAGACGGGATTTTCTGACTTTTCTATGACATAAATATTTCTCTTCAGATCCACTGTCTAGATGATTAATTCATTACAACTCTAAAGGAAGAATTGAGTTTCATGTTGGTTGTGGCTGGGATATATTTAATTTTCATCATAGTATGAGTAGGGGGCTGCATTTTGGCTTTGTGTTTAGAAATGTATTTTACTATTGCTGAACAGCACTTACAAAGGCCTTTTCTCATTCTCAGACTATTCTGCCAGTGAGGCAGCTGGGAGTGCACCAGGAACTGGGAGGAGACATGGCTGGGACAGCTGACCCAAGTGATCAAAGGGATGGATATTCCATAATATATGATGTGATGCTCAGCATACACACCTGTGGAAAGAAGAACAATAAAGGTGGAACACTCAGAGTGATGGCATTTGTCTTCCCAAGTCACCATTACGTGTGATGGAACCCTGCTCTCCTGGGGAGGGTTGAGCACCTGCTTGCCCACAGGAAGTAGTGAATTAATTCCTTGTTCTGGTTTGCTTTCATGTGCATTTTTGCTTTTCCTATTGAACTGTCTTGATCTCAAAGTTTTCCCACTTTTACCTTCCCAATGCAGGGGGCTGAGAAAGTGTCTTGGGTTGCCAGCTGGGGATAAATTAAAAGAGGTAGAAAGGAAAAATAAACAAGAGTGAACTGAACACTGTTGAAACATTCCTTTGTCAAAATAGTTGATATTTTTGCTATAAATGTTAGGAAGTACACTGACAATTTAGCAGATAAACACACCAGCCAACAAGAGCTCCTGCAGAGTTGGTAAAGGTAGTTTGCAAATGGTTCCAATTGTGTAGTTAAGCATCCCTTGGCCATACCTTACCTGGTTAAGGTGGGAGCAGAATTGCTCATACCAGGGATAACTAATGGCTTACTAAGGTGGGGAACAAGAGATAATCAGTCACCCCTGAGAGCCTTGGAACATGACTTCCATTAATCACAGCCTGAATGGAACAATGCCATTGTTACCAGACTTCTGACAAAAACTGCAGCGGTTACCAACCCAGACTATGGCTTGGATGAAAACTGACCAATGGCTAAAGACAATTACCTTGAACTCTACTAACAGCAGTCTTAGGTGAGTGAGGCCCTTCAAACTCTCCTGGATGGCAGGAGGCTGGGCCAGCATCACCCTTGGAGTGTGACACTTCTCAGAAGTCAGCAGATCTCAAGTCTGCAACACTTTGAGAAAAATCACCAAAAACTGACAATAAGATCTGGGCCAATATCCCTCACTCCTCTAGGCTCAATCCTTTGTCCACTGAGAAATGCAAAGACATTCAATGTGAGTATTTCACTGAAGTCAAGGAGCATTTTTGACAGATACCTTCATACATTTATATTTTATGTATATATACGTGTATGTGTGTGTGAATTGATCCCTGTAATCTCTTGGAAAAATAGTATGAATATTGCTGTTTCAAATCTCCAGTGACTTCATTATGATACATCTTATTGAGTCACTTTCTAAATATTCAATTCAGCAATGATTAAGTCCTTTAGACATAACTGTTGACCAAGTCTGGGACTAAGACTGGATCCAGCAACACCCAGATTCTGTCAAGAGTTCAGAAAGCACGAGGTGGTCGGTGTGTCTATTCTGAACCTCAGGACTCACTGGGAGGGTTTCCCTTACCCTTTGCACCCCCATTCTCTATGCAAATAATTTTAAAGTGAATTTGAGCCAATTTTCCTTTGCATGTTTCCTCTACACACTAGGTAAAACAGTGAGCCTTGCTATAGGGCTTTATCACACTTCCACAAATTTCATCAAATTTCACCTGCCTTTGACAATACTGTTGATGGTGATTCTTTAAGTGATCCAAACTACTCATTTGTAACACCCCCATCACCTACACAGAACTAAGAGCTTGCCTGGCAAATATACACCACAAACTTGTACTGTTAATGCTCAGAAATTTGATTTTTCACCTAAACAGGAAACTATTACACAGACAAAGCATTCATCTACATCTCAAACCCACCAACAAACCCCTCCAGCCTACTACTGCTCATGCAAAGCCTTTTAAACTACTAAAGAAGACAAATTGGTTGTCTCACAATATAAGTCTTGGACTTAAAGGTACAGAGTACTTAAAAAAAACCAAACCCTAAACTTGCCTTCCATTTTTAATCCTTATTTATTCCATCTGTCACTGATAATCCTGGAGATCATATCACTTTATCCTCTTCTGAATCCTTCTTTAAAACCTACCTCTCCTGCAATACCTACAAATCTCTGCCAGATGGGAACTGTTTAGACTAATAGCCGCTTGTGACTAGCTTCAACAAATGCATATTTCTAAACCTTCTCTCATCACCTGCTTTTTCCACGATCGATCTGCTTATCCAATTACTTACTGTCCATGAAATATCAAGTCAAGATATTTCAATAGTTTATTTTATAAATAAAGCTACTCTAATAATTTAATATCTTACAAAAACTAGCATTTGGAGGCCTGAAAGGGTGCCTTGGAAAATGGAGGAAAATAAGGAGGCAAAATTACTGTTTAGAGCATTACATAAGAGGAAAAAAAAAAAAAAAAGGAGTCTAATTTCACACTTTTAATGGAATTTACACTTATAATTAATCAACAACTCAAAAATAAGGGAACACAGAACAGCATTATTGTTCTGAAGATTTTGGATGGTAGTTTTTCATTTTTATACTCTCTTTCTTTTTCCTGAAGGGTAAGCAGATAAAACAACGTGAGAGAAGCAGTATTTAATATGAGAAACTAAAACTGACAAGGTCTTCTCTCATAACTTTAAATAAGTCATGCAGAATAGCTTCTGCATCATAAAACATTGACACTTACAAGTCTAAAAGCAAATGAAAAAATCCCACAATTTCTTCTTGCCTTATCCAGAGTTCAACAAAAGGCACGAGAAGCTACTCACAGCAGCTTCATGCTATCACTTAAACTTTTCTCAAAACAAAAAAGACAAACTTCAAGACATTCATAAGTCTTAAAACATTTTTGTAACTATATTTTATTTAAAAAAATCACAAAAAAATCAACTCAACTTTTTAAAAAGATTATTATCCTCAGATGTGCTCATTCAAGCATAAGCAACCCTTGTCTACTCTGTTCCTCAGGATGATACTTACTACCATCTTCACCTCCCTCCCTGCTCCTCAGACACTCAAACTTCTTTCCTTTAAAAGTACTGCTTGCCTTCAGTCACACACCAGGAATCCAGTACACACCAGTGTATTAAAACCTTTGTTATATCCTGCTGGGAGAGCAACAGGTGCTAGGGCTGAACTTTCAGGTGGATCCAGTTGAGCTCATTTGAAAATGGTTCCTGTGCTGCACCTGTCTTTCCCATTGAAGGCTGCAAAATCTGGCCTCCAAGAGTTATTACTTTGTACCAGTATCTCTGGAGGTCATTGAAAGTAAGAAGATTTGTGTGTGGAAGAGCAAGAAGACAGATCTACTGTGTGTTAAGAAACAGCCTCTATCAAAGCTGTGGAAATTTTGGGCTCTGTGGTTATGTGTGGCGAACCTGCTCTTCCCTATGCATGTCCAGGCCACTTATAACAGATTAGTGTGCCTGGTGTTGGATTTCCAGTGCCAGGAATAGGCACAGGGCTGGACACATATCAATGAGGAGGACAGCATGTATCTCCAGCCAGCATGCTGGGGCTGAGTAGGCAATGAGGAATTTCTCTTCTAGTTTCACCTGCACTGCTGCTCCCAGCAGTGCAGCCCTCATAAAGGATTAGATTTTAGAATTATAGAATCAGAAAAGCATTTAGGTTGGAAAAAAGCTTTATGATTGTTGAGTGCAATGATTAATGCAGTACTGCTGAGGCCACCACTAAACTGCATCCCTCAGTGCAACATCTACATGTCTTTGAAACCCAGGAATGGTGACTCCAGCACTTCCCTGGACATTTGTTAAGTGGGAGAAGAGACCAATCCCCAGCTGGCTGCACCCTCCTTTCAGGTGGTTGTACAGAGTGATCAGGTCTCCCCTGAGCCTCATTTCCTCCAGGCTGAGTCTCTGCAGCTGTCCCTAGCTGCTCCTCATTAGCCTTGTGCTCCAGACCCCTCTCCAGTTCCACTGTCCTTCTCTAGACACTCAATGTTCTTCTTGCAGCGAGGAGCCCCAAACTGAACACAGGATTTGGTGTGGCCTCACCAGTGCCCAGCACAAGGGGGATGATCACATCCGTGGTCTTGCTGGCCACACTATTGCTGATACAGGCCAGGTGCCATTGGCCTTCTTGGCCACCTGGGCACAGTGCTGGCTCATGTTGAGCAATTTTCTTCTGAACCATTCCAAATATGTAAAATATATTAATATTACTTATTTCCCTATTGCTTACAAGACGGTACCTAGGTGTTAAATATTCGATAGTGACAGCAGCAACAGAAATAGATGTTTTCAAAAAATGAAATACAGTTAATGGATCAATCTTGTGAGCTTTCATACATTTTCATGATTTAAAGTGTTCAATGCTGTTGTTTTTCCCCCTAACCTACAGTTCTTTAAAACTTGAGTCATGAAGTGAGAGTAAAAAGAGAGGAAGTAATTTATGAACTCTCTAGGTACTGCTAAAATTTTTAAACTGAATTAAAAGCTAAAAAAAATAAAAAAAAAAGGCAAAATGTATCCAGACTATCAAAATAGAAATCCTTAAACTCTAGTTCTTGTATATTTATTGGTTTAAGGTTAGTTTTATTTGGTTTTTGGAGGGGTTGGGATTTGGGTTGGGGATTTTTAAGTGTAGGAGTTTTAAAGTCAGTCTTTTCCTTTGGAGAGTGAAGCTAGGAAAAGGGGATTTTATGTTTTATAATAACTCCACATTAT
Source organism: Phylloscopus whistleri (assembly GCA_017589585.1). NCBI lineage: Eukaryota > Metazoa > Chordata > Aves > Passeriformes > Phylloscopidae > Phylloscopus > Phylloscopus whistleri. The sequence goes on from JADMLD010001219.1 coordinate 865,659, forward strand.
CAACAACCTGAGACCTGTATGAAAATTTAGAATTCCATGGAGGCAGAGAAGAGAAGGAAGAGAAGTAATATGAAAGAGAGAATAAAGATTAGAGCAAATATTGCAAGGAATTGGCTGGTTCCTTTCTGTGTACTCTGCTAACATCCAGTTGGCAAAACGCCGTATAGCACATGAATGGGAAATTCTGCCAGAGGAAGGACTTTGCAACCTGAATGAAAGAAGCCAGAGGCTGTATGAAATACAATAGGTTGAAGGCAGCAGACTTGAAAACTGTTCATAAAAAGAAATTTTAATCCTCTATATAGGGACATATTAAATCAGTTCAGCAACAATTTTTGGTTGAAAATGCAGTTCCAGCAATATTAAAGTGTTTTACTTTGTTCCTGCATGACTTGCATATACTCAGGTGAATACAGGATGCTATTAGCTTGAATTAAAATTCCATCTTACAGATAACGTTCTGAGTCTAAATACTTCTGAATATTTCACACCACACAATAGTGGGGTTGTGATTTTCATCATAATTTAGTTCAAAAGTAACTTCAGAAATGTTGGAGTTATCTCCAAGTACCCACTATATGACTGAAGAAGCAGAGAACTACAGATAAAGGGAAACGTCATTGTTGGAGTTCAGGCTGTGTTTTCTGGCCCAGCCAGCTTCCCACTTTCTCCCTCCTCTCCCCTTCCCTTCTTCTGATCCCATCAACCCCCAGCCCTAATCTGTCTCTCTGTGGTGCCCTGGGGTGAAGGTGTGTTACTCCAGCTCAGGGGGCAGGGACCTGCAGGGTGGTCAGGAACACAGAGCAAATGCTCATGTGGGATTCTTTGACCCACATGGAGAGAAACATGGGAGACCTATCTGCTACAGAGGGGATGGAAGGCGAAACAACATGTTCCTCTTCCCTGTGCAATTGCTAAACTCATTGTGTGAAATTTTCCGATACACCTGTGTGAGCATGAGATCCAGGAGGAGAAAAGGTATGTGCCAGAGTAGGTTTGTGAAAATGACAAGAAACTTTTAAAGGATATTACCAAATATTAACAAATCTATAGCAATTATATTAAATAACTGCATTCATTTGCAAACACCAAGATATTTTTTCCTAAAAGCAGAACATTTCAAATGCTGAATAGAATTTTTTTTAAAAGTAAAAGCAAGCTTGCAAGAAATGTAGTTTGTAAGAGGCAATTGAATTTTTTTTTCAGAAGTGGGGGAGAGCATTGGATTGAAGTTGTTCTAGACAATAAGGTTGTTTTTGATGCTGATTAATTGATTTGTAGAGACTGTGTTAATAAGAAATTCAATTGAGCACTTAGCCACAAGTGGAGTTATATAGGTTATGTGTAAAAACGTCTCTACCTTTCCTTCCAGCTACAATTAGTGAGAAACTTCCATGCTCATGGCTTAATTTCAATGGATCTTTGAAAATATCTGCTTCCTTACTGAATTTCTAATACTTTTCAGATTCAATATCTAATTCATTCTTAGGACTCAGGAGGCCTGATCTCGTCTAGTCTCTTTTTCTGTTTTAACACAATTTATGGGCTGTTCTGGCAGTAGGCAATGTTTTCCAAGTTATGGGCTCTGACCTGCAGGCAGTGGATGTAGCAATAATCTGGTGAAGTAAAAGTTAGCCTCCCAGTGATGTGTTTTGTATCGAAAGCGAAAAGCATCATGTGCCTGATTTGCAGAGCAGAAACTACTAGACAGAAGTTAATCATAACCTGTGAAGTTTATTATAATAGGGACAATACATGATATGACAAGTGCTGGCATGATATCTTTTACATATGGTAAATGCAAGAGAATGAGACAATGAAACAATCTGCTTTAAAAGGCTGACTATTCTATAACCTTCAGTCCAAGGACTGAGTTGCCTGTTATTCAGGGTTTGATTTGTTGCAGCACAACTCTGTGACCTTGGTGCAGTTTTACAAAGAAACTGTTGTTGGAAGGGAGGTATGTCAGAGCCAAACAACATAAGGCAAGTCAAAACCTGACAGAAAATTGAGAAAATAATAGTTAGCAGCTCAATGGCTTGAAAGAAAAAAAACCACTCTCATGAAACCACTTATAAACTGTAGGGACAAGAAGTGCAGGCAACTAATGTGTAGCAGCATCAAGAGACAACATTTTTCAAGGAACAGTGGAAGCTGACCCTTGCCCACTTAGCCAAAATCAGCCTGGGCGGTAGAGACTCACCAGATGTCTCACTGGTGGTGGTGAGCCATAGTGCTTAGCTTGATACACAGACACAAATAGTTTGGGTTATTAATAGGAAAATCATGTATTGTACTCTAAATTTTGTCTGTCTATCTATCTATCTATCTATCTATCTATCTATCTATCTATCTATCTATCTATCTCTTTCAAAGTGTTTTTGTATAAGGTAATTTTTTTGTCCATATATTAAAAGTAACCCTAAGAAAGAGAATTAAGGCTGAATCATTGAATTATGAAAAACTAGTCAAAACTGCTGGCTAAATGCCATAAATATATGTCTCAAAATTACAGGTGCAATACATGTATGGTGCCTCATTGTTCAATTGCATTATTACAAGTCATTAGTTTGAGGGAAAAAAAAAAATGTCTATAATATTATAGAATCAGAGAATGCCCTGGGCTGGAAGGGACCTTAAGGATGATGTAGTTCCAATCCCTCTGCCATGGGCAGGGACACCTTCCACTAGACCAGGTTGCTCAGAGCCCCATCCAGCCTGGCCTTGAACACTGCCAGGGATGGAGCACCCACAGCTTCTCTGGGCAACCTGTGCCAGGGCCTCACCATCCTCACAGTAAAGAGTTTATTCCTAATATCTGATCTAAGCCCCCTCTCACTTTGAAGACATTCTGTCTTTGTGCTGGCACTATGCTCTTGTAGAAAGCACAAGAATGACAGAAGAATCAGTCCCTCTCCATCTTTCTTGCAGGTTCCCATGTAAGGAATTGCTTGATGGTATTAACTCAGTATTAGATGTTACCATCCTGCTGAATTTATGTAAGCATAAATTTTCCTTTCAGCATGTGAAAATTAAAGTTTAGGAGGAGGGAAAAAGAGCTTCTGACTGTGACTATAGATAAGCTGTTGGACAGCCTGCCAAGGCATGTTTGAGAGTTGTCATCAGTGGTTTGTTCAGTGCTAGACGAGACAGCACAGACCCAGGATGTGTGTAAAATCAAAACTAAATCAATACCTCTGCTGTGCTGAGTTGGGCTAGGTGACTCACTAGAATGGCTTTCCAACTGAAATTACTCTTCTTTAAGGAGTAAAATTAATGAAAAACCTCAAACCTCAGAACCATGTCTGTGTGTTTGTGTGTGAAATCAAAGCTGGTCCATACTCACAGTCTTCCAGAAGGAAAGCAGTTATATGTATGTGATGAAAGACTGAAGTAGCAAATAAAAAATCCTGCAGGAAATTATTTTAAGTTTAGTTTTCTCAAAAGAATTTGTTTGGGATTTTTTTGTTGTTATTATTTGCTTGTTTTCTTTTTCTGTTCTCCATTTAATACACATTATTTAGACAAGTAATTAGCTGGAGTTTGGCTTAAACAATAACCTGTTTATCAAAACATTGCACCATAAAAGAAAGCTATGACAAAGAATAATGGAATGGAGAGAGAGTGAGAAATAGTGCAATGTGCAAGAAATATCTCTAGGGAGGTTAAACACAATCCTAATTAGTGAAATACATAGCTATTACAGCCATATAAAAGAAGTGATCTCCATCCTGTTCTTCTAGACCAGTTTTCAAACCATTAAAAACAAAACAGAATTTGTGGCTTTCCTCTTTTTTTTCCCTTTCTTTTTTTAAAAGTATTTTTCTAGGAAGCCTCATTACTGGCAGAATCAAAAGCCAAATAAATGAGTTTTATGAAAATTGCAGGAAATATGTCAGTATTAAAAGTAAAGTTTATATTTTATCTTCCCTCTGGAAACTGTGAGCTTCAGTCCCAAGGGCAGTCTGTTGGATTGTTCCATGAGTATCAAGGAGCTGCTCCTCTTCACCCCAAGTACTGTGTGAAGTTTTGGAGGCCACAGTATAAGAAAGGTATTAAGCTACTAGAGAAGGTCCACAGGAGGGCAACGAGGATGAAGGTTCAGGAGGGGAAGATGTATGAGGAGCAGCTGAGGGGACTTGGTCTGTTCAGCCTGGAGGACACTGAGGGGAGACTTCACTGCAGTCACAGCTTCCTGGTGAGGGGCAGAGGAGGGGCAGGCACTGATCTCGTCATCCTCGTGACCAGTGACAGAACCGAAGGGAATGACATGAAGCTGAGCCAGTGGAGGTTCAGGTTGGATATCAGGAAAAGCTTCTTCACCCAGAGGGTGTTTGGACTGGAGAAGCCTCCCTAGGGGTGTGATCACAGCACCAAGGCTGACAGAGCTAAAGGAGAGTTTGGACAATGCTCTCAGGCACATGGTGGGACTGTTGGGGTGTCCTGCACAGGGACAGGAGCTGGACTCCATGATCCTTGAGGGTGCCTTCCAACTCAGAATATTCTGTAATTCTATAATTAATGACTTAGTTAAACATGTCAGGAAAACTATCTAATATATTTTCTTAAAGGCATTATTTTCCTGTGTTGTGGATTCCATGATTGCCACAATCCCAGAAGTGAGGAAGGGTGGGAAAGAATTTAGTAGCAATTTTACTGTTGTTTACTTTTACCAGAAGATGAAGGAAGAAATAAATTGTTATTTAAATATTGAAAATTCTCATAGGGCCTCTTCTTTTATCATTCATAGCAACTGCAACTTTCAGAGCACCCTCTTCTTTTCTTGCAGTTCTACCAGAGAAACCCTAGGAGCTATTTATCAACTATGTTGTTTTCATAACAGAAACAGATAGTTAAAAAACAAAACAAAAAAACCACTTTCAATAGCAGAAACAGTAATATATGCTAATATGTGCTAATTCACATCTTTATACATACAGAGAAAATCTCAGCTGAAGAAATTTAACAATTTTCCAGTTAAATTTTGAATATTGCTCATTGTTTATGTTTAAGCAAGAATTTTTCTGATATTGCTTGTCTTTAAGTGAATTGGTTCCCATATGCATATCTTGCTGTCAAATTTATTTTTAAAATTCAAGTTTTAATCCAGAACCTGAACACAATTGAAAGCCTTAAAGAGTATGAAAGAAAAAAAAATCTAGAGGTGTAATTATTGATTGATATAGTTTATTTTTAATGTTTGGCCTAAGCTACACTGGCTTTCAAAAACCAATGTTAACTGTGTACCAACAACTTGTTTTCTCCCTTTCTCTCCGAGACAACTTCTGTACTACTATTCAAATGCTTTCAAAAGGAAAAGTTTAATTTAAAAATTCTTAAAAAACATTAGAAATCAGGAATATCAATAAAAATGATTACTTTAAATTCTCAGCTAGTTTGTTCTTTCCCAGATAATTTAATGTCTTAACCCTGGTAATGAAAACAGGTGAATTTCTTCAAATGTTGTTTGCAGCTGGTTTAAATTTTGTTCCAATTTTTTACCCCATTTACTCAGTTTTCTACAATTGCTTTGGGAAAGTAAATTAGAAATGTTTTCATTAATCTTAGTTTCTGATTACCTTTACAAAAACTAAATTGTAGACTCATAAGCATAACACTTCTACACTCATCAGACTATTTAATTTTTGTTGTTCTTATCCTTGCAGGCTGCCGAATACTTTGATTAGCACTTACCTGAATTCTTGCTAATTTTAAACATGGCCACATTATGAGAAATGTGAAAAGCACAGTTTCTTTAGTTGCTATGCCACTCAGACCATCTTCTACTGTGATGGCATTTGATTACAACTACAGTGAATTAATGTGAAATACAATACTATTGCAGGGAAATTGTTTCTCAGTGGAATATTACTCCAGGAGATTTTTAGATTAAAACCTGAGAATAAACTTGGAGGCATTTTAATATTTGTAAATGGGACAGGACTCTGTGAGGAAGGGTAAAGGCATGATGATTCATGCACCTGGGCAAGGTTTAAGATATACATTTATGCAACATTACTCTTCACAGACCTACAACTGTGTTACTCTCAAATTTTCAGAAACTAGTTTTAAGATCTGCAAATTCCACACAAGACAAAATTCAGCTGCAAATGAGCCTCTTTCTACTGCATTTTGGTAGGATCACTAGAATAAGCTAAGGTTAGTATCCTACTTTGGTTTTTAAATACTGTAATAAAAATTAAATATCTCCCTCCTCAACATGATGGTCCAGACGTTATGTCCAGCTCAGGGGCCCTCTCGGCCATCAGTTTCTCAAAAGCCAGAAGTATTATTAATCTCTTTGCCCAGTTTATTATGGTACACTGCCTAAAAATCCACTGCCAGCTCCTGTTTTGGCTTATCTCAGTTGTAGATCTCACTTTCTGGAAGGACTATTGTAACCTTAAACTAATTAGAAATTCTAAAAGCTCTCAGCTTTTCAACCATGCTGCCACCACTGACCCGAGAGAAGTCCACAAGCTGCTGTCCTTTGCAAAGCTTAAAATAAAAGCTAGTTGTACATACCCAGGAACATGCAGACATGGCTTTGTAAGAATATGGTATTGCCTAAGTCATGAAAGTCAGGTATGTTTCATGCACTGAAGAGTGAGTTGATACTGTGTTTTCTAATGGCATTTTTAATTGATTTTTACTACCACAGGCTCCTTGTAGATCTGCAGAGCAGCAGCATGGTACCAATGCAAAAGGCTGGAATGTATACTAAGGTTTTTTCAGTGGTGATTTTATTCAGCTGGCAAATTTAATTTCTTCTTCCTTGGATGGTGGATTTGAAATGCAACATAAATTCAGTCATCTTGATCAAATCCAGCTATGTTGACAGTGAGACTTATTAGACATTTCATGTAATGTATGCTGACTTAGGTCGGTTATGTCATTTATCTTCACTTGTGAGCAGACCTCAGAACTCACTTGTGGTAATGTCATTGATGATTTATTAGTCTTCTCACTTGTGAAGATAAATGTCATATCAGACCTCAGTCATCATCCCTTCCTTCTACATATAAATCCAAATTTAGAAAAGAGAGTAAGAAAGAGAATAAGGGAATATTCCCAAATGGTTTGTGGGTAAGCGATGTCAAGCTTTCTGTGGTAGATATTGGACATTTACTTTAATAAATCTTGTTGTTTGAACGTTTCTTCTTTGACATATCCCTTCAGGCAGATGCTACTGAAACATTCAGGTGCTTCCCTTCGTGCTGCATGGAGGTTTTTTTTCTAAGAATGCCAGCAGTGATTGGTAAAAGCCCTTTTAAAACCTTTACCAGAGGAAATGGCTGGCAGACAGAGAGGTACATTTGTCAGATCCACAGAAGGGCAAAGTCCACATTTAGAAATGAAACCTGAATACCACTTACGTGTATCTTTGGTCCAATTTTATGGGCTTTCATATATCACTCAAAACTCAAAGAAAGAACTGTGAACAAAGTAGAATAAAACAGGACTGAAAACTGAGTACCAGTCTGGCTCATTTCTAAACTTCCATGGACACTGTGTTACAAAGGATCACAAATCAGGTAAATCTGATTTTATCTTTTGCATCTTAAAGGCATTAAAGGAATGTGATAATTCCTTTAGTGTGCAGGATATAATACCCAGATGAAGTTAAGCATTTGTGTGACAGGTTGAATTAGAGTTATTACAGATATGCCACTTGCCGTGATGCAAGGAAAGGGACACAAACTGTGCCATTGTAATTTAAGTCTTCATGAATTACTTTTAACAGATGAAGATGTTTAGATCATAAGAACATCTGCTTTGTGGAGTGACTTTCTGAGGGAAAAAAAAAAAAAAAAGCAACCAAGCAACAAATAGTCTTCCTGAGTGTGCAGTATTTCTTCATGATGGTAAGAGGCATTTAGGGTTGGTCCACTTTACTTGTCCTGGTGAGAACACATCATGAAATCTGAACCCAGAAAGCATCTTGATTTCTGTGCAGAAACAACTAAATTGCCTTCTAGAAAAAGCTGGTTATGTTGAAAGCCATCATGTAGCATCACAACAGCCAAAGCTCACCAAGGGCACTCACACCTCCAACCTGGTTGTTTCCTGTAAGTACAATGGTTCTTAAGGCTTTAGTTTTTCTGCATTCATTCCTCCTGCACGTCCCAAATTTGATTAAATCCTGGCCATGTTTCTCTGCCTTTAGATTTTTTTCAGAGGGGGAAAAAAAAATGTTTTTGGAATCTGTTTCTTAGGAAACGGACAAGGAATATTTTAAATGTATATGCTTGTGTGCTTGCACAAACAAATAAATAAATAAATATACACATACATATACATGCAGATACAAAGGCATACCATGACAACACAAAACATATTGAAACACCCATCCTACATGTTGCAGTCATATTTTTCTGGAACTAGTAGATATCATCCCAAAAGGAATAGTACCTTTTCTAGTTGGATTTCAGTTAAGAAGAAGAAGCCAAAACACAAATATAAATGCCTTATGCCATACATCTGTCTCAGTGTTATTATGATTTGTGGGTTTTGGGCCATAATACAAGCTCTTCACAAAAGTTTCCTTTCAGAAAAAAATATGTATGAGTTATATTTCTCCATTTAATGCCACTGGGCCAAAAGGAAAAGAAACATGGTATGTGAATGACTTTTATTTGGAGTACACAAGTTCTGCCCAGAGATATCATGCTGGGCTTTATAAAACACACAGTCCTCATTTCTCATTGTTCCTTTAGAGGAGTTTATGGCTATCTGCCATAGCTCCCCTCAGACACAGGTGTTTACTTCAGGAAAACTTGATATGAGAGAGAGATGATGTGCTAAACCAGGAGCCAGGAGTATCTGTGCCTAGAGACTGGTCCAATTTTTTGCAAACACAGATGTGTAGAGCAGCAGGCAGATGTGTGGCAGGGTACCCTGGTGAGAAAGACTTGGTGGGAACCTCTAAAACTGGTACAAGTGGTTATGGGAGCTGTTAAAATGGGCCTTGGTTCTGAATCTGTACAGAAATTTTTCACTGAGGGCAAGCCAGCTGGCCCATCACTATTAACCACATCCTGAGAATGAGGGAATGGAATCGAAATGTGTTAAACCAATGCTTGCATTTCACAGGCAAAAAAACCCCAAACAAACCCAGGGATAATCACCTAACACAATTTCAGCTTATTTTAGCATAAAATACCTCTACTTGTAAAAATAAGATTTAATTTTAGATTTGTGGATTTGCCAAATAATATCTGCAGGAAAAAAATTGCTGCTAGAAGCAAGGCACAGGATTTGGCTTACTTTGGGTACAGTCCAGAGATTTCTGTTTCACAAACAGCTGATGATCACTCAGCTCATCCCAAGCTCAGGAGAGATACACTATTTATACTTGTGCACTATAGAGTTTGCTTCAACAGCAACTATGCAGTGGAACTACGAATTCCTAAGAAATTGAATGGTACCCTGTTTCTGGACGTTTAGAAGGACATCTGAACACCTGGTTTACAGATAGTATCCCCATAGTTTAATTCTGCTCTTAACAAATCAGAAATCTGGCTTGTTCTTCAGGGGAGTAAAGCTGAAACACTGGCAGAAAAGCACAGTGAGTTATTCAAAATATTAGCTCTGCACTCTGCTTCTGCCTTACACCATTGTGCTCTATATTCAAATATTTTAGAAATGGTACAAAAAAAACCAAAACCACCTTTAAACAGAATGCAAACACATGTTCAGATAGAGAATTTCATTCTTTTTTGTCCTCAGTCTTTTAGACCTTCCTTAGAGCAGTATGAAAAAAATTGATGTTCAAATCATCTCTCTCCATAATGCTGACATTGAATTAAATCACCCCAGAAACGTAGCACCAATTATGTTATGATTAAAAATTAGTCCTTGTTACAGCATAGGCCAAGTCAAATCCCAGTACTATGAGTGTATAACTGATTTTTTAAGCTTATAGGGATTTAGACAATGCTTAAATTACTATGTATATTTTTATATAATGCCATTTTTTTTCTAAAATAATTCACATAATATTTTATGACAAAAACTTATTTCAGTGCAGAAGGAAAAATTACATTCATCCTTTAGTTTTCGTAACAGTAAAAAAAATTTCTTTTTTCTTTGATATGATGTGATTCGTAACACCTACAGCCTCTAATGGGCCACAATGTACATCAGAATTCCTTTCACATTGCTTAAATATATCCAGGGTCTGCAAAGTAGAAGTTAATCTGGACTCGATATTTTAGTTAACATGCAGGTGAATAGGCACTGTATATATTAATACCAGGGAGATTGTCCAGCACTCCTTGTTAGTACTATGTATTTGCTATTCAGGAAATACAAACAAACAAACTTGTAGAAGAAAACAAACCTCTCTTTCAAGCTTTTCATGCAGTGAGTTTGGCTGAGGAATCAAAGCACACGTCTCTGAAGGTTTCCAGATGAGAGCAAACTTTTTTCAAGATGAAGTTACTAAATACAGCACATCATGAAAAGCCAAGAAAAGAGAAATTATTTCTAGCTTGTGGAAGCATTATTTCAAACAGAATTTTCACAGCCCACATCCAGCCCTGCATGTATGTCTCACAAGAGACAGCGAGGGAAGCATCCTCTTGTCCCCTCTTGTTGTTCAATTAGCCAGTTCATCAGAAATTTAATGAAGTACCAATACTGAGGTATGTCCTGTTGTTGTTTCAGGGAGAAAAAAGGAGTTTAATCAATATCTTGTCTCCACTGCCAGCTAAAAGTCTCATAGAATTCACATACTACATTACAGAATCACAGAACTTCTAGGTTGGAAGAGACCTTCAAGATCATCAAGTCCAACCCATGCTCTAACACCTCAACTAGACCATGGCACCAAGTTCCACATCCAGTCTTTTTTTAAACACATCCAAGGATGGTGACTACACCACCTCCCCGGGCAGGCCATTCCAATACTTTATCACTCTTTCTGTGAAAAACTTTTTCCTAATACCCAACCTATACTTCCCTTGACGCAGCTTAAGACTGTGTCCTCTCGTTCTGTCAGTTGCTGCCTGGAGAAAGAGACCAACCCCCAACTGACTACAACCACCCTTCAGGAAGCTGTAGAGAGTGATAAGATCACCTCTAAGTCTCCTTTTCTCCAGGCTAAACAACCCTAGATCCCTCAGTCGTTCCTCATAGGGTTTGTGTTCCAAGCCTCTCACCAGCCTTGTTGCCCTCCTTCTGGACGTGCTCAAGCATCTCAATGTCCTTCCTAAACTGAGGGCCCCAAAACTGGACACAATACTCAAGGTGTGGCCTTACCAGTGCCAAGTGCAGGGGAAGAATGACCTCCCTGCTCCTGCTGGCCACACTATTCCTGATACAGGCCAGGATGCCACTGGCCTTGGCCACCAGGGCACACTGCTGGCTCATGTTCAGCCGGCTGTCGACCAGAACCCCGAGGTCCCTTTCTGCCTGGGCACTGTCCAGCCACACCGTCCCCAGCCTATAATGCTGCAGGGGGTTATTGTGGCCAAAGTGCAGGACTCAGCATTTGGATTTATTAAACTTTGTCTTGCTGGCTGCCAGCTGGATGCAGTACCATTCACCACCACTCTCTGGGCTCGGCCATCCAGCCAGTTCCTAACCCAGCAAAGAGTGCTCCTATCCAAGCCACGGGCTTCCAGCTTATCTAGGAGTATGCTGTGGGAGACAAAGGCCTTGCTGAAGTCCAAATAGACAACATCCACAGCCTTCCCTGCATCTACCAGTCTGGTCACTTGGTCATAAAAGGAGATCAGGTTGGTCAAACACAACCTATCTTTTCTAAACCCATGCTGGCTGCGTCTGATACCCTGACCATCCTGTAAATTTTGTGTGATGGCACTCAGTATAAACTGTTCCATTATCTTGCCAGGTACTGAAGTCAGGCTGACTGGTCTGTAATTATCAGGATCCTCCTTTGCACCCTTCTTGTGGATGGGTGTCACATTGGCCAGTTTCCAGTCATCCGGAACCTTGCCTGTGAGCCAAGACTTGGTAAATAATGGAGAGTGGCTTTGCAATCTCATCTGCCAGCTCTCTCATCACCCTTGGATGGATCCCATCTGGTCCCTTAGATTTATGGATATCCAAGTATTTCAGCAGTTCTCCGACTGCCTCCTCTTGGATAACAGGGGGACCATTCTGTTCCCTGACATCATCTACCAACCCAAGAGGACAGTTGTCATGGAGGCAAGTCATCTTCCCACTAAAAACTGAGGCAAAGTAGGCATTAAGCGCTTCTGCCTTTTCCGCATCTGCAATTACTAAGTTCCCTCCCTCGTCCAATAAAGAACAAAGGTTGGTCTTACCCTTCCTTTTACCATTAATATATTTGTAAAAACATTTCTTATTATCTTTTACAGCAGTCGCCATTCTAAGTTCAAACTGAGCTTTGGCCTCCCTAATTTTATTAGTATCTTACGTGTCATGCTCTGTGTTCTGCCTGTTTTTTTTTTTTTTCAGAGAAGGGGTGGATTTCATGGGGCAAAGCAGTGCAACCAATGGTAGTAGAATGTATCTTCTCATACCAAAGAGTGAAGCACTAGGAATACCCCCAAAAAGGGAGTTTTAGTTTCCTGTAGCTGAATGTGTTTATTTTATCTCACAAAAATGTTTCAGTTTACACACCTAATCTACGTGCTTATTATTTTGCATGGAGTGGTGCATTCAGCCTGGTTTGTGTACAATTGTGTATAACTGTATAATTGTATATAAGAGTCAAATTCAAAGCTACTTCAATGATGTAATGTCAGGCATGAATTGCACCACTAATAAATATTACATTATGGATATATTGATAGAAAAATCACTATTCAAGACTTTATTCACCTTTTTTTTTCCTTCTTCAATAGATTTATCTAGTACACTGAAATCCCTAGATTAGATTTTGCTATATATCTTGAGTTATCTATCCCTCATTAATTTAACTTTTCAGATGTTGTTTTGGAGATGATCGCTGCATTGTGAAATAAATCTATATCTTTGCTGACTAGGTAACATGAAGGTATCACTCAGGGTACTACAGCCCATTGAAAAAGTAGCTATATGATTAGACAGCTGGAATTGCAAAGAAGCTGACACAGGTGAGATAGATTCTCTTTTTCTTTTTCTTTTTCTTTTTCTTTTTCTTTTTCTTTTTCTTTTTCTTTTTCTTTTTCTTTTTCTTTTTCTTTTTCTTTTTCTTTTTCTTTTTCTTTTTCTTTTTCTTTTTCTTTTTCTTTTTCTTTCCCTTTCCCTTTCCCTTTCCCTTTCCCTTTCCCTTTCCCTTTCTCTTTCTCTTTCTCTTTCTCTTTCTCTTTCTCTTTCTCTTTCTCTTTCTCTTTCTCTTTCTCTTTCTCTTTTTCAATTTTATTGAAATTAAGGTCTAAGGTAAGTTAGAAATTTTTCAAATATAACAAAGCTTTGAAGTGGAAAAAATCAGTTGTTTAAAAATGATTCACAGAAAGAGCAAGATTGAATTTTCACTTGTGTTATCCAAGAAGGTTTGTAGTATCTGGTGTATCTGACAGTGAGGTCAGAGCAGGTACACTGAGAAGGGAGACAGCTGATACCTAAGCAGAAAATGAATAAATAAATAATGAAGAAAAGGTTTTTCACTGGGGTAATTCCCTGATTTTGCTCAAGGCACAGTTCCTGGCCTGGCTGAAAGAAAATCATAGGTGTGAAGGAGTCAGTGTGGGTCTGCTCTTTCCAGCATGAGCAGGTATGTGTACCAGCCTGAAGTGTGTAGGATCACAGCCCCAGAGGGATGCTCCCACAGCACTGAGCTGAATCTGGGTGCTGCCTTCCTCTGAGTCCCTGTGGCTGTGTTTATAGGAATTGATCCTCCTCCTCCCATATTGTAGGTTGGACCAGAAAGAATTCTAAGAATTTCTGTTTTCGTCACTGATCTGTTAAAAATGTTATGGAATGTGTCTTCTTACTTTAGGGGTGTCCCAATATAACTAGTATCTCAATATAGTGAAGTCATTTACCTACACCATTGTTTTAAGGATAAGGTTTCTCTCCCTACTGTTAATTTTAATTCCAAGTAATTCTTCTCTTCCCATCTAAATTCTGGCTGGAATTTTGTTCTTGGCTAGTATGTATCACAGCTGAGTTTTGGTAGGGATCAGTGTAATTTGTAAATTTGGAGTATCTCAAAGGGTGTAGACAAAGAGCTCCATCTCTATATATCAGCTTCAATGTTGTTGAAAGATTATACCCAATAAGTGCTGATTAAAGAGTGTAGTCTCCCAGCAAACATTTTAGTTATGTGAAACAATCATTCCCAACGATATTTTAAATCTTTCCCCCAAATATTTTAAATGTAATCCTCCATAGAGAAGCAATGAATATTCTAAATGTATTTGTCTCCTCTAAATAAGGTTTGGTGTTCCATGGTTTGGTGATCCTCTTGTCTGGGAAGTATAACATTCTGAGATCTGGCAGCTTTCCCAGGATTATTCCTGAGAAGCATGAGGAAAAACTAAGATACTGTAGCACATACAGATTTTTGATGCATCTGTTTTGGTGGCAAGGTACACACATAAAAGTTTTTTTCTTTGGCTTAGCTTCATTATTTTTTAACATAGCACTTTGGCACTGAGGGCTGAGAAACACTAATATTTAGGGTTGTTTCTTTGTTTGTTTCTCTTTTTATAAATTAAATGTGTAAACCAGTGACAAAACTATTTTCTCTTTGTTTTCTGTGGTAATTTCAGAAAGTAATTGTTGTTTGTATTTTGCAACGACTTCAGATTAATAGCAAATATGCACCATCAATTTGCATTGAAACCATTGTTAGATAAATAATAATTACTTGGCATAGTGCTTGCTGAAAATGCAGTCAATTAACTTGAGCATTGTTCTACACTTAGCAGTAATTTATAAAGGTTCGGTTGGTGGGTTTTAATGGTATTTGTGTCTTTTCAAGCAGCTATAGCATAAAGCTAACACCAAGTACTTAGAGAACACTTAACTCTTATCATTATTTTCATGTCTTTTAAATGGTAAACATCAGCAATTTGATGACATCCAGTGAGTGGAAATACTGCCAACAAAATGCCCTGCTTCTTTTGATATGCTTTTAAATGTATAAAAAGATGCACTTGCCGTTTTAATAAGTGCTGGGCCAGATCCTCCTGACCCTGAAAGTAATTTTTTCAGTTAGCAGGACAATGTTTGTCATGGCCTGAGAAAGAGACAGTGCCAGCTGGTACCAAGAGAATTACCAAGATGTACACAATTTATGTTTTTCTTTTTTTTCCAGTATTATATTCAGGTCAAGTTGAAATGCTATTAATTCATAGCACTTTTATAGCAAGTGTGGTGCCATTATCCCTCTTAACTAGGTGTGTCTCACTAAGTTCTAGTTGTTTAGGGGGTATTTTGCTTTTTGGATTTATATCTTCATTTTGTGAGGTCTCCATGGTGAGTGGGGAAAGGGGAAGAAACAGGAACACAAAGAAGCTGGGGAAGAAGCATCTAGTCTAGCTTATGAAACCAATCTCTTGCAGCACTATGCTATTCAACTCTTAAAAACTTATTTTTCTTATAAGTATTCAAGATATCTTTGTCTGTACTATTTTCAATGAAAGAGCTTTTCCAAATCTGATAGGCAGGAAGGCTCAGAGCCCATTTCTAAATTAAATCTAAATTTATTCATGTTCAGCTTATGTATATTTGTTCTTGTGCCAAAGTACTCCTTTAGCTCAAAAGGGTTTTTTCTCTCCCTTGTGTTCATTTCCTTGTTGTGTCTAAAGACAGCAATCCTATTCCTCCTCATCCTTTACTTTTCTAATCTAATGAAACAAGTCCTTCTGTTCATTTTTCATGAAGAAAAAAAAAATCTTTTCTGGATCATCCTTTTCTGTACCTTTTCATCTTGTAATTCATTGATACATTTATATACTCCCTTTATTGGTGACAGAGCATTTTTTGTGGTTCCTCAGCGGAATGGGGAGAAAGTTCTTATATGCTCTCCATTATTTCCTACCTGTACTGTCTTCAGGTGCAAGTCTGCCTTTACTTTGCCTGCAGAAGCTAGTAACCACAGTTGAAATCTAGAATGGTTTAAAATGAAAAGCTCTCTAAATCATGTTAAAGGGCGTAGAAAAACACCCACTGATTTTTGCTGTTTTAGAAACATTATCTCATTATGTTACTAAACAATTATGGGTATCTAAAGGCACAAGTAGAGACATTTATCCTCCCCTTGATGCATATGCAGGACTGCAATAAGCCCATTAGACTTGGTGAGATTTATGGGTGTTTATAATGGAAATAACAGGCCTCAGTGGGTGGCAAAGGGGGAGAAAGAGTCTGAACTCGAGATTGGAAGCCAACAGCTTGAGCTCTAATTAATGCTGAGAGAATATTTTGAAAAAAAAAAAAAGTGTTCAAAAAATGCTGTGCTTTTGCCTGTTTTGTACATTATCTTCCACACTGTCCTTAATATCAAAAATCTATTTTCAGTTTACCTCAGTTTGGAAGAACCCTTTTTTCTTAATAAAAAGAATATGTTGCCAGTATTTCTCTGCCAGTATTTCTCAAGGCAGAATTTCTCTGCCTTGCCAGATGTATGGTCTTCTTTCTAGGCTGGGACAGACATACTCTTGCTAAAATAAATTGGGTAAACTGAGTCTTTCCTGTAAAGTGGATGTAGGGAAGAAGAGAAGCTGGAGAATTGAGACCATAAAGGACGTAAGAATATTTCTGAACTTTCATCTTTCCATCTTCAGACAAAAATGAAATTTTGGCTATGCAGCATGCTAGAACACTGGATTTAATCATACTTGTCTTTTTTCCACAGGTGGTCTGAAAGATTGATTTGGTGCATGTCTGGCAAATCAGATTTCACTCATGTCACATTTTTGACAAGTAATTAATTGTGTGCATGGATGTAACACTAATTTTGTAAGTTCTTGTCTGATCCTCTCTTGGCTGATCTGATTGCCTGTAGAGACCCCCATTGTCATATACATCCTGCACACAATTTTCTATGTTTGCTGGGAGTGTAAGTTTTAACCCAGCATTCACATTTTTCCATTTTTTGTAATCAGTATTTGTGGGTGTGGTGCAGTACTGTTTGCAAACATTATACTAATATAGCTCTAACCTTCTTTTCCATTTTGGAAGGTTGTTGATTTAAGTCCTTTGCCAGAAATTTCAATTATATTTTGTGTATATTAACTAAATTGATCTCCATTTTGTCTGCTTTGTCCCTATTACGGCAATTACTTCTATTTTGTTGTCAACAACTGTGCATTTTTCTCTGTTACACTGCCAGGGCAATGCCTGAATAGTTGCAGAATTGTTCCCCAGGCTCACTGTCCTCCTTAACTCCCTGTATGTCGTGTTATTTCCTCTACAGCATCTGCCAGTTATACTTAACAGAAAAGATCCCCTTCCTAAATTCCATCTTGTGTACTTGTGACCTCTTGACCATGTTTGCAGAGACTAAAGACCATTTGCAGCTCTCTCAGCTTACCTTTCTTTCTCCCACACACACTTTGCTTCTCTGTTTCCAACAGCTGACTTCAATATTACGTCTTTAATGAAAAATATCTTGATAATATTTTGCTTAATAATTTTTGAGCTTGCATGCTACCTAGCAACAAATAAAAATAAAAGGATAACTTACTTTTGGCTCACATTGTGGTTGCAAATTGTCATATCAGTATTTCCATATTTCCTTTCACTTACAGTGGTCTTTTAGACCTCACTACCATTTGCTATGGTTCTTTTCAGGGCAGGAAAGTGTAACTGTGACCATTACTTTCCATTTTACTTCAATTCTGACATTTTAACTTTCTGAAGATGTTAAATAATATAAAAATAAAATTTCTTCCACCAGAATAAATTAACCAGTATATATGTAGGTAGGTACTCCTCAGAGACATGAAGTTATGAGATATATCTTTATAGCAAGATATATACAACTCAGAACTATATCTCCTCAGTTGTTTTACATTCCATCACATTCCTGATGGATTTAAACCGGTCATGTTTTTTAACACCTTGTTACAATTATGGATTTCATCCTATCAAAGCCATTGAGTATTATATTAATGCTGTCTAGCATAATCTGCAGAACCATAAATATCAATGATGCCTGACATACTTATTTCTTCTACAAGAAACCAGGGACCTCAGGGTGGAGTATTGGAGTAACATTTTAAGTTCAATTCTGGTCAAAGGGAAAATGTTCCCTGTTTTGTTACTGTCAAAAAGTGTATGATTTCATCAGTAAGCAGAAATGTACTTAAGCAACCTGTGGAAAAATTGCACCTTAACAAGGCACTTTATGAAGCCTATGAGAACACCACTTCTACCTGACCTGTGGTTTGATCTCTTGAAATAAAAACTATTCTCAGGAATGTATGTTCTTTAGCTTGTCCCTTGGTGCTCATGCCTTGTTTATTTGGTGAGGAAGTTATGGGGGTTGTATAATAAATAAAAAAATCCTCAGAATTGTATCAAATAATTGCTGATTGCAATCTGGTATGTGTGATCACCTGTATCATCTATTTTGTTCCTAACCTGAAAGTACAGATAATCCATCTATAATATTGGAGTTCTAGCTTTGCATCATAATCTTTTGCTTTTGAAAGAGCAGCCAGTAGGTAACACAGTGGAGGAAGTAAGTTGGCCTTGCAGTGGTGCTGATAACAACTGAAGAGAAAGTGAGTTTGATTGCAAAGCTCTGGATTCAATTAATCTCCTAGACATTCCACTCCCTCCTAGACACTGACATCCCTTAGCTGGTAATCAACCTCTGCTCGGGGGAGGTCCAGAGCTGTAACCACTGGCAAAGCTAACACCCAGCTACTTGGTAAAACCTCTCTAGGGCTTGTCTGTGCTTTGATTTAGCTCAGTGATGGTCATCCCTCAAAAATATTTTTCCAGTGTTTCATTTGGGACCTGCCTACTGCGAGAGAGGTCTTCCAGCATCACAGACCACAGCATTGGTTCTTGTTCTGAACAGATTTGTCTGATTATCTGATGCAATGAGTCAACCACCAGTAAGCAAAAATTCATCTTTCCACTTATCTTTGAAATTTTTGTGTAGCTGGTTCTAAAGTTAAATAGGAAAGAAATAAGCCTTGAACTTGGATGAAGTTAGATATATACAATTTTTCCTCAACAGCACATTTATCAAAAAGATGTTCATTTTTATGTCTGAACATCTAATTAACTGGGTGCTAACTATTGCCCTCTGACGATTTAGATGGCATTTTAAAACCTCTCTGCTCTGCAAAATCTATATGTGCCATGACAGACAGCATTGCATTCATAAAAGGAACATAAGTTAGTAGTCTAATTAAAAGAAATTAAGAATACTCTAAGTTACAGGAAGTCCCCAGGGTGCTTCATGCACAGTAGAATTCTCACTGTATTAAGGACTTCATAAGTAAGTTTCTCCAAATTAGAGATTCCCATTTAGAGATTGTACTACAGAGGAAGTCACTTCTCTGAAAAAATGGCATGCAGGTCTAAGAATATAGAACTGTCCTCGTCAGTTCTTAACTCAATTAAATACAGAAGATATGCTGGAAATTACTTTAAAAGGGCAAACCTTATACTTCTGTATTTTGTATTTTATTCTAAATCTGTATGAAACAAAGTGACTCAGAGTCCCCAGGCAGGTGCAAAGGAGAGCAGCTTTACTGCAAAACCCAGGCCTTTTTGAGCAGTTAGCCCATTATCAGCTGCTTATTTTTAAGGCACAAGAAGCCCAAGCCAACCCTACTCAGCCAAAGTAACAGGCCTGAGCCATGATTTTACAAGTGTAACAAGGCCCTTATTTTATCAGGCTTTACCTATATGCAACGTAAATCTGCTAATTAGTTATTTGATTTTGCACTTTACCAGACTGAATTTGTCTTATTTTTCATCCAATTCTTTGTTGGTACTAGGAATGAATCTGGGTTAATCTGGCAAATGCTCACATCCCACTCGGTTTTATATGATGGACATAAAACGAAAGTGTAAAATGGGTGAGAGTGTGCCTTTTATTCAGCACAGTGTTGATGATTGACAAGCTCTGCAGGTTTTCTCCTCACTGAGCTACAAAAGATGCGTTTGGAGAAGCAAACCACGAAAGCCAAGTCTTAAGTCAGTTAGAGGATCATGAGAAAGTGCAAAATCTGTCGCAGAAATCTTGTGGCAGGCTCAGACCAGCAGGAGAGAACTGGTTTCCGTGGCAGAGATGTCTGTCCATCTCTTAGTTTAGAGAATTTCTGACCTCTTCATCGTGTAATGTATTCTCCCCAGAGATCCCAGTAGTGCCAAAAGCTTTTAAGGTTAATCATGAAATGGACCTAGCACAGGTGGGTGATGCACAGTAGTCTCTGACCAGGAACAGAGAAGACAATCTGGCATAGCAGCAACTTGAAGTGACACAGCTGAACCTTCAGGACCTTGTTTGATAGAGTGATATCAACCAGCACCTAAAGGCATTTGGGTTTTAACATCCTGACCACATCTTTCCTTCTGATAAGATTTTTTTTTTCTCTACTGCTTGTGCTTTGCCCTTATTGAGTGGTTTAGAGAACCACAAAATAGTATCACAAATTATTTAAATGGGAAAAGACCTCTAAAGTTCATCAAGACCACTTATTAGCAGAGCACTGACAAGACCATTGTTAAATCATGTCATTCAGTGCCACATCTACCTGTCTTTAAATGCCTCAAGGAATGGTGACTCTACCTCTTGCTTGGACAGCCTGTTACAATCCTTGATAAACCTTCTGGTGGAGCAATTTTTTTCCTAATATTCAACCTAAACCCTCTGTGGTGCGACTTGAGGCCTTTTCCTCTTTTCCTATCATTTGTTACTTTGGAGAAGAGACCAACCTACCTTGCTCACCTTAACTTTGTCCCTAATACTGACATTCTTTCACCAGTGAATAGAAAAATATCTTCTGTTTAAGGTGGAAAACAGGAATGTGCAAACCTGTGAATATAAATGAATTTTTAAATTCTTAGAAAAGGATCTTATTTTAACCTTCTTTTTCCACTTCAGAATATGTTAGAGAATCATATTATAACTGAACCTCTGATTGAAAGTCAATACTTCATAAAACCAAGCGACATAAGGTAATAATTAAAGCAGTTCAGCAAGCAATTGTTGCTGAACTTTTAAACTTTAACAAGGAGAAAAGCTATAATGTACAAAGCCTGAGAAAAGGAGGGTGCAACAGAATTACTGGAAATGTTAAGGGTACAATTAAAAACTAGTTGACCCAAGGAAAGATGACAGACATAATTAAGCATACATTATTTTTGGTGTGCATACTCTTAAGTATGCAGTAGGATGGGCTTGAAAAGAATTACTTAATGATAGTTTAAAGAATATGTTTCACCTCCCCTAGCAAAATTTTGCGGTAGTTTCTGACTGCCCTCTGTCTGACTCCAATTTAATTGTATGTCACTCTCTTTTTCCTACTTGCCTTTGACCTATAGATAGAGCAAGAGGAATCACTCTGGCTTTAATGTGCCAGAAACCTCTCACTTTTGTACTGTATGAATTTTCCAATGTAGCTACAATCCATAAAGGCCATTGGCATAAAGTGCAAGAAGATGTGAAAGCAAATCAGGGCAAGCAAATGAATGCAAATTATCTCTAATACAGAAATGTTCCATTGTAAATTAATATTAGCTTATCTTTACACTACATTGTAAGAGAGAGAAAAGAAATTGAGGGAAAGGAAGATAGGAAGGGATGTGACTACAGCATTTTGGCCAGAGGCTTGTAAGTGTCACTGATCGCATTTTAATGTTGAGATTTTTACGCATTCAGAATATTAAAACTTCTATTACATTTTCAATTAAAAACTCACATAGAATACATGTTATAGTAATAGCATGCTCTCCAAAGAAATTGGTGTATGCACATTTTGAGGGAATGGAAATGTTCTGAATTTATAAACTGAGAGGTTTGCTTAGAGAATTAGCTATAGAACATCTTTTACAAACATCGTGGGACATTGCAAACTCTCATTACATTTTCTGTACCAAATTTCATTTCTTGAATAATCTCTGTCTCCAGGGCAATTATTCATTACCATTTAGAAAGAAAAGGTTCAACATCAAGTAAACAACCAGCCTCTTCAGAGAGGGAGCAGGGCACACTGAACAATAAGTATATGCTGATCTAGAAAGATTAGGTTTGGGCAAACAAAACTTGTATGGAATTCCACCTCTGATGAAATCTTAGCAAATTTCTCACGAGTCCTAATGGAGTATTGAGTATTGTAAGTAAGACACTAAAGCGTTTCAGTTATGCTACATTTTCTACTCAGGGTTTTTGACAACTAGATTATTTAATGAACTGACAAATTTTTGGGATGAAGTTTGACATGAACTGTGTTTCTTTAAATAGTAAGAGGGTCCAGTTGCAGAACTGTTATTCTGTTAACCTCCTCAGCAGTTTAATGTCTTTCCATTAAGCACTTCCTTAATGAATATCGACAGTTTGTTGTATCCAGCAGAGTTAGACAGGGGAAGTACTTATCCTATATGGAAAAATTCATTCCATGCATTTAAGCACCATTCTTTCTATAATAGCACAAACCCAAAACTACCTTAACTTCTTTTGAAAAAAAAGGCAGACCTAGAATAACAAGTAGCTTGATTTTGCCAGTACTTCTTTCAGGGTACATCAAGGTTTAGGTCCTGTTTTGTTATTATCTTAAATCTGAGGTAACTTAAGATTTCAGATTACTCTGCTGGAGAAGTCTGTGTTTCTCTAAAGACATCTTCTTTAGGCATACATAGCTGCTCATCTATGAACAGATCATAAAGTTGCTTCCGGGATCAGTGTTACGTCTTTCCTCCAGGAGTACTTGTGTGGTGTTGTTATAGACACAAAAAGAAGTTGAAACTTTTTAATAGTTGTATCAGTAAACTGACTGTGTGTTTTGATTTCTGTTCGCAACTGTGTCTATTTTTTGAGTGGTTCTGGGTAGTTATAAATACTTGCAGTTGTAATGTTGTTCAAATGATTGTTTGATAGTGTTGCAATGTATAGTTTCGAATGTTTATAGAGATTTTGTAGGTTGCATTCCCAGTGTGGTTACTACAGTAATGGGGTTGTTAAAGAGATAATACTGGGGAGGGGGAAATGTTGTACTCTCCTCCAGATAACCCAGAGACGACAACGCAGAGCCTTTATTGGTGAATATGACCAACCAATCAAGTCATGGCGGGAAGGAATGATTGGTGCAGAAAGCACTCCGATAAAGACCAATGAGAGCTGAGAAAATGCACCAATCATATGGAGGATCCAAAATGAACCAATCACTGAAGGGACTGAAGCTATAAGAGGGGACTGACGCCCTCAGTGTTCGCTCTCATGAGCAGACTGTTTTGAGGGGTGGCCCGTATATACGTACTTGATTGCTCTGGCTTGCCGTGAGAGGCTGAGACTAGCTCAGCCTCTTGTTCTTGTAGCCATTTTGGATCAATAAATAATTGGCCTTTTTCTTTCTTATCATCTTTGGATTTATGGCCTTGTCATTATTTTGCAACATTGTAACAGTGTCTTCATGGTTTTGTAAGTCTACCAGTCTGTGGCTGATCTCAGTCTGTTAGCATGTGCTTGGCAAGGGTACACGGATTTAAAAAAAGATGTCTTGCACCTCTTGCTAAGACAGGTTGACTCGTAGCACTCACAGCACTGTGATATAAACCAGCAATGTTTTCCAAAGCAATGTCTGTGAAAGGTGTGGTAGGAAACCTTCTGGGACCTGCTAAACCAAAGCCTCAAAGCCCACAGTGACACTGCGGCAGATTTATAGATAAAAAGTTCAGCACAGATACCTTTCTAAGTGATATTTTTCCCCATGAGTAGAGTGTATTCATGACATAAAACTAATCAATTTAGTAGGCTGAACCTGGAGTAATCAACAATATTGGTACTGCAGAAGGAAATAGTTCATTTAGTAGGTTCACCTAATAGAGACCAGTAAGCAGGATTCTCATTCCAAGGGGACCAAAATTTCGCCTGCATGGAGGAGTTTTCTTTAAGGGAAGGAACAGTAACCAAGATGTGGAGAGGAGAAAAGTTAGAGGCCGAAATATCCTGTTTCACATATTTGTGAAAATAGCTGCCATTCTTCTTGTAAACTCAAGTTTGAACAGAGGGTCTCCTGAGTGAAAACCATCACACTCCACAGAACCATTTGCCTTTTCTACTATTTGTATTACTCTCATCAGCTCTGCAATTTGACACAAACCATTCCGTTCCTGCCAGGCTGGCAACTTGACTTGCCACTGCCTTCACATCCATTTTGGGAAGTGCTGCCCAACAACTGAGAGCTTGGTTCCATATCTGGGAGTTGTGAAATCCTTCTAATCTCTGTAAATATTCATCAGCCTTTGAAGACTGAACTGTTTTCTCAGCATATTGAGAGGGTGAAAGGGAGAAAGCAGAGAAATACTTGGGTTGGAAGGATATCATCAGGGAGCAGCAGGAGTGGGATACTCTCCAGGGTGACCTAATGAAAGTTGAACTGGGCCCTCTGCCCACAGGGCAAATCCCTGTGTGGGACTGAGGTGGTGACAGTGACAGGCATCAAAAACCCAAATACAGGGAGGATTTGCTGCCCTACAGAAGCCCAGTATTTCTGGAGGCTCTTTGTCCAGCAGTAGCTGCCTAGGTCTGCCAGCCCCTTCCCTGGCAGCTTTCCCAGAGCTGGAGCTCAGACTGGGTGGGCAATGGGCAATCGGCTATGGGGCCCCTGGGGAACCCAGTCCTGGGCAAGGACAGCCCAGACACCCCTGGGACCCAACACAGCCCAATGCCTGCCCCGAGCAGTGGCAAATATCATAGAATCACAGAGTATGCTGAGTTGGAAGGGATCCACAAGCATCATTGAGTCCAACTCCTGGCCCTGCACAGAACAGCCCAACAATCCCACAAGTGTTTGAGAGCATTGTCCAAACACTTTCTGAGCTCTGTCAGGCTTGGGGCTGTGACCACTGCTGCCCTGGGACACCTGTTTCAGTGCCCAAACACCCTTTGGGTGAAAAATTTTCTCCTGATATCCAAACCAAACCTTTCCCAATGTCACAGAATTACAGAATCACAGAATAAGCTGAGTTGGAAGGGACCCACAAGAGTCATCAAGTCCAACTCCTGAAGACCTGTCATGACAGCGAGGACATCTGTACCTCCACTTCCCCCCTATGGGAGTCTTCTTTGTAGAAATTTCCAGCACTGAGCTTTTCTGCCTTCATTTAGGAGAGAATTTCACTAATGTAAGAGAGCAAGGGATCTGCAAATGCACTGGATGTTGACGCAGTGTAATGATTTGCCTTCCTGGAAAGTAAAAGGCAAAAACAAAAAAGCTCAATTCCAGGAAGTCTTGCCTTTTGCAATGTTAAAACTCAATTTATTGTCTTAGCAAGTTTTAAAAAGAATGTTTTAACCTTCAGTAGTGGAGGAAATGGATACTTCTGGTACTGCGAGAATTAGAAATGAAAAAATAACTCAGAAATTCAAGTGAGGATTCTGTGTAGAGAAAAAGAGAATACGTTAATCAACTTGTGAAAGAGACAGGATGTGAGGGAGAACCTATTTATAGAATTTCTTCTAATACAAGAACATAAGCTTTTAAGAAGAAATCGATGTAATTTATTAATTTCTATTAATTATATTATTCTGCAGAGATACTTTAGGACAGATATCAGTAAAACGTTTCAAATCAGTTTGTGTGACAGAGAGATTTTATTAGCTCTTGCTACATTTGTCCCACTTATTCTTTAAAGTATTTGAAATGTAGTTTGGATTAAGAATACGGACAAGTGCATGCTTTGTCTGAGGCTCCAGTTCTCTCTAATAGGGAACTAAGTTTGTAAAGGCGATTATGTGTATTTCATGAGGTTGTTTATTATATCCTAATTTTAAGAATGAATGAAGACTGTAGGGCTTAACTGGACTAGGACCTAGTACTAGCTACAAACTATAGAATTAGTAGGAAATTATTCTGAATTCAATTATATATATTGCAGCTTTTGAAAAAAAAAATTTAGAAGTCACTAGACTGCAATATCGATCTTTGCAGTTCATTAATCTCTAAACTGCAAAAACCAGAATAGTTTAATGAGAAGGAAGCACAACCAAGCCTGATGTGTTACCTCTGACTGGTAACACTCATCTCTAGTTACAGCATGTGTCATAGCAGTGTACTCACATAAACTTACTTACCCATAATGAATCATTGTGCCTGAGACGAGCAAGGCAATCAAAGGTATCCCAGATTACAATAACACATATACGTGTATAAGAGGTTGCAGGGGAAATTTAAAATATTAAAATGTATTCGGTGGATGCTACTTTGTCAAAGAGGAAAAGAAATTCCCTGAGTTGAAACAATTCTGGTGACATCATTCAGGGAGAGATCAGCCTAACAGAAGTGCAATTATATTCAGTGGCAGTAACTCACAGGGTCTGTGCGTTTAAAACCTACTGGTGGAGGAATCTCTGGAAACTTGCTGACAAGTTAATGTGACTGTTCCTAGACCTACAAAACAACAACTGGACTGAAAAATCCCTTTGGGCTACCCAACAAGAGTGGATGTAGAGACAGCAGAGGAGAAGTAGACAAACACAGCTTAGAGGAAAAGCAGAGAAAAGTTAGACTTGTGTTTAGATTCCATACCACCAAATTTCTCTTTCTACTTCTTCTTTGTGTCTGTTTCTGCAGTTAATTAGTGCAGCTGTGACAAAGGGCTTGAATTAAGGAGAATTTACTTCAATTAAACTGTGAAAAGACTACTCACTTGTGTCTTCGCTCTCACTTTCTTTAGCAGAAGAATAAGCTAGAAAGTTAAAAACGAGAATAGGCTGTGTTCAGAGCTAGAGCTGGGGCCAGACTTGCTGTTTATGAAAAATAGGTCCTAAAATGGACATGAAATCTATCAAAAATCCAAATGAGTTCACTAAAACAACAAGAATATTAGTAACCTCTAGTTCTTTGTTTGTGTTTCTGTTCATGCTGCCACTTTATCAGCTGAGCCCCCTCTTCTACTGACACTTCAATTACTCCTACATCTGCATAAAATGAGATATGTTAAATGCTTTAAAACTCTATGGAGTGTAAATAGTAAGTTTGTGTTGTACCTTTACTTTCTTCAGGCCTGCTATCTTTACAAATCAATTGACTCTTCCACAAAACACAAAGAAAGAAGCACTAGCTTCTTTCTTGAGATTATGTCAGGAGTTTGTTAAGGGAGTGGTGCTTCAGGTAGCAAAAAACCTGAGTGGTATCCTGTGCTATTAATTTGCTCTGGTTCAGGCACAGCATTGTTAAAGAAATACTTTTTTGAGTATAAAAATGAAAATTGAAGAAAACTCAACATCTATTCCATCATCTAACTACAATGAGGAAACAAACTTATCAGCTTTGTTTATTTTAAACAGTAGATGAAAGTAATTTTCTAATGTGATGTGGAAAACTGGGTCTGATGTAGCACTCTATTGGATTTTTCTTATTATAGCATAAAAGTCTTTGCCTTTCTTAATGCTTATATTTCAACTTTTAAAATCTACTTATCTTTGAACAATGGAATTATACAAGCAATTAGGTAAATTCAGATATAATGAAAGTGAATGCAGCTCAGTTGTAATGAATAGATCTCTCACTTTGCATTTGATTGCAGTTTGTTTCAGACTGTAAATAAGTTAATTCTGTTTATGTTTTTCTCTCTGAGAGCAACCACATTGAGTCAGATTTTCAAGACAGCTCAAATCTCAGTCTCTCTGTGGCCAGATAAAGTTCTTTAGAAAGTAGGCCAAAGCATTATGTGGAAATCTGACAGTCACTCTTAAACCGTGGCTATATTAATCTTTGCAGTATAATGTATACTAACAGACTGGATTTTTTTTTCTTTTTTGATCATAATTCTTAGTTTTTATCATCCTCTCCAGGTCTATACTTCTGAGACATTGTTTTAAACTTCCTATGGAAAGTGATGCACGTAAGGCATCTGTAATATCACTTTCTTTCTTGAAATACTAAGTTTCACCAACTTAGTGGTGAATAAATAGAATGGAATAAAACTGTAATAGAGAGATCTTAGAAGTCAGATGGGAAATGATATATTGACCTGTCCTTTGTTTCTGAAATAACAGTCAGGACATATATGCAATACACCTAAAGCTCTCCTCCAGAGGTAACTTTGCGGTTACCTGCTACTATGCTTCTCAGGTTATTTAGTCAGTTATTTATTTGAAATAGACCCAAATTGTTCATCATTCACTGACAGATGGTTTTGCACCTGCACTTAAAGGTGTATTAATCTAAACCACTGAGTGGCACAAAGAAGCCAACACATGAGTCTGATTCTACCCTTGCTTTCTGTGATTTATGGAAGATATGCCATTTCTCTGACAAATCTGAGTGCCTTTTACTCTTAAAGTACTATGCTAATAAGTAAAATACAGCTATTTGCTTTTATTTTCATATGTAGTCTGCCTCATGACTGGAAGTGTCAGTGTGCCTGTGCTTTAAGACAATTTTGGTGGAAGGGGGGAGGAAGAGGTGGGTAGTAAAGTGTTAATGCATCTCTAAATGATCCCTGCTGACTTTGCTTACTGATTTATACTACCTTCTCTTTTCTTTTTTTTTTTTTTCCTTTTGTTATCATTTATTTAGCTGATTTTGTTGTATTTGCCATCATTGCAGTTTGTTCCCGGTCCTGTGTCTGTCAGTTCTGTTATTCCCCACTCTCCTGTTGTAGAGCAGGCAGTCTGTATTGCATTCCGATGGGCTGCTATGGCATGCCTAAAGACAGCAATACCTTGAGTAGCTTGGTAACTTCCAAGTACTTCCACAGTATTAATTATATTATCCTAACTTTTTTAAACCCTGAAACGAAGGCATTTAGTTTCTCATTTAAGGAGTGGAGAACTGAGGCATGACTTATTTAAGAAACCTGTCCAAATCTGACATAAATCCTTATAGGGGACTAGGGATTTGTAATGAGATTGTCTTTCACCTCACTGATCCCACTGGCTGGTCCAGGCTATGTTTGCTGTCTTCCATGTTCTCATCAGATTAATTTTCTTATCTTTCCCCTGGTCCTTTTTAATTTCTTTTGTCTGGGTTTCAACATTTCTTTCAAAAGATTATAAGTATTATTTTTAGAAGAGATTGAAGATATATATTTAAATTTAAAATATCTTGCAATGCTCTGATAATAAAATTGGAGTGTTGGACTTACACTGTTCATTTTCTGTTTTTTATTTAAGTGTAGAAGTACCAGAAAGAGATAACCATATAGCTATGTTTGCTATTTTGAAGTTGTTTTAAGGTGTGAAAAGCACCTGATTCAGCTAAAGACTTTTCTATTTTGCTTTAGGTTTTTTGTTGTTGTTTTGATGTTTGTTTGATTTGTTTTGGGGTTTCTTTATTATTATTATTATTATTATTATTCCCCTTAGGAAGAGATAAATTTTCTTTTCTGAGAAAAATGTATATTTAATGAAGTCCTGTCTCTTGGTGGCCATTTTGTATTTCAGAAAAATCCTTCTATTTTGTAAATTCCTATGAGAGTCAATTTAGTATGGACACCCTTTTTTAATTTTTCCTTTTGCACATTGAAGCTGGGTTTATGAAAACATTCAAGCTATCCTAGTTTGTTCACCCATTTGTATTTGGGTGCAATAGAGAAATTATCACGTTGAATATACTTGAGTTGGAATTCTTCTCATGCAATTCAAAGTCACAATATGAAGGAAGGGGGTTAAACTATTGTTTGGCTTGTTTGTTGGCCTTTTCAGACTGTGGTGTTCTGGGTTTTTCTGTGCTCCACATTATGAGCTTTCATTAGCTTTTTAATTTCCTGATGCTGTGTGAAGTTGTGAATAATTTTCTGTTATTGTTGGTGCCTGGAATAGAATATTTGGGATTTATGGACAGTTCACTCTCAGTGTGAACACAGTGGATACTTCCACCTAAGCTAGATACTTCAAGAAGGAATCAGAGAATATCTGATCTTTGCTTCTCCATTCATCTTCCTGGCTGACTTCTCACAAATGGCACCAAGTCACAGGAATACTTTCTGCATTCCTTACAGCGTTTGGACTATGGAGCCCCTCTGAGATACAACTGGTAGGATAGTAGGCAGCTAGCCCATGTGCTAAAAATAGGAAAGGACTTTTGCCTTCTGTTTTCCAACCTGTGCATCTTCTGTGGGAGTAAAGCTTTTTGCTAATGCAGAGGATTTCCAGGAAGAATGTTTTGGAGAAATAGATTCTGCAAGAGTGACCCAGGGTCCTGTTATATCAAATATCACATTTTTATGTATAGAACACCTTAAAATTATGGATGAGTTTTAAGGGCTAAAACTTTTTTTAAAGCAGTGATGAAAAAATAGAAGGATAACTTACTAAATTAACTGACATTAAAATTTAACTATGAAACAAGTGTTTCTCTTGGTTTGTATGCTTTAGCAGCAGTCAATTGTTCTCACTGGTGATCTCTATAATGAAACATCACAACAAATTTCCTTCTCGGAGTCCTTTGTTATCCAAACACTAATCATTCCCAGCTTACTTGTGAGGTTGCTAATACAGCCCTCTCAATATCTCGTGGACTTTATTACTTCTTTGAAGATGCAAATGTTGTTTCTGGAGTTCTGGTGTATCTTTGCAGACCCAAACCCGCAGGTTATGAAACTGAAGGAGTCCAGTGAAGAGTGTGTTTGTTACAGTGAAAAAACAAAGGCTGTTATATCTGAGGGTTGCAAACTGATTTAGTTGACTTATTAAAATGCCTTATGTTACAGTTTCCCTGGAGCAAATGTCTTCTTGGTTATACTTATTTCAGCACACAAAATGTATTAATTGCTTTCTCTCTATGAAAACACTACATAATTGTAACAAAGAAACTGTGCACATCTAAGTTTCAGCTGACTATTGCTCAGGTGATTACAATTCAGTAGAACTCACTTACAGGGTAGTGCAGCTGTATATCATCTGAGTCCATAAAGGAAATGATGAATAGTTAAAAAAAAATTATCTTCATATTAACATGTGCCTTTATCCTAGAAATTTTAGCAATTTGTCACAAGGAAAGGTTATTTTACCCTGCGGTTAAGGGACCACAAGTCAAAAGGCAGTTATTCAGGGGAAAAATAGGGTAAAATTGCAGCATTACTTTTTTTGCCATTGATTTTTCTTAGTTAACTTCAGCTGAAATAGTTCATACTTGTCCTGGAGGAGCAAAATGAAGTAGAATAAGGTTGGAACTTATGCAGCTCCAAACTCCTGACTTTGCTTTGCCACCTCTTGTTCTATGTATTCTTTGTTTCAGAAATCTAATCTCTTACAGTGCTATGAAGTTTAAGAATCCTGATCTTGGGAACCATTAATTGCAAGGTTTATCCCTTCTGTTTAGGTTTTATTTTGGTTTGGTTTGTTTTTTTACTTTTCTGGGGGTTCATTTTATTAATTTTAGTAAAGGTAGCAGTTTCAAGATCAGGACCTCATTCTTCTTGCTTTATAAATTCAAAAGTTTCATTTTTATTCCAGAATCCAAGAGTAAACTTCTGGTTTATATTGTTGATTTCCATGACTTTACAACAATAACATTGTACTCCAGTAACAGGCAGTGAAATATCTCTAGGAAAAAGAATATCTATTTAGAGACCAATGATGTAGGTGCCTGAAATACTAACTCTAGACCTTTTGCCTCAGTTTGAATTTCCTTTTTATCTTTGTTTAGGATTCTTAACTGATCCTCAGATATGTGAGTTTAAGATACTGTAGCTCAGCTATCACAGGGAAAAGCTGCTCATTTTACGTAATTAAAGCAAACCAGGATCAAAGTGGTTTTATTGATTTACTAATGACGTGCAATTAGCTGGCAAACAGTGAGCTATGCCTTTAGGATCAATATGAGTTACAGAACGAATAAACTTTCCATCCTGGCTGCTTACAAGATGTTAATAAATACCCAAATTCCAAAGGATTCCTTCTCTCTCACACACAGGTGCACACACACATACACACAGGTGCACACACAGGGGCATCTCCACCCCCTTTTCTGGGGCTGTAGTATAAGTGGGTGTGGGGGTGAATCCTCCCTTTCCTGCCCCTGGGCAGCACTGTAATCCCAGAAATGCTCATTAGGCCTCGACCCTGATAAACAGCACCTGGGATCAGCTTCTCTTGAGCTTATCAGACACTGCCTCCCCACAGGAATTTATACTGTCTAACAAGCTCCTGGGTTTTAACCAAACCCGTGGAAATTTAGTTTCCTTTCCTGAGTAGCAACACAAGTGGCAGGACATTTTTGTTGTCAATCTTTCAGAGGGAGTTTCCAACCTGCAGTGCAGGCAGGATGGAAAATTATTATTATTATTAAAGCCATGTGACCCTGCAAGCAGTGGTCCTCAGTGGGACTCTTATGAGCTCTCCTGGAACACAGTGGCTGATACCCCTGCACTTCCCAAGGCTCAGTCCTTTGCCCACTGAGAAGGTGCAAAAGCATCCAGTGTGAGTCTTCCACTTAGCCTAAGGGGAATTTTCACAGGAATACACCTTGTATGTGCTCTTTTGGTCTGTGTGTGTGCAAGTGGGAGGATGCTGCAGCAAATGTGCTGTGAGTGTTGCTCTCTGAGATTCTTAAGTAAATTATATTCATAAGAAGGTCAGACCTATAAATGAGTTACTCTTGTGCTTCTAGGAAATTCCATTGAATCTATTGTTAAGTTATTTCACTTAAGCTATTGATTCAGTGCTGTTAAGCTTAAGTGCTGTTAAACTTTTAGGCCTAAACTGTTGGTTGTCTGGGATTATGTCTGACAGGGTCTGGGATTATGTCTGTCAGGTGACCTTGTGACTGAATGGGTGGTGTCCCTCATTTCTTTCTATCCTTACTCTTTCCTATACTTACCCTTTGCTCACCCTCCCCCCCCGCCCCGCAGACTCCACATAGATATTTTTTTTTTTGTATTTTTGGGTTTAGGTTGGTTGATTTTAGATTTTAGTCTGGTTTTTCTCTGTGTTCTTTAATTATCTGGTTGGACCTTGCTAATGATCTTTGTCATGCTTTCACTTTAATATAAAACCTGCTTTTGATGATTACTATGCCAGTGATTCTTGGAGTGACCTTAAAGCACTCATTCAATAAAACCTGCTATTGCATAAGTCACTCAGAAAGAACCCCAAGAGTCTTCACATGCACACCTGAGGTGGAGGTACTTTGCTTTTGTCATTATTTATGTCCAGCAGCCACACGTCAGTTGAAGTTGTAATCAGCCAATAATTACGATTTCGATTACAAAGCAAAGAACATTTTTAATTTTAGGTCTCTAAAGAAAACAGAAAACACCAAGCAGGCAAACAAAGAAAAACAAACAAACAAGAAGGCTACATGAACAACTGGCAGTACTGTCAGTAAGGCACCAAATTGTGTGGATGACTAGAGTAAATTTTGAGAATCTAGCGTGGGTGCTGTGTGATTCTTCAGGCTATCAGGAACTATAGGCAGTTATTTGCAATATTTGATTAAAATGTCAGTGTAACAAAATTAAAATCAGTATTGAAGAGAAAAGTAACTTCCTCTGAGATGAACTCAGGTTTAAGTGCTATGGTTTTAGACTTATCATGAATGTTCTGGGAGCATGGATGTTTGATCAAAAAGGGGAAGGCACCTGTTAGTTGCAAAATACTGAAAGAATTTACAAAAAAATATATTTTTCACAATTAGTTACTTTGCCCTATAGAACACAGAGTTTCTAAAATTTTCACTCCTTCAATGCAGTTTAAAAAATACTACAACCCAAAATTTTAAGAAACCTTAGCAAAGAAGAGCTTGCTTGTATTTTAGAGGACTGTAAGAACTATTTTATCAACTGCTATTTTATAAATATTAACATTTTTAATTAATTCTTGCCACTGTCTGAAATAATTTAATACTAATCCTTTTCTTTTGTCTTCCACATTCTCTCCCTTATCTGTGTGGATGTCAGATGTTGCATGGGTCTGTTTATGATTATTCAGTTGCTTACGGGCTTATTTTCTATTGTTTTGCTTTTTTGAAAGAGGCGTAAAAGAGCTTTTTATCTTTGTTTTTTTGTTCCTGTGGGGTTTTTTAAATTATTATTTATTTATTTTTTTATTACAGCTGGGTTTTTATGTGGCACAGAACTCTGTAATAACATCTGTGCATATCAGACCACCATATGGGTGGGAGGGAAATGGCTTAATTATTGCATATGCATGAAGTAAATGAAAACTTGACTATTGCTGGGCTACAAATCACAAACACTACAGAGAAGCAGAGGCTGGGGAGGGAGGGGTTACAGGAAACCAAAGGGCAAAGATTATCTCAGTGGCATTATACTGTTTCTGCTAGAGGTTTCTTCAGCATTTATCCAAAGCAGTGACTCAGCAAGCACATGTCTAGTCAGAAAATCATTAAAGGTTAAATATTGACCAATATGAAATGAAATGTCATTGACTGAAAATACAGCTGAGGGTTCTAGGCTTACATTAATTCCAGTGAGACAGAGGATCAGCTTCACAGATTCAGCTAAAGCCATCATGAGTCCCAAAGTAGTTTCACTGATAATGTATAGCCAGAAGTCTAAATCTTCTTTTTTTCAAACTGCTTTTGACCATTACTGCTTTTTAAGTCCTCCTGTCTGTTGCCATAATAGGTCAGCTTTATCTCTAATATTTCTGACATAAGGGATTTGTCTGAATATACAGTGACTTTTACCAGAGCTGGCTTGGAGAGGCAGATATGTATAGGGCTGGAAGGAAGAACTCAACCACCACAGTGTTTCAGCTAATTTCACTTGCTGAAATGATACAGGTGTTAAAAGCATCTTTTTTTATGGCTGTAACATAGCTGGTGATGGGATAGATACACCACTGAAGAAGATAATTGCTTACAGAGCTGATGTTATTTGATGGGCAGATGTTGTGCCTCTGCTGGCTCCTTAGAAAAGACAAGTCAAAGTCTAAGTAATCTGCTATCTCAAATAAACAGGTTAGAGAGTGATTGTGAGCAACCTGGTTCTTGGTCAGGCCTGGGTGCAGAAGAAAAGCTCATTTTTGTAGCTCATATTGCATCTCTAAATACTTACCAAAAGTGGCTTCCTGAGAAAGAAGAGGATATGGTTGTGCCAGACAGCTACAATTTTCTGAAAAGGTGGAAAGCGCTGTGTGTCCAAGGTCTGCCCATGTTACTAAAACCATGCCTATCTATTGTTTCTTTTTTTTTTCTGTTTTCAGTGGGACCTTTCCTGTGTCATTATCCTTTCAGAGGGGACCTGAATGAGGGCTGTACTTTAGGTGAGTTACTAGTTCTTAAGGGTTTCACTTAAACCTATAGAAACAGATGGTCATATTTAACAAATCTGGGATGAACTATAGGTACATGTTCTCAGATTGTGATTGTATGATGTATAATGCTTACTGGAGAAAATACATATAAAGTTCTTGGATGAGGGTAGAAGACCTTAAACTTTGTTCTTCTAAAATTGTACCACTCAACTAGACCAGAGTCAGATACATACTTTGCTCCCATTTTTATTTAATTTTGAATTATTTCTTTCACACTGGAAAATGTATATTAGATTGAGTGTTCTACATAAAAATTTAAAAGTGGATGTCAGTCTTTCGGCAAAAACAAATGTAAGGCTGTACCTATTTTTCTGGACTGAGTACAAAAAGGACTAGGTCCCTCTTCTAGGGAATGTTGATAACAGCAATAATGCTTATTTTCTGGGAAATGAGGGATTCTTCTTAAGCTGCCTGTTCCTCAAGATAGTGCTTTGTGTACAACACCAAATTAAGTATTTTATGACAGTTGTGTGACACACAGCACCATGTAAGACACTGTGGCATTCAATTTCTAAAAGAACCTTAGAAAACTGTAAGTAAACTTAAAATTCAAGCTCTGTGCTTGTGTAGCTACATTATCTTCCCTCTCCTCAGAGGTATGTGTGGGAGCCTATTACTTTGTTCTACTCTTGCAAAGTGCAGAGGTACAATCCTTTTGTACCTACTCCTGGAAACACAAAAATAAGTTTGTGTGCATGCACTAGATTGTTGGAAGATTTTTGGTCTGCTAAATCCTAAATTCTTGAGTCCATGTTGAGTTTTGGAATGTTAGCTGTAGGTAGTGCTGAATGGAAAATACCCTCTTGAATAACTGTGCATGGCGAAATCAAGACCTCAAAAAAACTGTGACTGAAAACCTTTCAGAAGGAGAGTCTGGAGTATTTAAATTAAAATAAATAAATAAATAAACACATACATACATACATAAATAAATAAATAAAATTACTGAAAACAACCGTATTATGCATAGAATTTTATTTTTGATGAACTTATGATATTGTACTATGTGATGTGAAAATCATGGATAATGAAAACAAAAATACTAGAAATTTTAAAGTGTGTATGCTAAAACAATGGGTTTTCCTTTGAACAGACTTTCATGTTGTTTTCTGGAATTGGCATGAAGTTTCTAAGTTTACATATGTCTTAATAATTACAGACAAATTCTGAAGAGATTTTTACTCATGTTTACCCTCTTATATTTTGACACCTGGTCTGAAATTCATTTTAAAAGCAAAACCTAACTGTAATAACATTCTAATGTCAGAATGAAGCAATGACATCCCTTGATTTTGGAAGTGCTAGCCAAGAGAATCTAACTGGTGAATAATCTTTAAGCTTCCCTTTTAACCACATAAGACTTAGTGAAGTAATGTGATATGTGAATGAGAGTAGAAAAAGAAAACCACTGATTTTATTGAGCTGCTTTGGTCATACAAATCTGGTCTATTAACTCACAGAAAATGGACTTTGTTACTTGTTCAGTATCTTCAAAGTTTTTAAGGCTTCACACTTCAAAACCCAAACCTTGCTTCACAACTGGATTAAGCAAACATCCCAGACAACAGACATGGAGAATGGGAGGTGCTGAGAAAATGTGATATTAAACACTGGTTCATTTTTGCATTTACTTTGCCCTGTCCAACCTAGGTGAAAAAGATTTGTGTCTAAATATACTGACACCATTTCTTACTTAAAAAAAATTTCCAAAATTAAAAAATTGAAGTTTCTTTCAAAGACTAGCATTTTTAAAGGGATTAAAACAAACAAGCAAAAATTTACTGAAAATTCAATTGAAAGTAGTGAATATTAGTGTTTGATTTATAAACCCTTCACTCAAACTCTCCTAAAAGCCATCTTGTTTAAGTACAAATAGTGGAAATCCACAGGGGGAAGCTTCTGTAGTGTCTGTGGGCACTACCCATTTCCATATGACTATGAATAAGAAAGTTTAGGGACAAATGTATTTACCTAAATTATTTTCCTGCAAGTCTGACCAGATTTATGGTAGAAAGCTGGTGTAGATTTGAACACTTGAAGCCAGAGTCAATGTTTGAAGAAGACTCAACATTCAGAGAGCTCAAGTAATCCTTGCATATGCACAATCAAAGATTTGCAGTGTCAAAGATGCTGGATGCAGACAAATTTGCTGACAACAAAGTGTGCTTCAGGCAGCAGCCAGAGTTTTGAAAATTTAAAGCTGTTTGTTTCCAGAGTGCTTTCTCCATGACCATGTGCAGGGTTTACAGTATGCAATATATGTATTATGGCAATATATTTAGTTCTTAAACATACATATGGACATGAATTTTTGAAAAATGCATCCATAAGGCACAATTGTGAATGTGGACTGTGGGCTTCATCCACAGCCCCGTTACGTCTCTTATCATAGATCCACCCACCAACAAGGAGGATGTTCAAGTCCCTCTGGTTTGGTAAGTAGTGGCAGCAGCCCCTTCTGCAGCTGAAAAAATATCTAGCCTTTTCCTTCCTTGTTGCACACCTGTATTTTCTTGAAAAAATGCCAGAAAAACTGTCTTGTACACTTCTTTGATGACTTTAGTGTGAGAAAGCAGAAATAAGAGAGGCTGGAACTAGATGATCGTTAAGGTCCCTTCTAGCCCTAACCAATCCATGGGTTTTTCTCGAAAATTAGATTATTAGAGTGTTAAAAAATAAAGAAAAAGAAAACTCAATAGAAAATAATCATTTGTAGACCTCAACTTTATAGCAGAAAATAAAGAGGAATTTAGATGTGTTACTTTGGTTAATCCAGGGAGCATAATAATTTTAATAATTTCACTAGTTGCAAAATATCATTATTTTTATTAAGTCTGTTGCTGTGGGTTAGTCCTAGTAGATGACTAAGTACCATATAGCTGCTCTCTCCCTCCTCCTCCTCCTGCCCAGTGGGATGGGGGCAGAGGAAAGGAAGAGTAAAAGCAAGAAGACTTGTGGGTCAAGGTAAAATGGATTAGTAAGTGAAGGGAAAATAGAAGAGAGAACAAAAATCAAACAAAAATGATGCAAATATGATTGCCACCACCTCTCATAAGTAGTTTCTGAGCAACGGATGGCTAACCTGCCTAAATCCCTTTATTTTCCCCTCCTGTCACTGATCATGTTTTATCTCTTCAGTTAATCCGAGTCATCTTCCTGGTTGCATCCCCTCCCAGCCTCTTGTGCACCCGCTGATGTATTCACTGGAGGTATGGAGTGAGAAACGGGAGGGACTTGGTGCTATGCAAACACGTTCAGCTACAACAATAGTGTGTGATCAGCACTATTTGGCCACAAATCCAAAACACAGCATCACACCAGCTGCTCTGAAGAAAATTAACTCTATCTCAGCCAGACACAGTGCAACTGCTATTCAAAGCAAATAGTGGCTGTAATCTGCGTATTGTAGCATTGTGACAAGAATTATTTCAGACTGACCTTTTTCCAGAGGCTTCACTAACTCAGTCTTGAAAGCAGATGTAGTTCAAAAAAGTAACTCTGTTGGCAATCATATATTTAATATTTCTAACAGATTCATAAATGCATATATATGTTTGTACAGATACATATACATGCTAGATAGACACGTTCATACGCATGGCAATGGAAGAATACTTTTTTTTCTTTTTTTTTTTTTTTTCTTTTTTTTTTTGTCCCTGGTTAATATTTTAGGATTTTGGTTCATGATGAACCTAGCACCCACCAAGACTCCCATGTCCTTCTCAGCAGAGGTGATCTCCAGCAGCCCAGACTATGCTGGTACTTGAGGTTATTTCACCCTGAGTGCAGGACCCTACACATGCCTTGTTCAACCTTTTTAGGTTTCTCTCTGCCCAGGTGAGTATTGTGTTCTGATCCTGAAGAACCTATTAGCAGCTGGATGCAGGCACT
This sequence comes from Phylloscopus whistleri, assembly GCA_017589585.1. Taxonomy (NCBI): domain Eukaryota; kingdom Metazoa; phylum Chordata; class Aves; order Passeriformes; family Phylloscopidae; genus Phylloscopus; species Phylloscopus whistleri. The sequence goes on from JADMLD010001219.1 coordinate 904,882, forward strand.
CCCAAGGTCACTGGTAGCACTGTGTGCCACGGCTCTATGGGGGGAGTCCTGGTCTAGATGCCCCTTAGCACAGCCTTCTGAAACCAGACCCATCATTTAAAGGAAAGTGTCAGGTCTGTGGTTACCAGCTTTGCCAAACTGGGTCTGAGGACCCTGCTGTACCCAGAGCATGCTCCCCTACCAAATGCTGTTAGGATTTTGTCCTTGTCTAAGTGCGCCTTAGGGAGAGTGCAGCGTATGTTGTTGATGCTATCCCCATCAGACCATGACAGTTACTGTTGCCTGTTCTCTTGGCTTTGATTTCCAATTCCTTTGGTTCAGTGATTTCTGAATTAAATATGTCCAGATGCTGTTTCATTTACTGTGGTTGCATGTGTACACAAATAAGCATTTATGTTACTGACCTTTATGCACTGTAGGAACAAGGGAAGCCTTTAAATGTAGCAAAACCAAGGTAAAAACCTCCAAATAGCTCAGTATGTTTCTAAAAGTGAAACGTGTCATATCAAGGACTGTTATTCTAGAATACATTTGTATATTCTAAAATATGTAAATAAATTCATACTTGCGAAAATGTATACAGCAGCTCTTTACATTCCCTGTCACTGCAAGTGTTGCCATATACCTCTGTTCATTTTTACTTTTTTTTTAGTCAATTTCTATTTTTCCTGCATCTTATGTAGCTTTCCTTAAGGCTTAATATGTGATGAATCTATTTTTTACCCCCCTCTACCAGAAAAGAAAGAGATAAAGGATATGTATTTGAATAGTTCAGCACTTTCTTTTTATTTTGGATGATGTTTCAGATCCTTAGACACTGTACTGCTGTTAAATTTAGTCTCTTGGAAATGTTGTACTTTGGTAAGATTCACACAAGCATGCTATTAACAAAGACTTTATTGATATACTTACCAAAATACACATTAATAAAAATAAGACCTCATTGCAGCTTGAGAAGTATTTTGTGAAACAGGGGGCACATTGTTACAAGGACTTTATAGCTAATTGGTATGATCACAATGATTTCAAAAGGCTGTTTCACAAAATCATTAAGGCTAGAAATTAATCTTGGAGCTATATTAGCTCAGAGACTTACACTTTCTTCACACTTCGCAAGCACAACCAAACTGCCATTAAGTTCAAGGTGCCCTCCGTGATGCTTCATCAGAAAAGTGAATTCATTTAAGAGTTTTGTTTCAGCAGACTGTAGCTATAGACAGAATAGTTACCCTGTCATGACTGACAGAGTAAGTGGTTTCATGACGGCTGTACATCCACAGGAGTCAGAATATTTGCAAGACACAGCAGGGTTTAAGGTCACCCAGCTAACTTTATTGTTGCTGCAGTGTGCTTATCTCTGGCTTAAAACAGCCCTTCTTAAACAGGATTAAAATGAATATACATGCCTTAATTATGGCTTTGGAGTTACTGCACCTAAAGTTGGAGTTACTACCTAAAGGCAAACACCGGCCCCTTGAATTCCTCTTCCATGTTAGTTCTTTCTTATCTGCCTCCTCAGATGCATTTTAAGAACTCGTTCGTTCCAAGACCACTGATTTACCTGTCTCTAACCAATGCTGCTTTATTCCCTTCTGTATACATTTCCTTAAAGATGCACAGGAGCTGATATAGCTCCTCTTTGCCTGGGACCTGCTAGAGAGATAGGCAGCTGTAGTGACTGATTCTGTAGATAGCGGCCTCATGCTATCTCCATTCTGGCAGCAAGTTATCTAGACTTTACCTGTTGACTTTTCTTTGCTGTAAACCAGAAGTGTCTTTGAAATAAAGATAAGTAAGTCTGTTAAATAAAATAAAGGCAGCACAAGAAGTGGAAGGAGAGAGGTATAATACAGTCAGAATACTGGGCTAGGAAGATCCTCAACAGGTGTAGAAGGGAGGGGCAGTTTAATTATTTGTGTAAATAGACACAATTTTTAAGATTGTTTATTTTAATTTAAATCAGATGTGTCCAAAAATCCTTTATTAGTCCTTAACCACTAGCTTTACTTTTTTGCCTCCCTGTTGTTGGTGTAAGAATAATATCCTATACTGACTTCCCAAGTTGGAATTTTCTCCCATCTGAAAAGAGTTCTCTGATGGTGTGGTGGAGGCTTAGGAGCTGAGTCCTTTGAGCATTGTCTCTTTGTGTCCATAGTTTACAATATTGATTTAAAAATGTATTAATTTTCCTTGTGCTTTCTGTCCTCTGTGTCAGTTGTATAACACTTGATCACAAGAGTTTTCTAGCACTTACAAGAAGTCTGAATTTTGCCATATGCAATCCTCTAGAGTTACTGTTACTACTGGTTTTGCTAGCAAATGTTAACTTCTTTTTAAAATATTTTTTTCCCCTCTGAATTCTTCATATCCAAAAATTCCTGTTGGATATCTGTCCAAAGCCCAACAGGTTTCATAAAATAAGACCTAACACCATGTGAGCATCTAACAAGAAGTACTAGATAGCAGTGAAGGTGACTTGGTATTTTATTATCAGATACAAGACCTGAAAACAAGACTGATCTAACTTGCTCTGTTTTCCACTTCAGAAGACTTTTACAGAAATGTCTGTTGCAGAGGGTGTTCAATAAATGTGAAGAATCAAGCCTGTATAGGATGAATCAACCAAAACGTGTGACATAAATCTCCGACACCACCAAATTTAGTCCCCAGTTTATCCTCATTAAAACGACAACCAACAAATATTCAGTGTGGTCATGTGACCCTTGGTGCTTACAATTAATTGATCATGTGTACTGCACACCAAAGCACACAATTTTGTCTTCATGTTTTTCTTACGATATCTCTTTCAATTAGTATTTGCACCATAAAATTGAGTGATACTGACTGAGTATAATCCAAAATACACATGCAATTTGGCATAGCCACTGAATGTGGTGATCACCAGGGTAGCTCAGACACACAGCAGTGCTGAAGATGGTGACGTCAAAAGGGTGGACTGATGGACAAGTTTGGAATAACCTGCTCACTAAGGAACCTGCTTTGTTACACAGTTAGCAGAAGGTTTGCCCTTGAAAGTGAAAAAGAAATCTTGTGCTTTACAGTCCAATTTAAAGCTTTTGTAGGTTTTGCTAGTCTGTCGTAATGTGGATTGACTCATTTGTTGTTGGGATGTAGGTCACCCACTCTGTGGGGTTCTCTTTAAAGGCCTATCATGGAATTGGATTGCTGTGGGGTGGGCCTTACTCTCAACTGCAAGGTTCAAAAGCAGCGAATTTGACCTCAATGTCTGTCAGTAGTTTTGTGGGATCAGAAACCCGAATTCAAATATATCCTTGCGTAATACCTTTAGCCGGAGAATTATCTTCTTTTGTTCTTCCATTCTTTAAAATACAACAAAGGGGAAATCAGCAAGGGCACCTTTTTTTTTTTTTTTTTGGCTGTGCACATACTCATTCTTGATCCATGTGCCTGCTGGCTATAAGGTTTTCTTTAATATGTGTGGCAACATACGTGTTTTCTTCAGATACCTGTTCTTAGTGCAGAAAATCATGCATGCAAACTCTTGTGACAAGATAAAACCAAAATGTAGGACTGGAATGATGATATATTTGTCAGGCATCAAAAATCCATGCTGGTACAGAAACGACAACACTTACTAAGAACACTAACTAAGCTAACTAAAAATCCACAAATTCTGCTTGCGTGCACTCTTGAGAAACTATGATGTTTATAATTATAAATATAATATTATAATATGATAAATATAGTATTATAATATTATAATTATAAATAGATTTAAAAATTGCTTTATGCAATGGCTATTTTGCAGCTGTTATATTGTTAATGTCTCTGTAGAAATCATCCTTTTTAGGGCAATGTCTGTTGTATTTAAATGTCATTTGTAGTTCTGACACAAACCTTTTGACACAAAACTTTCTTATCTTTCTTGCTACTTTTCATTTACTGGAATCAGTGCCACTAAATGGAACTACTCTGCAATTACAGTTATTATTTATCTAGGTAGTGTCCCTTTTTTTTTTTTCTTTTGTTTTTCTTTTCAGTATTGAATGCTTATTAAAGACAGCAAAAAAGCCCCAAGTCTTAAGAAACTGACTTAGGTCATTATTGTCTTTACTTTTCTTTGAACTATGTTAAAAACTCTCTTCTGAAAACTTATATGATGCAAATACGTTACCTCATGTCTTGGTTTTGAAAGACAGGTATCTGCCAAGGAAAGCTGGAATTTCCCTTGGAATGGAGCATGTAAACCCCTCACCCCCTCCAAATTACAATTTTGCAATTAAGGGCTTTCAGGCAAAGATTTGGAAATAGGAATAATACTTCTTTACTAAGAATATTAACAATACAAACGTAGTAGTAAAAACAAGCAAAAAAGCAAACAAGCAAACAAAGAAACAACAATCCTAGAAACCCTGACAGAGTCAGAGATACAACCTGACACCGTGTTGGTCAGGGTGTGTTGGAAGCAGTCCAAAAGTGAGTCCTCCTGGAGTGGCAGATGTGGTTCTGTTGGAGCAGAGATGATCCTGAGAGAGAAGGATCCAGTGATGGTGAGGAAGGTCCAGTCTTCCTTCAGGAATCCAGTGGAACCAGACGCCCCATGTTCCTACATCTCAGTTTTTATCCAGGTAGGAATGGTTGGCTCCCCCCACTGGGTGGACCATCTTGCAATGTGATGATGGTATGTGTCATGCCATTGGTGAGCCTTAATGGCCCATCAACAGAAGATATCCCCCTGGAGGAGGATGAGTGGTGAAAGAGATAAGAAACACTGCCCTACCTGGTTTTAACAGCTGGCCCATTATCAAAAGGCACCCGCCCCCCTCCTCCCAGAGTTACAAGAGATAAAGAAAAACATCTCCCCAGCTGCTTTCAACAGATAAAATAGAATACACGTTTTTGGTTCCATAATCCAAGACACCTGGATATCCATTTAATTGAATTCTAGATTTTGAAGATACGTAGCTATGAAGGACACAGTTTTTTTCTCTGTTTCAATGTATAATCAAGTTTCTTCTGGGGGAAAAATATTTAATATGATCAATATATGTCTTTAATCTGAAATTTGAATCATTCTGGGGGCAAATACTATTCTTCTCTTCCTTTGTTTTAGGTGCCCTGTTTCTAGATATTGAATTTTGATGACTTCTGTAAGCCTGTAGATGTTCTACAGTGTGTATAAATAGAACCTGTGTGGATTTAAAAGACACTCACACTACTGAGATGAATGTTAATTTTTTTAATCTTTTCATCTGATTCTGCACATCTTTATTTGGACTTCTACATGAGAAAGGACTGTTGGAGTAAACCCAGTATGTAACACACAGAAAATTAGTGTTCTGTCAACCATAATCTTGTTTCTTGCAAGAACTAATTGCAGTCATTATACTGTAGTAGCATATTCATAGTTCCATAACCCAGGAAGGTTGGTGAAAATCCTCAGAAATCTGAGAGACGCCTCTGGTTTTGCATGACCATTTTGATTTACCATATGGTTTGGCATTTAAAAGGTACTTAATACCCTTCAAACTTAATTTTGCCATTTTGTACATAAGCATTACAATGGACAGGTAAATTACACAGTTGCATGCTTTTTTAAATTGACCCTCTGCCTCATTCATGCTGTTTTTTTCAGAAATTCCAGCAATCAGTGGGACGCCCCTGCCTTAGTGAACTGGAGCAGCATCACTTTATGTGGTGTTTCCCAGCATTTGAGACTCAGCTTGGCAAACAGAAATGCTTTTGACACATATATTTTGACCTAAAAATAAAGCCCTTTTCCACATGCTTTGATATTTTATAATTGGTGTAAAGATAATGGAATAGATTATTGATTTTAACAACGATGTGTGTTAGTCGCAAACAAATTTTGAGAAGTGAAGTTTGTTTACATATGTTATAACATGAGTAAAGATAAAAATATTTTTTGAATGGCAATCTGCTTCTGAACAAAATTTTAATTGTGTTTTCTTTTCTGTATTTCTTGAATTCATTCTCTCTTCAGATTTTCATGTGCTGTAGCATGCAATGATGTAAATTAAAGACAACTCCCTTAATTTGGGAGAGAAATCCAGTCATTTGTTTGAGTAGGGTTCATAATGGGGAATTTTCTCTTTCAAAGCTTGATGACTTGTTTTCAGTTGGATTTGAGAGCTTTACAAATAGCTACTCTGTAAAATTCCCAAGGACAGGACAGACCTTTTGCTCTCCGTAGCAATAAGGTGCTGCATTGTGGGGCAAGCCATAGACAAAACCAGCAAGCTGGATGAGTATTTCCAGGAAAACATACATTCTTGTCTGCCATTTCAGACAGTGCATGACATGCTTACCTGACAGAGATTGCTCAAATGGGCAAAAACACCTCAAATTGTGTGTCAGGAATATGTAAGTAGGAGGATGCCTGGAAATTAGACTCCTGCTGAATAAGGCTGTGGTTCCAATGGCTAATAATTTATTCTAAATTCTTATTTTTTAGAGTATATTAATGGATAATAACTTCCTTGTAACTTTACAACAGTGTTCTTGATATCAACAACCTTTCCTCTATTTGTTACTTAGTTCTAGTATTGAGCAACAAATTAAAAATAAAATGCTTTTCAGTCCTATTTTACAGAGAGGTATTAATACCTACAAAATTTTTACTCTTCTTTTAAGTGCCAAATTGCCTGCAGAGATGAAGAGAATTCCTTGAGCAATTTGGATAACCTACACTTCATACCAATATGACTTTAGTTTGTTCTAGGTTTGGGGTTTTTTTTTGAAATATAGGGTCCTGTAATCTTATTCTCCCCACGTTATCTCCACATAGCCATGGGACTATGTGTAGACGTAGATTTCAGGAAATCTGATATTACTCTCACTTTTTCTTCTGGGATTTGAAGTTTAGATCAAAATTACTATCAGAGTAAACTACTGACATTTCAATTTGAATTGTCTTCAACAACATATTTTTGTCCAGAACAACTTGGCAGAGTATCACAATGGCTGATATAGATCTTACTGTATTAGAAAAAAAGGAAAAAGAAGACACAATCTGAGATCCTTAGCATTAAAATATTTCCTAATGAAAACTGTGGTTTACACTAAAAACCCTTGCATAATCTGGAACTTTTTTTAAGAGAAGTGATATAACATAAGGAGAAAAGCTACATCACTAGTAACCAAAATAATAGGATATGGTATGGAGTTGGGATTTTTTTTTTTAAATTGAAATTAACTGGAGGTTTTAATTACTTCCATCATTGGATGGACTTCGTATATTCAGGATTTGCACTGTAAATGTGTAGAAACAAGAACTATGGCTGAATGCTTTCCCATCTGATCTTATAAGGTGATATTTTTTTCAATTTGTTTATATGAACTCCTAGTTTTTGAAAATACAGACTAGAATTACTGGTAGCTCTGACTTTAAATACTTCTAGGAGTGTATGTTGTCCTGATTGATTAAATTATTTTGTCGTCTTGCTTCACCTGTGGAAGCTCCTACAGCTGAACATTGTAGAGCTTTTCTTTTTGTTTGTTTGTTTGTTTTGTTTTTGTTTTTGTTTTTGTTTTGTTTTTGTTTTTGTTTTTGTTTTGTTTTTGTTTGTTTGTTTGTTTGTTTGTTTTTGTTTTTGTTTTTGTTTTTGTTTTTCCCAACCCCTCAAAATCAGGGAAATGACACATGGAATTTTCTGAGCATCAGAAACTTTTCAATTATGTCTGAAACTTGAACAAATAGAATTGCGGTGACAGTAACAGATGCTCTTGGCTTTCCTTCCTTGAACAGTCTCCACCACAGCAGCTGATTTGGTCGTGGTGTCCTCAGTTTTGTTTGAGGCTTATGTGGTAAATTTTTCAGAGGAAACATTCAACATAGTATGTAAGCAGAGGTAACTCTGATTCAGTGAGCTGCTGAACAGGAAATAAAATTCAGCAGTTCATGATGGAAAGAGAAAACTGTTTCTGAAGTAATGTGATTTAAGTGTTGGGAACACTTTTATACCTTAGCCAGTCTTGCTCTCAACATAACTACAGTTTTCTCTCTAAGACTACTTGTCTATTTTATAAATATCATTACATGAGCATGAGAAGGCAAAGTATATATATATATATATATTGTGGCTATATTTTTATTGAAACTGTGTGGGAGGTACAGATCATTTTAATGTATAGACTTGTTATATAATTACTGTGTGGTCAGCAGTGTGTGGGGGAGGTATTTTGTCTTGTTTGCTTACTACCTGAATGAGCTGCTGTCTTGTCAGAAGTTGAAATTTTTACAGAATTTTGAACAGCTTCAATAGATGTAATAACTATCTTTCAACTTTTAACAAAATTGATTGAAACATAATATTTAGGTTTTATTCCTTTTATTCAAAAGGCTTTCATGTATCCTACACAAGCTTACTCTCATTTTGGGGATAATACAGGGCTTAGCAACATTCTCTGATAGTCTACTGAAGCCATTTTTAATAGGAAAATGAACTTATAGGCTGTCTGTTGTATGTTAGTGTAACTGACATGAATAAACATGAGACAGTATTTCTGACAGTCATAGATTAGAAACTACCAGAATCTAAATCATCACTTATTTTGAAAATTTTGTTTTGTTTTATTTTTTTTTTAAATGCCATGTCAACAGCTTCTTAAAAGTATGATCATGTTTTTGGCCTTCTTTTGCTTTATCTCACTAACATTTAAATAGAGTTAAATAATTTTATTGGTCAAAAGCTGCTTAAGATAATTATAATTCACTTCCAAATGGACAATTTCTGGTATGTCCTCAATGAGAAACTGGGTATCATTTTAAAAGTCCTTAAGGCAGAAAATACAAAGATAGAGTTTTCTGTTTCTACCTCCTTAAGCATCAGATGCGTTTTATGAAAGAATCATAAATGAAGGAGGGGACATAGCAGGTAATAAATTTTTTGTTGCAGATAACTATAGTAGAGTAGAATTGAGTTTTGGAGAATAGTTAGCTGGTTCTAATTACATTTCTTTTTTATTTCAAGTGTACCTCAGAACTCTAACCTGTGTTGTACTTGTCTAGTTAAACTTCGAGGTCTGAACTTGGACCTTAAACTTTGCTGTGGTTATAAATGCTGTGTGCAGAAACCCTCTTTATGATTTCTGTAATAAAATGTTTGAAAATTTAATAAACCCAGACATTTCCACTGCAGCTTTTGAATCCATACACCATTACAACTATCCAGCTACTGGTAGCTTTTGTATTAATTTTTGAGGTTATCCAGGTAGCTGTTGAAAGCACCAGGGGTAAGTTACTGAGTGCTGGCTGAGTAACAAGCTGAAGACATGGATGTCATGCTTCTCACATACTACAGACAATGAATTCAGAGCCATGTGGAACCGTGTTTTATCTAAGGTACGGCCACTGATAAATGGAAAATGTTCTGGTAGGCAAGGTAACAAAAAGCACTTTGCTTGCTGAACGGGCCAGCTGCTCACAAACAAGTGCTCTACAGGGAAAATAATTCAATTCGTATATTCATCACTGGCTCTGGAATGGAAATAAAAGGAGAAAAACAAGAGGTGATGAAAGTGAGTATTGAGAAGGATTGACAGGAGGTTGTGTGGATTTTCTAACCCCCACAAGCATTGATGGCACTTGTACATTAGTCTTGTGTTTTATTCATCGTGTTGTTAATTTTTAAAGAACCATTAATATGTTTCATTTATAGCAATGAAACGTGCTGCCATTTTTACTCTGAATATGTTTCCGGTGTCTTTTTTAGCTTTAACCTTGATCTGCATGTTCCCCACATGTTAGTATAAATTTGAAACTTATGAAATTGTTGTCTAAGGTAGCTGAAAATTGCCCAAGAGTTTTTGAATTACCTTTGCTCATGAGAAATTCTGTTTGCCAGCACCAGAAGAAAAATTTCAAGGAAGGTGTAAAAAGAGAAAGATGAAGGAAGAGACTTGACATAAAAGAACAAAACAGTGCAAACAAGGGCTGTTGAAGAATCTGACGGGAGAATAAAACAGATTAAACCCTTGAGAGTTCCCCACATACAATTTGGAATACTGGGGCACATAGGGATAATCTTTCACATTTTCTATGATTTTACTTTACTACACAGAATTTAGATCTTTCTTGACTCTCTTAAGGTTGCCTCCTTGGCTCTGTTTTTTTTTTTCTTATTTGAATATCACCATCCAAAAAAATATCAGGCCGTATTTCTCAGAAAGAAAAGTCTGTAATTCATTCAACTGGCCTTTCATTTTTTCATCTACTTTAGACATGATTATTAATGTCTCTCTCCCTTGGATATTTCCAATAAGGCAAACATCACCCAAGACCTTAGGGAAACCCCAAGAATTTAATTTGATGAACATTGTCATCCTGCAGACAGAGATGGTATAATTGAGTAGTTTTACTCTTCTTGAAAGTATATTTCTTAGATATTGTTCTGAACCAGTATCAAAAGAGCCAGTGTGGTCATGATACTACAACTATCAACTTACACTGCAAGGCTTGAGCACATTTTGCCAGCAAACTTCGACCAGCTGTAAGCAGGTATAACTGAAATCTGAGAGCCACTATGAGCTGAGAAAGCTAAGGCCAACTAGGAGTTCTGCTTCCTTGCATGGTGTGAAGTTATCGGGAATCTGGAACAGTTATTTTGTGTTAAAACAAGATAAGCATCATTGCTGTACACACAACATCTTGCCTTTTGCGGAGTGGCGATGTCTTTGTCTTTAGTGTTCCCAACATGGATAGCTTCTAGTCCAGGAAAGGATAAAGACATGTTAATCCTGAAAGGCTGATGCCACCTGAAATGAAATGTGGAGACTGCAGAACTTGTGGCCTTAGGACAGATCCAAGTTATCCTCTCAGAAGGAGTTCACATCAGGTAAAATTCACTAGGATAATGAATAAATGTTTAGTTGTTTATTAAATTTACCTTCACCCTGTTCAGTTGCATACATCTTTTACTCTTCTGCTATTCTGTCTGCTTTAAATTCTTGCAATGTACTGGAAAATAGTTTGTATGATTTCTTATGACTATGCATGCAACAACTGAGAAAAAAAAGACTGTTATTTACTTTTACTTGAAGAGATAAACAGAAGAGATAATTGGCAGAATCAGCAACCAAATCAAGGAGTTCAGACATTTAAGAATGGACCTTCAAGTGAATTAACAGAAGAAAGAAATGGAGGCATTTGTAGGAGATGTTACTCCCAGGAGGGCACTGAATGTTCAGCTCTTGTACTGAGGCCAAGGTGAGCCACTAAAGGAACAAAGATCTCAATCTACATGATTGCCAGTGGTGGGGATAGTGATGAGAGATGGCTGCAACTTGGCCTTGGGAAAGAAGGTTAAGAAGTGCATAAAGATCACAGAGTAGAAAATAGTGCTCTATTCAGAACTGTTGACCCACTATGCAATTTCATTATTTTTCTATATTTAAATACTTCAGGATTTGTTTCCCCTTTGAGAACTGGACATGAAATTAATTTTATTTTCCCTGCTTGGATAACTGTTTTGTACAGGACTGTATATCGGGATGGGGGAAAAGTAAACATTTTAAACATACATATGTGTGTGTGCATATATAAGACTCTGCATACCTGTGGCTTTATTTTAGAAATAAAGCATCTCTCTTGACCTTCTGTTTAATTAGGAATAGTTGAGGTCAAAATTGAAAGCCACATAAGTACCTCCCCTCTTCTTTAGTGCTCTTCAGTGTTCCACAAGAATCAAATGCAAAAAAAACCCCCTCAGACAATACAAATAAAAAAATAAATCAAAACAACTTTAAAACAAATATAATCCAAGAAATTTCCCCAAAGACTTTATAACATCTCCCTTATTCTGACTATAGCTGTGGATGGAACTTTCTAGTAGAAAGGAAAGTTTAAAGGAAAATAATAGAAGAAGCTGTATAACTGTGAAGAAAATTCCTAGAACTTTAATGCAATATCTGCTGGATAAGTATTTTAATAACATTTTACAGTTGGTTTGCTTACTGAAAAACTGAATGCGGGAGTGAGGAGCAAAAATAATTAGAATAAAACATTAGAATAATTAGAATAAAACATTGCTTTCTTTCAAAATTTTGACAAAATTTGTTTATGAAAAAAAAAATCATGTGTAAGTAAAATTTTTTATCTTGCAAGAAAAGAAAATGAAAGAACTACTTTTGGTAAAAAAACCACTGCATCTGTGTTTTCTCCATTTTGGTGTGAGTAACCATCCAGGGTGGGAGAACTCTGCATCTGACTTCTTTCTAAGGGTATTTCAAGACCCATCTCACAATCTTTCATGTCCCTCTATGCTCTGAAATTATTTTTTGCTTAGCTAGTCTTGAAACTTTTCCATTTTGTATACATAAATCTGCTTTAATTAGCTTCCCTTCTCAGTCAATAGAATCACCACATTTCATATATAATTATGACCTCTAAGCTCTGCCTCAAATCTCTTTAAAAACCAGTCATACTCCAGAGGAGCTGGGTGAAACCACCCACTTGCTGGGTGGCTGCGCAGCAGTGCTGACTTGTTATTTGCATTTGGCTGTCATTCAGGAGGTTGTGTTTTGAGGAACCTGAACTCTTGCAACCTCATGAATCAGATAGATAAGTGATTGAGGTGGATACGCTCATTCACACGAGCCTCTTCTGCATTCAGCTCAGTGGGAACATCATGCCTCGGAGTTTGCTTTTTGGGATAAATAGATTACCTGGTTCACAGCCAAGAGCTGTGACCTTGTGTAGTACATACAACCAAGATTTTTTTCTGATGAAATCTAAGTATTAACCCTGAAATGCTTTATTTGGTATTTGAATTATTTCTCATGTCTTGGGTGATCTCATCCTTCAATGGATTTATGTTCTATTTGGAAGTCTGGTCTGGCTGTTACATTAAATAGCTAAAGCTAGGAATCCAATTCTTGCCTAAGCACTGAGGAGATGGCCTATTTACAAGGCTGCAGGGGGCATAGATCTTTTGCTAAGGTCAGTAGGGGTCTGTTAGTGTTCAACATCTAAAGTTGTGTCCATCTGTTTTATTCCTGGAAGACACCTTTAGACTCGTACCATTGCATAAAGATAGCCTGAGATAACATGGGTGTTGGGATTGCTGGGATTGTAAAATAAAACTATAGAAATGAAATATCCTGGCTTAAGTTTCCTTTACTGGTATTGATTAAAGTTTTGGTGTGGTTATTTTTTTGTTTGTTTGGTTGTTTTGTTTTGTTTTTGGTTTTGTTTGTTTGGTTGGTTAGTTTTTTGTTTTGTTTTGTTTTTGTTTTTCTCCAGAGGCTCAGTGAATTCTAACAGTTCTACTGTTGATATCTCTGAAGGCAGGTACTTCCTGCATTCAGCCATCTAGCTAGGACATCGTATATGAGTATCTGCTTTTCAGAACAAATTGGATAGTTGGGTTGGTAGCTCAACGAACATTCATACACACTGCATAGTATTTAGGAAGAATTTCTGATTTTTCTTGCTTCTCTTAGACCAATCTCTTACTTTGAATGACAGCTGGCTACTCAGGTAGCCTTTAAAAGTAAACAAAAATTTCCTTTTCACAAGCATTATTTTTTTCTATATTTACTGTATAAAGAGGAGAGATATTTTAAAATATTAGTGCTTTGAAAGTTGGTTCAATGTTGTCTCAAAACAATAAACCACAATAATAGGAATCAGAGTTTGCTGTGGACTGGTAATGCTGAGGCCTTATAGGACAAAGTCAGAAAACTGTTTCTGGTTTCTCCTTCTTACCTAGGAGCTAAGTGGTGTTTAAGTAATGCAGTTTTCCACTTTCCTCCTTGTTTCTGTTTGACCTTATTCTAACTGCTGAGTTGCATATCAGTTGCAGAAACATGTATTTAGGGTAATCTATGATGACAAATATGAAATTAGGAGCAGAGAAATATCTCCACAGTTTGAGCTAAACTAAAACCCATAGTAAAATTAAACTATTATATTGATATGTGGTGCATAATCAGAATGGTATAAATTTCACTTTTTGTGTTTCAAGAAAGTGGTTCTTAATAAATGTGAACAATCAAGCCAATATTTTATAACCTGTTGTGCATAACTTGGGAAGGGTATTAGACAATTTTAAGACATTCTAATTTCAGTGTATATTTAAAGAGAAAGAAGGGCAGTGAACTGGAATCTAGGCACAGCAATCTGTGCAGGTTTTATTTGGCTTTTAGGGCTCCTGAGTGATTTCTGTGGCTGTGTCTGCCAAAACCTAACCACTAGGGTGCAGATATGCAGCACAAACCACCGTGGGGAGTGTGTGCAAATGTATCTCACCACTTCAAAAGGTGCTGCTTCCTTTAGATGCAACTAGCACTTCAACAATATTTCACACTCTGCAAGTATTTATTAGTTCTCAGCAACCAAAACCTTCAGGCTTTCATTCTTTAAGTTAATATTTGGAAAGCTTTCTGTTGTGTTCTGTACTTACTAACAAGTTTCTAGAGTCTTCTTGTTAATGCAATGATATAGAAAAGCTTTTAAGGCATCCATGCTTAAAGCAGGGACATGAAAAGCCAAGTGCATTGAATGTGACCTTGTAGTTAAAACTGTTGTGTGACAATTCTGGTGTTACTGAGTCATGTTTGAGGCAGGACTGCTGTGTGTAACAGCATGAATTGACAAAGGAGAATGGCTTCAAACTGTAAAAGGTTAGGTTTAGATTAGATATTAAAAAGAAATTCTTTACTGTGGGAGTGGAGAGGCACAGGTTGCCCAGAGAAGCTGTGGATGCTCCATCCCTGGAAGTGTTCAAGGCCAGGTTGGATGGGGCTCTGAGCCACCTGGTCTGGTGGAAGGTGTCCCTTCCCATGGCAGGGGGTTGGAACAAGATGATCTTTAAGGTCTCTTCCAAACCAGGCCACTACATGATTCTATAAGGAAGAGGATGCTGTTGCACCTTTACTGGTAAAAGCTGGTCTAAGGATTCCCAAAATGGTCATTAGAAGCAGGAACTTATAAAACTCCCACCTACAGCCACAATTTTGCTCTGAATCACTGTTTCTATACTTCCTTTTTTTTTTTTTTTAACTTTTTTTTCTCATTAACACTAAAACAAAAGGACTTTCTTTACTGCAGTATTTTTAAGATGAGGACATTTTTATTTCTTGATGAAGAACCCTTATGGGTGCTACAGAACATTAAATCAGGTGGCCATTTTGTGCACTGACAAGCTCACAGGTAGGAAACACATCTTTGTCATTTGTAATTTTATTAGAGGAATAAACACTGTCACTGATGTCCAACGCTGCTTTCTTTCTTGAAGAAAGGAAGGCAACATTTCTAGTATAAATAGGGCAATTGATCTGCACTGTGGATGTGAAATAAATGTCTGGCCTTGAGATAAGAATACATATTTTCCTCAAATACTAATCCTTTCTATCAGATTAATATTCTCTTTTGCAGTAAATTTTCCAAGCTGTTCCATCTTCTTTTTCATCCTGCAACACATCAGTTTCTATTTTAATGCGTTCTTTTTCCTTCTTCTTAAAAGAGTTTTCATTTTTACAGACCACATTTGCTGCAGTGCTCTTTTCAGCTCCAGCTCACGCACACTGAACCCAAAAAGAGCCTGCCTGCTGTTCCATAGACAGCCTGCCTTCATTGGACCTCTGGGTACCATGCAATCCTGCATTTTCTCCTCACATGCTTTCTGTGAGGCTTTCTGCCACCTTGTCTTCTTGTCTTTTTAATGATACACAGCATTTGAAACAGGAAAAATAAGAACTTTATACTTTCCAAGTAACACTGGTAACACTGCACTTCTGCTGGCTAAAGAAATACCCTAGAAAGCCAAGACATCCCTTTACATCCATTTTACCCCTTTCAGTCTCTCTGATTTGGACATGAAGCTTTTCTAAGCTATCCTTCAGCATGTTTGCTGTTTGCTGTTTGTTTGTTCCTGAGTGATCCACTTAGAAAGCATAGCCTTTAATTTCCTTTCCTCTGTCTAAGAAAGGATCAATCATCCAAAGGTTTTCTTTTCAGTGGTAATGTCTGGAGGATTTTGTTTGTTCTTTTGTTTTGGTGGGAAGTTTTTTGGTTGGTTGGTTTTGTGGGGGATTTTTTCCCTTTTTCTTCTTCTGGTCTTCTTGTGATCAGCAGGTTGAGGAAGGTGATTCTCCCCTTCTGCTTGTGTGAGACCCCACCAGCAGGGCTGCACCCAGCTCTGGGCTCCCAGCACAGGAAGGACAGGGACCTGCTGGAGCCAGGCCAGAGGAGGCACCAAGGTGATCAGAGGGATGGAGCAGCTCTGCTGTGAGGAAAGGCTGAGAGATCTAGGGGAAGAAGAGAAGGCTCTGGGGAGGCCTTAAAACCCCTTCCAGTACCTAAAGGAGGCTTTAAAATGAATCTGGAGAGGGAATATTTACAAGGACATATAGTGACAGGACAAGAGGGAATGGCTTTAAACTGAATTAGAGTAGATTTATATTAGATGTGAGGAAAAAGTTCTTTACAGAGAGGGTGATGAGATTCTGGAACATGGTACCCATGGAAGCTGTGGATATCCCATCCCTGGAAGTGTTCAAGGCCAGGTTGGATGGAGCTCTGAGCAACCTGGTCAAGTGGGAGGTGTCCCTGCCCACAACTGTGTGGTTGGAAATAATGAACTTTAAGGTTCTACCAACACAAACTCTTCTGTGATTCTGTGCTCAGGGATTCTGTTCACTCCAGATCCTGATGAAAGAACTGCTTTTCACATATGTTTAATTTTGGTGGCTACATTTTCCCCCAAGGTGTTTGTACTGAGTAATATTCACTAAGTGGAGTAGTATGATCCTGTCAGTGTAATGCTCCCCTTATTTTTGCTGAGATCACTGTTATATCATATCCATATATCAACAAATTACTTCGGTATACATATTTGGACTGACAACAATTATCCAGCTGAAAATTTCTCCCCAAAAAAGAGGCAAACAACATAAACTGTGTATCTGCTGGTGCCGAGGGAAGGATGTTTTGGTATCAAAATGAGACAAAAACCTGTTTATGGCCATGCAATTGCTCAATAATGAAACTAATGCAGTGATTAAGGGTTTACAATGAGGTGCTCCATTGTGCAATCTTTTAATATTTGCCTTGATTGAATGTCTCTGTTCCCCTGTAGCTGGAAAGAAAATTGGAGTTTAAGATTTTCATCCCCTTGGTTGCTCCCAGCTGGATCAGTGATATCTCAGTGATGGTGCTATTAGTCCAGTGTAAGGGTTTAGCCTAAAATCACTCAAAGCTGCCTCTAAAAGTAAAATATTGTATGTTTTCTGGAGCAGTGAAATAATCAAAATTATAATCTAGAGCTGTAACAGCAAAACCTAGAAATAGTAATGTAAAAGGTAAAAAATGTTGTGAAGTTTAAGCTGATCTTAGAACATCGAACAATATTTTGTAGTGGCAGTCACAGTATTCTCTGCTTCCTGCAAGGTATCTTTCCGTATAATAATTAGGTCCTGTAACTGAAAGAAAATCAGATTATTTTATTACAATTACGTCCATGTTTCTAATATGCAAACATTTTTTCTTGTTTCCTTTTTTCTCTTATAAAAAGTAGCAAGTTGTTGCTTTAAATGTCACAAATATATTTGGAATTTACATCCACTGAAAAAAAAAAGACTTTGTTTTTGTGGTTATTCTTTGGATCTCCCCAAATTAAGACAAAATCATTCTTCATTTGTATCTCTTCACCTTTTCCTTTACAATTCTGCAAAATCAAACAATACATAATTAGTGGATATCTAAAATTATCAATAAGTTAACAGCTTTTCTGGTCAATCTTTGAGCTTTTCTGGTGGGGAGATATGTCTTCTCTGGCTGTAGTTGCCAGTGAACTGAATATCTTCCAAGGCTGTATTTGTATGAGGGAACAGCTAAAAAACCCTGAACAATTAAAAACAATAAAAAATAAAAACAAAACAAACCATAAATCAAAAGAAAACAAAAAACCCCAAACCAAAAAAGAAAACCCAACAAAACAAACAAAAAACCTGACTAACCAACCAAACAATAAAAACCCACCTGCAACAAAAAAGTAAACAAACATCAAAACAAACAAAAAAAAAAATTAAGGAAAGATACGAGCAGAAATATCTATGTTACTATGTCGTTCTGAATGCTTCTTCCCCACTAAAAGTGTGTGTGTGTTGGTTTAGTTTGGAAAAGTTTACAAATTGATTACCCTGACAAATAAACATGCTCAGGGCAGAATATTTCTAATGGAAAATTTTTTGTGGAAGAGCTCAGGTGCCTGACATTCAGCCCTTCCAATCTTTCTGTTAACCCCTTTTATGGTTAGAGACTTTATCCATACAAATCCTTGTAAACCTTATATGAGAAGCCAGTGGAGGCAAGTGAAGCCAGCATCTCTTACTTCCCTTCATTGTCCTGAGTGGATCTATATGGCAAATATAGACATACTGAGCAACTGTATTGGCAACTGTATTGGCAAATGTAGAAATAATCTAAATGTAGATTTTTTTTTTTATATTTCAAATTGTCTAAATTAAAAATAAAAACATGGCTATTTTTATTGTGATATTTTGATGTTCAACTTAATGAACATCAAAATAATGAATTTTCAAACACCTGAAGGAAAGAAGACCTCTCATGCCCATAAGTGAAACAAAATTAATTAAAATTCAGTTTTGTGATAGAGGAATAGCTTAATTTTTATTATTTTCCCTCACAGCACTTCAGGTTTTTTTCTAGTTACAGATTGGGATAATCCCAGTAAATTATTTGGCACTACCCTTTGATGTATGTTTGTTTATTTCCTTTGTTACAGATTGCTGTTATTCCCTACTTCTCTATATAAATATATCTCCCACTTTTTTTTAATAATATAAATTGTGTTGATTTTTGTTATTTTTTTTACCTCTGTTTAGGATCTATGCCTATGCATCCATTTAAAAGAAGCCATGTCTTCCTGATAGGGAAAGGGCAAATATTTCTTTGAATTCTGAAAACAACAAAATCTCTCCAAGAATAAGTTCCACTTGGAGTTTAGCTGAGTGACTTTAGAATACAGAAATATTACTGTTGAATGCAATTGTTGGTGTGTCTGCAATGTCAGGCCATGTTCGTTAGGAAGACACTGTAATGTTTTTCATTTTTTTCTTGAGGAAAATATGATTGAAATTTTGAGATTTCACAGTGATTATTTCTGTGGTAGTTCATTGGTTTTGTTCATGTATCCATACCATCAGAAGAGAATTACACCTTTCTCTCTTTTCTGCTGCTTCTTTTGCTTGTGGGTCTGCTAAGAGTTGGCAGAATTGATTTGAGATGAATTTTGCCTTTAAAAAAAAACCCAAATCTTTAAATTCAACTTAAATAGATTTCCTAATCTAGTTTTTCTTTCTGTAGTTGTTTGATTAAAGCTTTTACTTACACAAAAAATATAACAGTGTAACTGTCCATGTCAGAGGAGTTGAAATTAGAGGATCTTTAAGGTTCCTCCCAACACAAACCATTCTATGATTCTGTGATAAGAGCCAGATAGTGAGGATAAAAGAAGCAGACGGAGGGAAAGTGCCTTTTAATCATGCCAACACCTCTTTTAAAGAATTTCTATATTATAGACGTATTATCATTCAGACATCCCTGCTTCATGCTGCCCTTTCAGAGCTATTTTGATCCAAGCACTGTGATTTTAGTAGGTTGTCTTAATATAAGTGTGTAACATAAAACTTTACTGTTGTGATTCATATATTGAAAATTTGTTGCTGGTAGTCCTGGGCTGGAGTTTTGTGTTGCTTTTTATGTGCTCCCAGACTTAAGGAACAGCCAGCTGATATTTTCACCATTCAAGAAATAAATAATCCATTGCAAATGGATTCATAAATGGTTCAAGATACAGTCACCAAAACTGTTGGGGTTTAAATACCTTTAAAGTTTGATGCAACTGCAAAGCTAAAAACCTCAGTAGAAAATGAAATACCTTACTGCGAATCAAACCATTAGATTGTTAAGTGGCTAAAATGCCCACTACTCATTTCTCTCTAAAAGGATTGCTAACTATTGGAAAATTGCCCTGTTTCTTCCAGCATCATTCTTCAAACCTCTCTATCTATGTTTTTCATGCAATTCCTCATGCTCTAGAAACTAATCTCTTTCTACAAGATATAATGTGTTGTTATGCCTTTTGTAGCTAAACATGGAACTAAAGATTGTTTAGATAGGAGGGTGGGGGAGCTAATTTATGCTCAGAAACCAGGAACAAACTGAAAAGTCTGTGTTGCAGAACTCATACATTGGATTCTGCCATGCAGATCAACTTAGTAGCTGGAATGGCTTGGGAAAATGTTTAGGCAACTGATATGGAGGTATTTATATTTTATATAGTAACAACAAAAGCTTCAAGAGAAAATTTAAATAACTTGTATTGTGGCCCATATATTTCATTGCCATCTTCTGTACTATATACTGAATAAGCATCATCAGAAGTTCTGGTACTAAAAAGCCAAAATTATATTAGACTTTTAGACTTTTCAAAGCTAAATATATAATATGCAGGTGTTCATTATTTATTCTAACAAGAAAGGCACTCAGAGCCCATTATTACCCAATGAAGGCAGAAATATAGTACAACTCTCTGTGGATTGCATTCGCAGTACTAGTGAATGTTAAATGACAATGAAACAAATATATAATGCTGGGTTAAATTACCTGGAAGCCCCTTAATCCTTTTCCTGTCTTACTATCCATTCCAGATTACTCAGGAATAATTCTTTAATTCCTTTCTTCCTTCTAATTTGCCCATTAATACAATATTTTAATACAAAAACACTGGGGAAGTTTCTGTGTTGCAAGGTAACAAGCAAAAAGGGAAATGTGTCATGAATTCACAAAACACTCTGTAACTCTTGTCTCTGAGCCAGGTGAAAGTCTGTAGCTCCAATGACTGATGTATGACAGTTAATAATCAACAAGAACATTATAATTTTTACGAACATCATGTAATAGTTTTCATAAGTCACTTATTTCTCAAGACAAAGGGGTTTGTCAGTTATTTCTCAAGACAAAAAATTATTTGCTATTAGCTATATCCCTCAATAAATTATTTGTTACATATATTGGCAGAAAAATAAAGACCCACACATAAGCTTAGAAAGCATCACATTTAAGTTGCCAAAAGACTATTTGAAGCCGAAATCTAATGAAATGTCAGGTGTTTATCTTTGGGTCACACTTGGGAAGAATATTTTATGCCTTTTCATATGTTTAGAATCATATGTTTAGAAATATATGAAATCCCCCTAGAAAGGGCAACATTTTCTAAATGGTTTGCAGTTATCCAGGGCAGAGCACAAATCCAGCAGTGAGGAGATGCAGCGGGATACTGAATGGATGAGACACAGGATGGAGATGAAATCTAGTGTCAGTAAACACAAATTAATGCTTGTGGACAAAACTGCCCTGTTTGCTTTGATAGGCTCCAAATTAGCCACTACCAGTCAGGAAAATTATCTCAGTCAGAGGTGATAAATTCTAGGAAAACATGAACTCAATATTCGGCTACCAGCAAGGAAAAAACCCTAAATCAAATAAATACAGAAGGTAGGCAGGAAATAATGGAACACTTAATACAAACAGCACAATGCCTCACTTGAGGTCTTTGCTGCACCTATATCTTTGAGGCTGATGGCACTGCTGTTCACCCTCCTGTGCTGATTTTGGCTGGGGCAGAGTTAATTTTCTTCCCAGTGGCTGATGTGGGGCTGAACAAACAGGCTGAACACAGGGGTGATAATACAGAGATGTTTTTGTTATTGCTGAGTAGAGATTGCATGTAGCCAAAGGCTTTTCTGCTTCTCATACTGCTGCCTGGGAGTTTAGGAGGAGACACAGGTGACCAAACTGAACCAAAAGGATATTCCAGACCATATGACATCATGCTCAGTATAGAAATCTGGGAGAAGAAAAAGGAAAGTGGGGAATGTTTGGAGTAATGACATTTGTCTCCCCAGGTAACCAACTATACATGATAGAGCCCTGCTCTCCTGGAGATGCTGAACACCTGCCTGCCCTTGGAAAGCAATGAATTAATTCCTTGTTTTGATTTGCTTGTATGGGCAGCTTTTGCTTTCCCTATTAAACTGTGTTTATCTCAACCCACGTGTTTTCCAGCTTCTACCCTTCCAGTTCTCACTCCATCCCACCTCTGGGGGAGTGAGTGAGTGGCTGTGTGGGGCTTAGGTGCCGGCTGGGGTGAAACCATGACATCTCCTCATTGGGAAGAACAAAATGGACAGGGAAAGTGAAAAAAGGATGAAGATAAATATATGGAATGACTTCACTACCAATGGGATTAAGTAGACCATTACATTAAATGGACAGCAATACGAATCAACAGGGACTGTTCTGTTAGCACAGAAGATAGAGCAGTGAGAATCTTGATAGGCTGAGGGCACGGTAGCAATCCCTGACCATGTATTTTGCATGATTTTGCTTGTTTGACTTTCTTTTTTCCCTCAGTTTCTGTGCATCTTGGCTGGCATACTTTCCCCCTTTCCCCCTTCTTGATGAGAGCAAAGTTTATTTGGACAAGTCAAAAGAGAGAAGATATAGATGATGCAAAATGGGAAAGATGTTCACATGGATAGATAGGAAACTCATTTCTCAGCAGGGAGGAAAAGGAGACACTCCTCTGGCTGGTGCTGGTCTGCATAAGGTGATAAAATAAACATGTGCTATATGTGCACAGGCTTAGTAAGCTGTAAGCATGGCCCTATTATAAAACAGAAGTTTTAAACAGATGCAAATGGATTACAGATGAGGAGGCAGTCAGCCTACAGTAGGTAGAGGCATAGATAGCGGGTAGAAAACATAGAAAAGACCTCATGAATCCGGGGGGAAACAGAAGAACCAATAAGGCAAAACCTCAGGAAGAATTCTGGAGTAAGAAGTATAAAAGGGGAAAGTATTAATACACAATGTTAAAATATCTGCCTATTACATAGGAGAGGAAAGAATGATGAGTCAACTTGGTAAATTGAGGAAATGTGAGGATGCAGATTAGTGAGAAAGAGTGATAAGGATGCCAGAGTAAATAAGGAAGCTATTGATTCTTCTTCTTCCTGCCTTTCCTCTTCCTTCTTCTTTTGCATATTAGATGATAGCAGTGTTCACACAATTTGCTGAAGGCTCAGGGGTCTGTGTGATATTGACAGAAGAAACAAGATTTTTTCCAGGAGCCACATTACACCTTCCTTCCTGGGCAGCAGGAAGTAATCTCACAAAGCACTTGGTTCTCTCAGGAGTACAAGGTAGTTTTCCTCCTTGCTGCTCACTTTTGGTCAGGTAGATAGACCTTCTGTTTAACCTCATACTTTTCAGGCTTTTAATTTGGTTAGCAAAGAGTTTGAAATGCAACAGTGACTTCAGGACATTGAATAAGAGCTGGTTTTGTAAAATTAATCTGATACAAATAAAAGACAAATTCTTTTCTATACCTGCCTTTGGCCTTTATGTTCATCATAGCTGGAGATCACCCTTAAAGTAAACTAAAACTATGATTCATTACAGTGGAAACGAAATAATGGATGTAACCCAAAACTGGTTGCAAGTAACCCAGTCAATGTTGCAATAAATTTTCCAATCTCCACACAGTATTCAGGGATGATTATTTTCATGTGACCTGCCAAGATGGCAAGTTTTCCAAGTGTACTATCTTGAATTACTTTGTTTTAGAGATAGAAAAGGATATCAGGAGTTGATATTATTTCTGAGCATAATTGCAGGCTGTGACTTTGGGTATGCTTTATTTATTTATTTAAGGCATGGCATTATAAAAAGTACAATTCAGACTTGATAGCACAGACAAATAGTGCAATCATGTAAAAGTATAGTTTTGTACAAAAGAAACCCTTCTCCTAAGCTTAACCCCTCCTCCCTCAAAAACTAGTATTGAACATTCACACCCCTTCTCAAGAAAAGCAGTCAGCATTTTTTTCCATATAACGCAAATTACTTGCAAAAATCTCTCCTTTCTTATTCCCTTTTTCTCTATACTGTCAATCAAAAAAATCAAATATACCAGAATAACTAAAAAACAAAACAAAAAGAAAGCAAAACAAAAGAAAAGAAAAGAAAACAAAACAAAACAAAACAAAAAACCAAAAAAAAACCCCACCAAACAAACAAACAAAAACTGCTACAGAGCTTAACCCTGATTTCCCTTAACTCTTATGCCAATGTAAAACTAATTTGATTTTGGTAGCAGGATTCTTGATACGCATTCTCTGAGAAGTAGTACAAAACCTGTAAAGTCTTAAAGTGATTTCCAGATTTTTAAAAGTAACCTTGAGCCATTCATAATGGAAGGAAAAATTGAAGGTAGATTTTTAAAAATACTTTATGACAGAGCTTAGTGAAATCTGATTTATTCCTTAAAATCAATATCTCTATTGAAGTACTCTTCAAAAAATAGTATTTTGACAATTGATGATTGTTAGAGTGGTCTTTTCACAGATTAACTATTCTATATTAGTAGCTGGGATGATTGAGAAACTTAAGAATTAAAAGCAAAAATCCTTCAAAAAAAGAAATTTTACCATTTGAGTTCATTGAAATATATGACACAAATGATAAATTGGAAAAAAATATTAGCTTTCTCCTGTATTAACATCTGTTCAATGAGTCAAGAATACTTCAAGTAGCCCATAAACCTAACAGTGAGCACGACTTTTTTCATAGATTATGTGGTATTGATATTCAGAAAAGGTTTAAACTATAAACTTCTATCAGAAAGTTGACAGAAAAGGAAGTCTTTGGAAACATGTTGTTATTATTATCCTATTTTATTAGTTGCATAAACACATTTCTTTGATAATTCTCTTGAGTATAATTTGCCATAGTTTATGTCAGAATTTGACTTTATAAAATAGGTTTTTAATAGGAAATTTTAATTTCATAGGATAAAGGCAGTTAATAAATATAATTAGTTCATAATTCTGTATGTTACATGAAATCTACATGACTAAAAAATTAATAGATAGTATTTTATAAGTGTGGATATATCTCCAGCAAGCTAAGAGTGTAATATCTTTAGACCTGGTTTTGTATGTGTTTTCACATTGAAGGTGGTTGCCTACAGTACACAAGGAATGACAGGTATTTACTCCAAGACTGTGGGAAGGAGACAGGTCCTCTGTGGTTTTGTGTATATATACCTATAAAGTACAGAAATATGCAGGTATTCATGTGTAGTTCATCCAGGAATATTGAGTAAGTCAAAAATACTACAATTTTTATTGTTTATGAGCTACAATCAGCAGTAAGAATTTGTGCTGATTTAACACTTGTGTCTGCTTTGTAATTTAATCTAGAGCTGGCTTTCAGATGTATTCTTCTTTCAGTCAATACTTTGGGGTAGTGATTTAGTATTTTCAGCTGTAGGGCTGGGAATAGAGAACTGATAAAAAATGATTCTGGGTGAGAAGGGAGAAAATGCTACACAAGACTTGGGTCTTGAATTGGACCTAGAGCAAGGAACTTGGAATTACAGGAGGCTGAAAGAATTGCTTTGTCCTGTCAGTAAATATCAGTGAAATGTAATGGCAAAATACAGACTTCATTCCCCTCTAGTTGTGGTACCTGTCTAAGTTACCTGTGGAACTGGTACCTGTGGAACCTGCTCCTGGAGGTTCCCAGGATGGTTCAAGGTGAAATATGCCTAGAACTCCACTGATGATCCATCAGGATATGCTGGAATTTGCATGGTAGATCCCGTGGGTTTGACTGAACCTTTTTGTCTCCAATTTTCTCTTAATCCTAGAAAATAAAGGAAAAAAAAAAAAAGGAAAAAAATAAGGATGTGTTTCTGTATTTAAGGTTCTGCAATAATATTTTTTAAAAGGAAGTATGAATTAAGTTTGGAAAAGGTTCATGATACTACTATTTTTAAAAGTAATTCATTATGTAATCTTTTTTTTTTTAAGTCAAGGCTTTTTATATCGCTTAAAAAGGTATGATGAACTTTGCATTTCATTACTCACTCTGGATACATTAGTTTATATATAGGTTTTCAAAAGAGGCTAAATTGAAACGTTGATATAAATGTTATGAAAAAACAAGCTTTTCAGCAAACATTTTTCTGTCATTTTGATAAGCTGAATTTTATAATTATGTGTTGCTCAAAAACAAGCTAACTTTTCCCTTAATCTTTTAATAAGAATATCACTTTATAGTCTAATCTGAAAGAAATTTCACCTGAATAATTACAAGAGAATTTTTTATTGACTAAAAGAGAGGGTAGTTGACTGTGTTGTCCTTTTAAACCTAGACACAGCTCTACAAACAGTTCCAGTCTGAAGGCACAGTCCTTTTTTGTCTGCAGTGTTTGTCCTTCCTTCATTTGATATTGTACAAGTGAACCACATCCTGGTTTGGGGTGAAAACTGGTCAGATAATGTCCAATGAAATCAGAAATTTTACCTTCTGCAATGGTCTGATTAGCATGCTCATAAAAAAGCCTAAAACAACTTTTCAGCAATTATTTTTTTCTTGCAATCAGCATACCCTAATGTAAGTGATGAAAATGCAACAATAGAATAATTAATGCCCAGTTTCTAACCAGTAGAGTTAGGCCAAGCTTTCACATCTGGAGGAACTATAGATTTTTTTCCCAGTTAACGAACGTGACTGACCATGTCTAATTTGGAAGGTGTAAAAACAGTGGACCTTCAGGTATGAACAGTACCACCACTTTTTCCCCTTGTTGTCTCATACATTTCCTTTAAAGTTTTTCACACTTGTGTATTTTTAACATGGGGTCTCAAAAGACCAATCAGCTGAGACTTGTCCTAAATTTAAACAGATTTACTTGGTCTTTGATACTTTGACACTAGTTTTAATATTTTGAGACCTAATGATGCTTTATTTGGTTTTATCATCTTAAAAATCAGATATGTTGATGATGACTATTTCACAACAGTTCAAAATACATCAGAACACCAAGGTATTAAATGAGCTTAAAAGTTTGGAAAAGGGACCTTTAAGATCATCAAATCAAACCATTAACCAAGCACTGTAATTTCCGCCACTAAAGCATAAAGTCCCCAAGTTCCACATCTAGACAATTTCTGAATATTTCCAAGGATGGTGATTCTACCATTTCTCTTGGCATCTAATTCCAATGCTTGGTCTCTGTTTCAATGGAGAAATTTTCCCTAATACTCCATCTAAACCTCCTCAGGTGCAACTTGAGGCCATTTCCTCTTGTACCATCTCTTGTTCCTTGAGAGCAGAGCCCAACCCTCACCTGACTGCAACCTCCTTTCAGGAGTTATAGAGGTTGTTAAGGTCTCTCCTAAGCCTGTTTTTCTGCATCTGAGCCCCCTCAGCTCCCTCAGCTGCTCCTCACCAGGCTTGTGTTCCAGACCCTTTCCTGGCTCTACTGCCCTCCTCTTGACATGCTCCAGCCTCTCAATGTCCTTCCTGTCTTGAGGGGCCCAGAGCTGGACACAGGATTCAAGGTGTGGCCTCACCTGTGTCTATTACAGGGAGACAATCACTGCACTGGTCCTTCTGTCACACCATTGCTGCACAGGCCACATGCCATTGGCCTTCTCGGCCACCTGAGCACACACTGGCTCATGTTCAGCTGCTGTTGACCAAGGTTCTCAGGACTTTTCCTGCCTAGCAGCTTTCCAGCCACTCTGCTCACAGTGCAAGGGGGATCCTGTTGCAGCTAGTCTATTGGCTAGACAAGATAAATCTGGTCATAACAAATCCAATTTGGCTAACCTGGTTCATTCTACAAACAAGTCCCTAGGTGAATAATAAAACTCATACAGAGACCTCAGGCAGTCATAGTCAGTCCAGGGACCAGACATATCACTGGTCAAGGAGCTGGGCAGGGCTAAGACCCAGACCAATCAATGTCTAGATCTGGGAGTTCTGAACTCCCTACATGAGATAGTTCCAAACAATAAAACAGTCTGTTTGTCTTAAGATCAAGAGGACTCAATCATGATTTCTGTCTCCAACCAATGACCATCATGTAACAGGATCCAAGTGCAGAACCCCGTCCTTGGCCTTGTTGAACTTTAGACCATTGACCTCAGCCCATTGATCCAGCCTTTCCAGATCCCTCTTCAGAGCCTTCCCACCCTCCAGCAGGTCAACACTCTTACCCAACTTGGTGTCATCTGCAATTGACTGGAGATGCTCTTGATGGCCTCACTCAAGTTGTCGATAAAAATACTAAACTGCGTTGTCCCCAATACTGAGCTCTGGGGAACCTCACTTGTGACCAGCAGCCAGCTGGATTTATCTCCATTCGCCACCACTCTCTGGACCTGGCCATCTAGCCAGATGTTTCATCCAAAGAAGAGTGCACCTGTCTAAGCCATGACCATCCCTTTTCTCCAGGAGAATGTTGTGGGAAATGGTGTCAAAGGCTTTACTGTGGCCCAGATAGACATCCACAACCTTTACCTCATTTATTTGGTTGATCACCTTGTCAAGGAAAACCAAGTTAGTCAAACAGAACCTTCCTTGTCTTGTTCTGTCTCTTCAGAATGGTTTTAAATTGTAACAGAAGATGTGGCAGAATAACTGGAAAATAACAATTTACTGGATATTTAGAACCAGTATGTTAGAAGGTTGGCCATGTTTTACATTTTCTATGAGTGTTTGTAGGAATTAAGATGTATTTAAAATCTGTAAATCTATCTAGCTGTAGTTCACAGTGGCTTTTCTCTGCAATTCCTGAAGACCAAAAACTTTTTGAAGTATTAGCATAATGTACTCAGTGTATGTAACTTCATCTATATCAATTACTAGTGCATAATTAGTAAATACTAATTATGCCATGTATAGCATAAGTGAATGTTGAGTAGAAACATGATAACAAGAAAGTCCTGTTCTATATTTCTTATTTAGAAAAATGGGAATATCTGAGGCAGTATCTTGGATACACTTGATACATTGTCCTTTTTACTTATTAATGGTACTAATATTATTCATGACATGGACCTTTACGTGTGAAAGAGATCAGATTATGACCTGTATTCCTGCCTTTTTGAGATGAGACCTGCTTAAATTTTTAATTGTGATTGGATAAACTATCCTACAATTTTTTAAGAAAAAAGATATGTCTTGGACAGCTGCAGAGGCTTGGACTGATCCAAAAACAGCTGCCTTGCGCAAATATGCTGCTCCCTCTGAGGCAGTAACTCCTGATCCCGTTGACTTCAGGCTGTCTTGTACTGCAGTGAGTAACTTCATCTTGCTTGAAACAGTGACTCCCAGGTCAACAACACTGCTTGAAGCAACTTCATTGGAGCTGAGAGTAGCAGCAAGGCCAGGAGCAGCTGTCTGACCAGGGCTTTCCTCTCTCTCAGACAGCATCTCTTGGCTCCCCCTGAGTTCAAAACTCTGCATGAGCTCTTGCCTTATCAGATGGATTAGTCTAACATGTCCTTTTCTCACAAATCAAAATCTCCCATTATATAATGGGAGACAGCCATGAAACCCTTACAAGAATATTTTTCTTCAGTGGTGCTGGTAGTGTTGGTTTTTGCTCTCCTAATGACTCATGGACTTAGTAGGAGTTTGGGGAATCACGGAGCAAGGCCACAAGCTGTCATTGCAGAGGATGGATATTCAGGAATGGAATTTTCCCATGGGTGAAACATCAGATTACAGCTCCACAGTTGATGACTACTGAATTTCCTTTATGCTAAGAACAAATTTCCACAGGGGTTTGATGCTGTATCATTTTAGTTTTCTTTTGTCTCAAGCACAAAGCAATGTGTTTGATTTTTCAGCTGTTATGTCAGCTGGCATGTCATTAATAAACCTATGAAAATTGGAAACGTTCCAGGAAACTTTCAACAGCCAGGAGTATCAAAAAACAGTGTGTGAAGTCACAAATCTCACCAGACTAAAATTACCATTGACAAAACAAGAAAGAAATTGTGCCAGAGGTAATGTTGTCCAACCCTTCTAAAAGCTCCTTACTGGAATATAACGTCCTCATAAGGAAAAAAAGATTGTGGCATTTCTGACTGAATCCAATTGACATGCTACTTCTGGCAGAAAATTTTTCACAAGTTCATCCTTATGAAACAAAAGTAAGCTCTGGGAAATAACTTTGCCACTTCAAGTATTTTTATCTGCTGTGCTGTATGTTCCTCCTACCCAGAACAAAACTAGCACTAATGGCTATCAGCATGTAAATCTCTAGCAAAGCTGAAACTTCTGAATATCTTGCCTTGGTGGGGAGCAATTCCCAGAAGCAACATAATGTCCTGTTGTATGTTTTGCGAGCATTTTTGACATCTAACCAAGAGTTCTGAGTTGTGACTGTTCTGTGTCACAGAAAGTGAATGCTTCGTTTTCATCCAACTCTTATAGTGAACAACACTACTGTCATTTAAGGCATATTGGGAAGTTTTACACATCTTTATATATTTATAAAAAGCTGGACAGGCAGGAATTGTACCCACTGTCATTATATATGTAAGATCATACATGTGATATATGTAAGCACAGCTTCTGACTGAAGCTGAAAGCAAAAGAAGCAAAACCAAAGCAAGCATATATAACCCCCCAAAACTTCAACCAACCAACACAAAAAAATCCAACCCAAATCTGTTACCAGTCAAAAAAAAAAAAAAAGTGTGATAGTTACTTGTGTTCTGTAATTCTGTGACTCTTTGTATTGCAATGTTCTCATACCAGGATGAACACTGTTAGTCCACAAAATATGCTTGAAATAACAGCATACAAGGTAGTAAGCACAATTTCATTCATCTATGGCTTGATCTGTGAAAGTAAAGTATCTCAGAAAATCTGGGAGATTAATAGATTTACAGATAAGCATTAACTATCCCAGTCATTGTTACAATATTTCCAGTTATATAGATTCAAGGCGGTTACCCTTTCCAGGTCCACTTATGTTGTAGGTTTCCGGTTTTAATTGCAACATTTCAGAAATTAGACAGTTACATTTTTTTTCAGACTCTAAAGGAAATTATTGCTACTTAATGCTTATTGATGAGGTTGTAGAATGAATGAAGATAATGGAGGATTTTTCCTACTCAAAGCAATGCTTTGGTTTTTATTCCTTGAAATCTTGCAATGGCAGCCCTAGTGTAAGGACAGGTGGTATTCTGGGAACAGTGTAGTAACAGAGCAGTGAAATTGAACAAATCATATCTTCCATTAACATAATGAGATTTAACGTGTTGCTTAGGAACATAACCAATTTCAATCATCCCTCTCATGTCCAGTGTGTATATGGTGATTTTCAGTAGTATGAGTTTTTTTGACACCTTGTTTGGAGCTTTTGGAGTTTATTAAGACAGATCCTTATAATATTGCACAGAAGAATTTGTTTTCTTTTATAAACTTTTTAAAAGGAAATTCCATTTGGAAATACACTCAACAATAACCTTTTCAGGCTAAATTAAGATGAGTTCATTTCCGTAATTTTTTATTTCACTGATAATGTGCTGTTTAGTCACCAGATAATGGGACTTTTCATAGATGATGAGAACTCATTATCCCAATCTTCTAACAGAAATGCATCTTATCACAGGTGCATGACTGCTATTCTTGATTTGATTTGAAATCATGTCTGAAAAAATACATAAAATATGGTATCTTCATTGTCCATAGGCTTCTTAATAGATAATGTCCAGATCATTCACTGTGAACTCCAGATGTGTCCTGTTTGTCCTCTATTGAGAACATAACTTTTAATTGTCTGAAACACAAGTTTAAATATCTAATAATAATGATGAAGTGAAGTAGTATACCTTACTCATTTCTATATTATTGTGAGATCTGAAGAAGACATTTTGTTGGAGGTTTATCTAAATGAGGGTATTCTTAATTACCCATGGCTTTTAAGCTTTTTGGTTCTTACTCCAGAAACACAAGACAGAAAGATGTATTATAAACTTTAATTTGTTGATGAAAGGACAGAAAGCCATGCTAATTTCTGAAGAGGCCTTGTAGTATGTAAATAGAGAAGAGAAAAAAGTCTGTCCTCATAAGGCATACGTGAGATAGATCTGCTCTTCCTAAACAAATGAAATTGTTTTGACAAAGAAAACAGAATAAAGGTCAAACTGAAATTGTATATTTTTCAGGATGGCTGTAGATACAAGCTGAGTTTATTTGGTACTGCCCTCCTGGTAATGCTCAACTCTTGGCATTCTGGACTGTAAAGGTTCCTTGAGAACGTCTTATATTTCCTGAATTTATGGCACTGTGGGAAGTAACAACTGAGATCAGGAAAATATGAGGAATATTGTAAGTATATTTTCTTCAGTGAGTACACAATCTGGTTTCTACAATCATCTTCCCCTTCATGCTATTTTCAAAAATCTCAGGAAGAGTTTTTTTAGAGGCAGCCTTCATTCCTTATAGTTTGCTTAGAGTTTCACCAGCCTGAATTTCAATCAAAACCTTTTCAAAGAATGACAAGCATATTGTTGTTGCATATGTTGACTATTTCCACTGCCTTTAACATTCACTTGCTTAATCTCTCTTGAGTATTGAATTGGAAAATATTTCTGGGGCTCCCTGCTTAAAATCAAGCTCTTCACTTTTAATGTATTTCATAAATAACAGCTACCAGATATCTATGAAGAACAAACAAAACTTTTTTAGGGATTTATGATATTTTATTGTATCCACTGAGTATATATACATTTAAGAAGTCTATTAAGATTTTTAATCCAGAAAAATCCTTAGTCTAGAGCATCTTTTTGTCTTTTTAAAGTGATGTCTTTAAGTGTTTTCTTTGCCACTATTTCTTAGTACGCTTGATTTTCTTTTTTTTTTTAACTTTTCTAGGAGGAAAGAGAAATCTCCTATATTTTCTTTAGTAGATCTACATAATTTATATAGATGTTCAGTGCTTTCTAAGCACTACTTCACAATAAGTATGTAAGAGATGGACTATTAATAATATTTTTCAGCTATTTGTCTTTATTTAAATATTCTTACCATATCCTCATAGTCTTAGAGAAAGTGGTAAAAGGTAAATGTAATTACAGAAGGAATAAGTATATCTGGTAAGTAGTAGAGTAAATCTTGCCGATTAACTTTCATTTTTATATTAAACCGGCTTTTTTTTTTCTGATACCTTTCCCAGGGATTCTATAAGTAACATAAAACACTCATTCCTGACAAACAGAAGTTGGAAGTCTTGGTGAGAAGTGATACAGAAGGCACTGGGACTGTGATGTGCCCTACCTCTGTGGATCTCTCTGCACATTCATGGCACTGATGGTCTCACTTTGCCAGCAGGAGCACCAGTGTAACAGTGGCCAGGTACCTCTCATTTTGCAGTTGCAAGTTGCTGGGACAGTATTGGAAATTCTCTTAAATCATACGAGGGCTCACAAGGCTCAGCATCTGGCTGGAGGATACCCTATGAAAATAAATGTCTCACAAAAAACCCAAAGGTTTTTCTTTGCCCCAGGGAACTTGCATATTCAAACACGTGGTTTGCTGTTCCTTGTATGTAAATAAAGATGGTCTTGGCAATATGCAGGTTAGGTTCAACAAGAGCTTTCCCATCTTTCATGTCCAGAGAAAACACACTTTTTTGCTACATTGTGCAATAGATCAGTTTTCTGGGGCAGGCATGCCATCAAGAGGCCATTTTCTTGCTCATAATCCTTGCACTAGTTAATGGGTTCTTTGTGTGCATGCAGGTATGTCTAAAAGATAGGATTTCACAAATCATCCATGCCAATAGATTTTAATGTAATTTATTCTATGGGTGGG
Organism: Phylloscopus whistleri; assembly: GCA_017589585.1. Taxonomy (NCBI): domain Eukaryota; kingdom Metazoa; phylum Chordata; class Aves; order Passeriformes; family Phylloscopidae; genus Phylloscopus; species Phylloscopus whistleri. The sequence continues at coordinate 938,600 of JADMLD010001219.1, forward strand.
AATCCATTTACTTTCATTCAACTCAATTTTGAACTCCTTAGAGATTTAAGCCTTTTCTGCAATCTTTGCAAGTTTCTCATCATCTTTTGGAACACAAATCTGCAGTGTTGATTTGATGGTAATGTAAAGAATTACTGCCTTTTTTCTACTTAAAGTATGGTTTAATCCATTGAGACTCTAAAGCATTTTTAATAAATTGAGAAGATGTAGATACCTTCCTATTAAAAACTGCAATACCCTTTACTGGCAAGATATGACTTAGTAAAGAGGACTCAGAGTTAATGAAGCATGAAGGAGCTGGTTATTTGGTTAAGCAAAATTAGTGTTCACTTAACGTGAGAACAGAAAAATTCTAACTGCACATCACTGTATTTTGAGTGGTATTTCACTTCTGTGGGTATCTTATACACACACTTCTGTTGTGTTTCTTTCTCTCAGGGTTATATAAGGGCTATAAAATTTCAGAATATCCTGAGCAGATAGGAATTCCCAACCTAAAAAAAAAAAAAAAAAAAAAAAAAAAAAAAAAAAAAAAAAAAAAGCTTTGTGTGGGCTATTGGGATATTGGCTAATGGTGTTTGACAAGGAAAGTGATTGTCCCCCTGTACTTGGTACTGGTGAAGCCACATTTCTACTCCTGTGTCCAGTTTTCGGCCCCTCACTGCAGGAAGGACATTGACGTGCTGGAGTATCCAACATTGTCCCAGAGAAGGGCAACGGAGCTGGAGTAGGGTCTGGAGCACAAGGCTGATGAGAAGCAGCTGGCATTGTTTACCCTGGAGAAAAGGAGGCTCAGGAGGGACCTTATCAATCTCTACAACTCCCTGAAAGGAGGGTGCTGCCAGATGGGGATTAGGCTGTTCTCCCTGGCAACAAAAAATAGGACAAGAGGAAATGACCTCAGTTTGTACATCAGGAAGAATTTCTTCATGTAAAGGGTTGTCAAGTACTGGCGGGCTGCCCAGGGAGGTGGTGTAGTCACTATCCCTGGAGGTGCTCAAGAAATGACTGAATGTGGCACTCAGTCTCACAGTCCAGGTAGCAAGGTGATGATCAGTCAAAGGTTGGTCTTGATCCTGAAGGTCTTTTCCAACCTTAATGATTCTGTGATTCTGTATAAAAGCTAAATGTCTGTGTATTAGCTGGAACAGACAGAATGAAGGCACAAGCACAGATGAAACACCAAGAATAAATTTATTTTCATTCATTCAGGGAAGCCAGGCTTCCCTGAAGCAGTGGCTGGGCAGTGGCACACAAGTGTGAGCCCCTCACAGAGACACCACAGAGCTCATGCTGGAGGAGCTCCAGCCCATGCCAGAGGATGAGTGACCCTGCTGTTTTCACCTGTGTGTCAGGGCTTCCTGCAGGTGTGATTTACCACTCTGCTTTGATCTTTCCCACAGCAGGGCAGAAATCTCAAGCATGTTCCATGGGGTGCCTCCAAGTCTATCACAGGTTAAACAGAGATTTTGTACTTGTTCTACAGACAAGGCCAAACAACTATTTGTATGATCTATGTGTTTCTGAAAACCCCGTCTGCAAATCACTCAAGCATGTTTACAATCCTCTTCACCAACATTCCATTATTTTCCCCTCAGCTCTGTGACAAGAACTGTATCATGTAATATAGAACACATAAAAATGGTGTGTTTGATGCTATTAGTGGAAGATATAAAGCTTCCATAACTTTCTCTGAGCACCTGCATTTGCTTGATCACCTTGCACAGTGCCACAGGCATGTCATAAAGGTAGAGAAATAATAACTTTAAGTTAACTAGAATGTGTGTCTCTAGGAGACAAAAAGAAACTGAAGAAGATTTAGGGAAATGCATTTTGTACTTTGCTGTTAGCATCTTGTTCTCTTTTACATCAACATATACATTCAGCATTTCCCCCATTTAATTACAAACTTACATTATAATATTCTTTCAATTCAGTGACAATGCTTTTAAAAAAAGGACTAAAAACTTCAGCTTTGAAGTCTGTTGATTGTTCCCTCTTTTATTTGATCAAAAAATATATTAAACCTCCATAAATTACTTTGAGTTTTTTAAAAGAACTATTTTTTACTATGTAAAAATGCCTTACAATCAGAGAGATTCTATCATGCTTCTGAACTTTAGCTGGAGAGGTAATAGCTAAATTCAGTCTTGTATTCTCTTAATATAGCTAGATACACAAACATTTTAATGATATCATGATATAATTTTAATTAATTAATTTAAAATTTAACCTTATCTGTCATTCTCTATTTTCTCTTTTATTTTTTCTTTAATTCTCTGAAAAAGAAAACAAATACAGATTTTTAAAACAAGTAAATTAATCCTTCAACTGTTTAAGCTATATTTCTATTTGATCTGACTCCTAACTTTCTAATTTGCTTTCTATACTTCTCTGAGGTCAACCAGAGAGGTTGTGGGGTGTCCATGCTTGGAGACATTCAAAAGCCATATGGATATAGCCTGGAAAATTAGCTCCAGGTGGCTGTTGTTGACCAGAGTGTTATGCAATGTAATCACCAGCACTCCCCTCTAAACCTTACCACTCTGTGATTGTTCACCGTTATAGCATCTTGTGTTATAAGGACTACTTATGCTTCTATTCTTTGGACATTTCCAAACCGTTTCATTTGTCTTTTCCATAACAGAAATTTAACAACAGATGTTCCCGCATCTTTTATTATCTTTTTATTACCTGTTCTATCCATTTTTTGGTTTTTATAGGTATTTAGTACAAAGCATGCAGGTTTGTCTGAAGAATTTCTACAGTACAAGTGTTATGTAACTTGTTCATAAGAGTTACTCTACTGATTCTTCCTTCTTTCTGCCTTTGGATTATTTTCCATCATGATGGTGTTCTTTAGATAACAAAATACCTAGTGTCTATTTAGAGAAAAATTGTTTAAAAACACTGATGACAAAAGGAATGGTTGCAATATTCAAAACTATAGTTCTGTCTCCTTAGAGCTGTGCCTTGTGCTTTCTAGAAGTGCAGAAACTACAGGAAATTTAGCCTTCAACATCCAGGTCGCACACGACACAAAGGACTGACACACACACGATGCTGTGTCCAAGGCAGAAAGGAGGAAGGTTTATTTACAGATTCAACATTTATCGAATTCCAGCAGTGACCATGGATTGGAGGAAGAAAATCTTCCTCTTGAACCACACTGGACAACACAACAGTCCATCAACAGTCTCCTCCTTATGAAAAGAATGTAAACATTGTTAGATTTTACAATAACAAAGAAGGTTATTTATATAAAATTGTATCTGACTCCATTACTAAAGGTAAACACAGAAGGCTAAAAATAAGACTTTACAAAACTCCTTAAAGGGACAGAGGAGAATGGCAAAAACCCAGACGACACAGGTCTTTACAACTCTGACTCCTGTTCCAAGGTTTTACACACTATTTCCTTCAAGTCTTGTCCTATCAATGAAGTCAACAAGTAAAAATAGTTGCATATATTGCTTTTTACTTCTCAATAAATAATACATTTGGTTTGGCTTGAGAGTGGACAAAGTGTTCTGTCTTAACATAGACTTGCTTTCTTGCTGTACACATGCAGGTGGAGAGAAGATGGTAGTTCTACGCTGCCCAAAATCTATAATGGAATATTTATCTTTATTGGCAAGAGATTGAGTACTTTTTCCACAAGGCAAGCCTGCTTTGTCTTCAATGGCATCCCTGTCTTTATGTCTGCCCACATTCCACTGAGGAGTAAGGTGAGTGACTTGCTGAGTGGATATTTATCTGCTAACCAAGGTTAACCCACCAGAGTTTCATTCATGTTCTACAGCCAACCATTCTCCTCTGTGCATTTTCTGCAAGAATAACAAGATTTTTCAGAGTCATGCAGGTTGATAATGATTAGCATTTTGCACTTCCATATATCTTCCTAGGACTCTTCAAAACATGTTCAGTATATAATGACCTTTATCTGACACCTGTGCATTCTTTTTCATACCTTCTTTTTTTTTTTTTTTTTTTTTTTCTCTTAGATTTCCTTTGCTGTAATATCAATCTCCTATGAATATTTCATGCAAGTGATATTAATGTTCTGCTGAGCTGCTCAATACATTTTGGCTTATCTTTCTTCTGTGGCACTGTGACAATTAAGGGTGATGTGTTTTTGTTTTCAAGGCATTATTGCAGATGCTTGGTAATTTCTTTCACGCAGTCTTTCTCTGGTCAGATTCTGTCTGATATTTTGCCTTGGTCATGAAGCTTCCTGCAGACTTTTTTGTTTCCTATTTAGTGGAAGGTCACCACTAATTAGTGAAGCTTTGGACTATTCTAGGAGTACTTAAGTTTAACCCTAGGTTTTGTTCTGTCCAGATGGTCCAGGAAATGTTCCTATCATCTTTTTAGTTTATCCTCATCAATTTTTAGCATAAGTCCTCCTTAATCCTCTCACACAAAGATTACTTGTCTTGGTTTCTTAAAAAGTTTTTGAGGATTTGGTAGATTGTTTTAAAATTGATTTTTCTTTCTTTCTTTTTTTACATCTGCTTTCTTAATTGTTGATACATTGTGGGGGTGGGCGGAGCCCCAATGACTTTGCCTTGGAGGCAGCCCTTACTGAGGAGTTAAGAAGATATTGTGCAACCCCACCCAGACCCAGAGATAACAAAGCCACCCCTAGCTCACGGCAACTTTCCAGGGACTCCCACAAACACCCTCGGGATCTTATGTAGATTCATTGTAACTGATTGGTTTTGTACCCTTCCTCCCTCCCACCTAGCCCCCTATAAAACCCCCTAGAAAATCGTCCCGAGCAGAGTCTTTTCCTCAGCCCCCTTCGCGGAAGCTGCTTCTGTGGAATTTGCTGAGACGGGCCCTCACTCTCTCTACACCCGAAGCCGGCTACAAGGGGAAAGTGAAGCTGCACAGGAGGCAAAGGCTGAAATCATGAGCTGAATCACTAAGAGCTGGATACCTGCCTCCTGTGAGCTAGCAGGCCCCAGCTGAGAGGAGCGCCTTCGACCCCCTAGGGGGTGTCTCAGAAGAGATACTTTCTGGGGTAGCTCGGCTCTCCTTGGGGGTCCAAGCTCTACGGACCCCCCTTCACCAGCTGAGGATATTCCTTGTGCATATCTTCATTTTGTAATCAGGTCTTTCTTATTCTTGACATTATTATTATGACATAAATTATTTCTCTTGAAAGAATGCAAAGACTTGTAAGAAAATTTAGGATCAAACCAAGGCACCATTTTCTTACTAGTGACTAGTAAATGTTTTCAGAAAGAGTAGGTAGAGGGATCTTCACTCTAGTATTGCAATTCAGCAATCAACAATTTGGGAATTAAGGTGATCCAACCGTCACAATTATATTAGTTACTGGAAGACTTAAAATACACCAATTCACCTAAATCTGCTCTGAACACACGTATTCCTTTGTCTTCCATTAGATCTGACAGTGTTTTTTTTTGCAGTTGAATTCCACCTTGCATGAGAAAGCACTTGGTGTTCAGAGGCTGCCAGGTGATTTCAGTGGCTGTCTAAGAGAAACAGCTTCTCCCTTGTAGCTTTTCTCCTGCTTTCTCCTCTGCCCAGCTAGCTTCGCAGGAGAACTGGCAACAAGTCTTTCTGGGTCTGGAAGGGAGGTGAGGTACAGGAGCCTTACCAGCGCTTTCAGGGAGGATTCTCTTGGTAGCATGTAGCAGCTAATGGCAGCACGCAGGCAGGCAAGACACCACACGGCTTTCCAGGGTGTTGATCAGACAGGGTTTATTTGGGGGTCCCACACCAGGGGGGAGCGGCATGGCTCCCACAGGAGAGAGGGGGAAGGGAGAGAGAGGGAGAGAGAGGGCAAGAGCAAGCAAGGGGCCAGAGCAAGCCAGAGACTAAGAGACCTTCCCCCTCATCTCTTCAGCTTAAAAAGGCTTTTCCAGCCAGGGGGCAGACCCAAGGCTTGGACCAATGGTATACTGAGGGTAGGAGGTGTCGAGTAACAATGGGGTTACAATGAATGGCAAGTTAAGGGATGGTTTGCAACAACTTGGTAATGAACTATACATGTTGGGGGAGAACAGAACCATTTAGGAAAAATGATTTACCACGCTCCCTCCCTAATCATATTCCTGCTCTGACTATGTTGTAGGTGGGCTTCCTGCCCTGTGGCTGAAGTGTCTGTATTTCCTGGATTGATCCTGGATTTGGCTTGTTGTCTTGCCTTTGCCTGGTGCTTGCTGGACCCGTGGCAGTCCCATCCAGGCTCTGCTGGCCTGGCTCAGGTGCTGTGGGAGCACTGCCACCACGGTTGCCATCAGGTCCCAGTTTGCCTTCCTTCAAGGAGCACCCTGCTCTTGCCTCCTTCTGAGAGTGTGTGCAATTGTAGTTCAATACAATGGTGTGCATTATCTCATATTTATTGCCATCGAATATTTCTTTCCAAGTCATTCTGGGAGGAGGATGCTCCACTCATTCTAATGGCAATTAAAATTCTGCCTCTTGCTGATCATCATTTTTGAATTGCTGTTTTAGAATAAGCTGTCAACAGGCATGTGGCAGGGTCTGGATTTGTGTACAAGGCAGGCAGCAATTTCACAGAGAACCAGCCTGCAGAAGTAGTCCTTTCTCTTGAGTGCTGGAGGGAGGCTGAGTTATCAGGTTTTAACTCAATTTTAATGTGAAGTCAGCTTTTTTTTTCTCATCAACCTTGGTATTCCCCATTAAGAGAACACACATAAAGACAAATATGTGGCTTTTTGGGCTGGAAAAAGAGAAAGGTAGTCAGACTTAACAGATACTATTTTCTTAATTTAATACGAATTTGTAAAAGTATATGAGGCACCACAGCAAAGATTTTAAGTGATAATAAGGCCTAATGTGCAATTAAATGGGAAGAACTTGGTTATGTATCCCCATGAAACTCTTGGGAATAAAGGCAAGGAACAGTTTTATAACAGTTAGATAAGAAGTGGAGGAAATTAAGAGGTGTAAAACTGTGTAGATTCTTCAGATGGGTAGCAGACTTTTCCTAAAGTCCATCTGTCTTAAAGATGATAGTAGTGTCAGGACTCTAATGGGAGGCTGGGGGTGGGGGGTGAGGGGCAGAGAAAAAGTGGGGCTTAAACTCCACGAAAGAAAGGATCTTTAATTTTTAAGCACCAGAACAGCGGAGGCATAAAAGAGACAGAAAAGCAAACCACAATTCTGATTGTGACTCTGCAAAACCGGAACAGAAACTGCAAACTGTGTTCCTTACTTTCACTATTTTTATTTGTATTGTGCTCCCCCACCCCTGCTTCTCCCTCCTTCAGTAGCTCCACGTAATTTTTTTCCTCTTAGCTTTTTGGATAGTGACTAACTACTAAAAGCCTTATATCCCTGTGCCAACTGTTCCTTAGTGTCTTTTCCCTAGCTCCTCTTATTCTTTACATGACAACTACAATCTGTCTACTTTAAAGGGTTTAACTAGCACAACCCAAGTGACCATATTTACCCCTTCTAAAAATATTAAATGTGGATGCAGATGTTTGTATTTAATACTGCATCCCAAATAATTACAGGAGACTTAAATGGAAGCATAAATGCTTATGTCTTAATACCAAGTACCAAAGTTTGTCTGTGATGAGTATCCCTGGAATCATAATGATAACCTGATGCTGTTAGGAGAGCTAGAGAGACAGTAATTTTAAGCAATTCTGTGCTGTCAGCTTGGGACATTTTAATCATCATAAGCCCAAATGCCTCATTTCTCATACACAGGAACAGGAGAAAATGCAGTCTTGAAGGGATGAATGGTAATACATTAATTCTGGTAATGCAATGGGACAAAGAACACCCTGGGCAGCTTACAGTATATGCTTCTGGCTCTCAAGTTCTACTGTTTAATGTTTAGAGGAGTTAATAAGACAAAGGTAATTGGAAAAAAAGGTGAAAATATAAAGAGACCATGAGATAGAATTACAAAGATGAAAAAAGAAAGAAACAACTATTTCTAATATCTTACTCAAATTCCACTGTCATTTTCTTTCCTTCAAACAGTTTTGTTAAATGAATGTTTAATAGCCATGCATTTTTCATGCTCTCTAGAAAAAAATGGCCATTGTAGAGAAATTGTTCTAGAACAGGCTGTAAGATTCCACTCCCTGTATTTTGATAAAATTAATCAAGACATTTTGTTACTTTCCTCTGGTTAGTAGATGTTTCTCCTATCAGCAGTATTTCAAACTGTTTTTCTTATTTTTAAAAAGGAAGTTTGTTTAGGTTAAGAAAGTGGAGCTAAATAAAAAAATTAATACTTTAAAAAAGTAAGTGTCTGAAAAATCCAATCTGTCATCTGGGTCTGTTAAAACACCAGCAGCTCTAATGGCATTAAAATCTTATCAACATATTTATTTTTTTGAAAACAAATTCTGATAATATTTTCTAAAACGTTTGATAGGATTTTTTTTTTAATTTGGTCTTCAGAGATCCTAAAAGATTAGTTGAATCAAGTTCTAATTGGTGGTTAGCAGAAGGTCAAGATTTTTCAAAAATATTAAGTGCTTGTTTTAATCCTTTGAAGACATCTTGTGCCATGGTAAGAGTAATCTATGATCTCTTAGACCCTAGTATAATGGATTAGAAAATGACTTTCAAATACAAGTAAGAATACTGTGAGGAAGTGCCTGTCTTGATGAAGCAGTGTTGTTTTTCCATTGTAGCCAGAAAGAAACCATTTCAAGCATGACCTTCACAAATTTCAAGTGTGCATCAGTGGTAAATAAATATATCAGATATGATAAAGACATGTTGGGTTTTATGATCTTTCCTGGGTGTTTGTGACAGAATTGAGACAAATATTATTGAGACAAATATTATATAATATAAATTGAGACAATTATATAGGTATTTCAGAAGTGGTAGATGTCCTGTTGCACACTTTAAGCACATAAACATCTTCTGTTTTGCTTCTGTCTATTAATGAGGGTTGTATTTTATACCCCACTCAGTAGGACTAAAATGTAGTTCCTGTTTATGAGCATGTCTGTTTACAGTAACAATTATAATTCACAGTTACTTGAATTTGTGTGGGGAGTGCTCCTCAGAGCTTTAATAAAAACAAACATGAGAAAGCAAATGTTATCTGTTCTTTTATGGGTGTGATACCAAAAATACAAAATATATGACTTCATAAACCCCAAAATTGAAGTTTGATACCAAAAAAAAAGGGCAAAGACATTAATGTAAAAACAATCCTTCAGGTAGGAAAAAACCTTTCTTCAGCATGTACCCGTTTCATCTTTCTCAATATAGAACATAATCTTTGACTACATTTACGTCAGTTATATAAAAATATCATTAAAGTAAAGCTTTTTCTTTGCTAGAACAAATAAGGATATTCAGCTCACTCAGCAGCACTTCCATCACAGTGGTGCATGACAGGAATTCAGGTATGTATTAAAGTGAGATAATTGAAACATCCAGAACTTTGGGATAGGGAAGAAAAGGATGAGATCATGAGCCTCGATGCAGTAGCTCCAGACCCTATTTTGATGATTCTTTAATAAACTTGAGAAGGGCTGCCACTCTGTGGTAATTAAAATAAAAGTTAGTCACATTCATTCCAAACCATTAATGGGTGCAACTCATCCCACAGTGAGTGCACAGTCATACACATTGTGGAATTTTGACCATTTTTTATAGATATGAAAATACTGCTTGGTTCCATGATATTGAATACTAAGAATTAAGCCAGCTCAAAGTTTACACATTGCATATCAACACACTTGTCTTTAGGAGCCATATTTGGTGCAAAATTTCAAAGTATAAAAGCAGAGTTTACAATGTATTTATGGCTTTCTTGCAAGTTTTTCAGTCTTTCTTGCCTCTTACCTCCTTAATTTGTAACAAGCTTCGGACAACACGCATTTAACCTCTATGCCTTTTTTATCAGATTCAGTCAGTAGGAGATAATTCAGAATAGTAACGTTGAAGTGAAAGACTTCTAATATCTTATTTATTGACCTCTTTTCTTCCGAGCCGTGGCAGTTTCCTCAATCACTTCTGATAGATTTCCACTGATGCATCCCAAAAGAAGGGCAAATCACAAGCCCATCAGCACAACTTGTGGTACTTCTCAGCACTGTCTAAGACAACCTGGATCATCTATCTCAGTCGAGATATTCCTTCTGTAATTCTGAGTTTTATTAGAAAGAGTCATGCTCTTATCAAGCTGTCACAGGTGCTCTTCAAAACAAATGTGATGTTGTTAGTATACAGGTCTTCTCATCAGCTTTGGAGGGTCAGATTAGATAGTCTGCAAAATACTTTGGTCTCTATGTTTAGGAATATGTTTCCTGATCAATTGTCAACTTTAGGGTTTAGAATCAGAACATTTATAAGGCCACAGGGACTCCTGAATTATCTTCTCTGACCTCCTGTGATCCTATTCCACAGACAGTAACTTTTTGATGGAAAATAGAACTCAAGGAGACCAAATAATTTTCAAAGTTAAAAAGAGCTGCAGATACTACAAAGTTTATATTTTGATTATTTTAAAAATAAAATATTTAGACTTCTAAGTTATAAAACTCTAAAAAGAGAACAAAACCATTAACCAAAGTAAAACCAGAAGAAAAAATATAAATGGGTTTATAAAACACAAAATGTTTTATAATGGCTTGAATTGTCCCAAATCAACATTTCTACAGATGGAGGGAAGAATGAAGGAGATAGAAAAACTGTTTAGTTTCTGACAGAAACTCAAGGCAAATCATAGCCAATTAAACTTTATCTCATTTAATTTAGCTAACTGAGAGATTAAAAGCTGACCAATGTTTGATTATTCTTCAGGGAGATGTAGTTTGCCTGTTGTATATTTAAGACATCAAAGGAGAACACTCACAGCTTCCTTCTAGTTTGTTACAGTGATTATTCTTCCTCAGTGAAGTGAAATATGTACCCAGCATGTAATTCTTGTTCATTTTAATGTCTGTTTGCATTTTGTGTGTGTGTAACCAACACAAATATAGTTACTCAAAATAGATAATTTCTGGAAAAACTTGTGCTGATATACGGCCTTGAAACTTTTTACCAGTCATAACAGCCCTTTTATCTGTTCTGTATTTGGTTCATGGTAATTTCATCTTAGCACACTTGTCATGTGTTAGGGATAATTTCAGCCAAAGAGTTTACTCACTATCTCATTTCCTCTTTACAGGTGTAATTCCTGTTCTGCTGTAGCATATATCTGGCCAAAACAATAGGGCCCTTAGGATTTTCTCTAGAAATATAACTGTTAGCTACACCTTACTTAAATCTTACCTCAGTAAATTCCAATGGAAGCTTCATTTAGTAGTTCTGAAACTGATCAAAAACTGAGTCAGAATTCCAATTTTTCATTACCCCATTGTCTATCCCTTCTCCTAATCCCAAAATATCAGGAAAGAAGATGTGGTGTAGTTTTGATTCTTGTGTTGTCTGAGATGACACATGAGGATAAAAACAAACTATGGTAAAGTATTTCCTCACGTTTCTAGATGTATAATAAGTATTATAGTCCCAGAGGAACTTGACAGACCAAATACTTCATATGTCTACATTAGGGACTGGTAAAGCACATAAAATTGACATTTTCTTCCTTTCTTTATACTTTGCTTTTCCACCAGCTGTTCTTGAAAGGCTAAGCACTTGGCCCTCTAAACATGTCTCTTTGCTGCTCATTCTTCTGGTTACAGGGCTTTAGAGAAAACAACTGAAAAAATAAGAATTGAGAGAGAGAGAGAGAGAGAGAGAGAGAGAAACTCCCTGATTATATCAAACTCTTCAGCTCTCAGATTGCCAGACTGACTAAAAGATGGTCTGAATTTTTAGTATCCTTGCTTTAAAGGGCAGTTGTCATAGTTTAAACCCTGAAGGCAGCTAAGCCCCACCCAGCCACTCACTGGGGAAGAGCCATCTAGGGTAAAAGGAAGAAAACTCATGGGTGGGGATAAAGACAGTTTAATAGGAAAAGCAAAAGACATGCACACTAGTAAAATGAGGAATTAATTTTCTGTTTTCCCTGGGTAGGCAGCTCTTTAGCCATTCCCAGGGGAGAAGGGTTTCATTATATGGAACTTGGGAACACAGACAGCATCACTCTGGGCATCCCCCTTTCCTTCTTTTTTCCCCCAGGATTATATTCTTAGCATGATTTCCATAGGGTTTGGAATATCCCTTTGGTCAGTTGGGGTCAGCTGTCCAAGATGTGTCCCCTCCCAGTGCCTTGGGCACCCCCAGCCCACTCACAGGTTGAACAGTCTGAGAGGCAGAAAAGGCTTTGGCTCTGTGCAAACACTGCTCAGTGATAATTAAAACATGGTATCAACACTGTTTCCATACCAGTCCAAAACACAGCCCGATACCAGCATCTATGGACAAAATTATCTTTCCCAGTCAAAACCAACACAACAGCATACTGCTAAATTCTAAAGGGACATGTTTACTATTGATCTATCAATTAAGCACAGTTTTTCAGTCATTGACCAGGAATTTTTAACTTTCTCTGTTCATTTTTTTTCCCTAAAAATGTAACATGTCCAATTGTATTTACGATGTTCATGTATCTTTTTCTGTATTCAGTTAATGACCTAAAATTATATCTTACACAGTAAGTAAAAAGTAGCAGCTGATGACAGCTACTATATGTGTTCTTTAACTGACAAAGAAGTTTCTTTGCTTATCATTGGGAGAAACATTCATAGAGTGACAGTAATTCACACATGCACACTCACAGACACAGAATTCAGAGTTAATTCTTAACATAATTTATTATTCTCCACTTCATTACATGAGTTCTGAATCCTTTGAAATCTATGCTTAAACTGAAAATGATGCTGATAAAGTGTAATTTAGGGGAACCGGTTATATTTACATTTTGTTTACTACTACAATTTTAATAGGCATGCCAGTAATGAAGGTTAGTGGTACATTTTTCCTCTTCCTCAATAAATTTTGCAAATATGTGACACAGATAAGAAACAGAAAGTACTTGTTAGGTGTTGCATATTGGAAGAACACCAATGAAATCCAACTGTATTTTTTAATTTTCATTCCATTATTTTTCTTATCAATTTTATGGTCTAAGCTGTGTTTTCATCCTTTCACTGGAGTGAAATCTTGAAGTTTGTTCCTTCACACTGTAGTTCTTGAACACCTGCCCATCTGAACCAATTGTTTGCTTCCTCAAGGTGGTGAGTATTTTAGGAATGTGTTCTTTATCCCTTGGGATAACTGTGACTAGTGGCTTAGTGACTGACAGCTGTCTTGACAACGTATTTAACACAAGGGAAAAAACCCTTAGTTTTTAAAATATCAATATTTATGAGTCTCTATCATACCTGAGGTGTTACATTTATAAGAATGAACATGACAAGCTTAGCATTTTGTGCGTGATCCCATGGGTTGCTGTGGCATGTGCTTTCTTTTCCTTCTGAATTTCCTCAGGAAACTTTGTGGGTTTAGTAGCTGTGTATGAATTTATTCATCTGCCTAGGATTATTTTAATCCTGAACCTTCTCTGACTTCCTTCCTCCAGCATATTGAGCTAGTTTGCAGGCTTCTTAGTAGAGCAGCATAAACCCATTAAATTATTTTGTCTGGCAGTGTCCCAGAACAATCCTAAAGCACTGGCACCAGATGACTGTCAGAAAACAAACCTGCTGCCTGCTAGGGATGTTGTTACCTTGGTGGATCCCAGCAGTGGTTCTCCTGAACAATTCACTGATAACAGCTCTGACTATATGTTAATAATTTTAAGCCTTCCCTGAGTGATACACAAATAACATGTCTAGGATGAGTGCCTCTGAAGAGAATGTAATTAAAAAGACCAGTAACAGTATTCAGAAGAACCTTGACTTCACTGTCATGAGTAGCTCACAGATTCACTTACTAGTGCTGGAAAATAAAACAGGAATAAAAGTAACAGAAGAAAGCAACATAAAGTTCCATAGCAGATGGGAATTCTGAATGTTCTCATCTAAAACCTTTATGTGCCTCTAGTCCCATGTATGGACCAGCAAACCTTTGTTTCCACCGCTCCTTCAAGTTTAATCCAAAAATGATGACCTGAACTCCTGCCTGACTCATAGCAAGGCCTCATAAAGTTTCCTTTTATTACACTGAGGAGTAACACATCGTTGCTGTGATTTTTTTTTGTCAGAACCAGGCTTAAAAAGAATGCCTGTTTAAACAGAACCAGGCATTGATGGTATTAAATATTCCAATACTTTACCTAACAATAAAATCCTAAAGGGCATTTCAGTGGGCCTCTGTATTAGGATCCTGCACTATGATTGCATAAATCAACAAATATAAAGCATAACTATTAATATTGAGATAGTAATCTGGTTTTATGTGACAAATAGCTTACTATAGGATGTAAGTTTTAAACTAAGGTCTTTGCCTGAGCAATGTGAATTGACAAGTAAGATCTTAATTGTCAGCATTCTGTCAATTTATCCTCTCACAATGTATTGCAAGAAGTGATACTCATCTATAATTAAGATTTTCAATAGATTTGCATTATTATGATAAATTACCTTAAAGACTTTTTCCAGATAGAACTAAGGGAGGTATTTTGGTCACTCTGGACAATTAGATAATCTTAATTAGATAACAGATAAAACGTATACATAAGAATTCAGCCTCTCTAGTAATTTGGAAAGCTGAGGAAAGATTTTATCATGAAGAGTGACTGAATCAAAGGCTTCTAACTCCAAATTACTTAGAGAGATTGTTACAGAAAGCTATTGATCTTGTAACTTTTTACTGTGTTATTATCTTAGTCTGAAGTACTGTGGGAAGAAGGAGAGGAAGGCCAGGAAGGGGCAAGTCTGGGGAGATTGGTTCCACTTAGGAAAAGGAAAGCTCAGAAGCAACTCTGGAGAAAACACAGCATTTTCTAGAGATATGAAAGCACATTCTCACCCATAAATACCTTTCTACACATAGGACAAAATGAAAATGTGAAACCTAGAGAAGTAATAATGAAACGCCAAACAAAAAGGATCTGGTACATTTTTAGCATTCAGTATATAGGATGTGATAATCTGCTTATTCTTCTCTATTTAAAACTTCCTTAATCCAAAAATAAATGCAACATTCAACAGTCTAAGAGCTGATGTCTTACACAGATATCCTTAAAACTCTGTTTAGTGCAGAAGCTCCAGATATTTAAGGACCCTACATATCATAAGGATATGTTTGTAGGAAAAATTTCAGCTGAAAAGCTGAAAATTACCTTTGGGCTCAGAAACTTGTTTTGTTTTTCTCCAGCTCATCTTAAAGAAGGTAGTATATTGTGTTACAAAAATTATCTGTGTCCCTAGCACTGCTGGAATCATGACTGGCTGGTAATACAGCAATATGGCAAAGATCTCAAAGTTTATTTGGAACAGAGGGAAAATAGGAGTGACAACACGCTAAATTCAATCTGTTTTGGAAGCAGACAGGATCTTCCTGCTTTGTATTGGTTTGCAGATAGCTCAGTTGATTTTTTTTTAGCAGGAGAATGAGACATGAAGCTCCATTTCAAGAGCTATAAATTCTGCTTACAAAAAAAAAAAAAAAAAAAAGGATTTGTACAGTCTTCATGGTGTATCTGTCTGATGAAAAAATCTCCAAACCTGACTTTGAAGGCACCTTAGGCACTACTTCTGCTTTAAAGTCCAGAGAGGCCTGGAAGCTAAAAAATAGCACTATAAATCTGACAAATTTGACAGCCTCTTGGCAAAGCTCATTTTGTTTTTACCAGAGTTAATGGTAGACAGGAAAATTCAAAGTGTACCCTTCACCTCCGATGACCTCAACCTGGGGTCAGACTTCAGAAGTACATTGAAAGCTTAGGCAAGGAATCAGAGGGGGGTGTTTATTTAGTTTGTTGTTGTTGAGATTTTTTGTCATTTTTCAGGTTCCTTTTTCTTCTAATAAATAGTAAGACAACTGAAAACTTGAGTTGCAGCATGTTTAAAACCATTAGGATCTCAAAATCAGAGCAGATTCAATCCATCCCTTTAGCTTCAATAGTGAGGAGGAGGGTGTTTTCTTAAACATAGAATTCCTTTGTTCTGAAATACACTATTCTGTTACTTTCACAGAAAAAAATGCCATATATTGCTTTGACATATGGAAATGCAGCATTTGACCTGTTGCTTTTGGAAGGACCTCTCATCAAGCAATAAAAGAATGTGACAGCTTAAGAGTAAGGAAAGTGAATCCAAAAGAACACACAATATTGGCCAAAGCTTAATTAAGTATTACTTCTTTTTTCTTTTTTTTCCCTTCACAAACAGTTCTGAAAATTGTCTGATTCAGTACAAATTTTTCATTCTCTGTGCTCTGTTCTGCTACAGAATAGAAAAAATAAGTCTATATTGTATACATTCCCAGGTTTGACTGCACTAATGGGTAATAAAGACCGGAGAATTTGCAATGTGTGAATAAAATCCAAATCCATGGCAAGATCATGTCAAATGCATGAATGCTCTCAGTAACTGAAATTCATTTAAGCTGAACCTTTTCAACTGGATTTAGATCTTAAGAGGAATAGCATCTCTCTGTAGAGTGACCTTAAACAATGAGCTAGACTTAGCTTTGATGCTGAAGTTTTTCCCGAGATGGACACGTATGTCTTTTCAAAAGAATAATGGCATCTTCCTAAATACACACATTTTTACCATACTTTACAAAAATTGGTGTCATAACTATGGTTTGAAGCCAAATTCACCTTTTTTCAACCATTTCATTATAAAATATACTTTCTTCTGTGTTTGTTGATTTCGCAACAGGTAGTAACAGGACTTACACAGTGCTCTTTGCATTTATTTTTATAGTTCATTTCCTCAAATAGTTGAATGAGGCTTAGAGAATACTTGACTATGAGAAACTCTGTTGAGTATAGATGTTTCTCTGTATTAGGAAAAAAGTAAATTTTTAAAATTTCTTGCAAACCAGCTGTCTTGGTTTGAAAGACAGGTATCTGCTAGGGAGGGGCAGGGCCTCCCTCGGAATGGAGTATTTAAATTCCCTGCCTCCAAATTATTATAATTTAGAAAATTAAAGGGGCTTTTAGGCAGAGCTATGGGGGTAGGAATAACAGTTCTTTACTAGTATGTATAACAAGGCCAATAAACAACAACAACTACAGCATTAACAACAAAACAGAACCAGGAACGTCGGGGGGCTTTGCTTCACAAAACCCGGGGCAGTCTGATCTCGGTGCCCCTGCAGGACTGAGAGCACCAAGCTGAAATAGTGGAAAATCCCAGGCTGGTGGATGAGATATATCAGAAGCTCTGCCGGTGGAGCTGGAGCAGCAGGGATGTCCTGGTAGGGCAGAGCAGTGCAGGGGTACAGCAGAGCAGAAAGCCTCAAAGTCATGCTGAAGAAGTAGCAGCGGCAGGACAGGGCCAGCCCAGCTCCAGCAGGGCAAGGGGACGTGAGCTCAGAATTCCTGGGCACACAAGCACATGGTCGTAGATTTCCCAGGACCGGACTTGGTGGTGCCAGAGAACTCCTCCTGTAGAAAGTAGCAGCCTGGCCATCCTCTCTCTGATGCCGAGAGCAAGAAACAGCGCAGCTGCTACCACCCCCGTCCTTTACCAGCTCCCCAAACTTTGCGGTATCTTTTCCCCTCCAAGAGGAAACTCACAGAGACCAAAAAAATGTGTAGTCCGGTGCTACGCTCTCCTTCAGCCACTTCTATGTTTTCCTCAAGCACTCATAAGTACTCAGTAGTTTGTTTCCTGGCAACTTTTGGAAAAAAAATTCTTGAAGAAAAAAAAAAGAAAGATGAAAAAAAGAAATCTAACCTCCAACACCAACAATCCTTGCAAGCTGTACTCACCAGTCATAGTTCTTTTTTTAATGTTTTCTCGCTGTAGAAAAATGCAGATGGGTTTGTATTTGAAAAGACTGCTTATGGAGCATGGAAGGGGTTTTGAGCAAAGAAGCATGTGGGGGTAGGGGAAGCGAAGTAGAACTCGCATATGTTTTGAAGTATTTCTAGAGAAATTTTCTATTTATGGACTTGCTCTTCTGAAAGGGAAGTCTGGAAGACCAAGAAATGATGTGCCTGATGAGTAGGGGAGTACAGGAGGTAATGAAGAAGACTGAAGAAATGATCAGTGAATCAGAGATGCAGGTGACTGCAAAGGGGAAAAGAAAGAAGGGGAAGGGTAGTGAGACAACTGCAGACTGGGATAACTTCAGAAACAACCAAGCAATTTTATGGCTCATTGATTACAAATTAAGCATTACTTTATGTGAGGGTTGGTAGTAAGTCCGACATTTTGTCACTGGTAGTACTTGGTCATTTGCTTACCAAATACAAAGAGATAGTATTTGTATTTTTCCTTTTTTCAACCCATGAAGTAAGCACATGTATGTTTTATTTTTAATAACAATAACTCTGCAGATTTCTTTTTTCCTGGGATAATTTCCCTTCTGAAAAAGAGAATGACATTCTTAGGGAGTGCTCAGAAATTAAATGAGAAAATTTAAATTTATATAGATATACGTCTGTGTAATGATATATCCACAGAAGCCATGTTTTAGTATATTATGTAGGTCATTTTCCATAGATAACGTGCCCGAAAACTGGAATGTATGAGACTGACATGTTATGGTTTATGGCTTAAACATCTTTATGATGGACTTTTTTGCCTGTTATATCAGAACGGGATAACAAAAGCTGCATGGAAGACCACCACACCCTGAATGGGCCTCATGACTGAGGCCCTTGATTGCCCGTTAATAGAGATAAGATGAAGTGACCCAAGTTTGGGCTGGGGGAAAAGAATATATTCACAAGAGGATTAAGGGAAGCAGGGAGGGAGCAGGGAGAGTGACAGAGATTAAGTAGAAACATTACTCCCTTCCAAGGGTCCCAACGACATCTTGTTGCTTCCCTCCATCTGGTCTTCTTGGTGGTGAGGGTCCCCACTAAAAAGTATAGAATCCAATGGATTAATATACGTTTGGGCAGGTGGGAAGACACAGGTACCTCCCGGGGGGGGACAGGTTTGACACTGTCCCTTGCAAGACTGTGGGTCTGTTGCATCTTGTATTATCATGTGCAGTGCTCTGGTGCACGGTCTGGGGATTCTTTTGGGGGTGACCTTTGATGGGCCATGACACCCCCTCTGTTGTCCCTCACATGGTTGTCCCTCACACAGATGTGGCCTTCCAGGGGTGGGAGGACCCACAGCTGGGCCAGTCTGCCCAGTGGAGGATGGGCATTCACTGCATCTGGCCAGAGGCTATGCCACACACCCAAAACCTCTCCTCCTTCCCCCCTTTGGTGTAGGGATCTGTGAGAACCTGGCAGCAGAAAAACCTGGGGCTGTGGCCTCTACTCCGAAGACGCTGGTCTTAATCCTCTTGTGAATATATTCTTTTCCCCCACCCCAGAACTGAGTCACTTTATCTTACCTCATTATCAGCATAAATTAAAATAAAAAAAAAAAATAGAGATTTGCAGAGACTTTTCAGTGCGATCAGTCACATTCGCCTCACTATTATCAATGTAAGGTGCAAAAGTGTGGGTTATCAGGAAACAAGATATAAAATTTGATATTGTGAATAGTATCCAATAAAAAGATGTAATGGAAAAATATGGGGGGAAAGGTTGTCCAGAGAAATTATGATCCCTTGTCTTAAATGCTGGGAAGATGTAACTGAGAAAATGTATTGCTTTCACTGTAAAACCAGAGAATCTATATTTCTGTTCAGACTTGCTGGCACTGACAGAAAGATGCATGGAACGAGCTACTTTCTGAAGGATTTTGGGTAGCTCAGCTTTATTAGCAGCTGCTCTGGCCTTTGTAGCAGCTATATTGTCTATATGTTATACTGGAATTCTTGTCTGACCCTCAGACATTGTCTCAACCTGTCTTCTTGTCCAGATTGCATCCAAAAATGTAAAATGGCAGATATGTTGAAAAGAATGTAAACACATCCCAAACAAGAGAGTAATATTCCCTGGGCTGAAGCCTCCAGCTGAGGAGGTACCAGTGGAGCAGAAAAATTATGGGAGGGGAGGAAGAAAGAAAAATTGGGGAAAAAAGTTAAAAAGTATTTTTAAATTATTTTTGAGAGAGGAAATGCCTTTGTTTTCTTAGGGCTAGAATTGCCTCAACCACGTAAAGAATCAAAAGAGGAATACAGCATATGCTTCCTATGTTTGAGCCTCTATTATTATTATGAGAAATTGAGCCCAATGTGGATAATCAGAGTATACAAAAATTTACATATATGTGCATATAGGTACTTACATCTTTTTCATATGACTTTCTGGAATCTCTTTGCAGGAACTCATTGCACCTTTGTCCTTTTTATACAGTAGAAATACAAAACCTTTGTTGCAGTCTGATACCCGATACCTTGCTGAAACCCAGAGTTTTTTATACACTTGGAACAAGTGAAACAGAAATTTAAAAATATTTCCAAATATTTTGAAGCAAATAAGTTTAAAAAAATTTCTAAAGATAGTAGAAATTCTAATAGGATAATAAGTTGTGTTTAATACAGATGTTGGAATGGCCTTGATGTATCTTTTTGTCTTACATTGAACACTTTATATATTTTCCTAGATGAGATTTTCAACGGCTTATACTTAGTCTTTGTACACTTATCATGAGCCACTGAAATGACTGTTATATCCAGAACATATAGAGTACTTGAGCTTAAAGCAAAGGAGTGTTGCGTGGTCCCTGCAAAAAATTATTTAAAACTAAGTCACCGTACCACTAGATTGAGAGGTAGAATAACAGTCATATGTCATTGTATAAGTAGGAAGGTTTGTCAATCTGAAAACACAATGAAAGATAAAATCATGTGAGTAAAAGATTAGTCATTTTCTGTGCCATGAGCTGGAGAAAAGCTGAGATATGCGCAGTTTGATAAAGTAAAAACATTGTGAAAGAAGTCCTGTTAGTGGGGTGTTGAATTTTTGGTAGGCTTTTTTTTTCCTTTACTTCTGTTCTTGCATGGGGTGATAAATACTTTTTCTGTTTTCTTGCAAAGTATTCTGAATTTCCAGAAGCAAAAATATAAATTAATAAGCAAAAAGTAATGTTTCACCAAGAAAACCTGCCCTCTAGCTGAAAATCACATGTCTCCCTGTGTCAGGTCCTGAGCTGGGTCACAAAGGGAAAGGAGAAGTTCAGAAATAATGCAGGGAAGAGCTTACAGCTGAATTGCTAATGTATTTCATTGAACCCCTCAAATTTTAAACAGGATTTCATTGTCACATGATGAACAAGTAATCAACATTGCTCTGGGCATAATTTTAATCATTTTTCTTTTGTTCTATGTTGTGGATTAAGGCAGAGAACTGGCTCACTTTTAATAGTACATTTGCAGCAGTGGCATGAGTTATTGGCTTTGCTTATTTATTTAGAACATTAGGTGCCAGAAAAATCCCAGTATAATAAATGTATATCAATTCCATCACCAATGACGGAGGTAACTTAATCAGTAAGAGTAGAAAGATTATTACAGAAATTGTGGTTTACAAACAGGGTAATGTATATATTAAAAACATTCATTCTTCCACAACAAAAACCAGCAGTACAAGGAAATAAATCTCATGTTAATAAATATGATTTTTTAAGAACAAAATGCCTGTCTTCAAAAGCTTTTCATGTCTAGATTTTCAGTCTGATTATTGACTGACTTGTCTGAGTTTTGATTCAGAAACAGGATTTACCTAATTGTGTGGAGTAACTAATATAGCTGGCTTTTGTGGGTAATGTATGATGGCAGTGACTTTCTAAATGGATATTATCTTGTTTTTACTACAAAGACTGTAAAGTTGTCATGAATATTAATTTTATTTGGCACAGATTAGACAGAAGGAGAGCTGGTCTGAAATTTTCTCACAAAAAGCATTTTTATTACATTCAACTTAAGATTTTTTTTTTTTTTCATCATAAATGAAACTTTCACAAACAGAAAGCTGGAGAGAATTTCTTGTCAGGACAAGAGAAAGAGAAAGTCCAATGAGTCTCTTAAAAGATGGCAAGAGAAGGGGTGAGGAGCAAATCTGCTTCTCTGTATGTAATTAAATAAGCATAGGAAGAGAGAACTGAACTTTGGTATTCTATATATGATGTATCTTTTGTCTGCACTGTGGAGTAAAAATGTTTGTCTTAATTAATACATACTTAAAGAAATATACCAAATCTCACTGATTAAATTGTCTGAGTGGGACTCTTTCCAATGGGAGAGATAAAAATAATCTCTTTTTTCTCTCTGCAGACTAGTCAACTACCCAGTACTTACTCATTGCTTATGAGATGCTTAAGGTATGAGAACACGTAGTTTAGGTCCTGCTGTGAGGGTGAAGGATTTGACATCTGCCGTTTCATCAGGACTCAGAGAAAAAACAGAATCAGCTGCATGAAGTTTCATTCTTCCCTCCCCCTCCATCTTTTTTCCCTAAATATTTGTTAAGAATTCTTGATTTCATCCCAAGGGAAAGTGAAGAAAATAAAAATAATAATAATAATAATTAAAAAAAAAATTAGGATAGTCCGAAGGGTGAGAAAATGTCTTCCACTAATCTATAAGAGTGTTTGCTGAGCACTTTAAAATGGGTGAAATTTGCTCCCTGCAACCTGAATAGCCTTTCCTTATCGTTCTTATGCCCACAGGAATTGCACGATGACAATGTCAATTTTTAATAGGATACATCTAACTTTGAGGTTGAAAGGATAGAAGGAGGTCCATTTTACCTTCTAATTCTATGTGGACAACAACGTGAATGTCAAGTCATCTGCTTTTTATCACAGCTTCATGAGCAACAAAATTAGTGATTACTATCAGCTCAAGAAAGGGCAGTGAACCAACCGTGCACGCTAACACAATTAGAGAAAACATTGACACAATTGTCGTTGTACTCAATCAGGCAAATGTATTCAATTAAACAGTTAATTTAATGCAATCAGTTGCAAGCATCTCTGTTTAGGCAACCTCGATAGCTACTAATTTACTTTTGCTCCAGGGCATTTGTTTATGAGGCATTAAGATTAGGTAGATATAAGAAGAGCTGTAAATTTTCTGTATAATAGAGGCACCAGACTTCATACAAAAACCCCTTATATCTATACTTTTACAGAACTCCTAAGTGTTGACTGTATCTGAGATTTTTGATTTTTCCAGTGCCACAGAAACAACATGGAGTTTCTTTGCATTTTGACATGTACTTCAGAAGTCTTTTTAGCCCTAGGAACTCATGACTTTGTATAAATCTTTTCAGACCCTTAGAAACAGAACTAATGCTTTCCATAGAAGCATGTGTCATGTTCTCTAGGTTTACTTAAACATTTCTTTCTATATAGTTCTGTTATTCCTCCTTTTTCTTCCCTTGATTTGTTAAATATTCTTAATGTACCAGATAGAAGGGGTTCGTAAAAGGTTCGTAACTGAGGAGCTCCAAGGGGGTTTGTGGTGGAACACATTCATAGTCAGAGAGAGGGGTGAGTACTAAAGTGACCAAAATTGCTGATGATATGAAGTCATTGAAGAGTCTAAGGACAAGTGCTGACTGTAAAAGATTGTCAAGACACCTTATAGTACCGAATGTTTGGGCAATAAATGGCAGATTAAATTCAGTGTGTTTAAATGTGATACACATGGGGATGACCAGTCCTAATTTTACATATGAATGCTATGAAAAGCTTTAAGCTGCCTGTTACTACTCAGAAGCAAGATCTTGATGTTATGGAATAAAATCCTGTGAAAATGTCAGCTCAATGCACAGGAGACGACAAAAGAGAAAATCAAATATTATGACTTTCTGAGGCTTCATCAAAAGAAATACAGAAACATTATTAATACAATGTGGAATTCTTAGGTTGTCTATATCTTGTATATGAAAGTGTAAGAATTCTCCATATCTTGCATACTTCACCTCTAAAAGAGAATAACTGAACAGAAAAATGTTCAGTAAAAGTTGGTAAAGATACATGAACAAAGATAAAGAGCATCTTCTGTATGAGGAAATATGGGGTAGGCTAAGGCTGTAAGAGAGAGAACTATGTATTACAGAGCATACAAAATCCTAAAAGGCATTAGGAAAGAGGGATTAATTGTTCCCATTCCCTTCAATGCAGACAGTGAGACTCAAAACAAGCCAGCTACAGCTGATGTAAAACACACAAGATGTGGTTCTCCACATAGCAGAGAACAAGTCTGTACACCTCATTAGAACAGTAGAACATGGGTGCTTAAATTGATGAAAATTGCAGGTGAGACCAGACAAATACGTACAACCTGCAAAGACTTGCTATGTCAGAAAGACTACCCTTGGTCTGTGAGAACTTAATAAAGTGAAAATAGTTGGAGGTAAGGAGCACTTTTATCAATAACATCAGGTATACATGCCTACTCTGGTTCATCCCGTGGCATCCCTTTGTCGGTTTTTTACTGGGGATACACATGGGACTGGACAGACCCTTTGTCTGATTAAGTTTTTCTTAAGTGCATTTAAGTGTCTTGTTTCACAGTTGGTATCATCCTTGAATTTTGAGTTCAGCCCTGGTAGATAAGGTATTTTTAGGTATTTCTTGGCTGCAAACCTGTTCTCAGACTCCAAAACTTTAATGGTGATATGTCTGGTGGCTACATTGAATGTTTACATGTACAGTATTTTGCATGGTGCTTTGGTTTCCAGGGGAATGAAATCATGGGCATACAGCTTAAGAGATCATTGAAAAAGGATATCAGGATATATCCTGTCATACATCTGCTGCACAATCAGTGGATGGCTTTGGTCTCTGGTTGGTTTTTCAACAGATGCTTAGACAACTTCAGAACCACCAAAACTAGATTCTGTTCTTTCCTTGAATTGGTTCCAGTGAAATCATATTGATGTCTTCCATCCACCGAACAGACGTTTTCTGTCAATGTCAGACAGCACTAGTCATTAAAGACTGAATTTCTATGCCACAAGACATTCATTTTGACAGAATGTGGGGAGAGATTTGGTTTAAGTTATAGAAGTATGAGTTATTGAGGGGAAGTTCTATTACACTGCTGGCACCTCACATTTGGCTTAGAAAAGGCATGAGTAGCTACAGCAAAAATGAGGAATTAGTACAACCTGTTTAATCTAGAACATTTGTCTGTCTTTATCTTTTATGTTTTGCATTTTTACTCCAGCATTTGTAAATCTTCTCAGAGATCATTTGTTTGGCACAGCTGCGACATGCTTCTGCTCAATGCTCTGTTCATAAAACTGCCTTTGCACTGGGCTGGTGATATAATGCTTGGGAGTTTACATCTTGCCATCAGTTTTATGTCTCAGACTACACAGAGTGTCTAATAAATGGCATCTATACATTTTAAAGTATGTAAAGGTTCTGTTACTTTTTTGAAATGAGTTAAGTTTGATGCTATTTTGTTGACACAGATTTGGAGGTTAAATAATAGGTTGTCATGCACTCCTTTTGGGGGGCTCTTACTCCTTCCTGTAGGCGGAGATCCTAAAAGACTGATCTCTTATTTATCTTTTGTTTGGGAAGCTTTTACTCTATAAAAGGAGAAATATGGAAAAGTTCTGTTTACACCACAATCATATCTGGGCTAATATAGTAGTCTAAGCACTGGTATGTTTTTACTTCTGGTGCAGGTACCTGATGAGTCCCTACATGCAGCTGTTAGCAGTCAATTTTCTGTACATTTATTCACACTTTTCACATTTCCCTGGAGTCCTTGGCTATTAGACAGTCTTATCCTTAGTTTATGCAATATATCACAGCTTGACAGCATTTTTTTTTCAATTAACTGGGCCAAAATCATAGCAATGCTGGCACTTAGTTCACAGGCAGCAAGGCTGTGTGTTGTCCTCATCGGAGCATGGGGTGTGTCACTTCTGATGAACAGCTAAAATAATCATTCTTTGTCAGGGCTGCAACCTACAAAGAGATTAAATAAAATACATCATACATGGTAAAAATACACTAAACTTAGATGTATTCTCATCATATTAGCTGCTGAGTGTAGATACTTCCTCTGTGACTGGACCTTAGGCTAAGGCCTTTTCTTCCTTAAATATCTCTTCAGTGGCAATATGCATTCAATGAATTACTATAAATCAGTGGTTTCAGAATAAGGTAGAAATATTTCCTTACAAGATTCCTTAGTTACTGAAGCCCTGGAGATAAAAGCTGTGTAGATGTAGCGCTTGGTGATGTGGTTTGGTGGTGGACTTGCTAGGTTAATGGTTGGACTCAAAGAACTTAAGGGTCTTTTCCAATCTAAATGATTCTAGGATTCAAAAACAAGGCCAGGAATATATTGGCTAAATACTCACATTTCATTTCTCTCAATCCAGAACAGAGATTAAACAATATAACTCCAATTAAAAAAAATACAAGGAGGTTACATTAAATTTTTACATTTTTTGTTTGTCTCTGATGTCAGGGAAAACATGTATGCATTCAATAGAATTGTTGCAGAATTTTCATGTTTTCTATATCTACATAAAAGACCAAACCTATGACGTTTGTATGAATACATCTTTTGACTCTGTATCTGCAATTATTAAGAAACATGAATTAATTATCTTTCATTATCTGCTGAGTTAATACCTGGACATATCATCATGCCTGGGAGAAATGAAAAACGAGAACTTGAGTAAATTCTCAGCTGATGATAGATGAGCCTATGATTGCAGAATCCAGCCTACATCATAATTTGACTTCAAGGTTTGAGTTCTCCTCCTTTAATTTTTTTTTTAAAAACATGTCTGGACATTTTAATCCTGTACTAATTATAAAAACTTTTTGGGAAGCCTTTTTTCACACTGTCTGTCACCAGGAGCACATTAAATGCATGACATCCTCGTAGCCTGTGGCAATTTTCTAGTGGTTATAAATAGTTCGGTTTTGATCCTGAAGGTGAGATGGGAGCTATCAGCATAAAAACTTAATTCTGCTTCCCTGCCATTTTACAAAAAATGCTGTTGTAATAAAAGCTTGTATTAAATGGTGTTGTAATTAAGCCAAAGATGTTTACGGTGTTTACTGTGTGTGTTTTGCAGCTTTGGAGCTCAAGATTACTTTTTGTGCAATAGTACACATCTTCAATATACCTGACTAACTTACACCTAAAGTAATGTGTCAAATAGGAATAAGAAATGCTGGTATTTCAGTTTCTTGAGGCATTACAAGTGTTTTCTTAATTATTGTATGTGTCAGTAAAATAGATGGAGCATTATAGGTATAAATTCTTGTCTGATTCTTCATTTCTAAAATTCAGATTGAACAAGGATATTACAGCCTGTCAATTAAATTATGTTATATTTTCCCTTGCTCTTCAAATATTGCTGTATTTTAATTCTTTTTTAGCATAGAAAGGTGCATTTTATTTAAATGTTTATATCTTAGACTATTAGTACACTTATTGATGTGAAGGATATTTCTAAAATTGCTTTATAACCAATTATTGTATTGATGCTAATAATGAAATAATAATGACACATATAAAATTGTACATCAATTAAACTAAAATGTAATTTATGTAAACTCAAACCTTCCAAGATAATTCCTTCCAATTAAAAGAAGAAATATTTTATACACAAAATTCATTTTATTTTATTTGAATTTTATTATGTTTTTAAGATGAAGAGAAGGATAATTGAACTCTAGAAAAAGCCGATCTAATAATTTGTTCCATGTCTCTGATCTATCATTGAAGAAGATTTCCTAATTAGCATTTTGACCTTTATGAAGATAATTTAGTGAATGTTTCATTAGTAATAGACCAGGAAGGAATCATGGATTAAAACACTAACTTCTTCTGATGACACAAAACCTACTTTAAAAAGTTTTGGAAGTTCCCATATTTACTTTGGTGTTTGAGTCACAGAAACCAATATTAGGTCAAGCTAGCATTTGCTGACAGAATGCAAGTTAACCAAAATGCTGATAGAATTAACCAAAATGACCAAAATGCTGATAGAATTCAAGAATGCAAGAATGCAAGACCATGAGCAAAATTTCAGCCTGATTTTTAAAGACGGTATTTCAAATCAGGTTTCCTCTGTCAGCTAGACTGGAATTGTTTCTTGCAATACTTTTAATTTTTTTTTTTATTAAATTCAAGATCATCAAAAATAAATGGAATCTGATGAGCAGTCTGTATAAAATAATTGTTGCGATGTCAAATTCTCAGGGGCTTCAACCTCACTCAATACACTTTTCCAAAGAAACACTATGACATTTGCTTGGAATTACTTTTCTACACGAATTGTGAAGCACAGTAAATAACAGGCTATTTTGGGGCACTACTGTAGGCAATAATCCTCATTATATTTGCTGCTGGAGCTTGGTGCTACGTTGCTGTGCCAAGGGAATTTTAACAAAAATGGGGGTTCTCCAGCTGGCGATATTTGGTGCCTTTAAGCACATGCTCTATTTGTGTCTATTCAGTGAAGTAAGTGTATAGGAGTTTATGCACAAATCATGCCAAATATTCAGGAGTATCTCTTTGTTTAGATTGTGGAGTTATGATTGTTTGGAAAACAGTATAGATTTATTTTGTTTCTACAGGCTTACAAGGATCTTTGTATAAATCTTGCCACTCTAGGGAGTCCTGGGAGCCTCAGACCAGCCTGGCTCCCACAGGTAGGGTGGCACAGTCTGTCATCATGGGAATTAAGAAAAATGAATGCATGGAAATGCAGCCTGCTGAGAAAGTGGCAGTATGGCTTCTGTAAAGTGAAGCACTGGCTCAGCCTGACAAGACCAGAGCAGGGCAAGAACAGTGGAATCAACAAACAGGCAAGTTGCAGGGGTTTGTGAAGTCATGATGCAGCATGCAAACTGGATGTGGATTTCCTTTTCAAGTGCCCCAGCACAAAAGCTAGGAAGAACTTGGTGAAGCTAGTGAGGTTGTCTGGAGACAGATAGTTTACAAAACAGAAAATAAAGTTGTGAGACTTCCTGCCACAGGAAATTGTCGTGGGAGAGGTAATTAGCAGGTTCAAGGGGTTAGATAAATTCCTGGATGGCAGGTCCAGAAATGAATAACAGGATTAGACAGAAACATACCAGGATCCCTCCCACACTTATGGCTGCCCAGGAAGGTGTGAGGACAGCCAGCAGAAGATGATTGTTTTTGCATGCTCTGCATAGTTCTAAATAGCATTTCCTAATGCCAGCAGAAGAGATTAAACATATAGCCCATGGTTATGAGATATTAGGGCTTATTTTACATTCACATTTTGCAAGTCTCACTACTCTGCATTTTCTCATTT
Organism: Phylloscopus whistleri; assembly: GCA_017589585.1. Lineage (NCBI taxonomy): Eukaryota > Metazoa > Chordata > Aves > Passeriformes > Phylloscopidae > Phylloscopus > Phylloscopus whistleri. The sequence goes on from JADMLD010001219.1 coordinate 967,839, forward strand.
GATGTCAGGTAGTTTGGAGTTGGACTTACTATTTCATGAGAAACTCTGTTTTGCTGAAGGCCATTTTGTGCCACCTTCCAGAGAGCACTCATTACTTTAAGAAGCGTCACTGATTTTGGCCTTTAAAAATTCCTTCATTCTGATAGCCTATGACAAAACAGAGTCCCTGGAAATTTCTTTCCTTCACTTAAAATACAAAAAACTCTACTGAGTTAAAAGAAAAGCACTATAAGTGTCAAGACATTTCCAGTGTAACGTCATTGACTTTGTGTACTTCTAGCTCTATAGTCCTCAGGCAAGTGCAGTTCTCTTTTTACAGTGAGGGACCATGATCTGTAGTGCACATAAGCTAAAGGTTTGTGTTCCTGATGTACAGAAAAAAAAAATCTGCATATTGACAAATCAGTTGTGTTTTACACTGGAGCTGGGTAGTTTTTAGGCATGAGTAAAGACATTACTCAGAAGGCCTGTAGGCAATGGGAAGTGTGACTTACATGGTGGGAAAACTATGAGGAAAGGGTAGAAACAGCCATTTGTATGTAGCTGGTGCACAATTTCTATGAAAACTGAAACTGCCCACAGCACTTTTTAATGAACACAGTCATATTTCCCATGTAAAGACTTGCAGCCAGACATACTTGTCAGCAAGCATCCCAGTGCACACATTCTGATCACTGATACATCCTGAAACATGATAATGCTTGTTTATTTTCTTGCTTATTTATTTTACAATTGCACCCCAGGGAAGGCTAATACCTCTGTCGGTACCCAAAGTGCAGTATATTGTGGGAACTGATATATATATATATATATATACTGTTGTACCCCTTCTTTACTGACTTGGTTGTGCCATGGATGTGCAATTTATCATGGAAGGTCACATGGTAGTATCCTAATAGAATGGCATATTATTTTTTTCCTGACAATTTGACTTGCAGCTAAACATGACATGTTTATAATTTTATGGTAATTCTTTATAGTTATTATTATTATTATCAATAATAATAATAATAGTAGTAGCAGTAGTAATGAAAAAAGTACCCAAAAAATGACAAAATGTGATTGTAGGATAGAGCATTAGATTTCTGGAAAAAACAAAATCAAACACCTCACGAAAAATGGATTTCCTTTCTTCATTATGTATTCCTGCGTGCATAAAAAAGCCTTGTGTTTGTGGAGATAGCTGAGTTTAGACAGTGATAGTAAATTATCTGGTTAATATTGGAAAGGTCTGGTATTCAATCAACTTTTTTGACATATTTCTACTCCCAGCTTTTTACCCATTCCTGCATTTTTTAATGGAGATTAGGGTTTTTTTGGTTTTTAAATATAGAGTTCAGAGAGTCTTTGCCTATTTCTTTCCTCTTCCCACACTTTTTCTTCCCTTTTCCCTTCCCTATATCACCACATTACTCATATAAACAGGGTGACCAAACACAGGCATGATATCTTTATTAACAGAAATAATGGAAAATGTGTTACAGAAAAGTTCCACAGTTTTAGAATAAACAGTAAGTAAACTCTGCTTTAACTCAGCAAATCAATAGAAAAAAAAAAAAAAGTTAACAAGGGGATCTTAAAGCATTTTCCTCTTCAGTTTTTGCTGTTGTTTGGATTTGTTTAGACTTCCATGAGACCATTACAGCAAGAAAGTGCAAGCAACAAAAGAAGGACCTCATCTTAAATTCTGTGCTATTAAAAACTTGTTCTTGCTGTAGAAATGTTACACAGAAATAATGATGTATTTTCTTCATACCTGTTAGGCTCCTTCAAGAAGTAACAGCTCATACAAATATATTTTTCACATATGTTTTTAGACATGTCTGTAAAAATATTTTTAAATGAATGAAAGAATGAATGGAGATTGCTTTTGCAACATCTCCTTATACTTCTGCAATGGTTTGTGACTGGTTTTCTTTGCACCTGAAAGAATAGACTGAAAGGAAACCTGAGGAAAAGCTCTCCATGCAGAAGGGAATGTAAAGCCTGCAAATATCATATGTTGTAATGAACATAATTAATCCACTTTAGTGAAGCCTGGGAGAAATGGAGCAAGTTTTGATAAACAAACTCCAGATGGAGATAACAGAAAACGTGTAGAAAAATGGCACTCAGAGGGAACACCTCCAAAATATAATTAAGTGGGCAGAATGATTCAAACAAGATGAATGAGGCAATCTTTTAATTGCAGTTTTGAGAGACTGTTTTGATGTTTGAGGTTTTTGAGGATGAGAGGTTATATATATTTCTCAAAATAAATTTTAACTGTTATTTTAACACTAGCATTTAGTTTTGAGATCTGTTGACACTTAAGTTCTAGCATTACTTTATGTCATGTTTCTACATCTTCCATTTTTTGTTTATTCTGATTAAGTAATACTGATTTGCATATGAACTCAAGCTCTTCCCAGTTACAATACCAGAATTAGACTGTGAACCGTTACCTTGCATTAGAATCCTTTGACCCTGCCTGACAAGTGTGATGAAGATTACTGAAAAAAGATTTATTAATGGCCTGCTGCGGGCAGGGACACCTTCTACTGGACCAGGTTGCTCAGAGTCCCATCCAGCCTGGCCTTCAACACTTCCAGGGATGGGGCAGCCACAGCTTCATTGGGAAACCTGTTCCAGTACCTCACCACCTTCACAGGGAAGAATTTTTTCCCAGTATCTCATCTATACTTACAGTCTGTCAGTTAAACACCATTCCCCCTTATCCTGTCACTCTAGGCTCTTGTAAATAGTCTCTCTCCATCTTTCGTGTGGGATCCCTTCAGGAATTGTTAAGGCCACAATCAGGTCACGCCAAAGCCTTCTCTGTTCCAGAACAATTGCAGTTGTCTCAGCCTTTCCTCATGGGAGAGGGGCTTCATTCCTCTAATCATCCTGGTGGCCTCCTGTGGATGATGAATATAGCTCTTCCTTTTAATATTTGGTCCTCAATGTATATTTCCTACTTTTCAGCTGTATTTGATCACTGTAGAACTTGCTGCTACAGCACATGAAAAATTTACAGCTGAGCTTGAAAAAAAAACTAAATAGACAAATTCATAGATGTACACTGAAGCTCATTAAACAGAAAGATATTACATTTGGCTCAGGAAGGGTCTGAGCCTCAGGGTAGGTGAAGTCACATCTTACTGTAGCAAACACTTTCTCTTGCTTGCAGTCTTTTGAAGTGTATCTTGTAGACTGGATTAGACTTTTGACCCCATGTGTCTATTCTAAAAATAGACAAAAATCACTCCAAAATGGGTGTTCAGCTGACAAAACTAGGGTGGAGTAACTAAGGGTGTAGACCTGAGGGATTAGGAAGAGGCAGAATTTTTTTGCTGTCAGTTTCCTTCTGATTATGGTGCTTCTGAAGAAACAAAAATACAGTCTCTATGACAAGTAACGTTTTTTTTCCCAGTGAACATCTCATTTTGATTTGCTTGTGTTGTAAGATCTTTCACCAACAGTGTCATTGCATGCATGTAGTACAGAGGAAAAGTAATTTTGTGAACTTTGAGAAAAACTGAGCTACTTCATTAAAATTAATCCTACACAGAAAAAAAATATCCATAGCAACTTATTTCAATTTGTTTTAGTAATCAGGTAAATATTAGAAAAATAGAAACATTCCAAACCTTAAACCCCAAACAAGAAGAAAGCAAAAAATACTCCCAAATAATAATTAAAAAGAGCAAAACAGTAGGTCATAGCAAAACCTTAAACCTCATTCTACAGTTTTCAAATTTTCATTTTGACCCGCAGAGTAAGCAGGATAGCAGCTGTTTTGGAATATAGGAACTACAATCAAGGCAATCTTGTTAAATTAGATAAACAGACTGAATTCTGAAAAATGAACAGAAATACAGAAGAAAGTGGGAAGTTTTAAGGAATAGGTTAGTGCCAAATGCACAACAGTAGAAGAGAGAAGTTGTCTAAATAATTATATCATAGAGTAACATTTATGGATTAAAATGAATGTAGAAGACATTTGTACAGATATGGTGCATTAGGATTCTCACATAAGAAAATTGAGGAACATTGCTCTGATCTATTACTGAATCTGCCAGAAAATAAGTATTTGATATATGTTTTCTGTTCAGTACAGGTCAGAAGTCTTGTAAAATAGAACAGTAGAAGAGTTTGTGTAGTAAGAAGCCTTTAAAGGTCTGATAGTCCACCAACCTCACTTGCAGTGAGCAGGTGTGGGAAATGGATTTGTAGAGAATTCTCAAAGCCTGACAGAAGACTCACATAATATGCATCTGTATGCGAACTTTGAGATAAGAAATGCTGACTTAGAAATGCCATGGAATAGGACAGATACTGTTGAGAGAGAAATGGAACTAGAAACAAGTTTCAAGCCTTGCAAGTAAGACTAGATACTTTGGAGAAATAAAGCTATGAAAGATGCATTGTAATAGGACCCATGAGGGGTAATTTTAGATGATTGGCTTTAGGGCATTAACAGCATTGTGTGGCAAAAGCTAATAGGCCAAGAAATGCTTATAATGTATCGTAATTAGTAAATAGTTGGCTTCTGATTGTGATGGCGTGAATTGTAACATCTGTACTGTCTCACCCTTCACATGAGACTGTGTGAAAATGAGATTAAAGTTTTTAAAATGCCTCTCAGTTGCCCCATCTCTGGATCAGAAAAGGGTATAATCTGACAAGCAGGGACATCTTCAGCTAGATCAGGTTTCTCAGTCATCCAGTCTGACCTTGAGCCATCTTTGTGATGGATTCATGCCACAAAATAAATACTAGATCCAAATTTGCATTTAAATCAAGAATCTGAATTTATCTATAGATTTCCACTGGGGTTCTTTTGTTATTCTGTATTTATCTAAAAGAGAAGTTATTGACCAGTGTTTACCATTGTGGATTTAGTACTGAGAAAGCAAGAAAGAAAAAGAGAAACCAGGATTTCTTTTTATGTCCCACAGAAATGTCAGGTGAGCAGTGAAATAAAACAGTCTGAAAGCAATAAATGGTTCGTTAAAAATTAATGTGATTAAAAACTGAAAGAATTTACAGATTAAAAAAAGGGTGAGGCACATACCATGTGGTTCAAAGGGTATAAAAAGTAAATAATGACTTCTGATTTTGCTAAAATATCTGAAAAATACAAAAATTTATGCAAATGACTTCTGGAAAATTTAGGGAATTCTTTTGTGATTACTTCATTAGATGATAGCAGAAATAGTACAATTCTATCTTTATTTGGATTGCATGTTTAACAAAAGCTAGTGAGAAGTAGAAGGCCAATGAATTATAGGCAGTAATGTAATCTTTCCCTTGGTCCTTCATCTTTCATATCTCTTTGAACAAAATACTTTTCTTTTTGACAGTTTTTGAGCAAATAAAGATTTTCTGTGGCCTGAACTCTCCAGGGTGAATAAATGGAAGATCAACATTCTGCTGGATTTCATAGATTATTTAAACAGATTTAATTATATTCTCTTATATAACAATAAAAAAGTATATATATAAATGAAATGTAGTATATAAATGAAAGGTGAAGATAGTGTACAGTATCAATAAACAGATATAATACTTAATCAGGAAAATGAAATTGCTAAGATGGCTGTTTGTTCTGGAATAATACACTCTGAAAACAAACTGGATACAGTCTATGAGCTTCTGTCTGCACACTTTTGAGCAGTCTGGAAAAATCGTATCTGAAATTCATTTATACTGAACGTTTACCCCCCAAGACTTTTCTGCCATAAAATATGCACTTTTTAAAGAGCAAGTACTTAACTAATAAGGATCATGGTCTTTTGAAGCCAGCTTTATGATGTTCTTTCTCTAAAGAACAATTTAATTAGATATCAAAATGTCACCTGCAGTGAATAAAATCCCTAAATGTTAAAGTTAGAGCTGTGTGTTGCCTACAGAAGTAAAAGTCAGTGTTACTTCTATGTTACTCTGCTGCTTTAGAGGCTGACTGGAGGGGTCCTAACATGTGTTTACAACCAGTAGAAACTTATTTTCTAACCTAGGATCTGAGTCATTATCTATTCACAAATTAATTTCCACTGGTTTTGCATATAATATCAGGGCTTTTTTTTTTTTTTTTTAAATTTTTCAGCAATTAATGTCTTAATGATTAGCAATGATGAATGAAGGGAATTTATAGGACTATGCAGAAAATTTCTTTGAATATAAACAAGATTATAATTTTTCAGCCAATACTGATAATTCAGATAGGAATGAAAAACTTACCTCTGTTAAATCCTTCTGCAATGATTTTTCATCTATGTATTTTGGATTACAGTAAGTAATCATAGAATCATAGATATCCTGAGGTGGAAGGGACCCACAAGGATCATCAGAATCCAACACCTGGCCCAAAATCCCACCATGCGCCAGACAGTATTGTCCAAATGCTTCTTGAACTCTGCCACGTTTGGTGTTGTGACCACTTCCCTGAGGAACCTCTTCCAGTGGCCAACCACAGGATGAAAAAATTTTTTGCTAATGAGCATTAGTGTCTGTTACTCTACATTGCAAGGACTGCATGAAATCAAAAGATTGTGATGGATATTCATGTCAAAGTTATTCTACAGCAAACCATCACAAAAAAAAACCAAAACAACCCTATTCAAATAGTGAAAGTTTTGAACTCACATATTTTCTCTTATGCTTTAAAATATTAAATTTGAAATCCTACTTTATTCAGCCAAGGGGAGCAGGAGGAATCCAGATACCATTCCAATAGGGGTATTACTACCGGATCTTAAGCATGCTGACTAAATAAACCAAAGTATTCCTTCCAATTATTTAGTACAGAAAAGGCAAACAACTCCTTTGAAAGCTGTAAATTATATAGAAACAAGTATTCAGTGTTTGCTCTTCAATCTTTAGACAAGCTCTACTGTCAAAATTTGTGAAATCAGGGTATCTGTCTCAATAGAGCCTCAAGATATATTTTAATAAAACAAAGAGCTTTATAATAAAATGGAATAGAAATGTAATTTTAAATGCAAGTTAAATTTTCTGCTACTTCAAACAAATGCTGACATTTTTAATCTTATTCACATTTTCTGTGTATTTAATTATAGATGTAATTTAACAATCACTAAGTATAGAGTCCAAAAAAATTTTGGTTGGGCTATGAGTGCAGAATTTCAGTGTTAATTAGAGGGCATAAAATAAAATATTAACTTTTTTAAAGATCCAGGGTACCATTCTCCCTCTTGGAAGTTCTAGCCAGTTTCAATTGCCTTTTTTTTAATACTATTTTCTTCGCATTCAGAAAATTTGCAGATAAAAGACACATTTCAGGCCAAAACCTGTGCCTTAGCTTTTACACAGCTGAAGAGGAGACAGCAGGCAGTAACAGCGAATCCATAGAAATGTAAATCCTGTTCCATATACTGCAGCAGGACTGAGGGTTGGTGTGTCTGGTGCTGAACACCAAGGTCTCCCTTGGTGCAGAGAGACTGATGCCTCCCGGCCACCACCATGTAATTCAGTACAACTGGCCTGGAACAGGATGTAATTGGAAAAGTAGAAGTCCATCAAATCATCTTTGAAACTCAGTGAGGAGGAGGCAGACATGACACAGCCCAGAGGACAGGAAAGGAGACTGAGGATGTGCTTCCTTCCTCTGATATATTTCAACGTCCATTTTGTCCTGCCATTTGCATTGGTTTATTGAAGCTGCTACATGGATACAACACATTTCCTGTGATCTTTCCATTTTTTGTTTCTCATTTTTCTTCCAGTCTAGAAGTTTAATTCACACGTGGGCAGGCTCAAGCAGTGCTCCCAAATCCATTGTGTGTTCCATGTCAGCTGAAGCTGAAAAAGCATGAACTGATGTTCCCTTGTCTGTGACGTTCACCCACTTGAAATGCTGCCAAATCCGCTTACTTTCCCCTGCTCTCAGAAGCCAGTGAACCACATTCCCGTGGTAATCAACTGCAAACTGCCAGGTGATTTCATTGGATATAGGATTGGACCCATAAACTTAAAATGGGGGTGGAGTATTCAGTGAAATTACCTGTCAAAACCTATTTGTAAACAATCATTCAGTCTGTAGGGTGACTTTGCAACCCTTAGGCATGATTAAACAGATTGAGACCTTCACTTGCATTATGTGCTGCCTTTTTAAGTTTCCAGCAATGGCTTTGTTTGGAGCTTGTGGCTTGTCACAAAGTTCTTTTTTATTCTGTGCTAACAGTAATTTAATGCAAACACCACCTAAGCACGAAGAAACAATTTTCTTTTTGATGGTTGACTCTTCACAATGAATTACAAAGGGAGCTAATGCTGTCAGAACATGTATGCAAAATCTTTAAAATTAAACCACTTGATTTGTCTGTTTAGTTGATATTCTTTCCTCTCCATCAGTTTTGGGTATGTTTTACTTCTTCCTCAAACCCTCTAACAGGCAATATTTTAATGAGGTTGTTTATAGTTAAAAGAAAGCACAGATTAGACCAGATACCACCAGAAGTTTGCATGATAAAATCTTCTTGCCCTTACCAAAAGTCTAATAGGTTGCAGTGAAACCCAGTTTCAGTTAAATAAAAATATTGACTTCTATTTAAGGCATAATATTTCCTACTTATTTTGCACAAAACATTTAAACTTTTTCTTTAATGAACGTGTGTATATTGATTTCTATAAAGGCAATAATGGATACAATTTAGAGAATTTTTTTATCTTTTTGTCTAAAGAGCTAACAACCCCCAGTTGAGAGCACATTGTTTAAAAGTATGATGTAATCAGTATTTAGAGTGGTTTAGTAGAGCTTGGCATTTTCAAAAGTGAAATAGCAAATTAAATATTTAATTGCTTTCATAATTAGTGTCAGTGTGTGTCTAGAAGGCTTGATCTGCACTTTCTTAAACGTAATCCGATATAATCCTCAATTCCTATCACTCATTTTAAAAACAACAACAAAAAATCATGAGAAGTCCTCTTCTATTGTAGTAAGTTTGGTTTTCTTAAATGGATTTTTGACTTTGCATACTTTAAAATAGTTACTTGAAAGTTTTAGATTAACCATCCAGGACAATGAAAGAGTAATTTGGCAAACCTCAAGAAATTCTCAGAGCTACTCAAACTGAAATGCGAATATTCTTTCATAATATAAAAAAGGCCATTACATTTTTTTTAAAATGTGCTGTAAGTAAAAATGCAAAAGAAATAATTGTACTTTTTATCAATAGGGGACAAGCTGAAATAGTAACACTGAAATGTGATTAAAAAACACATGGAATACATAATTCAGTAGAATTTTACCAAAATGTGGAGACAGAATCGAATGTATTCATAAAAGGGGAAGACACAGTAGAATAAACCCTCTTCACTCTTTTCTGTCATTTTAAAGTATATTTCTAACCTTTTCTCTACTTTTCTCTATATTATTTTAAATATATTTGAGGTTTATTTAGATATATTAGAATTCTTGTTTAAATATATTAGAATTTTACAGCATGAGAGACTTTCTAGAGGCAAACAAACAGCATTCTCATCAAATAAGTTAAATAAACATTTTATAAAAGGAAATGTTGGTAGAAAACATTTCATAATGCACATCTCTTTTGAAGAACTTCAATGTCAAAGTAGATTAAAAAAAAAAAAAAGCATTATCCTGGTTTTTGTTTTATTTTTTCTTTGATTTTAATTTTAAAATTTTAACCACTTCAGAATAAGAAGTAAGATAATCTTTGATTCCTTTTAATATAAGGTTTTTAAATTCTTTGTTTATGCTTGAAATCTATCAGAAGTCTTAAAGCTAATGTCAGTGTTATACTTTGCTTTTTATTTTGTTTTAATTAAGGTACTTATATTTATCTTAAGAGTGTTTTCTTCTAGAAATATCTGAGATAATTGCCTGTAAAAATAATGAAATCAGGAGACTGATTAGGGAAATTAGCTAAGCTGGATCTCAGAAACTGCATTTCTCTATTAACCTCCTAGAGGGACCCATCAGGAACCTTCTCACCACTTCTCAGTTCTACTTTAAAAGTATCTATTATGACCCTCTCCTGAAAGAGTAACTCAGGTTCTTGTTAATAGATCCCCTGGGGAGAACTAGAGTGAAATTACACTGAATGATCATATTAAAATATTTCCATATATATATATATGGTTTATTTTAGAACAATTTGTTCCCAATGAAAATTATTATGTAACCATTTTGGTTGTTATCTATAGTACTATATCAATAAAAAAATAACACTTCAGAAAATGTAAAAAAGAAAAGAAAGAAAGAGAAAGAAAGGATAAGAGCAGAAAAATGTCATTGCCCAAGGACCCAGCAGTGAGACTTGATCGTTGCAATTTTGATGTCTGAAGTGATCAAAGTGATGGTCACAGTCTTGATCTATTCAGGGTGAAGGAAAGCACACAGAACACAAAGTTCAGTGGGTTAATAAAGCTCAGGTTTATCTGGGAACAGCCAGTTGCCTTCCCTGGCAGAGGAGTTTTACTCTGCTGCAACACTGCGGATCTGCTGCAACAATTTGGATTTTGCGGTGGAAGACCCCAGAAATGAGTCTGGGGATGTTTAGTGCCTTTTGGTTGTTTATGACCCCTTCTGAGATAAGACATCTGCCTCTCAAGTCAGCATATTTGAGCCAGTTTTGCTCCATCAGAAGGGACAAATACCTTCAGACCTACATAGGAATGTCCCAGTACCTTCTGCCGGTTGAGGAAGAGTTTTGCAGCTGATCCAGTTCTGTGAGAGAGGAGATTGGCATGATTAAAAAACAATATCCCACCTTGCAGCATCTGCTTCTTACTGGTCTTCTCCCTCACCTGGCTTAAGATCCAGCTTGTAGCCACCAGTAGTGAATGCTCTTATGAGAATCAGAGGTTTCAACAGCACAGACCCAAAACCTGTCCCACTCCCCCTGGAGAGCTGCAAACCCAGCCCCCACAAAGCACCTGCTGCCTCCACATAGGGCTGATTGGTTTGGTTTGAGTCATTAACCATTAATGTTCCAGTCTCTCACAATGTCTCATTTGTTTTATGAGTTTTCTGCTACTGACTTTTACTATTGAAATAATTGATAGAATTTTTCTTATCAGAAATTACAGATATTTATATACTTCATGCAGGCTGCAAACTAGTGACAACAATCTTTAACATTCATTGAAGCTGCTTAAAGTCAAACTACAAGTATAATGGAGCTATATGTAATTTAGGATATTCTTTTTTACTTAAGATATCAAATTAGCTTATAAGAAGTGCATTCAGTCGTATATCAAATCAATTGGCCTGTGGCAGATCCCACCTTTTTTTTAAACTCTGTATATTGAATGGAACGGTGTGTTGGATCTGCCTGGGGTAGAGTTAACTATTTTCACAGTGGATGGTGTGGGGTGTGTTTTGGATTTGTGCTGAAAACAGGGCTGATAACTCAGGGATGTTCTCATTATCACTGAGCAGTGCTTGCACAGAGCATTTTCTACCTCTCACACCATCCCAGCAGTGGGTGGGCTGAGGGTGCACAAGGGGTGGGAGATGTTCAGTGATGGCATTTGTCATCCCAAGTCACTATTACATGTGATGGGGCTCTGGTCTCCTGGGGATAGCCAAACACCTGTTTTCTCATGGGCAGCGATGAATGAATTCCTTGTTTTACTTTACTTTCGAGCAAGGCTTTTGGTTTCCCTGTTAAAATGTCTTTATCTCAATCCACAAGTTTTCTCACATTTACCCATCCCCAGCTCTCTCCCCAACCTCACTGGTGGTGAGTGAACGAGTACCTGTGTGGAACTTGGTTGCTGACTGGGGTTAAATTATGATAGATTGCTAAGGTAGAAGCCTTATGATACTTTTTTTCAAACTCAGAAAAAGAGGTTTTATAATTATTTTCCTTTATTCATGACCACCAGATATTTTACCAGTAAGAAAGTACAATTATCCTTTTGATTATCTACGCCTTCTTCACTTTGTTGCAATTTTACTACCTGGGCTATCCATTTATTCATTCACTGTCTGGTTTTATTCTTTTTGTAAGGTCATGTTCCATGTGATATTGCTGAAGTCACTCAGCCAAATCAAATGTAGCTCTTGGAGGATCAGTGTTGTAATGCACCTAGCCTGACAGCATTAATCCTTTACTCTGTAACACCAAGAGTTCTACTTCACAAATTCAAACTTCCCAAAAATGACAAAATATTTCAATCCTGTAAACCAGTAATACTGCACTGAGGAACTTTGTCTTTAATGGTTGTGACAAGAAAGTAAAAGCCTTTGGATGTTATAAAATGTTCATCTAATTCCAGTCTAACAGTTTGGAAGTCAAATTAGTTACCCTCTGCTGGCTTTCCTGAGACCTCGAGTCCTGTATAACACCAGGATGTGGGACAAGAGCTAAAACATTGATTTATGGCAGCTGGCAGAGCTGTGGAGAAGGAATAGAAGAGCTCTGCCTGTGTATATGTGCATCCTGATGAAGCAATAAGTAAGGAGTGTAATATTCCTGATAAATTGAGCTGTATAGCTGCTAGAAAAAAGGGGTTAAGTGAACATTTATTTCAGCTCTACGCAGCTGTTTCTGCAGATTGGGTTCCTGCTTCTTAATATTCATTGCTAGCAAAAACTCATGCAGAGAAGTTTTTGTTCAACATGAATATTTAGGAAATTACTGTTCAATATATGAATATTTAGTTTTGCATGCAAAAAACCTCAGCATTCATGAACAATTTTATGGGTCTGTTATTCATCATTTACTGTTCTTCTCATTCATAAGTTTCATCCTTTTAGGAAAAAAAAAACAAAACCAAACAATGAAACTATAATACTTTGGCAGTCACAAGGCAAAAATACTGCAATAGGTTAATCTTTGCATAATCTTTTCAAATCATTGTTTATAACAAACTTATCCACAATCCTAAGATTTTTGCTTTGGAGAACAACTACAAAATTCCATTTCAGTAAATTCATTTACTTTAGTATTGAATGATAAGCACATGGAATATCTAAAAATGGGGACATTTTTTGAGAATTTTTAAGGCCAAAGGTAAGCATAAAATGGCTCAGTTAGACTATTAATCCCTTTAAAATCCAGATGATTTAGATTCACTCTGAAGAAACATCTCAAAGGTCAGATATTGATGGCAACTACCATTTAATAAAACTATCAGATGTTTTGCCCCATAAAGTGGGAATTCTAATGAAAACAAAACAAACAAAACAAAACAAAACACAAAAAAAAACCATCTGGGAAATACTCCACAAAATTATCGTGCCAATTACTATTAATTAAGTAATGGAATAAAATAATATAATCTTCTTCTTTCTTCACTGTTTAAAATATATAATGCAAAGATAATTTTAGGAATGTCTTTAGACTGGGATATTAGACCCCAAGCACTCACAATTACATCTTGTTGCTTTTCCAGGATCACCTCCTGCAAACTCAAGAACGGTCCATGCCTGTGCGTAAGAAGCTAAACAAAGGTGGTGGAAGATCTGCAGAGATAAACAAGTAGCTTTTGACAAAACTCACACATGGAAAAAAGCATACAGTAAGTGGAAGCAGGGGCAAGTGATCCAGGAAGAACAGAGAGACAGTGTCCAGCCTTGCAGGAATGGGGCCAAGAAAACCACAGTCCTTGATGTGTACGCCACAGAGTGACACTGGGACCACTGCTGTTCAACATCTCAGTTAATGACCTGCGTGATGAGACAGAGCCCACCTTCAGCAAGTTTGCAGAAAAACGATTGGTGGAGCAGAAGATTGTGTTGCCCTTCACAGGAACCTTGTCAGGGTAGAGAAATGGGCAGACAAGGATCTCATAAATTACAGCAAAGGGAAATGCAGAGTCCTGTACCTGGGCCCCTCAGGGACACCAAGTTATCTGTGATCCAGCAGGGATCAAGGTCAGCAGTCTCCCAGGTCCATTAGACAGAGTTTTACCAGCAGATTGAGGGAGATGATCCTTCCCTTCTACAAAACCCTGATGAGACAAAGCTGAAGTGCTGGCCCAGTGCTGGGCTCCTCTGTACAAAGACAGGGAGATAATGAGGTCATTGTTGTAAACAGCTACTCAGTGTAGCTGGGTTGGAGTACAGGACACATGAGGAGCACAGAAGGCTTAGGGGGTGTTTTATCAGTGTGCATAAATACCTCATGGAGGAAGTACAGAAAATATACTGAAACATTGAAAAGCCATTTATACATGAGGAAATATTACCTGTGAGGGTAATTGATCAATGGAGCTTGTTTCTCAGAGAGGTTATGGAGTCTTTCTCCTTGGAGATACTGAAAACACAACTGCAGTGACCTGCTCTGGTTCCTTAGAGGAAGGGGTTGACTGGATGGTCTCCACATGTATCTTGCAGCCTCAGCAAGGTTGAGAGAGCAGCAGATTTCTCTTTCATATGAATCAATCATCACTTCAGCTGTTAGGACTTGTCTAGTCTAACAAGTTTAAGATGAGAAAATTTGAAGCTTTATTTATCCTAACCCTTACATTAATGCAGATTTAGATTAATTTTGATAAAAGTAATTAACTTTCCCATTGGACCAGAGAAGCTCCAGCCTCAGTGACAAAACTGCATCAGTGTAACTGTACCATGTATTGGATGTTCCTGCTATGCTAGAAAGTGATGCTGAAAGACTCTCCTCACATTTTTGTTGTGCATTCTCCTGAAACAGGGGTACAACAGTACTAATGACACAGCAACCAAACACTCCAGACCGACAACTAACAATCCGTTTGCTATTATTTTGCTCAGTCAATCATTTTTAACACATTATTTGTAAGAAATTGATCAAATATTTCTGTTTCTCTACAGCTTCTTCCAAAAGGTTTTCTTTATGAATGATAAGAGCATTAAATGAATTCTTGGCTTTGTGAACTCTGTCATTGTCAGGATTTTTCTCCTATATTTCAGCCACAGTACTGGGAACAGGAGAGAAGAAAGCTCTAATATAAGTTTCAGATGTGTTTACAAGTAGGTAACTTCCCCAGTGGTGATGAGCACTGGTAGATTTTGATATAAGTAAGAAGATATTAATGTTTATCTACACATATTTTTTTTTTAACAAATACTTTAAGAAGTCTCAGTTTCCCTCTCAGTTTTGGTCTATATAAGAAGTTTGCATAAGCAAGCTGCATGACCTAGTTTGGCACTCCCAACTAAACAAAACATTCATATTTGACATGTGAGCCACATGTGAACATAGGGGAAATGGGTGTATGCACATCATGCATTTAATACTCCATTTTCCTCAGAGTTTGAGGAAAGAAAACTCATACAACAATTCGAATTTCAAATTCTTGAAGGTATGCTCTCACTGTGTGAGTATTTATCCAGCAGAGTAACACTGTCACTAATGTGAATTGTTTGATTCACTGGTCGTTCTGTTCCCTTTGCTTTGAACCATGACAGTCACTGTAGGTTGGCCAGTGAATGCAGCCGGGTGGCCACTGTTATCCTTCAGGAGCATTGACATCCTGTTTTGATACACCACTCTAAAAGAAAGAAAATAAAAATATCCAGAAATTAGATAATCTTAAAAAATAGCTGATGAAACAAAGAAAGAAAATGGATTAACATGAATCTATCCTTCAGCTAAATATAGAACTGAGACAGAAGAATGAAACATAAGAAGTTCTATCTTACAACAGTTTCTAGTTTTATAGATATGCATGATCTATTTTTTCCCCCTCTGGCTTATTGTTGCATGTGAAAGTTGGACCCCATAGAACAGAATATATTGACTGTTCTATCACATTTATAAATAATGAAAAATAACACGACAAGGATTATTAAGCAGCATAAGGCAAGTAAAAGAATAGAAGAAGAAATAACAATCTTATCAACATTCTTCCTGAACAGTTATTTCTATGAATTATGCTCAATACATCTCCACTCAGTAATAGACATAGACTAAAGAAATGTCTGAGCTTTTACTTTTGTTAAATGGTTTCTGGGACAGAGCAAGAGTATCAAAATAATGATAATAATAATAATAATAATAGTAATAATATAGAAAATCCCTAAATAATCTCTCTTTAAACTGAAATCCTGATCCTTTTATGACACTTTTAAATATTTATTTAGTTGAACTTCAACATATTATAGGCAAATATATTTCAGAATGCTACTTCAAATATTCAATTACTTTAAATAGTAGTCCAAATAAAAATTTTAATCAAGAAAGGATAGTAATACCTCCTAAAATCAAAGTAGTAG
The DNA here is from genome assembly GCA_017589585.1 of Phylloscopus whistleri. Classification (NCBI taxonomy): domain Eukaryota; kingdom Metazoa; phylum Chordata; class Aves; order Passeriformes; family Phylloscopidae; genus Phylloscopus; species Phylloscopus whistleri. The sequence continues at coordinate 984,010 of JADMLD010001219.1, forward strand.
CAAAATTCTGAAAGAAAACAAAACGAAACAAAACAAACACAACAACAACAACAACAACAGAAACATTTTACTACCATCCTGCTAAAAAGCAAGTGAAAACATAAATTGTATGTTAAAATGAATGTTAAAATGAATTCAAGAATTCTGTGTCTCATATTCAGGAATAACTGCTCACTGTCCTGCCTCCCTTTGCAGGCAGCTGTCACCCTGACAGTCCTTCTTTCCAGAGGTGTGCAGACTGACCAGAAAGTACTTCTAGTTCAGCTTGGATAAAGATTAAATGTAGTGGGTAGTCAGAACCAGAACTGCAGATTTGTCTGTGAAGGTTTGCTACCAGTATAAAAATAAGAATACCACGCACACTTGTCTGCAGTCTTGCATTGACTAGAGTTGGAGATTAGTTTGAGAGAAGAAAGACCACCACAGAATGTCTGTACCAGCCTTATGTCAGTTTAAAGGAGGTAGGGACCAAAAGGACTGAACAAATGCCCAAAGCCATCACAACAGACACAGCAGGAGCAGGATGCCACAGATGGGTTTGTTTCAAAGGTCAGCACGTTTGCTGCAGCTCCCTCTGTGTGATGGTAGTGAGCTCCTGAGAAGACTGGAAGGAATTCCAGAGTAACCAATTTCTGTCCCAGCTTGCTCAGGTTCAGGGGTGTGTACGAAGTATCCCCAACTCAACATACCTATCATGCTAATTTAGGATGAAGTCTTGTGAAAGAAGGTAATTCCAGCTCATGTCGTGGGTACTGCTACTAAGTCACAGTGCCAGTGGCAGACAGAGCCCTGATTCCTTACAGTGACATCAGTTGTTTACCTACACCAGCCAGGCTACATTTCCTCAACCCTGGGGACATTAACCAGCATTCTCTGGAAAGGTATAAAATTTACCTCAGTTTTTGGTGGTCATGTAAACCTTTGTGTTACCTTCGTATTCACAGGACCATCAATCATTGTTATTTTATATCTATTTTATATCTATTATTTACCTCTTGACACTGTTGCTGTGGTCTGTACAGATATTATCCAACCTCCTCTAAATGTATTCTTAGTTTCTGGAAAGTATTTTTATTGTCACTCTCTTGTTCAAATCCTTTCCTGCTGAGGTAGGGGTGATGCACACAGAGATGATGCAAACAGCCTCAAAAGCCCTCCAGTTTACACTTGCAGGGGCACACTCACATCTTTGTCCAGCCCCTTTTGTCTCCAGACCAAGGGATCACATCCTTGCCTCTTGGTGGATGCAGATCAAAACACTTACAGAAGATTCAGTCCTGAGACTCAGATTGCCACAGCTGAGAATCCATGTCATGTTTCAGCCCTGGGCTGTGTGGTGATGGAGAGTCTGTCACCACTAGGCAAACTTTTAAGTGAAATAAGTTTATTGTAATAAAATACAAAGACTGGGAAAAAGTAAAAAGCAATTGCTTTCTTTTGAGGCAGACAAGAAAAAAAACAAACCCAAAACCCTAAGTATACCATTCCTTCTCTAGCTCTCATTCTAGCTTGGTTTCATTTTGTTTTCTCTGTTCTGCCCTTCCAGTGGAATAACAAGGCAGCTATCGCTAAAGTCAATTCAAACATCTCCCAGGAAATAAGCAGCAGTCTGTTAGATAAATTTCAGTCTTTTCTTGCTGAGGAGCATAGTGCTCTAAGATGAAGTCTCTCATTATATCCTTTTTTCTTGGATGACTTCTGCTGAATGGAAGTTCAGCCCTGGGTGTTCCTATAATCTCCAACACTGAAAGTGATTTGATAGGGCATTATCTCCTCTCTCCTGCACTGCTCTGCTGCAGTCACAGTTTCAGTCACTTGCCATCGTTAGAAAATTCATTCCTATGTGGAAAGAGCCAGGTAGGTTTAACTGTTAATTGACTGCAGAGTGTACTGGAGTTTCTCCCTGACAAAAAGGTAAGTAAGGAACATTCCCCACATCTCTGAGTATTAACTATGGTATATAAATTTTTAATAGTGGTAACTTCAGAACACTTGATATAGGCCTTGATATCATTAACACAAAAAATTCCTTGAAAGTCATTGTTCTTGGAGAGATTACTTCTAAATAGAGATGTAGTGAGACTGTCTTTTGGGATCTACAAAACAGAAATAATAGGGTTTGGGAATACTTTTTTAAACATTTATGTTTAAAGCATTCTGAAACTTTTGTGTGAAAACACAGGTGAGGAAGGTGTTTATGATATTCTGAAGGGCTTTTTTCTGTATCCCTGACGATTCCGAGCATAAACATGTTCATGCTACTTCTTTACATCACTACTGCTAAAAGTTTGTACCATTTTATGTAGTCACACAGGAAAAAGAGATGTGTCATTTAAAAGATAGGAAATATCATAATGACATATTCACTTCACTGGTCAGCAAAACCAGACTCTGCATTTAACACAAGCAGCTAATACCCAAAGTAGTCATAATGAGCTCATTTGTTTGCCCCATTGAAAAATCTGAGCTGCATATGTACAAATTTTCACATATTTATCTCATTGAAAAAGAATTTATACTTGGGGTAAGTTGTGTTAATCAAATAAGGTAATGGAAATTGGCATCTGTATTTTAGTGAGAGGCTCGACACGGAAGGATCAGACCAGAGTTAAGTTGGATGGCATCGGTGCACAGTTTCAAATGCTTATTGGCATTTTTTGCTTGCTTTGGATATTTATGAAGTTGATGCAAATACATTTCAGAGTTAAGAAATGTATATTCTATGTCAGATGAAAGCTTGTTAAAATCTCTGATTCCACAGGTTGTTCATAAGACTTAAAGAAGATGACAAAGTGAATTTACACTTATTTTTCTCACTTAATTATTTGGCACAGTACCTGTAGTCAGAATCTGTGATATAGACAATGATTTGGCATGATAAAATGAGCTGTGAGCAGCAAAATTGCTTTTCATTTATCAAAATATTCAATCCTTTCATTAGATCTTGTTATATATACAGCTTATGGATCAATAATTATCAGGACAAGGAGGGTGCCTTGTCCCCTTGATGCTGTCTCTGTCAATTAAAACTGCTTTTTCTACTCCATCCAAAAATATTCAGAACATTCAAAACAAAATTCTGAGTGTAAGACACAGTTTAGTGATAGGTATTATAGTCCTATTGGATGTAAATTACTTGTTAATTAGAAAGATTTTACAAACTCTCATACAAGAAAAAAAAAAAAGGGTGTTTGTGTTGTCTTATTCAAAATGAGGAAAGCAAATAAAATACTGGTGTAATAAATATTAAGTAAGTACTAATCGCATTTAGGTGTTAATCTAAGGTAATTACTCATAAAGCCTGCTGTGTCAGAACGCCAGAGTAGCTGTGCTGGGTTCTGCATGTCGACAGCAGAGAATGACTCTGCAACACAAAGGAGGAGGAGGAGGTTCTCCAGGTGTCACTGTGGCAATGGGAACAGCACGGCCAAGACATGAACTGATCCTCATGGAGGAGGCTTTGATCTCCTGTCTTGTATCCCAAACAATTAATATATTGTCTATAATGGTGTGGCATATAGCATGGCCGGGTAAGTGGACTGATTCTCCCTCTTTTTTATTTTTTAAATCTACATCTCCAGGACCAATAGCATCCTTGCTCTTTAAGTAATTGATTTCAGTAAAGGTCAGAAATCCATATGGCTTAGCAAGTAAATATTGTCAAGTAAATAATGGTGGTGAGGAATGTAAACAATGACATTTGCTATTTGACCTTAATAAGCCCACAGGGTCAATGAAAAATTGCTGAAGGAATCATCATTTCTGATTAACCAGCTAGGAAAGAAAAAAACCTACCACAAACCAAACAAAAAGAATGAATGCAATAAAAATGACAGAGGATAGTTAAAATCTTTTATAATTTATTCTTAAATGGATCTATTGTTTTCATTCAATGGCTGTAAATAAGAAGAAATAGATTCAGAGTGTGATATTTAGTCAGCTTATTTTTTCTTCACTCAAAGTAATTTTGATTTTGGAGTACAAATTGATTTTATTTCATCTTGTTATTATACCTTCCTTCAAACTAAAAAATATTTCAATAGCCAAATCCAAATTAGAATAGTCTGGCTAGATGACTGAGAAAAAAATACCAGATCTATGTTCCATAGTTATAAAAGTAAAATTTAGGAATATTAGAAAAATCATTTCAATGTCCTACATATCAAATGTGTGAAATATGTGTAGTTAATATTTTACTGTGAATTTGTACAGATGCACACTTGCATAAACTGCATAGATATGTATCTAATATTTACAAGAACACTTTCATTAAGAGAAGACTGAAGTTGCAGTGATAGAGGAATTTGAGAAAGGATATATAGTCATGGATTGTTATTTTATTAAAATTGTAGTCATATTTCCCTGCCTTTATTCACATAATAATGTGCATCCTGACGTGTGTCCACAGCTTGTACATCTTCACAAATGAAGGTGGGATAGGCAAAGCTTCCTACTGAAATGGGAAAACAATGAGATTTGGCTACCTGAGGAGAGTCATGTACTGAGGCTCTAATGATCTTTACTTGGAGGTTGGCCAGGTATCTTTACCTGCAGGTTGAAACCATCTTCAAATGTGTAATACACGGTAGGGCCACTTTGTACAATTTTGGTGCAACCAAATTCCTACGTTCTGGAATACCAGATGTTGTAGCCCCTGCCGTCTTCCCTGGGGTACCACATCCCCAATTTCCATACTATGCTTCATTTATCTTTCTACCTCATTTAGACCATACATCAGGAAAAAGAATGCATAGGAATTCAACTTTGAGGGGGAACCAGCACAGGGTTTTATCAGGAAATTGATCACAGCCTGTGGGCAAGCAGGGAGACGGGTCAGACAGCCAGACTGGGGTGCTCTTGGCCCCTGCAGCCTGCTCAGGAGAAGGGACTTCAGCTGTATTCCTAAGGCCTCCTGCTGTGGTGGGATTTGCAATATTGCACTTCATGTGGAGAACAATGAAGGGATGGGGGGTCCAAAGAAAGGTAATCAAGTCACAAAAGATGAAAAAGAGAATAAGAAAATGCGTTTCTGCAGAATCGTGACTGGACCAAGTCATGACCCAAGAAAACCAGCCTACAAAGAACAACGGGAAGTCCTTGGCACCTGAGAGAGATTTTAGCCAAAATTTTTGCATGAGAGGTCTTTATTTCTGTTTCTTAGACGTTGTAAAACATGTTGTAGTACTCCCCAGCCAGGGAAGAGAGTCCCTTTTTGCTGAGAATCCCTTTCATATCTGAGACTACAAAAGATGACTGATTCATGCCAGAACCCATAAAATACATCCTTACTTGAATCAACCTAGTGAAACCAATTACTTCTCTGACTTGGTGAAGGGGAAGTATGGAAGGAATATATTTAATATAAATCATCCATACAAGAAAAACATATTTGTAAAATATAAAAGCAATAGTTATTTATCTGTAAAATGTATTACTCATATAAATCAGGGTTACCTTGTATCAACACATGTTGTTATTTTTTTTTATTAAACATTTTTCTTCCTTTTTCTCTTTTTCTTTTTCTTATATTTTAAAAATTGCACATTTTGAACTATTTTATAGAGAAAGGTGGTATCTCTCCATTTTCTATATTTGAAGACATATTTCAAATTAGAAAGGAATTTGAAGCCCTCTGGAAGCACACTAAAAGGGACCAAAATCAATTATCCCCTCCAATATTGACACTAGAGGTAGCCATTAATCCTATGAAACTAGGGCCCAGGTTAGAAATAATAGTAATTGATTAAACATGTAATGATTTTCACTGGATTGGCTCTTTTTTTCTTCCACCAAAACTTCCTTTTTTGACTTCTGATATAATCTTTAATCTTTAGTTCTTTTATCAATATAATAATTTGGGTTTTAGTCCACACAAACCCTTCTGCAAAAAAGTCCTAGACCTTATAAAAGTGGGCCCACTGGTTGAAAAAAAATATATTTAGAAGCATGGCAGAAGAAAGAAAATTACTCAAAACAGTAATCCAGATGATGTCTATATCTTAGCTTAGAACTTAAAAACAATGTCTTTGACCACATAGATCATTTTATGGGGCAGTTTTTATGCCATTTGGATGCATTGAGATTTGGTGCTAAGAATCAGCTACACTGTGTGTGTGAGAGAGCTTTATTCTCCTATCTGCAGGAAAAGTTGCTTGTTTAATAAGAATTTCAAAACTAAAAAGGGCTTTCTTTCAAAACCTGAATGCTTGGAACTTGTTTTGCAATCAATATAGAACACAGCTGGCTTGCTGCAAGAAAATACCACCTTGATGATAATTAATATGTTGTTTTATGGTGGTTTTAGCTCACAGAGATCTAGCACTTTACCTAAAAGAAATCCATGAACTGTTTCTCTAATCAGTGCTTCTTTTAAGGAAGTAATGTAATTTATCAGTTGGAAACTGTAGAGAAATATTATTAGGGAATTATGGAAATAACATTTTCAAGGGTTTATTACTATATTTTTACTCTGATTTATAATTAAACCCCCTACAAGCATGTAGAAATAATATTAAAAGTCAGGTTTAGGCCACATAAGTGAATATATTTATGAAAAAAAATTCAGAGTCAGGGAATAGCTGTGTAGCTTCTGATTTGTGTTTCCAATGAGTGAACCATTTGAAGGTTAAAATGTAGGAGCGTACATGTTCTTATACTCTTGTTCATAGAATATGGAGCATTCACGAATGGCAGAAAATATTTTATTTTGAAAACTGAAAATTAATAGCTGGGAAAAACCTTATTGAACCCCAAAATCTTTGAGAAGGCACTATAATCAACCTATACTTAAGATCACAGGACATCTAAAATATGATCTATGGATATAGTTCACAGCTTCAAAACATTTCTAATATCTTACCAGAAAGCTTGTTTTTCTGTGAAGTAGCTTTGGGTTTGTCAAAAGAAGATATGTGGATTACATACAGATTACATACAGGTATGTAATCTGTATATATTTTATATATATATATATATATATATATACACATATATATTTAGCAATGACAACCAATTGAAGTGAAAATGTTCTGATCATTTTTATTTGTGCTTTTTCTGAGGTTGAAGATTTGAGTAATACTGTTCAAACACTGTTAAATTATATTAACTCCAACTTAATATGCAGGTGGTGACCTTGTTAGCAGTAATTTGGTAGAATACACTGATTATATAAAAGTACCTGGTGTTCTAAGAACTCAGTATCATACAAGCAGAAAATGGAAATATATATTAACATGGTTTGTGTGTAGCTTAGCAGTCTTCAAAATACAATTTTTTTAATGTTCACTTTATTTTTTTAATCCTTTTTAAAGTTTCTAATTATTTTTGTCTTTATTCTTAAAATATATTTTCTTAAGTGTATGTATGCTGGAAATAACTTGTGTCTGTCTTCATCCTTATTAAAGCCAGTGACTCACCATGGTAAGCCCCTGTCCTCCAAACAATCATGCCATATTGATCCTGCAGATATTGCATTATAGAGTGGACTAATTTTATGATTAAACATTTGAAAGATTACTTACAGCCTAAATGTGAATTGCAAATTAGGTTGATGGGTTTCTATTTTAAAGAAAAAGGATGCTGTAGCAGTATGATGTTTGAAAAAGGAAAAGAAAATCAAAATTGTTCAACTACAACCTTATTCAGCCACTGATGAAATTTCTATCTTAGCTGAAACTTTATAAATTACTGTGTGACTTCTTGAAAGGGAACATTTTAATAATTTGGTAAGAAAGGTTTCTCGTATTAATGCAGAGCTAGTTAGTATTTCACTGCAAATACACCTTCTTGCTATTTATCATCATCAGATTTGTAGGAGCTGATGAAAATTTTTGTAATGCCTGTTGAACTATTGTTTCGGAAAGAGGGAAAATGGCTTCAAACTGAAAATAAGTAGGTTTAGATTAGATTTAAGGAAGAAATTCTTCCCTGTGGGTGTGGTGAGGCACTGGAATAGGTTCCCCCAGAGAAGCTGTGGCTGCCGCATCCCTGGAAGTGTTCAAGGCCAGGTTGGATGGGGCTCTGAGCAACCTGGAGTAGTGGAAGGTGTTTCTGCCTGTAAGGATGATCTTTAAGGTCCCTTTCCACCCAAAACATTCTGTGCTGTATGAAAAAATAGGAAAGGGTCATGAAGGAGTATGAGAGAAGAGCTGTAGAACATGTGTCTTTTGTCTGAGCTTTGCAGTGAGAAGATCAAGTTTCTATTTTCTGCACCAAAGCCGTGGAGTCGCTTTAAACAATTGTTAGATAAAATTCAAAATCCCTATCCAGAAGAAACCCATGGTTCATAAAGGAACATTTATTTTTCTCTGTGTATCTAACTAATAGAGTCTAAGCTCTCTGTCCTGTAGTGCCCTCAGTTCAGCAAGACTCAAACATCTCACCAAAATTAATGAAATATCCATGTGGAAACCTGCCCTTTAAACGGAAATTGCAAGATTGGAGGTCGATTCAGGAAAAAGTACAAGATAAGCTAAATGAAGGTGTGACTCATCAAGAACAGGCTTTGAGAGGAAGAATAGCAATAGTAGCAGTTATAGAGAAAGTTATATATATTTTTGTTTGTTTTTAACAGAAATATTCAAACCTTTTATGAGTTTAGTTACTTTTTGACAGTTTTGGAAGCTTGATTTTCAAATAGGATCTTTCAAAAAGATCCCTAAAATGTTCCATTTGCTGCCTTTAGAACAATTTTTTTTTTTTTCTGAGCTAATTAAGGGTTTGTTTTAATTTCACAATATGTAGAAGAAAGTGGAAATTGCAACACATTCTCATGCTTCTGAAGTCAAATTTTCAGGACTAAAATTCCATAATAAGATATTTCTAATTTTTTTTTTCTGAAACATTTTAATTTTTTTAAAGCATTATATTCAAAAATAATAGGAAAGTGACAATGATACATGTACTTAAAGGACTTTAAATACTAGGCCTAACCGGGTAGCTAGATTGGATTTTTTTTTTTTAAACTCAGTTACTTGCTAAGTTACAAACTAAGCAAAGTATGCAGTCAAATTACGTCAGTGCCTTTTACTTGTGAATTTGCCATGGTAATGCATTTAGTCTGTTGTTTCCTGTTCTTTTAGCAGCTGGAGGAGAGATGAAAAGTTGATTAATCAAGGTATGCTTCTTTTCCTTTCATGTTATCATTTTGATTAATTAGTAATTACTAAGGTCTTTCCTACCTTTATTAGCTTGTGTACTCTCAGGTTTGGAAAACTTTTGAACTACGTGACTTACCTCCTCAGACCACACTCTGATCACTCTGATGCTTTCTTAAACACTTGATCTCATGGCATTATATTCTGCAAAGTGCCAGAGAACTGTTTATGAGAACAAACCATTCAATTTAAAGTATATAAATTTTCTATATGTATATATGTATGTATATATGCATTAAATTTATAGCTGGGTTTGCGTAATTAATATTCAAACCCATTAGCTGTAGTTGATGAGCTGGAGCATGCAAAGAATTGCTAAATAAAGATTTTGAAGAAATAAAAGAAAAAGAAATATATCTACCAGTCTGTTTAAAAGGCTAATTAAAAAGTTACAGCCACCTTAAATGAAAATTTTCTCAACACTTGGGTGGTCTAGCTTACTCTAAAGAAAATGCTAGAAATATTTTAAAAGTTATTCAAATTCTATTAAACATTAGGTTGTTTATTCCAGGAGAATTTAATAATTATTTATACATTAAATATAATTGCAAATTTCAGGGGTTTTTTTTCTAAGAAAGAACTATTGAAATCGATCAGTTTGATAAAGTAATGAAATTAGTTTGGCTCCACTGTATTTAATTTAAAAATTTCAGATGAATGAAAATAAATCCCAGCTTTACATGAATAGATTGATATGCTAATTGAATAGAAGCCTTTACAATAAATGAATGACATAGAATACATGTTTGTGTATTTGTTAAGGTTTTTTCACTGACTATGAATTCACTACAGCACAAATTCAGAATAGGAAGAATTATTTTATGTATCTGTTTTTTAAAAGGATAAAATATCTGACATCACAACTTAGATTTGACTTCTGCATTGATGGCCAGCAGCCTTCAGTAGTTTTTTGCAATTTGGAACATCTGAACTAAGAAACAAATTTTAACTATTAGTTGAACCATTTAAAATTGAGTTAGTGTTAAATATTTAAATGAAAATTCACAAACATTTCTTTAAAGTCAATAAGTTGCAGGAAAAAATGTTTTCAAGCTCAAACCCAATAAAACAAGACACTTCTTTGTAGCCTTTAAGTCCATTGTGCCATTGTCAATCTTTAAACAGGCCATTAACCTCTTAGAACAGAGGAAATCCTATGACATTTTAAGTATTTAGCATAAATCTTTTCTAAATATGCACACTTTGTTAAAGACAATGTGGATGACCTGTGGGTGTCTGTGGATGTTCAAGTCCAAAGAAAGACAATTTCAGAGAGGAGTCCCACTGACACATTTCAGTGACAAACACTGCAGCAAGCTTTAGGAACACCACACCCTGACACATAACCAACAGCCTTTTATTTCCTTTCATTTTATTAAAACAAAACAAACCCCAAACCAAACCAAACAAAAACACAACACAAATTTTCCTCCATTTTGAATACAAACTAAGATAGGCTATAGATGTTGTGTCTTGAATCAAGTGTTCTGCTCAGTCATTTTTCAGTTGAATAAAGCAGACAGTAGTAATACCTAGGATTTATAGAGACTTATGATTTATACATATTAAAGGACTTCATAAAGAGGCAAATCTATTTTTTCTTCCTCTTTTAAGACAGGAAAATAGAAACAGAATGAAGAGTGACCTGCTTAAATTCATCTAGAAAACCATGACAAAATTTAAAACTGAACTCTTACCCTTGATTCTTTGTTGAGGCTCAATCTGTTATAACACAGGGAAGCAGAGAGAGCTGAAACTGTGCAGTGCTTGAAGTCTTGATAAAGAAAGGTTAAAGGCAACAGCAGCCTGTGAATGCTACTCTGGTCCTGATTCAAGCTTACCCAGTGGGGGGAAGGCTGGGTCACTGTGGACATGACTTGAGAAAATCTAGGGGGAAGCTTGAACAAATCATTTCTGATCTGTGATTGAAAACATGGAAGCTCAGCGTCTTTTCTTCTTCTCGGCTGCTCCCTATTCAGTTGCATATAAAGGCACTTTTACCCTGTGAGTTAATAAAGGAAATTGGTAAGATCATTTTCTACACAGCAGCTCAGAGGATTTGGTGGCAACAAATTGTCACACCATTTAACCTGCTTAGGCAGAGGTCCAAGAATAGTTGTGTTACCTGTAATGAGCTCATTAATGTCTATAAAGACACCCATTTTAAAAGCGTTAAAAGTTTGTCAATATGACAAACATCATAATATTAAGGAAAGTATGTCTAATTTGTGCTTATTCAAATCAATTCAAAATGTCTCTAAATTTATTTAATCATATTTAAAACTTTAAAACATAAACTCGTAATCATTTTTACTTTTATTTAACTCTTATATCGTCCTCACATATATCAAAGGTATTTCTCTGTAAAATTAGGTTGGTTTAACTCCACCTTTCTTCTTTTTCTTTTCTTTTTCTTTTTTTTTTTTTTTTTTGTCTGAAGAGTGTACATCCATTCTTAGATCTGATTTCATAAATCGTAATAATGAAAAGCAATGCTTTTCTGGCTTGACTTTTGACAAGTTTCATACTGATTAACTAAGAGAAAAAAAAAGATATTGCACTGAACCATCTCAAGTTTTAACTTTAAAAACATTCCTTGATGTTTTATTTTGCAAATTTGTTTCTCACATATTTCTAAATAAATACAATCAGATAAAAACTTACTGCTGAAAACCAAGTAAGCCTTCAGTTAGGAACCAGTGACTCACAAAAGGTGCTTGGTTAGTTAATACTTCAGAAATTGAACTTTAATTAATACAACATAGTTCAAAATGTTCAAACATGCATGAATTTTGCAAAACAGCAGCTGATGAACAACTGAGAAAATACTGGGAAAATAAATTAAAAAGATATTGAGAAAAAGGATGGCTCAGTGGATAAAATACTCACTTTCATCTCTTTGATTCTATATTCAATCATCCACAGAGGACACAGCCTAGACCACAAACCCACACGTAATTTATCAACGTGGGCATGATCCTCACCTCTTCTCCCAAAGTTCATGACTAATCTATCATGGAATTTTAATAGCCTCTAGCAGAAGAAAGTCTTCTGGCAGGTCAGATTCATGGTCAGTACACAATAAGATCCATAGTCTACAGCCAGAAAATTTTCATCTTTGCACCTCCCTGATACACATGGCTTTGAACAATTTTCACATGAGTACATTCTCAATATCAGTTCCTATATAATCTATTCTCTGAAGAGATCATAATAATGTTTTTCACCTTATTCATCTCTTCGTCAGGGAAAGGTTTTGAAGTCTGACTCATAACGTCCTAAAAATTGTCAGTGTTCACCATGATACTTCAAATATCTGCTTTTTCCTTTCCACATAATTAAAACAGGTTTTTATTGGAAATGTCACCTGATAAGAGTATTCATTATCTCTTATGTCTTCCACATGAATGTCATCAAAGTCTCCTCTTCATGTTACTGACAGATAGAGTTCAAGACATCACATCTGAAGAGAAATAAAATGTTCCTTTTTGCTTCAAGATTTTAAGCAATTTTCTTTAGTTAATTTATTTACTAACAGATACAAACCAGTTAGAGACCGATGCCTTGGGAAGGCTGACCTGAAACAGAGACTGGACAGAGATAGAGATTTATTTAAAGGCCTTTAGGGTACACCTTGGGCAGCACCTGAATCCAGCCCAAGGTGGACTTAGAATGGCCACAAAATGGCTGACTGGTCACAAGATCTTACACTTTTATAAGTTGGTCCATTTGCATATTGGGGTTTAATCGTCCAATTACAACTTTGGGTTGTGAGGTCTCATCCTTCTTGTTTTCTTTCTTCAGCCCACCATTTTCTATGCTTTTTGGCCTGAAACTTGTACTTGTTGTCCTTGGTCTTCAGCAGGAAAGGATTTGTTTTGTCTACCTACTCTGTGAAGAGAGCTTACTGGCACTTAATATGATGCTCAGAACCACACCCCTAGGCAGCACAGAATCTGAAACACATGAAAGCTAAAACTTAAGGCATCAGGACTGTAATCCATGGTATCTTCTGCAGAGAGTGCAGGTGAGTTCTGGCCCTGTAAATGTGGTTTATACTGGGGGCAGGAAGTGGGCAGCATTGGATCCCAGGGACTGTCCTTGCCCCAAGTGGGCTGGTCTGGGTTCCCTTTGCCCAGCCTGTCTGAGCTCCAGCTCTGGGAATGCCACTGGGGAAGGGGCTGGCAGATCCTGGGAGTGCTGGATGGACAAATGCCCTCTGGGGATGCAGAGGAGCTGTGGTGCAGCTTTCACCTCTTCCCTGGAAGCAGGAGAAAGGGAGGAGGTGGGGAAGGGAGAATGTATTAAAAGAAAGGCACAGCACTAAGGAGGAAAAATACCTTACTATTAACACTACACTCCTCTCAATGAAGACCTCAGGATGCTCATAACTGATCCTAAACATCCTCAGTCTTCAAGAAGACTAAAACTGTCAACTTTGGAACACACTGGAATGTGTGAAACTGAACACACTGGAACTGAAAAGGTAGGCATAACTCCAGAGGAAGGAGGCAAATGCTAGAAACACTCAGATAAAAACTTTATTTTATTAATAAGGCCTTTTACTTGCGTTGTTTTGACTGTTAGAGCACCACAGCATCAATTGTGCTACTATACTCTTAGCTCTACAAAGATGAACAGTTTGCTTTCACCCATGATGAGGTTTTGGTCGTAACAGAGGAAACACAGGTCTTGCCAAAACACTGAAATACAGAATTAGCCACAAAGATTAGTTTGATGCTGTTAAAGATCACAACAACATAGACTCCGACTCAGAAGGCTGACAATGACTCCATTTATTTCTGGGAATTTCTTCCCTTTTATACTATTCTACAGAGAACAACCCAACTGGTAAAAGAAAGACAAACTTCTTCAGTCACATTGGTCAAGTCAGAGGGACATCAAGAAGAAGTCCCTCCTAGGGAAAGGAATGTAAACATAGGTTACAGTTAGAAAAGCATGGCTCTTGTTTACAGAAAACTCTCTGGGAAAGAGTTTCAGAAAGCCAAAACATCACAGGCCTGAACCAGGGCTACAATAGTTCTTTTTTCTGCATTGGTCATTTTTCATACCAGAAGTTTATCCTGGTAAAGCAAGATGTGATTAGATGATGGAAAGTCAGGAAGTAGACAATGTGTGTGATTTATTTCTCTCTCAGGATTGCTACTTCACAAGGTTAGGAGTCCAAAACAGAGAGAACGGAGCTATGGCAGTACCAATGTGACACAGTGACTGCAACAGCTTGACTCCAGTGACATTAACTCTTCACATTAGCTAATGTCAGTGGACTAATTAGCACTGTAATGCTGTACTTTTGAAGTTAATGTCCTGGTCATCCCTACATTATAGCTGTAGCATGACAGTGCCATTTGGTTGGGAAAGGACTTTGGGAGATCTGTAGTCACCCCTCCTGCCCAGATCAGCAGGGGCAGCTCTGGGGCTGCTTACGGCTTTCTCTAATCAGGACTTGAAAACCTCAAGCAATGAGGTTTAAAACCGTTAACCCCCATGCTTGATCACCCTTGAGAGAAAAAAAAAACAATTTATTCTTATACCTAGCCTTAAGCATCTCATTTTTGTTGTGGTTTGGTTTGGTTTGTTTTTGGTTTTTTTTTTTTTTTTTTTAGTCCCAGCTCCTTCCCTGCAGCCATCCCTTCTCCTGGGTGAAATCCAGCTCCCTCGTCCTCTCCTCACATGGCAAATACTCAATAATTGATTGGTTTGACAAGTCTCCTCTTACCTTTCTTCAACTTCTAGATGCCTTTGTTTTACTTGGTGGTCCAAACTGGACACAGCAGCTCAATGTCATCCAATGAATAATAAACAGAAGGGATGGAGCAAATAATGATATGGTTTATGGATAAAGAGTTATTTCCTAATGAATTACTTGAATTGTTCAATATTATCAAGTGTGTACTTCAAAAGGTTCCTGCTCTTGTTAAGGCAGTCCAGGAAATATTTATGATTTCATAAGCAAATGATGTGGGCAAAGGTACCATTAAGTGCCATCATTCAGTGTATTTGTTAGGACAGTCAACAGATAAATTGCACAGAATGGTGAAAGATAGATGATAATTAGTTTGTATTAAGAAATTCAAAATGAAAATGAATATAGGAAGAAGCGGGTCTTCCCTTCTGAGAGTGATCAGGAAATCAGAAGTAAAAATATACTATTCTGCTTATTGTGGTAATGATTCCATTTAAAATTGGACTAAGTATGAGACATACCTAATTACTTGTAAAGATGTAATTTCCAAGAAAAATGCTTGATATATATTCCTAAAGACTTCGTTTTTCTGCTAAGTCTACACCCTAGGTTCAACCTGAGGAACAGCAGCAAAAAAAATCTCATTCCATGGTATATTTCTGAAGAAACATAAAAGATGTAACTTTTTGACCATTCAGTGCCTGCCAAGTGTGATGGCACTTTCTGCCAGGGTGCTAATTACTCCCCTCTGAGGCCATGGTTTTATTGATCTGGACTCTTGGCTTCTGGCAATTGGATCGAGGTCACAAAACTCATTTCATGTAGTTCTTGAACTCTGAATTAAAGGTGTATGTGTACAAGTGTTATTTGTAACTCATTACTCTGCTAAAACTACACTAAGTCAGTGCAGTGTTAAGACGATTTAAAGCCGCTGCCTGTGTGCTAACCATTCTCTTAACCCCTGGATATTAACTTTTGGAAACTGGAGGAATGCCGTGTCAGTGCCTCACTATGGAAGCAGCACCTTGAAGAGGTGTTATTTCTGAGAATGACATTCTGGTGTCAGCAAATACTAGAGTTACATGCTGTGTCATTTCAAAAAGAACATTCTTCAAAGAAAGGTCTCTCAGGAAATCAATGGAAGGCCATAAATAAAAACTTTGGTGGTGTTTGGGTAGGCAAGTCACTACAGTGACCACAATTTTCAGCTGAGAAATCGGTCATATTGTCATTTTCTCCTAATCTAATTTTCCAAGTCACTGTTGGCAACAGTTAAGTTTATTGTTCTACATTTGTATCTTAAGATCTGGTTTGCATTATTTATTGCTTAATATATAGTGCTTCAGTGTTTATTTTCCATTCTTGTTTTGAATCCTATTGAATGGAATCTTGTTTTAGTTTTGGTTTGGTTGGTGGATATTTTTGTTTCTCTGTGCCCTATTGTGCTTCATTTTCTTCTCTTATTTGTTATCCTGTTTTTCCATTTCTCTTCATCCAGTGCTTTTTTTTTTTTTCAAAGTACAATCTGTTCATTTCCATCTCTGTAGGAATATGGAGAAGAGGCTATGCTCATACCTGTGATAGGTTGGGAAAACACTGTTTCCATATTTATATAGACAGCTCATCTTCTTTTCCCTGTTCTTTCCAGCTGCAGTTATGGCTTACACTGCAGCTGTTCTGTAGGGAGAAGCCAGACTGATGGGATGGGCTGGACGAGGTCTGACAGTGGCAGGACTCTCTGGAACACTTGTGGAAACTCTGAGGAAAACAAAACACAAAAAATCAAGCTAAAATTCAGGTGTGACTAAGATGTCATGGGTCTAGAAAGCCCTTGGTTGCTTTTCATTTTCATTGGCAAATGCATGAAATCATGTTTTGTTGTGTTTTTGAAGTAATGCATGTATTTCTTTCTTATAATTTCTGAGAATTAATAAATGCTCAATATGAACAGAGCTGAACAGAATAAAATTTAAATTAAAAAAAAAACAAAAACAAAAACAAACAAAAAAAACCACATACACACACACAAAAAAAAAACCCACCAAAAAAAAACACCAAAACAAAACCAAACCAAAACAAAAACAAAAAAACCCCTTACAGTAAATAAAGAAAGTAAAGGATTTCAAGAGGAAAAACACAACCAGCCGACCAAACAAACAAAAAACCAAACCAAGCTTTGGAACCAACTTACAGGAACAAATATTTGAAAAAAAAATGTTTTACACCTACACATAGTTGTACAAAAAAATAGAACAATATAAGTAAAAGACATAGAACTTCTAGTTAAGAGTTTTCTTTTACTTGGAAATTTTGACCTATAAAATGGGATTTTAATTCATCTATCTTTAAGTGTCCACACTATACCATTATACCATTATAAATTGATCATCTTGATTCTTGTATGGTCAATTGTGAGAAATGTTTTACATGAGGTTCTTCTGTCATGTCTTTCACATTTTAGGATAAGAATAATTTTACTGCAGAATTGTTTGAGGATTTTTTTCCCCTACTGTCAAGGGCACCCTAAAAGAGGCTCTCAAGTGAAGATATTGTGAGATTACTCTTAAAACAAGAATGTGACAAATAAATATTTTACAGTGATGCCCTGAACCAGACATTTCTAAGCGTTCCATAGCTACTGCATTTTGATATTTTTGTATGTAAGCATGAAATGTTAAAAATCCTGACAGTAGCTTAATTTTTTTAAATGTTATGGTGATATCAGAGAACCTGGACTAATAAAAAACAGTCCTCAGATGCCTTCCAGCTTTGACCTGCTGGAAACTGGAAGTGTTTCGTTGCTCATCATGAAAACAGCATGGCTTCTCTTGGTGAAAGTTCAGCATGCCTAGCTGGAGTTTACAGAATCAGTTTTATCAGAAAGCTACTGGCAAGTGCTGCCCATAACATGCTGCTTTCCTTTCCCAGACTGCCCTCACACTAGCCCTACATTCTAGAGCCCATGAGGAGACATGCCAGAGGGCAAAGCACATTGTTTTGTGCAGAAAAAAATGTATAAAATGCTGCTAAACCAGTTAGTTTAAACCACATTTTTTTTAAAGGCTGTAGAAATAATAAGAGCATATAAATAGTGTGAGCTCCAATGCATTGTACAACATGTCCTCTACTCCTCAGGATCATTTTGTAATGATGCTATTACCGTCTTATTATGTATCATTACAGAATATGAAAATAAAAATTAATTTACCTGAAAATTTCCTCTTTTTTTTTTTCTTCCTTGTGAAAATCTGACTGTGAAATTCCTAACTCTCACTGAGATTTGTCTATCTTTGTCTATGTACAAGTCCTTCTCTTTACTCTTGGTGATTCGATGACGAGGAATAGTGTATAACTGCTCTTCAGGAATTAGCCACAAGCATAACACTTTTTTTTAATGAGGCAAGCATGGTATGCTACTCATACATACTTCTAAAATACATGGTAGCAATTATTATCATCTTTACAAATTCTCTGTCTCGAGAAGAACAAAAAGAAATGTTGTATTTCAGAATCCTTATAAAGTAGAAAATATCTCTTCCTCATAAAGCAAACACACAAACAGCAACCTACAATGTATAATTTCTGGCCTTGAAATATCTGTGATGCACATTAGTACATCACATCCAAAATAATTTCACAGTGTTGTTTAAGTAACTTTTTTTGTTGAGTTAGTGTTGCACTTCTGTCAATCTTATACTACAGCATCACCAGTTATAACATCAGCCATTAACTGCACAATACCATGAAAAAGACATCCTGGAATCTCAACTTGATGATGAACAATCCAATAACTGGTAGTAAAAACACCCTACCATATATTTTACAAGGATTTCAAACCCATTCCATGACTGTCTTAAAAGGATAAATGTTTTTTCTACCTCATTACTACAAGCTGATATTTTTACTCTTATGATTTCACATGATTACTTCCAAGGGCTCATGTATCTCCTTCATCATGTACTTTGATGCATGTTATATGCAAGTATTAATATTTTAATAAAGGAAATCAAAATCTCATTAGATTTCTTTTACTTATATGTAATCAGATATACCTATTAGAGTTTTAATAAACAGTGAACATCATGTTGATGTGATCATAATATGATCAATAACTGTTACTCCTAAAAGTAGGATTGAGCTTTTTATTTCAATACTTGCTGACTTTATGAATAAGGCTGTTGGATTGGTCTGGAGGATTATCCATATGCACAAGTTAGGTATGTACAAAAGTATCAACAGAAACAAGGTCATAGCTTTCTGAATGAGCCTTGTCCTTAGTTATTTTTGGACCATAAGCCCATTTTCCTAAAGCTTGAGTTGTGTCTACTGCATTTGTCGATGGCCTCCAAGCCAAATTTTGCTAAACCTGCAAAACAGGCTCGGGTTACCTTGCCTATTCAGTGGAGAAAAAGTCTGCAATGGTTTTTAGATTATCTGAAAAGACTGTCTGTCCTTAACTTAGGGATTAAAGTAGCACACTTTATTGCACAATCTGGAATATTATGTTTGAAGTCTCTCCAGGATCACCCAACCTGCTGAGCATAATTTCAGAACCTAGTAGTACCATTAAAAATAAATGTTCTAATGACTATTCTACCAAATTGCCATCACAAAAAATGGCAAGGGCCATCTCTCAGCACTACCCTAAAATGTCTGATCTCTGCCCCACTGTACAATGATTCTATATTAAGCTGTCTGATGTTTGAAGATTGTGAAAGAAAACACAAACAAAAAAAAAAAAAAACCAAACAAAACAACCCTTGACTTTCTGCATTTAAGTCTTTGAGATGAATGCTCAGGCAGTGAAAAGAAAATATGCTACTCTTTGCTTTACCAAGTCATATTACTCTCTGCTTAACAACACTAATAAAACAATGCAACAATGATAACCCAGAGAGCGCTCTTGTGTTAAATGTATGTCTGAGCCTTTCTCATGGTATGATGTCTTGACCTTCCTCCAGGTCTCTCATATATGGTGTGTCACTAATTATTTACATCTTTTCCAGTCTCTGTTCCACAGACTATCAAGTTAGTGAAGTGTTTATTTTTGTTCACTATACGAGCCATTGATGTATGGGATTGGTACCTAGTGATATATAAATGCCTGGAGTTCAAATCCATTTTTTTTGTGTTTGCCCTTCATAATGTGAACAAGTAGATATAGTTAAAGTTGATGAACTGTACTGAATGAATTATACTTAGACAAGTAACTAGGTTTAGGAAATGCTTCATTTTCCTTGGATTTTATGACTATGGTTCTATGCTTTTTATGCTCATAATTCTCAGCAGTTTTGAGAACTGAGTGTATGTATGTACAGCCATATTTTTGAATTATGCAGCTCATCTAACTGAGGGTAGAAATACACGAGGACCTAAGAGGCAAGAGAAATTTTTCTGCAGAAGTGGTGTTCTCCATAGCACAACAATAGCCCACTGAAGACTTCATTTCACTTTTCTCTCCTCTCTTTATGTCACAGACACAGGAGTGCAGCTATGCTGGGAGGACTTGATAACTCTGGCCAATATCTCCGAAATGAATTGTGCCAAATTTGCAGAAGATACCTGTGGCTCAAACTCCCCGTGGGAATTGGGAAGATCCGTTTTGAGAGATTTCCTCTTAGAAGACTAATGCCCAAGGATCAGGATATTTCTATTTCAGGAAATCTACTGTTTAGAAGGACAAATTAAAGTAGCACTGCAAATCCTTTCTTAACATAAATCAGGGAAGTCCCTCATTGCTACATTTTGTGTGGCTGCCCTGCTGTGTTATTTTTAGGTAGTATTTAGGCTCTAGGTGTTTGAGCTGCAAATTTGAATTCTTAGCAATCCCAGCTTCTCACAACTGTCCTGAAGTACTGAACTTTGGCAATTCTATTTCAGCATCTAAATACCCCTTTTCTGGGCACATGTGGTAGAGCCCCAGTGTTGAAATAACAGTTCCTTGCCCACGCTGTGCCAGGCCTTGTGGACTGAGCAAGGGGAAGGCTCAGAGAGGCCACAAAACAACCCCTGAGAGCCTCTGGACACCTACGCCCCTTCTTTTCTGAAACCTGTTTGTGCTTAAATTGATGTGTTAAATTTATACTCTTAAACTTGTGTTCCTGTGCTAAACTTTAAGCCAGGCTTAAAGAAAACAAATGAAATGTAATGTGTTTTTAATGTTTTTCAATCATACAGTTACTCTTCTGACTTGTATCTGCAGTCTATGCTTTAGCTTTATCTGATGATAGGGAACTTGTTTTGAGTGGATAAAGAAATAATGCCAGTCAATTAAATATACTTAATTATCAGTGATTTGCTTTTTAAAACCTGATACATCTGCCCAGGAACTGGATATGGAACTGGCAGCAGGAGTACTGTATCCACCCATGGTGGTCCATGCAGGAGGAATGAAGTCTCCAGTGATCTAAGCATGACATCTGCAGTGGAGGACACTGCCATACAGCCCTCACTACATCATCGCTCCTCCCTCATGGCCAGCCCTCTGCTGCTGCCTCCACTCTCCAGAAGCTCTCTTTATAGGCCTGTTCTTCTTGACAGCTCAAGAGAAATACAGCTGAATTATAGAATATGCTCTTTCAAATTTAGAAAATATCCCTACCTTCACTGATACCTCTCACCTCCAGTCTCATCCACTTAATTTCTCTTTTCCATGGTGACTGGAAAAGAGATCTCCACAGGTGTTTTAGTAAGCAGTGACTCCCTTTAGGATTATTTGTACAAGTGACTCGTCCTTGCTCGTTATATCGCTAACTTTTTTCAGATGCTGAAATAGGTGTCTCCCTGTCTTGCAAACTGCAGGGGAATACAAATATTTTTGAAATGCACTTTGACTAAAAAAAATACTAATGTAAGATGTGGTTATACTTCTTGAGGCTTTTTATCTGATATAATGTCCTAATGCATTATCACACTTTGATCTGAAGAGGGTCTGTGATGCAAACCCACCATCTCTTCAGTTATGCAGTAAAATTACCCATTATACTATCATTTTGTTGTATAACTGAAAAGTTAATTGTGACTTTGCAATTCTGGATTGCTCATTTCCCTTGTAAACTCTTCTTGGTTTTCAGAAGTCATATTAATCATTTTATACTTGCTTGTGACAAATAAATGCATATTTAATCTTCATGTATAAATAATGTGCTCTTCTGAATGTGCCAAACAAAATGTGATGAATGGTAGGGCCATTTTCAGTCTCTCCTTTAGATTTCCTTGTGATGCCAGTAGACAGAAGGAGAATTGAGTCTCAGTCCCTAGGGATGTCTTACTGTTGTAATGGAATTAATAGAGCTGATAAAATGAATAATTCATGATGCAGTACTTGTTGACAAAGCTTCTTAAAAGTCCAGTACAGACCAGCTAACCTGTGGTTAGGAAGTAGCAGTCATTGTTCCACCTCATTTTTGTTGTTGTTTTTCCCTCCATTAAACTTCTGTTATTAATTATAAAATGATGAATAATAACTGTCCTTCTATGTCCTCCCCTCTAACAAAATATACTTTAGGAGGGATTGTGGAGTAAAACCAAACAAACCAAAGAAGATACATAGGAAAAACACAATATATTTCTCATTGAACAGAGGGATTTAACTTTCCTCAGTAAACTGGAATATACGTATGTGTGTTAGATACACTAGGACCTTCACATTTAGAGACCATTAACAGTACCTGTATATTTTTTAACCATTCCACCCCTCTCTGCTCCCAGCACTTTGAACATAATTTACTTTTCCACGACTCGGATATGCCTCAACCACAAAATTAGTTACTGGTGCACTTGGGTTTATCAGGATTGCAATTTCCAGATAGTTCTGGGTAAATAAACCCCTCTTTGTTTCTCAGAAAATTTGCACCTCCCATAGAATCAAGAAAACAAAACCATGGAGGCTGAGGAAAAGGGTTAGATGCACATCCCTATCTCAGTTTAGCAGTATTTGTTACTTCATATTGTCTACTAACATGGCATTCTCCTCCTGGAGAAGTGTTGAATCAGTCAGTGAAAACACAAAATGGAGCAAAGATGTGTTTTAAGAGATGATCATAAAGGAATTGGGATATCAAACTGTTAAAAGCATGATGGAGCACATCCCAGAATTACAAACTACACTTAAAAGAACCCAACTCTATTATAATTGAGCTTCTGATTTTACTTTGACTTCCCGTGGTAGCCTACTGGTCAAAAAATCGAGGGCAAAGTTGATTTCCAGACACCATTATTGATGAAATGACACTAAATGAGATAATCTTGTTTTTAAGTTGGTTTAGTTTAAAAATCTTTTGAAGACAACAGAGCTTCTGAGGTAATGAAAAAAAGGTATTAAAATTATACAGCGTTTTAGATGAAATGCATTAGATACATTAAATTATTCAAAGCTGCATGCATTTAGATAATGTCTGAATGGGAGAACTATGCAATTCTGGACCACTTCATCTGATTAGAAAATTTACATTATACAGAGTAGAGCTAATAAGAGACACAAAGGTGGAGTTATATCTCCCTTAAGCCACCTGGCCAACCTACGTGTCTTCTTAACATTTACTGTTCTGCTGGTTTATCCAGAAGAAGGTTAAAAAGGTAATTTGGTAGACTCATCAGTAATTAAGATTTTTAATGAAACAGTATGCTTGAATTAACTAAAGAAATACAAAAAAGTTCAGTGGCTAAAATTCAAACCTATATAATCTAAGACTGGGAAAATGACATACATTATTAACCATGAAGATAAGGAACAAATGGAAAATTTTGTATAGACATGATGGTCACTTCTAGTCTTTAAAGTAGGGTTGTGTCCTTGTCTACAATAAATGCCTTGGCTCATGATTGTTAATTAGTCACCAGAAAGGCCTAAGTTGTGAGAGACTTCTTCTGTGTAGCTTATATACAGCCTTATTGAATGTATAAAAATTTCAACATGTTAGTTATAAGAAATAAATAATTTATAAATACAGTTTGGCAGAAGCGGTGCAGAATATTCTGGCAAAATTGAAAATATATTTACCAAAAGTATTACAAATATGCAGTCTTCTACCTCTCCTCCTGTGCTCAAGAGAGTGTTTGAATCCATATCTTCTTCATTATCCTCCTGCTGTACACCTCCATGTAGTCACAGCCTGGATCGAGTTCCTGCAAAGCCTGATAATCAGGAATTTGTTCCCTGTGCCCACTCTTTGAGACAAGTTTGGTTTTATTTAGCTATGTTTTTACTGACAGTCGCATGGATTCTTAGCACAATGGAGGTGAGTCATTAATTAAAATGAATTCAGAGAAGGTAAAATCACACAAATACTTCTGATGGTTTCTGTGATCCCTGACAGTATCCTTCTCTCAAATTGCAGAGACATGGGTTCGATGGGTGGACTGTTAGACGGACAAGAAATTGATCAGACAGTGCCATCCAGAGGGTCACAGTCAACAGCTCAGAGTCCTGATGGCCATCAGTGACTTGTGGTGTCCCTCAGGTGTCTGTTCTGGGAGTAGTGTTATTTAATGACTTTATTTATTGACACAGACAAAGGGATCTAGTGCACCACTCAGAGAGTTTTCAGATGACACTAAACTGAGTGATGTGGGTAACACATATGATGGACAAGGTGATCCAGAGAGACCTCAACAAGCTCAAGAAGTAGCCCATGGAAATCTCATGAGGTTTAACAGACCAAGTCCAAGGTGCTGCACCTGGGTTGGGGCAACCCCAGTACCAATCCAGGCTGGGGATGAACAGACACAGAGCAGCCCTGGGAGAAGGACTTGGGGGTGCTGGTGGGTGAGAGGCTGGACATGCCCCAGCTGTGTGCGCTGGGAGCCCAGAAACCCCTGTGTGCTGGGCTCATCCAAAGCCCCGTGGGCAGCAGGGCAGGGAGGGGATTCTGCCCCTCTGCCCCGTTCTGCTGGGACCCCACCTGCAGGGCTGCACCCAGCTCTGGGCTCCCAGCACAGGAAGGACAGGGACCTGCTGGAGCCAGGCCAGAGGAGGCAACGAGGTGATCAGAGGGATGGAGCAGCTCTGCTGTGAGGAAAGGCTGAGACAATTGGGATTGTTCACCCTGGAAAAGAGAAGACTTTGAGTTGATATAATTTCAGTTTTTCAGTACCTGAAGGGAGCCCACAGGAAAGATGGATAGAGACTATTTACAAGGACCTGAAATGACAGGACAAGGGGGAATGGCATTAGGCTGACAGAAAGCAGGTTTAGATATTAGGAAAAAAACTTTACTGTGGAGGTGGTGAAACACTGGAACAATTTGCTCAGAGAAGCTGTGGCTGCCCCTTGCCTGGAAGTGTCCAAGGCTGGATGGGGCTCTGAGCAACCTGGTCTAGTGGAAGGTGGCCCTGCCCATGGCAGGTGGTTGGAATGAGATAATCTTTAAGGTCCTTTACAACCAAGGCTGCTCTATTATTTTATGATTCTATGAAATAGTGACTTTGGGAATTATGGCTGTAAGAATGTGTGGTCATATTTGTATGATTGCAAGCGCTCTGCCTTAAATTTATTGACAAATTGTTCTTGAGCTAAAACCAGTCATTTTCTAAGTACAGAAATACTACTTTTCTTCTATTATAATGCATGGGACAAGAAGTTATTTTGCTTTTTAGCTGTCCATTCAGCAAGGTTCTCCTTTCACTGCCCTTTCTCCTTATGACACAGCTGTGTCAGTTGTCATCGCTCCTCAAAAGACACAAGTGAACCTCCTCACAGACTAAGTGAGATAGGGGATTATTCATCAGTAGTCATGGCAGAGCCAAATAAAAGATATGTACCTCAGTACCGACTGAAGAAGAGAAGACAAGGTAGCAGTGACAGCTGTGATTTGGGTGTGTGAGAAATGACACTGAGGAGTACAAAAAGCATTGACAGCCTTTGAGACTCTCTGCAGTAGCCCACCACTTCCCTGTAGCACTGCAGGAGATTATGTCAGCCAAGCTATCTGAAAATCTTATCTCTCTTAGATCCTGAACATTTCCAAAGCTGGATTTTCTTAGTGTAATCTATGTGAGAGAGCAGGACCTGAAATGATGATAGCCGTACCTGGCAGGGTGCCCTTGCTTGGACCCAGTAGCTTCTATGGACATGTGAGAATTATGTGGGTGGTGGTTGTTTTTTGTTTGTTTGTTTTTTGTTTTGTTTTCTTTTTTTTTTTTTCCTTTTTTTTTTAATCTGAGGCCAGAAAGCAAATCAAATCTGGTAGGTTAAAATTAAGCTTTAAATTCATATATAAATTGCCAGAGGCACTATCCAAGATTAAAGGTCTCTTTGGACTAAGTATGTAAACACCCATCATCTGCTTTTTTGGCACTGACAAACCAACCTTTAAATTTAATTTTTTTTTCCTGTAGGTTCATTTTTTTGTACTTTTCCCCAGAGATCACAGAATTATGAGGTATTTCCCTTGAGGAATCACCTTGAAATATTTAAAAATCTTTACTTCCTCCCCCAGAAACCCATGCTACAGCAAGAACATTTTTTTTTACACTATTGATTCAGGCTCTTAGCTTATTTTTAGGAAGACATTTTATGGCTATTACTCATTCTCTGTTTCTGAGCTAGATGAAACCTAAAAGATGTATTTTTAAAAGCTTTTCAGGTTTTGTTGATATACTGGACATATAAGTGCAAGGAAAAAATGACTGTGTTCATAATTTGTGCTAACAATTGACTATGGTTGAGACATTTGGCTGAAGAACTGTCCTTCTGGACACAATCTGAGAAAAACTATCTGGACGTTTGTTTAAAAGACAGTGATACAGTTAGACAACCGTTTCTGTCTATCTAAGGTTTAGATTTTGATTTTGTTTCTCTCTTCCTTTTCTGCAGCAGTTAGACTTTCTCATCAGATCCTGTAGTAAGTCATACCTATCAGAGGTATGGGGAAAGTATGGGAAGATGTAAGTGGTGGCTCTAATAACCTTTTTGTCACATTTTCTGAAGTTCCCAGTCTGAAAAAGCATGTGCAGTCATCCCCAAACCATCACTGCCAGGCTGCATACACAGATGATGAAAAACCTTACTCTAAATTACTTACTTTAAAATCAGGTCTTCTCAACCATGTGTACAGATTGATATTTGATACAATTCTTAACAAGTCTGACAAATATATAAATACCATTCTCACTGTTAAAATTGACATTTTGGATTCTGATCCCTCCTTAGTGTGTCTTGTCTTGTGACTCCTCAGAAAAAAAAATCCTTTTATTAATATGATGCATTTCTTCAGTCTTAATCTTGCCCTTCAATCCTTATTCAGGCCCACCTCAATGGCATCTAAAGGATTGTGCATTTCCATGAAAGGAGTGTTGTTTCCTTGACACCTATATGAGGAATATCAGAGTTCTTCTACAACCCAGACTTGTTTAATGAAATATCTAAACACCTATTATTTTAAAAATTGTTCAGCTTTAATTAGCATCCTGGCCAGCATGATTCATGGGGAGTATTCATGAGATAGCAGTGTTCTCTCCTAGGGTTCAAGATATATAGCCATATTATTTTGTTTATAAGGGATAGTTTGCTCTCTTCTTTGAAAAATTGTAGAATTATAGAATGGTCTGGGTTGAAATAGACCTTAAAACTCACCTTGTTCCAATCTCCTTTATGTGGGCAGGGGCACCTTCCACTAGACAAGGTTGCTCAGAATTCTATCCAAGTTCTATCTAACTTGGCCATGTACATTTCCAGGGATAGGGCATCCACAGCTTCTCTGGGAAACCTGTGCCAGGGCTTCACGACTCTCAATGTAAAGAATTTTTTCCTTGTATCTAGTTAAACCTGCTATCTTTCAGCATGACATGATATGTTATGATACTGTCTGTGTTGTAGAAAAATTGCTCATGAACAACAGATATTCAAATTGCCCAACCTCTGTCATGGTATAACATCAACTAATTTAATTCTGAACTAACTGAGAACACAATTCTAATGAAAGTTTCTGAGATGGTATTTTTGACCTTTTTTTCCCCTGTTTTCATTAAATTTAATTATTAAAATGGTAAAAAAAAAAGTCCCAGACAATTACTTTTTTTTAATACTTGGCTTATCTCTGATAGTAGCTGAAAAATTAAAGTACAAGGTCTTCTGAGGAATCTGGATTTGTAATGATTTCTGTGAATAGGTAAGATGACTATACAGAGAATATTGAGATCCCTTCAGAACCTGGCTTGCTAAAACAATGGTGGAAAAAAACCCCCAAAACTCTAGGAATTGTTACTAATAAAGGGCTTACAAAAAAAAAAAAAGTTTGTGACCCCTTCTCTAAAATAATGTGAAAGCTACTTTCACATATTTTATATTCAACTAAACCACCATGGCTGTGATTTTTCCTGTGTTTGTTTGTTGGGTTTTTTTTGTTTGTTTGTTTGGTTGGTTTGGTTTGGTTTTGGTTTTGGTTTTTTTGTTTGTTTGTTTGTTTTTTCTTTTTTCCCCTCTTTTTGTTGTTGTTTTTGTTTGTTTGTTCGTTTTTGTTGGTTTTTTTCTTTATGTTTGGTTTTGGTCTTGGTTTTTTATGCTTGTATTAGTCTCTACCAGCAACCCACAAACTAAATTTGTGTTTTTTATATGAAGGTAAGATTTTGAATGAAAAATTGATTTGAATGAACATTTGGAACATATGAATGTGCCTTCTGAACACTGTTATGTTTTAGAAGAGCAAAAAAAAGTGGACTGGGAATGAGAAGGCCTAAGGGAGAAGAATAGCCAACTTACTGTTTTCCACTTGTATAAAGATGTCTGGATGGATCCCTCTGTGTTAACCTTCTCTGTCAAATAAAGTCCTTCCAAAATTTATTACAAAAACTACAGTTTTTATGGGAGGAGCTATCTAAGGACTCATAATGTAAGATCACAGATGAATATGGTGAACTTTTTAAAGAGATACATTTCATCCTGGACAAATGTTCCCTGTAGGAAGTACATAGCTGCATTGAAGAGGAAGTTTGAGTTTGGCTCAAGCTGTTCTGTTAACCAGGTTTTTTTACTTTTTGGATCATCTGTTGCCCTTTGTGTGACTTAAGATTCTGTTCACTGATCAGTGTTTATGTGTAGCTGTTGCTCAGCAGATGTCTTGGACTCTAAGGTCCCCCATGAGTACAGTATTTGTTTGCATGTGCAACCATTCCCAATTGCAGAAGTAAACTTGCTTTGAAATATGAGGCAGATCAGCACTAACTCCACCTGTGCACACTAAAGAAAACGACACTCATTCTGTATGAAACATACAAGCTAACCAAATGACACAAAGAAAGATGAGAGACAAAAAAGATTTTTTTTTCTTGTTAATATTTCAGAAGAGTATAGCTATAAGGAATAAGAAATTTGGTGTTTCTCCCAATTTTATTTTTTTTTTTTTTTTACCAGTAAAAAGACTACACCAGTTTAGGAAAAAGGCAACAACATGAGCATGAAGCATCAATCTTGTGAGTATAGGTTTTACACAGCAAAGGATCTTCACTTCACTTCTACAGTTCCCGGAGAAATATGTAAATCTTAAAATCTCACTAGATTGAATTCTGAGTTTCTTCAGCATTTACCAGCCTAAACAATGAAATTAATTATTTGAGGCTTTTTTTTTTCTTTTTTTTTCTTTTTTTTTTTTTTCTTTTTTTTGTGACCGAGTTAAGAGAAAATGACATGTCTTCTTCCACTAAATGAAAGGAATGGAGAACTACAACGAATTCATTGCATTGTAATGGATTTATGAGCTTCTAATTTCCTGTAAACACAAAACATGGGCAGGTGAGAAACCTATGTAGTTTTCCAACTGTTATTCATCCAGTCAAACTAATTGACCATGAATTTGTTGGTAGTTGAGCTTTAAAGTGGTACAAAACCAGAGCACAGGTACATATTATTTTAATGAACAGTGATGTGTGAAATGAATTATAGCCTTGTCAACAAGATAACAGTGAATTATATCGCAGTTGTGGTTAGGGAAGCTATAGTAAACATGCTGAATGTAGTTTCCAAAAGCTGCTAAGTTTGTCAATTATGATATTTCTCTGTGATAACTGTAAAATGAAGAAACTCTACAAGCGCTCATTAATCTGGCATAAAAAATAAGATTTAACACAATATTCAAGCACTCTTGAGTTTTTTGTGAATATAAGGCAAGCCTTTGACTGACTCCTGCTTGTTTTCAATAATTGCTCAGCCAATTCTTCCTATGATGTATGCTTCCATTAATAATTTTTTCACAAACCTTTGGAAACAGGATGGAAATATCTAAATGAAAAATGAGGAATATTGCTTCCTAATTAGGAGATTTCTTTATTTTTTTTTTTTTTTAAATATTTGCTTAGTAATCCTGGTAATTCATTTTGGGAATGTTTAGTATTAAAACACAGGACTGTTGCTTTGCTATTCATAGAATCATAGAACTAGAAAATATCCTGAAGTGGAAGGAACCCATCAGGATCACTAACGTCCAACTCCTGGTCCTGCACAGGACCATCTCCAGGAATCCCACCTTGTGCCTGAGAGCGCTGTCCAAATGCTTCTTGAGCTCTCTCAGGTTTGGTGCTGTGACCACTGCCCTGGGGAGCCTGTGCCCAACCAGTCTCTGGGTGAAAAACCTTTTCCTGATATCCAGCCTACACCTTCCCTGGCACAGCTTGATACAGTTCCCCTGGGTGTTGTCACTGATCACCAGAGGGAAGAGATCAGTGCCTGCACCTCCTCTTCCCCTTGTGAGGAAGCTGCCAACACCAACGAGGTGTCCCCCTCAGTCTCCTTTCCTCCAGGCTGAACAACTCCAGCTCCCTCAGATGCTCTTTATATGTCTTCCCACTAGACTTTTCACCACCTCTGTGTCCCTCCTCTAACAGCTTTATATCTTTCATTAGGGTACCTGAAATTGGCCCCAGGACTTGAGATGAGGTCACCCCAGTAAAGCAGAGTGGGACAATCCCCTCCCTTGCCCAGCTGGTGATGCTTGTTTGATGCATCCCTGAATACAATTTTTCTCCTGGCTGTCAGAGCACATTCCTGTCTCACAGGTACAATTGGAACCTGAAAAATATTAAAAATACAGGATTGAACATCAGAGAGACTCAACTGACTCATATTTGTAAGATGTTGATTTGGTTCTTTACTCAGATGATTCAGTGATGTAGTACCTTCAGACTTTAAATTACCAACCTTCCTCTTTAAAATTATAGACCTGAAAACCTGCTTGATCGTACTTATTCAGTAATGCTTTGTAAAGGAACATAGATTTAGACAAGCTTTTGAAAGTAGAAATAGGAAAAGCTCCCCTCCTGTCTACGCCCAGGAAAAGGCTGCAGACTTAGATTATCTATTGACAGACACGATAAACAAATCTCCCTCCAGCTGTTATATATCCAGGTCTGTTTTATTCTTGGTAAATAAATTATGGTAGATATTGAGAATGCTAACTTTTAAATAAAATATTAGGTACAGGCAGCTTATTGAAACACATTTGCTTACAAGTGGATTTTTATAGCTGCTTAGAATTGATATATTTTAATTTCGTATGCTGTCACACCCTCTTAAAATGACTGTTTTGAGGCATTCACTTTTATGTTAGCCATGACCTACTTTCTGTTAAGATGAGTACTTTGGGTTTATATGTCTGGTGCCTATTTCACAAGTGCTATTCTCATAGAATAATAGACGTTATCTAGATGGTTTCAACAAAGCTTTTCCACTTTGCTTTACTCTGCCTAGGTGAATAAAAGATTTTATTATATTTTTCAGGGAGACGAGTGAGGTGGGGGAGGAAGGACTTATTAGGGAATTGATACTGTTCTTCAGTGAGATAATTATTCTCTATAAATTCTTAGGTGTTTCTCTTCATTGGATCATTAAATGTCCTCTGTACTGCCATGGCAGAAAAGAAACAGTAACAGAATCATCAATGTTCTGCAGTGAGTTTGAACAGGAACATAAATAATAAAACCTTAGTAGCTGCTACAATGGGGATTTGAAACACATTGAGGAACTTGCAATCCTTCTTGTTAGTAAGGAAATACACAAGTCTTGACATTTAAAACAATATGTGTCATATCCAGGTACACTTTAAAATAGAGAAGTATGTAGGGTTGTGCCTAAGAAGATGGACAGGGATATAATCACTAAAAGTACTGGAGAGGTTTGGCACTTTATTTTCCTGGTCGCTGTTTAAATATATAGCAGATTTATTGTCCCAAAGACCTGCCGGAGTTCTCTAATTTAGGCACAAGTTTGCAGTTAACTAATCTGAGAAAAAGATTTGATGGATTTAGATAAGTGAGGTTTCTGTACAGAAAGCTCAGCAGGTTTAAGAGAAATCAAACAGGCATTCTGAGGCTGTGCCATGGTTCTAAGTTCTGAATTTTCAGGTTTTTCTCTCCTCCTTCCATTGCTGAAGTAAGACACCTGATGGTCTGGCTCTCTCCTTCTTGGAGACTCTCCTGGCTGCCTTTGTTCACGCTCTGGCGCCACTTCCATGGAATGCCTCTGCTCAAAGTGCATTTCTACTCCTTGAGTATGCCTTGCATCAGCTGCAGCTTCTCCTCTCCTGTCTGATGCCTTCATACACTGTCTCCTCTCACACTCACTCTTGAATGCTTTTTCTGGGCTTGGAGCACAGCCACAAATCAAGCCTAAAGCAAGCAAGGCAGTTGCCATGAATAATAAAGGAGTTTGCAGTATGACCTAAAGCATATTGAATAATATCTTTGGATCAGAAGTTCCTCCTGGATTACTGCTTTAACAGTAGACTGCTTTTCTGAAAAAGCAGGAACTGCCTCCAGCAAGACCCAATAGTGGGTAAATAGCAATTTCAATTTTATCTCAATTTTTATCAGGTGAATGTTAATTTAGTTTCATTAGCTTTTTCTAGTCCTCACAGCACCAATCAATGATGATTTAGAAGCATTAAGGTGAATGTAGATGAGGACGAAAAAAAAAAAGAAAAGAAGAGGCATATAATAATGAAGCTGTGAATTGGCCTGATTCAAGCTAGTTTTTGTTTTTCAGTGTATAGAGACCCTTGGATTTGGAGCTGTTAGGAGAGGTGCTGCTTTTTTAGTTCACAGTAAAAAAGGTACTATGAATGCTGCAACTTCTCCAGCAAGAAAGAAGATTTTGAAAACACACAGAGAGTGACACATTTGATCTATTCACCAGAATTGCAAACACACAAATCTCTTGGCACATATTTTCCAGAAGATTTTTTGATTGAGGCAGTTACGTAATTTCAAACAGAGATGAGAGAATTTCTGAACTGCAAGAAAGCTTTATTTCTGTATTATTTTAAATCCACAGATGAGCTGTCAGAATAAAAAGAAATGTACTCTTCAAAAGAGTATATATTTGATGAATTTGGGAATAAAAAGGAAGAAAACTTTTTAAAATAAATTTGATATTATAGCAGAATAACTTTAACTTGCACATAATTTTTCTTTTTACTTAATTGATGATAGCTATGGTTTTTTGATTTTTTAAAATTTTGTTTGAAATGAAGAGTGGCTCCATGAAACTATTGATCTTGAAACCCTAACTTAGCTTGCAGTAGTTGTGTTGGTGAGATACTAGGCAAAGATCACAAGAAAATCTGTTCCTTTAAACAGTGGCACAAAAGGTTATAAAGAAATCACGTAAAGCTTTTTTGACACTGTGCTTCTGCCTTTCATTGTGGTCTAATACGAGGTAGTATAGTATTCTTTACTTGCCATTTTTATATCCCTTTTCACGGGATTTATTTTCCTGATGACTTCTTTGTATCTTCAAATGAAGACAACCAAAACACGGAACAGATACTGCTTGCACTTCTCTCTGATCTTATGGTTTGAAAAAATGCAGGGGGTTTTGTTCCCTTTCTCCTTCCCTCCTTTTTCCAAGGCCTGTGATTTCACAAAGTGAGGAAAAATGCTTACAAACAAAACCTCTTCAGTAATGGCCACCTTTTCCCTCTTCATTCTATGTCAGCAACGAGATTGTGTAGACTTAGCTCGGAGTGTACCATACATGCAATGTGTTTCTTGTCCTCTTGTTGGTGGTAGGCAAGAGTAAGAGGAGCAAATGAGAAAGATATTTAAGTCATGGGCACTGTCTGAGAGTCCTAGCTCAAGGGAAATTAAAGGCAGCAGCCCCATTACTGTTCATTCTCACAACCATTCGTCCAGAGTTTACCTTAAAAAGAGAAACAATAATATATAAGGTAGTCCTGGGTCAAGTGAAGATAACTTTGTTTGTGTTTTGCTAATATTAAAGATTAAAACTAATTTTTAGTTTTAATTTTTAGCATTTCTAAATTTAATAATTAAATAATGTAAATTTTAGCATTTCTCACATGAACCATGAATCAAAGGAATACATTGCGTCATGAAATTTCCCTGCCTGAGTGTTTAAGTAGGCCTACATCTCATGCTAGAAAAGGACTTATCCATCTGTGTAGGAGAAAGAAGTCTCACAGAGGGAGGCACTTCAGCAGGAGAAAGGATACTTCAGCAAAGAGCTTCAGGGGCAGCTGAAATGAAGAGGGGTGTTTTTCATCCAGGAGACAGATTCAGCTAAGAAAGGATGAGTGATTCATTAAAAAACTGTTTTCATGTAGGAGCAGAATAGCAAAGCAGTTCTGGGCCTAGTGTGACTGCAGAAGCTGAGTAGTTGTTGATTTAGGTTTAGACTAAGGTCAAGATCTGCATAGAGGAACAATGCTCAGAGGAAATTGCTTTGTGAATCAGTAAAACACAAGAAACAAAGAAGTGGGGAAAAAAAAGATCTTCATCATACAATAGGCAGTATTATATGGCTTAGCAAAGGGTATGGACATACCCTATGAACTCCTTTGCACTGCTGAAGATTTCAGCAGCTACTGTAGGGACTTTATGATACAGGAAATGAACCTTGATTCAGCTCTATTTCAATTCCAATCACCTTTATATAGAAAATTAAAGAAATGTGAAAGATATTTGAGAACTTGAACAGAATAAAATTCTTGTGAATCAACATAATCTTCTAGTAGTAAATTTGTTTCAAGAAATTCTCAGAACACTTGAGCTGTTTTCCACAGGTCTCTGTTTTAGTCACTAGAGAAATGAAATATCGTCTTACCTTGTCAAAAGCATGGCATATGGAATTAATTAAAAAAAAAGAAAAAAAAATGAAAGAAAGAAAAAGATAAAAGAATAGAAAATCCAAAATATTTTATACTGAAGTAGGCATTTAATACAGTGGAATGGTGTCTCGGCAAAAAAAAACAACTATGTGGAAATGAAATAGATCAACTATGTAAATATTCTGTTAGCTTTGTTTACAGTTAAATTACAGTGTGAGAACTATTACTGGTTATTTCTGAGTAGTATTGACAGTAAATCACTTAGGACATAATGAGAAAAGTGGCAGTGTAATTTTCTAACATGCCTAAATCTGCACAATAACTGATGCAAATTCTGCAGCACTCCACATTTGCCCAAATGTAAGGATCTTTTGAAATAACGTTACAGAGAGCTCATTTTGCAGAACAGGGACTTGGTTTTTATTATTGAAAGAAAATTTCAAGAATTTCATTGATGACAGTAGGGCAAGTCTTTGGGCTTACAGACAGTTTTATTGAAAAGGACTTGCAAATGGAGTCTGGGAAACATTTTTCTTTCCTTAAATCAGGCAGATGCCTTTATTGCCATATATAAGAGTCAGAGAAAAAAATCATACTTCAGCTTTTCTTTCAGCTTGATAACACCATTTAAATTGGATATATAATTGATATTTTCTTTGTTTGCTTAGTGTTAAGTGAAATTGAAAGTAAACAGAGTAGTGTATAACATCAGCTTTATGTAAGAACAGCCTGCAAGCAGTCGTGTACCTACAGCAAGATCCTCATCAGAGCAAACTAGATTTGTGCATTGCAGACTTCTTTGTTCTATCCCAAAGACACAGCCAATATACCTGTCATTTCAGTGGTCACCAGGCCACATTCCATTTGATCTGAGATCTCATCTTTAGAAAATCACTGTAGGTGTTTTGATTAATTCTAATTCATATCCAAATCAGTTAGCTGCATCACTAATCACCTTAATTTGTTATATTTTTTATTTGATTGCAGCTAAAATTTCCTTTAATTGGTATCTTTTTGTTTTATTTTTGCTTTTGATTTATCTTTCATTGATGATACTCCCTTCTACAACCTCATAATTCAGAGTATCTTCTCTTTGCCATTTTCCTTGCAGTTACATCACTTCACTCTTTTCTGTCATTTCCAGTTATTTCATTGTGCCTAGGTAACTTAGCTGGGTATTTCCTACTGATGTTACCAGCCAGTGTCACTGCACAGCTCACTCAAGGTTCAGTGTTGAATGGATCTCTGTGTAAAAATTCCTATGTTTTAGCAGAATTTCTTGCATCCCAAGTTGTGTCCATGGCACAATTCCTTCTTTTCAATCTGCACCTCTCAGAAGCATCTGGCACAATTTTTTTTCCATATTCTCCTGCTGGGTAACTGAAGACATATTTGATCAAAATTAACCAATGCCTGTAGCAATGGATATTTACAAAGAACTTGTGAGCAATTTACAAATGTGCTTTGGGGAACATTTTTAACAATAAAATATATATAGACGTAATCTTATAATTTCTTGAATATATTCCCCCTTAATGTTTGGAGAATGTATTGAACGTTTTGTTTAAGTGATTTGGTCTATGCATTTTGTAAGCACTTCTGTGGGATTACTGCTTTTACAGCAGGAAGAGATCATATGTTAACAGCTTGCAGCTGCTGAATGCTAGTGCTCATTTTAAACACCATTTTAAAATTTCAACACAGAAATGAAAACAAAGTTTAAGAAGTGAAATGTGAGTGACAAGCAGTCCTTTAGATAAGAGTATCACAGCTTAAGCAGCTCACAGTATTTAGCTTTGAAACAGAATGGTTTGCAAACTTGCTTTACACCATTTCTGGCCTCCCTCCTCTGATGTGTCCAGAAAATGGCAACACAGATGGGAAGGGTCCAGAGGGTAAGTTCCTATGAGGAGCAGATAAGGAAGCTGTGTGTGTTCAGCTTGGAGAAAACAGGGCTCAGGGAAGACCTTTATCCCTCTGGTATATTTAAGTGAGGGTCAGGCTCTGCTCCAGGGTAGCAAGAGACAGGCTTCAGTCAGCGCCAGAGGAGGTTCGGGTAAGGTATCAGAAAAGATTTCTCCCAGAAAGAGTTGTTAACCATTGGAAAAGACTGTCCAGGGAGGTGGTGAAGTCACCATCCCTGGAGGTGTTCAAGAAACAAACATACACTTGTTGGGGAAGATAAAAAAGGAAAGCCTTATAAATATGACTGCTTAGGTTTTGAGAATATGAAACCTATAAGTGAAATAGAATTGAAAGCAAGTTTTGATGTTTAGAGCCTTAGTTACTGGACAACTGGAGAACAATAGTGTGGCCGCTGAAGGTAATCCTCTTTTGATTAAACAATGCCCTTCTCCTCACCAAAAGTCCAAGGCTCAGAGCAGACATTACTAGATTGGCAGGAGGGGTCCAAAGAGTAGTTTTTAGGGTTTAAAATATAACACGGTATGGTAATGTAATGATTCTTATAGGCTGTATGTAAATGCTATAGGATTTGTATCTTGTATTAGATTGGTTGGTGTAAGTTAGAATATTCAGTATAGAAGAAGATTTAATGTATTGTAACGGGAACTTTGCTCTCTTACTTCTCTTCAGCTCCTCTCTTACTTCTCTTACTCCTCTTACTTCGCTCTCTTGCTCTCTTCTTCTCTCTCTCTCGGCTCTGCACTGAGCTGCAGCTGGCAGCTCCCAGCAGGGCCCCTTCACCCACACCCTAGGCAATAAACCACACGCTCCAAGACCAGCCTTGACTCCAGAGATCTCTCATCTCCATCCTCCCCAGTTCTCACAACACTGATGTAGCATTCAGTGCCATGGTCTGGTTGACAAGTGGTGGTTGGCAAAAGGTTGGACCAAATGGTCTCAGAACTCTTTTCCAACCTAAATAATTTTGTAATTAGGGGATTTTTATGCTGTAGCAGATAGCTTCCCAATCCCACCAAGGTGAACACTGGACTAGAACCTCCAGGAATGCTGCTCCTTAGAACTGGCCCTGTGAACTATAGAGCATGTTTATGAGGAATATGTTTCTAGCTGAAAGAAAATAACAGCCAATATCATGTTACTTCAGTTAATTCCTCAAAGGATGTGTCCAAGAGCAGCTTGCACGCTGTTGTCCCTCCTTTCTTGAATAAGTAGAGAAATTAATCTTGGAACTCTCTTAATGGCAATTCACAGCTTTAGATTACACTTGCTTGTGGATGGTGGAGTTTCCTCATCTTCATGAACTGAGCTAAGCTGAGTTTTGTCTCAGTAACATATAC
This sequence comes from Phylloscopus whistleri, assembly GCA_017589585.1. Taxonomy (NCBI): domain Eukaryota; kingdom Metazoa; phylum Chordata; class Aves; order Passeriformes; family Phylloscopidae; genus Phylloscopus; species Phylloscopus whistleri. The sequence goes on from JADMLD010001219.1 coordinate 1,022,189, forward strand.
GAAGCACTAAAATGTATTTTCATTTTTGAGGAATATAATTTGAAGAAATGATGGACATGATCTCCTTGATCTTCCCCATATGAAGAAATTAACATATATACATATGGATCATAATACGTAGTAGGTTTAGTTTTTTTAAATTTTGCTCAAGTAAAGTTATATTATCAGATACAGATGAGCACATTTCAAATTAAAAAAAAAAAAAAGAAGAACCTATTGAGGTCCATAATCTTGTAATTTGCATTTTTTTATATAATTTTGGACATTTTCTATATCATGGTTGCTAACTTCAGCAGTTCTAATTTGTACAGAAATTAATTTTCATTTGATTCACACATTCAGCATTAGACTATGCTATTATCCTGCAGTCAGTCATTCGAAAGCTGATAGGCTCAATGGTGTCACATTATCTACCTTTTCAAATTACTGTGACACAGGTCTTATTCTTTCCCAACATATTTTTTCTCATTCTTCTTCCTTTGCTTCTCTTAAACCATCATATGGCCCTTATCATAGAAATATTTATGAATTAACATCTATAGTCTCTTCCTTTTCATAGTTTTTTTACTTCTAACTCTGTAATTTTTAAGACTGTTTCTTAAATGCTTCCAATGATCATTTACTCACAAAGTATAAGTTGTGCTGAGCAAAAAGACACCTCAGGCATTAAAAAAAAAAAAAAAAAAAAAGAGTGATCAATCTTACAAAATAAGTGATTTTGTTTGAAATACAATGGATTAAATATGTTGGTTTACCAAGTAGAAACTTGGTTATATGAGAATTGATCCTACTAGAGGAAACAGAATATACCTTGAGGCATCTGGGAAAAAGAAATCTAACAGTGCAAAGGTTGCTGTAGTACAAGGTATCATTCCCCTCTGCTAGGAAATTCAATGAGCTCTCTGAGGCACTTCTGGTTTGGCTGGGTAAATTGTGTCAAGGAATATTTCATTTTGTGTCATCATGATCCAAATTTTAAACAATGTGTAATCCTTGAAGTGATGGCATTTTCCCAGGATGCAAAAGATATCACTGAAAGAGAGGAACAGCTCTGTCTCCTTTAAGGTATATCACAAAATTACAGAATGCTTGAGATTGAAAGGGTCCTCTGGAGGTCCAACCCCACTGCTCAAGCAAGGCCACCAAGAGGCAGTAGCCCACCACAAGTGTCCAGAGAATTCTTTGGTGTCTCTAAGGAGAGAGACTTCACAACCTCTTTGCACAAGTCATGCTTGTTCTCAGTCATCTGCAGAGTAAAAGTTTGCTGATGTTTAGAGGGGACATCCTCTCTTTCATTTCCTCTTGTCCTGACACTGAGCAGCACTAAATAAGGCCTGATTCCATTCTCTTCTCACTCTCTCTTGAGGAATTATATATATATTTATAGGGTACCTCTTGAGCCTTCTCTTCTCTCTGATTCTCTTCCTTCTCATAGTTAACAGCTACATAAAAAAGTTGGGTTTATTAACTTTAATAGTTTTTATTTTTTTTTTCCCCAAAGTTCAGCTTAATAATTTTTCTTTTGTTAGACACTAAATGAGTGAAGGCTGACAGGGGAAAGTGTAACACTCCTGGGTGACTATCAGACGACAGACTGACATCTTCTGCTGTTTGCCTGAAAGTGCTAATGATGATTGAACATCCTTGCCTTGCTGAGGCTTGTACGTGAACCCCTGAATGCTCAACAGCCAGGTTGCTTGGCATTTTTACAATAAATATTGTAAGAATATTTGTAACTATCAAAATAATGCAACATGGATAACAATACTAGGCAGCCTGGGTTCATGAGTTCTACATGGATATTAAATTTTCTTTTAAATTGAAGTGTCACTGATAACAGCAATTGTGCAATTTACCACTTCCTTTTCTGTAAACTGTTTTGGTTTGCTACAGGATGATATTTTGATTAAGAAGCCAGGTGATACAAAATCAATAGAAGAGTTCATACTGATTAAACACTGCCCTTTTAACTGATGTTTGTGAGGTCTTTAAGGAACAGTTCTTGGCCTTTTGCTATTTCATATTATTATCAATGTCTTGGAGGAAAACAAAATTGTTATTGATTGAATTTATAGCAAATGCACACACACATAACTGTGCCAAAAAAAAGGTAGAATTCAGCAGGGATATGTAGGTGGTTTAGTAAGTGTAGTATAAATATACAATTTGCAACTCAGCCAAGTCACATTTTGTTGTAGTGAAGTGTGAATAGAAGCCACATTTTGCAGCAACAAATGTCTTGAAGAGAAGATGCTTTTAAAAAGGTGCAAAAAGTCACACCAAGCATGAACACTCAATACAATTCCACACTAAAAAGGTGGATGTGAAACAAAAACATGAGAATATTGAGTAGAAATTAATTGTGTTACTTCTCCTTAGGTGGCGGCTGCTTCTGTTCTGAAATCCAGAGTTCAAAAATTGCATTGATAAATTGGAGAGGATTTATTAAAGGACTGTGAAGGATTCAAGGAGCTCAAAACATGAATTTAGCAAAGGAAACTGTCTGTAGTACTCCTAGAGCTTCACATCTTATGCTCAGCAGAGTAGACTATTGCACTCTCAAACTTTCCTTGCTTTGTGATGGGATGCCCCACCAATTCTCTGTCCTTGCTAAAGTCCCTGGTACAGGCATTGGTGTCCCTCTCCAGGTGTGGCAGCTCTGCAATGGGATGTCTAGGTTCCAGGATCACCACTGACAACTTTAGCTACACCTTTCCTTGTAATCCACACATGTTGTTTACCTGGCTTTTAAATAGCCAAAACATGTTGCCAGCAGGCTTGCAGAGGTTTTGGGCAGAGTCATTTTGTTTTAGTTATTATAGAGTGTCAGTTCTTGGAAAAAACCTTAAAAATCAGAGGGGGGTTTGTTTGGTTTTTTTCCTCTCCTTTCTCAGAATTCCCAAGGAGTGGTTCAGTGTACCTGGAATCTCTCTGGAACACTGGATGCCTCTTAACGTGCTGCCTGGTTGTTCATGTCCTTTGTATGTGGTGTCATGCCACTCATTCCCTTCTAATTTATATAGTATGTCTGTACCTCTTCATGATCATGTTTTGGAGTGTTTGAGGGTGCTGCAGGGAGGGCAATGCAAGCTCTGGACATACCTTTGAGCTTTTGAGGCACCCAAGCTTAAATTCCCTCTATCAAAACCAGTCAAGGGCAATGGAGTGATGGCAGGATCACAGAGAATTTGAAATTTGAATTTGCTGCACTGATGTTGCGAGTGTAGCAATTCCCAGAACAAAGCCAAACACTCACCTACACATATAGCCTCTCACAAAGATGACATTTGCTGTTTTTCTCCTCTTTCTCTGTTTGGCCCAGCAGACTATTCTGAGATCCAATGGAACTGTGGCATTCCCATGGGGTTCTTTAGGGGTCTTGTGTCCCACAAAACCTTACGGAACAAACCAACTGCTCCTGGGTGTTTCTGCTGTTATTCTGCCCTGGCTCATCACTGCACATCCCCTCATGTTGTTCCTGGTTCTCTGGATTGTCCCAGAAAATCGGGATCAATCTGGCCAATCTGGGCAGATCCTTGGTGGCTTCTCCCTGGTATCATCTAAACAATGAGACAATTTTATGACATTCACCACGTGATTCTGTCAAGGAGGTTGTGGGAATAAGAAATGAGACATATGTAGAGTGAGAATTGAATATTTAAAGAATTACTTCATAAAACTGACTGAGTGATGAGATCACCTGGCACCTTAGACTAGTGGATCGTTTGTTAATTTGACAGTTTGCATAGACAGATTGTTTTTGGCTTCTGTTCGCTTCCATTTTTAAATGTTTTCCTAATTCATTATTTTTAATTCTGTGGCATTTCATCTCAGAATTTCTCCTCAAAACCAAAGTGCAAAGTTTGCAGAAAGAAGCAGAAAAGCTCGATAGTGAGGTCAAATTTGTCCATATGTAAGGATTCCATAGCAAAAAAACCAGAACACACAAATTGATTCCCCCTCTCGTTAAGTGGGATTTGATTGCAGTTGATAGGAAGTCATATAACAAAAATTATTGAGAGGACTCTCAAATATAGCAGGAAACTTTATAATGAATTACAGCATATGGAAGTTGTAGATAGACATATTCTCTTTAGGAATAATTCCCATTTTAAAATATTAGAACAATTTATATTTCAGTTCACCCACAGAAGTTAAATCAAGAAAGTTGTATGACCTACGTAATAGAAGCAGGCAGATGATGTGATTATAATTGTCCCTCTTTGCCCTCTAAAGTCCATGAATCCATAAAATAAATGAAAGAGATATTGGAATTTTTTTGTCATACTTCCTGATTCATCAATAGTGTCAGATCCAATTTTTCACAATCAATGTCCTACTAGCCATAGTATCAGCAGAAATGAACTATCCCCACAGTTACCCGCCCACTGCATTCCCTCCCTTCCAATTCATATCCCTGGATCTGTCAATGGAACAATTTTGTTTTGAAAAGATAATAAGGTTAAATCACCTATATGTATTCAATGCAAGTTTAATTATCTTTTTAAAAAAAGTAAAATAACTTTTCTTTTGTATTTAAAAAGCATTTGTAAATTTGTTAGAATAATTTGCATTGGGTTTAAGCCTATTTCACACTTCCAAAACTTCAAAGTTTGTACTTACCCAATTCACCTAATTCCTTGTGCTGGGCTGTAGAACCTCCCCATCCTCATGTCAGGAACAGCAACAACAGGAGAAAGGGCCATCCTTTGACCAAATACTTGTCTGAGGTTTATTATTCTGTAGCTTTTCTTTTGCCCAAAGCAGTTGCCCCTCATTCATGTCTTTGATACTTGATCCAAGGAGTGAAGACAGGCTGAAGTCGCCCTCCAGGAATAAACGCTGCTCCATAAAGCAAGTGCCAGATAGGGGTCTGCTAAGTAAATCTCACGGAGAAAGCAGGAGAGCTGACAAATTTCCCCCCTGCCTTACAGAGCTTTTGGTTCTGCTTGTCTTGACCTGCTGAATGCTTGGCACTGGCTCCTTTGTTGTTTCAGAACTTCGCTGTTTAATCTGTCAGCTATAAGTGATCATAGCACTCCAACAGGTGTTTCTTTCCCTAACCTGATCCATGGAAAAATATGTTTTGGGGATAGAATCGGCAAAGTGTTTAGAGCTATTAAAAAAGTTCCTTTAGTAAAATGATTAAATAAATTCTTAGTACCTTCTATATGTTTTAGTTAGAAGTAAAAACATATTTTCAAATTAGATTTTACAAGGTGATGAAGGGTTATAGAGTGAATTCAGTTTTTTTTAATAATTATTTAATTTTATTGATAAACTAACCTAATAATTGAACTAACCTAATTGATAAACTAACCTAATATAACTGAAAAACATAGTAAAGCCAAAGCATTAAATAAAACTAATTAAGAGCCTCATCTTACTCAGTTAAAATAAATACAAGCATTTATTTTTCTTTCATTCCAAAATTTCCATAAGGGACAATCTAATGCTTAAATTCTCATTGCTGTCAATAGACCTTAATTTTGCAAATATATCCCAGGAAATAAATTGAAGTTAGAGACTTCCTACCACTTTTAATTTAATTTTCATGCAAAAACCCAGAAGATCCAACCTTTTCTAATTTTCAGCCTGCTTGCAGGGCACACATTGATTTAGGCCTGTGTTCTGGTTGCTCTTGCTTTTCAAATCTCAGTGGGAATCGTTTTAATCTATTGTTAAGAATGATTAAATCACAGACTTTTAGCATACTGAAATGTGTTAAATTAGCAAGAAGAACAAAGTTGTAGTTGTTATACAGATAACCTGTGAGCTCTGTGGCACTCTTTTATTTATGGACTTTGTTACTCACAGTATGACTCTGTACAATACAAAAAGGGTTTTCTCTAAAGACTAAATTTCAAAGACTTATGTGTCTGTGACTGAAGAAAAGCATTTCTTCTCTCCAGGTACACATTCCTGAGCAAGATTAACAAAGCAGGAAAAAAGATCCTCTTCATAAGAGACCACACTCTAGGCATCTTTTATATGCATCACAATGTTGTGCTTCAGAGGAGTGGGAAGGAAATAAAATCCTCTCCCTGGAAATTGATGTGTAAACCATAACTGTCCAGAGTCTCAAAAAGCATAAATAAATGTGCTAATCTTTGCTGGAGTCAGGAGTACCGTGCCAGTTTAGGCCAAGCGTGGATATGATCCCTTAGCAAAATAATGCACATCCAGTTATTGAGGAGAAACCTAAAGAATCCTCTACAGAAAAAAAAGATCCTTTAATCTCCCCATGTAGGTCTCCTTTGCAGCTCTAAAAAAGTTGTTTATGACACTTGAATACATTGATTTTTGAAAGAATATATTTAGCATTATCTTCCCATTTTTCAGAATCAAAAATCATTTGACATATCAGGTAACAAAACCTCAGCAATAAATCAGAAACTCTGCAATAAAAGTGCCAGAAAATGTATGGTTTGTATATGAGCTGATGTTTCTAACCTCATAACACTTCTCTGAAAACATCTTTAACGTACATTTTTAGAATTCTTTTTTTTTTTTTTTTTAAGGTTTACTGCTACTTGTTAGCATTCCACATGAATAGCCTCCTGGAACACTGTACTCTTGTTTGTGTATGCTTTTATAAAATACTGCATTCATAGAGGAACCGTCATTTTAGGCTTGAGTCAAAAAGCATATAATATTTGTTTTGGATTTTTTCCAATTTTATTTTTCTTTTCCAGAAACCATGTCACTTAATAAGCATCCCAGCTATTCGGATTTTTTTTTTAAAAAGCACAAGAAAGCAAGCCTTTCAAAAAGGTAAGTAGATATAATTTATCTAAAAAGGTAATTAGGAAAAATGCACAGACGTAAACTTCTGATCCTGTTCTTTATATGTTGTTTATTTGTGAAGCTACCCAGATCCCATGGATTCCTTTTTGTTCACTGCCCCAGAACTAAATAAACATACTACTTCTGCTACTAAAATTGATGAGCAGCTTAAGGCACAGGAAATATTTCCTCTCTGTGTGTGTGTGTGTGTGTGTGTGTGTGTTCAGTCCATGTGGGCATTGCTGACCCTGTCATGCTCCTGGAAATGTATGGGAAGGGGAAGCAAAGAAAGGATGGAAATGGAACTTTACTGCGAATTGCAGCACCGACCAAAGGGAGCTATAGATCATGCTGAAGATTTCCTTCCAATGAAAACTCAGTGTAAGATAAAGGAACAGAACTAGGAGTCATATCCTTCTCTGTGTTTTGGAGTTTCTCTGGGTTTTTTTTCCCCCACTGGCTTGAAAAAATTAAAATTTTGGAGCTAGATGGTCTTTAAAGTCCCTTCCAACCCAAACCATACTATGATTATAAATACCCTTTTGCACAGAGGTGCTGCTTTTGGACAAATAACTCTGGGTTTCCTTCTACCACCAGATTTGCAGCTGCCTAACCTGTCATTTTAGAATGGTTTCCCTTAAGGACAGATCTTGAGAAGATACCAGTAATGCTGCACAAACAAAATCCCTTGGTTTTGCAAACCCTATGAGAAACAGCTGAGGTTGTTCAACCTTGAGAAAAGGAGGTTCAGGTGAGACTTATCACTTCACAGTAATCTGAACAGAAGTTGTAGCCAGGTGAGGTTTTGGCTGTTCTTCCAGGTAACCAGTGACAGGATGAGTGGACTTAAGTGTTCCAGGGGATGTTTCTAAATATCCTACTCTGTTTCAAAATTAATTGAATTGAATGAATTTCCCCAATTCAAGTCTGGTTTTCTTGTGGCAATATTTAGTGAGCAATCTCCCTTTCCTTATCTTTTCTGAATGTTTTTTCACTGTATTTTCTCCTCAGGCCCTGATGAGAGGACCTGTGCAAGGGTGACAGTGGCTTGGTGGGCATCTGGTAGACTGCAGATGTGAACTCACAGTTAATACCAGAGATTTTGCCTATATTAGAAATTCTGATTTTTTTAATAGTAGATAATAGTAAAGAACTGTAATTTAACCATCCAGCACAGGTTTACATGCATATACATACGTACATATACATATACATATACATATACATATACATATACATGTGTATGTGTGCAGAATTAAAAAGTGGCAGACAGTGGTATAAATCTGGCAATTTTGAAAGATCAGGAGTGCTTCGGTGCAATTACACAGAACTAACATAGCCCAGGTTGACAGAAAAATTTCTGACGGTGTATTGTATCTCACTAATCAAATATTATGTCAAGTCACACAAGGCATACAGAGGACTGTAAGTCCTTCTGGTTAATGTGTCAAGATTTGTGTCAACACTTGCCATGTTATTTCCTAATGCAATAAACTTATTGAAAAGAAAAGAATATCACTGGGCTGTGACAGGCTTGGTTCTTTTCTAACGCTCACCCAGTGACCTCAGGATTACTGAAGCTTTGGAAATATCCCTTGGTCTGTTCTACTTGACAGTGTTTTTAACATCAAAACAGTTTTATTTTGAGGCACCAGATATTTCTGCAGCTGGTTAAAATGGAGATTTTGACATGAAAGAGGTTGTGAGAAGTAGTTTATGACTTTGAAGTGCAGATGGAAATAGAGATATTTAGCCATGGAGACAAAAGCAAACTAACACCAATGACACTGGCAAAGCTGAAAAGGAAATTTCAATATTTGAGTCCAGCTAGATTTCTTCCTGTTGTATCATATGTTGCAAAGTGCAGCTGTGCTGTCCACCACAACCTTACAAATGAGCAGCTGTATAGTTCTGCAAAAGGAGTCATACATAATTACACATCATCTCAGTTTTTATAGAATGGAAATTCTGATCTTGTTTAAAGCTCTTGTGTGATTATCTCATTATTTTTGAAGTTTTTTTCACATCTCTGCAATTGGTAACTAGATATAGTTACAGTTTAACAAGAAAAAATAAGCGTATACAGGCATCTAATTTGACTTTGCAAATCCTTAAACCTTTAGAAACATTCACATGGAGATTTCATGTGGAATAAATTCACAGGAAGAATTCTTCACTGAAAGGGTTATCAAGCACTGGAATGGGCTGCCCAGGAAAGTGGTTCAAGCACATCATCCCTAAAAGTGCTCAAGAAACCACTTGCTGTGGCACAGTGCTATGGTTTAGTTGATATGATGGTGTTTGTAAACGGGTTGGACTAAACGGTCTTGAAGGCTTATCCCAACCTTAATCATTCTATGATTTTCTTTATTGCCTCTGGAAATTGATAGGGATAAAAAATCGCCCTTTTCTACCACTGCATTAATCCAAATGATTTGCAGGATTAAATTGCCACGTGTAAAGGAATAGATTTATCCTCTTTGCTCCAAGACGGTGTTTGTGCCATCATACATGCATACAGAAATTTACAGGTGGATTTTTAACATTGGACAGTGCCATGTCCTAGTCACGTCCTAACTTTAAGCCACTGATGCCTCTTGGTGCTGGAATAACCTATCCCAAAACAATTTCATTCTCTTTCAGCATGTCTCTAGAATATATTGGTCAACACGAAACACCTTCTTCATATGTTATACCTTCAACTGCCATCACAACACCAGTCTCAGCCACACACTCATAACACAGACAGTTTATTTTTCAGGTAAAAATAACTACATATTTTCTCCCTGGTGTTCCGTAAAAGTCACGAACTACCCAAACATTGTCCAAAGCTACCCGAATACTGTCCATGGTCTTAGAATTCTAAGTTAATCACCTAGTTTATCTCTGTAGGCCACAGTGAGGATTAGAGTTTTCTTGAAGCAAATTAAACCAAACTGTCTTGGACACTTATCTTACACAAGGATGACTGTCCTCTTTGCTTCTCCACTGATTTTATGGCTGCTTAGCAGACTGGTTTCTACCAGGTGTGTATCTCTTAATTATCTTGCGTTCAGTGTCAAGGATCTTCCTTTAACTAAGGAGAAAACCAACATAAGCTGTCAAAGAATTTATCCTGTCACAGTCTCATCCAGCAGCATATCCCCAGTTAGTAATTTCCTTAAGATAACAATTTATAAATTACTTTTAAAATTCTGATTCCTGGAAAACATCAGTGTTCCGTAACTATGAAGAATGTGTATACATGTGGTGCTAAAATTTCCTTTTGTTTTCTTATAACCATGCACACTTAAGAAAATGACTAGTCTACTTGTCACAAAGAGATACTTTACATAATCACATTTTTATCACAGTAATCAGTCAATATATTGAAAATCATCTTGTTGGAATGTTTAAATGAACTGCTTATTTAATATGGAAGTGCTGTGAGTGGGAAAAATGCATTGTGACCATTCAATCTCACTTGCTTAGTTTTTAGCTGTAACTGATCTCAGTGAAGTACCCTCCTGAAATTTACTGAGACAAAGATAATCACATAAAGGCACGGTTTTTTTTGTTATATTCTATTACCTGCCTCAGTGAGAATGTCACCTTTTATTAATTAAATTTTCATTCCTTCTAAAGTTTTCTTCTTAAAAAATCATGGTAAAAAAAAATTTAGATTCTCTCTTTAGTGCTGGAGATGACAAGAGTTACTTTAAAAATATTTATTTATTTATTTATTTATTTATTTATTTATTTATTATTTTTTATTTCCAAGGGGCTCTGTAAGGCTAGGATTAACACTTCTGTTGGCATTTTCTGCTGTCATGCCAGGCTCAAGGGAGATGGTGGGAGCAATTCTGAAACAATGGCAGAACTGTTTGGCAGAAACAATGCACAATAAAATGCAGTATGATTTTCAGCTTTTCCCCTCTCTTTAATTAATCAAACAAAAAACCCAACCTCATGCTTACTTAGTCTTTTGCTCTGTTTCAATCTGTTTTTCCTCATACAAAGTGTGCACTCTGCTCCCAAAAAGTTTCCCAAAGAGGAGAGAGGAAGCAGCAAATGAGCTGATAACAACAGCAGCTGACTGGGTGAGTAGTTTCCTGTCTTTGATAAAAGTCATCGACAGGCATTCATTCTATCCAGATTTCAAAAATGCTGTGAATTAGACTCAGTAGCTTCCTACAGCTGACTGGAAACAACCTTTCATACAGACACACAGACACACAGACACACAGACACACAGACACACATGGGGTGTAATAGCTTTGGGGCTAATGATTGTTAACTGGGTTTGAGCAGTTTTTCAGTTTTCTTGGAATGCAAAACTGAATTTACTAATTTTATTTTAAGTGGGGTGTTTTGAGGACCTCTCCTAACTCAAGAGCAACCACTTGTCCTGGCTGTTCAGAAACTAATTTGCTGCTGAGGGGTGACTGCTGCTTGTCTGGTAAAAGATATTTCCTCTCTTACCTATGAGTCTGTTCTCAGACTGCAGGTGTGGGCAGATTTCATGCTGGCCCACACACTGACATACATTGCTGGCCAACAAAGCTCCTGATTCACTTTCCTTGCTGTACAAAAGAGGAACAAGCTGTATTAAGTGATGCAACGGGAGAGGAATTACTTTGCTGAAATTAAATAACATGTGATTAGAGCTAATTTTGTTGGCTTTGAGTAGTTTTCTCTTTGTCAGTGATCATGGAGAAGATAGACCAGATGATTTGGAAATGCAGTTCAATTCTGATAGGAAGACAAAACTGCTTTTACAGCTAAATTGTGAGTGCAGCATTATCATCAAGAGAAGAGAAGAGGAGCCTCATGCTTCCGCCATGTGTTTTCCTCCCAGCAACACGGCGACCGAAGTGTTGGCACTAGTCATGAATCGTGAAGAGTGGTTTAAATTCTGTTTTGTCTAATTCTGGAATGGGTTTTTCACATTTAGCGGATGCTTTTCATAAAGGCTCTAAATAAACCAAGAACCCGTGAAAAAGCTTCATGCCTTTCTATGCTATGAAATAAAACCATGAGGCTGGAGCTCCTAAATTATACCTCTCCATATTTGCAAGTTTTCTCTAAGCCACCTGTTTTGCATCAAAATCCTTGGAAAAGATCATGTTCAATACCTCTCTTGATGAGAAATCCATCTCCAGCTGACAAATTTTTTCATCCAAAGTTCTGCAACCTGTGAATAAAGAGTACTACATAAATCTCACATATTTCTCTCGTTATAGTTTTAGATATGTCATTTAAGTGGATGCAATAGCAATTTTGTTTTGAAAAGAGACAACCTCCACAAACTCACTGACAGCAAGGATTCGCTCATGAAACTTGTCAGTCTCCCCACAACTCCTTGTGTTAGTGGATGTTTTTATAAATGGCTCTGTGTAGGTTCATGTTAAGAGCCCTAGTGCTACTCAGCCTGCTTATTGCATACCACTTGTCTATGTTTTTACATCACTTGTGCCTTTAAAACAAATTAATTTAAAGGTTCCCAAATTGGCAGAGCATTACTACCTTTCCTCACATACGTAAAGTCTGTCCCTCTTATGGTTCGAGATTGGTCATTCTAGGATGCATTTTGCTTTGATGTTATGGCAAAAAAAAAAGTTTTAGATCTGTTTTAGATTACTTAAGTAATACCTGAAACCATGTTTGATTCTATTTCTCACATTTCTTCTTCACCAACCTTTATTTGCTTTAAAAAATGAGTACCTGAGCATTCTTTTTCAGTATTTTTTTCCCTTCTGTTACAAATTAAATTATTAAAGTAGGAAAAAAAATTTCTTTATTCTACAAAATTAGTTATCAGCCTTTTTGCCCAGTTGAGTGAAATCACATGACATGTCTAAACAAAATTCTGTTTTCTTTCATTGTTTAATTTCAAGATGCCTACTGTGAAATATTTTACAACGTATTGTTGAATGTCCAAAAAATGCATTCCTTTGGTATTTGTTTGGTTTTTTTTCCTAATTTTTCTAATCCTTGTCTGGTATGCATGCCACATCTAGTCATCTACTACTCCCATTTTTTAGAATTCCTTCAAATGGTTGCTAAAAACCTGCAAAAAGAGTCAAGACCTTGCATATAGTAGTAATTCAGTCTTCCAGTTGTTTTTTCCGTCCATGGATCAATCTATCTGGACACATATCCCTGCTTCAACTGAAAGTGATGCACTGAATTAAGTGATTACTTAATTCAGTTCTTGCTTTTTATAAACAGGACAAGTTCTGGACCAGACGTCAGTTTCATTATAAAGAATCTTAAACCTTTTTTCCACACAAATTTTATGAACTTTAGTAAACAGGGAACATCTGACATGATAGAATGTGGGTGTTTTTTTGCCAAAACAGAGAAAAACATAATTCATTAGCATGAAAGTCTGTAACAGTGACTAATGTAACATGTTTCTTATCATTAAAGGTACATGTTGGAGAACCTTTCTAAAAGGGAATGGAAAGTGAAAGGTATTTTCACTAAGATGCTGAGCTGACAGCCAAACACACATGGAATAATCTTTTTCTTCTAGGTAGCTGAGGGGAAAAGTTAATTAAGGACAGCTGCATGCATGATTTTACATTTATCCATATTTTTGAATATTTTTGGACACGTTCATTAGTATTTTTCTATGTTTCTATTATATATATATCAACAGATTATGATTGTAACTGTATTCATGAAGAGATGCCAGGATTGTGCTGTGAAGTACATGAGTCATATACTCACTTTATAGTTTGTGCATTGATTTGGGAAAGAAAAGCAAAGTTACTAAAAAAAAAAAAAAGGTGTTTAGACAGCAATTTCTGTATCTTAGGGAGCAAGGACTCTGTCAAAAGATCTCTCCTTTTTTGCTCCAAGTTCATGTGTTCAAGTCTAACCTTTGTGGCAGTGAAAATGTGACTTCCCATCAAGGATTCTTTTGAATTGCTGTGACACAGAAATTACTTCATAACAAGGCATGAAGGCTTGCAGCCTCTGGGTACAGGTGTACTACACAGGAAAGAACATAATTGTCAGCTGAGCTAGAGGCTTGTTTTCTTCTCAAACTCTGTGAGCATTCATTGATCCAATTCAGGCTAAATAGGCTACTACAAGACATCTTCATCTAAGCTAGTACGGGTGAGCAGTTGAGGATGTCCAGAGTTAATAATTTTTTGCAACATAATGTACACATGTATGTGTGCACATCCACAGTTATGGACTAGATCACTCTTCTCAAAGAGTCATATGAGCAAACCTCACCTTAGCGAAATTGATGCGACTGTTTTCTACTTTCCATACCAGCTGAAACATAGTTGAGGATTCCCAAAGACTGGGATTTTTTTTATTTTTGAAAATATATAAGAGTGCCTTTGAAATGGATTAGAGAGAAAAGAACAGTTTTCTAAAAACAGAAGAGGTAGTCTTTTCTATTTATTTTACAAAAGAATCTACAGAATACAGACTCCAGCTGCACTTCTGGTCATTGGCAACTGCTACAAGGGTCACACTGAAAATGAGCCTTCCTCCTTTAAGCAGTGAATGCAGAAGTCTAAAAGATGTTAATGTGTATGTCTCAAGCACTGATGGCCAGACTGCTGTGGAGCCAACCAAGGACTATTGGTAGTAACAGCCAAGGATTGCTGGCAATAATACACTGTGTGAAAGAACAGAACATGGCTGGAGCAGGGCCATAGGGAGGTAGGGCAGCACTTTTCTGGGACAAACATCCTTGTTCTTCCTCCTGGAGATAAGCACAGCACAGTGCAAGGCAGAAATGAGGTTGGGAAGTGGGCATGGACTGCATCGAAGTGAACAAGACCACCAAAGACCCATTTCCAGAATGGTCTAGAAGAGCAGATTATACATAAGAACTAATTTGCATAGAAACTGAGAAACATCTCCAGGGTGGGGAAAACTTATCTATAAAAAGATATCTCATTAAAGCCCAGGTGTTTGGGGACCACAAGACTCTGGACACTACAGCTGGATCAACGCTAGACCCAGGAGTGATGATCTTTCTCCCTTTCTTCCTTTCTTTCTGTCTCCTCCTCTTTAATTTATCTCTCTCTCTATTCCCTTTCACCCTATTGCTTTATCCAAATCTCAAGCACACAATCTGTGTGCTTATATAGGCAGTCAGGGACTAACTTATACCAATTTCCATGTTGTGTGTGTAATTTACTAATAGAACTTCTTAATCTTTAATGGAGTCTTACTTTTTTTGTTCCTTTTGACCACAAATGTGTATGAATCTTGGATACTCTCTTTCTCTTAAACATGTCACACTAGTGACATGTTGAAGTCAGAAGATGATGACATAGATGGTTAAAACAAAATAATAAGCAGTGGGAGAAAGGCTAAAGACCCCTTCATCTCTGTTTGCTTGAGCTGTGATGATCCAAGGACTCTAGGGTGAAGTTGGGTGTGTATCATGCAGGAAGCACATGGGTTGTTACCTTTTGCATTGTAACTCGTTGCCAAACTGAACCTGGACAAGCCCAGAAGTCATGTTAGGAAGCAGTAGAGTATTCATTGACATTTTATTGTAACACTAAGTAGAACTGACTTTGAAGGAAAAGCTTATGGTAGGATTTGTCTTTGAGAGAACAGGAATGGAAGAAGTCCAAGAAGTGTCACACAGTGTATGTGTGACATGGGCCTCTGAAAAACCAACTTGTGTTTTTATGTGGAGAACTGCAGCTGAACTGCCTAGTGGGATATGGACAGTATTGTCCCAGGGCTTCTACTTCCCACAGCAGAAAAGAAAAAACCTGATTTGTGGTTCTCAGATTATGTGTTTTGTCAAAAAGCAATCAGTATAGATATTCTGTGCCTCATCCAAAATTAATGATGAATATTGTATATTAATATTCTCAGATAAAATATTGCACTGTTATTACTTGGCTGAAGTGTACTTTGTCCTCTTGCCTTCTAAAATTGTTAAAATGAGTATTAAGACTATCACAATTTACCAACACTTCTCTATTTCCCTGGATAAAGCTATTTCATTTTGAGAACCTTCAATTTGAGATAAATGCACTGATTACAATTTAAATGTCAATTATAAGTAGTCTTGTAGACATAATAAAGCAAACATTTGCACTATGTTTGACACAAACATTAACAGTAGAATTGAACACTATCACAAATCAAATCAGTGACCTTCCTCCAATGTATAATAAAGAAATCAAAAGTGCTTTCAGCCTCAAATGGTCAAAAGAAAATCAACAAGCAATTACTGCAAACATCCCAGTAGTTGCACGACTCAGTGATTCATTCAGATTCAGGCCAAGGAGACACACAACAAAACCCATCTGCTCCAAAATATCTTGTAGATCAAGTTTATAATTACAGTTTTGTTTCCACAAGAAGCTTCTTTCTCCGATGCTGTGTAGATGTCTGTGTGAAATGGTACTGATAGCTAAGAAAAAGATTGAGACACAGAAAATTTAAGATAAGGAAATGCAACTGTTTAGTTACATACATTTGCAAGACAATATTGCAAAATGAGACTCATGGTTAAGAAAAGGCAAGACATGAAAGAGAGATAGCTAATTATATTTGAAGGTGACAGAAAATGAAATTAAATGACTACATTGAGGACAGCAGTGGCAAATAGAAGTGAAGAAGTTCAAAGCAGTTGATTCTGAGATAAATTTAACAACCTACCTAAAGTGAACTTTATGAAATTATGTTTTGAAACAGGTAAAACTGAAGCTGTATCTAAACTATAACTGAATGATAAAGGAAATAGAGAATAAAAAAAAATCTTCTCTGCAAGTCTTAATTCAAAGTATAGGCCAGATTTCAGATTCATTCATGCCTGACATTGCCTTTGAAATTATACTCTCCTCGTGTTACAATTCATGATTTTTTTAGCAAATTTCAACACCACCTTCTTCTTATTCTCCTTATATTTCAAATTTTCTGTCTTCTTGGATTTTGTCCAAATTGACATCCTTTCACTTACATGATTTTTCATAGCATTCATTTATACAGTTAAACATATGTATATTTTACAGGTTATTTTAAATTGTCATTGCTAAAGTTTTATATATGTGTGGTATCTTAATTCCTCTTTAATTTGATGTGTTTGAGGATCTGCTATTTGGAAATCAAGTAGTCAAGAGTAACTTTTATTGTATTTAGACATCTACCTGATGTTGAATTCTAATATTACTTAGAGTGTAAACATGTTTGTCATTCTTTAAAAAAAAAAATTCCAATAGCTACTGGAAGTGACATATAATAATGAAACTGAATGCAGTGGATTCTTATTCTAATGACCAATAGCATGTAATATATACTATATATATTCTTCTTTTAAAAATTAGGATTTTAAATTGTTAGAGCTTTATTATCTGTTTTGGAACATTTAAAAGACCGTCCTCTTTTTCCAGAGAGTTTATTCAGCTCTGTGGATCAAGGTCATCATGCAATGTAATGTGTTACTCACGTTTTGTTTTGTGAGTTTTAGTTTTTGCACGGTATTTTTATGTTGTTGTTTTTGTGGGTTTTGTTGGTTGGCTGGTTTTGGCTTTTAATATTGTTTTTTCCTTTTTGTTCTGTGACTGTGAATTAAAGACTGGAGTGAAGGCATTTTCATAACTCTCTATTTCATAGAATCAAGGAATGGTTTGGATTGAAAGAGACCTTAAAAAAACCCTTTGATTCCAATGTCCTGAATGGGAAGGGACAATTTCCACTAGAGCAGGTTGCTCAAAGTTCCATCCAGCCTTACCTTGAACATTTCCAGGGATGACACATCCACAACTTCTCTGAGAAACCTGTTCCAGTGCCTGACCACAGTCACAGAAAGTAATTTCACCTAAGTATTTAATCTAAATTTACACTGCATTAGAATCACAGAACAATTTGTGTTGGAAGGGACCTTAAGGAGCATAATTTGCTGTAATTTCTCTGTGTCGTTGTGTGGTCTAGTTTTATTCTTCCTTGTTTGCCTATAGTATGGGTGAAGATAAATACAAGATGAGTCCTAAGGTCTAGTCCATAGTTATGTGTAGTAGATAACATGTACTAGCCCTGACAATAAATGAAATTGTAAACTCTTCGACTAATTGCATATGGCACAAGGGAAAACCATATTCTCTCTCACCTACAGCATATAACAACTAAAAGTTATTACAAAACCTATGATTTGTCAGTATTGCTCATTTTTGCTTTGTTGTTACATGGAGTGCCTATTTTACCATGAAGGGATGCAAAGAAGAGAGCATAAAACTGTTGTATTATGTTTGCAAAAACATTATAAAATGAAGGCAAATATTGATCTCTGGGGACACTTTTACAGGTATAATTGAAGCTAATATCTGCTGATCATAGGAGAGAGGAGTTTCTGCAATATTAATATAAGTTTGTAGGTACAAAACTGACAGAGTTTTACGTAAAATATTTTTTTCTGAGAGCTCTTACCTCAGTTCTTTTCTCTCCTCTGAGCTTCCCCCAACAAAATCAGACTTAAGCCTACAGGTATTTCACCTGAGAGTATCTAGAGAAAGGTCCAGCATCTACAGGATGCACTCATTTCTCATGGCTTTGACTCCCTCTTGCTGTATTTTTAATCAGGCTGATTTACTTTAGCAGGCATATTTTCAAATATTCCATGAATTTCTAGGAAGCTATAAAAATAATCTATGCTGCTGAGTTCAGTCTATCTAATAGGAACTTCTTCATCTTAATGGCACTTTTTGGTATTATCAATCATTATGAACTCTGCAAAGCCACGGAAATACACATTTAAAATTTGTGAGTTTCTCCACTTGTGAAGCAATTTAGAGACAATAATACCTAACAAACCGCTTCAAAAATTCAGGGCGCTTCGGAATATGTCCTGTTATTGTATTTCAAGTTGAATTTATCTGCGTCCAAATTGTGGCTAGATTTAAAGCAATACATAACGAGCAGAGTATGAGGTTTTCTTGGATTTGAATTTTGCCTGCAGTGAGTTTCTAAATTATTTTGTCATGTGTACATCCGGTAAATAAAACATAGTCAGGAATTCTAGGAAGACAAAGTAGACTATATTGTGCTGAGGGCTGAGAAATAAATAGAAACTATTACATTATTGATTAATTTGAAATGGATCCTGTTCTGTTGCAGTCATTATTTTATTTAATTACTCCAAGACTGGTAAACTACCAAAATAAATAATACCTAATATAAAAAATCAGTGATTTCTGTGGTAGGAGAGAAGTATACTGACCTCCAAATCACTTTCCTATGGTGTGCTTGTTTTTGCCATGATAAATGTTCAATCAGAGACTTTTGCTACAACTTATAGATTTTTTTTAAAGTTTTTATTGTTTTGGTTTTGTTTGTTTTGTTTTGTTTTGTTTTCTGGTGAGAGTCCAGGTAGCAAACACTGCTTTGCACAACTACTGTTCTGGATAATTCTTATCTTAGTGAACATAATTTTGGAAATTTTTTATTAAGCTCTATATAGTCCGTGATTCTATGTGCCTCAGATTTGACTTTAAAGTTCGCCTGAAACCCTTTGGGTTTTTTTGGCAAATTAGACCTGGCAACAGCACCTGAAAGACAGATTAGTTGTAGTGTTTGTAGATATGTTTCAGGGTATTGAACTTGAGCTGCTCTGTGCTGGTTGATACATATGCACAGTAACATAGACACCTTGCACACATGACTTTACAAGGATTATACATATGTATATTACAGATATAGATATAGATTAGATAGAGATAGAGATAGAGGTACATGAGCATGTACCTCATATATGTATATACCTTTGTACCGATTAAAACACTGGAGATTGTTATGGGGTGTTTGAAAAATTAATGAGTTCAGCGCAACTAATGACTTTCAGCACATCAACCCTTGATTGTCAATCGTTGATGTCACACAGCTAATGACTGGCTCTTAATCACTTTCAGCTGTCAACAATACATGTTCAAAGCAGTCAGCCCTCAAAACTTACACCCTGAGTGGACTTTGAGTATCCATCTCCAGGGAGCTGACACTGAGTAGGCAGTGCTGATGGTCCTTGTGCCTTGGCCAGTGAGCTCCCCTTATCCTCCCCTCATCCATGCTTGTGCTCCTCATCCCCTCCCCAGAAGAAAAGAGGATTATCTCATCTGCTCTTGACATAATGTATCTTATTTTTGGGACCAGGTCTTGCTCTTTTCTTGGCCAGAAATCTCTCTTGCTTATTCTGGTTCCATCAGCACCTGTCCTGTTCATCATGCAGGAAGGTTTTGGTTTCAACACACACCTTTATTGACTGCTGCAAACTCTTAGCTCTTGCCTTGAAGATTTTACGGCATACGAAACATATTTTCCTGCACCACAGTTTTGCAGTTACACAAATCTCCATTTGCCTCTTTGTGCCTATGTATTTTCATATATTCATCTTTAGACGTATATACAGAATTCTTAGCACAGTTACAATGCTATTGAATTCTTACATGCAGTCACAGATTGTCCTACCTTAATGTGCTTGTCCTCAAGACAAACATGCTTAGTTTACCTGACTTGGTTTCAAACCTAATGAATGTCACGGGTAGTTCTGCTACATTATCCTAGGAGAAACTCTGCTTTATATGAAATTTGGGATCCTATCTCAGAAATGTAGTGAGCCCTGCAGGGTTTGCTGAACAAGATGTTTATTTGTAACTGGTTTTAAATGTCAATAAACTAGGCTTTGTTTAGTGGTTTTTTGGTGTTTTTGTTGTTTTTTTTTTTCCTTAATTTGACCTTCCCAGTATTGTGAGACAAAATATAATTGTGTTTTATTAGATAGAAAATTCATAAATGAAACCAGTTATACATAAGTGATATTTAATTCTGTAGCTTCAGGGGTTTGGTCTGAATGCAGAACAAGATGTAGGCAGGATAACTTCTGATAAGTAAATTCAGTTAAAGGCATGCAAATAAATATATACAATAAAATCTGTTGCATATCCAAAGAGACAAAAAGAAAAATTACTTTTCTGCAACTTTTTTTTTTTTTTTTTTAACAAAATAGTGAAATAAAATTAAATTCCAATAACCCTTTTGCCAAGTCTGGACAGGATGCAGTGACTGTGTGGAAAGGGAAACAAAATGGTAAGTGGATGTCTTGTGTTATGGAACCAAAAATGTGTATTCTATATCATCTGTTAAAAGCAGTTGGGGAGATATTTTCCTTTATCTCTTGTAACTCTGTGGGGAGGGGGACAGGTGCCTTCTGATAATGGGCCAACTGTTAAAACCAGGTGGGGCAGTGTTTCTTATCTCCTTCACCACCCATCCTCCCTCCAGGGGGATATTTTCTGCTGATGGGCCATTAAGGCTCACCAAGCACACAACATATTCCATCATCCCATTGTGAGATGCTCCACCCAGTGGGGGGAGCCAACCATTCCAACCTGGATAAAACTGAGACGTAGGAACACCGGATTCCTGGAGGAAGACTGGACCCTTCTCACCATCACTGGACCCTTTTCTACAGGATCATCTCTGCTCCAACAGAACCACATCTGCCACTCCAGGAGGACTTTTGGACTGCTTACAACACCCTGACCAACAGGGTGTCAGGTTGTATCTCTGACTCTGTCTAGGATTGTTGTTTGTTTGCTTGTTTGTTTGGTTTTTGTTTTCTACTACATTTGTATTGTTAACATTCCTAGTAAAGAACTGTTATTCCTATTCCCAAATCTTTGCCTGAAAGCCCTTAATTACAAAATTATTATTTGGAGGGGGTGAGGGGTTTACGTTCTCCATTCTGAGAGAAACTCCAGCTTTGCCTGGCAGATACCTGTCTTTCAAAACCAAGACAGTGGAAACTCTTCCCCCACTGTGGTCAAGGTAGCTGGGTGTCCTGGGGTCTAGACCAAGCAACTGGATAGTGGATGAGATAAAGACATTTAGCTCCTCAGCCTGGTACCTAGACTACTTAAGGCTTATAAGAAAGGCCTAGGACAGTTTCTGCTGTTTTCTCAGGTTGCTAGCTCATAGAATTACTTCTCATAGATATATAAATATAATGACATATATAATATATAGATAACTCAGGTAAACCAAGACTCCTTAAGTTCTTTGAAGGGGTAGCACACCTGGGAACACAGAAAGACTGAATAAAAGCTTAACAATCTGCAGTATATAAAGCAAAAAACTTATGGTAAAAACAAAACAAAACAAAACCACCACCACCACCACCACCAAAAACAAAAACAACAACAACAAAAACAACAACAACAACAAAACACCCAAACCAACCAAAAAAAATCAGCATGAGTGGTGCTTTTCCATAAGTGCCTTTTAGCCTCAGATGAAAGATCAATTGTGCAGACAGCTTTATGAATGCTGAAGAGGTCATATAGTTATGTAACAGCACTGTTGTGGTGAAGATAATAGGCCCTGATGTGAAGTGGCACATTTGAAATTAAGCACACTGCGTGTCACTTCAGGGCTTCCCAAGTGAGGATGTCTCCCTTTGCATGGTTCAGGAACTCAGATTACACACAATAGCCTCTGCTGTGCCTTCAACAAACCCAAAAATAGTACTGAATTTGCTTCAGTTTGTTCATGTTCATATGCCAGGATATGCTTCTACCATGATGGAAACTTCACGGTTTTGCTGGGGATGATTAATGGGGATGATCTCTGTTACAGATTCCTGGTGTGAAACTTTCTGGCATAGTAAGAGTTGCAGAAGTCCTAACAGCTCTGTTTTTCCTCCTGAAACATCTGCTATGAATGGAATTTGGGGAGGGACTGGTTGAAAAGAGAAAAACAGAATTCATTGCTAAAAGTAAAACTATGTGGAGACAGTTTTTGACCTAAAGCAAGTATTATGTCAGCATACTTAGCCCAGAGTGTTTTCCACAAAAGAAGTATAATGTTTAAATAGAAAAGAAAAATTCAGTACCTTTTCCCTGATGGGACTTTGCCTTCATTCATATTCTGCACTCAGGGAACATGCTTGTGCTATTCAAATCCTTACAGTTTAACTAAAGGCTCAGGAGAGAAAGTTCAGCATCTCTGTTCAGCTCAGATAAGCACTGTGGAGACGAACTTCCTGTGTAAACCTGATTAAGATGTTACAGGCATTCAGAAATCCACTCTGTGCCTTCACCACCTCATGTCTCTTTGTTCTTCCTGACACCTGAACAAGGCTCTGGCACAATGCAGTCCTCCTTCTGTCCTGTCCCTTGGCCATTCATTGCTTAAAATCCCTGCAGTCATTCCCTGCTGATGGCAGCCCATTCTCCAAATAACTTTAACTTGAAGAAAAGTTTCTGTGTCTCACTGGCTATAACAATTATCAACACTGGTCTTACATGTTTACTTTTAGATTATCCTGATGACTGAATATTCTCCTAATTTTAATGCATCAAACTTTAATGTTTAACTATGCATGGAAGAAGCCATTCTGAAGCATGTGTGTTTCAGATATTTTTCTCCTTTGTTATTACAGTTCAGCCACCATCTCTAAGAGTCAGCAAATCGGTTGAAATCAGTCTTGCCAGAATGTGTCCCAATACATTGTCTCCTTTGTGTACTGTTTATGGCTATTGATTAATTTGTCAGTTAAGTCGTACTTGAATGTTTCACATTTTTACCCGTGTAGCTGCTTTAACTTACATAAACAATACCACTGAAGAAGGTTAGCATCTGCCTCTGTCTCATGTTGATCAACTTACTTAAGTACTCCTAGGACCAGCTGAACTGTCAGCTTCTTTCCAGCTCATTCCTCTGTTGGTTGATGTGTTTCTTTCTATATTGAAGACATGGGGGAATGACCTGTGGGAAAAGGTGCAATCCTCTCTGTCCTTTATTAATCATCTCAACTATTTTTATACCTTTCTATAGAAGGACTCTTGGGTCACATCATGCTGCAGAGAGATTATCTGTCAGGGTACTTGACAGTACCATGTGTACATTTTGAATACCTTACTGTTATTAGCTACTGGCCTGTAACACTAATGTATAGGAAATTGCCATATTTGTTGTCCAAAAAATATGCTCTAGTAAAGAAAAAAAAAAAAAAAGGAAAAGAAAAAGTCCATGAATTTAAGGTCTGTTTTTGTTGCACTTCTAAATAAACAAAGAGATAACATAATTGGAATTCAGCTAGCACAATTAAAGGCTGAACTGAATGCGAAAATTAATCCTTTGCAGTTGTTCATGGGCCAAATGAGTGGATATATAATAGAATCTGCCAGTAATGACTTCAAAAAACAGACTGTAAGTGATAAAGAGGTAGCAGAGTATGAAGAATGTGCCTGTCAAATCTATTGTTGTATCTGGATTTGATATCAGTCTTGCATAGAATAATCTTTGATTGATAGTGCTATTTAGAAATACAGTAAAAATATAATGTTCAGTATCTTATTGTCATGCACTTGTCAGCCTGTTTATATTTTATGCTTTGTATTTCTTTCTTTCATAGATTTTTAATGATGATAAGGCTAAAATGAAGTCATTAAAATGATAATGCCTTCAAAGGACTCTATTTTTCCATTATTATTCATAACAATTAGTAACTTATCCCATGGTTAATCCATTTACTTTAAATAGTGGGTATCAAGAATATAAATGCTGCACAGAAAGTATAATCAGGAAACAGATGATACAAATTTAAAGGAACCTCATCAAAGCAAAAAAAATGTTCAATAGCTGGAACAATGCAAATATAAGTCTAAATCTAGCAAAAAATTTGTGCTCTCATCCTACTGTAAAATCAAAATGTAACACTTTACTGACAGTGAATGCCTATTACATTTTAACAGGTTTTCTAGACTGAATTCTGTTTCTGTAAGAATGAGAGTATTCCTTTTGACTACAGCACAGTTCAGATCAATAAGCCTTATTCAATTTGCATCTAATGAATTTACTTTTTTGTGTAAATATGGCCCTGGTCAAAAATCATCTGTTTTCTTAAAATTAAAGGAGAGAAAATGGTGAGATTTTTAGCCAAAAGAGACTATTCTAATGATTCTAATCTTGGGATTGAGTTTGTCTTTAAACCTTATAAAAAAAGACCATATTAGTTACGGTGTGAAAACATTAGAAGAAAGTGGTTTGGAATGAAAGTTTCTCTCAATTTTGAGATAAAATTGTCTGTCTATGCAAGAAAGTTTTGGTAAAGAATTTTTTTTTTCTTTGTCATGATTGCTCTGAAGACCAATTCTACTTACCTTGATTTTAGAAACCTTAAGATGTAGAGATTCAAAAAGTCCTTTGTCATTCTTTTTATGAGTGTAATTTTTTTAATAGTGTCATTTTAAACTAGGAGATTTGTGTTATTTCTCTATTGCAGCATGTATGTGCTACTTGCAGGAATGCAAGAGGAATGAATGACTCTGCCTACTCTTTTGCCTTTATTCACAGGAAATAAAATTTCATCCTTAAACAAACAACTCTTGGTCACCTTTCCCATACTAGCAAGCTCTCTTTGGAAAAAAGTGGGAACTACTATGAAAATCAAGAAGCTAGTGACCCACAGAATGTAAATACAGAGTCTATTTGATCTTGTGTACTTCACCTATCACAAAATATTTAGCTGAAGATGTGAAAAGGGACCTAAGATATTTATAAGAAAGGCAATCTTTAAAATGTCTTCAATATGGTCTTGGGAATTCTTGATTCCTTTGTAAAACAAGTCCTAAGCAAAAAAAAAAAAAAAAAAAAAAAAAAAAAAAAAAAAAAAAAAAAAAAAAAAAAAAAAAAAAAAAAAAAAATCAAACCACCATGACTGCTACCACCACCACCCAACCCATAGAGGAACAAACTAAAGACCAAAAGAACTCCCAACTTTACCTTTTGTGCTATATTTCTACAATTATATAATGTTCATCTAGATCTAGCAAGCTCTGAGAGGGTGAAATGAAATAGAGTTACTTTTATGTCTGATAAAGATGGCTTCGTATGTTGCTTGGCTTTAAAGCCTTAAAATTCTATTAAACAGCTGCAAAAAGCTTGGCATTGATCTGCAACTCTTGTTAGTAGGTTTTTTATAGTAGAGAACCTTGTTACTGTGAATAATTGCGTATATTAGGGGTTATGGAACCAATCCCACTTAAAATCCTACTTAAAATTTGAACATTATGTGTGACAGAAGACATACTGAAGTTAGTGATAAATAATTTGGCATGAAAATGATGAATCAACAAGCAATAGGTGATTATCTGACTTTATCTTTGTATTTTCTTTGTGATTCATCCACAAAAGCCATTGTTTCACCCTGTTAAACTAGGAGATGTGGGAATTGGGTCTTTAAGGGATAAGCAATTGAAATACATTTGTAAGATGTGTCAGTTGTCTCAGGAATTGTGTAAAGTTCTTTGATGAACGAAAATACCTTTTTTGTAGCAGATTATTTCTGAAAACATTACATACAGAATTATCATAATGAGACATGCATAGCACATAGATTTGGATTCAAAAGAATAGATTTTGAATTTATTATTTTTGAACCAAAACTGGAGACACACTGCACTGTTGGATAAGATGATAAAGAATAGTTTAAATCCATCACTCTCCCCAGTCTAAGTAGTCACCCATTTCTTAAGTGCACACTATTGGAATTAGGGACTGATATTCCTTCAGTCTAGATATACGCTGCCAGTGTAAAATTCCCAAACTGGTAAAGATAGGAGAAAAATATAGGGACTTGTCCAGAGTATTGAAAAAGAAATATTGACTTATTTCCCAACGTGAATGACATTTCCCAATGTGAAATCTGATAATTGCCTTCCTGACAGATAAGAATTTCTCCATGGAAAGTCAGTGAAATGTCTGCAAGGAAAGAAAGGAATATTCATATTTCTCACTTATGAATACTTCATGTTGACTTTCAAATTAACCAGCTGGTTTTCCTACATTTATTTTTTCTGGTCAGTACATATTTTGTTTCAGGGAGTCTGATTCAAAGCAGAAGACTAACCTTTTCATGATTATCTAACGAATTAGAGCTTTAAAGCTGATGAAAAGGCTCTTGGGAATGCATTGAAGAGAAGGAGTTACCCTCCAGCCTGTAATCAAAGAGTATGGGATAATATGTACCAAGCTTAGCCATCTTGTGCATTAATTCTGCAGTATCTTTGAGTAGGATATGGCATTTTTGTCATCATGGCTGTTACTGAAGGTCAGCTAAAGACTTGTGGAGACTGTGCACTCTTCTGGCCAGGAGTTCTCTCACATGAAATCAAAGGTTACACTGTCCAGACTGAACCTGACAGACAATGCCTTGATTTGTAGCAGGGAAATGAAACAATCATGGGTGGGGAGGGATGCCAATGAACAACCCCTTGCTTTTATCTCCTACAGTTTAGAGTGACCCCTAGACTAGATAATCGGGGAACAAGTCTCCTCTTTTCGTGTTTGGATTCCTTGAACTGAAGCAGTGTGAAGAATACAAAACACAAACGTATCTCCAGTTTTTTTAAGATTTCAAGCAGAGCAGCAAAAATGCATTTCCAGGTGAAATGAACCAGCCGGTCAGGTGGAAAAAGCTTTTGGGTACAAATCAACAGAAACTTCAGAAATCTGTTACTTTCTTTCCCTACTAACTCTTCCCTAATGAGCTGATAATGATGACTGAAAAAAAAAAAAGTAAAAAAAAAAATCAAGAGTCCCAGGGGTGGTGATTTTTCTTTTTGTTTGATGATATATGCCCCTGCTTAGGTTAGAATTATTTATATTTAAAGCTGTTCAAGTAATTTGTCTTAAAACCAAGGAGAGAGAGAACTGGAGGAGCTGGTAGAATAGCAAAAAAGACAAGCAGAAGCAGAGCTGCACTTCATTGCTTTGGAACAGTGGTGCCTCTTTGGGCACTGTAGGCTCCAGCAGAACTTCAGAGCAGCAGGAATTCATCAGGACTAACAAGTTAAGGGGGTCACCATCAATGCTGAGAATCCCAGTCCATGTGCTGTCCCTCAAAGGTACAGACTGTCATATCCAGAAAAGCCATTCTTCCTGAAGTATCTGTCAGCTCTCAGACTTTCAGATTTATCTGTATTCTTTTTAACAAAACTCTTATTGTTCGACAAAGCAATAAATATTAAGCTCAAGGAACACATGACATCATGTAAGACCTAAACTTCAGAGTGCTTTACAGTCAAGATCAGACCAGGACACAGCATAACAACCCCTTTTATGACACGAAACGAAACCTCTGGTAGTCATGTACACAGGCAAGCTGTTTGTAATCATTGTCTGCATGCTTTGTCTCAGTAGATCAGAAAGTCTCTCTCTGATGTATGAATGAGTCAGTAGATGTTTGGCAAGTCAGTATTTTCACTCATATCCCTCTAGCATAACTCAAAGACATTAATGGTGAATAGGTTGTCCCAGAAACACTGTGGGATTGGAGAGATAAAAATATACCTGCTTCCCTTCAGTCTCTTCAGGACTCCACTGAAAGAAACAGTGCTGTGCCATGCCATGGGAGTAGACTTAAAGAGTTACCTGGTTGAAAAGGTATGTTTTTGGATTTCATTCACTCATTCATCTGCCATTACTGTTGGTAAAGTGAAAATGCCAGCCAGAGTTCTGGCCAGGCCCAGAAGAACTGTACATGAAGTAGACATCAGCTTACAGAGGAGATGTCTAGCTCTACTCAGGACAACACACAGATCCCTAGCACAGTTTTAACTCTTTTTTCATCGTTTTAGTTACTCAAAACCCTGTTTATTTCTTCTGCCCTTCTTGGTATCTAGCAATGCTTTCCAAACATTTTGTTTTGATTACTGAAATGTAGGCTATGAAAATGATTCTGAATATGAAGTAGTAGTTATACTTTGTACACAGTAAACTATGTGCCTTCTCAAGAGGCTGCAAACAAAATTGTGGGAAGGTTAAATCATCCTCTGACATGCAGCCAGCTTCCAGGCTGAGCTTAAAGATGAAAGAACTGAGAAGTTCCTTTAATGCTGCAAAAAACAGTGAGGGACTTATTAATGGGAAGCTGTTTCCCGTTAATGAGAAGTGGAAAGTTTGGTCTTGTACATGAATTCAAAACATTGCAATGTTATGCTCAAGTCAGTGTTAAAAAAAGAAAAAAAAGAAAAAAAGGAAAAAAAGGAAAAAAAGAAAAAAAGAAGGGGAAAAAATGTATTCCTGTTAAAAGAGATTCCAGATGGTGTTTCCCTAGGATACAGGAAATCCTCTTTACAATCCTGATTGAAATTGATAAGTTCCAACTGCAATCCAGTTTTTGAAATGAGGAATTAAAAAAAAAAAATCCTTTAGCATTTATTCTACCTTTCACTGGCAGCATATTGAAAATGTATGCAATACCAAGAGTCTTTCCTGCATCCCCCATAATAATGGTCAAGGGTCTAACCAAGACTCTAAGAACATGTATTTCAAAGTTAGCTGACTAAAAGTTGTATGCTGCAGTGCTCATGGGTGTACCTTGACGTTGAAGGCACAAGGTAGCATAAAATTCTTAGATCTGTTCTTGACGAAGGTTATAATCAACTGCCTGGTTTGGGAGAACATGCCATTTTACTTTATAGGTTTTTAGAGATGTTTGCTGGATTTTGTGGGTTTTTTTTTGGTTCAGTTCTGGGTTTTATTATTGTTCAGCACAATTCTGATCTTTATTTGACCATTCTGTTAAATTGTCTTTCTGAGTTCCCTAGCTCTTAACAAACAACTGCCCTTCTTAAAATATTTTTCCAGTGCTGTAGATATTGCATCTTCTCCCTGCTGTGCTGTATTGAATTGCTTTTTTGATTTACTAATGGTCTACATTAATTCAAAAACTCCCTTTGGTGCTGGTGACTGGAATGAAGCAGCACACCAGCTGAGATATATTATTGTATATATACATACATACATATATACATACACATTTGAAATTCATGCTTTAAATCAGTAAGGAGGCTAAAGGAGAACTAAAGATTATGGTTATATAACTTAATGTTGCACCATGAGAAAAATAATAGCTTTAAAACACTTTTCCCAATGCCCATCTGTGATCTGAAGATGACTGTTTATCAGTAACAACACCTGATTACTCACTGTGAAGAAAGTACTTAAACATATGGGGCTTACTGATATAAATGAGCAGAATTTGTCTCAAAGTGGAAAGTTCACCCTGTAAGTACCCCTAATTAACATCTGCAAGGAACTCTGATATCAGTGTCTTGGAAAGGGGCAGAGAGAATGTGACTTTCCCTTTCCTCTCACTGCTCCAGTTTGAAAAAAAAATGCTGGTGGACCATACAGACCTGACATTTGCTGCACAGATCAGTGCCTGGATATCTCTCAGTAGGTCTGT
Source organism: Phylloscopus whistleri (assembly GCA_017589585.1). NCBI lineage: Eukaryota > Metazoa > Chordata > Aves > Passeriformes > Phylloscopidae > Phylloscopus > Phylloscopus whistleri. Next base: position 1,052,193 of record JADMLD010001219.1, read on the forward strand.
ATACAGATATGTGCATGGACACAGCACCTTCCTTCATGGAAAGACTCCCCAGGACAGAGAAGCAATCTGTTCTGATGGGCAGAAACCCAACAGGCCTGGCAAAACCCTGCCTTGATTCACTGTGAACATCTTGAATGTGCTCATAAATGGAAAGGAGTTCTAGAAAAGGTGAAAGACAGAAGTTATCCAGATAGTAAGCAGTCATATTGCCAGGTCATGTAGCTATGTGATTATGAAAACCACAGCTCAGCTGGGCATGATCACCTCTCCTATTAGCAAAGTTTGAGAAAATTGGAATTGTTGAGCCTGGAAAAGCAAAGGACTCAGGATAGCCTATTTGCAGCCTTCTGGTGCCTGAAGGGAACATACAGGAAAGATGGAGAGAGACTATTTACGAGGGCCTGGAGTGAAAGACAAGGGGCAATGGCTTCAGACTGACAGAGGGTAGGTTTAGATTAGAGATTAGGAAGAAATTATCTACCATGAAGGTGGTGAGGCTCTAACACAGGTTACCCAGAGAAGCTGTGGATGCCCCATCCCTGGAAGTGTTCAAGGCCAAGTTGGATGTGGCTCTGAGGAAGCTAGTGGAAGGTGTCCCTGCCCATGGCAGAGAGGCTTTGAACAAGATGATCGTCAAGGTCTCTTCCAACCCAAACCATTCTATGATTCTATGGCACTAAAGACATTTCTTTGGGCCTGTTGATGGGAAATGTGTGTGTGTACTGAAAAATGAAGGAACTGAAAAGTTCAAGGTGTCCTTTTGAACTTTCTCTTTAGAGTCAGGGTTTGCTCTCAGGCTCCCTGTTGCCTGTTCTTAGTGGTAGAGCCTGGGAGAATGAAGTGTTGTCCATGGTAACAGTGGGACTTGTTCAGACAAAGGAAGAGAAGGCTTAGAGGGAGCTTACTGCTGCCTGGTGGGTTGTGGATTGCTACAGCAAAGACAGAGTCAGAAACATTCAGATAAATGAAAGAGTGTTTAGAGAGTAAATCCTTTGATGAGTCATTTGGCTGAGGGAGCTGGGGGTGTTTAGCCTGGAGAAAAGGAGGCTCAGGGGAGACCTTCTTGCTCTCTACAACTCCCTGAAAGGAGGATGCAGCCGGGTGGGGATTGGTCTCTACTCCCAGGGAAGCTGTGACAGGGCAAGAGGACATGGACTCAAAGTGCAGCAGAGGAAGTTCAGGTTGGAATCAGGAGGAATTTCTTCATAGAAGAGGTTGTTAGATGTTGGACTGGGCTGCCCAGGTTGGACTCCATGGTCTCAAAGATTTTTTCCAGTCTAAATGATTCTGTGCTTCTGTGACTCCAGAGGTTCACACAGGCTCGTAAGAGCAGAGGCAGAAGCTGAACATAGTAAATTCCAGGTGTGAGAATACTTTTTTTTTTTTTTCTCTGTGAGGCACAGGATACCCAGAAATACTATTAGGTCTCTCTCACTGGACAGTCAGGATTCAGCCGGGCAAAATGACCTAGAGCAACCTTGTCTTGGGTTGTGGAACCTAGGATGTGTATTCTATTTTCATCTGCTGAAAGCAGTTGGGGAGCTGTTTTGTTTTATCTCTTGTTTACTCTGGAAGGAGTGGGGTGGGTGCCTTTTGATAATGGCCCAACTGTTAAAACCAGGTAGGGCATTGTTTCTTATCTTTTTTCTGCTAATAGACCATTTAAACACCCCTAAAAGTACACATCCCAAAACTTACCCTCCCCAAGATAGTACATTCACATTCCATCATTCTATTGTGAGATGCTCCACCCAGTGGGGGGAGCCAACCATTCCTACCTGGATAAAACTGGGACTACAGAACAGGATAATTCTCTTGCTTCACCCGATTACCGGAGGAAGACAGGACCCTTCTCACCATCACCGGACTCCCTCTCACCACCTCTGGAGCCTTTTGGCTACAGGATCATCTCCACTCCAACAGAACCACATCTGCCACCCCAGGAGGACTTTTTGGACTGCTACCAACGTCCTGACCAACAGGGCATCAGGTTGTAGCTGACTCTGTTAGGGCTTTCCAAAATTGTTGTTTGTTTGTTTGCTGGTTTGGTGGGGTGGTTTTGTGTTTCTACCACATTTGTATTATCGATATTACTAGTAAAGAACTGTTATTCCTATTCCCAAATCTTTGCCTGAGAGCCCTTAATTGCAAAATTATAATTTGGCAGGGGTGGGGGGTTCGCATTCTCTATTCTAAGAGAAACCCCAGTTTCCCTGGCAAATACCTGTCTTGTCAAACCAAGAGAAACCTGCTCTCAGTTTGTGGCTGATCCAGCTGTGAGAAGAGAGTAGGAGAAAATAACCTTCAAAATTACCCTGAAACCTAAATTTAAGACGTCATCTTTTATGCTCACTCTTACCAAATGATTCTTCTGGGGATGCCTTCCACTTTTACAAAAATCTGACAAATATAACATAGGAGGCATTACTGAAATGGATTTATAGTTTGAAAGGTTTCAGGAGCAGGATTGTCACTATCCTTGCAAGAATCCTGGTTTCTGGCTGATCTGAAGCAATATTTCATCAGTCATTTTCTAAGTGAATAATTTTTCAAGCAAGTTTTATTGGCTTGCAGACGGAATTAGAATCATTTAGAAAGAGATGTGAGACACACCTCTTTGTCAAGAAGTGCTTTTGCATCTTAAATGAGTATGAAAAAGTGTTATTAAGTAAGAACTTTTCTGTGACTGACTGGGAAAACATAAAGTACAAATATGCTCTTTTGTTGTCTATTTTGGCATATCTCTTCCTTGGTTTTTTTTTTGGTTATTTTTTTTGTTTGTTTGTTTGTTTGTTTGCTTTTTGTTTTTTGTGGGTTTTTTTTTTTGTTGTTGTTTTTTTGTTTTGTTTTGTTTTGTTTTGTTTTGTTTTGTTTTGTTTTGTTTTGTTTTTTGCTAGCTCTAGACCTCTGTTAGCATTTCTTTTGGTTTCTTTCTGGTCCATTTCAGAGAGCTCAGTTCTACCCAGACCTTACACTATTGGGAATGGCTTAACCCCAAGTTCTGGATCTGCTGCAGAAGTCAGACTCCTCAAAGATGCAAAATAATTCAGAAGGCTACATAATCCTGAGTGTTATAATTTTTTTTAGAGGTAATTTCGTAGAGTCAAGGGGTGGGTCAAGATAGAATGGACATTAAAGATCATCTCATTCCAAGCCCCTCCATGCTCAGGGACACCTTCCACTAGAGCAGGTTGCTCAGAGCTCGATCCAAAGTGGCCTTGAACACTTCCAGGGATGAGACAGCCACAGCTGCTCTGGACAACCTATTCCAGGGCCTCACCACCCTCACAGAAAAGAAATATGGGAATATAACAGTTGAGCTTCGATTCAATCTTCGCTGAATGAATGAAGTATAGAACTTAAACATTTGAAATTACCTTGTGATATTTCCCCTCCCTAAATGGTTCATCATAGAGACACAGAGATATTTTACAAAAATGGCAAAATTAAATTCATAAGCCTTTTTTGCAGTTTTAAAGCCCTCTCTATGTAACTGTAGCTGAGAATGTAAAATAAGAGTAAGAAAAACTTATATTATTAACTATGGAAATAGAGAAATCTCCCTCATACAGGTTAGAAGTTGCTGTATCAACCTGTATTTTAGTCAACTATCTGTGTTAATAAAGATAACTTGTTCAAATAAAAATGTCCTTTATTATGGATGGGATGCACCATAGTCCTGAAAGCCATTTCAACATGTTTTAACCTTGAAGATTTTGAAGAGATGATTTAATAGGAATGAACGGATGAAATTTAACCTTGCCACTATGATACTTTTGGGTGTATATGATGTAAATTAGAACATTTTAGTACAATGTTTCTCCACTATAATGTAAGAAAAATACATAAGTATATAGCAAATTAGTTTTTCATTAAAACAACAGATTGTATAATGGTGCAGTACATCATAATAGATTTTTTCTTTATGCTTGAATAAATACAAATTAGATGATAACACTTTATTTTAATGACACACTGATTAATACTGAATTACAATAAAACCTTTATGAAAGTGCATAAGACATTTCCATTAATAGCAATTGAATTTGTTATTATTACTGTTATTATAATGAACAGCAAATCAAATTACTAGTGATAGAACACTTAAATTACATCACTGCTGTTTCAGGAAAAATATAATTTTAACTCTTAAAACTTGCCCTAATCACACCCCAGGGGACTATTGTTGCATGAATTATTATGTTTAAATAACCAGAAATATTAAAAACAGAATGTTGTACTATCAAGACATCTTTTAATCCTTAATTTTAAGAAGTCACATAATTTTATTAACACAATTTCATCTTACTAATAGGTGAATGCAGACTTATGATAAAGTCTATAAAACACTTCATTAAAATGTAACCTCTGAGTGATGAGATATTTGACCAGTGAACAATCTGTTTCAAGACATTTCTACAATCGTACATTTAATTCTGGTTATTGCAAATAGAAGCCAGAGTATGAGATAAAGTCGAAAATATGTTCTGCTCAGAATTCAAACTCAACTGAACACTTTGGAAAGGTTTTGTGTTAAAAATCTCTTTGAGGCATCTATAGTGTACATTTCTAGTAGTGTACATTTCTAGTGTTCTCTGGCCATTATCTGAATGCCTTTTTCATTAATCATATCAGAAAGTTGTTGGTTTTGGTTTTTTTTTTGTTTGTTTGTTTGATTGTTTTCCATTTCCTTTTCACAGGTAAGAGATTAATTCCATATTCTAATCCAAATTCAATTCAAGCAGTTGTAGACATTCAGGATAAATTTTCACCCCATCCATAACTCCACATACAAAGTATAAGTAAAAAGGTTCTCTTTCAAATGCGTTTTGTAGGGAGAAAACCAAACTACATCTTGTTGTTGCGGCGTGTTAACATGTGTCACAATGCATGTGCTAAATTATTGGGTACATAAACATCTGGGCTGTTGTAGTCACTCCAGGAAAAGAGGAGCCAGTTTTGTGCTGAGAATTGGCTTGACACATTCACTGCATATATTATAATATTCTGCAAGTAGGGACTCATGCCCCAAATCTGATCTGAAAGATTTTACATCCTTAGAGGCTCTTTAAGGGCACTTTTTGGAGCACTTCATTCAAACAACACTTATCCACTTCTTGAATGTGGAATTCAGACTAAACAAACAGGTGAATGACTGTCATTCATTTCAAATGCAAAAGAACTTCAAAAGCCAATTTCAAGAATTAGCCTGTGGGGAGCACACAGCAGTTCGTCCCTTCCCTGAAATGGATTTTTCTTTTTATAAGTCACCCAGTAGGCACAGGTTTTGATTTTAAAATACTCTCTAAAAAATACCCCTGCAGACATTACTTGGACTAACTGCAATCATTTCAGATTCTGTGAAGCAGTGGGGAAACATGCTCATCTCACCACTGTACGATCTGCAGAGGCTTCATTTGGAAGGAGCCCTGTCGAGGCAGTTGTTTTCTTTCTTTAATAGCTGCACAAGCCAGAGATAAGCAATGTCTGTTCAGCACTGACCCATCAAGACTGATTTGCTGGGTCACAGTTCTTCAACGAAGTCAGAGCTGAACTGATCAGATCTCTAGTTAAACTTCCTACCATTCAAGTATAGAGCGAACTGAATTATTTGCTTTAGTTTACTGACAGAACGCCTTTTTTTTCCACTTTGTTAAACATACAAATTATTTCTGCCTGCCATTTTGAGGCTAAATTGAAAACTATTATAGAAAACCTAAAATAGAGTTCTCAAATAGACCTCTGTAGAGCAAATAGCTAAAAATATGCCCATACATTCCTAAATCAAATAATAAGAACAAGGCTTTGTATTCATTTTCAGAAGAAACAACAACATAGTGTTTATCCCCAGCGCTTCAGAGAGAGGCCTGTTGCATATTTATAGCACACTTCCAGATTACAATTAGCACTTGCTCAGTGGCTGAACGTGAGCTTGCAAGATTATGAAGTGAGGCAAATGAAAATGAAATATTTATATATTTATTTCAAACGTACAATTTAAAATGATGCTTTAAACAATTATATACTTGCCTTACTGCTGATTTCTGTCTCTTCAGGCTATTCTTTTTGTACTTTTTCCATTTATAAAAAAAGAATGATTGTTTTGCACACCTTTCTGCCAGCTGTTGTAGTTTAACAGTGAAAGATGCTTATTAAGCCTTGAGAATTGTGTATTATTGCTGAGACTTGTGAAGAACACTTCAAACCAGTTCCAGTCATGGATGATTTTGCTATATCGCTCTTTTTTTGTTTTGTTTTGTTTTTTTTTTTTGTTTTTTTTTTTTTTTTTTTTTTTTTTGTTTTTTTTTTTTTTTTTTTTTTTGTTTTGTTTTGTTTTGTTTTTTTTTTTTGTTTTTTTTTTTTTTGTTTTGTTTTGTTTTGTTTTGTTTTTGTTTTTTGTTTTTTTGGGTTTTTTTTGTTATATTGAATGTCTTCTGCCTCTTTATTAAATTTATACATCAAAGGAGTTATTATCGCCAGTAACACAGACTTTTTTTTTCTTTCCTAATGAAGGAAGTATATACCAGGCTTCCATTAAAAAAGTCTTTTATAACAGTGGATATACTTCCTTCTACAGGAATTTTAATTAGTTGCAGAGCCTGTAACAGAATTTTACAGATTAATAAAAAAATCTGTATGCAAAAATCTGACATCAAAAGTAGCGGTTTATTAAACATTATGAGGCCAAATATAATGAACTGTTTTCTCTATGCACCTCTGCAACTCATGATAAGTTTCAAACAGTATAGTTCTGTTTTATTATTCACCAGTTGTAACCAATGAATTGAAACATTAAGACTAGACACTAAAATGTCTAATAAAAATAAAGGTATGTATTTAAAGTACAGCATAATCATTTTCAAACTTCTCTAATGTAGACTCTGAAAAGAAAATTTAAAAATACCATGAGTAACATATATCAGTTTGTTTCCTTCATTCATTTTCATAAAACCATTAAAAATATCTCCTTAAATATATAGCTTTTCAATAAAAGGGACAATTATCTATGAAAAATTCTACTAAATGTATCATAAAGAATTCTCCAAATAAACCACAAAAACAAATGATAAGGAGATGAAGATACGCCCTTAGATCAGCAGAAAGCAAGCACAGAAATAAATTGAGACTCTTGCAAGCCTCATAAATGAAATTAAAGGAAATACTTCAACATAAGGAATCACCTGTTATTGAAAGGAATGATCAACAATAATTCTGCCATCCTGGCAGTTAGTTCTTCAGCTTTGAATAATGGCATTTCTATAACCTTCCCCAAAATACATTCCTGTGCTTTAGTACTGTAGAAAGCTTGCACTGGTAAACAGAATAGCTCTAGATGTGATACCCACACAGGCTGATCTACCCAAAAGGATCTACCTGGTCTTCACCAAGGTAAAATTTTCTTTCCACTCTATTTTTACAACACTTTTATTATACATTTAATTATTAGTGCATGTTCTCTCTGTCTCCTTTTTAACTCGTCTTCCAATGTCAGTTCTTCGCAGGTCTAACAAGGGTCATTGTTCCTTGGTGAACCTCTTCCATCTGGGTCACATCCCTCCTGAGCTGTGATAAATTCCTCTTGACAGAGTTCAAACTGGTGCTGAATAGAATCCAACAACTCGTCACCAACCTCACGGACATCAATCCAGTCTATGTATTTCAGAATGTATTTCTCTTTATGGTAATTATGTGATGCTGCTGATTCATGTTCAGTTTGTGGCCCGTTAAATACCTGGGTTTCAGTACCAATGATGACTAATCATCTATTTCCTGTCATGTACTTATGGCAGTTGATTATTTCTGCTGAGTGTGGAGCTTGCAATTTGTCCTATTGAAGTGCATTTTCTCTCTCCAAATTGTTTCTTCAATTGACTGTGATCATGTTTGATTCTAAGCCTGGCCTCTGTCATGCTTGTAAATACTCCCAGCCTGTTGGCAATTGTAAATTTCATGCCTAGTCTTCATTTCTTATAAAAATTACAAAAAAAAAAAAAATTAACCAGAATCAGTATAGAACTGCACTCAAACAGATTTTTATTTTACAAGGAAAAAATTAATCACTATTTAACGATGATTTTCTAATCAGTAGGACATTTAGCAGACATTGTTTTGTGACCATGTTTCCTTAGCATGTTACCTGAGAAAATGTCAGAAGTTTAGCAATGCCTAAGTATTTACAAATTCTCTGCAACCCCAAGGCCAATTTTCCTGCTGTAAAAGCAGTTAGATTTTCTTCACAAGCCTGTATCATAATAAATCCATACTGGACCATGTTGATCTCCCGGCTATCTTCTATTTGGTTATAGAGCACTTGGATTGTTCCAGAACTTTTCTGCTAATAGAAATAAAGCTGACTGGACAATAATTTCAATTTTTTTATCCTTCTTTTCCCTTTTCTTACCCTCCTGCTTTGATAGTGGGTACTAACTTTATACTTCTGGCTTTGACTGTTTTCTGTACGCTCTTAAAGACAAGTGCAAATGGTTCTCGGATTACTCCAGCCAACCCTCAGACTGTGATATAGTGAATTTCATCACACCCAGCCAGCTTGAAAACATATGTCTTACCCACCCTTTAATACACTCTACTTCTATTAAAAGGAAAAAAAATTAGTCTGTGTCATTGCAATGTATTCTTTTAAGTGTCTGATGACAACGAACTTGGAAGCAAAAAAAGGCTTTAATCAGTTCTGTCTCTTCGGGATCAACAGCTGTCATCACTGAGAAGGAGAGGATTCCTTTTGTCTTCCTTTTATTAGTTAAATAATTATAGACGATGCTTTTAGCAAGATCTAACTTATGGTATTCATAGATACTTCAAACATAAATCTGTTTAATCTATAGGTTTTGGTCATCTGGGCTCCCTCTGCAGTTAGGAGAAAAGGATAAATGTCTCTTCATAAGAAATGTGAGCAGAGCTGATTTTCCATCTCTCATCAGAATTTTCATCTCTGATAGCTAATAATTATTTGTTTTATTATGACCTTATCATGATGACATGGTTTCTTAATATTGCCTCATTTCCTTCCTTCCTTCCTTCCTTCCTTCCTTCCTTCCTTCCTTCCTTCCTTCCTTCCTTCCTTCCTTCCTTCCTTCCCTCCCTCCCTCCTTCCCTTTTTCTCTCCTTATTTCCTCCTCTCTCTCCTTCCTACCCTTCCTTTCCTTCTCCTTCACTTCTTTATTTTCTTATATTTATTCTAGGTTCTTCTTCTCAATCAGACTGTCCCAAGCTCCTTTTCACTATCATATTCCCATATATTTCCCAGATCCTGATAACTGAAATTTCTAGCACCTCTGCCTATCTAATTGCTTTTGCAACAACTCAGTTCCTAGTACATTCCTGGAATGTGTTCATTTTTTTTTTCCCCATTTAATGGAGGAGAATGATTTCCCATTGGTTGCTGAGGAGCCACGGTTGTGCTGTGTTTAGTAACCCAGAAGTGATCAGAATTGCTCCAAGGAAATATTACTCCAGAAACTTTTCACAGTGTTGAAGCTTTTATTTCTGTGGGTTGTGATTGTCACTTAAAGAAAATCAACTACTGAAGTAAATGTTGAATATGACTACCTTAAAACTGCTAAAACTACTTGGCCTACTTTGGGATCACTAGCAGACTGCTAGTACTGGATCTGCTTTGGGTTCTCCTTCATTTCCTAAATCTCTGTTTTCTTGTGGTTGATATGATATTCCAAGTAAAAAGAAAAAAAATAAAACAAAACAAACCCATAAACCAAATCAAAACAGCAAACTCTCCCAAACCAGATACATTATTAGAAAAAGAATTAGTATAGTGCAGGAGCTGGGGAGAGTCTTCAAGAATTTTAATAGCACAGAAGGTTAGTCAAACTGTAATTAGCTGTAATTGGTTCCCACATAAGTTGTGACATCGTTGCCTAGAGCTAAGTGGCACTAAGTGTGTGTTTCCCTTCTCCTGAAATCTTTCAAAACAGAATCAAAGGAACAGATTCTAAACCGATATTTACATGGTGAAATTACACCAAGGACAACTCAATGAACATCATGATCGAGGCACAAATAGTATTCTGCTAGTTTAAGGGGAATATTGGAACAGGAATTGTATATAATTAATTCAATGGTAGTTAAAAATATAGAGCACAGGCTCCTGCAAGGCCCCAGCAATGACTGTGCAAGAAAACAAGCTCCCATTTATTGCTCAGTTAATAGGTATGAAAACAAGCATTCATCAAAAGTGATTAGAGGAATCTTTTCCACACTGTTTTGTCAGCCTTACATGAGCTTGTAAAACATCTTAATGACATACTTAGAAAATAAATAACAGAATAATTCCAAAACTACTTTTTAAAAAGAAACCAAGATTGTATGTTCTTCTATCAACTTTATTATTGTAGAAACTGATGCACCAGAAATTGCTGGTTATTTAAAAAAAAAAAAGCAAAAATAAAAAGCTTTTTCTTCAGTTTATTTGCTGCAGTAATATTCATAGGCAAAAGTAAGGGCTCGATCTTAGCTAAATAAATCATAATCTTTTTTTAAAATTATTATTTAAAAAGAAAAAAAACCCTTAAAACTCAATCTTGGTGAAAAATATGCTTTTACTCCTTTCCAAAATGCCACGTGGATCCAAAGCTAGAAGAAACAAACAAATTAAAATTTCAAGCATTGATTCTTGCCAGTTTTAGAATACAATTTAAATAAATGACTAAACCAAATACTTTTAAGTAAAATCATACCTAAAACTCCCACATTTGTCATTTTTTTCCACCTTTATGAAGTAGTTTTTTAAGTTTTTTCCCCATTGCAGTAGTATAAGGTGTCAAAATTAATACATATTTCTGCAGATTTTTCTTGATGATGATATGCATTTTTCAACAATCCAAACAGCACAGAAAACCTTTGGGCCACATAAACTTCTCACATCAGTGTTTAGGAGGAGCTCTTGTTCTCTGCCTGTCCCCCTTGCAGCATCTGACCCAGCAGTCAATCTAATTGAAACGAAAAGGTTTCTGGTCTTAATCTAGGAGAAGGTTTCAGTTCTTATACCTGTACTACAGTGCTGGACAAAGGAAAAGCTGTAATTTTTGTGAGGTTGTTTTTTGTTAGTTTGGGGTTTTTTTGTTTAGTTTGGTTTTTTTGTTTGTTTGATTTGGGGTTTTTTTGTTCAGTTGGTTGGTTGGTTCGGCTTGGTATTTTGTTGTCTCTCTTTTTTTTTTTTTTTTTTTTTTTTTTTTTTTAATGTTTCTCCTTTATTTTCTTTCCTGAGAAATGCTGACCTGACTGATGCATGTTGTTTGGCTTTGACTGGTTTTCTGACTGTGAAATCTGTACCGAGAAATATCTATAGCTATATATCGATATATCAATATATCAGTATATAGATATAGATATATAATTTGATCTCTAAGTGCCTGAGAGCAAGGACACTGGGAGATTTGGTTTAAGGTGTGACTTTGAAAGCAACATTTTGCTCAATGAGATCAGAAATTGTGCTAATCCTGTTTGAAGTGACTACTGCTCCCTATAACAGTGGGGCAGGCAGGTGAAAGGAGAATGCAGGGATGGTCCATTTCATCAGTGTCAGGATGTGAAAAACCTGATTACTACAGTGAGAATTCCTTCCATGACATTTCTATTTGTTAGACTTTAACCTGTAAGTGTATTTATGTGTACATATTTTTCTCAAGTAAACTACTCAGTAACATTTTCATTTTTTCTTTTTTCTTTTGTATGTGTCCCATTTTGTTTGGTTTTTAGCAGCAATATACTAAACATTTTTAAAAATAGTTGTTATTGCAGTAACATTATCATTAGCCATCTAAACCCCACAAATACATAAAGTTCTCCTGGGCCAAAAAGGCTTCAGAATTAATTGTTAACTAATCAGCTCTCTTCCTGGCAGAAGTGAAAAAAAATAGGGTTTTTCACTTTAAACACTTATAAAAATATGCAGTACCAAACTTCCTCAAGCAGAGAAAACCTTTCTTAAACGTTCTTTGCCTTTATTACCACAGCAGTTTCTATTCTTTTGTTTCAAAATGGTTTTTGAACTGACTCTGTCAGGATGTTTTCAAAAATTTTCTTGACCCTTAGCTGGATATCTCTGAACCATGAAGAAAGTTTTCAATGAAAAAGTTGTGATAACTAGGAAATATGATTGTACTGGAGTGATGAAAGTAAAAAGAAAAAGAATGAAACCTAATGGATTTTAGGTACTGAGCATTATTACACAATACCCTTTAGTCAAAACCAGCTATTTTGGATTAATGATGTTCTTAAATTTTCCTGTACAACACAGTCAGTCTCTGTTTAACATTGCTGAACTGTAAAACAGCTATTTCACAAAATCCATTTGCTTCTGACAACTTCATTCCTCTCTGTCCTGTTCTTTTTCTTTTTTAAAATAGAAAAGAGAAGGAATAGCTGATGGGAGGGAAAATATGAACATAGAGGGAAAAGGCAGAAATAAAAGACAGAAATGGACATATAATGAAGAAGGAAGCAGATGGAAGAGGAAAATTGCTAGTTTTTTACAAGACATTGCATGCAGTTATTTTATGCTTCTTTGGGCAAGCAATGTAAAAGCAGTAAGATATAGAAAGATGTTTTCCTGGGAAACTTTTAATGATGAGAATGATACTTTGGGAATGGCTTTTAAAGTTTAATTACCAGCTCTTTCATTAAGTGATCATGGTCAACATTAATATCAATAATATTTAGCAAACTAGTAGGAGAAAGCTGCTTTTGCTTAACAGCAGCCATAGAAAAAAGGAGAGGAAAACAGGCAAACACAGCAGTCAATAAGCAGGCAAGCTCTACAAGCAAATACCAGCAGGCAACCTCTTCCATTCTCTAGGATAAAATTTATGTGAACTGCAATCTCATTTTTTCCAGATAAAAATTCAAGCTATGGTTTATTGATAAAGAAAATGGTTCTTCATTAAGGCACCAAATCTGAACAAGACAGAAAGCAGGGGCTGATGGGTGATTGAAATGTAAAAAAAAAAAAAAAAAAAAAAAAAAAAAAAAAAAAAAAAAAAAAGAAAAAGAAAAAAATTTGCTCTTCAGTCACTTTTTTGTGTTGACTGAAAATCATTTTTGATAGTGATCACATAAAAAAACCAGATTAGATTCTACACCGTCATTGAAGTTGTACTGCTAGCCTCCTGTACAGGGAAATGTTTGGGATACTAAAGGAAAAAATATTACTTAAACATGATGTCCCCAACAATATAATTCACAGAACAGTAGGTTGGAGGTAAATGTGGCATGATACACACGTGGTATGGAAAAGTAAAATTTACGCTACAACATAAAGCATGTGCTTTCTGAGGCTTCCAGTACCACAAGGTGATGTAACAATACAACAATACAATAGAATATAACTGGGAAGCAAAATTAATGCATTTTAATAATATATATTCTTATTCTTATTCTTATTCTTATTCTTATTCTTATTCTTATTATTATTATTCTTTTAGCATTACCTCTAGTGTTGACACTGACTTTCTTCAATGGAAATGAAGGGATCTGAGACTGAGATCAAAGTGATTACAAATACGCTTCACAAGGATAAATAGAAGTAAAACAGAAAGGACAGAATCAGAGAGTGTTACAAAACAAAAGAGAAAATCAAAATAGTATAGAGAAAGAAAGATATGAAACTGAGTACTCCACTTCAAAGTCCTGCAGGCAATTTCATACTAACGTGCTTTTTTCAGTTCTAATGTCTGAGTTTATAAATGTCTGCAAGGGTTCAAATTTCAATAAAATTCCCTCCCCAGTCAGAAACTAGCTTTTAAATTCATGTTTTCTCCATGCTAAAAGTCTCCTACAAAGCTGAAATGAAATGTCTTGCTGCTAGCAACTGAATATATTCTCTTTCATACAGACTTATGCCTCACTGCCCTCACTTCCCATGTTTTCTTTCTTTTGCTTGCTTAGATATTTGGCAATAAGAAAATATTCTGTTTTGTTTATTAAAATAAAGCCAGAAAGAGGGTCTAAAATTGCTATTTTGTTTCTAAGCTATTAGAAGATAACCAATGGCTTGCTCCGATCCCTTTTAACTCCTTTTGTTTGAAACTTTGCAATACCCTACCCACCTAATGTCTGTAGCAAAGGAGGAAAAGGTGAACAGAACTGTCTGGGGGGAAGCTTTGCATAGGGCAGTGATGGAAAACCAGGAGAATATCATGAAGCATAGACCTTCCCTTTTAAGGGCAAGCCAGAGAAAGTGAATCAAGAGCTCTCCAGATTCAATTCTCTCACCTGAGCGAGCAGACAGCTGCTGCCACACTGTGCTGAACTGGCAAGCACTTTCTTAATTACTCAGCCCTTCCAGAAGGCAACACTTCAGTGGTGATGAAGAGGCACAATTTCTAGAGTTTCAGTGGGAATCGTTTCAGCTCCTCAGAAGATTTATCAAAACTGTTCTTCTAAAGTTAGGCTGCAAATAAGGGACATTTCCCTGTCCAAAGGCATGTTAAACAGTTAAATATCAACCTTCCCACTTCCGTCTCACTGTTGTTACAAATATTTCCTTTCAGAAAGGTGTGGAGTACATTGGATAATGTATTCTGGTATCTTTTTTTGCAGATTTCTATTTGACAAACTTAAATCCTACAAACAGTAGGTAGATTTATCTTCATTACTGTGTACAGAAAAAATGTCTGAAGGCTGTAAGCTCCTTGAAGGTCATGGGGTGGGGAGTGGGGTAAATATCCATTGCTTGAGTAAGCCATCTTAAAGGATGGTTTTATTCAGGTTTGGATAGTTTTATGTGCAGGAATATGTCATTCTTTGATACAACTCAATCCTTTTAAAGTAGACCTTTAAGAGGAAGGATAAGAGACCATCTCTTCCCCTTACATTCAGTAGATATCTGTTTTCAACTTTATCTTCCCTGAGGGTATTTAGGAATTTGCTTCAAGTATTTGCAATGTTCTGTATTTAATTATCATCATTCTTTTTTTTTTTTTTTTTCTTTACTGGTGCCTGTAAAGCTTTTATAAATACTAGCCAAAAAAACAAAAACAAAAACAAAAACAAAAACCAAAACAAAAACAAAAACAAAAACAAAAGCAGACAACAAAACAAACACAAAAACAAACAAACAAACAAACAAACAAACAACAAAAAAACCACACCGCCACCAAAAAAAGCCCAAACCAAACCCCAAAAAAACCCAACCCCCCCAAAACCCCCCAGAATTTCTAAAATAAGGAAAACAACTTTGTTTGGTTGCTTTGTTGGTTTGTTTGGTTTGTTTGTTTGTTTGTTTTTTTGTTTGTTTGTTTTAAATCATGCTGTGACAGAGAAAGTGCTGGACCAAGTGCCTACCCTAAATATTAAACATACACATTTCTTACCTGCAGTACCATGCCGTAATAAATGCCAATTTGTTAACCAAGTACTCCATTACTTTTCAGTCTCCAAGTCACTGAAAAAAAAAGTAATTTTTCCTTTGTAGAACAGAAATGGATGCCTTTATGTTCCTCTTATACAAAGAATTCCTTAGAATTTGATTTTAGGAAAACTGTTGGAAAAAAAAAATCTGCATTTACTAAACTTCAGTGGAAAATTTTGGGGGGAGAGAAGGGAGGAGGCTTTTGGGTTTTTTTGCTTTGCTTTTTTTTTTTGTTGTTTTCATTTTCTTGTGTAGAAACAAAATCTAGTCAACTTCAAAGATAATTTAAATAATATATATTGTGTTTAATTTTATAATTTATTTCCATTAATCACTGAGATAAGAGAAATACAGACATGCACTTTTTCTCTAAAGAATTCAGCAGCAATCTTCACTCTTCTTTTTCCTTCAATATCATATTCTCACCAGTAATAAATCTTAATTTTCAATTGGCCTAGTGACTGCATATCACCAGCTGTTAGTTACTTCTATGCTTTTAACATTTGAAATGGAAGGAAGCCAGCATCCAAGGACTTCTATGAGTCATGTGTTAATTACCCATATGAAAAATTTCCTATAACCATGTGCATAATTTAGTGTTGGTTCTATAGTAAGAGAACTGTAGGACTACCACACATTTCTCACCTTGTGAAACAAAGCAAACCATGTAGAATTAAATAAACTGATTTTTTGTCTCCCTTTACTGATAAGAAAGTGTCTGCTAAGACTGAATGAAATTTTTTGGTGTGTGTTGCATCACTTTGAATTAAAATGTATGTATTAAATAAATAGCCTCCTGGCTTTTGAATACTGGGGATAAAATTGGTTATGAAAACAAAAGACTGAAGTAGGCTAAGTTTGCAGAAACAAAACTTAAAATATTTTACCAATATTGATTAAAAATATTAGTTAACCAAGAAAAAGGATGATGATTAATAGACTAATTCATTTTACGTGACTTTTTTTAAGCTCATGGTTTTGGTTTCAGTTTTTCTTCACTTAGTTTTGTTCTTTCAGTTAAGTTCTACTGTTTAGTAGAAACAAATGTGTTTATGGTGAAATCATATCTATCCCCATACCTATCTCTGTTCTCTAACATGAAATGATTGCTCAAATATTTTCATGCTCTGCTTGAAGACTATGTATCCCACTTATTTGCTCCAAAAATGAATCCTACTCAGCCTCTTCATCTATTTTCATTGCTTTCCTTCATTCATTCTGTTTGTGGTCCTGATATATGTTATATTTCATTTTTATGCTACAGCAACATCAGTAAATCAATGGCTCATTTCTGCTCTGAAGACTTTCTATTTTCTAACACAAGAAAGATAAGATACTGTAGCTGCTTGTCACCCAGATATCTTAGAATGACTTCAGTTTCTACCAAATGAACAAAGTACTTTACTATACCCTTTCTCTTTTTTTGTACCGTTTAAATTTGAAATGCGGATTAGTGCAGTCCATTTTAAAATGCACTACAATAAAGTACTGGTATTTGTTGAGGATTTTTAAAGTATCATTATTTTTAGATAGATATATAGATATGGACATATTTGAACCATCTTCAACCAAGAAGAAAGAAAAAATATTACAGAATTTTGTAAATGGATTCTGCTTTTGTTAAAAGACTGAGGGTTGTAACAGGACCACAGTGTTAAAGGGATACAGTACTGATGGATAAGGGAAGACCAGCTGATATTGTCTACCTGGACTTGTGAAATGCAGGTGGCATTGTCCTGCACAATATCCTTGTCTCTAAATTAGACACGGATTTCATGGATGGGCCACTCAGTGGACAAAGAATTGGCTGGAGAGTTGCAATCAATGGCTCAGTGTCCAATTGGAGACCAGTGATGGGTGGCATTCTTAAGGGATTGGTATTGGGGTTGTAATGTTTAACATCTTTGTTAGCAACAGGGAAATGAGTGTGCAGTTAACATGCTGGAAAGAAGGGATGGCATCCAGAGGGACATGGAAGATCTTGAGAGGTGGGGTATGTAAACCTCATGATGTTCAACAAATTCAAGGATATGATCCTTCGCAAGTCAATCCCAAGCACAAATACAGGCTGGCCAGAGAATGTTGAAATAATGTTGCAGATCATATTTTGCTGAAAAAATGTTCCTGACTTGAGTATAGGGTGACATGTAAATGCAACTGGTTTATTATTTTTAGTATACAAAAAATGATTTGGATTTTTAGTTACCTTGTTTACGCAAGAACAGGTTTGTAGTGTCTTTTTAATTTGGGATCATCAAATTCATCTTACGCTCTCTCGCAAAACCTGAATATCAAAAAAACCCCACCCAAAACAACAATGCCCTTAGAAAAGTGAACACAGATTAAAAAACAATCATTCATCTGCGGCTGGAGGTTGGGATATTGAAGCTGGAGTTTGCAGTGAGAAGAGGACCCAAACCCTAGACTGTATTGGAGTTGAGTTTTATATAATGGGATATATCTACACATCACCTGTGTAGCTATGATGTAGCTGAGGTTCTGAGGCCGAGCATCAGCAGGATGCTGAGCTCAATACTCTGCTAGCAGGGCTATAGAGAAAAAAACCCATCCTAAATACATCTGTCTGCTGGTTTAGAGGGCAAGCAAAAGGGCATGAAAGAACCCGAAGCAAGCAGTAAAGACATGGCTTAAACCTATGGTCCCCAATGGACAGATTCTGACTAACAACCTGAAGTAGTAAAATAAAAGTTTGAGATGTCTAAGTGCTTGGGGAAATCCATGTTTGATAGCGCAGTTGATGACTCTTCATCCACCTCTATCAAAAACTTAAACAATACACAATAGCTGATTACTTCAGTGATGGGAACAAGATTTAAGTGCCAATGACTGTAACGTGGGCTGAAACCTAAACATTGCCACGGCCTAGGGGTACTTTCTGGTTAAATAAACTAATAAAAAAAAAGTTGCTGAGTTTAAAGAAATTCTCCAAAATCACCTACCCTCAATGTCTTTTGTGAATGCAGAATCAAAAAAGAAATTTCTTAAATGTGCTATATAATGAAGTACTGTTGAACTGAAGACTTTGATGCATCAAGTAATGGCTTTTTATTCAACAAATAAAGTTAACTGATTCAGATGTAGGCAGTGGCTTAGGCTGCTTCTTGGGCAGCTTTGAGTTAGGCATATGCACTGTATAGTGTCTTTTCTGCAATTAAAATTGCCAAAGAACTATGATGGCACAATGAAACCTTTTCAGCCAGCTTCAAGTTCAAGAAGGTGCAACAAGGTGAGAAGCACTTACAACAAGGCTTTTTACTACATAAAAAAGCCCTCATAACTTCCTTCATTAGTTACTCAAGGACATGTTGGATGAAGGGAAATAGGTCTCAAGAAAGATTTTAGCATGATAGTTTTCATGCTGAAAAAGAAAATAATGCTAAACTTTTGACACAGTTTTAATATAAAATCCTAGTGTAAATGAATAATGCTAGAAAAATCTCTCCACATATTGTCTAACTTTGAAGAACAAAAAATCAATTTATTATTTCATTTGTTTTCAGAGGCAAAAAAAGGAATTTAATTACTTCAGAAGGAATTTAATGCAGGACTTTTTTGCTTTTAGTGATTATATAGCAACCTTATCTCAAAGGTTAAAGCTGCAGAAAATCTCAGTGAAGTACTAATTTCCCAGGGCTTATTATGACAAACATAATACATCTATAATACAATACATACATAATACAATATATAATGCAAAGACAGAGTCCAAAGCCCCTGTTGTGTATCACATGTGATCCACAATTATTAATAATCTGGTATTGCAACTGGAGCTGTATATATTGCTTAAAATTTTGGAAATGTTGCCTAAGTAACATAACATAACAAGTTTAGGCTATATCTGGCCTTCGCCCACTGCAGCCAAACCAGTTTTTTAGAAGATATTATACGGCCAATAAAGTGAATTCCTGATATTTACTTTAAATTGAATAATATAGTCATGGGAGCTGCAACAAGG
Source organism: Phylloscopus whistleri (assembly GCA_017589585.1). Classification (NCBI taxonomy): domain Eukaryota; kingdom Metazoa; phylum Chordata; class Aves; order Passeriformes; family Phylloscopidae; genus Phylloscopus; species Phylloscopus whistleri. The sequence goes on from JADMLD010001219.1 coordinate 1,071,554, forward strand.
AGAGTCATGAGAATATATCAAAAGAAAATCTTGAACTTCTGTTTTGTAGTTTGTGTTATTTTCTTCAAGGGTAGAGAATACTGGACTTACCTGTTTGCTTTCCGAGATGAAGTAGCTCTGGGTGAGGAGAGGGCAATGGGTGTTGCCTGTCTTTACTTAAGTAGAATTTTCACGTGGTCTCTGAGAGCATCCTTATTGTGAGCAGCATGGCACACTCTGGTCTAGACAGGTGTCTTGGTTTGGAAAGACAGGTATCTTCCAGGGAAACTGGGGTTTCCCTTAGAATGGAGAATGTAAACCCCTCACCCCCGCCAAATTATAATTTTGCAATTAAGCGCTCTCAGGCAAAGATTTGGGAATAGGAATAACAGTTCTTTACTAGAAATATCAATAATACAAATGTGGTAGAAAAACAAAACCACCCCACCAAACCAGCAAACAAACAAACAACAATTTTGAAGGCCCTGACAGAGTCAGAGCTACAACCTGACAACCTGTTGGTCAGGGTGTTGGAAGCAGTCCAAAAGTAAGTCCTCCTGGAGTGGCAGATGTAGTTCTGTTGAAGTAGAGATGATCCTGTAGCCAAAAGGGTCCAGGGGTGGTGAGAAGGGGTCTGGTGATGGTGAGAAGGGGTCTGGTGATGGTGAGAAGGGGTCTGGTCTTCCTCCCAGAAATTGGGGTGAAGCAAGAGAGCTCCTGTTCCTGAGTCTCAGTTTTTTCCAGGCAGGAATGGTTGGCTCCGCCCACTGTGTGGGGCATCTCACAATAAGATGATGGAATGTGGATGTTTTATTTTGGGAAGGGGAACAGCTTGAGGAAGAAAACAGCCTGGGGAGTCTTAATGGCCCATTGTGAAAAGAGATAAGAAACAATGCCCTACCTGGTTTTAACAGCTGGCCCATTATCAGAAGGCATCTGCCCCCCCTCCCCCCCTCCCAGAGTTACAAGAGATAAAGAAAAAAAACCAAGCATCTCCCCAACTGGTATCAGCAGATGAAATAGAATATACATTTTTGGTTCCATAACCCAAGACAACAGGTGATGGTCTCGATGGACATGAAACAAGCTGGGTCCTTTAGTCAGTCTCAAAGAATAAAACTTAGTGATTCCCCTGGCTCAAGACCAGAAACATGTGGAGTTTCTTCAGGATATACAATGGAACATATCCTGTTTAACATCTGTATCAGTGACTTAGAGGAAAAAATGGTGTACACTCTCATTTGGTTTATGAATGATTTTTCCTCTTTGCACAGACCACTGTCCAGTTCAGGCCTCCCCACTACAAGAGAGACATTGGCAACTGGAGGGAGTTCAGTGGAGGACCACCAAGCTGGTCAGGGGCTGAGGAATGTGCCATGCAATAAGAGGCTGTGGGATATGAGCTTATTCAACCTGGATGAGATGTAGTTTTGGGAGACCTAACAGCTGCCTGTGTGGTGGTCATTGAGAAGGCAGAGTCTTCACCAGAGTCTTCACTGAGTAATGTGTCATGCTGACCTGAGACAATTGGCATAAACTGGGAAAAAGATATTCCATCTGGACACAAAAAAAGTCCCCTTTGAAAACCGTCAATCAGAGAAGCAGGTTGACAGAGAGGCTGTGCAGTCTGCATCCTTGGAAGTTTTATGAACCATCTGAATAAAGCCCTGAATGACTTGATTTGATCCCTGACCCAGCTCTGCTTTGTGCAAAGGCTGGGCAAGATTACCTCTTGGGATTCCTTCCAATTTGAATTCAGTGATTGTCTGTTAACAAAGACAATTTTTCTGGGCTGACCTAGACTGGCAACTAAACACCTGCACAGCTGCTGGTTCAGGAGTGCCTAAAGCCTGTGCAAATGATGCTCAGCAACAGTCAAAGCATCAGTGTGTTACCAACATTGTTCTAGCCACAAGTCTAAACCACAGCATGATAAAGGATCTTGTGAAAAAAGAAATTATCATTATCCCAGCCAGAGTTAGCACAAATACCTGCAAGAAATCACAGCAAAATGCTGAGGCAACCTATAATCTTAGTGTGTATCATAGTTATGATTATCCCTGGGCACTGTATGTTGTTATTATCTTGTCCAACTACCACTGTTACTTCCGCTGAATAAAGCCTTATGCAGTGTTTAGGTGTCCTAGATGTTCATGTGAAAACTTTTGTAACCTTCTAGAATCCTTAAATTCTGGAAAGTATCTCCTGCCTGTAAAGTTAGGAAGTCGTGGAAGTCAATCATATAGAGAAAGAGCAGTAATTTTACAGCTTAAGAATGACTGCTTTTGATTTCTAGATTTCTGACTTTTAAAAAAGGTCTGTATGCCTAAATTAATAGGAATCTCTGATTTCTACTTCAGAATCATTTTCAGTGGAAAGAAATGTAAAACTATTGGCTTTATTTGCCTTAAAAAAAAAAAAAAGTGGAATAGATTATTTCCTTTTTATCCACTGTATTTTGTGATTAAATCACCACATATAAAAATCAAGATTACTCATGAAACTTGCCAATAAAGCTAGTAACTGGACTGAAGTAGAACTAATAAAGCTGGAAAATTTTACACAGATCAAGCTGCTATAGGCAAACATAATAAAACCTATAAAATCTTGTAGCACTGAGTAACATATATGTTACCACAGTGGATGGGACAATTTCTTGCCCAAAACCATTTCTGTTTTGCAAAGAAAATTGAGTAAGGATTTGTTCTGTTGGCAGATTTATGAGAGAAAACAAAAAGGTAAAAGTATCAGGGATCCTGAAAAAGACTTCAGCTGATGGAACCATGTGCTGCCCTCCCTGGAACAGAAACAGGGATAGCCACCAGAAAATCCATATCAAGGAGATCCAGTATTATCCTCCCACCAGGCAGAAGATGGAAGCTTATAGGACTACAGTAAATGAAGCCAAGTCCATGCTCAGGGCAGCAGATGAACCCTCTTCTTGTCCACCTCACCTTCTCAGCTGCATCTGTGCAGCAGGGATGGGGATCTGGATGGGAAAGGCCAATCGATGGATGCTATTCATGACAGTGCCTCTGCACCAGAGTTGTTGCCAAAGTCGGCAACCCTTGTATCACAACTGTCCTCACAGGCAAGAAAAGAGAGGTTATAGTTATATGTGACTCTTCTGAGGGGAACAGAGCATCCAGAGAGACATTTCTGTCAGAGAAGTTGTCTGCCTCCCCGGAGCCAGGGCTAAGGATATCACCAGGAAACTCCTTAGTCTGGCATAGGCTTAGACTATTACCCATCACTGCTCTTCCACGTAGGTAGTGATGAAACTGCAGTGTGTGGTCAAATGTGATAAAAAAGGACTTCAGGTCCTTGGGATGATTGGTAAGGGAATCTGGAGCACAGGTGATTTTTTTCTTTATCTTCCAGCTGCAAGACAGTGACACTGGAAGGCACAGATGGACCCAGTCTAGTAATGTATGGCCCTGTGGCTGGTGTTGCCACCACAATTTTTAGGTCTTAATAATGACATGGCCTACAAGGCATCAGGTCTGCTGGTGTCAGATAGGATTCACCTTTGTCAAAGAGGGAAGAGAGTCTCTGCTCACCTTGCTGGAGTTCATTGACAGAGCTCTAAACTAGACTTGAGGGGATAAGGGATATCAGGCTTGTCCATGATCAAGGTATCAGGCAGGGGAGCTGGACTGCATGATTTTTGGAGGACCTTCCTAAACTACATTATTCTATTCTTCTCTAGAGAAATAGAGGGCTTGTTGGTTATTCTAATAAATGGGGATGTTTTGGTTTAGGGCAAATTTGGGAGGAAACTTTTAAAGAGGTCCTTCTAGAAAGCAGAATTAAGTGGCTTCTCTCCTAACTGGTTTGGGAAAAAAATTGGAGAAAAGTGGAAAAAACCTTTTTATTTAACAAGCAAAGTATTCACAAGCATAAAAAATGAAAACCATAAAACAATAAAACCTCTTGTTGCTCTGAAGAGATGGCAAATTTAGAAAGCTCATTTTGTGGTGTGTAGCTTGGTTCGCTTAGTCTCATCAGTTTTTCCTGCACTGGAAAATGCCATGTCCTGGGCTCTGGTGGTCCACAGGCATGAGCTTCCAGTGTTTTTTCTGGGTTTTCAGTCCAGAGCAGGGTCAATTAGTTCTAAGAAACAGAAAAGCCACAGTCTGGGGAATTTCTTTGCTTCAGTTAACTAAAAAAAAACATAACTAAAAAGAAAAGGAGAGCTCTCTCCCTCTGTCTGTGTTGCAGAAAACACAGTCCATGAGAGAGGATGCGGGGGAGTAAGTGCAGTTTCTGAAAACAAATGGCGAGCTTTTTTTTCCTCCTTTTTGCCTTTGGAACCAGTTTTAAACATGCAGAACTTAATATCCAGCATAAACAGAACAGGCAAATGGGCATACAAGCATCATGGAGTCACCTTAGGACATTCAGTGATATCAAGACCTCAAGAAGCAGATGAAGATCATTTAAGTTTGAAAACTAAAAGTCATATTTAGAAATGCATTTTTGATTGGAATAGATCAAATGACCATAGATGACCAATTAATGCCTGCGTAAAAAGATCTAATATACTTCCTTTATGGTTAAATGATAGTATACCTTTAATTTTTCAACTTATCTTCTGAAACATTTTTGTGGTGTCTATTTTTTCAACTGTTTTAGATTCTACCTTACAGAATCTAAATGGTAATACAAAGTCAAGAATAATTCACATACAAATCAGATCATAACAGAATGCATTTTTGATTGGTATTGTTTTTATTTTTTGGTTTTATTTTTCTGGGGTGTTTTGGGGTGTTTTTAGTGTCAAGTGTTTGGGGTTTTTTTCGTAAGTTTCTTTATTTTCATTATTAAGGAAAATGTACCTTCTTCTACAACAGCTGATATTTTTTGATTACTGTTTTCTGCATATTTTAGAATTAAATTGTCAATCTGCACAGTGTGGTTTGCACGTTGCCAGAGTCTTACCAATTACTGCAATATGGACATGGACATATAAATGGAACACTGTGCTATTCTCTTATCTGGAACTCAAACCTAAAACTGCTTTGCATGCTTTCCCTTAAACTGGGCTCAGAGGATCTCACCATGTTGGTGCTAGCCTAACCTTCATTATAAACAAGAGTGCCTTGATTCTACTGTGAGTATTTCTGACAGTTCAGGGATTTTCAGACTATCCACTGTGCCTTTCTTCATAGTTCATAGATGATGTAATCTGCTTTTAGAGAAAAAAGCCTTAGCAGACACTAAATTGACCATCCAACCACTGTGGCATGTTTTTTTACAGCATAAAAAAGAGATACAGGATTTAATCCTCAATCCACTCTATTTTTCAGTGAGAATTTGATAGCTAGTTAGATTTCATTTCACCTCATAGTGAACACTTACTATTTGAGAATCTGGCTCTTAATGTCCTGAATAAAATCTCACCAAATTCTGGACAGTTTTCACATGATAACAATACAAAATAAGTAGTGAAAAATTGAGATGATGTGATGGCTGCATTGAAGGCTGGAAGGCTGAAGTACCTGTGTCACTTTTTTTCTCTCTCAAATGATAAGGTTAATCTCTGACCCTGCAAAGTGGTCCATCTGGCTGGAAGGCACTGTGCCCTTGCAGAGTCCATCTGAAAGCAATGGGATCCACATGATGGGAGCAGCTTGCAGGGCAGGGCTAATTCTATCAATTAATAACTGGCTTCCATTGCACAAACATCTGTCTCAGGCTTTCCTGAAGAAGCCCAGCACAGCTCTGTTATTGTTTTATAATTAAAAGACCTTTTTTTCCAGCTGTAACAATTTGCTCAAGTCTCAGAGTAGCACTTTCTGCACAGATCTGCAGAACACAACACTGAGAACTTCTCCAGAATGCTTGGCATATGCATAAAGCATATGGCACAGTTCTGCAATTGTCTTATGTGGCAGGAAGCTTGGAAATTTACAAAGATCAATAACTAGGGAAGGGAATAACTGACACACTGCACACCCTTTAACAGTCAAATTCTGTGCTACCAGAAAACAAACTGTAATATTAAGAGAAATTAATGTCAATGTCATGTAACAGAAGAGATAAAAAAATCGTGGGCAACTAATTTTGAGATAATTATTTTTCCTAATTTAAAAAAATTCAATAGATAGCATTTTATTCATCTCTCCATTTCCCAGCATAATGATTTTTAGGTTATGTTTTCTAGCATAAGACAATTACAATCTATAGAAAATTCCTGTATTGAAATATGTTATTAAGAAGGAACATTATTTGTGTTACTGAAAATGCTTTGCAAACCTGAAAGAATTTGGGAAAAAAAACAACAAAAACAAACATTTGTTCATATTTAGAATGTACACATAGGAGATGATGATGTGTGTCACCTGTGATTCTGATTGTGTTGTCACCCAACAGCTTCAGGGTGGATCAGCTGAGATGAACAGAGTGCAGACCCCTGAGCCTTCACCTCAAGTGGCTCTTTCTGTTCAAACCCACCTATATGTTTATGAAATAAAACAAAATTCAGTCTCTTCCTTGTCCCAGCCTCATTTTAGTTTGGTGGTTTGTTTTGTGGGGGTTGTTTGTTTGTTTGTTTGTTTGTTTGTTTTTAAATTTGGAGAAGACCTGATAATTGAAACTGTTAATTATTTTTTGCATAAAAACCAGGAAGGCACATAACTTTTCATTGAAAAGAACTCCTCAGACTGTAACATCAGAGGAAAGGAACAGCTTCATCAACAAGTGCTGCCAGGGCAGGCACTGCTTTCCATGAGAATAAAGCTATGGTATCAGAAAACCAAATGAATGGCACCTCTATCCCATGCTGACCACTAAAAGAATTATGCAGCGCTTCTCCATGGGCTCCATGTGTGGCATAAAGGTTCCATGCAATTTGACATCACTGGCAATGAAAAGTGCAAAACCAGCAAAGAACAAAGCTTTTGTTGTCACCATGATAACAGACACAGAGTTCTTCTTAACACCAAGTATCAGCTCTTGCTCAAAGTACAGTCTGACAGTACTGTGGTATCAAGGTGATAAAATGAAGGTCATACATGAGGGTGGAACACCCAATAAATAGTGACTCAATAAAATGATTGTTAATATTTGCTACAGAGAAATACAGGGATGCACAAGATCTGGGAAAGTCTGATATTAATTATGTGCACTATAGTGACAACAACCACCAAGAAAGCATTTATTGTAATCATAGAAATTAATTCTATGTAAATGTTGTCTCCAGAGAAATTAGGAAAGCAAATCAAATGGTACACTGTGCACAGTTCATATTATTATGCCACAGATGTACTTGGATCTTGAATTCTTGTGAGTAGTTTTGCTCTTCATGTCCCCATGAAGTGTATGGTGGTCCTGTGGATGAAACTGTGTCAGAGCTGGCTTAAAACAACCTCCCTCTCAGCTGCAATTCACAGAGCAGCTCCTGCCTGAAAGGGAATGGACACCTTCTTGGAGGCTGCAGGAGCATGCAGTATAGCCATAATCTGCTCTACTCACTTGTAAAAGACCTTTACAACTGTAATGAGGGACAAAGCACTTACCTAGAGCATTAGGGATATCTTAACTCTTGCATTAGATTGCCAAAAAAGCTGTCCAGGTTCTAAGTGTAATAGCATGGGTTTTTATGAATCATTAATGGAAAATCTCATCTGCTTTCAGATCCAGGAGCACAAACTTAATCACATTTATTTAATAACAAATGTGATTCCTATTTATTAACATGCAAGCAGAAGTTGCTCTTTGTATCTAGAAGTCATTTTAAGATGAATATTTTTTTATTAACTGACCTATTCAAACTGACCTCATGAAACGGTTTCTGTGTTGCTTTTTTTCAAGATTGTAATGACAACATAACTACATATTGACTAAAAGCAATTTGCTGCTATTTAGGCATAAATTGCAAATTATAGTTGTTGATAAGTCAAGAAATTGCTTTCTCCAGTCATATTTCTTCAGACAAGCTATATAATAAAATCTTTAAACTCTACACCCATTTTCACATTCAGTTCTAAACATATTTTTCCACTACGCTGTCTCTCAATTTTGACTGAAAAAAATTGTCCAAACCCTCCAAATTTGCAGCATGTTTACTCGCAGAAGTTTTTCAGATTTAAGAGATCATATTCAGTAGTGGTCATCCTGACTCCATGCAATTGCAGTCAGCAGAAGTGGGCTTGGCACTGAACTTCGCAATATTCTATCTTAAACATTTTTTTCAAGACTCCTGCTTTATTACTCCCTCTGCTCTCTACACTCCATGGTTCTGTTCTGTGGATTTTGCAAGCTGGTAACTGTATATTCTACTAGTTTCCACAAGACCTCATTTTAACCCTATCTTGTCTGATTCAAGCATTCTTTCTGTTTTCAAGAGATTTAAACTATTCAGCTGAAATTATTTGAACCACACAAAATGCTGGACTTGTGTCTTCATACTTGTTTGACACTAAAACAATTTCAAAATATGAGGTACTTTAAAGTAAGTATTGCAGAAAGAGGGGAATCTCATGTTATTAAAACTTTGACGGAAAAATTTGTATAATATTTATCATCTTAGAAAGTGATTTATATGGCTAGTCTTAGAGAAAAAATCATTTGATATACTGAATCCACAAGAAAGCAGCAGTAACACTGTAAAATCAACTAATAACATGTTTCTTCCTAAGTCAATATTGTCTCAGTGTATTAGCGTGGAGTTAGAAGAATTCTGCTGCTAGGATACCACAGAAAATAAGGGTGTAATTAATTGCTAATTTGAACGAAGTCAATTACTAAATGCAGACATATAGAGGCCAGATTTCAGCTAAAGCTAAAGATTTGGCATTTCTTCTCTAATTAAATTTATTGCACAGATTAGCACCTTTAAGTCATTGCAAAATCTAGTTTGCATCATTAGATGCCTTAAACCCCAAATTTCAGTAGTAACACGACGGCACATCCTAAAGCAAAGCCATCTCACATATCATATATCCCATGGATGGGTCCATTAACTGTGCAGGAATGAGTGTAGCTACACCTCAGCTGAAGTGTCTTCTCCTGTGTTTCCTTGTCTTTATCCTCTTTCAGGGTCAGTCACGTGCATGTGCTAACAAACACATAACACATTTTCTCTGTTTGAGAAGAAATGTGACTAATTGCAGGGATTGATTATTAATCAATATGATTATATTGTATAGCATATAAAAACACCTTTGTGTAAAAATATGAATATTGTTAACAGGAAAACATTCTTTGGTCTAAAGCACTTACTTTTTCTTGTACTTGTCAAAAGGGATTATCTATACCTGTTAAACACCAAACAGAAAACTTGTAACAATGCATAAAAATGTGATTTCCAACAACACTTTGATAAAATAAACAAATAGACATTTCACCTCCTCACAAACTAAAACATAAATTTAAATTGCCTCCTTCCAGGTTAACATTTATATTCTGTAATGAAATTATGGCACAATTCCTGCCTGGACAGAACTGATATAAATTCAGCATTCAATACTCTATTTGTGATAGAGTCAGCTATTATATGATAAATTCATATAGTAGGCTCTCAACATTAACAGTAGTAATGAAAGTTCCAAAAATGTCATTATATTCATTTATAACACACTTTTGCAGTGACATCTCCCATAATTAATAAAAGGATTTGCAGTTCCAATATGATTCTCAGTGTTTAATCCTGTACATGGCAAGTCATTGTTTACACTGCAGATACTTGTACACCATGCAAGAAGAGGGGAAACTTTTCCTTTATCTCTTAAAACAAGTAGAAAAAAACCCAATTTTCTTATTGACTAAAATACAAAATTATGGTATAAACATATCATTAGTTTGATGTTAGCCAACTAGGAACCAAATACTTCCTATATTGCCATGTCTCTTGAAACAAGTTTACAGTCAGTCTTACAAACCAGTTTTCTCAACTCATTAGAATTTTTTTTGAGATTCTGTTTTAAGCAGACAGACCTTAACAATCTGGTGAAAGTAAGGAAAATATTTAATTGGATTGTACACATTTTAGCACCTCCATTGTCTCAAACAAAAGGTGGAACACAGCTGTTTATAAAGGGCTCTGATAGAGATTAATATTTAAAAACAAAAACAAAGGCCATGAGGCAAGCAGCTGGGTGTTGTTTGGTGTCCATTGCTGAGAGATTTAGCGCATTCTGGTGACCTGTAAGTTATGTTCTGGCTCTCCCCTGACATACAAAAATTCATTTTACTTTGGAGTGTATACTAGTAATAACATTGGCATAATATTCCTTTTGCAGATTTTGTCTTTTTACTGAAAATTTGGAAAAATACAGAATATTTCAAATGAAAGGAAAATGATTATGAAACATTAATTTCAAAGTTGGGGTTTTTTTCCTTTCCCAGTGCTTTTCACACTTGTATTCTCCTACTTAATATTTTTCCCATTCATTTAAAAGATCTTTTCCCTACCTTTTTTCCTATGCCAATTCAGTCCATTTCCAAAACTTATTCTACCTGTCCATCATTTGTAGATTTGATTTTCTCCCTTTCATTTTGGTTTGGTTTGGAAGGGACCTTAAAGATTGTTTAATTCCACCCTCCCTGCTTTGGAGATGAGCATCTTCCACTAGACCAGGTTGCTTGAAGCCCCATCGAACCTGACTTAGAGCCCTTCAAATGGTTTGACATCCACAACTTATTTGGGCAACCTGTTCCAGTGTCTCATCACCCTCAGAATATTTTCTTCTTATATCTATTCTAATCTAAATGCACTCTTTTTCAATATACCCAGCACGGATAGTCACTTCATGCCGCTAGTTGTATTTGAGATGCACATGATTAGGCTATGACTCTGAAAAAGTGGAGGTGTAAATAAAACAAAATATATTTTTGCAGAAATCAAAACCCAGAAAGGCCTTCGTTCTGTAGTCACTTTTCCACCAACACTTCTTCCTCCAGCACCACTTTTACTTTAGTCTGTGAATGCATGTGGACACCAAATAAAGACAGATATTATCAGCATGTCATCTAAAAAAAATATTAAAAGGAAAAACATCCTGTCTGACTTTACTTTCATTTTGCAACTATTTATTTTAAGAGACTCCTTCAAAGATTGATTGTATACAACACTCATTCATTCTGTGAAAATATGTATAAAGTAGATCAGCAAAAACTAGGGTACATTCTTAGATTTCCCCTAACAAGAAATACTATAAAAACAATGAATTAACCATTAAAGCCTCATTGCATTAGGCATATGAGAGAATATGTGCTGCAATGTATACTGCTGAGCCTTTTTTTCTGTTCTAACTGTCTGCCATATGATAATATTTTCATAGTTGCTGGTAGATGGGGATAAGTTGGTGTTCCTACTTTAAATGATTCCATTACAAATCCTATTTTACAAGAGAGTTAACTATGGCAGGCCACTTTATAAGCATCAGGCTGAACCTATGGGCCCCACTCATTTCAGTTACACAACATGTAACACATGTTCCCATTTCCTTTGAATAATAATGCTACATAATCCAGCTCTCCATTAGAGAACACAAGCATGGAGTCTCCCATCCAGATAATTATGTGCAGTGCAAATTACATTCCATTAGCATGTTGGCTGGCTGATCACAGAGAGAGGGGTGTACTCAGCCAGAAAGGGTGGGAGCAGTCCAAATGAACCACTCAAAAATGTTCAAAGATAAAGTACTGCCAAGGCACCAAGACTGGCATTTTAAAGGGAGAAACTTACGGTGCAAACCCACAACTTTTCTCCACAAGTAACCATTCCCTACTGCTTTTAAAGGTGTATGTAACTGAAATACAAATAAATTTCTTGTGGCTAGATTCAAACCTGTTAGGTGGTTGCAGACACTTGTTAGTGGCAGCACAGTCTAAACCAGTAAAAGTTGTACATGGCCAAATTAAAACCTTCATTGCACTGAAATTGAGAGGATTTCTAAATTCAGAAAGCGATGATCAAGAGGGGAGTATTTTACAACTATTTGGGAGCTCTCAAACCAGTGTCTCTTTACTCAGTCGTTATTCTGAAATGCAAAACGATTATTTCTTCAAGCACTTGTATTAAAGCTGAGCATCTCGTTTAGTTTCCTCTCTGCATTAATATATTACTTCAGCGTTACAAGCATCATTGATGCACATAAACATTATGGCAATGACTGTGGAATCTTTAAACCTCTAGTTAATTTCAACTTGGAAAGAAAAATGAAAGCTGGGAGAGTGCTACAAGGCAATTTTTGGAGGGAGAACATTTGTGAGGAAACTTCAGTTAAGTACCATTGAAGCCTCATCCTGCAGAGAAGGGTACAGGCATGTGTTTTACTTGGCATGGAGAGACATTTCTTTCTCTATATAGTTATGTAAATGTATGATTATATACATTATCATCTCAAGAATATCTCTTACTGAAAGTTGAGTTGCTCTTTTTCAGCCACTTCAGCTCAGGAAAGTTGATATACGCTCTCTACTTACAATCTTCACCTAGGCATTAGTACATCAGCTAGGCAAGACTCAACGTTTTATTCCTTCATTACAAGGTCACTGAGCTTTGAAATAGGTGGCAGCTAAACAACATTTCTCTAATAGGACTCTGACTACAGACAGTATTTAGGGATAGGCAAAATATGTGTAAGATGGAAAGCAACCATCTGCAACCACTCCAAATGAACACAAACATCACCACAAACAGCACTTCTGAACACAACCATCACACCTCTTGTGTGAAAACTGGGTACAATTCTAAGAGGCAACAGTGCCTATTTAAACTTTCAATGACACAGAGAAAGGGCTGGACCCCATGTAAACACATAGGAACAATTATGATATATTTCAGAATGGAAATGATGGAATTAAATTGGTACAACAAAGGGATACCAAAAGGAGGACAATAAACTAAACAATGAAAATACAGTTTTGAGAGACAAGGAGTAAGGGCCATGAGTAAGGATCATAGAAATAATTACCACATCAACAAAGATGATTAATATTTAATGTTTTAGGGATGAAAAGAGATGCAAGTCATATTGTGCCTCAATCCCAAAATATTTTTACATTTGCCATTGAGACCATTCCTCCCTTTGTGTGAACTTTTCTTTTATGTGTCATTGCAATACTACAGGTAATGACTTCTCTATAAATTCATTTTGATTCCTCTTTTCCAGCTGACTTGACTTTGTTTCCACGCGTATTACATGGTATCTGCTAGAGACAAAAATATCTAAATGTAAATGTTATACATGCCCAAATTAAAACCTTTATTGCACTGGAATTGAGAGGATTTCTAAATTAAGAAAGTGGTGATCAAGAGGGGAGTATTTTACAACTGCATAGAATGCAGAAGTGTAAAAGGCTGAATTATGGGACCAACCTAATGTCATTAAATGGCTGGTACCTTAAAATTAAAAACCAGAACCAAAACCAACACCAAAACCAAAACCAGTCTCATGACTAAAGGAAGACAAAAACTTTGTGTAACTTTTGGGGTTTGTTGGTGTTTATTTTGTGTTTTTTTGGTTTGGGGTTTTTTGGTAGGAAGCGGTATTAATTGCGGTCAGAAACCCCAGATACTCAAAAAACCAGAAACGTTTAGCCAGAACAGCAAGCAAATATGTGCAACAGGCAAAAGGGACAAAAGCAAAAGCCACAACTAATAAGATGGGCTGATGGGCAGCTTATGACCTCAAATCAGCTGAAGCCTCATGGAGGGTTTTCTAGAGCAAAAAACCAAGCTTGATAACTATAAGTGGGATTTTTAGTGAAACAAATACTTACTGGAAGCAACTTGTCATACAGGAAATAAATCACTATAAAAATAAGGAGGATTTTTTTTAATTTGATATTTTTATTGTTGTTGTTATTGGTTTTATTTTTACTATTAAATATTTTGAATGTCTAGTTGGCTGTTACATGTAATTCTGTTAATCTTATGTATTTGTTTTTCTTGGCTTTTTTTAGTTATGCCAACTTTCTGTTAACTCACATGATATAGTTTGTAGTTCATGCAACACTTAGTTTAGTTTAATTTTCCTTGGTTTTTGTTCTAGTTTCTTCTATGTTTTTTACTTGGCCTTGCAGTATTTATGAACCACAAAGTTAAACACAAGCTCTATTGTCCCAAACCAAGGAATGTCTAAGAATTTTCCTTCCCAAGAACATATTTCTTGTGATATTTTGAGTTTTCTTCTTATACAGCTTGTAAACTTACAAAAACTTGAGTAGGTTTTTGCCTTAATATTGTCATAATGACCATCATTGTAGTCTCAGCAATTCTTAGGTTGACTCCATGAGAAGTTGAAAGGGTAAAATCCTGGATCCACAGAAATTATTCCAAATTCTCTTTTTTCAACATGACAATATTTCTTTCAAAGTATTAATTAATTAGACTCTTCTCTGCAGTTAATCCAAAAGTATCACTCTTGCTGCAAAGTTTTGTTGAAGATGAACTTTATTTGCAAGGCACAAGGAGATGGGAAAGGAGATGGCAAAGGAGATGCTTATTCTTATATTTAATTTCACTATCCATATAACAATAGAGAGAATCATGAATGTAAGTTCGAAAAAGGAAATGCAATTATGTTCATCTTGTTCTGAGTATTAAAATATTGTTTTATTCTATTTATGTCAATGATTTGGGACTCATTATATACAACGTATATAAATTGCCAGACCTCCACGTCCGGCAGAACGGTAGAGGAGGAAAGAGCCCTTGTATCTTGCCTTTCTTTTTCGAGGTCAGATTGCTCTCATTTAATTTTAGCTGCCTAAAGGAAGATGTTCAGGCTGTGCCCATCTTCTGCAGTCAACAGGCTCCCCAAAAATAATAATTCCAGTTCTTTTAAGGCTGGTTAAAGCATACAGCTCTCTCTGAGCTTATTTGTTTAGTGCTGCAGAGTTATGCCAACCTTATAATTTGCCTTCTTGGGTCAATACAAACCCTCTGTGTCACAATTCCAAACAATAAGCTACCTTGTTTGGGAATATTGCCTTCAAACTATCTCTACGAATTCTAACTTTCTTAGCCCTTCAGTGAAAAGACAAGTGAGATCATTTAAAAAGAGAATTCCTTATGTACACAATAACTAATTTTAATCACAAAAATATAGGAGAATTACTGATCTAGGCAACACAATATAATAAAAACTTCTGACATTATGCTTTTGGTTTGATCTTCTACTTTCCATGAGTTCCTGATTTGATGTTTAGAGGCATTTGGTCCTCTTTTCATGTGTTGTTCCTTTTTCTTCTATTTTTTCTTTCCTTTAAGCAAGCTTTTTTTTTTTTTTTTTCCTCTGAGCTAGTTTCCAGTTTATGAAATGTAGTAGATTCTATCCAAATAGGATGGATACCTGACAGCAGGAGACCAATATTTCATAGGAAGAGAAGACATTCAATACTGGAGACTCATGGTCACACAGGTGAAAGGACCACTGGACTGTTTTATAGCATTATTTTAGAAAACTAGGATAATATAACATAATAGACTAATTCAGGGTAATCACCTAGGAACCCCATACCTTCCTCTTTACAGCCTTGTCAATAAAGAATAACTTTTCCCCTGACTGACCACACATGCCAAAATTGTAGAATGGTTTAGAAGTTTAAAGGTGAATAATTTCAGTGCCAAATAGAATTGCCTGTCCTCTAATGAGAATTCTAGAATTAAGAGCCATAAAAACTGAGAGATTGACTTCACATTTGGGAGATATCATCCAGTTTCTGCCCGCATCTGAGGAAGCAAACTTGTTTTCCACAGATAGAGCCACTTGAGAGACTCTATCTGTGGAGGACAGATTGCTTTAATTTTTATAAAATATTTTTGTTGCAGTACTGAAGATGTTAGATATTTGCTTGGCTTCCCGTTCAAAGGTCTGACACTTCATATTTTGTGGAAGTAAGGAAACTACAGGGTGTCAGATAAAAAGGAGATTTCTAGTAGTTTAAGTTTTGTAGAACTGTGAGTTTCCCAAAGGAAGAAGTTCTGCTTCAGAGAGTTTGAAAGATAAGAATTATTTTGAATCAACCTGTGTAATTTCTAAAGATTGTGTGTCTGGTCTGTTCTGACTCAACCTTTTTGCTGTCTCTAATAAATATATAAATATAATGGAAGTATATAAATATATTTCTCATCAGAACAACTGAGGTGACCTGGGTGAATTTGTTCCTGTCTAGATAAATGGAAATTCTAAATCTTCCAATTTCAGTGATAAATTAGTTTGCAGAGGGACTAAAACAGCCATTTATCAAAAATCCTATTCGAGCAATTATCCCCAAACAGTTACAAGTAGATCTATAATCAGTAAAATGCTACATTTTAAAGCAACGTTTCGACAGAGATCAAATGCAATAGAAAAGGCTTCTCTTTCAAAGCTTGGTATAGTTGTTTGTTTATACCTCAAAATCCTCTAGAGAAGATTTTGGGTTAAAGTTTAAAATTCTAAGTATAATAAAGCCTATCTCTGTGCAAAGGCCTGGGTATGCTGCAGTTCTCTTGCTGGAGACAAAATATAACACAAACCCCAAATTGTTTCAAGTATTTTTTTATTACTAGCAAGCAACAGTAAACAATTTTAATCTATTATGGTAAATTCTGAAATGCCTGTATTATATTTATGTCTGTGCTAAGAATGTCTTGGAGATAGGTACAGTGATTTTCTTCAGATAAAACTGCAATTGGTATTACAATTGACACAATCTAGAGGAAATGCAACCCAATCTTTTGTAATGTCGCTACGCAAACCAACAAAGAAAATAATGTCTCCATCATCAGAGGGATAAGCCTTATTTGTCTGCTTGCATTCAGGTTTGAATGGGACCAACAGAGATGTAAAAATTTGCCCATTTGAGGCTAGATCAGAGTTTTGACGGACCAAAAAGAGCCTGCCCAGTTTGTGTGTGCACAACACTGATGAACAGACACAAATCTGCAGAGGGAGGAAGACAATAGGGCAGCAAGGTTTTCTGCAGCTTTTGCTTTGACTGATTTTTCTTTTCTCTGTCAGATAGATGAAGCTAGCATGAAGAATTTACAGAGCCAAAATGTGGTGATTCATTTTTCCTAAATGGCTCTGTTCTCCCCCAACATGTATGGTTCATTACCAAGTTGTTGTAAACCACCCCCTAAGTTGCCATTCATTGTAACCCAATTGTTACCTAACCCCTCCTACCCTCAGTATCCCATTGGTCCAAGCCTTAGGTCTGCCCCCTCGCTGGAAAAGCCTTTTTAAGCTGAAGACATGAGGGGGAAGGCCTCTTGGTTGCTCTTGCTTGCTCTCTTGCTTTTGGGCCTCTTGCTCTTACACCCTCTCTCCCTTCCCCTCTCTCCTGTGGGAGCCATGCTGCTCCCCCCTGGTGTGGGACCCCCAAATAAACCCTGTCTAATCAACACTCTCAAAAGCCATGTTGTGTCTTTCCTGCCTGTGTGCTGCCATTAGCTGCTACAGGTTGCCAAGAGAATCCTCCCTGAAAGCGCTGGTAAGGCTTCTGTACCTCACCTCCCTTCCAAGACCCAGAAAGACTTGTTGCCAGTTCTCCTGCAGCTGCTAGCCGGGCAGGAGGAAAAGCAGGAGAAAGCAACACCAAAATACATTTTTTAATTCGTATTCCAAAATACTTTGTGCCTTTGAGCATTCAATAAATAATGCTTTGTTTTGAAATGTTGCTTCAATGTCAGAAAAAAAGGCAAATTTTTACTCTGCTGTACCAGAGGAAATATGAGATATGAGGTATCTTAAATTCAAATGAATTTACCTTATGGAAAGCCATTTAGAATCATTCAAGATTAGGTAAAACCAGATTTAAAATAATAGCAGCTGTTCCTGAGTAAATTTTTCCTGGATATTTTCTCTAAGATAGCTGCAAAGATAAAGCAAGCCTATTTGATGGGATTTCAGTTCATCAGAATACCAAAATAAACTTGCATTTGTGTTCTTTTTATGTCATTAGGCTTTACTGTGTGAAGATTTTTGTGCTCTCTTAGGGCCTATTCTGAATTAGTTTTCAGCAACAAGTCTTTACCACAAACTTTGACTTCAATTTACGTTTGAATGACAATTAAAAAAAAAAAAAAAAAGAAAAAGAGTTCCATAACTAGATTTCTTCTGCTTCTGATCTGAATCATAACTGCTGGCCTTTCAGGCACTGCAGTGACCTTTAGACCATTCATTCCTCTGGGACTGAGGCCTCTTCCCTCCCTGATCTCTCCTCATCTCCTGAGCACAGAGGGACTGCTCCTCATGTTGCCTCTTTTCCCACTCCCTGTATCAGGTGTATTGGCCCTGGTCTCCCCGGTAAAGGCAGAAGGTTCAATGCCCAGAGGGACATTGGAAGAGCAGGCTGAATACAAGAGAAAACAAGTGGTGTTAGTTGCATGAAGCAGAGCTACGCAGAGTCCCCAGGCAGGTGCAGAGGAGAGCCCCCCTATTGCAAAAACCCAGGTCTGTTTGAGCAGTTAGCCCATTATCAGCTACAGAGTTTTATATCGTAACAAATATAATCCAACCAATCCAAGCATCATGATATGAGCACTTAATGGTTATATAACTTATTTTACTACCTCTGATTCAGCTGAATCACTTTCCCATAGTCCTTTTGTACTTATCCAAAGTAACAGGCCTTAGCCATGATTTCACCAGTCCTTCCTTTTGTAAAAAATTAATTATATGCAACAGTGAGTAGGTTTAAATATGATTTTTAAAGTTCTTAATATTTTTTTCCTGTATCAATTCTTCTTATGAGTATTGTTAATATTGTAAGATGGGTAATAGTTTCATTATTAGACTGTAAAAGCAGTCATTGGGCTAAAACTAGGCTGTAACTTCACATTTATGTATATAAATATTTGTCCTCTTTTGGACATAGAAATATTTTGATTATTCAGAGCATAACATGATCATCTGTTTTCTTATGTCAGTTCTTGTGACACCAAGGAGTCTGACTCATTTACTATTACAAATTCAATCTCACAAATTCTTTTATGAAAAACCTCCACAAGTTTTATTTGGGTAAAAATTAACTTTGCTTATTCATTTAGTTTCTTTTATTATTATCAAATAAGAGGCTGAAGAATTGTAGCAAGAAGTCAAGGTCCAGAGCACAGACTGATATTAAATATTTGGCAATACAAACCAATTTATCAGGCAGGGGTTTGAACTAACAGTCAGAAACTTCCACTTCTGAAAAAGGAAAATTTTGAAATGCTGCCAGTGTATCCCAGAGACAGATGTAACCAGACCCATGACCATCCTGGAAAGGCCTACTTATTCATCAGATGCTAATAAAGTCATTTTGTACTCTTCAGGAAAATTTAACAATCCCAACAGTGCAGCAGGCAGATGACAAACCATGTCCTGTAAATCATGGCCTCAGCACACCTTACAGACAAATACCATAAACAAGAACATCCTCCCTGCCTTATGTATGATGTCAAATATTATGGTATGTGCCTTTAGGCTGTGTCCCCTCCCAATCACTTGACCATTCCTAGACCATTGACCATTCCTAGACAACTCTGGGGGCAGAGTGGGTAAAAGGAGTGGGAAAAGTCTTAGCACTACTCAGCACTAGCAGAAATCATAAAACAGTAGAGTGTTTTGGGTTGGAAGGAACCTTAAAGATCATGAATTCCTCCAGAACATTCATGTCATTCCTTTACCAACTTCCACTATCCCAGGTAGCTCAGAGATGCATCCAACCTGGCCTTGAACACTTCCAAGGGTGGAACATTCATAGCAACCCTGGGTAATCTGTGCCAGGTTATCTTTTGTAAAGTTTTAAGTGCAAAAGTGAGTAGGTTTAAATGTATAATGAAACAATTTAACAAGAAAGAATTTCTTCCTAATATCCAACCTAAACCTACTCTCTCTCAGTTTGAAGCCATTCTCCCCTTGTCCTTTCACTCAAGGCTCCCTTGTAAAAAGTCTGTCTCCATCTTTCTTGTGGGCTCCCTTCAGGTACTGGAGGGCCACAATTAGGCCCCTCCAAAGCCTAGAATTTTGGCACGTTAGTAAGACTGTCTTAGCCACAAATACGAACCCCAACACAATTTAGGATGATGTGAAAGAAGTTAATTCCAACCCAGCCAGACCCAATGCAAAACATCAGGTTCCAAAAGAAAATAAATGGTGAATTGCTACCAACTGCTCATGACACTCCTGGATGCATAAATACCTGAGAAAAATCAATTGATTTTCTCATTCAGGCCTTTGGTCCTTCACACCAAGTAATGTCCTGGTATCATGTAAATCCATGGTAGTATCAAATGTACATTTTAAAGTTTTCACTGTTTTTCTGTGATAAGGCAAATGTTTAAGCTACTCACATACACTGTAAGAATTATAATGAGGAAACTTGCTTGGAAAAGCTTATATATACTCCTCAAAGTGTTTAATGAGGATAGTGGCTTTATAGTGATCATGACTTCTGGTAAAGTAATTTCTCTAAATGCTTGAAAGTATCTGCACACTAAGCTTATTAACTTTCATACAAGTTTCATTTTGATGTTTAGTTTTATTGCAATTTCACCAATGGACTGTACAGTGTTTTAGTATGCTGGAACCTGATGTTCTGTCCTTTACAACATTGAGAAAATTGATTTTGTATCCCTGAAACATTCAAAGTACCAGATAAGAACTTACATAATGCGTGCATCAAGAAATATGTACAGATTTCAGGAATGGTCTTCAAACAAACCCAACCCTGTCTAAGAATTTAATACTGCAATTACATTTATTTAACTACAAAGAACTTAACAGAACTAGAATTTGTTTTTGCTGTTTTAGGGGGGTTTGGGGGTGTTTTGAAGTTATGCTTTCTCACACACATAACAATTTTCACTGAAGTGTAAAGCATTCTTAAGTAACTTGTGAGATGGACAGACTTTCTTTGCCTTCAAGCTTTGTAAAATGGTCTAGCACTAAACTCTGGAAGCAGTGTGTGCTTATCTGAAGAATTCCCTGTGCCTCATCCCTAGATACCTCATCAACACTCACTTCATTGCTTGTGCCCTGTAGGCAGAGGAGAAATAATCACAAGCCTTTTCTACTATTTTTTTTAATGCAAAGGGGGTTTTATTATAATACAACTTTTTAAAGCTCCTAAAATCACCACAAATTACAGGTTTCTATAGACCTAATTGCTCAGAAACACTGATCATCTCAAATAAAATTGCAACAACTTTTCCTCAGTCGTCAGCCCCAGTTGCTTAGAGACATAGCATCAAAATACTTCCAATTGTATTATAAACTAGATAACCATATAAGTACTGCCCTTAAGAAAGGTAAGGAGAAAAGGGATTCAAAAGTTCTGAGAGATATATTGGTCTTTCTCCACTCTAGAAGGTCTTTAAATTAGAGCACAAAACTTAAAAATAATACAGGATTTTACTGAAACCTAGGGTAAAGATGATAAAAACAGAAGTGGTACTTCTGGGTATTTGAAAATGTCTGCCAATAGATGCAACTGTGTTGTGTATAAATTATATTTTGAGGAAGTTTTAATTAGAAATTCTGCAGTTAAAAAGGGGAAAAATTTTAGCCATAAATCAATAGAAAGCTATATGTACTAAGTGCAGGAAACTGGTTATTTAATGTCATTTATTAAAATTTAAAAAAAAGGAAAAAGGAAAAAGAAAGAAAACAAGGAGAAGAAAAGAAGCCTTATCTTTATAAGTCAAACCTGCAATCAGTGGGCAAGACAACTACGAAGAAAGCTGCAGGATATTTCATGCCACAACAAAAGGAAGAGGATTCTGGCAAGGATTCTGCAGCTCAGATATGCCTAATCAACGACAGAGTTTTCTGTGCTGGTAGTAGTCGACTGTGTAATTGAATACACATTTAACAGAGAAACAAATTACCCTTTATGATCCTTTTTCCTACTCTCCCCATGAAGTTTAAAGCTGAACACATTCCACAGTTGGTGGAAAAGCTTCTAACACAAGCTCTTGCTGTCAGTCCATGGCTGAACAAGAAGTTTCAGGGCATTCATTTTCCACTGACTCCTGCAAACCTGGAGAACTCAAGGATGCCTGTAACAAATTAACAATCCATAAAAATAGGAATTTTACTCTACATATCAATTGCAAAATCAGGATTCTCCTCACCACTTCAGAATATGTATATAGAAAGGTAAATATAGATGTAGAGTTGGATTTTGAGAACTCAAAAGCTGATTCTTAAGAATTTTATTATGTGTGGTATTCCATGCAATTATTGTATTGTGGAAAATGCAAATGTTTTTATCATCACTTTTATTTTTTTTATATATTTATGGAAACATATTTGTGTATTTCAGCAAAGTTACTTGTGACTATTAAATTTAAAAAAGTTGAAGAAGAGATACCCAACATCAGAAGCCTAGAGCACTTCAAAATGCATTCCTTTATCAAGGGGCCAGTGGCAATAATGAGATGAGGCAGGTTCAGGAGTGTGAAGCTTGGTTGGACTCACGACAGTAATGTGAACAGATTATATGGAAGAGGGGTTTGATTACTCTGAACCAATTTTGATAATGTACCAATGTCCTAACTAAAAGATATTAATACAAGCAAATAACTTCATGTACATCTATCTTCTCACGGATCAATATTTTTTTCCCCCGTCAAATGCTCCAGGATCCTACAACATGAGTGTGGCTGTCATTAGACTATTTGAATAAAATGTTCGTTGCCAGGTAACTGCAGCTTGGAGGCTATTCAGTGAGAACTGGCATTGGGAACTAGGACCACCAAAAGTGCAGGCATGAAAAGATAAGCAATGTTTTGAAAGTCTAAGTATAGCATGACACCACTGTCTCCATGGTTGTAAACACCAATCAGTAAAAGTTTATTCATCATTAAAACTCACTACTAATCACTGTGGGAATGTAACCTTGACAGCTTAGTAGAATAATATTCAGACTACTAATTTAATGAGCATAGAACTGTGTGTGATAGACAGTATGGGTGAAGATATCTGTGTGTTATAGACAAGACCATGAGGAAAACAAGGAGCTGCTGCTGAAATAGGAGTGTGGCCACATCAGCTCTCCAGATATCCTATATACATGTGTACTTGCATTTTATTGCATTTATTGTTAAAAGGAGATACATTTTCGTTTTTTTGTATTTGACCCAGTGTTCATTGCATTTGTCCTGGCACACCACCCTTGATGCTTGGTTATCATTTAGATGCAAGATATGAATATGAAAATATATGAATATACCATCATAATATAAATTATAATGCCACATTATAAAAAAAATATATATAATGTTTTTGTGTGTGTGTGTTTATGTGTGTGTATAAAATTGTCTCACTTTTATACACACATCTATACATGTACAAAGCCTAGATGCCACAGGTTTCCAGGCTAGGGTAGAGGAAAAGAAGGAAGGAGAATACCAGGATATTAATCATTGACTACATCCCATTGGGCACACAAGGTTTTAGTGAAATTCTTTATTGCCTTTTTTGTCATTCTTTCTCTTTTTCTCCACATCAGTTTTTCAATTCTTTCCAGCCAGAATTTTCTCTCAGTTCTTTCCGAGAGCTCTAAGAAGGAGGTAGTGTCTGTTACATCAGTGTGGATGACCTGGAAAATGTTCAAGCTTAGGCTGTATCTGATTTGTATTTGCAGTTTTCCACAGCTGACTCGGGGAGAGGATAACTAATTCCTCACCCCAAGAAAGCCTGTGTCTGCTGCACCATCCTCACAGGTGTGATTCAGCACTTTTTCCCTACAGAGCTCAGACTCACCTCTTGGAGTAGGATGTCCAGGAGGGCATTTGGAGAGGATGCACAGCCTGCAGACACTGTTGAGACTGTAAGCAGCTGGTGGCATTTGAAGCACTGAGGAATCAGGACTTTTTGTCCCAAGATGAAACACATCTGTGAAACGGTGAGAGGGAAAAGGACTACATGGAGCAGCAGAGAGACTGATATTCATAAATGTTTACTGCAGGGAGTCTCACAGAGGTTTTGAAGTTATTATATCAGGAAAGCTGACAACTGGGCCATCCAGGCAGTACCAGCAGCCAGGAAAGGTGACACTCCCAAGGTAGCACAGAAAGGAAGCAGTGGACAAGGATCATAAAACATTTGGCATGCTATTTTACAGTGCTCAGTCTGAGTTTTGTGACTGTGGAAGTACATTATTGCAAAAGCTGTGTCAAGAAGGAGGAAACTTGTGGAGGAAAATTATCTATACCCCTGATGCAGCACTTGGCCCTTTGAACATTAGCAAGAAGAAACCCAAAAAGAAACTCAAATGCAGCTGCTCTGTAGATCCCATGCTTGGAAAAGTATTCAAAGGAAA
This sequence comes from Phylloscopus whistleri, assembly GCA_017589585.1. Taxonomy (NCBI): domain Eukaryota; kingdom Metazoa; phylum Chordata; class Aves; order Passeriformes; family Phylloscopidae; genus Phylloscopus; species Phylloscopus whistleri. The sequence continues at coordinate 1,095,782 of JADMLD010001219.1, forward strand.
TAACCCAAATGTTAACAATAGGGTGTAAGTCTTGCTCAGCAAGTTCCTAGAGCCAATTAGCAAGATTTCCACTTTATTTGGATATAGTTTAATTAAATTATGCAACAAGAGCAATGAGCTGTCTCCAAGAATTAATAGATCATTTTTACTCATTCTTTCGAAGTGTATCCAGTGTTATCCTCACACGCACATGCAGCCATTGCAATGCCACTCTCTGAATATTACCTTTTCATACACAGCTCATAAATCACAGGAAACTACTGATAACTCCTCCTACAGTACTTGCAATTGCTTTGCACTGGAAGTTAATTAGGAAGTCCATTCAAAATGTTTAATTGTTTAAATATAAATTACATTTTGTGGACTATAATCATTGTAAGTCCTCTACTCCATCTGTTCTTTCCTCTCAGATTTTGCACAAAATTAGAAATCTGCTGACACACCTCTTTTCACAAAGCATCTGCCTATACCCTTCCACTAAAATGGTCCTCAAATATTTGCTGAGCTTACTGTAGCTTGACAAAAGCAGATACATCAAAATTGGAAGCTTTTACTGTATATCGTGCAGTAAGCTGATGCACAGAATATAATTTGTTGGTTTGAAAAATGCATTTTTCTCTAACTTCAGAAAATCATAAGTTCCCAGAGCATCAGTTCCTCCCTTTTAGACTGACTCTAACATATTCCTTTCTCTTCTCTATTTGCTGTAATAGAGGTATTAGTAGAAACTATTTCTTACTGTTCTCATATAAGTGCAGTCCCTCCTGGCCTTTGCTAGACCTCTTAGTGCTAGTGCATTCAGAAAACAGCATGACTTGCTATTTGAATGTCAAAGTTAATTTAATTCAGCATTTCTCTTTATGAAGGAGTCAGGAAAATGTTTTGCAATCAAGTTAGATTAAATTATTCAATACAAGAGGAGATAAAATTAGAGATTATTTTAAAAATTTTAGATATATTTGGGCATACACCACTAAAGCTGTATTGTGGAGAAGTCTAATTTAATAGTCATGTTTTATCATGTTTGGATTTGGAGGGGAATGGAAAAGAGAGAAGATATGTCCAATTGAGGATGGGTAAGTATTTCATATGTTTAAAGTAAACACTTTATTTGGGAAACATAAAAAAAAAAGCCACAAAAACCACATGATATTAATGTGCTGGGATTTATTATTACTATTATTTAATTAAGGATTTTAAACTTTAATTTTTGAAATGTCAAAAATTAGTTCTAAAACTTCTGATACCAGAAATAAAGTAAGAAAAAAATCTATTTACAAAGATCCAATAATCAAAAAATAAAGAAAATAATCCAGAAATATTTTTTTTCTAAAATCCTGTGGGATCCAGAATCTTCATCATAACCCTTAACTCTTAATAATTATGTGTATTTTTTCTAAGCCCTAGGATTGTTGAATGTTCATTCAAAATTGAGGGTGAGAGGGAAATAAAGATTTTTTTTTTTTTAACGCCCTCTTTCTAGAATTTGTACATCAAATTAATCTTTGAGTTGTCTTTGGTTCAGACTGCCAGGCAATATGAAGGATTCAGTCTGTGGCTTCTATATTTCACATTACAGTCATTTATATGTTTCAAGCTTTTTTGCCAGACATTTATTTATTGGTACACAAGATGTGTTCCTTTCTGTTGGAATTTTCAAAAGCACTCAGCACTGGCTTTTATCAGTTCTGAAAGGTCACTTCCATAAGCACATGCAGCTGAATTTCAAAACAACCTGTGGCTTTTTGCCATCCCCTGTTCTCTTCAATGCCAATGTCAAGTTCCACATAATAGAGGAAATTAGTTTTGTTAAAACAAACAAATTATGTTAAAAAGGGTAAAAATACTGAGGTTTTTGCTGTTGTTTTTAGTGGGATTTTTTTGTTGTTGGGTTATTTTGTTTGTTCATTTTTCATTTTGTTCAAGTGTATGCTTTATTATGGCAGAAAAGTTCCTACTAAAAACAGAACATTGATCAACATGAAAAATTCACCATATGTAGATATTTATTTCCAGCTGGGCACATCTTCATTACTCTGATGCAACAAGTTCCTGAACCACATAACAGAGAATACCTTGTCAAAAAGTATCTATCCAAGTCCCACAGACAGAACAGAGTTAAACTAAACTGCAGCCAGTTTCAAATTGTTATGTGTAATTCCTCTCTAAACTGTCAGGAAATGCTTTGTAGAACCTAATAGCATGGTCTGCTTTAAAGAGTTTCTCTACTAGTCATATTTCACATATTCACCATTAACCTTATTGAAAAATATATGTGTATAAATTAGGACAATTAGTTTCAGGTTTGGGGGTGGTTTTTTTGTGTGTTTTTTTTTTTTTTGTTTTGTTTTGTTTTGTTTTGTTTTTTTTTACAGAAAGATCATTCAAATGAATGATAACAGAATATAGAAACCCAGCCTCTCTATCTCTCATTCAGTTCCTGTTGAAGAGAGTAATTTACATGACAGCTCAGTGGTCTGACAGTAAATTTGGGGAATAAAAGAAGCTGCGTCTGAAGATGTGCATAAAAACTGTGAGTACATAAGGCAGAGAAATCTAGAACCAGACAGAGATGGGGGCAATTGGTGTCAGCCTACTTCCTAACCATACCAAATTATTTTAATGGGTTTTTATTGAATTTCACAACATATATTTTAAAGGGAAAAGCATAAAAACAAATCTCCATTTGGGAAAAGAAAAAAAAAAAAGCCACTCCATGGCAACACTGCTGCTCAAGCTGAGCTACGGGAAGACCCCCAGCATCAGAAAGCTGCTCTGATTTCAGTTCTGGCAAGAGAGACTGTTTTACAGTCCAGCTGCAGAATGTACTAATGAAACAAGAGGCAAGGACAGTTGAGCCTTAAGCTCAGAATCACTGGTGGAAACTTGGTGCCTGTCTGCAGGGCAAATAAAGTGGATTTTTAGATACAGAGAGTGCTTTATTATAGCTCTAACATTACAAGACAGAGTTATCTTGTTACTCTTTCCAAAATGACCTCCCAGAAATATAGAATGTGATTTTCATCACTCTTTCTGGGCTCACCTTAGCCTTTCTAAGAAGCACCTTTTCTGCTGCCTGATAATAGGAATTAACCACATATCCACCTGCACAAAACTGAAGCATGGCCTAAAGACATTATAAATTTAATAATCATCTCCTTTTAAATCACCCCATCCTCTCTACTTGACACGATCCCAAAAGTAATCTCTCTTTCACTTCCCCCATCACCCTCCATAGACACACATGTTCATGTCTTCACAGGAAGATTCAGTAAGCAGAAGCTTATTCTAAATGCAGAATTAGAGGTTCAGTCTGGCAGAGATGGATGATTGGAGTTGCCATGTGATATGAACAAGGAAAAGAGTTTTTTGGCTGGCATCTTCCTGAATAACCTGATTAAATGGCTGCTGCAGAGTAGCAATGATTTCTGAATTTTGAATAGACTTTGGACTAGGGTTAAGATTTTTGGAGGGGGTTTTTGTTTGCTTTGGTTTTTGGTTTTTTTTGTTTTTTTTTTAACTGTTTGCTTGCTTGAGGTTTTCTCTTTTCGTGTTTGGTTTGGGGATGTTTTGTTGGTTGGTTGGTTTGTTGGTTGTTTTATCAGGAGCTAATATACTAGTTTGAAATCTGATGCTTTAGAATTCACAGGTTTTAGGAGTTTAACATTTGAGCCTGGGCGAACTGTTGAGCATTTACTATTTCAGGATCAAGTACAGCACTAGAAGTTAGAATTCATGGTATTACCAAGGTAAGAGCTCCTTCGGAGAGCTTCCCAGGCTGTCTGTAAAGTTTGGGGCTTGGAAAGTGCTGTCACAGTTGGTATGTGTTGCATGTTGGCAAAGCCTAAGGAAATGGGCACCATAGTTTTAAAACATGGCAGAAATAGTTTAGAGTCTGTGGACACGTTAGGCTAGAGCTAATATTTTCAAGGAGAAATAATTTTGAAAGCATTCTGAAGGGCTTTGGTTAAAAACTCCATTTTGAAAACAATCTGGTGCAAATTGGATTAGAGATCAGACTTCCAGCATTGTCATTTTTATTTTATTATGTAATGACACCATCTACAATTTTCTACAATGTGCCTGAAAATCTTTGCTCAATGTAAAAAAAAAAAAAAAACCCAAAAAATAAAGCATAAAAACTTATCTGTGGATATACTTGATCCTGCTGCACAGTAGGGCACGCTCGAGTTTTCATATAAATAAAAATCCATAGAAAGCCTGAAAACTTGCAGTCTTTTTAATATTTGATATACTATCCCAGTCTGGATAAGTGATAGACAATAAGGCTGCAGGAAAATAAATTACAAGATGAGAGGAAAGCACACCAGTAGAAACAAGGAAAGTGCTGATTTGGGAGCTGATTAATAGGAATTTTCCCAGTATCTCCCTCTGCAATTCAAAGAGCAATGTTGCATTACACCCTGAGAGCCTCTTTGGCTGCTCAGCATGAGAATCTAATAGCAAAACAGGAGTTGGTTCACAAAGGACAAACTGGAGAACCAATCAGACTCGACACAATTCCTCCAGTATTTAGCGTTTCAAAACACAAATGAATTTAAATGAATCTAAAATGAATTTTAGAGATCAGGGAATCCACTCTCACCTGTCTGATGCTGTGGAGACAAGAATGTCATAATTCACCACAAAAATTCTCAAAGTGAAATTTCTTAGGACCTTGTATCATTAGACAACTGAGGGCAATTCTTACTTTCTGAATTAGGATATTGAGTTTTTTCACTAGAAATACACGAGTTACGACACAGCAGCAACTACAGTGTCTGCTGCATTTTTGTTACAGTACAGAACAAGGTTCATCAGGATGTACAGCTGATGAATAAAACCATTTGTTGTTTGAGTTTCAAACAGGTAGATATATTTTGAAGATACAGTTTTTAAATAAGTAACATCCACAATGAAGCTCTGGAAGAGTTAGGTCAAGTTATGAGGAACTAAATGTGAAACTAAACAAAAATAGTTGTTATTTAAAAATAGCAGTGGACTTCCCCAAGACTAGCTCCTGATTTGACTTAATGTTAATCAACTCATTCTGGGGAAAAAAGCTTTGGATTAAAAATGTATTTGATGTTATTAGATAATAGTATAAATATTTTCATCCAGATAGCTATAATGAATTTCTCTTTTTGTCTGTTACAATAAAGAAACAATTTTCTCCTTTCCTTCTTTTCAGTAGTTGAAAATATTGCACTGCGATTTTAGTGCCATCACTTTAATGGGCTGTGCTAGCTAACCCCTCTATACTACAAGCACTCATTCTATTACAATACTTTTGAGACAAGAATAGAAAAAAAACCAGATTAAATTTAATTAACAAAACAAAACGAACAACAACAACAAAAACCCCTCCAGTTTTCACTTTAAAATGTTGTTATTATTAAATAATACTCTGGACTTTACAAAATTTCTGTGGGAGAAAAAAACCCTTCACATCCAATATTACTGATGATAAAGTACAGGTTTATGTCAGGAAAAAAGAAAAGATTTCTTTCAACTGAGTTAAGTTTTCATTATAGTTTTTAGTTTCATAAATAAAATTTCTTGATCAAAACTGATTGAAGAAGAGATGTTTTCTCACTTCATTTTTGCTATCGTAAGTGCAAACAAATTACATTTTTATAATGATTAGTAATTTGATACTGAAATCTAAGAAGCTAAATAATATAGACATGAAATATCACCGCTAAAATCAATCTATAGCTATCTGCTACACACAAATTTACCCTGATATAAAGTGTTGAACTTTAAGAACAGAGATGTCTTGTGCAGTATTCCTTGTGGTATATGGAAATTCCAGCCTGCTGGTCTCTGACCACAGTAGGGTCAGGTGATATTCAGTACAACAGCTTAAATTATGCAACACGAGTTCAGCACCTTAAAACCTCCAGTGCTTTAGATACAGTGGAATAGAACTGCAGTGGTAGATGTCAGAAAACTAAAAGGCCACAGGATTAAGACATTAGGCCACTAAATAAGGGTTGTCTTTCTCAATCCTCCTTTTCCTATTAGAAACAGTTATTGCTGAAATGGGATTTACTTTCAAATGTTTCTGGTTATGTTCAGCATTATGTTCCCTGTTAACTCACTCTGATCTGATGTGAAATGATGTTCTCTGCAGGAGTTCTCAGTTTTTCCAAACCACAGCTCTGGGGTATTTTTCTGTCTTTTTAATGCTGCAATTTTGCTTTATTTTAAAATGAATGCTACATGTACTGATCTTGGGTGGAGAGTCAACCACTGCTTTATTCTAAAAGCATTTTGCCTACATCAATCCCCTGATCTCTTTTGCAATTTAAGATTTGGCTGTGTGCTCAGAATGTTTTGCTAAGGAGGTATGGAATAAAATAGACAATAATGAGGTTTCATTTGAACTGGAAACAGTGCAATACATTTTACTTTAGAGAATTCCCACTACACAAAGCTGGGTGCTTTCGTAACATGCACAATAAATTGCACATAAGGAATGTGGCCTGAGATGCCTCCTTTCCACTTCTTTCCCCTTCAGGGGTGGAAGGGAGAAAGCCTCAGCACATGTGCTTTTCAGTTTTTAAAAGTAATAGAGTTCTATGTCTTCTGCAGCTGCAAAATGAAGTGTTATTAGTCACTGGCAGTAACTTGTGGCTTGGACAACCTGTGCTGTTCACTTCTGCAGAGGCTCTGGGTTGAAGTAGAGTGTTCTAGTGTATAAGCAACTGTGGACCAGTGTCAAATAACTTGGAAAAATAATCTCAATGGCCTAGGATGTCATTCCTTATTTGGACAATCTTGCCTGCCTAAAAGCACTGATCTTGTGGAAATGAATTTACTTTCTTTTTTTTTTTTTTCTTTTCAGTTTTGAGAAGCTCTTAATGTGTGTGGTGTCTCTGTGAGTATCTATAGTGCAAAACAAAGGAGTTGGTTTTCATATTCTTTGTCTTGGAGCTGCACTAATCATTGACCATCCCATTTAAACACAGGATTTAAAACCAGCTGAGCAAGCAGGAAAGAGCTACAGTGTGCCCAAGAAGTTACCTGGACTGGAAATTCTGGGGCTGTGAGACATGAATACAAGTTATGTTCTCCATAATAAAACCATGAATATCTACAGACACAAATCAAGGACAGTTGTGTGAAGTTCCCTGTGGTCCAGACACAGAGAAAGCATTGATTTTGTTGGGAACTTTCCGCGTGAAAGATCTGAATCTGGGAAATGACAAGCACTTACAACTCAATGTGAAGCCAATAAGGCTTGTGAGTGCTCAGTTGGCATTTCAGCTATTCATATCAGCTGCTCAGCAGTGTAAGGTGAACACATGATTCTGAAAGTCTGTACACTAATGTGACTTTATTGATTGAAAGCAACTGCTCTGAGTGAGACAAATAGGATTTGTCTTTTAGTTCCTAATTTCACACTGTAGACAGCATAATATTCTGCAAAACTAATCTTTGTTACATGTCTGTCTTTCTGATCCTCTTATCCTGCCATTTCTGGGTTTCAGTCGACAAAAGAAGAATCAAAATTACTCTTTTCTATGCCTTTTTAGTGCTTGGAATGTTCATTATTTCCACCCAAGTAACCGAAAAGACAGTTAGGCATTTTCTTCAAGTGAAGCTTGACCATCACAGTTTTCCTGAACAGGTTTATTCCACTGACTCTTAAAAACAGTTTCCTGTTTTAAAAGGAGAAATCCTGTCTCTGTGGAGGGAAACTCCAAGAAATGTTTACCAACTTTCCAGTGGTAAAATGCAATCCAAGAGTCTTTCTAGTAACATAAATCTCCTTCACATGTCAAGTGCAACACCACTGAAGCACTCTAGAACCATTGCATAGTTGTGTGATGTCAGATCTTTGTTACTTCTGAGTATGGGTAGAAAGATTTTTTTTAATGGTACTTTCAACCTAAAAGCAATTTTTTAAAAAAAAATCTTATAATGAGTGAAATAAATGTCATAATTTTTAAATGCATAACCAAGAGGTTATATTTTTCAAATTCACCAGGACAATTAAGATGACATTAAATTTTTCCAAGTGCTATAATATAAATGGCAGTTTCTCATACATACCAAGTGAATTTAATTGACACATATTTCCATTGAAATTGCTGGCACTATCAATTGCTATGCTTTATACATATGCGACAGTGATTAGAAAATTAACATCATTATGTTATTTCTAGTGATGGCCTATCTCAAAAAAAGATATATATGGATCTTTTTTTTACATTCATGGAACTTTTCTAAAGTTATAAAAATTAATGAAATAACATTCATATTTGTCAAATATTCTAGTCTTTTTATTATCCAAAGATATGGCCAAGACAGATTGAAATGTAAATGCAGGTCTAAAAAAGTATTCACCTCCAAAGGGTACTGCAATGAAGAAACAGCTAATATTCTATCCACTCTGCAAAACCACAACCAAGGTCTCTCACTGGTAATTTGCCTGCACAATGCCCCCCTCCCCACAAAAAAAAGAAAAAAAAAAACAAAAACAAAAAGAAAACAAAACAAAACCCCAAAAAAACCAAAAAACCACACAAAAAAATCCAAAAAACCAAAACCAAAAGCAAAATAAAAAAACTCCAACAAAGCAATGAGCTAAAGTACATAATGCTAATTTGGAAAGTTGTCTACGGACTCAGACCAGCTTCCACAGTCTTTAATGAGTTTTAAAGTAAAATCATGTGACAAGACTTTTCAGCATTAGGATTTGAAAGAGACAAGTGAATGTGTACTTTGTGGATGAAGTGTACCTGTACAATCAAAGTTTTGTGATGCATTTTAAAGATTTGATAGATGCTGTTTTATATGACTTGAGTTACCCTTTTCTTACAGTAACAGCAGGAGAATGCCAAAGTGTGTTAGATTAGGATGCTTAAACATGTGTTGGATTAGATAAGTAAATGTGTGAAAGTGAAAAACATCTCTCTGACCTGCGTGTTGTGGGTAGAATTTGTCAAAAACCTTCCCCTAAAACTTGAAAATGCCTAATGTTATAGGGAATAAACTATAAAGCAGATTAAGTTGTACAAATCCTGCTGCATTATTCAACTGGGACATGGGCTTTCAAGCTCCCAGGGTACAGGTTGCATGCCTCCTGCTTTGCATATGTAACAGAGCTTTCCAAGCTTATGTTCACTTTACCACCACTGAGACAGCAGCTTTCAAAGGGGTTTATGAGGATAGGTGGAAAAAAACACCTTGCAAGTTGTTAAATACCCTGGCAAACATGTATTTGGAGTCCAGTCTCTGAAGCTACATCTTCACCAATAAAATGTTTTGGCTTTTTTTCTTTGCAGTGCTGAGCCAGACAAAGCTCAAAGTCCTATCTCTATACAATTAAACTCCCCTAACTTCTGAAATAGAATGTTCACATCAGGATGTCTAGTGACAAAACCTCTTTTGCTGATGCATTGGCTCCTGGAAAGTACCTACAAGTTGTTTCAGAGGCTTCTGGATGACAAGGGCTGAAATTACAATGGGAAAACATTAACATGTTAACAGCACATTTTTTGATTTAAAAGTGTGGTCACTATGTACAAGAACATCCAGTATCCTGTTTTTCAGGGGTTTTATCAAGGCTAACATAAAATCGTTGAAAACTTGCAGCATAAGAGAGAAATGATGTGCATCATCAGCTCCAATTTTCTCCATCTACCCAATTCAGCTGACAGACCAAGTCTCTGATCAGAGCACTCCTAGCTGAAAACTCTGTTTTTGAAACACACTATTAACCTGGGGAAACCTTAGTCCCATTATATTCCAAATCCATCCATGTTATCAATCAGATTCTACAACCTCTTCACCATATTAATTTATTACACTATTTATTTATGCAAACAACTTGATTAGTTCTTCCTGACACTGCATTTTGTTTGCCTTATTCTGTTTTGGAGATGCTAGTGTCTCTTTGAAATTACTCAGACAATAATTATCTTCCTACTTGGCAAAGCCATAATCAGGTCTTCCCTTCCTGTGAAGGAAAACTTCCTTCCCACTGAAATAGAAAATACCCCAAGTCTCAGAACAAATATTTTCTTATGTTTGAAATTATTCACATTTTCACTAACTTGCAGAAAGCTGTGAAAAAAAAACAAAAACAAAACCAAAACAAAACCAAAACATAACTGGAATTACAGCTTGTGGTTTATTACTGAATAATTTGAATTCCAGCATAAGCAATCATTCTGAAGTGGTAAATGGCAAAGAGTGCTATACAACAAGTTTCTGATGTTTTTAGAGATATGCCAGGACATCAACCCCTGTGAGGCTGGCATAAGATTACTTTCCCTAGTACAAAAGAAGTAAGAAGATATTTCTGCAAAACTATTCTAGTAACTCATCAGGAAAAAAAGGGTTGTAAGTGATCTCAAGATTGTGGTCTGTTGCAGAGATTAAATGTCACATACTGAGATTTTATTGACTCATTTTCTGCCAACTCTGCTTAAAGGAATGGCTTTTCAAGCAAGACTTAATGGATAGTTACTCACAAGTTTCTCAGTCTCTTAGGATTCTAACCATGACATTTATATTTCATAAAACCTACTTACATAAAGTAATAGCCACAGGCAAGTTTTCTTTGTGTACAAAATATGATTTCTATTGTTACATTCTTGCTGGAAATGACCTCTTCTTGGGAGGAATTACCAAACCCAGAGGTACGTTTTCTTTGCCTTATGCTAGTTTTCCTTTTTCTTCTCCTAGAAAGATGTTTATCCTTGTGCCTTTACAACTTTAAAGGAGGGTTACTGTTCAAGGCTTTCTTTAGCTCTTACTGATAACAGTGTCAACATTAAAATGTTTCTAGTAGATTTAGACTCCTTACAATTATTGTGCAGTACAAATATGTCTGAGGCTGTCTAACTTTCAGCCTTCTGGTAACGTGCCACCTGCTGAACATCTGAGATCTACAACTATTGAGATGCTTTTATGGATCAACTGGCACTCAGACCCGTGACCTTGGAAGTACTGAGAGGTTACATTCCAATAAGGAATTTAAATGTTGAAGCACATAGGTGTTAAGGATGTTCTCACAAAAACCTCCCTTACAGATTACAAAGATTGGAGTATATTTATTGTGAACATTTTCAATATACAAGTAAGCAGACTTTGAATGCTCTTTTGAGGAGGCTGGCACAGTGGGAAATAAGAGAGAGCCAGCTTCATTCTCTCTGGCTGTCTGATTAACATAGGACAAGCTGTCTTTGACATAAAAAAGAAGCGTTTTCATAGACTGTGGACAAAAGTAACTTCTCTAACAGGTAAGGCAAGACACTTTCACTATGGCTCTGGTTGATAATCACTTCTTAGAGAAGATCTTTTCTACTTACTGTGGACTAAATCCATACATAGGAGTGAATCGGATTCACATTATGAATAGTTTCCTAAAACAATGTTACGCCTTTGCATTTCTTATGTTAATATTTAATTACTGAATAAGCTTAATAAATTGCAGAAAGGAAAAGGTATTTATATGGATAGATTAATATTATAATAAATAAAGCACAGTATTGGACAATATCTTTTTAGTATTAACTTGTCACAATAGTGAAACATTGCTTAGCATTGCATGGGGTAGGGTAGTCTTCCTACTGATGCACACGGATCAATGCATCTATGAACATAAAAGTAATTTTGATACAATATTTAACTGTCTTAACTCCACTCTAGTAGAATAGTTACTATCCAAAAAATCATAAAATCATAAGATAATAGAGTGGTTTGGGTTGGAAGGGACCTTCGAGATCATCTCTAAGATGGGCAGGGACACCTTCCACTAGACCAGGTTGCTCAGAGTCCCCAACCTGGCCTTGAACACTTCCAGGGATGGGGCAGCCACAGCTTCTCTGGGAAACCTGTACCAGTGCCTCTCCACCCTCACAGGGAGGAATTTTTTTCCATGTATCTAACGTAAACTTACTCTCAGTTGGAAGCCATTCTCCCTTGTCCAGGCCCTTGTAAATGGTCTTTCTCCATCTTTCCTGTGGGCTCTCTTCAGGCACTGGAAGGTCACAAATTGGTCCCCGCAAAGCCTTCTCTTTTCCAGGCTGAACAATCCCAATTCTCTCAGCCTTTCCTCACAGCAGAGCTGCTCCATCCCTCTGATCACCTTGGTGCCTCCTCTGGCCTGGCTCCAGCAGGTCCCTGTCCTTCCTGTGCTGGGAGCCCAGAGCTGGGTGCAGCCCTGCAGGTGGGGTCTCAGCAGAGCAGGGCAGAGGGGCAGAATCCCCTCCCTGCCCTGCTGCCCACGGGGCTTTGGATGAGCCCAGCACGCGGGGGTTTCTGGGCTTTGAAGTGCCATACAGTTCAGTCCTATATCTCCCAAGGAGGATTATTTGCTTGGACTAGCACCTCACAATTTGTGTTCTCAAGGCTCTGGTTTGTCTCAGAAAAAGAGCAGACTTGCATTTCTTTAATATGTAGATGGAGCACATGAGGCCCCCCTTTGTAAAATTCTGCCTAGATATAATCATCGATAATCACTAATTCCATGACACATGTGAGATTTAAGGACAATATTTGTAATAATGTATGTGGAAAAGCCAAGTATTAAGGAAGCCAGGCTTTGAAGTTGATCTTTAAGTGCTCAGAACTTACTAAGGTAGCAGTCTAATTTTAGGCAAACAGAAAGAATTTGTCAATCTGCATTTGTTAAAGCCTAGAAGTAATTTGTAGATAAAGGAATTAATTGCAGCTCAAACCACTTATTTAATTTCATAAGTCCATGCTGTTTTACTGTCATAACTTCTGGCTCAGCAGGAGAAAGGTCTCATGTAGATGCAGACAGAAAAATGCAGAATTTTTTACTGTAAGCTGAATTAGATATGTGGTTATAAACATTGCTTTCTGTCTTTTTTCTCAACCACAAAGGTTAAGCCTGGCTGACTCTGTGGAAACCATGTAAATAGAAAAAAAATAAATCATCTCATTCTGGTAATTGTTTAAGTCTCTTTTTCTTCATGAGGAAAACCATTGAATTATATTTCTCATTAAAGTAAAAAACAAACAAACAAATAAAAAGAAAAATCACAAGGTATATATTTTGTGGAGTCCAAGATTGCACAGAATTCTTGAGGAGGCTGCACCAGTGCTGAGTACAGTGGAACAATCATTTCTCTCAACTGTGCTTATAAATGTGCCCTGAGATTATCTTGGTCCTTTTGGCCTCCAGGACACATTGTTAGGTCTTATTGAACTTATCACCAACCCAAACCCCCAGATGAATTCTGCCAGACTGCACTCCAGCTGCTTGTCCCTTACCCTTGCCATAATCCTGAATGACACCATTCCATGTGCAGAATCCATCATTTCTACTTGTTAAAATTTCATACTGCTGCGGATTGCCCAGCACTTGTATTTAGAGAGATTTATCAAAACTTCTGTAAGGACTCCCTACCTTTGAGGAACTCACAGCTCCTCGTAATTTGGTGCTATTGGCAAATGTGCTTAGTGTGCACTCAACTTCCATGTCCAGGCATTGATAAAAAACATTGAAGAGATGATTTTTGCCTTTCTTAAAAGACGGAGCAGTAATTTCTCTTCAATGTGTCCATTCCTTGTCTTTTTGCTTGCTTGACTCTAGCCCCCAAGACCTCCCTCTCCAAAATATCTGTCAAAATCTACACTGAAATATAGCTTAACTTCAAGAAAGTTCAGATCTGTATTGGAATTGATAGATTTATGCTTTAGTGTGTCCTTCATCCCACTCTGAGGGAAAAAAAAAAGAAAAAAAAATGGGTTAGGAAAAATTCTTTAAACCCACATTATTACTGAGCTATTAAGGAGAGATGGCCAAGAGACATTACAGAGGGAAGTTTTGGATGGGGTGGCAATAAAGTAAAAGAGAAAAGTAAGTTTTCTTTTCTCTCTTTTTTATTAGAAAAGGCTTATTGCAGATAAGGCCTGTATCTAGTTATGATAACAGAACACAGATTAAGAAAGGGACCTCTGGAAATAATCTATTCTAAACAATCTCAAGCATGGTCAGCCAGAGCAAGTTGTCAGGACAATGTCCAATTGTGTAAATAAGATAAAATCTTAATGATAAATTGATTAGAGATCATCACCATCACATCAAGGAGTTATTTCTTAAATGGACGATGACTATACACGTATGATTATACATTTGTCCCAAAGTCAATGTGAAGCAGATAGGCTGCAATTGCTGGTTTACTTAATTTTGTACATAATGAAAATAAACCAACTTACCCCACTGATACACTGTGTATATACTGGCTCTTCCTTTGGCTAGAATAATTTTTCTCCATAGAGTCTTGTATAGTTCTACGTTCTTTGTTTGTGATCAAAGCAGGGTTGACAATACTGTGTTGAGAGCAGCATTTGTACAACATCGAGACCTTTTCTGCTTCTCACATCACCCCACCAAAAAGGAGGATGGGCTGTGACAAAAAACTAGGGGAGGCAGAGCTATGCCAGCTGGCCCTAAGTGACCCAAGGAATATCCAATACTGTATGATACTATAATCAAGAATAAAAGCTGGGAGACAAAGAAAAGGGTGGAGAAACTTTTTCAGAGTGATGGTATTTGTCTTCTCAAGTCACCATGACAGGTGCTGGAACCCTGCTCTCCTGGGGATATTGAACCCATGGGAAGAGGTGAATGAATTCTATTTCCTGCTTTGCTTGCACATGCAGTTTTTACTTTACCTATTAAACTGTTTTTAATTCAACCCATGGGTTTTCTCACTTTTCTACTTCTGCCCCATGCCACCAGATGAGGGGAGCAGACACCTGGGTGAGCTTAGCTGCCTATCAGAGCTGACTCACAGCAATATCATGTACAGCACGTATGCAAGTGCACTTGGGTACTATCAAAATTACTATTGCAACCAAATCTTACCTTCTTCCACACCTAAGAGAGAAAACAATGCAGCAGGATCTGATTTGGCCAAAGCTGTAGCAACTTATATTCAATTACCTGCTTCACAAGAGTCTGTCTACATGATGCTGCACTAGTCATCAGGAGCATCTGTGAAAATTTCTCTCAAAGGCTGTAATAAGGGTAACAAGGTACTATTGCAAGGATGTTCCAAGAAACCAATGGTTCCCAAGCTCTCATTTGTGTGAACTGATTGGTCAGATGTAAGCAATAAGGCACAAAGTACCACACTGTGTGTGAGCTTAAAATTCTTACTGAGAGGCAAACTGCAATAACTAGGTCCTGAACCTCTATTTATGTGCTTAAAGAACTGCCAGCTGAACTCCTGGTTAGTTTTGCTGTGACTCTGCTTCTGTGCATATATGTAACCAAAGGCATTCATTTCTTCTCAATTATTTAACTTAATAAAGCAATGACAGCTCATTTTAGAAGATCTCATTTTCCTTGTATTTGTTCTTTTCCAGTTTCTCCACAACTTTTTTTTTTCTCCTTTTCTTTATAAAGAAATAATATTCAAATTCTCTCCCACTTTTGCATTGCTTTGCAGTTTCTCCTGTTTCATCTTGATTGATTTGAGTTTGTGGGGGTTTTTGTTTATTTTTTTTTGTTGGTATGTTCTTTTTCCCCCAGCCTCAATACTTTAAAAATTGTAAATGGTTGTTCATTTTCTCTCCTACCAATTATACCCCAGCAGCTGTTTGTAAAAGAAAAATGACAAGTTAGTCACTTCCCTGTCTGTATTGAACTTGGACAAAAGACTGAACTTGGTGCAGGGAGGAACTGAGTAATCAGCCTTCCTTTACAGCCAGATTCATGTTTAAAAGAATTCAAAAAAATGAATCATTCTAAAAGCTGATAATACACTACTTTGCACCTTGGGAAGTCATTTCAGGCTCTGGCAGATGAGCTCCAGCATCAGCAATTTAAGACAAAACTGTGCCCAACTCTCTGTCCACCCACAGATTAACCTTCTGTAGCAGTGTGTCACCCTGCTTTGTGCTCCCACTCATTTGCTGCCACTCAGATTAACTGAGACTTGTTCCCAGGGAATAGAACAACTAAAATGTGAAAACAGTTTTTCTCTGTTGTAGATGTAATATTTACACCTCTATCATTTCTTTAAATTATGATCATGATCCAAAAGAGTAGAAACTTGGTGATAGTTGAGACACAAGAATATTTCTGTACATCTGGACAGAAATTGGTCTTAAACCTTTATATTTTTTGGTTAATTAAGATCTGTTTGGATTTATACTAATGCTCCACACACATAGTAGAGGGAAAATTGATGATCTGGGAGGAAGGATTAGAGAAGAGAAACCTGAGAGAAAGAAGTAAATTGTGAAGTTTTAAAGGAAATAAAATAATCTCACTTTTTTTTTTTTTTTTACATTTAAAGGTTTGCACTACCAATAACTTGAGGATGTCATTAGACATCTCAGTTAACACTCCAAATGATCTGAAAACATCTAATTCATACAAGTACACTGCAATCTATCCTTTACTTACTGTGACTTAAGATCTTATTCTTACATCACTATTTCTAATTGTTTCAGCCATCTGATGATAGATGACCATTTTGGTGAAAACAAATGCAAAAGGGAATTAAATACCTAAGCTTACTCAGTACCTGTAGCCAATTATTTTCTTTCTCTTGGAACAAGCAGCATGATCCTTTACTTCTCTTTTTCTCTACTCTCTACATTGTGCATGGACAATAGTTCATCATATACACTTGACATCCTTTGCTGACATCAGCAACAGCTGCACAGAACCTTGACTTTTTGCTTTTGTTCATGTAAACTTATGCTGTACTTTTTGCTTTTGTTCATATAAACTTATGCTGTATATTGTTTAAATATACTTGAAGTATATTTAAACAATATATTTGTTAGCCAAGTTGATCTCTTCTTCTTTTAGGTTTTTTTCCCTCTTAATGGAATTGTTTCTGTTTGAAACTTCTGGAATAGGCATTGGCTTAAAGGAATATTATTGCCGCCATCATCATCATCATCATCATCATCAATCATCATCATCTTCATTATTTTTTTTCTTGGAGCCTCTTCCCAAGAGAGCTCATCAGACAGTTTTTCAAGGTCAGTGATGTAATTTTTCCTAAATCCATGTCTTGGTTTGGAAAGAAAGGTATCTGCCAGGGAAAGCAGGAGTTTCCCTTGGAATGGAGAACATAAACCCCTCACTCCCTGCAAATTATAATTTTACAATTAAGGGCTTTCAGTCAAAGATTTGGGAATAGGAATAACAGTTCTTTACTAGGAATATTAACAATACAAATGTAGTAGAAAAAACCCAAACCAAAACAAACAAGCAAACAAACAAACAAACAAACAACAATCCTAGAAAACCCTGACAGAGACAGATCCTGTAGAAAAGAGTCCAGTGATGGTGAGAAGGGTCCAGTCTTCCTCGGGGAATCTGGTGGAGCCAGATATTTCGTGTTCCTGCGTCTCAGTTTTTATCTAGGTAGGAATGGTTGGCTCCCCTCACTGAGTGGAGCATCTCACAATGGGATGATGGCTTGTGGATGATTGCTTGGTGAGTCTTAATGGCCCATTAGCAGAAGATATCCTCCTGGAGGGAGGACAGGTGGTGAAAGATATAAGAAACACTGCCCTACCTGGTTTTAACAGCTGGCCCATTATCAGAAGACACCTGCCCCTCTCCCCCCAGAATAACAAGAGATAAAGAAAAAACATCTCCCCAACTGCTTTTAACAGATGAAATAGAACACACATTTTGGTTCCATAACCCAAGACAATCCAGTATTTTGAATTTCTGTTAATGCTCCTTATTGTCCTAAAAGTTTTGCACTCTGTCACCTCCTGGCCTCCATGCTTGTGCAAGTTACCAGCTACGCTGCATTACTGAAGCTCCCTCCATGGTAGATGTGTTGCACACCTAAAACTCCATCTCTTTATTTTCACTTTTCCTGTAAGCAAGAAGGAGTTCAGAAGACTTTCAGCTCATTTTAGACATGGCAAGGTTTTGAGATATCTGTATGACTCTAAAGACACAACTTGAGACAAGCGGACTCTTCTCACCCTTTTGGAGGGCCAGCAAGAGAGTTTTTGTACAGCATCTGAAATGCTAAATTCAGGTTAGGCACTGAATTCCATCCTGAGTCCCAAAGCATGTCCCTCCAAAGGAATGTTTTCATTTACTTTTATGCTGAAGTCCTTGTTCTGCATGACTTTCATTTGTGCACGGAAAGTCCCATCCAGCTGATGCCCAAAGCTGACAGTGTTGAGTGTTATGAGATATTTTCAGCCTCCATCTGTGATAACTGGAAAACAAGCATGTGCATCTCTGATACATGAAACAGCAGCTAATTCTTTAGCTCTTCTTCTCCTTCCTGAGAAAGATATTCCTCTTCAAATTAATATTCAATTTTTGAACAATCCTGTTATGTCTCCAATGTGCTAATTTATACTTCAGGGAATGAAATAAAATTTCGGGTTCCTTCTTCACTTTCCTGTACCTGTCTACTTCTTCTGGAAGACACAAAACACTAGCATAAACACATCCACAGTTTGATAAGACGGTATAAAATTAGAACAGCTTTTCTTTTTTTTTTTCCCATGAACTTATATTTCCAAAGATAGACACCTTTACTTTTGTGTACAATCTACCATTGATAAAGAAGGAGTATTCCAAATGGGCTTTCTTCCTCTTGAAAGAAACAGATCTAATTTCCCCTGCTGAAAGTTTCTCTAGCTCACTTTTTTCAGCCACTTCTGCTTTACAGCAAATGTTCTTTAGGGTACAGACACATGAACATTTATATTCATAAATATAAATTAATGAAGAGTCTGAATTGTAAAGAATCAGAACAGGCTTAATAAATCATTACTAACAGCTTAAACGTTTTCTATTTCTCACTGCAACATTTAAACTAAAGGGAGTTCAAAACTCAATAAAATAGTTTAAAAGACGAGGGGTTTTTCAAACACAATGAAAATTTTTGCAAGTAGCTCTCATGGGAATAGAAATACTTACTTGCATAAACAACAAAACTGGATTCAACTGTTTATAGGAGAGAAGAGAGAAGACTCTGCTCACTTATGTTGCAAGGCTTAGGGTAGGTCACCATGGTCACAGATTCTGCCCTAAGAATTTGCTTCACCTTCACAGCAGAAGCAATTCTTCCATATGGAATTGGGGAAAACTTATTAACATAGGGGTGGCACCAAGCGACCTTGTGAGTCACTTTTGTTTATTACATTTCAGTATCACTGAGAAAACCACCCCATGAATACTAAATTTAAAAAGAAAAATTGTTAGGAATCTGCATAATGAATGCAAATGGAAGTACACTGACAGGACTAAAAGAGTCATGCTTCACAAAAAAGAAAAAAAAAAAAAAAAAAAAAAAAAAAAAGAAAAAAAAAAAGAAGAAAAAAAAGGAGGCATGCCCCTGCAAACTACCTTCCAAGGCAGTTCAGCTTCTTTTGAAGCTATTATTTTTGGTGCAGTAGAAAACCGCTTTTAAATCCTGAACTCAATTTACATTCTGAAAATCGTAATTATTTGCTTTGTGCTTAATATGTTTAAGTTAATATCCATAAAATCTGGGATTTCAGAAGAATCAAGGGCTCACATTAGGATGCTTTCCTTTCTTCTTTCAAGAATTATCTGGTCTCCTATACTATTTCCTGAACACTATATATTTCTTCCTCCTTATTTTCCTTATTTCTTTGCTGTTTTCTCTTTTCCACCTTCTTATTTACTTATTATTTCTCATTTTCCTTACCTTAATTTCTTGGTTTTTTTCTCTATTGTGGAAGAACTCCACATTCATGACCAAGACTTGTGTCTCTTTTACCTTTTCTTAATGGGCCGTGTAGGGGATAATGAAATAGATGAAGGTGAAACTAATAAATGAAAGCCAGAGGAAATGGCTTTCCCACCTTGGTTACCACAAAAAGAGACACATCGTGGCTCAGAATAAACTCTTTTTTTTTCTTTCTTTTTTTTTTTTTTCTTTTTTTCTTTTTTTCTGAAACCAGGTGCCTAAGACTGTAGAACAAAGATTAACTGAGATCATACCCTTTCCTTGCATGATGATCAATAATCCGTTAAGAATTAACTTGATGGATTGTTTGTATTTAAAAGACTACCTTTCAAACCTGTCACACAGTAATAGAGTATCTTCACAGTTTCACATTTTTTCTCCTAGTGATATCTGAAGAGGTGCCAGTTTCTGCCTTCTCAGTTAAACAGCTATTACAGAAAAAGATATCTCAAGTTAGAATCCGTTTTTTTAAAAAAATATATTTTTTTAGAATATAAGCACATTATAAGGAAATTATTGTTTCAACTCAGCTCTTACTGAGGCCTCCCAAACAACAATAAAATGTTCCTCTGTATTTGACCATGTATAAATCTTACCTTTGCAATTTGCTTCAGATTATTTTAATGTACTGTGCTCTTTCCAGGCTTGCTCCCAGCAATTGTCCCTTTCCCTGATTACTACAGCAAAACACTTTCTATTTTTCAGTTCCTAGTCTGAAATCTGTACTTCACTTATATCCCATGACAAAATCTGATTGTGCTGATGCCAGGCAGTATAAAGATCCACTTAGCTGATTGCATCCATATCCACCCTTTCAGATTTGGAGGAGGGTTATCAGTTTATGAAGGATCACAGCCTCTCTCATCAAGTGAGAGAACCAGACAGTTTTCTCAGTTTCAAAATGTAGGAGTGAATTTTAATTGTACTCTGAAGGAATAAAAGCACATACAATCTGAGCTGGTAGAATACAAATCCTACATAAATACATCAAATTTCAAAATTTTCCACTCCGCTTAGTCTCGAGTAAAATCCAGAGTCCTTCAATGTTACTAAATATTCATCATTATTCTGATAAACTGTGAACCAATGTTAACTTTTCCTTGGCAGGACAAGACCACAAAACTTATCTGTGGGCTTTGACTATAGCTGAAATTCAGCTTGGCCCTTCAGAAAGTGACTGAAAGCAGGGATCTGATCCATCAGTCATATGAATATTCCACAAGACTTTGCATCTTTTTACAGATGTGTAACTGAAAACTTGGGCAAATTATAGGATATAGCTATAGAAAGAAACAGCAGTACAATGCTGCATTGAACGTGGGTTTAAAAAATTTACATCCCAGAGGAAGAACAGTCTTCATGACAACCATCCAAGAAATTTGAACTTGAATTTATTCTACCTCTACTTCTCCAGATTCCTGGGAATTACTTTACTTAGGAGAGGTGGATTAAAAGTAGACACAGTATATGCCTTTTACAGTGCAGATATAAATCTTTCTAACATTAATGGAGGTTCTGAAGACACACCATCAAGAATACATAGAGACTTATGCCAGAAAGCTTGAAGCAAAACATAAGTGTATTAGCAAAATGTACAGGCAGTAAAATGAGCTTATTAATTATAAATTTCTTCTTACTTGGGATCAATTTTAACAATCATAACATAAAAATGTTGCAGAACCAAAGCCATCCTAACATTCACACATTTAAAAATGTTTAAAAATGGGAGTACTGATAAACATAAACATTGAGATAAGAAAGAAAATAAACATTCATTGAATCTGTGAGACAACAGCTGTATTCATAAATTGTGGGCATTGGACAATCCATGAAAACTTAGATCTACAGCTGGTCATAAATTAATACTAAGGACCAGACTTATGATCTTCCATGTGGCTACACTAGTTGTAGTCTGAGGGCTAAGGCTTGTTTATTATTCTGTAAGCTGATTAGTTGTAATTTAGGGAGAAGGCCCAAAATTCAAATTAAATTTTGTTGTCTGGAAATCATATCATTGACTCAGTTTTTTAGAAGTATTGTGCTTAAATAGATACACATGAAGAAAAAAAAAAAATCAGACAGTCCTGAGTCTAGAACAGTAACAAAAAGAGAGGTATAAAACTAATAACTACTCTTGAAGGTCATCATATCTTTGCCTATTTATTTACAATTTAACAAACTATGAAATAAAAAGCTCTAACTGCAGCCTGTTGGGGATATACTGAAAAGTAGTGATTTTATCTTCACAGTTAAATGCTCTGTAAATGGCACTGACATCTTCCCACAGCTAAGAACCAAATTAAGCAGGGGGGTGTTAGTGGTGATGGAAGGACACAAGAGCAAAAAATGTCAAACTCAACCCACTATTGAAATATAAGTGCATCCAAATCCAGTATTTGCAAAGAATCTTTGACTGCTCCAATAGAAATATTCCTAAATGAAGGATACAAGGGGCAGTTGTATTTTTTTTAATATATAATTGTAAATAATATTATAAGAAAAAGAACAAAAGCCTGGACAGTAAGATAAATACAAAAATTACATCTTGAAAATAAATCAGCATTTTGCCACAGACTGCTTAAAAGTTTCACTTAAACCCCTAATTCTTTTGGATTTGGCTGTTTCATCCTGTTCCTGAGTAATTTGTGAAAAAGTCAGGTGTGACGACATTATTTGTAAGCCATGTCACAAAAATCACCTCATAAACCCCAATTCTGACAATATTTATATGTAACCCTCTGTCCGGCAATTTATCCCAACCCTACTATGTTATTTATATAGCACCAATAGCCTGCAGGATTTATTACAGGCATGCTGGAAGACATATGGGTAGATTCTTCTCTCATTTATACCAGCATAAATCAGAACTACTGAAGTCACTGGAGCTTTACTTGTTTAAAAGTGGACTAAAAATGCAGCATACCAACCCGAAACTTACCAGTAACTTTTCTACCTATTAATGTCAGACAGTTTTTATTTCTGTTGTCTAAACTCATCCTTTTATCCAAATAAACCTTTATTTAAAACCTTTTAAACAGCATTGAGGCTTTTTGCCATTGTCTTGACGTCTTTGACTCAGACATTATCCACATTTCTTCCTTGAAGCCATACTTATGTCAATGGAGTAGTTCCAAACGGCGTTCATTGTGTCATTTTTTGAATTTAGGAACAATATTTAAAAACCTTGAAATATTTATGGCACTTGCACATTACTCAGTCCAGCAGTTTGGATGTACTCATGTCTGTGAAGAACTTGAGATACTCAAGGACATTTGGGAAACTGAAACATTTGGGCTTTTAGGGAGTTTCAGTTTAGAGAATTTAGATGTAAAATTATCAATGTTTATCAAAATTTTTAAAACCTGCAATGACATTTAAGCTCAAAATATCAACCCTTTCTTTGTAACTATGACGTCACTGTCCTTTAAAGCACATTTTTATGCATATCTATTACTTGCAAAGCAATTTGCAGCAGCAAGGACATGAGGATTATCGATGTGTTAGAAACCACAGGGGCTTCTGAGATCAGTCATGCAGGAATTTGAGCTTTTCTCCCTGAAATGGCAGTGGGATCAATAACCCACTGAAGGGCATTTACACTAATGCACACACCATGGGCAACAAACTGGAGGAACTGGAAATCGTGGCACAGCAGAAAGACTTCGAGATAGCTGTCATCACAGAAGCGTGGTGGTGACTCACACAACTGCAGTGTTCCAATGGATGACTATAAACCCTTCAGAGGAGATAGGCAAGGAAGGAGAGATAATGGGGTTGCCTTGTAAGTGTTTTGTTTGGAGTCTAATGATGGAGATGATAGTGTTGAATGTTTGTGGGTAAGAATCAGGGGGAAAACTAGTATTGTGATAGGGTTGTTGATCTGCTGGAGAGCAGGAAGGTTCTGCAGAGGGATCAAGACAGGCTGGATCTATCCTCTGAGGCCAGTGGCATGAGGTTCAGGGTGCCAGGTGCCAGGTGCCAGGGCCTACAGCTGGGTCACAATAATCCCAAGCAGTGCTACAGACTGGAGACAGAGTAGCTGGAAACCTGTCATGGGGAAAAAGGACCCGAGGATGCTGGTCAACAGTACCTGAACAGGAGCCAGGAGCCAGAGTGTGTCCAGGTGGATAAGAAAGCCAATGGCGCTTGCCTTTTATCAACAATAGTGCGTCCAGCAGGACTAGGGCAGTGATTGTCCCCTGTACTTGGCAGTGGTGAGGTCACATCTCGATTCCTGTGTCCAGTTCTGGGCTTCTCACTTCCTGAAGGACTTTGAGGGACCAGAGCATATTCAGAGAAGGGCAACGGAGCTGGGGAAGGGTCTGAAGCACAGATCTGAGGAGGAGCAGCTGAGGGAGCTGGAGATGTTTAACCTAGAGAAAAGGAGGCTCAGGGGGGACTTTCTCACTCTTTACAACTCCCTGAAAGAAGGTTGCAGTGAGAAGTCAATCTCTTCTCCCGGAAGACAAGTGACAGGACAAAAGAAATGGCCTCAAGTCATGACAAGGGTGGTTTAGATTGGATGCTAGGGAAGATTTCTTCACCGAAAGTGTGATCAGCTGTTGGAACAGGCTGCGCAGGGAAATGGTGGAATCACCTCCGGCAGTGTTAAAAAAATTGTGTGGATGTGGCACTTGGGATGGTGTTTAGTCATGAACATGGCAGCGCTGGATTAACAGTTGGAATCTATGATGTTGGAGGACTTCAACTTTACAACTCTATGAATTTATGGTTCTATAACTCTGTTATAGTTCAATAGAAGATAGAATGGGCTCTTCATCTTAACAGCTATCTTGCTTCTTTTGGATCTGCTGAGTGAACAGCAGTAGTGAGGGCTGAATGGGTGGATGCAGGTGGAGACTGA
Organism: Phylloscopus whistleri; assembly: GCA_017589585.1. Lineage (NCBI taxonomy): Eukaryota > Metazoa > Chordata > Aves > Passeriformes > Phylloscopidae > Phylloscopus > Phylloscopus whistleri. Next base: position 1,120,355 of record JADMLD010001219.1, read on the forward strand.
GTACAGTGGGCAGGAAAAGGCCACTTGTTTTCCCAGAGACCCACCGACCCCAGCAGAGTCTGGAACTGCTTCTTTAGTGAATCTTCAAACAGGGAATAGCAAGTTCTTCTGTTTGGTGGCAATAAGGACTGAAATAGAACAGAATTCATTTTGTAATTGCAAGACTGAAAATCCTACACAAGATTAACTTACAGAAGAGGACATAGAAATGAGAAACATTTAAAACAATCTGTTTAGAGGTTGGTTGTCTTATACAACTACCGTATTTTGCACACCTCCATGTCTGGCATTTGTGCAACTATTTCAGGAAACAATTTGCATACTAAAAAAATTTGCATATGCTCACCTTAAGCAGAGGGATATATTTCATACTGGTGATTGTGTCAGCCTGTTTGACAGTTTGTGTGAATGAAGCCTACAACTAGAAACACAGTGAGCTTGTATTCATTGTGCCTTCCACTCTTTCCCATTCTATTTGTAATGGTGAAAACTGCAAGGATCGTGAAAGCACAGGGAATGTGAAAATCCATTTTCATTTGTCTCCCCACTCTGTGTTAACTTTACATGCTGCTACTTCACACTTCTTAAATATCTTCTTCATACTTGTCCTTATCAAGGGTTGTCACCCTGTTCTTACATCTTGGTTATCATACATAGCACTAGTTACTGAGTCAAAACCATCCCAACAAGTGTGCTGGCATGGATTGCTAAATATTCGAAGTGTGTATGGCAACTCTTCTTCAGTGTCTGATCAAAATTTACCTTGGCAGAGGATACAGGAAATGGCCTTGAATTAACTTTGCCTCTCATATCTAAAAGGTATTTGGGGTGAACCTAGACATTTGTTGGCTTTTAGCATAGGTATGAAGTCTTATCTAGCATGGCATTAGGATTTCATGCCCTCAGTGAAAATGAAATGATCATTATCCTCCATGTAAAGAGGCGCATGATCTGCCAGCCGTAGATCTGCAAAGGGAACTCTTGTCTTCTAATTCTAGCATTTGCACTATAACATATTAGCTTTTCCATGTGCTTAGAATAAAATTATGAATTGATGAAGCCATGAAAGAATGAAAGGATAAAGGCTGTTTGTGCAGCCTTTTCTTCATGCCAACTCTAAAAAAAGCCTAGGGATGGAAAGAAAAAAAAAAGATAATCCCAAGATTCCTTGCTATTCTACTTATCCAACAGAACTCTGTGGAAGGACCTTGCATGAAAATGTGTATACATCCAATTGACAAAATCTACACTAACTTGAGAATTGATTTTATTGAAACATGTTGGCATGCTTTCAGTGGTATTTTCTATAAAACTGACTGAGAACAAAACACCAAAACACAAATTATTAGGTGCATTTTACTGATACTTGTACAGCTGGATTAGTAGCATTCTGTATCTGTTTGGATTTTGACCAGAAATTACAAAGCCTCTGATCCTTGAAATTGTCATGAATAACACACAAGGAAACTGCTAATATTTATTATTCATTTTTGCAAGATTCCAGGTATGCCATTAGTGAGAAGAATTATCCCCAAATTATGAACTGTAGCATATTCTACCTAATAATTTAAATCTCAGGGATGCAAAATGGAAAACATCAGTGTCTACCTTTAGATCCTTCAGCCTTATTGGTTCCTTTCGCAATCATCCATACCAAGTCCAGAAAGTCCTGCTGCCTTTTTCAAAAGTTTAACAATGTCACCAGAAATACATATATACTTTGGCTTTTCTGAACTCCTTTCTGGGAAATCAGCTTAAAGGTTGGGAAATATATACATTAAAAAAAAAATGGAGAAGAAAAAAAATCTCTACTTCTTATGATTCTAAAGCATATGCCTCAGAAATATGTTTTGATGAGTCTTTTCTATTTTTAATAAAATCTTAGCGTTAACACATTGAGTGAAACAACTTGCTGTCTGAACATTATGTTCAGATCATTTTAGTTTTTTACACTGTAAATGGGTTGATGGGTTTTAAATGTAGAAATACTTTGATCTTTTTCTGTTGAAGTATCATCTCCTTAAAAATTAACAAAAAAATCACAGCAAAACTCCACCAATTTTTGTTCTGTGCAAATAAAGAAAATTTTGCAGCCAACAACAATTTTGGACATTTGGTATATGAAACTCATGATTCTTTTGTTTTATTTAATTCCAACTGAATTCTATGTCAGTCACTGGAGCAGGTACTTGGCTCTAAATCTGTACCTCTGGCACAACTGAGAAACAGGGTACCAGCTAAGTTTTGTTCCCCACTGTTGTGGTTCATACCCAGGTGTCTGCAAGTACCAGGCAGCCTCTCTCCCTCCTGGGGAGGAGAATTGGAAAAGTGTAAAGCACATGGGGTGAGATAGAAAGACATTAACAATTGAAATAAAATATGACAACAACAATAGCAGCAACAATGAAAACAGCAATAACAATAATAATAACAGTATTAATAATAATAATAAGGAGGGGTAGAGGGACGGAGGGAGAGAGGGAAGAAGGCGAGGAGGGAGAGGAACAAACCCCAAGAGAAACAAGCGATGCTCAATGTGTTTACTCATCCCACACTTGCTGATGCCCAGCCCATTCCCCATCCAGCTGCTTCCAGTTTACACTGGAACATGATGTTCTGTTTTATGGAATATCCCGTTGGCCACTTCTGGTCAGGTATCCCAGCCACGCTCCCTGCTGGCTGCTTGTGCCCCTGCTTCCTGGCAGAGCACAGGGAACTGAAAACTTCCTTGACTTAAAGTAAGGGCAGTTTAGCAACATCCAAATTATGTGTATTATCAACATTATTCTCATACTAAATACAAAACACAACATTGTACCAGCTACTAAGAAGAAAATTCAATTTATCTCAGCCAAAACCAGCACACCCGTCCATACGGATTTAGTAAAACAATTCCTATACCCCAGAAAGTTTTGCAACACAATACTAATTTTCTGGCTCCAACAGCAAAATTGCCTTGTCCAGATTAGAAACTCTTTCCTGACAGAGAAATCACTAGCCATTATCAATAAACTGGAAGCTTCCTCAACAACATCAAGTTTATGGTAAGGATGGACAGTGAGGTGTCTGTCCTTAGAAATGCTGGCTTGTGCTTCTGTGCAAAGTAAAGGACAGGGGACAGGCAAGAACACAGAGTGCAAAGCCACCACAGTGCATGACTACAGCTATTCTGAAGAGCTTATACCAGCTTTATGTAAATTACAACTTATTTATCCCTGTGCCCCACCCACACCCTACCAAAAAAGGCCTTTAACATTTTCCTCCATATTTAATCTAGATTTTTTTTTTTTTTACAATGATGATGATTATATAAAATATTTCTGCCTAAGAATGCCCAATTTTTTCTGTGACTGGGCAAACTTCAAAAAGCTTTCTTCCCAGGAGGTATGGCTTTTGTCTTAACTTGGATGAGATCAAGGATAGAGTCCAAATTGAAACGGTTAAGAACAAATGGTTATCTTGGAAGTTCAAGATTAATTTGTCTGAAGTAAAAAAAAAAAAAAAAAAAAAAAAAAAAAAGGAATACTATCTGGAAGATAGCTAATTAAGAAGTACAATAAGTAATTAAATGTTTCTTCTGGCCTGATCCAGAATAAAATGTAAAGCATAGTGAGTTTCAGTGAAACAGAGGTCGCCCATTTTAAATACTTAAGTTAGTGAATTTTAAATTTATTCCTCTGTTATCCACCCTTTAAATTTCACATATATCCAAATCAATGACTATATTCATTCTCAAATAGTTTCAAATTAAAAGAGACGTTGGATGCTACAGAAACTTAAAACTCAAGTCCTAACATCATTTGATATGAGATAGACATGATGAAAAAATTTAGATATTAACTTTTGACAAATTCTTAAATTGAACAATTATGTTAAAATATTAGCCTTGCAACCAATTCTCTAAATGTGCTGGCTTAAAACACAGCTAGAAAATTAAACCCACTCAAGCTGCTCCCTTTTCTCACTGTCCCTTCCAATAATGGAGGTACATTAGGAGGGATTATAAACTGGCATCACAATTTGCAGTAATTAAAATTTGAGTAACTACAATGGGAGCAGACCTCAACAACAGCCAGTGTTGTTAGCAGCTAGCTATATAATGGGCTTGATACAGGACTGCTTCCATGAACTGCTGTGGGTCACCAGTGTGCATTGCTAATGTGTCTTCTGGTGATGTCCTCAGCTGGGATGAAGGCTGCCAGGGAGAAACAGGGATGCTGAGAGGCTGCTGGAGGGCTGACCACTTCCCACTGGGCAGTAGAGTGACACATGATAAATCTCACAGTCAGCCTGCACGGTGGCCCAAGAGCTAAGAAAAGTGCAAGGATGAGACTCAGGGTTCTTCTAAACTTTTGGGTTGAGATTTAACTTGCTCTTTGGGCCTCTGTGCACACCTGTTGTTCTTAAAGCCCTGGCAAACTCCCTGAGCAAAGGCACAACTCCCCAACTTCTTGTTTGAACAGGCAACACAATGGCATGTTTGAAAAGAGAGGACCCACTCAAAACAGTCACCTGAACTCCCAGCACCTTAAATACGCTGACCTATGTCCTTGAGAAGTCCTAGACATTTCCTGCCAAGGAAATGGTCAGATAGCAAGCAGATAAGACATTTCCATCAGGAGCTCAGGTGCTGTGAGGAGCAGGAGGTGAGCCAGGCATGCCTGCAGCCCCTAGAGAGAGAGCACAGCTGGTCAGGCATCTACACTGCAGCCTGTGGAGAACCCCACACTGCAGCAAATGAATGTTTCTGAAGGAGTTGCAGCCTGTGGAGAGTCTATGCTGGAACAGGTTTATCCTGAAGGATGGCAGCCTGTGGGAAGGACCACAGTGGGGCAGAGGAAGAGTATGGGAAGGAAGGAACAGCAGAGAGGAGCTGTTATGGGGGAGGGTTATTTTGTCTTTGTTTCTCACCATCCAACACTATTTTAATTGGCAATAAATTATTTTTTCCCAAGTCAAATAACAGGTTTTTTTCCAAGCCCATGACAGTAACTGTTAAGTGATTTCACTGTCCTTATCTCAGCCCAGAAGATTTTCAATCTTGTTCTTTCCCCAGTCCTGTTTCAGAGAGGGAGAGAGTTGCTGAGTAGGCATGTGGCATTCAGCCAAGGTTAACCACAATAAACAACAGAAATGATTCATGTAGATGTAGGAGAAGTTTCAAAGAATGCTCTTATGTGCACAGACAAGATGTTTAAGAGATATTTTACATGTAAGTGGCATAACTGAAGTGGATGGTGCATGTGCTGGAGTGCTATGATCAGCTGGAGACCCTGAAATTAGGAAAGCAACATTTTGGAGAGTCTTACACCATCAAGCAGAAGATGCTGCTGTCAGCAGTGGAGACACCCACTGCATGAAGTTGTGGGACACCATCCTGTTCAGGAGATTTGACTCCTCACTTAACCATTCCTATGCCAAGATGTCAATAATTTGGTTTCTCTTTTTAACCAATGTTCTCTCCATGCAGTGAAATTGTTACCTACAGCACTAAAACAATGTACACAAACATAAATGCTTTTCGTAATCATCTTCTACAATTCAAATAATCTCTTCTGTCATTGTTTAGCAGAGTGAAACTGAAATTTAAAACAGAACTTAAAAGCTTAACTATAATCAAGAGTTCTCTATTATTGTAGTGACTTATGTCCTAAAAAATCTCAGCTGTGTAATGCACTAATTTAATTTTCAGATATTGGCAAGAAATTATTTTTATATTTCTCTTGAAATTTGATTAAAAATATTTTTTTTTTCTTAGACTGCTGCTTCTTAGTGTTTTGAGTTACGAACAGAGATATAAAAGTCGCTTTTTTTAAAAGCAAAAGCCTAATATTCATAATTAGGTGGTACATTCCAAGGAAGGGATCTTCCTACTAATTCTATATTCTGAAGTATTCTTCTAGTATTAGCAGCAGTATAATAAAAAGCAAGATCCAATTTGAAGAAGCACAAAGGTTTTGCATTTTTTTTATGAAAACCTGGGGTAGTGGAAGATATGGAGAAATAATTATATGGTGTGATAATATAAAAACTGCAGGTTTATGTGTCTTCATATAACTCCTGAGTATGATATCCAATGTTTGTTAATTAAAGACTTTTCTATTTCCACTAGATGGCTGCTTCTGAAAGACTAGCTTCTTAGCATAAAATTAATTAACCTTCAGAAGACAGTCTGAGGTACTTCAACAACCCCACTGCTAAGAAAAAAAAATCGTATTTCTGGATCTTTCAGAAACTTTTTAAAGGTCTTCTACTGTATGTGTGGTGCTGGACAGACACAGAAGGCAATTATTTCTGCTCTATATATCAGAACAGTGTCTCTTCTCACATTTCAAGAGGTATTGGGACATTACAAGGAAACATAGAGGAGATCATATCAATGTCACTCTCCTAGCTCCTTATCCTGTACGAATAATGGTCATTCTTCTGAGTTCACTCCCTTCCCACCAAAATAACTACAATGCAGGCACTGAATATCAGAAACTTTTGAAGCAGGCCTGGTTTTAATTCACATCAGAAAATCTTACTTTACTCCAGATATCAAGTAATTTGGAAATAATTTTCTGTATCCTCCTTTTGCAAGCAAAGGAAATGGAGGATGCACCATGACACGGTATCAAAGCGGAAAGAAAGGCAGAAATTTCATGTCTAAATACTCCTGTCTTTTGACCAAGAACTTTATAGGTGGTTAAACACCTAACCTTGCTAATAAACCCATTGAAATGTCATTTCAGGATCTGATTTGATTTAGATAGCCTTAGTGAATGAATTTAGGGATGAAGTATTTTTTCAAACGATAGAGCTTATCATGGCTCACCACCTGAGGTTACCCAGCAGTCTGACATTCATGCATCAGTTTTTTATCATATACTTAGGAGTATTACAGGGGCTTCAAGTGTGGACAAGAGTGCAGTGAAGCCACACAGACAGAATATTGGACCAAGAATTAAATTACGAGCTGCCCTGCAGCATCTGAGTTATATTTTCTCCCTTTTATTCTGGCTCTGTGATTTTACTTCTCCCATCTGTAAGCTGAGAATAACAGTTCTCCTTCTCCTAAAACAAGTGTTAAGATTATAAGGTTTAAAATAGACTATTATTGTTCTGGATGTGCTATACATAGAAAATCACATGCTTGTGTGAAGGAAAAGATGTTTCCATATGCATTGCACTTAACATTGACATACTCCAATTCTACATCTGTTGGTGCCAGACATTTGCCAGCCTTCTAAGACGTTGCTACTTAAGCTCATCTACAATAGAAATAGAAAGTGGAGAATTATGGGATTTGATAAAGTCTTATTGTGCCAAGGCTAGATCTTTTCTGTCTGGAGCCAAGACTAATAAACCATTTAGCAGTAGCTGCCTCCTACAATCTTCTAAAGTTATTGGACTATTTCAACATTCCTTTTTATAAGAGAAAGACATATTTCCTTTTCCATCCTTGCTACATTTTATTTCTAATGGAAATGTCTAATGCTTTTTTGCTAAAGTTAACTGATTTAACTATAATAGAGTTTGTGATCAGAATACCTGTATAATCCTTTCCTCCCTAAATCAATGTGATTTCTTCTCACCTCAAACAGGGAACTCTGCAGGTGTCTTTTTAGGATCCAAGGCCCAGCACTGATACCGTGGCTCAGAGACCAGAAAAATTTGCTACATTTTATGATAGATCAGTGAAGGTCATGCAGAATAAGAAATGTTGACAGAAGTGTAGAGGTAGAGATCATTAGTACCTAAAATGTTCAAGGTGGAAAACCAATGAAATGCACAGGCTTAAAACCCCAGAGCAAAAATGAAGAAAAGCATCAGCCTGAGAGGATTTGCAAGACAGAAATCTGCCAACACAGAGGGCTCCTTCCTTCCTGAATGGTGCCTGACTGACCAGTAAGATGTCTTCTGATGTTTTACTAGAGGGTTGAACCCACTGCTGCCTAGCCTAATAGTTTCTAAACTCCTTGTGATCTTGTCTGTGCATTAGGATATTCATAACCCCTTTATGCCTTATTTATTTTTTTGTGTATGTGCCTGTATAGATATACAAACACACAAATACAAACATACACGCATATTTCTACATATCTATTGATATTCTGTTTGCAAGGAGTCTTCCTACATAGCCAAAAGAGGTCACACAGTCTCTCTTTCAGTATTACAAATTAGAACATTTAAAACAATTCATATAAAAAACATCTATACAAGTGGGTAAATGCTATGCTCTTCACCTCCTCTGGAGAGAGTAATTGAAACTCCAGGACAGTTTAAAATAAACATAATAATAGTTCTCCATCTACTCTCAGTCCTTGTGACATTCAAGAATTTCAATATGAAAGGCTGACTTTGCTGAAGGGTAATGCTGGGCATTCTAAATCACAAATTAAGATGCAAACCTGAATCCTACCTATTGCTGAAATATAGTTCATTTGCATACAAAAAAAAAAAAAAGACAGTCAAACAAACAAGAATTCTGCTTCTGGAATCTAAAGTAACAGAAATATTAACCTGGCTTTAAGCCAAGAAAATCACCTATTTTGGAAAAAAAAAAAAAAAAAGACGTGAGAAAACTTTCTTATTTCAAAAGTTGTTTTTAGTGGAATAAATGTCAAGTCCTCATAGAATAAGGTCAATACATACATTTTTACATCCCAAACTGAAAATAATTTATTTGATATTTTAGTTGATTATATAAACCGTAGAATTAAAAACAAAACAAAACCAAATGAACCATAACATAGTTGGAGACTTAGAGTGCTTTAACTATATTTTGAGAATCTCTTATCAAAACTTCAGGAGCCATCAAAATCCAGAAGAATTTATATGCTCAAACCACCCCAATTCTTTTCTCTTATATGTTATACAAGTCCTAAATGAATGCTTCTGTGCCTTATAACAGTAAGATATGAAAATAGCAGAAGTCTGAATACAAATCAGACTCTAAAAATCCAGTTTTCTTTACAGGTGTCCTTCAGAAAAAAGAAAAAAAAAGAAAAAGAAAAAGAAAAAAGAAAAAAAAAAACCCAAAAACCAAAAAGCAAAAAAAAAAAAAAAAAAAAACCCAAAAAAGAAAAAGCAATAAGTGAATCTGCATTCCATAAGTAACCCCAGAGATTTTTCTGATTTCAACCCAAGTGAGTTCTCTAGTCACTACTTTCTGTACTTCATATATTGACAGAATAATCTCACCTGTAAATGTCTAAACTACTGAATTTTCTGTTATTGTTTTAAGCATCTTAGAATCATCTAACATCTTCAGCTGAGGAAAAAAAAAATCTTCCGAAGGAGCACCACATTACTTTTAAAGCAGTTGAAATCAACTCCTCTTGGAATTTGCAAGTGAGAGGGAAATGTCATAGTGGCGTGCCACATCTACACATTTGTACAAACAAAGCTATTAATAGACTACTAGAGCTGTAAAAGCAAGCACTCTGAAGTAGCAAATGTCAGAGCTAAATTTGTTCTCTATGACCTTAATTCATTTCTTTTCATGGCATGCTCATTACAATAAAAAGATCTAATTACATAATCACCTAGTACGTTTGGGGTTCCTCGTGAAATCTGTGCAGGTTATTTGAGAAATAATTTGCAATGATAATAAAACAGAGTGTAAAAAATAGCCTTGTGACACATCACTGAGAGAAATCAGAGAACTAAAAGTGTATTCCTAAATTAAGCTGCTAAAATAATTGTGGTGGGTATATTAATTCTGTTGGAATGATGTGACTGTGTCTTGTATAAATAATATTATTATTAATATTCTTAATTAAGTTAAAAAAAAGTTTCATATGTCATGGTCAGACACGAGTTTAGATATATCTTTGCTAATCTTGAGAAGGATAGACTGGGATTCTCTAGGTGTTTCAAAATATTGTAATGAGATTCTGCCCTAAACATTAAATCTTGCTCCTAGATACTTTCAGTTTAAATCAACAGGTAACAGCCCTTAATTGCAAAATTAAAGGAAAGAATGCAACATTTTTCTTTGCAAAATGGGACATAATTAAACCAAAACTTTTTTTTTTTTTTTTTCTTAGTAGGGCTTTGATATACTGTATATATGTGATCCCAGTCAGGCACCCAGTTCTGTTCCATGTGATGTGTCAGCTGTTATAGAAAAGAAAATCTTTCCTGTCACAATCAGCACACACATCAATTTCAGCAGTTCCCAAAGAGTTCCATTTGATTCTTATCTGATTCCAAAATAAGAAATCTTGGATTCTGGAGCTGTACATTCCTCCAGGCATAAAGAATTGTCTCTTCGTAATCCTAAGGATGATTATGTGATCTAGTGAATTTGTTAGGCTATTACTGAATTGGTTGCTTACTGAAAAGTAAAACCATAGAAATAAGAAGTGGCTCTCAGTGTAAAACTTGTCTCTGAGTTGTTCATTTCATATTAATAAGTTCAGGGACAATCATAATTAATGCATGAACATACAGAGGATTGATAGGAGCAATCTTGATTCAGTTCTTGACTAGATCTTGATTAAGATGATCAGAAACTACAGTGCAACTGAACTCCACATCCATTTTTGACTTTTCTACAGTCAGAATAAGATTTAAAGAAGAGATTGTATAATGGATATTTTAGAAAAGAAAATATTGTATGGAAGAAAGAAACTACAGGGATTGATAAGAGAGCAAGCTAAACTGGATAATTATAAACTAATTTTTTTAACCTATTCTTTACAAGGTTTTCTTCTACCACTAGTTATTTCATCTGAGTAGAGTTAGGAAATTCTATTCAGTGTTAATGTTTGTGGATACACCCATTTGCTTTTTGGGCATAATGGATGAGACTATGGTTTCCTAAACCCAGCAGCGAAGCCCAGTCAGTGTTTCCCAAATTTTTTTTTTTTTTTTTTCTGAGAAATGATAGCACAGAGTACTTATCAGAAATTTCAAAATTGTCCTTGTATGCTTAATAATTTTCAGACTGGTCTTGGTTCTTATGTTGGCATTAACCTTTACAGCTTTTTAAAAACATCTTTTTTGAAGGTTTTTGAAGATGTGGCAAAATGCATGTCCTACACCTCTGTGGGCAGAAAAAAAAATGGAACTAGGGAAAAAAAAGAAAAAGAAAAAGAAATCTATTTAATGAAAAAATAATATCTAAAGCAAGACAAAAAATGTACAATTTGACATAATTCTTTAAAATTTAAATAAAGTTCTCCTGGAGTCAAGGACTGCAAAGGAGTGGCATGTGGCCTACAGATCAATGCAGGGTCTGCCTGAAACATCAGAGACCTTCTTCAAAGACCTTCAGACAATGAAAAAGGGAATGTTGTCTTGCATTTTTCTAAAGGGGCTTTAAAAATAGTAAATGTTTCTTTACCATAATTGATTTTTACTTCAGTAATGGTTACTTTCAAGTAACATACTCATATCTTAAACTTAATCAGCTTTTTCCTCAAGCTTTTGATCTTCAGAAAACTTAACTTTTGGCTGGTAAAACTTATTTTATGTTCTACCAACTTCTAATTCACATTTTCTACAATAACAATTCATTAGTCACATTAAATTTTAACAACTCTCAGTAAAAAGAAAAGAGCATTTCATGAGAAACCAAATACTACATTTAATTGGCATATGCGTCAACAAAACTAAAATTAATCCAACCTTTCAGCAGATTTTTTTTAATTTTAAATTTAATCCTTAGCACTACTCTGCCTACTTTAAGACATCATACTCTTAAATGCAGGGGGCCTTGACATGCATACCAGGTAGGGGAGTTACAATATCTGTGGTATTGTAGTTACAATGAGGTGGCTGTGACAGCTGTGTGCCCAGGTGGTCAAAAAGGCAAATAACACCTGTCTTGCATCAGAAATGGGGTGGTCAGAATATCAGGGCATGGATTTTCCCCCTGTGTTGGGTACTGGTGAGGCCACACCTCAAATGCTGGGTTCAGTTTTGGGCCCCTCACTGCAACAAAGATATTGAGGGGTTGGAGCTTGTCTGGGGAAGGCCAATGGAGCTGAGGAGGGGTCTGCAGCACAAGTCTAGTGAGGAGCAGCTGAGGGATTTTGGGATGTTTAGCCTAGAGAAAAAGAGCCTCAGGGAAGATCTTGGTACTGTTTACAAGTACCTGACTGGGGTTTGTAGCCAGCTGGGGGTTGTTCTCCTCTCTCAAGTAACAAATGACCTTGGGTTGTGCCAGGGTAGGTTTAAATTGGATATCAGCAAAAACGTTCTTCACTGAGAAGGTTGTCAGCCACTGGCCCAGACTGCCCAGGGAAGTGCTGGAGTCACCATCCCTGGAAGGATTTAAAAGATGTGTAGGTGTAGCACTGGCTGAGGCATGGACACTGTGGTGGTTGGTTGAAGGTGGCACCTGCTGATCCTAGAGCTCTTTTCCAACCTCAGTGATTCAATGATTTTGTGAAAATGAGATTGCTCTTATCTCGGTATTTGAAAAATATCTAAATGGTGCTGTATTCTGTGTGTCTTTTCTGAGCTACTGAAAGCCTCCGTGAAATAGCATTAAACAGATATTTGGCCCTTAGTTTATTATTATTTGCATGTTTCCCAGTGACTTAGTTCCTACCTTACATTTAATGTCCATAAGTCTGACTATTTTTGTAGTGCCAGGTCATGACTGTTTCAGCTGTTATTCAAAGAGTTGTATATATATATATATTTTTTTTTTTTTTTTTGTGGACAATACAATTAGAGACTAAGAATCACTGTTGTCAACATTTGTCTATTGGAAATGTTGACTGCCACAGTGAGATGAAAGACCCATAATTCAATATGAGCACAGTGTCTTAAACAACTACATACAGTGGGGAGATTCTATGAAATATTGATCAGTTCTTTCAAGTAATTCAGAAATAACCCACTTAAAACCTTAAAGACATACACAGATGTCCTATCTTCTTTTATTTCTTGTTCTAAAACTACTGAAACTCAGGCTTTTGTTTTGTTAATAACTGAATGGATTTATTAATTTTTACAAGTAAAATTATCTTAATTTTTATACATAATTAATAAGCAATTTAATTTATTTCCAAAACTAAAAAGAGGTTTGAAATAGTTTTAGGTTAATTGGATAGCCATTATTTATTTTGAAAACGTATTTTATTTCTTCTGAATATCATGATTAAATTAAATTACTGATCTCTCTTCATATGAAAAACCCAGCATTTTTTGGTACAGTGCTTACCAAAGAAAGGATAGCACTAATATTATCAACTGAAGTCCCTTTTATTCAGTGATTACACTGTTTCCCCATGAAATAATGTTTATATCTACTAGAACATTTTCTCTCTTCTTCACCTCCATTTTTAATGGATCATTCCAAAAAAAAAAACAAAAACAAAACAAACAACTCTTTTCGTATAAGCACCATGGTGCTGAAAATGACAAAGATTTTACTCAAGGTTACATTTCATTGCCATAAACCATATTATCCTTTTTTTCTTTTTCATTATTTCCATCTTCCAATATTTTCTGCATTTTTGCCTGTAATTCCAGGTATAAAACCCAATGTGCTACAGCAGTAATAAAAACAATTACACTCGCTGCCTTTAAAAAGCATATTGTTTGCTTAGCTGTGCAGTGTGTAGTTCTGTATTGCTGCACCTCAGCACACAGTGTTGACATTAGCTGTCAATTGGGAGTACATGACACCATTTGGGGACCCTTTGTACACTCCAGAGCAGTTATTCTGGATTTTAGGAGGCCGTAAAGTCTACATTTTTTTCCTCTTATGCCATAGCATGGGATCATGAAGAATAGCTCATCACTGATGTTTGCTGGGCCACAAATATCCTTCCTCCTCTGCAGCCCTTGGTTCCCACCTGGAACTCATGGTTAGGTTTATTAATATATAATATTTTATTAATATTTTTATATCCTATCTGTCACCTGAACTCCTCAATATCTTATATTCTTGGCATGTTGTAAACTGTACTCTCTTAGTTATGGAGTTAACTAAAGTTGGATGAAACTGATGAGACAAACAACAAACAATCCACTGCATGGAAATGACCTTTATTCACTGAATAATACTAAAAGAGATCAAATATTCCAGCTTTTCCAGCTCCATAACTTTGGGATGGTTACACAGTCAGTGTTAGTCACTATAATTCCATGATAGAAATTCATTCTAGCTTAAGTGGAAATTTCATAGAGAATTATATTAGAAAGAAAAATCAAACAAGCAATCAGAGAGAGCAATCACTATCTAGTTTGCAATTATAAGAATTTGCAAACAACACAAGAAGTTTGCACCGGTGTCTATGGGGTGTTAAGTTCCAAGGTTGCCATGCAGATCAGAGGGAAATTTGTTCCCCTAACTTCTGAAAAAGAAGATGGTATCAACTTTATGAGGATATTATTTGTCCTCAAGCAGAAATGGAACTTGCACCTGCTGATAGGTAATAAGAATCTTGGGTTAGAACATTTAATGAATTGCAATGCTTTCCAGAGTTGACAAAAATTCATTGTTCACAATTTAAACACAATCTAAATATGCAGAATTAAGATGGAACAGTAATGCTTGATAAATTACCTTTCATCCACTTGCTGCATGAAAACTTGTATGTAAAATATTTAGTTACTATTGGTTACAGTTAGAGATAGGACAGACAATTGAGAAGATAGATCTTATTCAGTAAAGCAAATACTATTTTGATAATAACTAGTGTACTACTCTGGGTTTCTGAAATTAAGGGTGTTAAATACACAAATCTCCTTTATTCCTTGGAAAGAATTTCAATGTCACACAAAATTTAAAGTAAGGTTTTTTTGGTTTTTTTTTCCATTGATTGCAAGTTACATTGATTGTAACTTCTCTTGACAATGATATTAATAAGTATTTTAAGACTACATGTCATCTGATCATGGTGCTATGTCATTCATGCCAGGAGGGAAATTATCCTTTCACTTACATCCATGTAAACCTGCTGTCTAGAAAGTTAAAGGAAAGCACTGAAAAATATCCACCTAAACTTTTGAGGCAGATTGATAACTTGGGTATAGTAACAGATATTATAAAACCAACCCAAAATCTGGCTGTACTAAAGTTGAAAGGCAACTTCCCAGTGCAAATCAGAATCTGTGGAATGTCCTCTCTCATTTACAGTTTCAGGGCTCTTTCACTCATCTAGAAAATAACAGGAGCAGAATTGTGTCTCACTCTCCTATGAGTATTGATACGTGTGTTTTTTAGTTCTAGTATCATTGCCATGTAGAAGGCTAAATGGGAAAGATGCAGATGCTTTTGGGACCCTTGGGCTCACTTGACAGGGAGTAATGCATCTTATTTTGCACTGGAAACAACAAAAGTAGAATTGGTTTTCGTTTAACAGTCAAAATTTCTGTATAAGAAAGGAAGAATGTATAGTGCATTATCTCTTACTGCTTTGGAGACACAATGGTCTCAGTTATGGAGCGTAATTCTTGTCTAATAATTAATTATTAATAATTATTAATAATTGTATTCATTATCAACAATTAATTGTTGCAATTATTGCAATCATTGTCTAAATTGATGCAGATTATGAATTTTCACTGCTCCAAGAAAAGGAGGTTTTTTGTCTCCATCTGTAAGCATCCTTGGAACGTGTGTTCCCTAAGGACTTTGAAGAGACCTGGTGTTAACCAGAGCTTTGAGATCGATTTGCCTGGCCTGTCTCCTCTGCAAAATTCTCCAATTAGGAATCAAGGTGACTTTTCAAGTTACCTCCCCACCCTTTCCTCCCCCCAGAAAACAACCCAACCCCAAATCCTTCACAATGAAAGGGAGAGGTTGCATCAGATTTGATAATAAAAGACTGGATTTTTAAAATATATCCAATTCAGAGTTACACAGTGGAAATTATTTAAAAAATTAAAAATCACATGTAACTGTTTGCTCACTGCTCCTTGAAAACAATCCTTGGTTCACTTTTGATCTGATTGTAACTAACCCATGACTGTAAATTGTAACAAACTCCTCATAATCTGCAATGAGGTTTTTTGCTATTAGCCTGGCCAGCTTGTCTCTTCTTTTCTCAGCCAAGTACCCCGATCCCTCAGGTTCACAGTCTTTTCTGCCTCCTATATCTCACTTTCTGTGAAATATTTTCTCCCATGAGCATGGCAAATAGCTCCCTGAGGAAAGCACTTTCTCACCCATGTGAGAGACATAAATTCCAACATGCTATGAAAAAATAACATTACTTTTTGAGTTTTTTTTTTTAATCAGATCTATACACCATGATATTGCACCATATTTCTGGGGGGGTGGGGGGAAAAACCTTTACCCAACAGTTTAGCATATTCACTCTTAGCTGACATGCTTAGCTTACACTTGGCATATTTAGTGACAGTTTCAGTAGATTGTGTCTGTGATTTCATAATGCACAGAGGTTTCACATTGCTCCACTCCTTTAATGGAGCATAACATAAAACGAGAGCAAATAAAATGCATGATTTCTATCTCGAGTACAATGCAGCATCCCAGAAATATATCTGAGTGTTTATGCCTATCCAGTCTTCCGTAATATATAAAAAAAAGTGCTTATGACTGTGTTATAGAAAGAGGTCCATGCAATTGTATTAATGCAGGAGTTAGACTTGAGTAATATGTATTTAAATATGTATATAGAGCTGAGCGATTGAGATTGCTTTTACTGACTGTAAAAAAAGATCCTCCCCTACATTATAGCTCTTAAAGCTGAGGGACGAGCATTTAAAGCAAACAGAGCATAACAAGACCAGAATGCCATAGAAGTTAGTTGTAAATTGACCAATTTACCCTAGTAAATGGTGATGTTTGTCATCCCCAGAAGTAATGACTATGAACTATCTTGTTCACGCAGTATAGGAGATTAGGTCATATTTCCAACCTTTCTTTCTCTCTTCGAAACACAATATTGTTATCTCACAGCCTTTTGAAGAGCCACAAGTAAAAACTGCATTAATTTAAACAGAAGAAGAATAAGCCTCCACCACTTCAACATAAAAGATATAAAAGCAGTTAATTCTAATTTTCAAAGCTTCTTTTTCATCCAATATTTATTCAATTTTCATAAAAATAGATAAACACATTGTCTAATAATGATCAAAGAAATTCAATTTTTTTTTTGTTAACATGAGGAAACACTAGATTAAAACATAAAGGCAACATATAATGAAACATGCAACATTATCGTTTTACCAGCTCGTTATGTCAGCAGTTCTCACATACTTATATATAATTTCTTTTTCTAAGATTATTTTAGAATATTTTTTGTATTTCTTTCTATTTGTTTATCCTAAAGCGAAAGTAAAAGAATTTTGCAGTATATGGTATTTGTAGCTTTACGTGTCCTTCTGAAGGCAAACTGTCTTACCCCAAATACATTATGAACAACATTTCACTACCACTTTTTATTTATATAAAGTCTTGTATGTCACTTGGTAATATAGTCGCATTGGGTTAGCAACATCTTTGTATTCATGCATACATCCATAATTGCATATGTGTTATTGACATTCACTGAATTCCTGAAATAATTGAACATTATAATTAACAGTGCTTGTAGAATTAAGCAACATATATTCTGTAAGTTGTGACTATCTCACCTAGAAAAAGAAAATCATGTTTCAATAGCAGAAGCTAAGTCTCTTTTTTTTTTTTTTTTTTTTCCATGTTAGAGAGTGAGGTGTTGATCAAAATGAGAAAGGTGGGAAATAGATGTCAGGTATCTGTAAGACTGGAAATACTCCATCCAATGGGCTCTAATTTGAGTGGGGGACTTGTACTTGCTGGGTGTTCTGTGGTGGGTTAACCTTGGATAGCTGCCTTTGAAAGGTAGGGGAAAAAAGATGAAAGACCTTGTGGTTCAAGACAAGGACAGGCATATTGCTCAGGAAATATTGTCATGAACAAAACAGACTTGACCTGAGGGATTAATGTATTTTTTAATAGCAAACCAGGATAATGAGAAATAAAACCAAAACTGTAAGCATCTTCCTTCTCATTTTCCCATCTTCTTCCTGGGCTCATCTTCACTGCTGACCATTCTGTCTCCTTCCAGCTGAGCAGGGCAGGGGGATAGGGAATGGGGACTGGGTTTAGTCTGTAACACACTTTCTCTGTTGCTCTTCTTCCTCTTCACATCTTTTTCCCTGATCCAGCACAGTTCCTTCCCACAGGCTGCAGTCTTTCAGATTAAACCTGCTGCAGCCAGGCTCCTCTTAGGGCTTAGAGTGGATATGTGCAGGTAGGAGCATTCATGCCCTCCAGGGGAACAGCTGCCTCTCCATGGTCCGTCCCCCTGGGCTGCTGCAGCACCTTCCTCCCTTTTCTTCTCTGAGTGTCTACACAGTTGACCCACCCCAAAACTTTGCCCTGTAAATGAATAGACCCCCATATCTGGGATATTATGAAGGGAATACCAAGTTTTACTTTACCTTTGGGCTGTTAGCCTCAGTTGTCCATCCACCTGGATACCAGTGATGCTGCTGGGTGAATCCCTAGCACGCCATGGAAACTGAGCTCTGGAAGTGAGGGTCAAGGGACTGAGGGGCAAGTGATACAATCCTGCCATGCTGGATTTCAAATGATGAAAGACTTGGATATACACCGTGGTTCAATACCTGGCTGCGGGGCTTATGCTGCAGGGAGAGCTTCAGCTGAAAACATAATTTCTTGATCCATTGGTAGCATAATTTGGTGGTGTTGTATCCATTGGTCCA
This sequence comes from Phylloscopus whistleri, assembly GCA_017589585.1. NCBI lineage: Eukaryota > Metazoa > Chordata > Aves > Passeriformes > Phylloscopidae > Phylloscopus > Phylloscopus whistleri. The sequence goes on from JADMLD010001219.1 coordinate 1,139,024, forward strand.
TCATGGGATCACGCATAAATTAGTAGGACACGTTTTTCAGTGTGCATCAGGTAGGCAAGTAACCAGGTATAGGAACAGGCCCAGTCAGGTAGCTCTTTAGGGGTGTGACAGTGTTCTTCTAAGTAATGAAAAAACAGTTTTCCCCAAGCAGAAAGTGCTGGGCTGTGTGCAGTGTTGAGTGCATAAACATCAATAGTACAGCAAAAACAATAATGGGCAGAGAATGGAATATCCACAAAGGATTTCTTTTCCACTGTCATACTCCATTGTAACCCCTGGCATGGTAGCTGTATATAATTGTTACTGTAACTGCGCATTATGACAGGACTGAGCACAATACCTGACCTTTATGCAATGTCTGTGCTGAACTGATTTTGTCAGCAACTGCAGCTATCTTCAATAAATTTCATAGATCTTTGGGGATGAAAAATCTGTGAAGATGTGCACACTCAGTACGCTGAATTTCCTACTTGCTGTATTTGGTATCTTTAAAACCTCCTTCAACCCTGTGACTGCAAAGGGAGAATAGTGCTTCCAGTATTTCAGCCTCCTGCTGTCCCTGCTTTTTTTTGCCAGCTCAGCAAACTATCAGCAGTTATAGCCTTCTGTGGCATTGTTGGAACAAGCAGGGAGCTTTCTCTAATGGGAGCTGCAATTATTTCCTCTACATACTCCTCTTGAATCATTTTGTCAGCCATTACCTAAACTCAAAGTCAGTTTGTACTGACGATGTAGTAACATATTGATCCACCCAATTTATCTGTGCTGGTGAAATTCTTAGCAGCCCATTACATATGCTTCTTTAATACTAATAGGTTTGACATTCACACATGGAAGAAATATAAGATATACATTGGTTTTCTGCTCTTGAAGACAAGCCTACTCCACACTTTAGACAACTATTTGACATTAATTGCAGGTGCAGTTTGCCACCTCTTGAGTTCTGACATTATAGCCTTGCCACAGCTTTGAAACATGGAGTAGCAGGATTCAAGGACTCTGTAGTCTTCCTGCTTGAATTAGCAGTTCATTCCAGCTTTTATGTAAAAATCCAGTTTGATTTTAGCTAAATTTGCAACATACTCAAGGTTACTGCATATGTTCTCAATATATTTATAAAGACATGACTAAGAATTGCAGATATTTTCATTCAAAATCTTCTGGTTTTGTCACACTATCCTTCTCAGTCTTTCCTGTAAAACACTTCAGTTGATTATTAAAATATTAAAGTAGTAAGCTTGCATGTTTAATCCTTGCAACTTTAGCTATTTCAAGATCATATTTGCAGAATTAGGTTCCATTTCTGCAAATACTGAGGTCAGTGAGATTGTTCTTGAGCTTCAATAACTTGGCAGTTTGACAATGCTTTCTACTCAAACTATACTAAGTACCAAAAAACCAAGTACTGAATGTCATTGTAATAAACCCTTGTACGACAAAGTATGCGCTGATTTATGAGCCTCTCTGTAATAAAAAATTATACTTTAAATTTAACACTCTAGGACAACTACCATTTTGAAATGTATGCAGCCATTTCAGTTAGAACATAGTTATCCTTTCAGAGGAATAAATTATTCCTTTGAAATTAGTTTGATATAGTTTTCTTGAAGATTCATACTTAAAACTCTGACTGAAGCTTCACTCAGGAATTTATATAGAAGAAAAAAAATCAAAGGAGAACTAAAAATCAATTAGACATGTAATGTCTATTAAAGTTTTTAGAAACCAGATAGAGGAACTGGAAACTGGATACAAACTACCTGTGAAAAACAATTTTTTTCCCCATCCTCAGCACATGAAGTGATAAGGTGAGATAATAGAATTCACAATTTGTTGAATTAAAGTTTTCAGTAAAACAGAAGAAAACTAAACAAAAACAAGGAATTCAGTGCCGATTCTCCATATGTGCTCCCACTTAATGAAAAAAATATCAAGTTTTATTTATGCCTGCATGGCTGTGGCTCTGTACATACAGTGAGAAGGCAAAAATGAAGAGGAATCAATATATAATGCATCTGTCATGTTGGAGTAAGAAGTGGGCACAGCACCAAGCCTCAGAGAGTTCAAGAAGCATTGAATGCTCTCTGGCACAGGGTGGGATAGTTGGAGTGTCTGTGTAGAGTCAGGAGTTGGACTGATGATCCTGATGGGTCCCTTCTAACTAGGGACATTCTGTGATTAATTCCTTGAGTTGCAGTGCTCGGTTTTCCCTAGAAATACTGATCCATGTCAAACATCTTGTTCAGCCCTTTCTGTGTTATATATGTTTTCAGATGTCATTTTTGTGCTTACATGGGTTTAGACAGTTTTGGGTGGTGGGTTTTGTTTGTTTGTTTGTTTGTTTGTTTGTTTTTGTGTGTTTTTTGTTTTTGTTTGTTTTTGTGTTTTGTTTTTGTTTTTGTTTGTGAGGGTTTTTTTGTGTTTTTTTGTTGTTGTTTTTTTTTCCTTAGTCTCCCATCCTAAGGAGCTGACAAAGAAGCTCCTTGTGTGGCTGCTGAAGGAAAGCAATCCCATACTGCCAGCTCAGATCCGTTGCCCATGGTCAGACCCCGGGCACACCTGGTGAGACAGAATTCTCTCAGGTCAAAGCAAAATGTTACTTAAAGGAGAGAAAATCATTAATTTAACAATGTTTTCTATTTAAGAAATCTGCATGACAAAACTCAAAGAAGGTACATCCAGAGACAGCCCTCCTCTGAAATGTACAAATTTCTTCAGAGCAGTTTCAAAAATATTTTGTCAAACAGTAAAAGGTCTTCCCTTTAATGTGCATTCTCCAATTTATTGTTTGTATTCAATAATATTCTGTGATCGCTGAATATTAAAAGAATATTGGAATTTATATTAATATTCTCAATGAACACTTCATATAATGAATATATGATTAGAATACTCTCAATGAATACCAATGGAAAATGTAACGACAAGAATATTGCTGAATGGCAATTTTTATGTTATAAATATGTATATTTGCACTTTTAACCTGATACAAAAAGATGGCTTCAGTGAAACTTCTGAGTGTTGTTCATCAAATTAGAATCATCGTTGAGTGATTTACAGATTACCATTTCTAGATATTTTGAAGTCATTTACATAAGAGTTTTGAACTATGTACAAATATTCTGCAGAATATATAAACATGCAGACTAAACCCAGGAATGATCTAGAGGAAATTTATGCACCTTGTGGACAGAAGCATAAGACAAAGAGTTCAAACCAAATAAACAAGGAGTAAATTCTGTTCAGGAAATTTATTTTCATTCGTCTTTCTGATTCTTCTCACTTACCTGAGTGTTTCTCAGTACTGCCTGCATAAAGGATAATTATCATATTTTCCTTTTGTCTAAGAACCGTAGGAAATACTGCCACTCATTGTGTCTAATTGCAATGCTTAAGACAATGGCAAACTGGAATCTTGACATACTAGTGCAGTCCGCCTCTAGTTAGTACTATTATCATTAAGATCTGTTTCAAGTAACATCTGAAAATATTTAAACAAATCAGAAATCAAGCAGACTTCTAATTAGAAAAAAGGTGCTTTAAAATTGAATGAAATTTTCCTGGCAGAAGATATGAAAAAAGAAACATAGGAAGTAGACAAATTTTAAAGACTCACATATGTTGATCATGTTCTGTCTTTCAGTAGCTCTGGTATACAAGCAGAAGGAAGTTTAATGTCTAAATGCTGCTATTTCTGCTTAATATTTTAAGTGGATTAACTTGTCACAATTAGTATTGACAGCAGAACTTGGCCTCTTAAACTGTATTTGATATGAAGCCAAACTGAAATCCCAAGTGTTCACCTTGAAATATAAACCAGGAGGCTGGGGAAGTTCATGAATGTTAGAGTGAGGAATCACCCCATTGCCCAAACACAGCATTATGAATGAGTGATAAGTACTATCGGGGATAATCCTTTTAGTTTTTTCTCCTGTATACATTGCAGAGAGACAGCATTAAGCATATTTGAATGTTGAAACATTGAGGATCATGAAATCCAGTTTCAATATAATACGTAAGATGTATATCCTTTGTATGGCTCTCCCAAATGTCAGATTTCCCTGGCAGAGAGGAAGTTTACCTCTTAAAAGCAGAGTGTGAATAAGAGTTAGGGTTTTTTTTTTAGGAATTGAGTAGCACAGTGTCAAATTTTTATCTGAAACACTATGTATGGCCCAGGTCACAACATCAATGAAAGGACATTCAAAGGAGAGGTTAAAAGATGACCATCAGAAGAAAACAAAAATACTTGGGAGTCTGAAGACTGAATTTGTGATGGAGTGCCTGTCATGGCGTGGCCAACACAGTTCAGTTAGAGAAGATCTCAGAGAAAGTTTACAAAAGTATGTACAATGGGTTAATGATGTTATCTTCAAACCCACGTAGATTTTAAAATGTGCAAATTAAAATGAAGAAAAAGTACATGTATTAGCTATAAAAAGTCTCTTTTTAAGGAATGCAGTTTATCTGAATGTTTAACTTGAATACTTACATTTGTTCATAACTATGCTAATTAAGCCAAGAATATAAACTAATTGGATATTTACTACTTAACTTTTTAACAGCTAACATTCTCAGGATCAGTTTTCTCAGGAGGATTGGTTTTGGCTTTGCTGTCTGGAGCTGTGTAAGAAAAGTAGGAACTCTCTTGAAATTTCTTTTTCACAATAAAAGTAACTAAAAATGCAATTTCTCTGAGGATTTTCTACAACTCATACACTTATTCTTTTTCTCACCTGTTTTCGTTCATTGATGAAAAAGTTGACTATGTCTAACTAAACTCTTTTCTTCACTAAAAGCCATGAAATTGTACCAGAATTTGAATTTTGCCCTGCATAACTCTGAACCAGACACTGAAGGAACTCCAAAATCTCAGCTGCTAAGTCTAAGAAGATTGTGAGAAGTGCAGTCTAGAGATCAAGTTGCACACGTATTATTAAATGAGATAAAAGCGGAGCTTAACTGCTGGGTGTGAAATATCACTAACAATAGTTGGACAACTTTGGCTCATATTTCATCAGTTTTGGTCTAAGAAGCTGCACTAAGTTGCTATGGATCCACAGATAATTAGTGTCTTGCTTGTTTCTTCAGTTTAAGAAATCTTTGCAATATCTGTTTTGCTGTGGAAGAGTTTTACAAATATTAATAGTTTTGCCGACTTTGATTTTATTTTAAAATTAGCTTCCCAATATTAAAGGGTGTCAAATGTCAAATGTTCATCTCCCAGCATCTGACTTTATCATGCAAAGTCAGCAACAAAAACACTATTTTCATAATGAGAAGTGTGTAGTGTTGTGTTGCTTGCTTGCTGAAGTCTGAAGATTTATAGCAAATAGAAACCTTCCAATCACCATTCTGAAGAGTGTTACAAAAAGGGTCAAATAGATAGGCAGCCAAAAATATTTATACAAGTGTCTGAGCATAAAAGGATATGCAGCTTTAAATGTTTTGCTCTGAATGTCTTCTGTTTCAATAACACAGAGAAAAATTAGGTCACACAGTACTTGAGAATGAGCTTATTGCTGTATAGTACAATGCAATATATCATTCTTGATAACGTCTCTTCCAGAGACAAAGGAATATCAGTAAAATCAGCAGAATTTGGTTGCAAATGTTCTCTATTGATGCTTTTTGTTAAGTTCAGGAAAAGCATTTACTGACTATTAGTAACACATAAAAAAAAATGAAGGACTTCCCTTTAATCTCTGTCTTATTCAGTATAAGTGAAGGTTTAGGGCAAGCATAAGAACTGAACATCTAAGCAATATATTTAGACATTGTTTATATGTCTTGTTTTCTCTCTTCAATCAGCACTGATATTTTATTAAATAGAAGATGAGAGAAGGGAAAAATGGGGTGTTTCTTCTCAGTCTAGCATGTGTAGAACTGACAGAATTCTCACAATGGTGAAGGTCTCTGATCCTTCAGAGGAGGAATTGCAGACAGGATCGTGAGCCAAGGTACTCTAGTGGGTTTTATGTGCTGCAAGTCCAACTTACTCTTTCTTCACTACTGTCAGCAAAGCAAGATCTTGTACTTTGACATCACTTTGCCATCTTTGAAAGGCAAACATTCATTCCAGATTGCTAATAAAAGTTTCATCTAGTCCTACCATTAGTAAAAAGGGGGCCAGATCCACAAAACAAGCTTAGCAGTAACAGAACTGAACTTTATTTAGACTTAAAAGGACACAATATGAAAAGAAGCTATTTAGTTTACAAGCCCTACTCAGCAAGTATTGGGACTTAACATAAGGAATTAATATTCTAGTTGATGTCCACAAACTCCCATTAAATACAGTATCTGCCACTCTTCATTGTGTTTCCCATGGCTTCTATTTCTTAGTTTAGACATTTGTGAATTTAGATAAGGAAACAATGATGCTTTTAATACTTGCCAAGTAAGTTATGGAAGAATTAATCATAATTTATTGATTTTCTAAATGTTGAAATGTTTAAATGCTGAATTACTTAATTCATGTCTTCTTATAGTTAATAGCAATTGCTAACCTTAATTTAAAATAAAAGAACTTCTAATATGCTTTCTAGAGAAAAAGTAAAATGCCAAAGAAAATGTCCTGAATTTTTGTTATTTTGAATTGAAGGGTTTTGGCTCCATTTCCCTTATTTAGATATTCCTCTTGTATCTTCAGTTTTTCTAATGAGCATTTGTGCAAGCTATGAATGATGAATGACATTTCTAAAGATAAGCACAGATGTTGATACTCAAGTCACAAAGGCATAAACTAGTAAAAATCCTGCCTTAGAATTGAAAAACGGAAATCTTTCAATGAAAAAATGCGAACCAGAAAAAAGGCCTCGTTGCACACAATCAAAACCACTTCTCAATTTGCAAATGTTTTCAATACCTTTAATCTTCTGTAAAAAAATATTCTCATCTAGAAATTGTATAGGTGTAATTATACATAAAATTGTAGAATTATTTGGGTTGGAAGGGACCTCTCTGAGAGGGGCAGGGACACCTTACACTTGACCAGGTTGTTCAGAGCCTCATCCAGCCTGACCTGGAATGCTTTCACAGATGAGGAATCTACAGCTTCACTGGGAAATCTGTTCCTGTGCCTCACCATGCTCACAGGAAAGAATTTCTTCCTAAAATCTAATTTAAACCTTTCAGTTTAAAACCATCTTACATTGTCCTATCACTACATGCCTGTGTGAAAAAGTATTCTGCTATTCATGACCTTTTCAAAAGCATTCTCTTTGTGGCTGATTGAGGAATAATTGAGAATATAAATTATGCAAATTAGTATACAATGTTTTTAAAGAAAGAAAAAAATTAAGATACAATGTACTGGTAAAAAAGTAGTCTATCCTTTTCTTAAGACTTCAAGAACTTCAAAAAATCTCCATATTTGCCTGACTGGGAAGAGGCAGATCACTCATGGCAGTGTGAAGAATTGTGGGTAAGAAAGTTTCAAACAGACTAACAGAAATAAGACATCCTGCTGTAGGAAGCAGCTGTTAGCAGATAATAACATTAATAAGAGTTTGTAGTATTCTTGAGAAAGATGCGAAAAAGGCATACAAAATGAGTAGGAATTATCTGAACAGAAGTCCTATGACATGTGCTCCAATTTTCTAGGACCAGAAGACTTCAATCAAAGATTATATATTTGAGTGTACCATTTTTTTTCACCCCCACAGAGTTTTGGCTTTTTATTTTTGTTTGTTTTAAACCTAACATACCAGTGATTTCATCCTAAACAATGATGGCTGAAGTGTCCTCTTTATTTGATTTTCAAGTAAATTATTTGTTCCTTTACAATGACAACGGGTGGGATATGATTACTGATTGGAAATAACAATCGTAGTCTGAGGCCACATAATATTTTCAAGAGGGCATTAGGACCTATGAAGAGGAAATGTGGGCAATCATCAAAATAAGAAAGGATTTTGTTAGTCACCTTTTAAAGACCCAGAAAAACCCCTAGATCCCTAAGGTCACAGACTGAAAACTACTGTTTGAGATGCTTTCCAGAGTTTCAGTATGTAATGAGTCCTTAAGGATCTCATCTTCACCAAAGGGAAGGGACTTTGTATCAACCATTAAGCAGCTGATTCACTGCTTAGCATTTGGTCTCCCAACCACCAAATAGTTGCGGGAGGGTCATAAATCCAGTCTGTCATCAATCTTGAACAGCTATGAGCAACAGAACTAGAAAGATTTTTTTTTTTACCTGTATAACTATCTTCCGATTGAACACGCTTTTAAAATTTTTTCACATAGAGAAAACTATATTTTATATAACTTCTAAGCATGCTGAAAATCTCATAGTTTTATTAGGATAAGAGAATTTGTCAGATTACTTACTGGATTTTTTCTTTCATTTCTACAAACATTTGTAGATGGCAAAGTTTTGTTTGCAGAAGATGTTTGCAAAAGAAACAGTTGTGGCTAAATATTTGCACAAATACTCACTAGAGTATTTACCTTGATAATGCTTGTGAATTTTGACCTGCCACATGATCAAGAAAAAAGAAGACTTTGCAGCTAAACTCCTACCTGTTTTCTGCATTTGATGAATTTGGGAACTGCTCTGAAATCCTTAAGGTTTCTAACTCAATTTGACTTCATGTCAAGACAGATACATTATAGATAAACCAACACTGATGACACTAGATTATCACAGTTTGATACAGCTTAGAAGTCACCCTATTTTTTCCAGTTAGAAATACACTCTTAAAAGATGACATGACCTTTTCTTACTTGTTAAAAGAATGCTTTCCTAATAGTATTTCATAGGATCCTTTTTGAATTAGTTTGCAGTTTGTCAACGAAAACCTGGAGAAACTGTGTTCTGAGTTAACATAAGAGTCCTAACCACATTTCTATAAAAGTAGGATTATATTTTATTTCATTTTTCCAAAAATTACCATCCCTTTGTCTTCCTTTAGGCAGCTTACTGTGCCTTTTGCTAAAGGAATCAAAGGTATTATTTATGATTTGGAACAAAGGTCTTTTTGAGGATTGACATGGAGGGTGGGTTCACAACAACAGTGAATTAAAAATATCTAAAGTAATCGGGGTCAATGAAAACCTGTTTTTTTTCAGAGAATTCTTACTGATAAGCTATAGTTTTTTTTCTTTCTGAAGAGTTTCATTATTAATTTATAGATGTAATTGCCATTAAGTAGAAAAAAAATTAGAAATTAATCCCTGCCAGTACATTTAGCACTCATTTTTATGGGTGTTATGACTTAAGAGAATTGGGTTTCCTTTTTAACCTAAGTCCTACAAACCAGTACAAAAGAGGAACCATATAGTAGAAGTGTCCCTCAGAGCAGCAACATATTTATGAAACTATAGAAAAAACCCAGAGCTAAGGGGAGAGGGGGGAAAATAACATCATTTTAAATGCTGAACTCCATGCAGCTATGGCTATGTAATTGTCAATAGTTGTGTCAGATATGTAGAGGTACCTCTGGGATCTCTGACCTGGCTGAAAACATATTTTTCATTGCTGTCTAAGTGCAAATGAACAAATGACTCTGCTCAAAGTTCCTGAGTTTATGAGTGACCTGAAAGTACAAAAAAAAAAAAAAATGCAGAACTACATATAAATGAGTATAAATGAGCCTACCAAAAAACTGGGCACATTACCTTGATTTTTAAAACATTTTTAATTTGGCATGGATTAGTGTGCCCTCATAGTTTCTGATCTAGCTGAACTGGATCAAGGGCATAAGCATCTTCTCCCGTGGTAAGGTACAAAATACCCCTGGGTACCACAGTAGAGTTTAGGCATAGAGTATCTTCCAATAGCTAGGTCCCATGTCAGTACCTACTGGCAGAGTCAGTGTCCCTAAAATTCAGTCTAGGTCAGCATTTGCACTGTCCTTCCTCTATTTTAATATTTTTTTAAAAATTATTATTATTATAATTATATATTTTTTAGGAAATTAAATATTTTTGAGTAATGGAAATAGAAAAATAAAATAAAATAAAATTGTTCTTACTTTTGGTAGCCCAAGCCTCAATTTTCTTTTAATTAGAAAATGAAAAATATTGCTTTCATGACAACATTTTAATTCCCCAAAAGACTTTTACTCTTTTTCCTCAAACACTTTAACTAGTCCGTATTTATTTTTATTCTGCTCCAGTTTGCATTCTTTTTAAGCATAGGTGCTGTGCTGGAATTAGTTATGTTACAGAAAGGATCTGCTACTGAAAGTATGTGCAAGGATAAGGCTCATGCAACTATTATTTCCCACTTATATAGCATTAACACAGTCATTTTAGCTTAGGAAGCCAACAAGAGAGAATAATTGAAGTTCCTAAATATTACATTTCCTAAACCAGAAGAATTTCATTCGTTTTTCCTATGTTAGGTCTTTTTCCCAATTAGGTATCAAAAACAACACATGTAATCAAGAGAGACAGAGGGCAACGCTGAAATGCTGCAGATGAGATATCTTCAGTAGAAATTTTCAGGCTCAAGAGAATGATATAGACTTACAGAAGTAAGATATATAATCTAAGAATAGCTGAAATGATCCTGCTTAAGCGGCTCAAACTGTACAAGAAGTAAGTGTGGCTGCCGTGATTTCAGAAGCTCTGGAGGAAGGGCAACCTCTGTTTATAGCACAGAAACAGGCTGAATGAGAGAAAGAAACATTTCCTTCCACACACACTGCCACAGGAGTGGAGATGCTGGCAGGTCTGCCAGGCTGAGGAAGGGACTGAGAGTCACCTTCCCCCTAAGGACTCAGCTTCCTGTGTCCCCACACTGCATTTGAACCTTGGCTCTGTGTTACTGGGAACCTGGTTTCAATGCTTGAAGCAAGCATGTGAGTTAAAATCATACAAGATAAGATAGAAGTGAAAACTCAGAAGTGTCACTGCTGAAGCACTGGGAGCAGTTCAGACTTTCAAAAGGGAAAATACTGACATGAAAAGTTTTAAAACCCTTGGGTAGCATCTGAAAAAACAAAGAATCAGAAGACAGTGATTCAACAACTTTAGGCATCTGCAAGTACCAACAGAGGCTGATTTATGATTGCAGCAAGCTCTGACATTTTCCATCAGGGCCTCTGAGTCTCTTAATGCTTGGCCTAGGAGCTTCTTCATCCAAGGTGTCTGCAATCCATGTATTGGCGAATATATAATCATGCTGCACTCTTATATTGTACATATATTTTCTTTTTGTCTGGTCTAAGTGACCAGGGAAGGAACAGGAAGGAAGATTACTGAGCACAGGAGTAGAGAAGGACCTGAGGTAGTGCTGGGTGCAGGCAGGAGAAAGTTTTATCTATCCCACTAATGCAAGTAACAGAGCTTTAAAAGGGAAATTCTCATTTGGCCTAAGCTGTGCTTTCTTGTTCCAGTTTATTTTCTCTAATGTAAAAATCATAACATAAAAGACATTCATTACTGGAAATTCATAAGCACGAAAATCTCAGGACTGCTAATAATGTTCTCTCCCTTCTAACGAGACTTTATAAAAATAAATGTAATTAGAGTGTCAAGAAGAAAGAGGAAGAATAATTAAGAACAGGATGAAAGGGAAAAAAGATAAGGAGCAGTAGCAGAAAATGGGAAATAGAAATATAAATAGGCAATAGGAGAAAAGTATATATTACAAGAAAAAATAATACTGTTGAAAATTAATGGTTTTTTACATTTTTGGCTGTTAGCTGCTGTACTGCTATTCTTTCTGTAAGCTACTAAAATCACATTGTCTGAATATTGCGGTATAGAAGATCATTAATGTGTAAATACTTCATGACAGCTATCTGCAAATGACGGACCTTATGAATTCTAACAAATGACTTTTGATATGAATCGTACAAATACGTGACTACTCTAAAAAGATTAATCTCCAGGAATTTCACGAAAATGTGTTTCAGACAGATGTGAAAGCACATCCTGCTGTGCTTATGGAACACTTTTCTGAAACTTCCTTCAGAGCAACCTTGTTCTTGTATTATTTATCATTCTATTGTCTCTGATCTATAATTCAAAAAGGAAAACCCTTTGATTAATATATATACAATATATTTCCAAATCAGTGTTGAAAATCTCTGCTACCAGATGTCCATTATTGTTATCAGCCACAAAAATGTGAAAGTGGAGAATACTGATCAGGTCATTCTGTCCACATTCCTACCAGTAAAGGACATACTCTGCCTATTTTTACTGCTGTAGTTATGACAAAATAATGAGGATTGCAAGACTTGTTCTTTCTCACTATTCAGCTGTAACTACTGAAATGAAAAAGTCTTACTCTCCCTCTGTAAACTAGTCTTATCCTGCCTGAAACATGAATTATATCACAATTTGCTCCAGGGTCAGTCTGCAATCAGATATTCCTTTCAGTCTTCTTGGTGATTACATCCATCCATTAAACTACAAAAAATCCCTAAAAATGAAGATAAGTATTCGTAAGTATACTACTGATGAGTTGAGCTCTAAGGTTCTAATAGGTATCATTATATTAGATTATGATATATTGTCTCATGTTTCTCATTAAGATTTCATTGCAAGTTTCTAATTATAAGGGTGCTCCCTAATGCTACCAAGGGAGCATGCTTATGTGCTATAGCTAAAAACCTGACTTTCTATAGGGGGAGAAATTTGCAGAGGCAGAGATGTTCCTAACTTGCATTGAAATTCAGTTAGAGTTAGCTACCTAACTGCTATTTATCCCTTAGGAATGTAACTGAAGCATAAATATTTTTTATGTTTGCACAGCTTGACTGAGGGAAAGAAAAGATTTCCTTTTCCTCCAAAAAAACCCAGAAAACCAAAACTGCAGAAGGAAAAACCAATTTTCCTGACAATTATATGCCAGCAGGCAATGATATATTAACAACCAATTTTCTAATTAAAAAGCACACAATTTTTGTCCTTCATTGTAATTTTAACTCTTTGAATACAGAGACACCTATACCTATGAAAAGGACTCTAATGAATTGTGCATGACTTTAAAATGTTAATATGATAACTGAAGCTCTTTTCTTCTATAAAACAACCTAGAAAAGACGGGTTTATGTTCCTTCAGTTGTACTGCTCTTAACTCACTTTACTCTTAAAATGGGGACAGTGAAAATCTATTTTGGAAGGATCAGGGACATGAGAAGTAGATTCTAATACACATCTGACTGACAGGAATATTCTCCTGGGCACTGTATTTTCCCACTAAGTTTAAAAAATAAAAGATTAAAAAAAATCTAATATATTCTTGGCATCTTGCTGTCAAAAAACATGGCAAATGAGGAGAAAGAACAAAAGCAAAAAGATGCCTAATATCAAGGATAAATGAAAAGTCCCGTGAGGCAGGTGGAGCCTAGAGCTCTGTGACAGCTCCACAGGAGCAAAGATCAGCATGTGCCAGAGTACCACTGTGACAGAGATGCTCTAACTAGACACACAAGTAATTGTTGCACTTGTTCTCCTTCTGTATCACAGAATCAGAATAATAGAAGCAAGAAATTGTAGAATGTCTTGGGTTAGACAGGGCCTTGAGACTGGACCTAATCCAGTCCCCCCTGCCATGGGCAGGGACACCTTCCACTAGACCAGGCTGCTTAGAGTTTCAGAGCTCCATCCAGCCTGGCCTTGAACACTTCCAGGGATGGGACATCCACAGCTTCTCTGGGCAACCTGTGTCAGCGCTCTATCATCTTCTGAGTAAAAAAAAAAAACAAAAAAAAAAAAGAAAAAAAAAAAGAAAAAAGAAAAGAAAAGAAAAAAAATTATATATATATATAGCTATCATCTCTCCTCTTTTGGTTTAATACTCTTCTCCTTTGTCTGTCCTCCTACCTTATTTCCTTGTATAAAAAAGTCTCTCTCCCTCTTTTTCATAAACCACTTTCAGGAGGTTGAAGTAGGTCAAATGCTGCAATCGTGTCTCCCCAGAGCCTTCTCCAGGGTGAGTTGCCCAGATAGTAATGCCCAGGTATCACTGCCTGTCTTTATAGAAAAGATGCTCCAGCTCTCTGATTATCTTCATGGCCCCTCTGGACTTGCTCTATAATGGTAAGATGGTCCGCATCTGTTTTGTGCTGCAAACCCCAGATTTGGATGCAGCACTCCAACTGGGATCTCAGAAAGGCAGAGTAGAGGGGGAGAACCCCTTTCCACACCTGCTGGTCACACTTCTTTTGGTGCAGCCTAGGATTCACTTGACTTTCTGGGCTGCTGGCACACACCTCTGTCTCCTGTTCAGCTTTTCTTCTACAAGAATTTATAAGTCCTTCTCAGCAGGCTGCTCTCAGTGACTTCTCTCCCAGTCTGTACTCTGCCCTGACACAGGTGCAGCACCTGGCACTTGGACTTGTTGAATTTCATGAGGTTCTCATGAGTCAACTTCTCAAGCTTGTCCAGGTCCCCCTGGATGGCATCCCATCTTTTTATTGTGTCATCTGCACATTTGTGCTATCTGCAAATTTGCTGAGGCTGCACTCAATCCCACTGTCTCTGTCATTAATAAAGACGTTGAAGGGCCACCTGCACCTGGACACAGAGCCATTGGAAAAAACTCTCTGGCTGTGTCCCTCCAGCTAATTCTTTATCCAAACAGCCCACCCTTTAAAGCCATGTCCCTCAAATTTGGAGATAAGGACATTATGTGGGACAATGTTGAAGAAGTCACAGAAGTCACATCAGTCTAGGTAGGTGGCATCAGTCTGTCTGCCCTTGTTGTTTGTTGCAGTCACTTCCTCACAGAAGGCCACCAGACTGGTCGAGAAACAATTTGCCCTTAATACAGCCATGCTGGCTGTCTTGGATCACCTCTGTAATGTAAGTCTAGATAGGAATAGAATAAGTCTTCACACACAAAAGAGAAAGCTTACGTTTCAGACTGAAATTCCTCTTCCTTTTCTGTCCACAGATGTTTACTCCTGTTTGATATGTCTGAGATGACTTCTAGCAAGCTAGAAAATTTGGCTAATTTTACATGAGTAAACCTGAGAGATAGTAATGCATACTGCTGCTGGATTCCTACAGGCTTTTGGGTAATAAGAGAAAAAATATAAGCCATTTAACGAATAACTGCAACAAATATTATGAGTTTAATCTTCTATATTTTTAAGAGAGATGTAATGTGCTCAGCAGATCTTTTTTTAAACGCTTTAATATTAAACTTTTTGCAATTACCCAAGGCTGGTTTTCAAGAGTTCTTCTGAAGTGAGACAATTCCTTTTCCCTTTGCCTTACGCACCTTTCATTGGCTGGGGAACAACTGCATGCAGATGGATTCATCAGCTTTTCACAGCATGTACACATTTCATTTCCACCACTACTTCACTAAATAACTGAAATGAAAGTGATGATAAATTAGAAATCTTATGACTACAAATCCATTTCCTTGTAAAATCTTACAGTCAGAATACTGTTTAAAAATACCAATGAGTGACCACATGGTTTTTGCCCAGACTGAGGATTTTAAGCATAAATATACAGCATATATACAATACAATATGACATATAGTGTATATATATAACATAACTGGTGTCCCTATTGAATCTGGTTTGCTAAGAAAACAATTGTATTATTAAAAAAATTAAAGCAGCATGCCTCTTTCCTTCTGATTATGTGAGAAAATATTAAAATGTATACCCTCAAGATTTGAGGAAAGGGGCATCAGATGTTTTAAATGTGTACGAAATTATGCATATGCAGATAGATACTCAGTTACATGACAAGCTGTTGCAGGTATCAAAGTCACAAGTTTTACTGATAAGAACACTCAGCTATCTTGGGGTGACCAATGCACTAGCTTTTATTTCAGTGCACTTGAAAAGATTTTTCAGCATTTTACTGCTACATAACTATTGTATATCCTTACATGATAGAGATAGGGATGGTGTTGATGTTCTAAAATGGATATTTACCTTCAAAATTCTCTCTAAAATTACAGCCTAACCTGAAGCTCATATTTTATTTTTCAGTTTGTAGAGAAGTATTGAATTTACTGGAGATATTTAGCAGAAGCTTTCTGATGGTAAGTTGTGAAGGCTTATTGCACTAATAAACAAAATTAAATGAAAAATTATAATTTGCTTAGATTTTTTTTTTTTTAAGGCACATGTAATGCTGCAGTGTTAACTAACATTGCTTCAGAGAGGCATCATGGTTGATTAACCAAGTGACTGAAGGCTGACTCATGAGATCTGTAACTGAGTTCCTCCTGTTGTTCCTGGATGACCTCAGACAGCCACTGCACCTCTCTATACCTTATGTACTAACACCACAGAGTGGAACAGCCAAACACTCTTGAGTCAGCATCCAAGAACCTCTCTTGGCTCAGCATCTTCGTGGCACTTTTCCTGGGTAATGCTTACACCATGCAAAGATCCCTTTCCCATCACAGTATCTCTTCCTGAAGGAAGCTTGCCTGGACTCTAACAGCAGTAGGATTGTGCTGTGGCTCCCTCTCTGCACGCAGTCCCTGATGATCAGCCTCCAAAGAAAGGAGAAAGCACAGTGGTGTCTGAGCCAGAACACCTCTGGAGTGAGCAGCTGCAGTGGGAGACCCAAGAGGTATTAATAAAAATGACTGTGGTAATTCCAGAGGGAAATACAAAAAGCAGATGAAAATAGTGATGTGCATCAGTGGTTGTGTTTGGCTGGTTTCTGGTGTATAGTCTTGTACTTTTGGGAAAATAGAATCATAAACTCATAGAAGAATTATTAAGTTTGGAAAAACCTTCATGATTATAAAGTACAACCTTTGACTGATCACTCTCTTGTCAACCAAACCATGGCACCAAGTGCCACAACCAGTCATTCAATATAAACAATATTTAAGCAATCTCTTTTAAAATAAAACTGGTGTGAACTCGAGGATAGCTTGAGTGGTAATTCATCTCACTGAAGGTCAAATATCTTCAGCTATCTGCATCTCAGTCCATGGTTCGCTTTATGTTCTGTTATATTTCAGGTTTCCTTTATATGTTGTGATTAATTCTCACTGCAGACCTTAGAGATGGATCGTTTCATAGATTCCTGCAATTTCTAATGTCAATTCCCTCATCATGGGTGTTGTGCTCTATCCCATCAGTGCGAATGCTCTCTTTATTCACAGAAATTTTCTTGATTGAAGACACATGAAACTGTAGTTCAAAATATAATTTAGGGTTTTTAAAACTTAAAACAGAATAAATGACAACTGAAGAGCATCAGACAGTTTTAATCCAGCTCTTTCACAAACCAAATCATTTTAGTAAAAGATAAGGCCTCTCTATTTAGAAGTTAAAAGAATAATTTTAGTGTAAGAATGAATTTAGAGGATACAGAGCCTGCAGATACAGCAGCTAAGGTAGAAGACTGAGTAAGATGTACATGAAACCATAATATGTATGAGGTTCTCTGCATGGTTAAAAAAGCCAAACAAACAGAAATCATAAACCAAAGTGGTATTTTTTATCACATTCATCCTAATGTTTTTCTGAAAGCTTTACCTCACAAAAACAACCTCTACTGAATCCATTCCCACTACTCCCAGCTTTTTATTAAAGAAGACAGTAATTAAGAAGAAGCCAACAAATGACACCACAACGACACAGACTGACTTCAGAAGGCTGAAAATGACTATATTTATTTCTGGAAATCTCTTTCCTTTTATACTATTCTACACAGAACAATTTGATTGGTGAAACAAAGACAAATTTCTTCAATCACATTGGTCAAACCAGAGGGACATCAAGAAGAAGTCCCTCCTAGGGAAAGAATGCAAACAAAGGTTACAGTTAGAAAAACATGTCTCTTGTTTACAGAAAATTCTCTGTGAAAAGAGTTTCAGGAAACCAAAGCATCTCAGGCACAAACCAGGGCTACAAACAAAAGTAAAAAAAAGATATCAAAGTGGATAAAAATTGTTTTGGAATACATTAAAATATGTCTCCTAATTACGTTTAGCTGCAGTCTTTCCTATTTGTTTTTTGGGGTGTTTTTTTTGTGTTCTCCTCATGGGTCCAAACCTGCTGGATGTATTAAAATCCAAGGTAAGAATCCACAGCTTTTTATATTCCTCTTTGTTCTTCTAATATCATAAAAACTTGTAAATCCAAACGAACATTAAGGAGACAGATTGATAATATAATTAATTATACACAAAGCTGCAATTAAGTTAGACTAACTGTGTTCAGATGTAAATTATGTCATAAGGGTGCCCGTGGGAGCTGTGCTAACACATAGAGCAGAAGAATTTGATCTTTGGAATAGAGCTATTTTATCTCTGTGTTTATGAGGATTTAAACATATTTTACATGAAGCACACTATTGCTACAATCTTAGGTGGTTTTCTGATGGATAAATGTTTCTTGCCCAAGATATTTTCCACCACACTATTTAAAGACTGTTGACTGACTGGTGGGTTGACCCTGGCTGGATGCCAGAAGCCCACAGAATTCACTCTATCAGTCCCCACATCAGCTGTACGGGGCAGAAAAAAACTATCAAAAAACCCATAGGTCAAAGTAAGGACAGGGAGAGATCACTCAACAATTATTTAATTAATTAGGATGAGGGGTAGAGATAGCTGACCTATAATAAAACACTGGATATATGCAAGCTTTAGACAATGAGATTTATTTTATTACTAAGTTAAATAAAGACTTCTCTGCAGAAAAATAGAAAATATGCACACAAAAGAATAACAAATATTGAAGAGGAGATAAAAACAGTACTATGGCTTAAGTACAATATTAAATATTCAGGATCAGTAGGTATCTACTATATAAAATTCTCTTTCACATATATGATTATTTACCTATAATACAAAGCAAAGACTAAATACAAATGTAGTCATTTGAGTGTTGGAATCATTTACTCTTTTTCCTGCAGTAAGATAGGATTAGGAGAAAAGCAAAGCAGGCTCAAACTTAAAAGGTATAAAGATAGGTTTATTAACACACTAAAAGAAGAAAATGAGAATCAAAATGAAACCTTCAAAATGCTTCTCCTCCCACAAATTCTTCACTTTCCCACTAACAACATAAAGAGACAAAACCTGTGATTTTCAGTCAGTTTCACCACTTGAAATAGTGTTTCATCAGTTCTTAGTGAGAGAAGACTCTCTTAGAACTCCAATGGAGACATTGCCATAAGAAAACAGTCCTCTGGTGGCTCCCATGTCACAAACCTGCAGCCACCCAGAAACTCTGCAAACCATGAAGTCCCTCCCATTTAGCAGCTTTCCTGTTAGCTGCACTCATGGGCTATATCAGTTTATTTAGGGTACTGTTTAAGGATGACTCTTCTAGAATAAAACAAAGGTTCTCTTCCTATATCTCCAAAATCATCTTCATCTCAAGAAACAGAGGTCTTTTTTTTCCCTGGGGGCAGAGGGTGTCTCTTTATCTTCCTCTGTTCAAAATTCTCCATTAGATCACAGCTATATCAGTCCATGGCTTTGACTAGAACTTTGAATCCCCCCAAAAAGCATTCTATAAGTTATAGGGATATTTTAGTCCATTCTCCATGGCTTCACGAGAGAAGTCCAGCCCAAACTAGGCAACTCCTCAATCTTCCTCCAATGTAGGACTTTTACTCTCTCTTCACGGACTTCAGTTTCATGCTGTGTTCTCTCCATGGTTTACTCTGGCCATTCTCTCATTCAGAAAGAGGATTTAATGTTTTGCAAGTTTCATCTGTAAGGAAAGAGCTGACATCTCACCTGGGCCTGCAGATGGTCGTGTGATCTCTGCCGGGCAGCGGCTGCTCTGGCTGCACAGCTGTTGGATTTCAAAGCCATGCTGGGGAGAAGGCTCAGGAACACCAGCCAGGATCTCAGTAGCCAGGCTGGTGCTTTCCTGCAACCCTTTGGTCTCATGCAGGGCAGGCCCAGCCCAGACCAGGCTCAGAGCTACTCCTGGGGGCCCGGGGGACATATCCCTTGGCCCGGCCAGCAGTGGAGTAGGCATTAAAGATGTTAGTAGCTGTGGTCTCCCCTTCCCCCACCAGCAGCTCCTGGGCTCGGGGCCGGCTCAGCCCTGCCAGGGCTGCAGCAGCAGCAGAGCCCGGCCATGCCAGGCCTGGGGGGGCCTTGCAGTGGAGCAGGAGTGGTCCTGTAATGTGTTACAAGGCAGGAAGGAAAAGGGACACTTCCCTCAATGTCTCCAATTTTTAACCCTGTGTGCTCTCAGAGACTTATCACCTTTCTAAGGGATATATTAGCTGTCAATTTTCATGCCTAGCCATTGATTGGTTTTGCTGTAATCTTCTTGAAAAAATCGCTTTCTTCCCAAACTACCGCAACAAAAAAGCAGGATTAAAATTATTTCTGAAAAGAAAAATTAGTACCTTTAGCTGGAATGATGGAATCATACAGTAATCTGGGTTAGAAGGGATTTTAAAGACCACCTTGTTCCAACCTTTTGCCATGGGCAAGGACACTTTCCACTAGACCAGGTTGTTCAAGGCTCCATCCAACCTGGCTTTGAACACTAATGGAACAAAAAGCACACATTCACAAAAGTATCTTTCTGAATCAAATAGGAATGTCTAAATTGGAATGGAAAATAAAACACATTGAAAGAGTGGAGACATGCACACTCTTCACTGCCAGTCAAAGCTGTATTGTGCTAGAGATCAGAAAGAGAGAAATTGAAGAATTAAGGGTCCAGTTTAGGTTCTGAAACCAGAAAAACAAATCAAAATATACTGTTGAGGTCAAAACCAAAAAAAAAAAAAAAAAAAAAAAAGTGAACATTTTTTTCCTCTGGAGACTGATACAATTCTGAATAAAACCATATTTTTTAAATTAAAAAGTATAGGATTTTTTAAATTTAGTTTATGTTATGGAATAAATCTCAAATTAATGTAAGAAATGTATTTTGTGGAAAAAGCAACAAAACACAGATGTTCCAAACCCTGAAGGTCAAATAAGAACAATCAAAAATAATATTTACATTTATAGAAGGACATTTAAATGAAAAATCCTGACAAAATTTTGAAAGTTTCAAAAATATTTGAAAATTCATCAAACCCACCCTGATGGATGTTCTTAGAAATCATCATTTCCAAAGGAAATTTTTCCCTTCCATGGTTTCCCTTCCTACTGTTAGGTCCCTAGTGCAAGAAAACCAGGAACTGTGATTTTACAAAAGATTCAAACACTACTGGACTACTATCCCCTCTTATCTGGCTTCTAGACGCTGAGGGAGTACACAGGCACAAAGAATAATTTTAGTATGCTAGTTCTCAGAATTTTTCAAAACAGCAAATTTAAAGAAAATATTTAATTTAATGTTGATGCCTTAGGAAGGCTGACCTGAAACAGAGGCTGGACAGAGATAGAGAATAAAGTAGATATTTATTAAAAGGCTTCCAGGACCCACTCTGGGCATTACAGCCTGACCAAGGCTGCAGCCAGGGTGGGTTGGGAATGGCCACACAAAATAGCTACCTGATCACGAGATTTTACATTTTTATAATTTTTGGTTCATTTGCATATTGGGGTTTAATTGTCCAATTACAGCTTCAGGTTGTGAGGTCCCATCTTTCTTGTTCCTCCCTTCAGTCCACCGTTGTTTATGCTTTTTGGGCTGAAAGTTGTCCTTGGTCCTCAGCAGGAAAAGATTTGTTTTTTCTACTTAATCTATGAAGAGAGCTTACTAGCACTTAATATGAGGCTCAAAACTATATCCTTAGGCAGCACAGAATCTGAAACTATGAAAGCTAAAATCTAAGGCATCAATGTAAACAAAGTGTAGCTCAAGTTCTGATTTAGGTACACTTTTATGAAACAGAAGCAATTTCTCTCATTGTTTTTTTCCATGGTAGCCTTGACCAGTATTCCAAGTTTGACAAGAAAGGCAGCCCAGTGTATTGTCTGCAATGTGTATTAAATAGAATTGAAAGTAAAACCTGTAGAAAACAAACAAACAAACAAACAAAAGCACCCCACAAAAATCTGTAAGAGGACACAAACATAGTAAATCAGCTATCCAAGTAGATGGAATGATTAAGATTTAACCCCCCCCAAAAATAATGGAGAGGTTGGAGAAGAAAAAATGCAGAATATTTTTTACTGTGGTCAAAAAGAGACTGTGGAGGATTCTAATTTAATAACTTGTATCTCATGCTTAAATGCTCCTTAAGAAGACCCTGTGATTACCTTCTCCTACAAAAGAAAATACCAAGCAGTTGTTTCAGATTTATTTTAGTCTGACAAGGATTGCTGTCTCAACACTGCAGAAATTTTGAGGAACTCCAAATAATAATCAAGATACAAGGTACAAGAAGCATCACAATAACTGACAAAAGGAAATAAGGTGCTGCAAATATGAAATACTAAAGAAATGCATGAGGTGACCCAAATATGCCAGCAAAGGCTTCCATGATAGTTTTTCAAGAAGTGATAATTTTACACACAGTGCATTTTACAGATATTCACAAAGTAACTGTGAAGTTGTGCAGCCAGCATTACATTGCTGACAACTTCCTCCTTTGGAAAGTGAGCCATGGCAGGTGAGATCCATATTTACTTTTTCTAAACTTGCTTTTATCACCAGAACAGATTTGTCAGCACACTTGGAAGAAGAGCTAGAAATCTTTCTCAAAAATCACCTATTACTGCTGTAATTCCTGAGCACTGATGATAAAGTAAAAGCATTATTTTCTTCCAATGGCATAGAACACGGCTTGTCCAGCAGGCTCAACAGTCCATTTTTACAGTTTGCATTGGCTTGAAGGAGATCTCTAAGAAGAGGGAGACATGACACGTGCTTAAAAAAATTCATAAAATTTATACCTAATTTAAAAAGTTGTATAAGACTTGAAGCCTAAATATTTCTATAGCATGAATTACAACTGACTGAGCCTCTGTAAGAATTTCCTCTGATGTTTTCTGGTACAGGTGATCCAGAAGCTGGAGATGCTTTCCCAGGCTGTATAAAAAAGCATTTGGATATTGTGTCCTGGACTGCAGCATGCCAAAATAGTATTGTTCACAGAGTGAAATTGTTCATGGTAGAAATAGAAGATATCACCCAAGAGCAAAAGTGCCTTGTCTCTGGCAGTGTTCAAGGCCAGGTTGAACGGGGCTTTGAGCAACCTGATCTAGTGGAAGGTGTCCCTGCCCATGGCAGGGGTGTTGCAGATGCTCTTTAATGTCCTTTCCAACTCAAACCATTCTATGATTCTTTGAAAACTTAATGCTCGTAAACAGAAATCTGCTTAGGACACAGCATTCATCTGTTCATTGAGAAAAGACAGAGTCCAATACTGTTTTGCTGTTTGTATGTTTGCAAATACTTTCTAGGTATTCAACACGACCATTGCCATGTTCAGTTTTTCTCATTTTTTTATAGGTGGAAGCATTACTATACTGTAAGTTGCATAGTCTCCAGTGAAAAATACAAAAACTCAAGCAGATAAAAAAGAACTTAAACAGTTCATCTGAGAAGGTACCACCAAATTATCAGGATTGTCAAATCTGGAGCTGCTTAAACTCTGTAACTATGCTACTTTATTGGTCATAGAGAAATAAAATAAAAATAATAAACTAAAATGTTGTGAAGAAAGAGCTAATGATATGTCAATTAAAAACAGAACTTTTGATCAGAAAAAATGATATAACAGGAAAAAAATGTGCTATATGGTAATATAAAGCACTCTGTCAAGTATGAAAAGAAACATTGGAAGACTAAATATATAATTCTTAAAAGCAGACCAAGAAGAAAAACTAGTGCTCAAGAAGCAAGACTTGCTGAGGTTAGGGATGATAAATGTATAGCCAAATTAAACCTGCAGACAAAATGAGTTTTTAAAAATTATTTATCTTTTAATCAGATTTCCATAATGTTAAGCTGTTCTTTGATACAGATTCAAAAACAGGTCATTTACTTCTGCAGCAAGAAAAGGTACACAGAGATGATTTTAACTTTCTGGATAAGATTCATTGGTACAAACTTTCCTGTACCTCAGTGAAGTAAAGGCATAAATCCTGACCTCTAAGACAATGAATTTTATGAAGATGGTGTTCTAAGACTTTAAAAAATAACTTACACCTAAAATAGAAAGCAATCTCTAGGAAGTTATTTCTAAAAATATATTAATATTTCCTTATGGAGTGAAATTGTAGAACTAGTGACACATAAAAACATTAATTGAAACCAAATTAAAAATACTTGAAGATCATGGAATCAAAGTATGGTTTGGCTTGGAAGGGACCTTAAACACCATCTCACTCCAACCCCCACTATGAGTAGGGACACCTTCCACTAGACCAGGGTGCTCAGAGCCCCATCCAACCTGGCCTTGAGCATTTCCAGGGATAGTGTTATAAATACAAAAAGGAAGTTGAAGCTTTTTGATGGTTGTGTCTGTGTGCTTGCTGTGTGCTCTAATTTCTATTTGTAACTGTGTATTTTCTCACTAGTTCTAAGCTCTCAGGAGCACTTACTACTGTAATGTAGTTGAAGTAGTTGTTAGATATTGTTGCAGTTTAGTTACCAATGTTTGTAAGTTGTGTGCGGCTGCCTCCCTGGATTTTCTTAAAAGGGACAACACGAGAAAAAAAGGGGAATCTTCTACCCTTCCCCAAATAACCCAAAAACTGAGACCACTACCCAGTGCCTGCATTGGAGAACACGACCATCCAATCAGAACAAGGCGGGAAGAAATGATTGGTGTAGAACGCACGCCGTTAAGAACCAATGAGAGCTGGAAGAATCCACCAATCAAGAAAAGGATCCAAAATGGACCAATCCCTGAGGGGACTGAGACTTTAAAAAGGACTGACCCCCTCAGGGAGCTGCTTTGCTCTCAAGGACTGTCTTGGGGGGTAGCCCGTGCACGTATTGGTTTCTCTGACTTGCCGTGAGAGGCTGGGACTAGCCCAGCCTCCTGTTCCTGTAGCCGGTTTTATACCAATAAACACTTGGCCTTTACTTTTTAACACCTTCGGTTCTACGGCCTGGTCATTTAATTGGCTACATTGTAACAATAGGAAAGCCACAGCTTCCCTGGAAATGTGTGCCAGTTCCTCAGTGCCCTCACAGGGAGGAATTTATTCCTAATATCTAATCTAAACCTACTCTCTGTCAGTTTGATACCTATGGACTTTGCATAAGAAAAGAAATGATATTCTAACAAAGTGTGACTAACCACTTTTTGTCTTTCAATGCTTTAACTAAACATATTTTTGTTTATATGTATTACAACCCCCTCTTCACCTATTTCTATGTATTTCAAGAATTTCAAGCCTTTTCTGGTTTTGGAGGTGAAGGTCTTAATATCATTACTGTCAAAAACTGCATCAGGCACATGCTTAGAGAACTGCTTAGGAACGGGATGAAAGAAAAATATTGTCTTGATATATGACTATAAAGTTTACATACATGTTTTCTAAACTCTAGACAGTATTTGAAATGTCTGGACACTATCTATCAGTAATATTTATAAAATGATAACAAAAATAGCAAACCCACACCCTGTAATTACCTGATTGGATAGACTGTAATATGTACTTTTATGAATCTATGAAAGACATTATATATACATGTTAATACTCACAAATCTAAGCTTGTGACAAGTCTATCATTTGTATGCTGCACCAAGAAATTCACATGCTTAGAAGATTTAAACATAGAAATTGAACTATCCTCATATTTGTATTATTAAAAATCAAATATAAAAATGTATTCTCGACCACTTTTAAAAATAAAAATTCTTCTGACATAATGATATATGAAGTTGGTCTCTAGATGAAAAAAAAAATTGAATGAGGGTTGTTTTTTAGGAGCACAGTAATTGTGTATTTTTCTTGCAATACACATGGTTTCAGTAAATTCGTATGCAGAAAGATCTTGGTCATGTATTTTGGGGTGAAAAATTTAAAGGATTCTTATAGGATTTCTTATATAACACCATCTTCAATAGAAAGTAACATATTTATTAAAGCAAGGAAACTGAAATTATTATAGGCATGAAACTTGGTAATCATTGCGAATTCTCCCTCTATAACAATATGTAACATAGTTTCAAGGAGCTTTAAAGCACAATAAATCAGATGAAACTGAAATTAAAAAGAGGGTAAGTAATACTTAAATAATTTATAAGATTCAACATTAATTGCTTTTTATCTTGAAGACAATCAAGATATTAATTATGGGGGTGTTAATCAATGAATGAAACATTGTGAGGAATTTTTTAGCACTTTATGTATTCACATTCCTCAAGTTCTGCCAGATCAAAATTAGTAACATGCAGAGTAACCTCCAAAGTAGTAATGTATTTACGGCACATCAAAATCTTTCTGGTTAAAATTGTGCATTCTCACAGGTATCATTTCAAGATGTCCACAGCCAAAATATACTCACTACCAAGTGTTTAAATATATTCCAATCCCCCAAATACACACGTTTCAAGGTTTATTGCCCACTGTGGAAAAAAAAAAAAAATCACTCTTTTTCCTCAAAGGCAGCTCATTCCTATTCACATACCCTTTTTTCCAAACCCAAATGTTCTAACTTTCCCCATCAGGAAACCAGTCCCTTTCTTTGTCCTTGAATTGCAGCCTTAAAGCTATAGACTAAAATATAAGGCATATTATAACATAATTCAAAATGTAAAGTATAATAAGTCATAGTGGTTTTTTATGTTCAGAGAAAAGTGATTATCTCTTTTCAGCAGGAAAACTTATTACCTATCTCTTTAATCAAGGCACAGTGATAATTATGATTTAGTTCTGGAAGTGTTTAAATATCCATATATATCTTTAAATAGGAAAAAAAAAAGGGGAAAAATCACTAAATGAAACAAGAAAACAAACAAAAAACAAAATAAAACAAAGAAAAAACCCCACCAAACCTATCAAAAAACAACAAAAACCCTGACAAACGTTTCAAAAAAGAAAGTCTTTTTTGTCAGAAAGGAAAACCACTTCATCTCATGTCGCATATTGACTGCAATTGCTGAAATTACAAGTGACTTTTTGAAGACCTGGATCACCTCACAAACAAGGCATACAAGTATTTAAAGATGCCAAATGAAATACCCTGCACTTCTGTCCCATGCCAATTAATTTCTTCAGAGAGCACAAAGAATCACTTGCAGATGAAAGTAGTTCCTGTATCTAAAAGTTTGGTTTTGGCTGTGTTTTTTTTGGATTTGTTGTGTATTCATGTGCTGTCACTCCAACAAACTGATTTTTTGTCTGAATTCATTATACAATCTGGAGTGAATTACAAATAACCATATATCCAAGGAATTCAACCATAAATCCAGGAGAGCTTTACCTTAACTGTAAATTCTTTGCTTTCATAAAAAAGCCATATAAAAATAGTGATAACTATTAAAAATTAAGAGGTAAGAAAATAACTGTAGCAATGAATTGATTCAGGGACCCAAATGCTGTGAAAATTGCTCTCTGTTTGTTTGGTTTTAAAGTGTGGGGGCTTCATTTCTTTTGTTCTCAGATGAGGAAAATGACGTACAAACAAATGCAAAACACTTAATGATTTGTAAAACACAGGCAATAAAGTGCTATTGGAAATCAATTAAGATGTCTAGGTAATTACAAAACATTTTTTTTTTTTTGCTGTGTGATAAACTTCTAAGTTTATTCTAATATCTTAAAATCTATCAAAATGTCATATTAACTTGGCTTCATAATTTCTTCATCTGTCCCAATGTTCTTAAACTTCTTTCTATCAAAGGGAATATTTAAAGTTTTCTGTGCCTTGTGTGGTTTCTTTCTCCTATATATTGTCAGAATTAGGAGAAAATATGTGATGAGAATAGAAAAACTGCTTATTATTCAGGTCTTATAACAAGACTTGTAAGTACTTACAGAGAAAAAACATTTCTGTCATCTAATTTCTTTCAGAAATAATAACACTAAGAGCAGAAAAACACTCCATGTCTGAAATGAGAAGGGAATGTGATTGAAAAGCAATCTATTTTTAATGTAAACAAGAGGTAGAAGTGAGATTATCTATATTTTTTTTCTGTTTAAGAGCTAGACTTGTGGTCAAATCTAGTCATTAGGTTAACTTACAACTGGTCAAATCATCTTTTTTGGTCAAAGGGGAGAGGTATTCATTTTTAGTGTAGCAACTTACTGTTGGTGGAGCAAAATATCCTCTGCAGAAACCCTGCAGATACCCTCCTAAGCACAGAAGCTTGGATGACAAGGTGTAAACTTGTAGTGAAAGTGAGAGGAAGTGACATTATCACATCAAGGTCTTTAGAGTAATTTATTTGGAGAGTGAAAATTCATGGTATCTCTCCTATGGGTTTGGTCACCTTGTTACTATTTGAAGTTTTTACTTATGAAAATGTGAAATGTTTGCTGATTCTTGTTATTTACAAGGACCACAAAATTTAATAATTTGGAAAGAAAAAAGATTTTAAAAGGACAAAATTTTAGAAAAACATGAGCCCACAGCCATTATTTTCTTTGGCATTTTTAATTAATATACCTGTTAAGTAGAAATTAACTCAAGCTTCACCAGAATCCAGGTGTATCCAACTGTACTATTACAAATAGAATTGACAGTCCTGAGATATTTATCCAAAAGTTGTCTGAAGGAATAGCTATATTACTGCCAAGTGTCAGGACATTACATATCACCTGATATCTAAAGAAGACAGGCTTCTGCTGTTCCAGACTGATTGTCCAACCTGATAAAGAAATTAGTGCATCATTCACTGTACTCACGTGTGGTAGTAAAATTAAGGCCTACCTTTGTATATGGCACAATCAAAAATTGAACCTCTAAAAGAGTTCATTAAGCTTTTCTTTTCTTAAGGGTTTTTCTTAAGTGTAACAGTAGATACTTTGGTTCAGTGCTTTGTTTCTAAAATTTTGCATAAATTTTTAAAAATATGCTGGATTTAGGGGAGGTGACTGAAGTTGAAAAGATTCTTAACAGTTGAAAATAATTTAAAAATTACATCAATGTAACTATTAAATTCTGGAATAGACAACTGAGTATGAAGTTTTCTGGAAGAGGCAGAGTGAAATGAAAATGTATTTCTAATCTCCTTCTATCAGGTAACTTCAAGCCTTTCTGCAGACACCTGAAAACAAGCGATGTCTGGGATTATTTCCAGTTGCAATCACAAACACAACTGTAAACACACTTCTAGGACAGTCTTCTTGACTGGGTACTAGGAAACAACCACACGCCTTTTATGACCTTAGTTTAAAGTATGAAACACTAAGAAAGGAAAGTCATTTTACTATGACAAAAAATGGAGTACTCCTTCATATCCATTGATTTGGAAAATGATATTTTAATGCCAGTTCTGATAGCAGACACACTTCAGTGTTACCTATGAAGATGGAAGGACAAATCTGCATCCAGGCACACAAAGAACAGCAATTCTGGTATCTCTGTTTAGGAGGACAACTTAAACAGATAATTATAATGGTATAAAAAGAAATAAAATTCAACAACAATGACATCATTAAGAAAGAAGGAAATGTAAAATTGGCCTTAAAAGAACTGTTACAAAATTAAAACGAAACCAAAAATCGTGCTTATTGCTCTGCACTTTTCAGCCTGCTTGGAGCTCTGGTAGACTATGTCAAGCTGAGAGTGCTAGAAGTTCTTCTGACTCTCTTTCTTTTTTTTCTGTTCCTTGGCCATCAAAGCATTTGAGCATATATGAAAAATATACAAATTTATATATTTATATATACAATTTATGTATATAAATAACATCTGTGTTGGATCAGAGCCACTGTGTACATTCATTTGTTTGATTAAAACCTTGTCTTGGGTTATGTAAGCAAAACAAAACGTGTATTCTATTTTCCATCTGTTGAACCCGGTTGAGGAAGTGGTTTTTTGGATTTTTTTATCTCTTGTATAACCCATTCCTCATAACTCCAGGGGGGAGGGAGCGGGTGCCTTCTGTTAGTGGGCCAGCTATTAAAACCAGCAATGTTCCTTATCTCTTCCACAACCTGTCCTCCCTCCGGAGGATATCTGCTGCTAATGGGCCATTAAGGCTCACCACATGACTCAAAACATTACATCATCCCATTGTGAGATGTTCCACCCAGTGAGGGGAGCCAACCATTTCTACCTGGATAAAAACTGAGACTCAGGAACACGTAGTATCCTGTTTTCCACTGGATTCCCAGAGGAAGACCGGACCCATCTCGCCATCACTGGACCCTTTCTACAGGATCATCTCTACTCCAACAGAATCACATCTGTTATTCCAGGAGTATTTACTTGGACTGCTTCCAACACCCCGACCAACAGGGTGTCAGGTCATATCCCTGACTCTGTCAATGTTTTCTAGGAGTTTTGTTTGTTTGCTTGGGTTTTTTTATACTATTACATTTGCGTTTTTAATATTCAGTTCTAGTAAAGAACTGTTATTCCCAAATCTTTGCCTGAAAGCTCTTAATTGCAAAATTGTAATAATTTGGAGGGGGTGAGGGGTTTACATTCTCCATTCCAAAGGAAACTCCAGCTTTCCCTGGCAGACACCTGTCTTCCCAAACCAACACAAACTAACCTTGCTTTTAATAGTACTAAAGTGACAATACTCTATGCTATTAGGCAAAAAATAAGTGTACAGTCTTTGGAGAATAATTTATTTTATTAAAAGGAATGCATAAAGAAAGAAAATTAATATTCTTTTATTCTTAGCTCATCATAAAGTATTGCCAAAAAATATACAAAACACGTGTTTTCACTTGCAAAATGGGATCTTTACTGGACTTTTAGAGTACTTTGAAACTGCCCAGTTTACTCATAAAACAATCTCAATGCATCTTCAATACATTCAACATTATTGATTTCTGCAAAATATTCTCTGTCAGATAGTTTGAGTTATAGTTGAATACCAATACTGGAATTCTCTGGGGTCACAGAGATAAATTGTACACTGGAAACAGAAGAACAAGTAATTGTGTCTCTTTCTTGGTAACTCCAGCAAAACCATCATCTTGAAGCCAAATCAGCATTTATTTCATATGGGTTCAACTTCTGAATAAATTGAATTTTTCTTTTTTTTTGTTAGGGAGCTTGCAGGTTTTTTTTCAGTTTTTTGTTCTTGTTATTATTATAAATAACAACAGTGTAGTTGAAACTTTGAAATAATCTGAGCTTGCTGATACTTATAAGTAAGTTTTATTAGATTTTTAAATGGAAATTACTTTTTTTTTTACTCTAGGTATAGTAATTTCAAATAGTGAAATATTCTACAGTAGAAGCATAATTGTTACTTTTTCTACTCAGAACAAGACGTCTTTGTTTTGAACTGGTAGAGTTGATGTTGATCAATCCAAGTATATTTAAATCATAAATTTATATTATAAAAGGATGTATAAGTCCTGTGTTTACAATGGTTGAACTTGATTGAGGTTAGCAGACGGTTTAATGAAGTTATGGAAGAAGTCTAATTCTGTTGATCAGGTGAAAACAGCTTTAGAAATTAGATAGAGAGCAGAAAAAACATACAAACAATAGATTTAGAAACTAATAAAAAAAGTCTAAACCACAAATTTAAGAAAATTATACATCTAAGCAAATTCTGATCTACAGAGGAGTCATGCAAGGATAGAGCCATGTCAACCTCGGACCATTAGGATCATAATTTAGCAAAATACTGAGATGCTTGATGACTCATTGTAAACTCCTTCGAAGTATTTTCCAGGTAATTGAAGAAAACTAGCTATGTCAGTCTTAGGATCTGGAGTAACATCAGAAGAATGAACATAACATCCAAAATATACTACAAAGTTAATGAATAACAACATTAGGAGTGTTATGGGGATTTCAAGGGTGTAATAAATCTTTTCAGTAATAAAGATGATGAGAAGATTTGGGCTTTGAGCATCCAATGTTAGCATCCTTGTACCTAGACTAGCAATAACTGTTTTATAATTTGATTTTCCTGTTAAAATATTAACCACACGAACAACTAATTCCAGATCACAAGTAGAATTTGTTATCTTTTTGCTTCTAAGATTTTTAGTGAAATTTTTGTCCTATGAATGTTTTCTTCTTGTTCTTTTTGTAAAAATTTTCCTGAAGACTCTTTTATTGTCTGATGATACTGATGATACTGATTTATCTTATGCTAATAAATGTAACTCAGTTACATGATACTGATTTATCTTATGCTAATAAATGTAACTCAGTTTTAGTGTGACATGAAGCTTTATCTGTTAAACGTAACACACGGAGCATTGATCAGGACCTTGTCCCTCATCTATTTCTCCTTAAAAACATCTTTTAAACAAAATATACTTGCATGGATATAACTTCACACCAGGTATATCCACAAAGAGCATTTTGAGTGAGTTTTGCTTAATCCATCTGTTGCACACCAAGCATGCAGTTCCAAAACTTACTCTCTGGTGCTATATAAGAGTGGGAATGCTATTAATTTAATACACCAAGCCAACCTGAAAGCAAGAAACTATTCTTCTTCTAAAGAAAGTAGATAATAGAATCCTGGGTTGGAAGGAACCTCGTAGATGCAATTGTAACCCTTCTGCTGTGGTAAGGGATGCTTTCCACTATCCCAGGTAGCTCTGAACTCCATCTAACCTGGCCTTGAACACTTCCAGGGATGGGGCATCCACAGCTTCTCTGGGAAACCTTTGCCGTTGTCTCACCACCCTCACAGGAAAGAATTTCTTTTTAAGATCTAATCTAAACCTATTCTGATCCTTTCCTATCACTCCAGGCTCTTATAAATAACCTCTCTCCATCTTTCTTGTGGGGTCCCTTTAAGTACTGGCAGGTAACAATAAGGTCACTCCAAAGACTTCTCCACGCTGAACAATCCCAGTTCTCTCAGTCTTTCCTCATAGCAGAGCTGCTCCATCCCTCTGACCGTCTTGATGCCTCCTCTGGCCTGGCTCCAGCAGGTCCCTGTCCTTCCTGTGCTGGGAGCCCAGAGCTGGATGCAGCCCTGCAGGTTGGGAAGGATTCCTTTATATGTCCACCTGCATGTTCACACACATGAACATGTCTATGTTCACATACTTTTATGCGTTTCCTAACTGGAAAAACAAACAAACAAAAAGTCCTACTATGCTTTCAAGTGCTTATAGGTCTGTCACACTGTTTCAACAAGCTTAATATTGACTTTATCGACTTTTTTTGTCCAGCAGTCCTTTTTTCTAATAAGATATAGTTCTTTTCAGATTATTTTGCATCATATTTCAAAAACAGCCTGATAAGTCAGCATTGTTGGAGATGTAGCTGAACATATGCCAGATATGTCACCATTATACGCATATATGTATATTTATCTACATATATATAAGATCTTTTGTTTAATTCTTATTTAGTTTTACTGGAAAGTAAGCATAGTGCATGACAAAATTGATCTATCATGTGAAGGATGAACAGAGGTACATGATCTGACATCTGCAACATTACAATGAAGAAGTCAATTACTTCCTTTTAAACTCATTTTGAATACTATTAATCTTGCAATGAAATTATATTCTTCCAAATGTAATTTTAGTTCTGTACCTCTAACTTCTCTGTAAGCCTTACTCATGGTAATGTTTTTGCTCATAGACCTGGGTTACAAATCCTTGTAAGAAAAAGGAAGTTCAGGTTTCAAGGTCTGTTTCATCTGAGTTGTTGTCCTTTTTTGTAGTTTTTTTGGTTTTGTTTTGTTTAGTTTTTCTTTTCTCAAAATGCTCTTCAAGCTTTCTGTCATCACTAATATTCTTACTAGTATTGTAATTGATCTCCTGCTAATTTTTCTCTTTGTGCATTTCAGGCACACTCCATTAGCTCGTTCTTCTGAAGCTCGACCAACCTTTCCCTGTGTCAAACTGTTAGGTCTTTTAAGACTTATTTTCATACAAAAATAATACCAATATAATTATGTGGATGTAGTTAACACACTACAGTTCCTTCAAATTGGCACAGCTGTTCTGTTATACATTTAGGCCAACAGAGATGTTTCTTTAGGCACTGCTATGTGACAATTTCTACACAAAATTTCATGTTACTGGTTTTACTGGAAAATGAACAGTTTCCTGTAGAAAATTGTACCCCTAACCAATTTAATTACGCCAGAATGAAATCTAATAATAGACAGCTATTTTCTTTGGCTTCAATCCTGTAATAAACAAAAGATCAGGCTCTATATCTGATTACACAAAGGACTATATCCATAAAAATGGAATTATTAGCATCATGGGAAAAAGTATTCTCATCAAAGGGAGTGAGTGGACCCAACCTTCTGCTATTATGAAATGTAGCCTTTCCATGGCAGAGAGGTTTAATTTTATACCTCTGCAGTGCTAAATGACAGTGTTTAGCATCTTATTACAGCAAAATGAACATGATTAATACTTCTGCACAGAAAAGAGACCATGCTAGGATCACACTTCACACTGAGTAATGAGCTCCCCTTTGACTGTGAGGCAGAATTTCCTTATATGTTATATGGGAGTCTCGGAAGCTTAAGCCATGATTCCACTGAGGGCAATCAGGGAAGCCTCTCTGCCTCCCATGTGGCCCAGTGTTCCTTTTTAATAACAGAGGAAAATCTTGCATTTTTTTTTTTTTAAGATAAATGTCTGCACAATGAAGATTTATTTTTGTACAATGTTTTAACACGTTTCTTCTAAAAATGCTTAATTCCAGTAATATTAAGATTTCAGTACATATTTTGATTGTGTTCAGCTTTCAGATTTATTAGAAGAGTCATTTACACTGCAAATTGTTTCATTCATTACAGAAAATAATGAGTTTATAACAGAATCTCTAGAGTAAATAGAATGTTTGGAAGAGTTACTCTTTGGATATATTTATATAAAATAACTACTAAAATTACTCTGAGCTCTATTATAGATCCTAGTAGCATTATGTTTTTCTTAGGTATTTAAAAAATGAATGTAAAAAATATCAGGAATTAAGTTTTAAAGGATATCTATTGACATTCTGAAGTATATTAAAGCATTACGTTATATCCCTCTGCTATGGTTTACTAGAGAAAACAGATAAATATTACAAAATATTCGCAAAACACAGTTGTTAGCAAGAACTTCATAGTAAAGAACATTTTGTCTTCCTGAATGGATTTAATTGCAAGTCATGAGCATAACTCATGAACAATGAAAGAACAATGAAATGCTTTTATTTTTCTAATGCTTTTGAAAGATTTCATTTTGTAACTTCTACTTATTGTTAAGTACCTTTAAAAGTACAGTAAAATAAGGAAAACTTCAGTATATTAGGATTGAAACAAATTCAAATTAATTAGATTAAATGTCCAAACAATTAAAATTCAAATAACAGGCCAGTTATACTGTGAGTTCACAAATCCCAGACACAGAACAGAGGACCTTGGGACCTGTGTCTTTTAGTGAAAAACTCTCTCTGAAATTTTAAATCCTTTATAGAAGCATTACTTATCCAGGAAATCAGCAGGGTTTTTTGATAAGACTCGGATTACAAGCTAAGGGTTTGTAAAAGTGTTCCCTGAGCAATCTGAAGACAGAGTCTTAATCTTTTTAGTTTAGGCAAGAAAATCAACTGCCCATCAAATTTTATGGTGCTTTTATTTTAGTTTCTTTTACTTCCCCAAAGCATGAAATTAAAAAGGAACAAATAAAACTCAGCTTCTCTCTTGTATATGGGATTTTTTTTCTCCGTTTTTTGAGGAAACATAAAGAGCAGCAAATAGTCATGGAAACAGTCATGGACTTCTTTTATATTGTTATCATCAAGTGGTTCAATGATTTCAAGAAGGGTGGTAAGAGATGTTCTTAACACAGGTGTGGATCAAGGCAGTGCTCATATTGCACTGCACATATGCTCTTATAGCAGTGCACCCCAAAATATGGAAATATTTGGATTGACAATCTCAGAAAAAAGCAGAATCTAGTTCTGTTCCTGAACACAGTAGCAACAATTTTGATTTGATAAACATGTAAATGTGTTTTGCCATTCTTCCTTGCAGGGAGATATATAGCAAACACAGCACAGCATTTAGTTGTTCCAAAAGAAAAACATGGTAAGGGTTGCTACTATTTTTCACCTGTTGAGAAAGAATTTTTATTTTCTTCATATTCTATCATTATTGTGGGTTGTTTATTTCTCACACATGTAAAACTCTTGAAGGCCAACTGAAATGCAAACTAGTCAGTAAGGGCTCATAATTCATATCACATAGTAGTGTTTTCAGACTTTGTATAGTTTGCAGTAAAATCCAAGAGCTGAGGGTTCATCCATCACCTGTTTAATTGCCTGTAACAAACATTGAGGCAGAAAGATGAAGAAAGTGAAGGGAGGGAGTATATCATCAACATAAACTGCAATCAGGTTATTCTTCTGTTATCTTTATCTAATACAGTTCCATCCATTCCTGTCCTCAGGAACAGATTGGGAAAAGAAAAATCCATGCCTGTTGTAAATGTTTTCCCCATATATACACTCCTGAAGTTTGTATATTTGATAGTTTTATGAGACCCCACCTGCAATGTTGCATTCAACACAGGAAGGACAGGGACCTGCTGGAGCCAGGCCAGAGAGGGCACCAAGGTGATCAGAGGGATGGAGCAGCTCTTCTGTGAGGAAAGGCTCAGAGAATTGATTGGGGTTGTTCAGTCTGGAAAAGAGAAGGCTTTGGGGTGAGCTAATTGTGGCCTTTCAGTACCTGAAGGGAGCTTACTGGAGAGATTGAAACAGACGCTGTACAAAGGTCTGGAGTGAAAAGACACGGGGTGACAGCTTCATCTGACAGTGTTTGAAGTGCTTAGATTAGAGATTAGGAAGAAATTCTTTCCTGTGAGACTGCTGAGGCCCTGGCACAGGTTCTCCAGAGAAGTTGTGGATGCTCCATTCCTGGAAGTGTTCAAGGCCAGGTTGGATGGGGCTCTGAGCAACCGGCTCTGGTGGAAGATGTCCCTGTCTATGGCAGCAGGGTTGGAACAAAATGGTCTTTAAGACCCCTTCCAACCCAAACCAGTTTGTGGTTCTGTGAGGTACAGAATTTTATATCTGCTGTTTTAATTGCAGTATTTATTTTCCTTTAGAAATATGTATAGGAAGGATGCTAAAATAATTATGCTTGCAAGCACATCATACATTTTTAATGATTACTTAAGGAATTGCCGTGAAATATTCAAGATGA
Organism: Phylloscopus whistleri; assembly: GCA_017589585.1. Lineage (NCBI taxonomy): Eukaryota > Metazoa > Chordata > Aves > Passeriformes > Phylloscopidae > Phylloscopus > Phylloscopus whistleri. The sequence continues at coordinate 1,176,081 of JADMLD010001219.1, forward strand.
TGGACATGAACAAAAGATCATAGTAAGTACTGACTAGCCTTAAAGGTTGGCTTCTTGCTAGGAAGAATAGTTTGCATTATTTCTGTGTTTTCCCAAGGGGACTAACAGAAAGAAATTTCTGCAAGGAATTTCAAGCACTCAGGGGTACCTAAGGAACTCCAGGGAATTTTCAATTAGTTTTCATCATAGTTGTATCTCTGGAGAACCGTGTGCAAACATAAAGCGCTGGAAACCGCCCACACCACTTCGCATTGTTCTGTTCTTTTGTGATAAGAAAATTATGTGTTTGGCAGCATAGGAAGCTTGGAGGTCAGTAAAAGCAAACAACAAGCAAAAACAAACAACCCTCCATTTAATTAAAAGAGTAGACAATTCCAAAAACATTACTTCTAAAATAATTACTATTTTCACGAAACTTGTCTGACTTTCATTATATAACTATTCCTTAAATGAAATAGAAAATACTGGATTTGAGAACAGACAGATATAATTTTTGAATCACTAGGACTTTCACCTTTGAAATTTAGCACTCTGGGTTTTCTGAGAGAAAGAATAGTCCTTGAGATAGCAATCATAATTAATGCTGCTGTAATTAAGTTGACACTGAAGATTTTCTGTAATGTTTTTATCCTCAAATCATGTCATGGAAATTCAGTCACTAATTGCCATTATTTAAATATGAATTAAGCACAAAGGCTTTCAAATACTGATGGAAATTCCAAATTAAACAAAGCTTGTATCTTTTATATGTGTTATAAACCACAAGTCTATAAAACTAGAAGTGATATAAAACAAGAAGTCTATTTAAAAACGTTGACAATCCATCAATAGAGCTATTGATTTCTAGATATTCTAGGAGGTCATTTCCACAGCTGTGGAAAATGAAATCTTTTGGACAAATTCCCTTTTTCATACTTTATTTTCCCTGCGTAGACTTTATTTCATATATGAACACTCTTTATTTAAAATAACAACAACAACAAAAATCTATCCACTAATCCACTTCTCCTTAGACTAGCTGCAATGTATAAAACTTAAAAAAAATCCTGTTACTAAAAATGTACATTTATGGCAAATAGGATTTTAACTATCTGCTTATGGTTAGATGTTTGTTAGGTTTTTCGAAGTTTATTACTGAGAGTGTAACAGTGTTTCAATCTTCTATATTTTATCGCATAAAACTCTAAGAAAAAAAGTTTTCCTTAACTGCTTTTATGTGAACCAACCAAGATCTTTATTTTCAGAAATGGGCTCTTTCAGATTTGAAAATATGTATTCAGAAAAATATAAGTGGGCAGCTCTGATAGAGCCAGGACTGACATAAAGATAAGATTTAATTCTAAATATTACTGTTCTTTGTAGGGATGTAACTCCAATGCAACTGTAATAAAAAGACTGAAAATATTCAAGTATGAAAGGAACCAAGTAAAAATTTGTTCTTTCTTTCCTTGATTCCTCATTGGAAGTATAAAGGTGAAATCTTATTTTTTCATTCTTTGAAGAAGACAGATTGCCTAAGCTACCTGCTTATGGCACTTTCCTGTTTGGTCTTATATGGAAAAAATAGAATAAATTATAATAAATTCTAAGTTAGTATCTTCAGATTCTTTTTCTCCCTCCATACATCCAAAGATTTGTCATTTACTGGGATTATTTCTCCTTTACAATTTTACCAGGGAAGTGTTCTCATGTTAAGAAAGATAATAATTGGCCATGAGAAGGGGTTTTATATCTGCTCCAATACCTGGAGCACCTCCTCTCCCTTCTCGTTCCACCTTTGTACTATCACAGTTCACATGACACCACTCTCTTCCAGTTCCCTTATGCTTAATTACACAGGCACAAGGACATTAAGGATATGGCATCTCAATAATATTTGTTTAGAATGAAGTGAACATCCAAACCTCCAAGAACTGGTCCTCAGTTAATATCAAAACTGCAAGCAGAATTTATATTCTGGGAAGTCAGCAATAACACAGCTTTCACTGGTAGAGTCTTTTTAGCATCTGGTAGAGTCTTTTTAGCAAAAACTATGTATGTGTATGTTTGTATTTTAAGGTTCTATATGTGGTATATGCAGTATAGATGTGTGCAAATACTAGGTCAAGAAAAATACCTGGCAGCACGTGCTGCCACTAGAAAATAATAATCATCCTTTCCTACAGTCTTCAGGCAGAAAATATTAACTTAGGGACATTTAAAATAGAAAAAAAATCCCCCTTTTTTTTCTTCATTTAAAAAGAATTTTTTCTTCCTTTTCATTTTCCCTTTAGATTTGTACATTAGATAAGTAAGTGCTCAAGCTTGTAACATCAGCTTTGCAAAGCATTAACACACAATCATCCTGCACAACTTATCACAAGTTTGTATTTACTTGCTCTTTTTGCTACTGAAAAGTAATATATGCCATAATCCAGAGAGAAGAACCCTGCCTGTGAAAGAGTATTCTGTATCTGTTCATACTGCAGTTCTGAAGAATTGTATAAGTAACTGTGTGTTTTCAATTAATTACTCAATTGGGGAACACTTGTATTTGTGTTCAATAAAATATTAATAAAATTTGAATTCTATAAAATATGGTCAGATTTTCTTAAGCATGAGAAGATCAGAATGAAGAACTCTTGTCTGGGCTGGCTAAGCAGGCAAACAAGCATTCAAAATTTCTATACTAGAGTGAAGTTTGGTTGGCACTGATTCATGGGGTCTTGTTATCATTCAGACTATAGCAGAAATTTCATATCTAAATGCTTACATACCTTGCCCAAGTATATGGATAGGAGTCTAAAAATAGATGTACCTATAACAGCTAGTAATGCTTGTAACTGCATTTGCAATTAAAACAGTTTTTCTAGTGATGTTTACCCTGCTTTCGTTTTTTCTGCATCTCCTCATCCTGTAACTGCAAAGAACTCTTGTGGCTGTTGCCTGCTACTCTGGGCACCTAAACTGCAACATTTGCCTATCATTATCTCTTCTTGATTTTCCAATTAGTCATTTCTCTTGACACCTTAATGCCTTGTTTTACCTACATCCTCAAAAAAATATGGTATATCTCTGGTAGTTCAGAGTACATAACTCTGGGATTTGGGAAGTATTTTCTGACACCTTAGGTATTAGTGATTTTCACAACCATAATGTGTAGAATCAGAAATTATGAAACCCAAACCTTAAAACTTATCTCCCCTACTACTTCAGAGGATATGGGCTAGCAATATTCACACTTATATAGGTAGAACTCTGCTTTATTAGTTACCCAGCTTCCTCAAGTTAAAGTTATCTTCATATAGCTAAATTATTACCCTAATTTCTCTGTAGTTGTGTAGTCTCTCATTGTATATTCCCTACAATCCACATTGTAAGCCACCTGAGGTAAAGTTAGTTTTCATTTTTTCTTTGTCTGTTTGAACAATCCTTGGTATTATATGCCTCTAAACATGGCTTGCAGCTCTTTTGTGTCATCACAGGAAAATTTAAATTCCTTCCTATATCTTTCGAACAAGAAACAGCATTTCCCACCACTTGGGAGTTTTCTGATGTGGGGTTTGAAACTAGGGCATATTCTAGGAATTTACTAATTGTTGAGACACCAAAGTGCCTTCTTATGGTTGCTTTATGCGCTCATCTGTTTCGGCAATGTCTTGGGTTATAGAACCAAAAATGTGTATTCTATTTCATCTGCTGAAAGCAGCTGGGGAAATGTTCTTCTTTATCTATTGGAACACTGGGAGGAAGGGGGAGGGTGCCTTTTAATAATGGGTCAACTGTTAAAACCAGGTAGGGCAGTGTTTCTTATCTCTTTCACTGCCCGTCCTCCCTCCAGGGGAATGTTTTCTGCTAATAGATGATTAAGACACCCCTAAAAGCACACATCCCCAAAGTAGAACATCCACATTCCATCATCCTATTGTGAGATGTTCCACCCAGTGGGGGACGCCAACCATTCCTACCTGGATAAAAACTGAGTCGTAGGAACAGAAGGTATCTAGCTTCACCCGATTCCCGGAGGAAGACTGGACCCCTTCTTACCATCACTGGACCCCTTCCCACCATCACTAAACCCTTGTTCTACAAGATCATCTCTACTTCAACAGAACCACATCTGCCACTCCAGGAGGACTCACTTTTGGACTGCTTCCAGCACCCTGACCAACAGGGTGTCAGGTTGTAGCTCTGACTCTGTCAGAGTTTTCCAGGATTGCTTGTTTGTTTTCTTGCTTGTTTGGTTGGGTGGTTTTGTTTTCTACTACATTTGTACTGTTAATATTCCTAGTAAAGAACTGTTATTCCTATTCCCAAATCTTTGCCTGAAAGCCCTTAATTGCAAAATTATAATTTGGCGGGGGTGAGAAGTTTACATTCTCTATTCTAAAGAAACTCCCGCTTTCCCTGGCAAATACCTGTCTTTCCAAACCAAGACAGGCAAACATGACATAAAATTTGCCTCAATTTATTAAAGACTTGAAGACCTTACAGGACACAATGCACTAAATGTGAACAGTTGCTTACTGTTGCTTATTTAAGGACAGTTAAAAGTGTTCAGACACCTACACCTTTTTTTTTGGCTCCTAACTTCACATTCATTTTCACATGTCAAACATTCCATTCACAATCAACATTGCTCGTAGTTAAACATCCCGTTCTTCTGCCAGCATGGCTTCAAGTTGAATTAGATCTTTTGTACCAAGTGCCTAACTAGCTGTGATGGGAGGATGGGGGGGATTGATGGTGACAAATGATCCAGGAGGGCAGTCTGATCCTGGAGGACAATCCACCTGCCCACAGCCCAGCCCTAGTTGACATCACACTCAAGGTCCCTCAGAAAAAGGCTAAATGGATACCAGTATTTCTCACGGCCATTTGCCAAGGTTCTCTTTAAAGCAAAATTAAAAAAAAAAAAAAAAGGCAAACAAACCAACAAAAAAATCAAAAAAAAGCAGTGAAGGGTTTCATTCATATATCCCCATTAAATTTAATTAAACCCCAGTAAAGGGTTTGATTCATATATCCCCATAAATCTCAATAAATGGGAACACATCAGCTTTGTAATGCGTGACTGAGAGCTGGGTGATATTTCCCTGGAAGTGCTTAGCCCGGCCCCACTCCCAGATATGCATAATCATCCTTTGGTGTTAGCACTGCCTGATTTCTAAAGCAAGAGGCTGGGTGCAGCCTATCCCAAAATAATCAGTGCTAAATTCTTATGTAGATCAACTCTACTCCATGTGCCTTGTAAACAGGCCTGTTGATAGAAGAAGAGAAGTTGTAAAGCCCGAAGTGGTAAAGCATTTGGATATTGTCCTTCTTACAGTCTGGAAAGATTCAGATTCACCTACCCATCCTGAAAATGCTATTTTAAAATAATCTTTGAATTTAGCCTGAAAAAAAGAAATTAAAAATAAAAGCATTAGGCTTTTCTGTGAAAAGTTAATAAGGTCATCTGCCAATTATTTTTACCAGCTACATTCTCAAATTAGGCAAGCTTATGTTATGCGTTTTATCATCATCTCTATTGGCCTAGGTGGGTTTCCATAATGATGATTGGTAATATGAAGGCACCTACATCTGTGAGACCTTTTCAAAATGCTATATATGTTTAATGCTACAAGTGGTGCTATTCCAGAAACAACAACAACAACAAAAAAAAACCCCACTTTTTTCTTATTAAGGAACTAAATCTTACTTATAACTTACTATATCTGGAAGGAGAAAAAAAAAAGGTTTTTTACTTCAGTTACAATGGCTTTAGAAGCTGGTGTCATATAATAAAAACTTAGAGCCAAATCTAAAAATCATAAATAAATAAACCCATCTAAACTGTATGCTGATGAATTTTATGGATTCATAGAATCCTAGAACAGTTTGGGTTGGAAGGGTCCCTTAAAGGTGCAATGAGCAGGGCTGCTCAGAGCCGGTCTAATCCTACCTCGAATATTTCCAGAGATGGGGCATTTACAACATCTCTGAGCAATCCGCTACAGTATTTTACCATGCTCATTTCAAGAAAAGTTCATTCTTCAATCCCATCTGAATCTACCTTATTTTGGTTTAAAAACATCACACCTTGTCCTGTCACAACAGGCCCTTCCAAAAGGTTTGCACAGGAAGGCTGCTAAAGGTCACCCTGAAGTCTTCTCCAAGCTGAACAATCCCATCGCTCCTTAAAGGGGAGGTGCTGCAGACCTTGAGTCATTTTTGTGACCTCCTCTGGACTGGCTCCAACAGGTCCATGTTTTTCAAATGCTGAGGACTCCAGACCTGACCAGTGGACTCCAGGTGGAGTCTAACCAAACCAGAGGTACTTGATCATGGCTTCAAAGCTTAAAAATTGAGGAGAGTTACTTCATTTTAAATCCTTCTTATGCAGGAACAACAAAAAAAAAGTGACTAGTGAGATGTGTTGATGCTATAAATGCAAGATTTTAGCATACTTCCTCATTCAAGTACCACATTATTTTCCTTTTTTCTCCCTTTTATCTTCCCTCAGCTGTCATTGAAGTGGTCTATTGTAGAAGAATGGAATGCAGGTGACCTTGCCTGTATAATAGCTGCGTTATTTACGCAATTCAGCCTTGCCCCTGATGAGCCATAGCTATATCCAATAAAGATAAGTGTGATAAAAGGGAGGGGGTTAGCTGGTGAGGAGAATTATGAAGGAGGACGACCCTTGAGGAAGAGGAAATGAGACGATCATGAAGAGGATCTTGGGGAGAGAGAATCACTGCTGTGTGGTCAGTCTGGGTCTGCAGTTAGAACCAGTTGTTGGAACCTGCAGTCATAGTCCAGCTAGGTAAAAGCCTGCATTCAGAGTCTGCAAACTAATATATGCAGTCATAGTTTAGCAGGAAATAACCAGCAGTCAGAGGCTGCAAGGGAAACCCCCAGCAGGCAGTTGCTGCAGCCAGAGTCAGTGAATGGTTGGAGTCAGGATGGCTGAGTTGTAAAGAGGAATAAACTAGGACCCTTTTCATGCTGTGATACACAAGAAGTCTGTGTCTTGGCTTATTTCTCACTCTAACAAGAGAGCTTCTGCAACAGTCTATAGCTTGGAGGAGAACCAGATAGTCACTGGATGTTTTAAACTCAGTCCTTCATGTTAACTAGCCTTCATATTAGGCTAGGTTTCCTCCTGTAAGCATATCTCACAGAAATCTGCTCATGGTGTCTAGTAGGCTTTGTGGTTGTTCTATTCTTTTTTTCTTCAGCTGCATTGAAACTCAATTCTTTGGTTATAGAGTCCTAAGTCATGAAGTTATATTTTTTTTCTATGTATACTTCTGGTTTTTTAAAGCCTTTCTCTTATTAGTTATCGCTCTCCTAGCTACTGCCCCCTGTGGCTCTGATCAGCACAGTCAGCTTGATAACCCTCTGGTTTGGAACTCATCTATATCTTACCACTTACTTATTTCCTATTTTTTTCATGCTTCATGAAGTGGGCTAGAAAGCAGGAAAAAAAAAAAAAAAAAGAACAACAACAAAAAAAAGAGAACAATTAGGTTATCTAAGTGAAACTTCTTAGGAAATACCTGTACTCTTGAAATCCCATCTGAACCACTGGCATTGTTATGCAGAAGGGGCAGTGTGGTTACAGTATTAATATTCTCTTTCAGAAAAGCTTCTGAGAAATTGAATTTCTCCAAAAATTGATATATACTTGTTCATCCTTACTCATGAAAGAAGCTACTGATTTGCTCTTGGATACATTCTTTTTATTCTATACAGAAAAAGCTTTCCCCAGGGAGACTTCAGATTAAAAAAAAAAAAAAAATTGACTGAAGATTGATTTAGTTATTAAAGAAGACTAAAACATTTCAGTTTAAAACCTGTTTGGCCTGGATAACAAATAAAAAAATATTATTTTAATGGTCATTAATAAACACTGAGTACTCTCTTATACCTCTCTTTTCTTTTTTCAAAAATCTACTGCAAGCTTCTGGCTATGCAGCTTGGGAGGACATTGAATTAAACATAAATTGAATAATTTTTTATTTTGTTAAAGACTATCTGGTCTTCAGGTCTAAGATAAAAAGGTACAGTACTCTGGTTTCTTTAAAATCTTTATTTTGTTTAAAGACTGGCTCATACTCTTATTTCTCAAACTTGATTAATAGAATGTAATCAGTGGGAACAAAATAAAAAACAGAATTACAGACTTCACAAAGCTGAACAAATGGAAAAAAAAACCGAGTCAGATGTCTCATCTATGTTCACCACTGAAACCTATCATGATAATAATTTCCATATACTGATTGTTCACCTTTCAATGAATTTTTCAGGCAACTTTGATTCTTTAAAAAAGTTATAACCTGGTTAGGGAACACCTATCTTCTTCTGACATGGAACTCATTTCTATAGATTGCACAGTTGAAGCCAAGTAATTGGATAGTCATTTTTACCACACACAGACTAGAAATCCCTTTAACTTAGGAGAAAAATCCAAAACATCTCTTTTGGGGTTTTAAAGTGTATATGGAAATTAAACTGTAAAAATATGTAGGTGAGTGAAGAACTATCAGTGAGCAATATTCCTAAATACCGTCTAAAATATTTAACTGTCAGAGGTAATAATTTATAAGCCAGGAGTGTAGACATTTTCCTGATAGATCTGAGGGGCATGTTAATGGAGCACAATGAAGACAGATAGCTCCATTCTAATGCCATCGAGCAGACAGCCGCCTCGTGAAATGCATCTCTGCCAGTGCCCATCAATCTCACCCTGCTGGCCGCTCCGATTAGACACAGAAAAAGTACTCCTGTGAATCTTTAAAAGGCTATTTCTGTCTTTTGGGAAGTTGTTTAATGTTGTTTTCATTTTATGGATTTGGCTGGGCTTTGATGCAGACAGGAGCCTGAAGACCCACCCTTATAAAATCCTGTGAAAATAGACAGAAACGTAAATTGCATTTTTAATCATTTACCCACTTGAGCTTGCCCTGCTTTACAATGTGTACTATTGTATTGGTTTTGAACAAGATTTGTAAGTTTATTATTGAATAAGAGCAGTGTAACAATTTGATAAGGTTTAGATATAAATATGCAAAGCTGAACTTTACATGGCCGTGTTCCTCCCATTGCTACAGTCTATCATTTGGAAATGTTTAAAGCTCAGTGGCTTTATTAAAAAGGGTACTATGTCAGTTAATTTTAAATTGCTTTCTATTTCAGTGATTTCTCCTTTATTTGTAGCAGTGAGACTTCATCAAGTTACTTGCAAAGAGCTCAGTCCAGTTCTGTTACTTGGAACTATGCTGAACTCAGCAGTGTGGTACTAAGTGCCATTAAACATGGTGTCTTCTACATCACAAAAATGAGGTTTTTTGTGACAATAATAGTAAAGAGGAGCCTCACAACCTAGGCTTGGTTTGGAAAGACAGGTATCTGCTAGGGAAAACTGGAGTTTCCCTGGGAATGGAGAATGTAAACCCCTCACCCCCGCCAAATTATAATTTTGCAATTAAGGGCTTTCAGGCAAAGATCTGGGAATAGGTATAACAGCTCTTTACTAGGAATATTAACAATACAAATGTAGTAGAAAACAAAACCACCCAACCAAACAAGCAAACAAGCAAACAAGCAAACAACAATTCTGGAAAACCCTGACAGAGTCAGAGCTACAACCTGACACCCTGTTGGTCAGGATGTTGGAAGCAGTCCAAAAGTAAGTCCTCCTGGAGTGGCAGATGCGTTAAAGTAGAGATGATCCTGTAGATAGGGTCCAGTGATGGTGAGAAGGGGTCGAGTCTTCCTCCAGGAATCGGGTGAAGCTAGATACCTTCTGTTCCTACGTCTCAGTTTTATCCAGGTAGGAATGGTTGGCTCCTCCCACTGGGTGGAGCATCTCACAATAGGATGATGGAATGTGGATGTACTATTTTGGGGAGGGTAAGTTTGGGGATGTGTGCTTTTAGGGATGTCTTAATGGTCCATTAGCAGAAAATATTCCCCTGGAGGGAGGATGGGCGATGAAAGAGAGAAGAAACAATGCCCTACCTGGGGCATTATCAAAAGGCACCTGCCCCCCTCCTCCCAGAGTTACAAGAGATAAAGAAGAACATTTCTCCAACTGCTTTCAGCAGATGAAATAGAGTACACATTTTAGGTTCCATAACCCAAGAGAATAACATTCATGGATTTTAACAATTTGGGGAAAATGCTGGGTTTTGCCTTATATTTAAGTATCTTTAAATATGTGTCTCTATTTCTTCTAGTGTCTTTCATCTGCTTCACTTCCAGCTTTTGGACATGTTTGTACAAGTGAAGCTTTCCCTGGACACATCTGTCTAATGGGCAAGGAGATGTACTAGCAAACTTGTAAGCCAGAGCTTACCTAAACTTTCATTAACTTGTAAAAATACTGCTCACTAATAGAAATGGTGAAATTATGAAAGTTTTGTATGATAAAGCTCTTAATATTCTTCATTCTGAAGACAGCATTAGAGCTTGGACTCTCCAAGCCAAAATTCTGGAAACAATGGTCAGCAACAAAATTTTAGTAATGTCCATGGTGAAATTTAAGTGAAAATAAAACTGTCTTGAGCTGGACTGTGTTGTACTGAACTACAGTCATCTGAAAGTCAGCAAAATAACTATTGATATTTTAAAATTTACACATTGAGTTTAAGTGCTCACAGAAAAACCTCTTTCTTCAAAAATACTGAGAATAACTTCATTGTTCAGAAAAAGGATACAAAGCTATCTCTGTTGCAGATAATTTTGATGTTCAGTTGTCACAAACTGCAAGAAAGCTGCATGAATCATTTTATTTCTTTTGCTCAAGGAACAAAAGCTCCTTGGAGAAAATTAGGAAAAAATGGGGGAGGTGAGCAATGTAGGAATCTGAAAATATCACCATTGTGATGATTACGTCAGGGGCACCAACAGAAGCAAATCCTGCAGAGACAGAAGTCTGGTCAGCTTTGTTGGGTAGTAACCTACCTGTAATATTATCTGTATGTCTCTTGTTCACGGAATTCTAAAAATAGACTGAATTCTAAAAATAACAACAATTTAAAGGAAACTGAATTTACTCAGTCTACACTAGCAGAATCCTTTTTATCCTGTAGGTGTCAAAAGTACTGCTCAGTAAGGTGATACATCATTTGGCACACAAAAATATAAATTATAGGTTTGAACGTTTTTAATTTTCTTTCCAAATGCAACAAGGTCCCTATTAGCATATCCTTTAATTAAATGTTTAATATTAAGAAGGTGAGCAGAACCAGCAATGAAATTAAACTGGAATATTTTATCTAGGGAAGGATACCTCTCATTCCAGTATGGAAACAGAGGGGAAATTAATTAAGACAGGGGATCTGCATAATTTATATTAGAGAAGATGAATATCAAGAGATTTGATTGCTGTTCCTAAAGACAGTCTTTTGGGTAGTGAAGCAGTTTTACTTTGTGTGGGCTTCTCAGGTTTCATCATGGTTGCTGAATATCCATCTCAGCGTGTTCATTACCATGCTAAGGTGTTTAAATGTTGATATATCTGCTTTGACAGGAATATTTAAGTCCCTCAAGTACCTACTGAACTAGCTTCAGATATGAAATTGATATTTTGAAACATTTTTTGGGAAGCTGCTTATCAAGAAGTTTTCATGCTAGAGTCAAGAATGCATTCTTACCTATCCGTGGAGAACTGATGTAAAAATCTTAAAAGTTACTGCAAAAAGGAGTTGTGGTCTTCTGGTAGTCTTTAATTTTCTCTGTATTTGTGTGCACATGTGAATTAATAGCCAAAAATTATTTCCAGTTATTGAGATTTAATATGCTTATTTGTCGAATGTGTAATTCTTTCCTCTTTATGAATATCACAAAATTCTAATTTAAAGGACAGAACAAAGAAATTTCCCCAGTTCCTTCTGCTTATGTCAGTGATACATATACAGGGCATCATTTGAAAAGGTTCAATATGAGATAACAGAGGTTTCCATTTGTGCATTACTTGTGTTTTGAAATTGTAACCCTCCAAAGTTTTTTTTTTTGTTTGCTTGTTTGTTTTTTCTTGTTTGTTTGTTTTTTGTTGTTGTTGTTTTGTTTTGTTGTTGTTTTGTTTTGTTGTTGTTTTGTTTTGTTTTGTTTTGATTAAGGGTGGTGGTGGTTTTTTTTACCCCAGTGAAATAAACAAGGGCTTGCCTTGAAGAAGTCTTTTTAGGACAGGCGGAATTTTACACTCCACAACAAGGACTGAACAAACCAACTATATCATCACTTTCTATTGGTCTAAAAACCAATTTTTTCTCTGGATTGAGATCTTTGTCTTCAAATTGGCTACAAATAAAGGATGACAGTGTTCTTTATATGAGTAAAATCAACACTGAACCTGTACAATGGAGCACTTTTGCTGATATTCAAGGATTTTACAGCTCTATTTTATCTGTTGATATCTGTGTAAAATCTTTTGGTCAGGTTATTACTATGTCAGGTCCTGCCTGTGTAAAGAGTTATTTTCCCTCTTTTTCATAACCCTCTTAAAGTACTGAAAGCCTGCAACAAGGTCTCCCCAAAGCCTTCTCTTTTCCAGGCTGAACAACCCCAGTTCTCTCAACCTTTCCTCATAGCAGAGGTGCTTCATCCCTCTGATCACCTTGGTGCCTCCTCTGGGAGCACTGCAGGAGGGAGGTGAGCAGAGTAGAGGTGAAGCATCACCTCCCTCGATTTTCTGACCACTCCTCTTTCAACGCAGACCATTTGCTAGCAGACAGTCTTTGAAAAGCTCTTGGTGATTGATGATTCAAGATTTAAAACATGCATACACAGCAAAACATGCACATTCACTGGGAGCTAAATCAAAACCCAAGCTAGATGGCCGAAACAAGGCAAGCTATATCAGTATGGTGTATGTTGGTGTGTGTTTTAACAGAAAGAGTTCAGGTATCAGCAACTAGATGAAAAAGAGTTTGTCTCCATGTTATTCATTCAGCAACTGAAGCTGGGCTGAATATGAATTTATCTTATTAGGAGAAGAAGAACTCTAAGAAATATAATTGATACTGTAGAAGATAAAAGTGCATCTGAAAAAGTAAGTTTATAATAGAGGAAAAAACACCAGATATTTCTAAAACTGCAGAAATAGGAATACTACAACAGGATTCCATCTGTCTTTCCATCTGAGCATCTGTTTCACAACTTAGTTTTCTGATATTAGTCAATCATAATTGTTATTGCAATTGTCATCAGGAAACTGGTAGGTGGGATCCCATGGGAAGCAGCTCTGAAGTGCAAAAATACTCAGGAAAACTGGCAGGTTTTTAAAGACTGCATGCTCCAGTTACAATAGCAGCTCATCTCAACAGGCAGTAAAATAAGGAGCTATATCAGGCTTGGCAAAACACACAACTTAAGTCAGAGCTCCAATGCAAAAAAGGCAGAAGCAGAAATAAGTAAAAAAGAGGAATTTAGGAATTATGTCTGATTTTTTTTTTAACTGCAGACACAAAGGCTGCCTTTGCCTTAGTCTTCATCAACAGGGTCCTCTTTGCCTAGAAGGAAGGTTGGAATAGGAGAACAACCTGAGGTGGATGAGGATCAAGCCAAGAAATGCTTTTGAGAACTCATAGAATCATAGAAGGGTTTGAGTTCAAAGTGACTCTAAAGATCATACAGTTCCAACCCTTCTGCTATGGGCAGGAATATCTTCCACTAGACCAGGCTGCTCAGAGGCCCATCCAGCCTGGCGTTGGAGCTCAGACTCAATCCACAAAAGTCCATAGAAGTGACCAGAATGCACTACAGCCAAAGGGCCAATGGCCTTGCCACTCATATCACCTTTGACAGGGCAGAGAAACTAGAGATGACAGGACAAGAGCTGAGGACAGAAACAAGGCATATATTGTGCATTTTCCAAAAAGCCCAAGATGATAACCTAGTGAAATGCAACCTGATCAGCTTCACATCCATCCCTGAGAAAAAACACTGAGGGAATCTCCTTGGGGAATATATCTAACCACATGCAGAAGGCACAGAGTGGCAATAATCAACAAGGATTAACACAGGAAAAACCATTCCTGACCAACATGATTGCTTTCTGGGATATAATGACTGGATTTGTGGATGAGGGAGGATGCAATTAATATAAATTACCTTGATTTTTACAAAACTTTTGACACTATCTCTTGTTATATCCTTATATCAAGTAAAGACCTCATGGGCTCGATGCACACATAAACTAGATGGGTAAAGAAACGACTTGGACAATTAATAGTGAATCGCACTCTTCTGGAAGCCAGTAAAAAGTGAAGTATTGAAAAGTCTAATTTATCATCTGTCTTGTTTATGATCATTATCTGGAAGAGGTGACAGAGTGCTTGCTTGCCAATTTTGTGTAAGTTGAAACAAGAGAGGTTCAGGCTGGACAGAAGGAAAATATTTTTTTCCCTGTGACGACAGGCAAGTAATGGAGTAGGTTGCCCAATGAGGTTGTGTAATATCTATTCTTGCAGGTTTTCAAGATCAAACAGGGTCTTGAAAAGACCTGAGCAACCTGGTCTGATCCCAAAGCTGATCCTGCAGGAGTTTAGACTGGAGATTTCTCAATGTCCCTTCCAACCTGAATTATTCTGTGACCCTATGATCATTTATAAACACTGGTTTATAATGGTATCTGAAGAAGACACCACTGTAGCAGAATTTCTTAGGGAACGTGGGCATGAGGTATTTTGGAATGAGATTTGAACTACCCCAAACTGGGCCTCAGTTTCAGGCCTGCCTAGAAGTAGACAGACCTGTGGCTCAGTTAGTAATTCACTTTAAGGTGTGTTTAAGTATTAGATAGCATAGTTATAGTGTGGTTACGGTGACTTCCTTAAGGGTGAAATTGTTTACATTCTTTCTTACACTGAATGCCAATTAGAAAACACCTGTAAACTATTTGAAACTGTATTTAACCCCCCTTTCTGGAGGAATAAACGGAGAACGCATGATCTAACCAAATTGGTCATATGTGCGTTGCTTGGTCCAACTTCCCACTTTGATTAGGAGTCCCCTGGTTTCACACCACCACATGCTTGATTCTAAATCTATCAATATTAATGAGGTACTTCACCTAGATTTTAGTGGTCTTTTGTTGTCTGTTTTGTTTTTTTTTTTCTGTTCTCCTCTGTCTTTTTAAGAAGTTTTTCTAAAGTTCTATTTCAGCCTTCGATGTTTACCTTTTGCAGTGGAGTCTCTCACGATTGTCACATAAGCAACCTTTTGTTATCGTAACTGTCTTTCCATGTTTACATTCTTCTCATAAGGAGGAGACTGTTGATGGACTGTTGGGTTGCCCGGTGTGGTTGGAGAAGAAGATTTTCTTCCTCCAATCCATGGTCACTGCTAGAATTCTATAAACGTTGAGGTCTGTAAATAAACCATCCCTTTTTGCCTTGGACATCTCAGTGTGTGAGCGTCGTTTCTTTTGTGTCGTGTTGCAACAGTTTTTAAAGTAATATTTTAACCCAGTAGCTGGAGTATGTGGTTTATTATTGAACTAGTGCAATAAAACTAACTGGAAAATCAATAAAACTAACTGGAAAAATCTGTGGATAAAGCATTAATTTCATTAGAAAGTGGTTCAAGCCTGCTTCAAGAGGCAGATATAACTAACCAGTAGAAGACAGCATAATATAGGTAAACTTGACCAGGAAGCTCTAAGCAGCACTAAACAACCCATAGCTTTCCTACTCAGCTAAGTTACCAGCATTTTGAACCTCTGCTAGCCAGGCCTGTGGGAATGCGCTTCATGTCAACAATAGTCCCCCTTTCCTCAAAAGGTTTTTATTTTGTGTGTTCTGCTCTTTTCTTTAGAGCAAAGAGGGTTTAGGTGAGAGAACTGATGATACTGTGAAGAGCTGGTACAAAGGCACCTGGCTGTCTTTTCTAAGAGGCTTATCCAGTTTTCAATAACTCACTCAGAATTTGGTCAATAAGCACTCTTCACACAAAACTGAGTTTTGCCCATATTATTTGAAACACTCTGTTGATTTTTTCCCCACACAGATGGTACCAATAATGTCTTTTACTGACTTATCTCTTACTTTTGCTGAACATAGGCTTTGAGAATATTGTGTCTGTTCCTGTACTGTGATGGGTTGACACTGCATATGGCCTGACTGAAACCTTTGGCACTTCCCACCAGCTGTCTGAATGAAAGCTGGACTGAACTGTTTGCTGAAAGGAATTTCATGCAATGAACAGAAAAGTAGGTACTCTTCAGAGAAGTACCTTATATTCAAATGTGGTTCTGTTTTGTTTTTTTTTATGTATTAATTGCATAAAACAATCTGTTGAAAGTATTCGTTAAAATATGTTGAATGTTTCATATGATATATTGTTTCTTACTATATCACCCCATGACCATGGTGTTGGAAACAAATATATTTTATTTTAATACAATTAAACCAAATAATTCCTCTGTATTAACTAACATAGCCACTGCTTTATGCTTTGTTCAACAGTCTATTCTCAAAATATCTTAATAAGATAGATTTAATCTCTTTTTACTGTTGTCTTGGTTTAGGGCTAATTTGGGAGGAACTACGACAGTATCTGATCGTGTTAACATGTAAAATTAATTTTAGGGTTCTTATTCAGTTGATTTTTATTTTGCACAAAAGTTCAATGTTGTGGTCAATATCCCTAAGAAAATTCCCTTCCCTTCCCTTCCCTTCCCTTCCCTTCCCTTCCCTTCCCTTCCCTTCCCTTCCCTTCCCTTCCCTTCCCTTCCCTTCCCTTCCCTTCCCTTCCCTTCCCTTCCCTTCCCTTCCCTTCCCTTCCCTTCCCTTCCCTTCCCTTCCCTTCCCTTCCCTTCCCTTCCCTTCCCTTCCCTTCCCTTCCCTTCCCTTCCCTTCCCTTCCCTTCCCTTCCCTTCCCTTCCCTTTAATTTTCTGTCTCTTTTCTTATTTCTCTTCTTTCCTTTAATTTCTTCCTACCGTCCATTTTTTCTATAAAAAACATTTAAGAAAAATCCCAAAGAGCTGTCATTAAGTAACTATTTTTAGACAATAAACCATGCATCACTTACCTGTAAAATTTTCAACTTACTGATGAAATATAAATATATAGGAAACTTTTTTATGAAAATAGAAGGAATTATAGGGGATAACATAGTTTTTATGGAATCTGAGTCTTTAGCACTGTGTGATAGAGATAACTTGATAAACATTTCCAAAACCATAGTCTCAAGTTCCTAAGAGTTGTAAAGGAATCTGAAAGAGTTAGAGATATTGGGGTTTTTAAGTGGTCTAAGCTCTAAGTGGTCACTTTAACTTTTTACCAGTGTCCAAGTATCTCGGTTGATTTTGTTCCACCCTTTAACTTGTGAACTATATGAATTCCACATCAAACTTGTCAAGTAAAGCAGACCCACTGCAAAACCAGCAGGGCAAAGGCCAAAGCAGGGTGCACTTCTGAATAAACAGTATTCATATTTCTGAAGGCTTCTTCTATAGCACAGAAAAAGACTCAGAGAAATAAATCTGCAACCCAAAATAGACACTTGTTCTTAGCATTTAGCTGTGTTTCTCATGCTACAAACTGCTTGAATTTGTTTCCATGGGCACAGCAAGTAGCTGTCATTTTTAAAGATAAAAAAATAATTTTCTTGTCCTTTTTCTTGTGCTTTCTACCTCCTGGCATTGAGAGCTTCTATTTCTGTTGTTGGCAAACTACGAGCTTGATAACCTTCTATTATGTATGTGTGTGTATGCAAAGGTCTGTTTATACAATATCCATTTTAATTAAAAACTTTCAGATAGATTTGAGAATAGATTCATTGACTTAATGACCCTTTGGTGACTATGGAGTTTTCAGGAACTATACTTTGCCTTTTAGCTACATCTGATGTGGTTAAAGAACAGGCAAAATTATGCTCTGCTCAGCATGGAAATCATGCTAATGGTGGTTGATCAGACTGAATCATCTTGTAGAGAACTTCCAGGCTTCAGAGCATATCAGGAAACTAAGGATAGACTCAAATTTAATAATTGAATTTGAGAATGGAGAATATGAATAACATGTAAGAAAATACTATCAACTGAAAAAAAAGGCAATTCTAGTGACTATGTGGGAATCAAATTTTCAAAATTAACATTGCTATTAGAGAGAGCAGTTGCAAAATTATAAAGGCTTTTAATTTTTCTACAAAATATATTATATAAAAAAAGACATTCAAAAGCATTTTGCAACATTACCTAGATTATGTCATCAAAAAGGAGGAGGACATGTGGAATACTCTGTGATATTCAAAGGAATCCAAAAAATAGCCCCAATTGCTTAGTGTCAGACATCTGCAGATGTCCAGACTTAGAGGATTCAGTTGTATTGGTGGGAACCATCTCTTAGTACAACTTAGATTAAGTGGGTTTAACAGCTGTGTAATGTATTGCAGCACCATATTGAGAGCAACTTCTCTAAAACTGTCTTCTGAAAGCAGTCAATGAAATATCTAGTGCCTTTTTTATGTACAGTTAAGATGTTGCATTTATAGATTACAAGAAAGCTCATACTTTCATGCTGAATGACAGATTTTAATAAGATTTTTGCAGGGCCATGAGCCTAAAATAGAAGAGTACAGATTCCTGGTGCTCCAGCTGAAGTTCCATAAAAGCAGAGCCACAGTTTGCCCTATTCAAATTCTTAACAAGAATGGGAGATGAAAATATGGTGACATGACAGAAATGAAGCATCAATAAATTATGGAAATATGTGATTGCTTTCATTCCAGACATGCATAATAAAGTTTTTGTCTCTCCTACATCCAGAAGAAACTTATTTATTCAATCTTTTTGTCAATACTTATGCCTGATTCAACAGTCAGTGTTACGTGACTACAAAAGTATGAACATGATATCAACTGTAGAAAAAAATTAAATTGAATATCAAGAAGTAATTGAAAGTGTGAGATGTGGGCACTTGTAGGCTGCATGACTGAAGAGAAGGGGTGATTTCTTCTGACTGTCTTCTCCTAAACAAAACACTTCCCATGCTAATATGACTCTCCATAAAGCAATATCTCTGATGAAGGATGTATGACTTTTACCTTTTTTAAGTCTCAATGAGAGAACATATCACTGAGAATATGAAGAAAAACAAAACTCATTGTAGTTTGTTAATGTGAAATTGTGTATCTGGTAAACACCGGACTTAGTTCGAAAAGTAAACATGCAGGTGCTGGGTAGCAAAGTAATTATGGGAAAGAATAATGACAAAACTATTTCTTTTGGAGGGCTACTGCAGCTGCCAGTAATTTTAGAAGCAATTATAAAGTGGCTTCTATAAAGCAAAAAAAAAACAATTAAAGTCAAATAATTTGTTTTGTAAACAACTGAATTAAGGAAAGGTGAACAATAAAACTGTAAACATGAAGTGGAAAATAAAAAAATACAGTGGCATTGAAAGCAGCAAAGATGAGACAACATCCTCTGAGAACTTGAAGCTACAATAATCCCTTCTCCTCAGTACCTGTGAATCCCACTATCAAAAACTTTTCTTATCTTCTTTATATTTTCATTTATGATCTCCTGCATGCCTCAAGTTAGCCCAAAATACTCAAACCATCTCACATGATCCTTCATGTATCCCTCATGTGCCTGCAAGGTGAACATGTGTTTAAAAGACCTCAACAATAAATCCTGCAGGTTTCCATTCTCATTAAAATATAGCTTGTGCTGGTCTCAGTCTAGGGTTTCTTCAAGTAGTTTCAGTGTACAAGAAGTTTTAGAAATAAAGGCTGGTAAGTGCTGGTTTTCTACTCCAGCATAGTCTCAAGACACTTGAATCTATTATTTTACAAATAGTCTCAATTTTATATATATATGTAATCAGGAGAACATGAGAACAATTCATTATTAGACAAACTTGCCAAGTTCCATGCTGGCTAAGAATCCAGTTCAATATTTTCAGATTATTTGAACATACAGAGGTAATATAAATGAGGTAAGGAGTGACTAGCAAAAATGTGGGACAAAAATGCTAAAAACCAAACTATAGGTTTGGTATAGGAAAAGGATCCTAAACCCAGATTTACAAGGTTAAAGCCTGATTTAAGTATCAGTGAATATGGGTTTTACTGAAAATAATACTAAAAAAACCAAACCAAACCAAAACAAAACCAAAAAACAGTAAAAAACATATATATCATTTATAAATAAATATATATATATATATATGTATGGTTCCAGATAAATGAAAACAATGTAGTTATTGTTTGGTTTTGCCATATGAAATAATCTGATCTTTTTGGATAGTTAAGGACATAGTTATTATTTTCAAAAATAAAATATTTACAAGAAGAAATATGATTTTCTGCATAGGTTCCTCATTTAAGATTTTTCCCAATTGCTTTCAAGTGTCATTGAAGTTGCTCAGTTAAGAATAGTACCATAATAACCAAGAGATTCAGGTGGTCAGACAGCTACCAGAAATAACATCCTAAGAATTTGGAGAAAAATTTCATTTAAAAAAAAGTGTCCTTACATTTCCTTCAGTCCCAGAAAAAAATTAAAAAAAGAAATACCTTTGAAAACTGCTAATACAACTTTAGCAAATTCATTACTCTGATAAAAATAGGACTCAAATAAAATATATTGCAATTAATAATCAAATATCTTCAATAGCTCTTGTTTTTTTACAAGAATTTTCCAAATGTCATTTTGCACTTGCATAATCAATATAGAAAACAAGCTATAAAAGTTAGGTCAGTCACACAGGGCGCTTGGAAAGTTGTGAAAATTTCAAACATATACCTAAAGGGGAGCTGCAATAAAGATGGAGACAAATCTTTTAACAGGGCCTGTGGCAATAAAATAAGGGGTAAATGGTTTTAAATTAAAAGGGGTCTGATTTAGATTAGATATAAAGGTGAAGGTTTTTTCTAGCCAGCATGATGAAACACTAGAGCAGGTCACTTGGAGAGGTGGCAGAGTTCCGTTCCTGGAAATATTCAAAGCCGGGTTTGATGGGGCTTTGAGCTGAAGATGGCCCTGGTCATTGCAGAGGGGTGCACTAGATGACCTTTTATGTTTCCTTCCAACCAGAACTATTCTGATTCCATGATTCTATGCTTATTTTTGCAGCAGCAGCTTTGAGGGCCCAGCGGAATAGAAAAATTGGTGCACTGACAGACTTATGCCTATCTGTTACTGGGTCAGCACACGTGTAGTTTGACATACATAGAAATCTCACATCTTTGTAATTTTTTTCCTTTTTAAAATTAATGTGGAATTAATATTTTAAGAAAACACACTCTCTTGGCATTACAATGGAAGGATCTTTTAGGAAGAAAGTGTCTCATTTCTGGAGAAACAAAAAAAAATAAAGCCGACCCAAGAGTAAAAGCGTTTTCATTTTCAAATCATAATATATACCCAGAAGATTAGGAACATATTAACATTCTCAAGCTATGACATTTTTTCAAAATACAAAGCATTTTACAATAAATTAGTAATTAGCAAAGTAATTTATTCACTTATGTTTAAATGAATCACTTTACCTTTCATAAGCTTGTTAGATTTCAATTCTACATTAATCATGATTAGCATTTTGTATTTTTGTTTTGATTGCATAGATAACATTTTTAATCATAACTAAGCAATAATTAATTAACACTTATACATTTTTAGATGTGCAAATGAAATTGAGCAGTAGCAGATTCCTGTTGCATTCATGTTTGGCTTTAAACATGACTAATTTTAGAGTATTATTAAATTTACACCTTTGACTCTAATTTGAATTTAGGGTTTCTAGAAGAAATTCCATATTTGCAATGCCTTGGAATTGCAATGGAAATTGGTGAATTAGAAAATCCTTGGTCTAGTGAGAAATTTAATATTAGAAAATAGAACTTCTGTGGAGACTATGATGAGTTTCATCTTGATGTTTTCCATTGAGAACTATTCTTAGGTAACATTTTTATTTCAGAAAAGAAATCTGGAAACTTATCTCTAGTTTTGTTATAACAATATATGTAAGGAAAGAAAAGGAATTTTGGGGTGATTTTTTCCAATGAAGGAGGTAAATATGTCAAGAAAGAGGATCATGGCATGAAATATAAGTTTATAGATACAAGGCACAGCCTGATATGTTACAGGTTTAAAAAGATTAGATTTTTTTTCCCTCAGTTAAGAAGCTATTGCTAGTTTATCTTTTGTTATATTTCTGGAAAACAATAGCTGCATATTGGAATTGTAAAAAAAATGCTATGATTTTTTAAATTATTAGATTATTCTATCATTAATGGACAGAGCTAGGTTACAAATAGAAACAGGAATTTACAGGGAATGGCTTTTAAACAAAACTAGTTCTAAAGGGATTATGATTTAAAGAAAAAAAAATGTTTTTCTACAGATTTTCTTTCCCACATAGTTTAGCTTCAACACTTTGAACATATTTCACTTCTTGGGGGAAAACATGTTCTTCAAAAACAGGTGATTGGAGGAAAACCATAAAACTGCCTTTTTGCTTTTTCATTCATCACAAACAAAATATGGATGAGAGGACATAAGATATAAATGAACAGCATGATCCAATGAAATGGTAAAGATCTACTTAAAACTTTAATGCTTCTTGTAGTAATACAGCTTGAAATAGCTGTAATATATTAGTCTCTGAATTGTGATATTCATGATGTGAGTTTAGGACAAATTGGTCCTTAAGGACATCATGTTCCATGTGAACTGTACCCTTGCTTGAACATCTTAAAGAAAAGGCCTTAATCATGAAACATCTGTCTTTTTGCAGTATCATAAGAGTGCTCTGATGGAGAAAGGAAAGATTTCCATGATTTCATTTCCTGACACCAGAACAGTCTGGGATAAGAAACCTGCCTATCCTGGGGTCTAAACTTGACCACTTCCTCATAATTTTGTATTTATGAGCTAAAGGTATGTTTGACAGCTTTGGGAAACATCATGCTTAACAACCAAATACAGAACTCATCATCAAAATGACATTTATATCAACATATAGGAAAACAAATGTTACCTTTAAGAAAACAGAAAAATAGTATGCATGCCAAACTAGTTAAATATTAAATCTCTGATGATTTCTAATTCCAGCCCCAAAACCTGAAATACCATATTAAAAAATATGAATTTAACTTTCTAGTCTTGATCCTAAACAGGCCTGAAATATTTTTCTTATTGTTTCATCTTTTCATTGCCATGAATATCTATCTGAAGTTATCTTCAAATTCTTAAGGAAATGATGGGAAAAAGCAGAAATTTATTTGGGTTGAATAATCTATCACAGTGGAGGAAGACATTTAGCAAATTACATCATCCTCCTTGCTTGGGAAATTTACTGGATGTAAGCCCTCTCATTAAGTTTTTGGCAGTAGATTTGCAATGGTATGAAGACGTTTTCCTCACAAAATTTCATAGTTCTAGTTGGGCTGAAAAATAAACATAAGAATTGACAATTATTGCATCAGTTTTGTGTGATCTGGGTTAATTTCAGGACTTGAGCAATTAATTTCTGTTTAAGTTTAATTACCACTTAATAAAAGGACTAGCAACAATAGAAAAATCTTATGGGTTTATATTTTAAGTGCTATGCTCTTAATTTTGTGTTTGGTTTTGTTAGTTTGTTGAGGAGATTTTTATTAACAAAGATAAAAGTCCCAGTCATATGGAGAGCAGTGAAAAAGAACTATACTTGCTAAGCAACGTGGCAAGAACAAGCAATCTTGGAGGAGGAAGAACACTAAGAAGGCTCAGCAGTAAGATCAGCCCTGATACTTAATTGGTATGGATTTTTACTTGCATTATCTTTAGCAGTACCTTCAATTTAATGTTAGAAATGTTAAAATAGTAATTAAAGGGAAACGTGTGTATTAAATTTTAATTATTTAGAAGTAAATTCTTTAAGCAAACGCAAAGCACTCATTCATGACAGAATCTTTAAAGGTGAGAATGAATGTAATTTGGAGAAAAAAAACAGTGACTTTATGCTCGTAAATGAATTCTCTTCCAAAATCCTAGAACTGTAGAAGAATCTCTTGTTAATAAATAGATAGACAGACAGACACACAGATAGATAGATAGATAGATAGATAGATAGATAGATAGATAGATAGATAGATAATATAAATCTACTGAAAACTTGTTGCTATTAGATTTGTTGTGATTTAATCCTGGTAGGCAGCTAAGCTCCACACAGACTCACAGGATAGAGTGAGAAAATTGGAAGCATGAAAAACTTGTGGGTTCAGCTAACGGCAGCTTAATAGGTAAAACAAAAGTTATCCATGCCAGCAGAACAAAACAAGAAAATCATTTGCTCTTTCCTGTTGGCAAGGAGGTGTTCAGCCATGTCCTGGAAAGCAAGACCTCATCACACCTAGCAGTCACTTGGAAGACAAATGCTGTAACTTACAGTGTTCCCCCACTTCCACCCTTTTCCCCAGCTCTATTTGCTGAGCCTGATGCTATTCAGCTGTCCTGGCTGTGATCCGTCACAGGTTTTCGTGTACCCCCAGTGTGAGAAACAGAGGAGGCCTGAGTGCTGTTCAAGCACTGCTCAGTGATGGCTAAAACATTCTTGTGTTATCAACAGTGTTTTCCACACAAATCCAAAACACAGCCCCTATGAAAAGTAGTGAAAGCTACTATGAAGGAAATTATCTCTACCCCAGTCCAAGCCAGAGAAAAATTTTGTAGTAAATGAAGTACTATTTCTTTCATTATATCCATGATTATAACCTTGATGTTATCATTATAAACATGAATAATCACACACATAATGAGTATGCCTTGTACTAAGCTACTTAGAGCAATAGTTATTTGCATACTGAGCCATATAAGAGCAACAAAATATTCCAAAATTAGTTCTGTAGCACTCTCATACCATAAAAATATTGTCAGATTTAATATGTAATACAATCCAGCACAACATTCTCCTGATCCAATGCATTAGTTTTTATCACAGATCTTTCTTTCCTTTATTTCGTCTTCTATCTATTTTATATGTAATGTTAACATGGTAGAAATAAGTGACACAATCTTTTTTATATACATCCCCAAAGTCTTGTCACTGACCTGTAGATTCCTAGGTAAGGCCATGGTCATTTAAATTTCTTAAAGGGCACTTTTCTCCTCTTTTTTTCCCGTTCACTTGCATATTTGCTACTTCTTTTTTTCCTGCTGTTCTTCACAGAAACCAAAAAACAAACAAATACCCATAAAATGTTTGGTTAAAGATATCTCTTCAAGAAATCCATTTATTGCCAAGTGCAACTCTCTCTGTTCAGTGAAAAAAAGTTAAACCATTTCAATGTGTTCTTTTTTGTTTGTTTGTTTGTTTCAATTTCTAGTATATGAGAAAGAATAATAGTAATGAACAAAATATCCAATCCCTCTTCATACTTTGAGACACAAGACCAAACCTTCCACTCTATATGGTTAGTTGCATTAGGATTTAAAGTAGATACAATATTTCCTTCTTGCTGTTCATAACTGTAAACTGTTAAGTGATGCATGGTGGAGTGTTTCGTGAAGAGAAAAATCTTGTGTTGAGCTGTGCAAGTGGAGACACAATTATTAGTAATCCTAATGTCAGCAAGACCATGAGAAGCACCTTGTGCCAACAGGAATCCTTTTAATACGTAACTTTTACAATGCTTTTTGTTGTCAACTTGGCCAAAACGCACTCTGGCATCCCAGCAACAGAAAGTCAAGGTCATATTTATGCCATGGCCACTCACAGCCTTGCTGAAAGGAGAGACCTGCACACCTTTTGCCATCCCCTGAAAAATTCCAGTAGAATACAGCTATCTTTTACATGTCCTCACTAGAACAGGACTCTTTATATCCTCCCTAATATAGGCCTGCCAAGACTATATTTGTATTGAGTGCAAACAGGGTAGGCCACAAGGGAAGACTGAAATTTATTCATATGCACCAACAGCAAGCAAGAAAGAATAATGAGAACCACAGGAACTCTTAACATAATTACATAACGTCCAGCAGAGCCAGCAAAATATGAAAACTAATTTCAGAACAAAAGCTATAAACCTTAATATGATCTTACAAAAACCCAGGAAACAAAGTAATTCCTCACTTCCATGATTTTCAATAGGGAAATAGTACTTCAGAGCAATTAAGTTCTCAGATGTTTATCTAGAGCTTATTACTTTAGGTGTTTCAGTCTAGATGCTGAAAAGAAAGCTTCCAAAGGCAAAAAAGGTAAGGGGCATGTAGTTTTTTTGACAGCTAAAGGAACATTCTTCAGTCTGAAATCCCTTCTGCCTGATGAAGGTGTTGAGGAGGAAGAAAGTTTAGACCATGGATACATTATTTCTGTTTTTTCTTCAGCTGCCCAGCATCATGGTGCCTGTGTCTCTCCTTCTGATCTACACAGTCTGGGAAGAGGAGAGGATAATGCAGATGCAAAACCACCATGGGGCTTGTGGAAGGAATGATGATACTTAACAAAAGCCAAATTTGGTGGCTTTAGGATCCCAGGTGACTCCTCCCATTCTGAGGCAAAAATTGCAGACTTTTTTTTCAAATTTATAGGGAAGACACTCGCAGTGCAGACACAGCCAGCCACACAGATTAACGCAGAGTACTGAGCCTTTGCTGACATCCAGACAAACATGCACATCACTTATATAAGTAGGGAAGAAAAGAGGTGTCTCAGCCATGTATCTCACTTCCACCTGATCAGACTGAAAATTCACTGCTGACGTACAAACTCTGTACCCATAAAATCCCACACACTCCCCTAAATATTAGCATTGCCTTTATGTCTACCTAATAACCTGTGCCCAGATTGCAGGGCCTTCATCAAGTCACCAGATCAGAACTCTACTATTTTGAGGAGCAGATGTCCTCCTCACCAGCTAGTCTACTTCAAAGCGAACAAAAACACACACCACTCTCTCCATACATCCCGAATACAGAGCAAAATCACACTAAAATGTATCCTGGGCTGCATCCAAAGCCATGTGGGCAGCAGGGCAGGGAGGGGATTCTGCCCCTCTGCCCCGCTCTGCTGAGACCCCACCTGCAGGGCTGCACCCAGCTCTGGGCTCCCAGCACAGGAAGGACAGGGACTTGCTGGAGCCAGGCCAGAGGAGGCACCAAGGTGATCAGAGGGATAAAGAACTTCTGCTGTGAGGAAAGGCTAAGAGAATTGGGGCTGCTCAGCCTGGAAGAGAGATGGCTTTGGGATGACCTAATTGGTGCCTTTCAGTACCTGAAGGGAGCCCACAGGAAAGATGGAGAGAGACTACAAGGGCCTGGAGTGATAGGACATGGGGGAATGCATTCAAACTCAGAAAAGGTTTTGCTTAGAAAGAACTTCTTTTCTGTGAGGGTGGAGAAGTACTGGCACAGGTTTCCCAGAGAAGCTGTGGTTGCCCCATCCCTGGAAGTGTTCAAGGCCAGGTTGGATGTAGCTCACTCAGCAACATGGTCTAGTGGAAGGTGTTCCTGCCCATGGCAGAGGAGTTGGAATCAGATGATCTTTAAGGTCCCTTCCAACCCAGGCCATTTTGTGATTCTGTGATTTAGTAAATAAAGTTTAACCAGATGACGTGAACAGCGATGATCAGACATAGGGCTCAGCCAAGAAGATGTACACCCAACAGCTTGTTCATTTGCCACTATCCCTGTCTGCCCTCCGTTTTCTCCATTATTTTGTTGTTTTTTCCTTACCCACCTTGATCCCTTGTTTTTTCAGACTTTGCCTTATGCCAAAGAAATAAGGGTCCCACTGGACCTCATTTTGTATCAACTGTACCCCCACTTTGTTACTTTCAAACCACCCCTTGGGCAATCTTGGACTTTAATAAAGTTCCTGTGGAAGAGCCAAGGGTAGCAGCAGACCTCAGTGACCCCAGGACCAAGAAGGGGCTGGACCAGGGCTGGGGACAGATCTGGGCAAAAGCTGCTGATGAGCCCAGAGCTGAGGTGCAGCTCCTGGTTCCTGGGCAGGAGTCGTCAGTGGGACTCTGAGGAATAGGCAGAGCTGGCTGCATCCTTTGGCAGGCCCCCTCCTGTCATAACCTGTGGAGTTTCAATACTGCATGCAGAGAACAGCCACTGAACCAAAACATTAATTTTCCAAGGTTTAACATATTTCTATAGAATTTTCATATGGAAACACAGCAAAACGTTGGGAATTTTTAAACAGCCTGCAAAATTTTAATTTTTGAGATGACAATAAAACTATCACTTCCATTTCTCAGCTGGATTAATAGCACACACACACAGACACATGCACAAAAAGAGACTTAAAAAATCATAAGGGAAAACAACATAAACTTTATTTTGATAACAAGAGAATACATAATACAATCTCTCCTCATAAAGCTATCCCCTCTGGTCTGTTTGCTTGTATAAGACTATGAAGAAATAATTCAAATAGCAGCATGGTATTCACACACCCTAAAACATATTCAAATGTTAAATTGATTCATAAATATGACTGCAAGAGAGGTCCAAGGTCTGGAAAACCCACCTGCTGTGAAAAATTAAGATAGAACAGTCAATTTTATCTCTGCAATAGTACTTAATGAAACAACTCTTACGGTACTCTGAAACTAGATACATTTAGAACTACACAATTTTTTGGGAAAAAAAGAAAAGTGTTTACAAGAGTACCAAAACACACACGCATATGATACAGAACACTTAATTGAAAAATAATTACATGAGTAAATATTGGAAATGGAATGGAATGGAATGGAATGGAATGGAATGGAATGGAACGGAACGGAAAGGAATGGAACGGAAAGGAAAGGAAAGGGAAAGGGAAAGGGAAGGGAAAGGGAAAGGGAAAGGGAAAGGGAAAGGGAAACAGAAGCTCTAATAGTTGAATCCTCATTACCATCATGGCAATTAATCTGAAAGCTTGGAGTTGGATAGGTTCCCTATCCCTCATAGACTTTTTACAGAAGTTAATTTTACATAGTGAGAAATCATGAACAGTTGTGGTCAGTAATATATAGAATATTACCTGGCACAATCATCAGTGATTACTTCTTGATTTATAATCTATCATAAAAAAAGGATGATGTGTTCTGCCCTCCTCACATCTTAGTGATTCATCCACATTTTCTAGTCATCTTGTCTATTCATACTCACTTGGAATATTTCTTGACCACTCAGAACTCTAAACCCTAAATATAAAAAGATAACCGAAAAAAAACCACAACAAAACAAACAAACAAAAAACCCACAAAAATCAACAAAAAACCCCAACCAAACAAAAAACAACCCTGAAAAAGGATGCATCCTAGTCTGTCCTCTAGATGCTTTTTTTATTACCACACAGTAAAAAGGGATGGTCTGCAAACAGAAAATGATCCACCAGCATTTTGTTTTGTGTGCTAAGTCAGAAAGGTGAACAATATTGAGACTCTCCAGCTATGGGCTTATGAAATGAAAATCAATAGTAGTGTCAAGTGTCACTGAGTCACTGACTACAATGACCATGATTGCCCACATGATTTCCATCAAACTTCATGGGCAATATTGATACATGATTTTGGATTTTTTTTTTTTTATTGTACTATTGTTTGCCTACAAAAAAAAATCAGGATTATTCTACCACTTATAACACACTGGATGGTTCAGTGGAAGCCTGAGGCAGCTGAAACCCTATCAGCTACAAAACTGTGTTGGAACAGTAATCCTCTTTGTGTTGCATTTTGCTGTAACATCAATGTTATAAATATTACAGCCAGCACTTTATCTTGCATCTATGGATTTTGAAAGACTAAAAGCAAATGAAAATGCTATCAAAACTTGAATCCTTCTTTGTTTACTTATTGTTACTTATTCTATAGCCAGTTTTGTGCTGATGCTGGAGTTACAGAAGAATATAAAGTAAATGAGTTAAGTGAGTTGAGATCTCTCTTTTATATGTGGGTTTGTATGCAGTTTTGTGTTCTGGTTTGAATAGAAAATATACTTCATAAGCACTTTTATTTGGAAGTAAACTATAGAAATATACAGTAGACTTTGGTAAAAGGCAAGAAATTGAATTTTATATTATAGAAAAACCGTCAGTGTATGAGGCTTTGGTACCCTCTCAGTGGCTTCCTTGTTTTTAGCCCCCAGTGAGCAACACGCATTGTGATTAGACAGAAAAGTTTTAATCAGAATTATTTTCTACAGAGTATAAAAGCTAGAACTACTACTAGTATAGGATTGCACCATATGAAAGCAATTGTATTAATGCAATCACGTTAAAGCTAGCAAGAAGAAACAATTATTAAGCAGAGGTTGATGTAACTCATCCACACCAACTTTTGTGGGCAGATCTCTTTCAGCCTTGAGGTGGGACCTGGTTGGGTGTTCCTCACCAAAGCAAGGAATCTTCACACATTTCAAGAAGGAATATGTTCTAAGAACCTGCCCATATGAAGTCGACTGGACTTAAATAGTATAAAGTAATTGACTGCCAGTCATGTCTCCTGGTCAGCTTAGAACCTTATCTGCCACATCTTTGCCTCACTATCACAGTGCTGATTTGGGATTGCTGAGCCAGACTGAGTTTTGGCATAATTCAACACCAGAACCTGCATGTGGTGCCTCAGCCCATCAGTGACATCTTTGCATACAGGATATTTTTCAAGTTGTTGCCTTCCCACCCAAAGTACCAGGGAACTGTCACCCCATGCCCTGGACATTACAACACACTCTGTTTATCTACCTTGTTTGCAGCAGTCCTGGTCACTAGAGTTCTTTAGGGTTCCTTTGTGGCTGTGGATGTGGGCACGTTAATATAATGTGAGAAAACACATTTTGCTTCTCCCTGGGAGAAAGACAGAAAAGTCAGAGTAGTCTTCAAGTTGAAGGGCAAAGAGCATCCTGAAGCAATTTTCTAAAAGCAGATCTGAAAAAGACAATAACCTACAGTCAGTGTATTTTTGGCAAACTACCAGTAGTTAGCTACTTAAACTCACTGCAAAGCATCACAAAGAAAACATGGGAATAAATGAAATTTTGAGAATGTCCTATTGTGTTCAACATGCTTAATTAAAAATTGAGGAAAACATACTGTGATACGTTCTATTATGTAAGACTGAAGTCAAAATTAAATTATGTAAACCAGTATGTGAATCAGAGAGAAATAGAGAAGTATATAGAGATCTAGAAATAATCTAGAGAAATAAATTTTACACAGAATTGATGGCATAGAATATATCTAGAGTCATACAATTTTTATAGTCAGATTGCAAAAACATTAATGTCACTGTACAACTCAGAAAGAGGAACAAATGTTTAATATATCATGCTATTCCATGACAAGAAAAGAAAAGTTACTTTCTTTGAAAGACACAATAATAACTAAAGAGGTCAGATTTTTTTCCACAATCAATGTTAATTTCATGTCCTAATGTTGACCTTTTCAGTCATTCACAAAGAAAATTCTGAGATCTAAAGAAAAGCCAAACAAGCTTATCTATATAACCTCCTATAATCGAAATTTATCCTAGAAACATGGAATATGTCAAATGCCAAAATATTTCAGAGTCTGTAATCTAATTTTTGTCTCTGAGAATTTCCACAAAGTTCAGCACCTGAGTAGTATGAGTTCAAAAGAACAATAATTAAAAAGTGTAATATTTTCAAGGCAAAAAAATCATAAAACTGATCTATTTTGATTGGAAGGACCTCATAGAACATCTAATTTCAGCCCCCTTCCATGAGCAGACCTTCCATTAGACCAGGTTGCTCAGAGCCTCATCCAACCTGGCCTTGAACACTCCTGGGGATGGGACAGCCATAGCTTCTCTGGATTAACTCTTCATTTCCTCACCACTCTCACAGTAAAGAACTTCTTCCTAATAGGCAACCTAAATCTTAAAAATTATAAAGTGATTCTCTTCACAGTATTTTATTTTGGATGTTTACAGTGCTTAATTTATTTTTCTAGATTTTCTGTTGCTACATCTGTGATGATAAATTTAGCAGAAAAAACAAACAAATACTTCCTCCCCAGTAATTTGGCTGAGATAATGCTGGTTATCTGGACAAAAGGAGCTATAAACCTAAAATAATTTCTCACATCCCCTACAGGACAATTATGTTTATTTTAGGGATTTTTTTCTCCGGGACAAAAGCAATACAAAAATAAATAAAACAATCTCTCAACTTTATACAGAGAAAATGTACTGTTCTAACATTGCCCAGGACACATTTATATGCCTTCATTATGTTTACTTTAAAAGGAAAGAAGCAGTGGGACATTATTTTTACTTCATCACATGCTGCATTTAAGAACAATAAAACAGAAATTTTCCTGGTAGTAAAAGTAGAATTTCCAGTTGACTCAGTGCTCACACACCAAAAGTATCTGAAAAACTGTTTCCTGTCCACAGTAAACACTTACCTAAGCTTTTCAAAATGAACTTTTTAAATTTGTCACTGTCAATTTCATCAAGTTCATTAATTATTTTGTAGGTTTTTTCCTAAATTCAGTCTAATATTGTCAGTGTTTCTTTCTTGTGTTATGAACATCAGAAAGTAAGAAAATTTTATAAGCACTAGTTATTGAATCTACACTGGAGCACAAAAAACTGTATGTGACCCAGTGATATATCTTCCTAATTTTTAAAATTTTTTTAAACACAATTAATTTTTCCATCAAAAATATTTTGCAAGTAAAGAGGTCTGGATAATTATCTATTGAAAATGTAAAGTTTTAGATATAACTACTAACAGTATAATGAAATTATGATGAATCTATGATATTTGAATCAAAATCAGCAAATGAAACTGCATTCAGTACATTCTGAATTTACTTTCTTCTTCCTCTTCTCAGGTAGCATTTTCAGTGTTGAAGAAGCTTCCACTCTTAGAAAAAATGCAATTAGAAACAATATTTAAGAAGCAACTGAGGAATGATGGGATGTAGAAATAAAAATGGTTTGTAAACTTATCTTAAAGTGTACTTTTCTTCTCAATGCAAAAAATAAATTCAGCACTATTCAGTCTTTTGGGAGAACCAAGCATTTGATAGTAAAAAAAAATAAAGAAAATGTAAAATGTTTTCTATATGTGTATTCAAGTTTTCCATGTGGTACATGGTCATAAGTTTAGATGTAGAAGTTGTAGTAAAAATTTCAGACATTCATCAACTATATAATTTGAAAAACAGGTATTTATATCTCTAGGGGAAAAATACCTTTTAAAGCAAACTATTTGCTGTTAAACAGGAAGGCAAAAGTCTTACTTTTTACTTCATTGGTTAAGTATCTGTTAATATCTGTATTTCTTGTCAAACCCAGTAATTGTGTGCACTTTTATGACTGGTAAATTTACCAGCTGTTGGTCTCCTTTTCCTCTGGTATACATTTTTCTTTCTCAGTACTCTGAGAATATTTTTTCTTCCCTCAGAATCTGTATACTCCTTCCAAACTCACATGAAATTTAGTGATTTTTTTAGACAATTTTTGCAAAAAAAGCTTTAGGAATCTTATCCTATGTCATAAGTGTGTTGGGAATTTCTAAAATAAATTATACAGGTGTTCCTATTTTATAGATTTCAACAGAAATAAGCCTGTATGTAGGACCTAGACATTAATTATAATTATTTGTTGGTCTACAAATATGAGTAATTCCAAAATAAGGTAAATTTACATTAAAAATCAATATAATTCAAAATTACAAATAAAAATATGAATAACTCTAATAATATATTCTTGCTGTAGCAATGCAATTCTACACAAGTGATAGAGTTAAAAAAAATCTTCAAAGGATAATTTGAAGACTAAATTTGAAGCCATATCCTCGTTAGTTTCATATTTTCAAGAAAAGTCTTTTATAACAGTCAAGGTTTTATGTAAAATCCTGGACAAAAATTTCAAATGTTAAATTCTTTCTTTGCACTACAGAACTTACATTGATTTAAAATGGAGTTGCCCCTTCATTTTGAACATATGATAATTTATTATTTGTACTGTGATATCTATTATGAAACAAAAAAAAATATTTCAACTGGTCACCAATATGTGGATATGTAGATAAGATTTATTTCTACACATACATAATATTTATATATAAAAGTTGCTGCTGCTGTTTTACACATATGGTTCATGTGCTCATTTTAAAATATAATGGAAGAGTGTAAATTTAAGAAAATTAAAGGAAAACCATATATAATAAAATATAGACCCCTAGGAAATTTTATTTTCTAACATAAAGTACTTGAGATTTTAAACTCAATTTTTTAGTACAGTCTCAGCCTATGTCTAATTAAAGAAAAAACCTATGTCTAATTAACGAAAAAAATATTAGAATATTTTGCTTTTGTTTGGCTTTTGTCTTTAAGGCATAATAGTGTTACAGAGTAGAGCACACTCAAAAAATAATTGATACTGTGATTATTCATTGCTACAGGTCACTATATTTTCTGGAAATTATTCCATAAGGATGCAGTATTATTCCCTGTCAATATGATATATAAAGATACTGGATTAAAAGTAGTTTAATTCTTACAGATTTTGCTAAAGACTCCATTCCACATCATTGAATATGTGTTAAATTTATTGTAAGAGATGTTCTACAGGCAAACTTGGTGGCATTTCTACTCCCAAGACTTTGAGTGATATAATTTCTACTTTTCTAACCCACAGGTGAAGCTAACATAAGGTGAGTCTATACAGAAAGAGACTTCATTTTAAAGCAATAAATTAGAAAATCAAGAAGCTTATCTAAACCATTTCCAGCCAGAACCTCCAGCTATTAATTAGGCTAGCAAACTAATCCAGAACAAATTTACAGCATTCGGAGTTCTTATACTCATTTGATCAATATCAAAAGACAGAGTTAATATCAGCAGGAATAACAGGACCAAGAGGCAGTAAACCTTGTGAGATTGTTTGAATTCTGTGCTAGGAAAAAAAAAAAAAAAAAAAAAAAAAAAGGAAAAACAGCTTTTCTCACCTCTGTGGTTGCTGATCAATAAAAGTTAATGTCCTGGTGCTGCATTCACTACAGAGCTTTTCAGAGAGATAGCTCTATACAGTTCTTCAAGGACATTTCATGACAGTCTAAATACTTATATCCTATTTAATTTGCCATGGCTCAGAGCTGAGAGTAGAACTTGCATTGACAATGTTAGCAGGAAGAAAGCCTCCGTCTACATACCATAAAATACCTTTGTGGAGATTGGTGATGGCTTCAGTAAGAAGTTTCCTTGTTAACATCTGGAAAATGGAAACATGCAGCACATATCGTGTTACAATTTGGAGAAGAATATTTGCAGTCTTTTCTTTCTGCTTTGTAAATTTTAGTGGGAAAGAATTGTGGTTTCTTGATTTGGTTTTAGTAATTGCCTTGAAAACTTGATTACACAAAGCAAGTTGAAAGACAGAAGCCCTGCAGGAAGTGATGCTCTGAGAATTTTCAGGTTCATTGCTGGACTTGAAAAGGACTTTGAACCCTGGTAAGACTATTTTTACCATTAAACTGAGAGTTTCTTAGAGTCCCAAGAACATCCATCTTCATTAAAGTATCCCAATATTCTAAATATGGTGGTCTTACATGTGTCTTGCTGCAGTGCACCCCCACACTCGAGCATATTAGGAAAGGAGTTTCATTTCACCCCTGAACTTTTAACAAAGAAGAACCAGAAACTTCTATGCTCTTCTCATCATAATTGGCCCAGTGCCAGGACAAAAGCACCTGTTGGACCCTTGAGCTGTTTCTCAAGGAATGTAGCTATTTTCGATTGGGCAGCTTGTCAAAAACCCCTCCTACATCCTTGCATACTTAAGAGAGAGCACGGAGATTCTCAGGGCATTTTTGGAGTGTCTTAGGAGGTGCAGTAACCTCCCTGCACGGTGCACAGCTTTTATTCTTCTGTTTTATATAGTTTGTTATTTTCCCTTTAATTAAAATCTTTTTGCTTTTTCAAAACACACCCGGTAATGCCGTGTCCCTAATTATTTTTAAGACATTTTTGGGAGGCTGCTGGCAGCCCTCAGAGAGTGATGAACCCTTGTGGGGCTAACAACAGGCTGGCCCCATGCAGAAATTATTCAGTGCCTTTTGAATTCTTTAAGTAAATAAATAAAATTTATGTCAAGAAGTACTTTATATCCTTAAGTATTTTAAATTAATACACATATTTTTTTATACCTACAAATATTGCATGTCAAAATAATGAAACAGATTACAGAAAACTTAATCAGATATGATCAAGGTGCAAATGCTTGTGACACCTGGTTTAAGTGATTTCTCCTGATTAAGAATATATTATTTCATGAGCAGATGATCCCATAAATACTACTGAAGTTAAACTGGAGTGTAACAAAGATTTGCAGACAGCTGCTCTGGAACTTTAAGATCTATTTTTCTCCTAAAACTATTTTTCCCTGCGGGTCTTTCAGAGCTTACACTATCTGCTTACTTCAAGGACAGGTTTTCACTCTCTATTCTCTCACCTCTCTGCTCTCACCCCCAGCATGTCTGCTCCCACTCTGGTGGCCAGATCACACTTTCCACAGTGTAGCTCTCCATTACTGAATGAAAAAATGAATAATAGCAAATACATTGCCAGATGTTCTCCTTCCTTATTTTCCTTCTTATTTTATTTAGAAAGCAAAAAACCTCACCAACTGAAGGCAACTCCTCATAGAGGCAGCAAGGCCTTTATGTGTGAAGGACATTGATTTAAGGGGATTTTTTTGAGTGGGAATGTGCTTATCAAGGGGTTTCCTGCTTTTGGCTTTTGTGAACCAGGGGCCATCATTAACCTCATAGTTACTTGATATTTTTTATTATTGAAAAATTAAAAATATTACAAAAATATCTTCATTTTGACCCAAAGCAAATTACAGGAAGTAGTCAGATATTTTACACTATATTTTCCATGAACTTATTAACTCAGAAGAGCAGCGTGAGTTTTTTTTCTTTTTCGGTAATTAAGTTCCACCACAGGTTTTTCAAATCACGAGCAGAATTCAGATGCTGATAGCCCTAATTCAATATAGACTATGTTTCAATGTGACAGCAGTCACACTGTTGCCAGAAACTAAGACATGATGTACATTCCCCAATCCCTGAGAGCTAGACCTTATTAAATATTAATATTTTATTGCATAGGGATTTTCACTTAAAAGACCAGCTTAAAAATTAGTTGTTCTGCAAGATCTTTGCTTGAAATTTCTTGATGTTTCAATTTCATTTTTGGAGCAGGCTGGAACCTCTTTTTTGATTTAAAACTGATTCATCACTTTCAAGCAAAGTGTTTCTCTTATCATAGGTGATAGGAAGTGACCAATTATTCATAATACAAAGTAATAAAAATGTACACATACGGTCAGTATGGCAATAAGCACAGTTCAGATATTTGCAAGGAAGTTACTAATGGACTATCTTAATAAGCTAGTTTAATGAAAATGTCTTTGGTTAGATTTCACTGTTTACATCAGAAAAAAACCCAGGAGTTTTAAAATCCCTTCTCAACCACTTTTCCATATTTCTAATGACAATAGTTTCATTAACTTTTAAATTGATAGACGGAAATTATATTATTTTTCTCAGTAAATTAAGCCACTAGAATTCTATAATTATAAATTATAATGATTATAGCCCCTTGCAAGCATAAAGAATAAATAGGATCCATATTACATCTTACTACTGTATATTGGGAAGACAAAAAACTGAACCTCACAATTGTTGTAAGCACATTAAAACGTGTTTTCCATCCTTTCTAACTTATCTCTATTTTAATGACTGCTTTATCTCACCCATCCCATGAAAATGCAATAGTAGCCTGTTTATACAGTGACAAAATCCCAAGGTTTTGCATTGAAGTTTCTAGAATAAATTGTCATTGACTGGAACTGAAAACTATTGTCTTTTCACACACGATTGTCAGTAACAAAATAACTACACAAACAAGTAAATGTGCTTCCTACAATGTGGAATTTTGTTTGGATTTTTTTAACATAATAAGCCAATTTTTAGACTTTCAAACTCCATTGCAATTGTTATGGTGCCATAAACAAAAGGATACTGACTCTTAAAGCAATTTGGGTGATAGCAGACTTAGAAATTTAACCAGCAATATCTCCTTATTTTACTACTACAACTTGACGAAGTGATAGTGGAAGCAGTATATTTAATTTTAAAGTAAGTTAAAGTATATTATTTCTCCTACATTTAACCCACGGCCCATCCCATGCATTGTGAATGGTATTCCTATGACAGTCAGAAACTCACAGGGTGAAGAAGCAAGACAGAAAGAACAGGAGGCAGATTAAATAAACAATAAAATAGACAGGGTATCACATATAATTCTTATTCATACAAAGAATTAATTGATTTCTATTTTTAACCTGATTGCCAGAAACCAAAATCATATAGAAAAAAACTGAAGACCTTTCCTCCACATTTATATTTATGCATATTTCCACCATGCATCCTCTGGATGCTTCAGGATATAGATGTGATGACATTGTCAACATTCTCTCTTTCACAGAGGATGACACATTCCATTGTACTTGAACTAGATATTTAGAAGATTCAACCAAAACACAAAAACAAAAACCCCAAAACAAACAAACAAACAAACAAAAATACATCAATTTAGTGAGCATTTCATCAAATTGCAACTATACCACAGAGTTTTTAAAGAAAAGGAGATTTTTTTTTTCTGATGTATCTCTGTATAATTCCATCCATCTAAACACTCTTCTACAAAGTTTGTACATTACTTTCTAATGTGGAAAAAATATATCAAATTTTATCCAAATCTCATCTAACTCACCAAATCAAAGGTACTGTTTTGGGGGGGACAGGTTCTCTCTTCTGTTCAATGTTTTATCATCATGCCTGACCTTCAGTACATTTTGAAACATTTGTACCTGGCAGGTAAAACAGAACAGGCTTCTGGCATAAAACAGTTTCATGACAACTTTCAGCCTGAGTTAAAATCACCTCTATAAGCAATCTAATCAAATGTTAGAACAAAAAGAAAAAAAATATACAACCAAATAAAACATTTAAAAGTGCAGAAAAGATTGCTGGGATTTGGTGGTCACATCAGCCTTCCACCTGTGCTGGGCTTCCTCCCACTTTGTGTTAATCAAGCCAGTGGTTTTACGGACAAAAGTGTATTTTTGGTAAGGGCCAGAGACTGAACAATAAGTTGGAATATTTGCCAAAATTAGAGGAAGGGAGAAATGACGAGCTATGGAAAATAGAGAGGCTGAACATAAACTATACTTGACAGGCGGGTTATAGTCATTGTGTTCATGACTTCAGTGCAATTTTGTAAGTGATAAAAGGAAATAGTTCTGGCATGATTGAAATTACAAGAACATCTGCCACAAAGAAACAAAACAAAAAAACCCCCAAACCGAACAAGACCTTCAAAGATGTCTTTTTTTAGAAGACTGTAGTTAAGCTACTGAATAGGACTTGATCGGTACATAGACTTTGTGCTATTCATTGCAGATGCAAGCCTAACTCATAATTAGCAATTCATAAATTTAGATTTATACATACTAGTTTAGTCATTCCTGCTAATCTTTAGCTGGATTTTGAATTTAGGTGGCAAATGGCACACTGTGCCAGCTTTGGCATTCTGTAGCTGTGCTCTCCTTCATAATGACACATTAGCTTCATGCACGTATTAACACCAGGCAACTTCTTAAAAATTATTTAGTTTTAAATAATATTTGGTGGGTAAATATATTGGTTAAATGTCTTCAGATGAACCTTCAGCAGAATGGCTTCTTATGAATAGTGTGCTAGGTCATAGAATCATGGAATGGCTTGGGCTGGAAGGGACCTGGGCTGGAAAGAATGTCTTGTTCTAACCCCCTGCCATGGGCAGGGACAGCTTCCATGGGACCGCATTGTTCAGAGCTCCATCCAGCCTGGCCTTGAACACTTCCAGCGATGGGGCAGCCACAGCTTCTAAGGGCAACCTGTGCCAGGGCCTCAACACCCTTACAGGAAAGAATTTTTTCCTAATATCTGATGTAAACCTACTCTGTGTCAGTTTGAGGTAGTTCCCCCCTGTCCTGTCCTGTCACTACATACTCTTGTGAATTCATTTTGTATATGCACTATGGAAAGTTAACTTACAAATAAAATATCACTAAATATTCGTTGTTGCTACTTGGGACACTATAGATATTGCGCATTTTTTTGCATTCTTTAATAGAAAATATCAGAAATGGTGATGATCATATTCCAGGTCTTTGATTTTGTTTAAAAATCTCTTCTAGAAATATATATATGTATATATATTAGTTAAAATTAAGGCAAACAAAAAGTGCAAGTTGTTTATTTCCAGATTAAAAAAAAATGTAAAAAAAATTCTTACAGACCTTCTACATATAGGGTTGAAAAATATTAAATATAACAAGCCTTGGCACAGATACTAAATGACTGCCTGGAGTTAACACCTTTGAATTGGAAACAAGACTCGAATAACTGGATTTTGGCATGCTGAGAATGCAGCAAAAAGAGAACTGAGACAAAATATTGCAAAGTTAATTTTTTTTTTTTTTTGGGGGGGGGGGGGTTGGTGCTGAGGGGAATATAAGAGTATAGAACTGAAGATGGCAAAGAAATTAAAGTCACATTTACTTTGCTTTACATGTGTGTGAGATTTTGAGCAATTACAGACAAGAAAACAAGACCGGGAAAAGTAAGGGAAAATACAGAAAAATACAAAAAATTACAACAAAATTTTAGAAATGTTACTATTCCAGACCATTACAAACAGATTTTTAATAGCCCTCTTTTGTCTAGAAATAGAAAATCTTGTTTATAGAACCAATTTAAATGTCAATGATTCATGTAACAGTATGCCACATAGTATATTATTAGACAAACAGGGAAAAACAGGAATTGGTAAGAAGTTGGAGGAGATGCCAGCAAAAAGTGCCAACGAGTTGACAGGAGAGCTCTGACAAAAGATGGAGATTATTAGTACAATTTCCCAAGAAGCTTCCCTGATCTGTTTGAGATTTTATTTAGGGTCTTTGGCCAAAAAAAGAGACATATCCAGAGTATGTGTACGTGTGTGTTGTGTGTCAACTTGGTCTCTCCCATCTCCTGCACAGAGGCAAAATGTGCCAGTAGGAAGCATCATCAGTACCCTGCAGGATCAAAGGGCAAACTTAAATCTGGTATTTTGGGACCTTGAGTCCTGGAGTAATAGCAATGCAATAGCATGTATACTACCAGGGTGTGTATTTTTATGCACTGAAACTAACAATAAGAATTTCTGATCTATGATGAGTACTCATCCTGTAGAAATGACAGATGACAGAGATTTAATATGGTGTTTCATTCCCAAATGATTATAAAATACCAATATATTGCAACAACACATAGATGAATTTAATCTTGTAATGCATCAGAAGAGAATTTTCTAGTTTAAATCCTTGGCGTGTGAATTATACAGTTATGCTTAAATACGTGGGCTATGTTACAAGATGAAGACATAGGCAGAAAAATAATCCATTTTTTTAAAAGGAAAATACTACTTTTTAACCAGAAGAAAAAATCAGGCTGTGTTATAAAGGTTTCATTAGCTAACACATCACTTGGTACCCATGGTCAGCTGGGCTCAGCTATCCCAGCTGTGTTCCTTCCCAGCTCTGTCCCTTCCCGGCTCCCTGTGCACCCCCAGCCTACTCGCTGGTGGGGTGGGATGAGGGGCAGAGAAGTTGTTGGCTCTCTACAAGTCATGACAAAAACACCCTCTGGTTATCAGCGCTGTTTTCAGCACAGATCCAAAGCACAGCCCCAAACTCATTGCTATGATGGAAATTAGCTCTATCCCAGCCAAAAGAAGCACATAAAAGGCCAGCATTTATTCTTTTGACTTTCTAAAGTGTGATAAATTAAGAGGAAGCAAAAGGCTGGGATTAAAGAAAATCTAAGACAAAAAACCCTTTTTTTTTTTTTCTTTTTTTAAGAAGGTAAAAAAGAAAGAAAAAGACACAGCTTTTAAGACTCCATGATTTTTCACATATATGGTACCTCATATTGGTCATTTTTATAGTCTGTGAAAGGTAGGTGAAACAATATAATGCTCATCAGCAATCCTTGCATGAAATAGCTGATATGAAAGCTTTTAGAACAGACTAAAATGACATGATGGCCACAGCTGAGTTGCTACATCAAATAATTGCTTGTCTAGCTGGAAATATAGGGTTTGAATTAATTTTGTCCCACCTTGTAGTCATTTGGATCTTATCCAATGAAATATCTGCGCTAGACCAAAGTGTTTCCAACTTTAAATGATACGAGTGGAGACCAGGGAT
This sequence comes from Phylloscopus whistleri, assembly GCA_017589585.1. Taxonomy (NCBI): domain Eukaryota; kingdom Metazoa; phylum Chordata; class Aves; order Passeriformes; family Phylloscopidae; genus Phylloscopus; species Phylloscopus whistleri. Next base: position 1,218,310 of record JADMLD010001219.1, read on the forward strand.
CATAGTTAACCTGCTAGTCAAAGTAAAAATGGTGGGCTTCTCAAACCATTTCACCTATTGCATTGTAATAAAGCAGGCAATTGTAATTTTGGGTGGAAATGGCACAAAACAGTATCAATTTCACTCGTGAAGGTGTTGTTCTGTCACTCTTCTATCTGTGTTTAGCGACCACCTCTCCACACGAAACGCTTTGGTTTTGTGCAGTCTAACTTCCAAACACATCATGTACCATTAAGCAAATTGTCTTTGAGAAGATTTCAGTTTACTAGGTTTCCATGGTAACCGAGTTATAATCTCCTATAATAATGTATGAGTTTTGTCTTAAATATCTAATTTCCATAAAGCTACTTTCATTACCATTAATTAAGTTACAATCTTTTAACACTTTACCAATTATATTTCTTATCAACTTTGTCCAGAATTTGTGTCATGCTAACTAGCTTAAATATTGCCTAACTCATCTTACATTTATTTTGAAATATGAAGATTAACTTCTTCTGCACAGTTGGTGTATTTCCAATAATTTTAAACATATCTATAGATGCAATCTGTGTCACAGAGCATGTTTGGGCTGGTTTCATAAATCATTTCAGGTCAAGATGGGGGCATTTCTTTAATTTCATCATTAAGCTGCTGTTTAATATCTTTATAGATAGTTACAAATTAATTTGTTTTCATAACAAAACACTTAAATTTGTTATGAAACAGACTTTTCTGAGAGGTTAATTGGAGGGAAGGAGTGTTAAGTTGCACTATATTTTGCAGTAGATAGAAAAACGTAACACCAGATTGCAAACTCTCTCAGAAGGAGAATGGTAAAGCTACATTTCAGAAAGGTTTTTTTTTTTCCAAGTGAATTCAAACATAATGACAGGTTTGTCATTTGCAGTTGTCTGTCTACATGAGCAGAAGAGAAGGGTTCTGGAAAATGTAGGGGAAGCAAAATGAAAATTCTGAGCAGACTATCGATTTTTACCATTTATTTCTATTGCTCTTAGAGAAATATTCTGTATAATGTCAAAAAATTGAACAGAGAAAAATCTCAATCTTATCTTCAAGCAGGGGAAAAAACAATAGGAAAAGAAATAAATAATCAGAAATTTCTTATTTAAAAGGAAGATGTATGTTTATTTGGTTGTTTCCAATTTTCAGTATTCTGACTTTTTTATTGCCCTAATTAGAATCAATCTCAAACCATATCTATAATATTTTAAAACCAAATTGAAATAATTCCTGTTATGCTGATATACCTCTATTCTAAACTCCTAGACTACACATGAATGTCAAAGAGTTTTTGATATTTGATATTTCAGTTTAGGTTTTATGTATTACCAATATTATTATTTGATTGTTTTTCTGTCAACCAAAAATAATAAACATATATGTATATATATATATAAATGGCTGTTTTTTTCAGCTCAAGTAGAAAAGAGTATCGTTTTACATAATTAATTTGTCCTGAGACAAATTGAGACTATTGTAATTGAGGAGGAAGTATAATAAATTTAGCAAAGATATATATTGAAAAATAGGATAAGGGAAAAAACAACAACAACAACAACAACAACAACAAAACACACAAAAACAACAGCAACAACAACAAGAACCCCCACAAACTCTGCCTTCCTCACCTCTCCATAAGAATTTTTCATAATAGAAAAGGAAGTTAGATAATCTATACAAATTCCCTCTCAATTGCTCTGCTACTTAGATGTTGCAAACCAATGATGTTCCACTGAAAATACTTCAGCATCTCTGTCAAAAGTAGAGAAAAATTTCCAACTTTCTTGGAATTCTTTTCCCTTACTCACTGTTTGTTCAGATTTATAAGTAAAAGGTGGGGATATATTGCACAAAAAACCTGAGAGTTGGCCACTTGTATTGTAGAACTCTAATTTCAAGTGACTGAATATGATTTCCATCACTGAATACTTTCTGGCTTATGAACACTATGTTAAAATTTATATCACTTTGGAGTTCCAGTGGGAAAACTGTCATAGGTAATGCTAGTGTGGACTGTATATTGATGGATTTTGCACTTTCATCACATTAGCAATATTTCTGCGAGCATTTATCTTGCTGACAGTGACTTTGACAGTTAGAGACCCACTGTTGCACTTTCATTAAAACATCAAGCTGTTTTTCCTACCTGGTGGTCTGGAGAAGCTGTGCATGTCTGCCTTGTAAATTAAGACTCTGAAGAGAAAGTAACCTTGAGACTTCTCTGCCTTGCAGGCCCTCTCCTACTGCCTGCTGGTGGGGACAATCATTTTTCTTAGGGTCAATGAGGAGTATCTGCTTTTTCTCTTAGACTTTGGAACTCCTTTTTCAAATCAAGTGCAATGTTAGAAGAAAAAAAGATTCACACCAAAAGCATCAATGCAGCATCTTTTTATGTTGTAATGATGGTACATTTTGTGTTGTAATGGATGTGATTGTTTGTCCACAACAGAACAAAAAGTCACATCCATTCTTTCAAGTTAAAGATTTAGGAGGACATGCTGGACTATGATAATCTAAAGAGTACTTGGAAGTATTTGCTGTGTTTTGCCTTCTTTTTGATTCAAATACTAAACAATATCACCACTATATTTCAATCCCCTATCCAATTATTTTTCTCTCCAGCAAAAATCTGTGTGTTACTCATTTTTACCCGCCAAAATTAGAAAAATATATTGGCAATCTAAAACACCATGAGCCCAAGTTTCATTTTCCTTTTAATAAAATTAGTAAAGATAAATCTTTCAGTGCTTGAAGAAAAAAATCCTAGCACCATATACACTTTTCAAAATACAGATAAAAGATTATTCTTTTCAAAAATACATTTTGCAGAGACCAAGTTGTGAATGCTTCTGTAATTTATCAGATTATTGTGATCAGGATTTTAAAAGAAAAAGGCTTGTGAAATTAACTCTAGGGGCTTCCAGTTGACAGTATGCAATAAAACATTTTTCCTAGATGTCAGAGTTTGTTCTACTACATGGGTTCATTGTTATAGAAAATTATCTTTTCAAGTGAGTCTGAAAACTTTATTTTTTTCATTGAACTTTGCAACTGTTCTTCCATTAAGATATTAGAATGTGAAAGCATTAGTTGGTTGGTTGTGCATTTCCTGATATCTTTTACAAATTCATACGTACTCAGAATATAAGATCGGTCTGAATCATTCTCATTTTCTTTTGTTACAAAAGTGATAATCAGTGTCAGCAATGAAGATCTTTTCCTTTGCACCGGCTGCTACAGTTGGATGTTGATCAAAAATCTACAAAAAATATTTTTAAAATCAAGAAAAAAAGTTGGAATATGGCAAAGACTAGAGGGAAAAAATGATACATTAAAAGAATCCATAAAATTCTGCTCAGCCATCATCCACAACATTTACTCTGAGACAGACATGAGATGAAATTGAAACTCAGAACAAACTAGAAAGAGAAATCTCTCCAGCTATAGAATAAGAAAAGTCTTCTGGAGAAAGAAGAGAAAAACAATATAGCAGATGTCTATGAATCAAGGGGCTATTAGCCAAAGAGAGGAATTAAAATGATTAGTCTGTTTTCACTAGCAGGATACAATTTGATACAAACTACTGCAGTCCATAGGAAGATCATAGATGATTGAACAAAAGAGAAAAGGGGAAAAAAATAAAGAAAAAGCCATAATTAGTACTTCATTGTTCAGCTCAATTGTAACATCTTTCAAATTAAGTTAGTGTTTGAAATATGCAGATTACTAAATTCAAAGATGCTTACTTGACACAAAGTAGGGTTTAGAACTGAAGAAAGTGTATTACAGTCTTGTAATTTACCTGCTATTTTATCATGTTACAGAAATTTAAGTGTAAGAGAATTTTTTTAAGATTTATCTTAAATCATTCTGTTATGGGTTTATCATTTAGGTGTAGTGAATTTGTTTTTTCCATTGTTTCAAAACTACCACTGTGGTCAGGGGAATCAAATAGCAACTTACACATTTTGCTTTTCCTTTAAATGATCTTTTTGTTTTCCCAAGAAATTTTACAGAAACATTAAATACATTTGTCACAGGACCTTGCAAATGTAGTTAAGAAAACTAGGAATAAGCTCTTTCTTTACTAAGTTTGAAGCATTTTGCAGTTTTCTTATAATTCTTATTATCAGGAAGATTATAGAATATTCTTAATCATAACTAAGAAATCAAGCCATTTTCAAAGCATGAAGGCTTAGCTTTAAAAAAAAAAAAAAGATTCCAGCAATATTTAATCTTTCTCTAACAATTTTAATATGATATAAATTACTAAGAACTGGAGACTTTTTCTGTACTACTGAAGCCTATGCCAAAATTCCCATCTACTTCAACAAGTAAAGAATTGACATCTGAGTTTCTTTGCAAAGGAGTTTTGATACAAAACTGTGAAATATTTTTTTCTGCCAAATGATTTGAAATTTCCAGCCCTCTCTCTGTGCTCACTGTTCAGGAAGCTGAGGAAAGCTTCGTCAGTTCCATAGATTTGAAGTAAGGTGAGGTAACTCCAACGAATGACATCATCCAGATTCCAAACACTACTTGACAAAATCTCCCAGCCATTTGAAGGTGTTCAAGTGCATTGTTTACTTCTTACAAAGATAAACTGTTGCATTTCAGGAAGATAGGTTAAGGGAAGCAAACATTTGGAAAGTCTTTCCAATAAAATAAAATCTCTTTAGTCCTCAGAGAACTAGGGATGTACAATGACAGTTGTGTAGCATATCTCTTAAACAGTAATCAAGTGCAACAAAATTAAAATTATATCCTTAGTAAGATGGATCACTGGGGAAGTTGAACTGTTGCCTTTTCCTGTAAATCATACTCATTACAATTACAGTCTAAAACTTGCTTGGGGTTTTAAACCATTGGTATTTAAAAACAATTATGTTAATTTAGGTATGCAAATCTAATTACTCTAGCTTCCTATAGTTTTCCACATAATCAATGTGTTCTGTATCCTCCTGATGAGGTCAAGACTAGAATTTTCATTTTAAGGCAGGGGTTTGTTCTGTTAGAAGGATTTAACTATCTTTTACTTAAAGAACTGCTGTTATTTTCTTACAACTCATACTGCAACAGTATATGCGTGACTTTGCCCAATTATTGGAGTAAATTTATACAGAATTTACCTTAACACTGCTTCAAAAATATGTTGATTATTGATTTAACCTTTCTTCCATTAAAATATTGTGTAAATTAAGATTTTCCTTGACTATAAAAATTGATCGATTGAAGTGTCATTATATAATAATGTGGCTCACATTTTAGAACTACACAATATGTATCCTTACTGTTTACATACACTGTGTTCATTCCAAACACTGACTTTTGGTAATGCTTGATACATATACTTGAAGACATTTTTCCCTCCTACAGGTTCTGACAGAGAACTTTCGATCTAAACTGTTAAACATTTAGACTGAGATGTTTTTAGTGATATCCACTAGGGAAAAAAAAAAAAATCAAAACCCTTATGAGCACTGCAGGCACTTCATGTAGCTTTATAGTTTTAAGAAATATTTAAAATTTATTCATCACTTAAAGCAGGCTATATGTGAAATCACTGTTATAATTTCTTCTGCAGATTTATAAATTTGTAAATAACGGTGCTTGTTCTTCAGATTGCCTGAAACTTTCTGTTCCTTGGCAATATTGTGCTCTACACGAAGAACACCAACACATTTAACAGATTGCTCAGACATGTTTTCCTGTTTGGGTGTCTGGTCACCCAAAACGGTAATTTTACATCAAGGATATAATTTTGTTCATGCTAGTGAAACTCTGCATTAATGCTACCCTAAGTTTAAGCATCAAAAAAAATCAGAAAAAAACAAAGGGACCCTCGTATGAGTTTGTCATCTTTTGAAGTTTCGCAGCTAAATCATTTAGAGAATTCTTCAGGAGTAGGCTCTTCAGAGATGAAAAGGGTGGATAAGCTTTGTTCTTCACACTGGTCATGACACTTGACAAAGGGAAGAGCAGAAGGTCATTCTCTTTGTGCTCTCAGCAATGATCCTTCACCCACGTCTGGTGACCAGTTGCAGGGAAATTAGGGAACAGAAGGACTAAACAGAAACTTGGCAATACAGAAAGCTGAAAGCTGAACAGTGGGAATGCAAAGAGAACAATGACACAAGCCAAATAGTGCAAGGAAACAGAAAAGACATGGCTGGGAGGGAAGAGAGGGATATTGAGGAATCAATAGGAAGCAGTGATGGATGGATCAGAAGGACCAGAACTTAAAATGAGTATTTGATAAATGCAAAGTGGAGAAGAGACAAAAAAACAAAGGCAAAGGGTATATGGCTCAAAATGAGAAATAACTGGGGCAAATTATCATTTAGAAGAGAAGACAGTAGCTATGAATTACAGTAATAGAGGTAAAAAAAAAGGAAAATTTGTTTCTATATTTTGTGGTTTTGAATAAAAGCCTGAAATTCATAAGGTTGGACAGAATACTTAATTTATCAAGCACTGTCCCTACAAGATAAAATCATAAAGGGCAACAATTTTGAATCCTTTATTGAGCACAATTTAACACTGATTTGCTTTTGTACCTAAAACACCTGTCAATCCCAGAGCAATTTTCCTTTGTTCTATATTCAACTCTTCTCCCATATATTTATAGAGAAAAAAAACATATCTTTTGCGAGATTGCAATGTGCTGGTCCAAGCAAATCAAGCATTTTCAATCATTTCCCATAAACAGAATTTTTACATTCCCTTAAATGTTCTCTGTGTCTCTTCTGTCCCAGATTTATCTATCTTGAAAATAGACTATGCTGAGGCCTACATTATATGCAAAAAACTCAGTATTTCCTTGAAGAAAGGTATGCGTACCTATGCATCTATACACATCCCTGCATATTTATATAAAGAACTAACACCTATATATACTGGCATCTTGTCTGCCTTATTTCCAGATGCCATATGTCCCTGTCTCTGTGCACTACAACACAGTTTAACTATAGTGCTCCCTGTATACTGCACTAAATTTAATAAGAAATGATTGTGTAGTAAAGGAATGTGTGATCATGCACTTAACAAATAAGACACTGCATGAACGAGCCACATCTTCTTCAGTTTTATTGCCATTGTTTAGTTGCTGAGTATTTTTTTAATTCCAAAGAACATGGGTTTTTTTAATGTACATTTTGTATTCCTATCCCCTACATAAATTCAAGCCTGCTATTTTTATTCCTCTCCAAACTCTCTAATGATAACTCTGAAATGAAAACATAAAACTAAGACATGATGTTTTTTATGTTTTTTACAGGACAAGAGGGCATAGCTTCAAGCTGTGCCAGGGGAGGTCCAGATTGCACATCAGAAGGAATGGAAAACATTGTCAAACACTGCCCAGGGAGGTGGTGGAGTCACCATCCCCGGATGTATTAAATAAACAACATGGAAGTGGCACTCAGTGCTCTGGCCTGGTTGACAAGGTAATGTTCAATCAAAGGTTGGACTTGACGATCCTGGAGGTCTTTTCCAACCTTGATGATTCTATGTTGTGGATGCAAAAAATAAACTCAAAAATATTATGAGGAAAGTTAACCAAATGCCATGTTTATTTTGGTATAAGCATGGAGAAACCAAGCTCTGTTTAATGTACTTCTAAATCTGCTTTCATGGCCAGGTTCAATACCACATTAATGATTTTGCGTTCACATATAATATTAGTGGAAAATCAACGACAATCTTGAGAAAAAACCTTTACATTGGTATTCCTGTTAGATAGTGTAATCTGTTTACAAAATTTCCAACATGCATTCAGTTCTAGACAGTAAACACTCCTTCAAATGGAGGTTCTGCATATTTCTGGATCACTAGCAAAACTTGGAATATTAGATCTGTAATCAAGTATATGAGGTGTAACACAGAGGTATCACAGAACATCACTTGCAAAGTTCTAGAGATTCTGAGCATTCTATACAAACACCTTGACTAAATTATATAGTTTATGCCTAAAACAAATTCATTTGCTGTGCCTTCCTCACTGAGCATTTAGGACATATTTTTTTAAGTCCCATACTCATTTTAAAACCTGTAGTCCTTTATCATGGAACAACTTTATTAAGAGTGACATTAAAATAACGTTCGAAAATTTCATATCTCCCCTTCAGAATCATGTACGTATGAGATTCAGGATAATTTGATTCTTATATTCATAATAAGAAACCTAATTTTAACAAACTGTCATTAAAGAAAATGTGTTCTAGTCTTCACACAGATATACAAACATTTTTATTTACACCTTGAATAAGACAGTTCCATCTCTGAAGAAATGCAAGTCCAAAAGGTATTGTGTAATTGCTGCATACTAAAGATGCCAATCAGAAAGTTTCCTTTACTCAGAAAACTGATAAAACATTCATTCTGTGAATTGAAATTCTCTAGTTTATTTCTCAAAGGCTCCATTAACTTAATCAAATTATCTTAAGTTATCCCTGAATAATTGCAATTTAATATATAACCTTTTAAAGAATTGTATAGCCACTTCATTTTAGCCCATATTAATTCTTTGATAATTTAAGACTTCTGTTTTTCTTTTTTTTTTTTTTTCAGATAAGCAAACTAAGGAAATCACTTTACCTCTATGCAAAGGCAGTAAGAACAGAACTGATGCAATTTTAGCTTTCCTATTGAAAATAGGAAAGTTCTAATAATGGGAGATAATATAAAAATTGCACATAATTTCCTTGCAAAGATGTTTTAAAGCAACAGACATGATGTCCCTATCCCCAGAAATGTTCAAGGTCAGGCTGGAGGGGCTCTGAGCAATCTGGTCTAGTGGAAGGTGTCCCTGCCCATGGTAGGGGGGTTGGAAGGAGATGATCTTTATGGTCCCTTTCAATCCAGGCCACTCTATGATTCTATGATTTAAATATATTTGTGTTAAATATATTCAGTATATTCAAGAGACATAATATTCACTACTGACTTGATTACAGGCTTAAAAGCTTTGACATAAAATAAGCTAAGAATGTTAAGGTATTTTTAGGCTGGATGAAAGAAGAAGATAGTGACAATTTACAGTCAAAACTGGGCAGTTGTGTCACAGAAATAATAGGATTCCGTGCTATTTACCTTATGTTACTAAAATAAAAGTACTAAAAATTTCTAAGATTTCAAATCAAAATATAGAAAAGCAAATATTTTTTTCTTTTACATTATTTAATGAGAACAACCAGATCACATGTTAAAATGTAATGACTTTAAAAGTAGTTTTAGTAGAAAAATAAGGAAACACAACTGTTGTCCATTATGCTCAGTTATAATGCAATATTGAAAATAAATGCGATGCATTGTGTTAACTACCCTCACTTTTCATATTTAAATATTACTGCTCTGAGGCAAAAACAGTCTTACTGGGAAAAGCAGATTTTCTGGTTTAAGAAATGGATCTCTTAAGATGTACATAAAGACAGTTTTCCATTTTAATGTTGTACCTCAAGTTGTCTGAACAAAAATAGGGTCATAGCAGAAGAATAGCAACAGCTTAATAGTGAAAATGGTGTTTCTTCAACATTAATTTGATATCTACAAGATTCTGATGCAGAGATATCTTCTTAGAAATATAAATTAGGGAAAATAAGTATTAATGTTTAAACTTGCAAATAAAAAGAGAACTCTAACTGACAATATAATTTTTTTCTTTGTGGAGCATGAGATAAAATAGCTATATGCTAAATTATGGGAAAAATAGATTACCCTAGTAGTCAAAATGAAATCCTTTTTCTGTAAGCAGTTAACAGGGGGCAGATTCAGTTATTCCAAATGCACGTTGTACTTCTGCACATTTGTAATTTTCCACAGTGAACAAGAAATAGGTACTTACGAAAATTTCCATGATAAAAAAAGATATTATGCAAATGTAGTAGAACAGCTGCAACAAATTGCAGTAGGACACAGTGCAGATTATCTTTTACTTCTGTTCCTTTTCTTTTGAGTTGTATTTTAAATCTTCAACTCATACGAGGAAGGATCCAGTAAGCCAGAAGAAAGAAACTACAAATGCTAAGAGTTACACTTCAATGAGAAATTGCTAGAAAATAGAGCACTGTAAAGCATGAGCTCTACACTGTCACCTGATTCTGTTCTTTTAACACAAGCTTTCTCCTGGAAAGTGTTGGCATAGCTGTATGGAGCTGAACTGCCGGGCGCATGGTTTGCCCTATGGTTAAATGCTTATATATAGTTGTGAGAGACAGACTCACAAATAAACCTGCACTGTTTTTCAGTAAACATTTCATAAAAATCCCAAACTCTCAGCCATTGTGTGTATTCTCAAAAGACTTATAACCAAGAGATTTAAGACCCCGTTGATACTCATTGGTGGAATAGATTGCAAGAAGTTCAAAAATGCTTTTTCGTCTGGTGGGTCAAAGCATACCTCAATATTGATTTACAAAATTTTAAAAGCTCCACCGGGGCAAATAGTCTGAGTTTAAAGAAGTTCCACATGGATTAACCTAATGAACCTGAAGTAGTAAATATCACACTTCTTTTTAATTCATTTTAGGTTTTGGGTGGCAAAGTTCTAGGTGGTTTTGAATTATTGAATTATATTGTCATAGGTCTTTAGAAGAGTTTTCCAAGCAGTGAAAAATCTCATAAAACATACCACAGGACTCTTTTCTTTAGGTATTCACACAAGCAATACTCCTAAAATCTTCAGTGAGCTTGGAGTAATCTGGGTGTAAGGAAAACTAAACTAGACACACAAAAGCAGAGAAGAGAGATTTTCTACCTTGAACTCTCATTTTCAGTATGTGAAATACAATTTTCTTTTAGACTTCCATAATTTATAACTGTACTGAGAGCACAGTTCATCCCTCTTATGTTTCAGAAGTGTTTGGTGATGATGTTACAGTTATAGTGAAGTCTTCCTTCGCTATTCAGCAAAGATAAGGGAAACACAGTGAGAGGAAACTCTCATCTTCCAGTCTTGTAAAAGTAAATTAAGGTAAAGCCAGTTCACAATTTCAATTTAGAATCAGGATTTGTCTGGTCCTTTATATTGCATGTGTGACTTTTCTAATCAAAGTTAGTCACTGTAATGAAAATGAAATAAGCAGAATTAATCTAAGTTTTTATCATAAGAATCTGGAAAATGTCTCTTGAATAGGTTGACTTACAACTATAAATTGCTTTAAGTGATGTTGTCTCTGCATGGTTCAAGCAATAGAATCCTTCTCGAGAAATCCAGAAAAGTTTTGATTTGAGATGCTCTATTATCAGAGATGTGGGTCAAAAGCATAAAACATAAAATAATTTGCATTTCTGTTTCCAAACTCAGTGGTTCCCTGCGCTGTAGTTGTGGATGAGCAGAGGTTCAGAACAAGGCACTGTAACTGTAAGTCTTTGGTAATGTTTTCATTAGAAGCATTGTGATTGAATTTCCATGTTTAGAACTTCTTTGATCACTACTGATGTTTTCCAGTGGCCTCTGATCTGGAAATGCATTTAGCAATCTTGCTAAATTCTGCTCAGTTTTGGGGTTTATTTTGACGTAATTCTGTCATGGCTCAGGTTTTACTGATACTCCTTTTTACTACTTTAACCACAAAGAAGCAAAAAACCACAGGAATGTTTTGTGGTAGTTCTCTAGTAAAGAGTTTTTCTCTCTCAAGATTAAAACAAAGAAACATTCAGTTACTGACTCTGGCCCCAAAATTCCATGGGAGAAAATAGCCCTATATATAATATTTTTACATCTTTTACACCTAGAGTAAATTCCTGTCTCTGTTTAAGCCAAAGAAGCCAATATGGATGTTTTTTAAATGGCCCAAAATATCAGTTTTTAAGTTTTTTAATAAAACCACTTATATGAATTAACTTCAGTCCTGTCTTGATTTTCAAATATGTGATACTTAGAACTGGGGTCCACAGGATAAGGGAAAAACAAGATTTTAATAAAATATTAAAAACTAGTTTTACTAGTAGCAAAAACTGCAACCATAACCTGTATTCATATTTAGAGGTTTTTAACAGCAAACACTCAGAGCGGTGAGGCACTGGTACACGTTGCCCAGACAAGCTGAGGATGCCCCATATCTGAAAGTGTTCAAGGCCAGGTTGGATGAGGCCCTGAGCAACCTGGTCTGGTGGAAAGTCCACAGCAGGGGGCTTGGAACTGGATGACCTTTATGGTTTTTTCAACCCAAGCCATCCTTGGGTTCTCTGAAACACAGCTGAAGTCTTTTGATCAAGTCTGACAAGGCAACAGAGTACAGATCCATTGTACACATCCACAGAGTGTCCATTTGTTCCTATATTCTGACATTCTGAACATAGTATATATTTTTGGATACAAGTTATGACCCTTAGTGTGAAAAAAAAAATCTCCACTGCCTTTATTTGTATGATCAAGGAGAAGAGTGAATGGAATAATTTAGTCGTGGTGTAATTTCTTAGATTTTAGAACCCATTCTATGAGATACATGGAGGTATCATTAAAGGAAACCCATAGGAATCTCAGTAGGAAAAGCAAAAAAAAAAACCACACAAAAAAAACCAAACCAAAACCAAAACCAAACCAAACCAAAACAAAACAAAACAACCAACCAACCAAACAAACAAACTAAAAAAAACCACACAAAAAAACCCCCCAAAACAAAAACAAACCCCAAAAAACCCACAAACAAACAAACAACAAAAAAAACCCCAAAAAACCAAAAAAAACAACACAACTGAAAACCAATGTAATGAGCCATCTACAAGTAAACGAAAGTAAGACTAACTAGGATTATTCTTCCCTCACATAAAATATTCAGTAAATAGCATAATCATTCACATCTTATAACATGTAATCTGAACTGAACTGATGGTTATAGATGATCCTTAGTTATTGTGGTTGTAGCCAGGTGGGCATTGCTTCTTCCAAGAAACAAACATAACAGGAGGAAACAGCCTCAGGTTGCACTGGGGAGGTTTAGATTGGATATTAGGGATGATTTCTGCATGAAAGGGTTGTCAAAAGCTAGAAAATTTGCTTAGGGATTTTATATGTCCATAAAGGAATAAAACAGGCCTACATATAGGCTACTTAATCAGAACATTATCCTCCCAGTGGGTTAATTAGAATATAAACTGGGGAAATAGAATAAAGGAATATTTCCAAAGGGAGAAATTTCAATGCATTCTCTATCAAAGCTGCATTGCCAAATGGGGAAAGGAGAATAAACTCATCTGTGAGCATACATTACAAGATTGGGTTTGCATTTAACTTGTGTACTTGCTTTTGTTTACCACAATTGAAATTAATTACTTTCCTTCTGCTGTGTCTGACCTGCATTCTTCTTCCTCTGAGAACACGGACTAGCTTTATTTATTTCTGTAGTCTGTTTATCTTAAAGGGACCCTGGCCTAAAACATTCACCTGTTTCTTTGTTTGAATTAGACAGAAGGAAAAAAAAATGTAAATAGTGTGCTGGTTTTGACAGCCAAAGGGCAAATACGGTGTTCCAAGGATCTGCTCCCTGGTTTTGTAACCATAAGAGGTGGCAAGCTTTATAACTTCATTTTCTCTCTGGAATGTCCCCTCCATTGCTGTCCTCCCAGTATATTTTTTTTTCCATGTTATAAGGATTCAATATTCCTAAATATAAAATATCTTCTTACATATTACTATACCTCAGTTTAATTACACTGTTCTACTGAAAATCCATTCCAGCAGGAATAGGAAGTCACGTTAGCTCACTGATTACCTGTTCCCAGTGCATCTGTGATTCCTGTATTTTCCTAAGCAGCGTACCCACTTCTTTTATGAAAGGAGGAAATGTTTGAGAAAGAATGGTTAAAACCAGCCAGATTAATTTTCTGAAGGCTGAAGTAAGCAGCCTGAGTCAGGTGAGATTAATATAGTGACATCTGTCATTCCCCTGCTCTGGTGCTTCATCTGGGCCTGCAGGTCATGAGTAATGAAGAGAGGCAACCTGAAGGTTTGGTCTAAGGAAGACTTGGATCTCCATGATCTTGCTCTAAACTGGAAGTCAAGACTAGTTGACACATATGTGTATTGTCAACAGCATCACTGGATCCTGACCCTTTCTTCCAAACCCAATTCCATTCAAACTTTTTGACTCACAAAGACATGGGGTGGTCACATGTCTTATTACCATCTTTTCCTTGCAAAAGAGACCGCCATTAGTCTTCATCTGAATTCCATGCAAATACGGTCTTTTTCTGCAAAAAGTAAATTTCCTGCATGATGTGTTGGGTAAATGTACTTCTGTCCTTGATGCTTCCTCAATCTAACAGATTTGTAGGCCATTTCTTCTAATTTCTTCTGTTGTAATGTGATGAGCTCAGTGTTATTTGTAAGTCTAGTTTTTCAAAATGTTGACACTCTCATCCTCACCTACCATGTAATCCTTAGTTGGCAGCAGCTTACATTTTCTGGAGGAATGTTATGGATTTCCTTCTAAAGGAGCTCAAGTGGAAATACACTGTAATCACTAAATGCAGATGTTTATGCTCACACCAGTTTACTGGTGAAACTGCACTGCTGCCAACAGGTAGGCTGCTCATGTAACCATTTGCTGTCAAAAGCTCTGCCCTTTGCTTCCCCCTCTAAAGTGGCTGCTGACTCAGGTAGCTCTGAATGGCTGCTGACTTCTGCCGTCCAATTTTATTTCCTCTTTTACTTGCTTCTGTGAACCTCAGCTGAAGAAATACTACATGAAGTCTTTAACAAGTACTATAACTACAGCATGTGCCTCAACACAGCACTGTCCTCTCGAGATTAAAGTGAAAATGAAAATCATCAGAAAATATGAAGCATAAAAGAAAAATAGAGAAAGCGTGTACGTGCGAACAGAATAGACAAATGCAAAGGGAAGAGAAAGAGCATCCCTCCTAGGAAATCTATCTGAATGCACAGAAAGGAGAAAATGAAATAGCAATAATACTAAGCTTTCCTGTTCAGCTATTTATTCTGATGAAAAGAACGATATCTACATCATTCAGGGATCAAATGACAAGAGACTAAAGTTATGAGTTAGGAAGCCAGAAGTCAACTTCAAAATTGATTTTTAGAAGATTAGAGGCTTGTAAAAACCTGACAATTCAATAAAACTAGAATCTACATAACTTTTGAAAAAATTAAAGGATAGCTGTGGGAAGGAGAAATATTTTAAAAAGTTACTTTGTATTTGGTATTTAACATAAATAAAGGGCCACATAGTCCTTTTTTAGAAATGCCTTACCCATGAAAAAGACTGGTTAGAATGATGTACAGTGCAGTAAGTAGCTAGTATTGCCTATTTCTTAAAGGAGAAACAAAGTCTGTCTTAAATTATTGAACGCAACTTTTTCATTCAAAGAGTTTGAAATGCTACAAAACTTTGAAACCGTAACTTAAACAAAAGGCTCTAAAGGTGTATAATAACAATAATAATTAAAATAATAAAGGGAGAGGAAATTGACTGATGGTCAGGTAACAAAGAATCTTTCAAAGTGGGCTTGAACACTGAGAGCTAATGCAAAAACCAAACAATGGCAGCAAATTGAGCTGAAGAGCCTTGCTCCAAAATATGTATGCAGAAAGTCAGAATTAATCAAGCTATCATCAGCTAAGCTGATGCTTAACATTATAGATATTTTGAAATAAAAATCCCATGGTTCTTGAACATTTTTTAAAATAAAAAAAATATGTTCACTTGTTGTTACAAATTGAGCATTACCTTCTTCAACATCATTCATTTTGCTGGCCCATGAGCAGAAAAGTGTACAGATTTTCTTGAGTAAGAATTCTTGTTTGTTTCTCTTCTTTTCAAATAACTCACCATTCAGTACAATATTTCTGTTTTCTGCAACATTAGTTTTATCCCACTGGCATTATTATTGCAGGGGTATTATTGCAATAATCTCAAGGATACAGTTTTTGAGTAAAGGTTGTAATTAATTAGAATAACCATTTTACTTTGTCCAACATACAAGCTAGTGCACTAATTATGTTTAAATCTCCTTGCAAACTTTTTCTTTCAAAATGCGCACATTTACATAGTACTTAGGAACCCAGGTTTAGGGGAAAAAGAGTGATAAGGCTACAATCTAAGTGGGCATTGGGAGCTAACACTACCTACCAGAAGGTAGGTGTTTTTGCAAGGTGTTTTTGCATTTCTACTCAAGATTCTTGATAGACATCAACGTTTTTATTATATATGTATATATTTACATATTTAAAGTCTTAATAAAACTGCCGAATCATGGTGCCAAAAGCAGAGTTAACAAGGCATTCCATAACTGAGGTTATATCTACTGTAAAAAATTAGAGGGTAACACTCAGCTGGAATATTAGTGATTTTCAACCAGTTTCTAAAATGTCAGTCGAAATATAATGTTTCTAATCAAATATTGGTGATAATTTATAAATATTTAACTTCTGTATAAAGCCTTCTAAAATTTCTGCCTCTTTATCAGTGCTCCCCTATCTTATGCAAATTAGAAACCAGAGAAAGACTATGGTTGTGTGGATTGGTTGGTGGGAAAGTTGTGGGGGAAATAAAAAAGGTTATCTCTTCAAAAATCCATTTAGTCCTTTTTTTATGTAGGCAGGTCAGATTCTTATAAAAGTAGAAGCATTTCTTTTGGAGAAGGAGTCATCTAGATGGATATAATTATGGGTTAGGAAAAAATGTCTATTTTGAGCAGCAGACAATTGATTTTTATACGCAATAGCAAGGTTGTCATGTTTTTGCAGAAGACATCTTCAGAATACTTAAAAGAGGAACATATTCTGGAACTTAGAAATCTGGTTGAGGAAACAATAACAATTTTGATTTCAGGTGAGACCAGTATGCCTCATTAATGGCATACTGGCATTTTTACTGTAGTCACCAGGCAATGTGTTCTACGACATGTACTGTACATAGATTTTCTGACAATATTTGTTAGAGTTGCTAATATTCTGCAGACTTCTGGAAAACACATGGGATTTCTGTATACAGACAGAAATTGATAACCAAATGAGTCTCTTCAGCCTTTTGGTTAACAATAAATAGTTAAAGAACACAACACAGGACAGAGATTTTCTTCTGAGAAATAAAAGTAAGTGAGATAATTTGGCCCTTTTTTTCTGGATGTGATGGTTTTTATTGAGATTCAAGACAGGAAAACCTGATACAAAGAAACCCCATAAAATTATAAGGTAATGAGAACTGTAGGGTGAGGAAGTGTATTCAACTGAAATTATTTATATGTATTGCAAACAGCCCCTGAGGCTTGCAGTCCAACTTTCACCCCTTTCCTGGAATTAAGGCACCGGGAGCAGGCACAAATGAGAAAAGTACGAAAACAAAGCCAAGGGAAGTCCAGGGTCAAGAAGGAATGGAACTGACTGGCAGCATCACACTCCTTCTAGAGAGATCTGGAGATGCTGGTGCTCACTCCAGCATTCCCAAAGAGACATTCCAACTGTCTCTTTGCTTAGGGATGGCTAAAACTGTCCACAGTCAGAGCCAGAAGGGTCTCAGAAGGGTGAGTGTAGCACCAGAAAACAAGAGGATAGGTATTCATAAGTTAACTGTATAAAAAATCAAGGATATTTTCGTTGACATCTGTCTGCATTGATCTGGAATGTGAATATTTGAATTACTGTAACTGGATATAAAAATCCTTATTTGAATATATTTTGAAGTATTACCATAAGAAAGTCTTGATGAATATGTATTTATACATACATATATATATGTATGTCTTGGTTTGGAAAGACAGGTATCTGCCAGGGAAAGCTGTAATTTCCCTTGGAATGGAGAATGTAAACTCCTCACCCCCTCCAAATTATAATTTTGCAATTAAGGGCTTTCAGGCAAAGATTTGGGAATAGGAATAACAGCTCTTTACTAGGAATATTAACAAATGTAGTAGTAAAACAAACAAACAAGCAAACAAGCAAACAACAATTCTGGAAAACCCTGACAGAGTCAGAGCTACAACCTGACACCCTGTTGGTCAGGGTGTTGGAAGCAGTGCAAAGGTAGGTCCTCCTGGAGTGGTAGATGTGGTTCTGTTAGAGTAGAGATGATCCTGAGAGAAAGGGGTCCAGTAATGGTGAGAAGGTGTCCAGTCTTCCTCTGGGAATCTGGTGAAGCCAGATACCTTATGTTCCTACGTCTCAGTTTTTATCTAGGTAGGAATGGTTGGCTCCCCCCACTGGGTGGAGCATCTCACAATGGGATGTATGCTTTGGGGATGCGTTAATGGCCCATTAGCAGAAGATATTCCCCCGGAGGGAGGACAGGCGGTGAAAGAGTTAAGAAACATTGCCCCACCTGGTTTTAACAGTTGGCCCATTATCAGAAGGCATCTGCTCCCCCTCCTCCCAGAGTTACAAGAGATAAAGAAAAAAAACGTCTCCCCAAATGCTTCCAACAGATGAAATAGAATACACATTGTTGGTTCCATAACTCAAGACAACATACATGCAAACATACATATATTTTAGCATTTACATTTGTCAGTTTCATCTTTAAATAAAATACAGCTATTTTTCTTCCCTATCTGTGTACAAGATATGAGCATGTCTTACACAATTACAAGTAATTTCCTAAGATATCCGAGTTGGGAAAGAAAATATTTATTATGTCGATACTTTAAATTACCACGCTAAATGCTAAGACCACAGAAAACAATGCAGATTTTCCACATTTATATTGGAGGTATATATTAGAGTGAGAAAACACTAGCAAAAGCTTCTAGCATGCCCCCTTCACAACATGATACAAAAACTTAGAGGAAGCTGTTGCTAAACTGTAATATCTCTACATAGATTAATTTGGCAGAGTTCCTTGGGAAGAAGTGGGAAGATAGATGTTTTGGTGGGGAAAAAGAAACCTGCTGATTTCCTGAATAATTAGAATGTGAATGTAACAGTCCTGACAGAGCAGCATCTGTCACCAAGCAAATCTGATATTAAGTGGAAAGAGTGAAACAGTAAGCAGTTCCTGATCAGTGTTCAGCCAGTTTAGGAAGAAAAGTGCCTGAGAATTCTTCTGGTGGAGCGCTTTGTAGCTCAGTCATGACATGTTTTCCCTTAATCTCTTGGAGGCACTGTCCCTGGGTTGGAAGGTTACACAGCTCTTCATTAACATCACTTTTTTTATGCTTCAGACCCTTTGCACTTCAGCAAAGCCATCCCTGCTCTAAAGTTACTCCTTTTTAGATGGAGATAACAGGCAGAGCAATAATTATAAATAAGATATATTAACAGTGCAAAATGCTTTTAAAATTACAGATATACTAGCATAGCTAACCACTACATGATTTCACAAATTGCAGCAATAATGAATGGTAAAAATAGTCAAGGGGAAAACACTCTCAAAACCACGATGTGTAGTTACATACGTGGGTTAAAGGACTGGAAGGAGCAAGGGGACAGGGTCCAGACGAGAGGAAAAAGTGGAAATACTTTGGGAAAACTGGTAGAAAAGCTTTAGATTCCTTCACTTTCCTTCACCTTCCTCCTCTGTTATCCAGTATCTGTTTGAGAATAGGATTCAAATGGATGCAAACTTGTTCCTTATCAGAAATTCTTCTACACCGTTTAAGGGGCTTTGCAGTACTGTGATAGGCAAGGTATTTACTTCACCATGTCCTCCAAACAAATAAAAGTCAATTCTATTTCCTCGGGGATACAATCTGAACGAGAGGATCGGGAATGAGAATTATTTATCTTTTGTATATAATGATTCCCCAGAAAATACATCAAATGACTCAGGGAAATATAAATACTAATAACATTATTGATACAATCACCTATGAATAGTCAATGAGCTTGCAGCTCTCAGGACACAATGGGTAAAGTCTACAAAATCTCTTTCCTTGCAAATAGGATTTCCATTGCAAATTTATAACGCATAAACTGGTGCTTAGAGATCTGTTTTGCAGGTCCTGTACAAGCTTTTCCAATACTCAGCTATGTAATCTTTAAATATACATGGATATTTCTTCTCACATAATTTAGTTTTATTTCATCACACCCATGTAACAAAATCTGTCTTGACTAATACCTAACAATAGTAATTAACAGTAACATGTAATTGTGGTAAAATAAGATGGTATATAAATAATAATCTATTATAGCTAGTTCTGCTCTTTGAATTTTCAGAGGGCATAAAATAAGAATTCTGATAGCATAATTACTTTTATTTGTATTGTGTTAAATTTCTTAGATATGTACCAAAAACCGAGCCTAGGAAAAAGGGGAAAAAATGGCATGGTTCTGTAGTATAAAATACAATATAAGGGGGTTTTGTGTGTTTTTAGTGGGAATTTTTGTTATATAAACTATATATTCCTTATATTTCCACTCATGGCAAATTTCTATTAACTCACTGAGCCTGTCTTTCACATTACACTCATTAGCTTATCTCAAATCTTCTCCAACACATTATTTCTCTATTTCTTTATCCCATATGCTGCTGAAGTATTAAATGAAGACCATGTATGTGCTATTAATAACAAATAAGCCCCCCCAAAAAATTTCCTTTTTTGGTTTTCTCTGGGGATGTCAGTTCCATAGGAGACAGCTGACATAGCAGAGGATTGATGCAGAACCTGCAAGCCCTGCATTGTCCATCTATCTGTGTACATGCACAACTTTTAATTCTTTTTTTTATTTTGTTCTGCAGAAGAACACTAAATCATATGTTAGACTGTTGGCTGATAATTTTGCAATCTTGTGGGGGTTTGCTTCAAGGTGCTTCTATTTCTGACTTATCATGTGTCTCTAAAAAAGGGTTTGAGCTTTCCAGAAAAAATGTCTCCTTAAGGAGCAATTAACAAATGCTGGAAATCAAAAAATATGAACACGCACCAAAACTATTTATTATTAAGGAACTTCGTTCTTATTCAGAAGCATCACCAGCCCTGCCAAATGCCAATTATTTAGGTTAAATCTCATTCCAAATGAATGGGACATTTTCCATATGAAAAAATGTTAGTACAGTCATAAAACTGTGTGTGTTAAGATATTCCAAACACCTAGTTAAAGGGAAATATTTAATGAGATTTTTTTAGTAGAAAAGCTAAGTACTAGGAGATGGATTTAAAAGTTTTAAAAGATGCAGTTTTCAAAGTAAAATGATCAAAATGTGCTTCATGAAAAGTAAAAACAAATCCAAAAGGGCACATCATTAAAATTGCACGATTTAAATTAGTTGTGTTACCAAGTTAACTCATTCTTGTGTCAAACTACATGCAGAGCTTTTTTGCTGTGTTTTACTTTCATATGTATTTAAAGTAGCAAAACATTATCATCATGCCCGGCACAAAGCATTTCTTGTACATAAATAGTCTGCGTGTTTTACTGCATTGTACCTTATCTGGTTCTATAAATTTTATTAGAATTAATGGATCCAAGAAACACAAAAGACAGAAATATTCAGAAAACTGCACAGAAATATTCAGAAAAGCATGGGTTTTAATATACATCTTTGTAAAAACCCATAAGCACATTTGAATACCCCAGTGATACACAGATATAAATGGAAGATGTGCACCATTCACATATTCAGACCTATTTAAGTGGTGGTGTTGAAGGTTCTTAAAGGAAATAGTAAAAAATTGGTGCTATTTTGTCATGAGAGTTAGTGGTAGCAGGGAAACCAAGAGCTGCTTTCGTCTCTGAATTTCACCTGCTGCTGTGGCACAGGAGGAGGGATGAGCTGAGAAAGTCCCTGATGTACCTGGGGAGGGGATAATTTCAAATTGCACAGAGCAGCAGAAACAACTGCAGATCTAGCATGCAAGCAGCTGGGCTCACTAGGAGTTCACACGATGAAAGAGCAACAAATTAGAATAAATTCTAATTGTCTTCACCTCAGAGAGGAAAGTTTACCCTAAGCTCTCTGGGAATCAGACGTGGAAATGGATAGGACAAAATATGAACTGCTATTCCCTCAAAAGATGCAAATCTCTTTTTTACCCAGCAGAAGATTCCATCTTCAGTTCAGTTCATTTCTGAAAACCTTCATTTGAAATGCCACTGAAGTCTGTCATCAATTTTTAAATTGTAAAAGTTTTTTCTGACTGCCTCTCATCAGGAATAGAAAAATTCTTTGAATAACCTATGTATTCATGCTCAGAAAAGCTTTCTCCAAAAAGTATCCGTACTTACACATGGCATTCTCTTTTACACCTAAATACCATCCTTTTTAATGTTTGTTTTGCAAAATTCTGAAATTGCACATGAAGAAAATATTTCATGAGGATTAAATAAAACAAGACTGATTATTATCTTTGTCTGTTTTGTCTGTTTGTTTGTGTTTTTTGTCTGATGACAATAAAAAAAACCAAGACCTTCTTCTGCAGAACCATGTTCTTATCAGAAATGCTGACACACAACTAACTGCGTTTGGTATATCAAATATTGAACACTGTTTTTATTCACTGTTTTGGGAACTGAAGTGCTGAGAACTGTCAAATATCTTTCAGTCTCAGCCCAGATATATTTGATCCCTTTTTTTCTCTCCAGCAAGGGATTTCAGCAATTATTTTTAGTAGAGTACTGTTGAAATCAGAAATATTTTGAATGTGTTAGTAATACAAAATTCTTAGCAGAACAATGGTTTACAAAAGAAATGGAATATTGAACCAATTCTCACACCTAGAGGGCTGTAAATATATCAGTTTTCAATGAAAAAGGAAAAAAAACCAAAAAAACAAAAAAACAACCAACCTTGATTTTCTATAAGATTCAGTTTTCATGGAAAAAGATTTTACAAATGCCAGCACCTGTATTATCTTTTTGAGCTGCAGTAAGCCGGAATGTCATACAAATACAGACAGGTATAAATTTTCATTTTTACATTTGCGAAAGAAAATGTTACCTTTTTTGCATATATTTTGCTTTTTGGCTCCCCAAACTGACAGTTTCTGCCTGAGAAGATTATCTCCTCTAATTTCTCACGGAAGTCAAACTCAATCAGGGGTGATGCTTATTTCCCCTGATCTAGGTTTTAGTTTAAAATACAGGACTTTTCACAAATTACTTTGTAAGGAAAATAAGCAGTATCCTAAACCAATACTAAACAGAACCCAGAATAGCAACACTGGTTACAATGATATCTGTCTCATGCTTTCCAGAGGGCTACCAAAATCTGGAATACCAAAGGCACTTTTTTTTTTATAATCTTGCCTAGTCAAAGTGCATATAATGTTTTCATAAAATGTGCATCCTAGTTAGGAATCACATTACTGAATTAAAATACTTTGTATCTGTTGTGTCTAAGATACCAAACTTGCTAATATTCTTAAAAGTTTCCATATTACGTTATGAATTAGATTGTCAGGATTCTCCAGAAGTTTTTCATCCTCTCGTTCTGGGTTTTCATCTTTTACTTCCTTTTTATCTTTATTTTTTTTCCTGAAACATAGGTTTGCTTTAGGAAAGAGATATAACTGTGAATATTATTATTAATTCCAATATAATTTCTACTCAGTGTATTTGACTTTTATTCCATTTTTATTCTTTCAATAAAAATTGTGGAAAATATATAAGGTGCTGTTTTCAATCAAGTATTTAATAAAATGAGATATAGATATGTGGGAACATCTACATCCACTGTTTCTTAGCTCAGTTTCTACACCACTGCCTTTTTATTCTTTGAGGAAATTGCCAGCTAAGGAATAAACCAAGAAGCTATTTAAAAACATAACGTGTTCCTATTATATCTGGGCTGCCAAAACCTTATAAATGAATGAACTAACCAATTAGACATCTAAGTGATCTCAAGGAAAAAATAAAAGGCAACAAGTCAAAACCAAACAAAATCAAGAAAAAAATTAAAAGGGGAGTCTTTAAATGCAGCCTTCCAAAAAGGCAAATTTTTGATTCACCTCTCACAAGAGCAGGAGAAAATCCATTTCTCTTTTGAGTCTTCTGTAGCTTGGTGCTCAGATTTAAGGACTTGGCAAATACCTCCCAGAAAAAAATTTGTAAGAGAAGATAGGAAAATATGCTGTCTCCAAGGTGACTTGAATTAAATTTCTCTGTTCTATGTAGTGTTCTCTGACGTTTAACAAGATAAAACATCTTTTATAATATTAATATATCACCAGTATGAACTGCTGGCTCTGAGCAGCAGAGGCAAAAAATAGCATGATTCTAAACACCCACCAAGATTTCACAGGAATGAGACTTACTGGCTTCATATTGGTGTTTCTTATGAAAGGTGTGTTTGTTAATTTGTACTTAAAGCATTTAAAATAAATAAATTGTGGAATCTTTTGCAAAGTGAAATACATTGGGAATTGAATCTCTCCAGCAGCATTGTCAGCTGCTGTCCAGATGCTGACATGAGTCTCTGTTGAATGTCTTTGCAACTGCACAAAAATACTCACATGATGTGAATTACCCAAACTGTTCTGCCATATTTTTATAGTCCAGATTCAGTATGGTCACACATAATCCTTCTAGCATCTGCATGACCATTGCTATTATCATCAACCTTTACCTATCTTAACTACATGGAAAAAACTATCTTTCATGACCATTTCTGCACCTATGAGAAGAGTTTGCTTAGACTTTTAAAAATTACCTATGTTCAAATTGATCAGTTTCTTCACCCACAGCAGTATTTACCTCAACAAGTCCCTTGCATAGCCAGATTCTTTGCCCAGAAGGTCAATCTGGCATCAATTAACCAATTCAAAGGTACAGGTTGTGACTACTGGTTGGTCTAGGCACAGCAGCAGTCCAATGTTCAAAATTCTCACCTGGAAAACTCCTGCCAGACCTTGTCAGGTCACTGATTCACCTTACCTGACAATCATTTGTTGTCTCAAACCAGCCCATGGTCTCATCTGTGGGAGACTCGATGGGGACTGCCTTGACCTCCCAGGAAAATAATTACTTAGTTGCTATGGGCACAGGTGAACACAGGCACAGGTGAATCTGATGCACTCAGATGCATCAAAATTATAACTGTAGGACAAATTTGAATGTCATACCTCTGGCTTAAATTCCATAGATTTTATCATCGGAGTTCTGTTTAAAAGAGCAGGGAAAGCTACTTGCGACTGTTCTTCAGCCTGGAGGAGATTGAGGAGAGCCTTCATGGTGCTCTTCAACATCTTCATGAGGAGAAATGGAAGGACAGGCGCTGATCTCTTCACTTGTGGCCAGCCACAGAACTTCAGGGGGTGGCCTGAAGCTGAGTCAAGCAAGGTTTAGGTTGGGTGTTAGGGAAAGGTTCTTCACCCAGAGGGTGCTTGTGCATTGGACCAGGCTCCCCAGGGACATTGTCATATCACCAAGCCTGGCAAAGCTCAAGAAGCATTTGGACAACATTCTCAGGCATGTGGTGGGGTTGTTGGGCTGTCCTGTGAAGGGCCAGGAATTGTACTCAATGATCCTGATGCATATTCTACTCTTCTATGATTCTATGAACATTTTTGGGTTTGTTATAAATAGAGATATTAATTCACAGTCTACCTTTCTTGGACACCAGAGAGCCTCACCCAGAAAATTTCTTTAGTTTTAAGTAGCAATACCCTTACTTGAATATTATACAAAATCAAAGAAAGACTCTTAAATTACTTGGGTGGGAGGATAACTTGTTTTTCTTCTTACTCATGTTAATGATAACTCCGGTGAATGATGTCAAATTCCTGTAAATGTTATCATTATTTCCCTGCCATTCATTAAAACTTTAAAACTCAGGAACACCTCAGTGATTTTAAGGATATAAACGATTAAAGAAATATCTAGACCAGTATAAGTCAGATATACCATTATCTATGATTTTTAAGATAATTTCTAATTTTCTAACATGAGAGTTTCACTTGTGTGAGGGTGCTGTAAGTATGTCTCAAGGGGTCCTGCTGATTTAAAAAGCACTTTTGTTCCTTAATGATCATCAGGAATGAATTGTAAACTACTACCTCAAAATTATTTTATCAAGGATAGACTGTGGTATGCACCAGTTAGATGGGTAACTGAAGGATAAGGAGAAGAAGAAGAAAAGAATAAGAAATACAATGATCAAATAGGAATAACAGAAGTTACTCAATATATGTGCAATTATAGACATATAAGATAATTTATGTGAATTAATGAAACGCTAAATTGGGAAACACCTAAAATAATTGTTCTCCATTATCCAAAACTACCTAAACATTTTTGCCTTCCTGTATTCAACCCTATGATTTACTATGAATAGTCTGCAGATTGCCTCTTTTTTTTCTTTTTTTTTTTCTTCCTTTTTTTTTTTTTTTTTTTCTGGTCTCCTGTTCAACAGAATGAGCAATAGTTATTTTTTGTTAAAAAAATTATAACTGGTTATTCACCAAATTGGCATAATATGCAATTTTTTTTTCCTTGTTCTGGTGGATTTGTAACATGAATGATAAGCTTGGAGAGGAGTTGCAGCAAGTGGTGCTTTTCAGGCAAAATCACGTGTGATAGGATAATGAGGAAAAAATAGCATTAAAGTAGAGTTACATAAGGAATGCAAGGGTTAAGACAATTGTTGCTTTCTCCTGCTTTTCCTCCTGCTCGGCTAGCTCTGCAGAGAACTGGCAACAAGTCTTTCTGGGTCTTGGAAGGGAGGTGAGGTACAGGAGCCTTACCAGAGCTTTCAGGGAAAGTTCTCTTGGCAGCATGTAGCAGCTAATGACAGCACACAGGCAGGCAAGACATGACATGGCTTTTGAGGGTGTTGATTAGACAGGGTTTATTTGGGGGTCCGACACCATGGGGGAGCAGCATGGCTCCCACAGGAGAGAGGGGAGGGAGAGAAGGGGGAAGAAGGGAGAGAAGGGGCAAGAGGAGCAAGAGAAGCAAGAGAGGCAAGAGCATACAAAAGAGCAAGAGGCCTTCCCCCTCATGTCTTCAGCTTAAAAAGGCTTTTCCAGCCAGGGGGCAGACTTAAGGCTTGGACCAATGGGATACTGAGGGTAGGAGGGGTTGGGTAACAATTGCGTTACAATGGCAACTTAGGGGGGTGGTTTACAACAACTTGGTAATGAACCATACATGTTGGGGGAGAACAGAATCATTTAGGAAAAATAATCACCACAGAGAATATGATATTAAAACTGGAAAGAAGTGAGGTGCCAGCCCATGTTGGTAAGCTGAATTCTTTAATGCCTTCTTCCTACCATGTAAATACCACTTTTTTTACAACATTGGTCCGAAGAGACCCAAACTCACTCAAGCTTTTGAGATCTTCTCCATTTCAAAGGCCTGATTTTCCATTGGGGGAAGGACTAAGAGCTTTACAAAGGGAGCTTCCTGTAAGCCCTCCCCTTGAAAATATCCTTTATAGAAGGGAAAGCCAGGCCATGTCTTCTGAAGGCTCACTGAAAAAATCATCTTTGGGTAAACATGATGAAGTACATTTTTCTGCTATACAATCATCTCAACTACCTCATGAGTAAGGTAGGACAACGGAAGCTCTAATTGCTTTTAAGATTAAAACTCAGTGAATGTATATAACATTCTATTGTTAAAGATTCTTCTTATCTAAAGATTTCAGCCAAAGTGAAACAGTGAATGTTCTTAAATATGTGATAGATCTTGGCATTTAACATACCTGAGTTCCCTATATTCAGAACCTCTTGGGGTTATCTTAGAATTAAATCAAATATTCCTAATGGTTTGTTTGATTTTTTTTTCATTAAAATATACATTCTATACTTAAGATTCGAGGTGAAGAGGATGAACATTAACACCTATGTAAGAAGAAAGTCTAGAATATTATTCTGTTATCTGCCAGGGACAAAATGTGAATTTCAATTATTCTCAGTGCTCACCTTTAAAAAAGGCATTACAATAATTTATTTTTTTTTTATTAAAACTTTAAGGCTGGATCTGAAAAACATGTTATACATGTGGTCTGGTAAACATATTAAATGTATCTGAATAATAACAATAATGATAACACAATCACCCCCTCCCCCATTGTTGTAGAAAATGCTACTGTAACAGTACCTAACAAAAACTGCATTCTTTCATCCCCTTAACTTGCTGTGTTTTGGTTTCTAAGGGGAAGAAAAAGGCACCAAACACGCAACCTTTGTCTCGTTAAAAGATTTCTGCAACATTTATTTTTTTATATTACACCAAGTATTTCAAATTTGTATGTAAATCCTGTCTTACACTAAAGTAGAGAAATTTTCTGGCAAATATATTGGCTTTCTTAATAGCTGATTTTTCTTTTGAAATGCAAATGATTTCTTCCCATTATTATGATTTTCTCAACAGAATATATACTTTAATCACTTCAATTCAGTCAAATTTGAAATACATTATTTCTCCTGCTGATGCTTTTCAGGGATCTTTTAATAGATCAGTAGTTCAACAGGTGTTCTTTCAGACTCAAGATATTTCTTCCATGTCTCACTGCTTCAATAAGAAGTTAGAGCTTTGATAATTGCCCCTCATGTAAGACCAGTCTTTTATTTAATACTCTGTGCAGGCATGTTTTTTTCTTCCAGAATGCTTACTTGTAAGCAACAGGAAACATTTTAATGATGCATTTATAAGAAACCATATACTTGATTTTTAGGAATGCCAGGAATCTGTAACTGATTTTAAAGAAAAGTATGATATGACTTCTGTAATTCAAATAGTATTTTGATAGTCTTTTAGAGATTTTTTCCCCCAAATCTCATGATACACTAAATTTTCCATTTCATATTTCTTTCTCAAGCATTAAAAGTGTTAATATACCTTAAATAAGTCAGTGACAGATTTAAGATAACATTTTATATTTCCAAAGAAACATAGAGGTACATCACTAGACTCAGAAAACTGTTTATGAGGATTAAGTAGCTACTGTTTCAATAAGACCTTTGGATTTAAGTACCTAGATACACTGTGTTGGCTTTTTTTTCCTGCAGATTTAATTGGACAACTACTAACTTTGGTTCCAGAGAATTTTTCTCTTTTAAGAGTTTCATAGAAAAGTGAGTATTATCATTGAGTAGTTGTATTTAAAAAGCAGTGTGAAGTTTTAATCGAAAATGTAATTCTACTAGCTAAGTTTAAACATATGATATATTATGGTTTTTAAATTGTGTTAATAAGAATTGCACATTGTTCCTTAAACTAAGGGAATAGAAAACAACCTAAAAATGGCATTCAGCAGTTGACTCTTCTTCTATTGGAGAGGCTAGGGGAGCTTATTCAAGGATCATTTTTGTCAGTGACATAAAAAGAAGTTGGCTCCTGGGTCCCATGTCTTGTGCTCATGTACTTTTTCACACATGAACAGTAGTGTTTTGAAAGAGTAGATTTAGTTTGCATGCAAATATTAACTATATTAACTGTGAGCATTATCTCAGACACATGGAGGAAGCAGAAGAATTGGACTGTTTGGTGTTCAGTGATGTTACGAAGTTTACTACTGTAGGGCAAAAAGGGGAAGGTTCCAGGCCCTGAAGGAAGGCAGTGGATGTGAGAATAACGTAAATATCATGACAGTTTATCTGTCCAGCCGTTTGTTCCTCAAGAGCCATAGAGAAGTAAGAAAACTACAAGAAGTAATCAGGTTGAGAAATATTAAAATTCTAGGTACTGTTGAGAATGTTTAATCTGGCTGTAGCTTTTAGTTATGCTCTCACACACATGAGCAAGGTGGGTTTGTGCTTCTGTGCATTTAAGTCTTCTGCCACACCTGCAAGTAGTGATTGCAAGCACGACATCAGTATGAAAATACCTAGAAATGCTAAGGACTTCCTGGAAGATACAGATATGAAATTCAAGCCTCAAACCATAGATGTCAAAAGACTCTTTAACTGAAATCTGCACAAAATAGTTCCATTGTAATAGCCATATATACACATATACACATATACACATATACATACATATATTTGAATTCCTGATTACACATAAGTATTCCTGTATATGTACGGACACACAGAGATAAAAGAAAGGTTTCCCTAGATTCGTAGAATCACAGAATGGCCTGGATTGGAAGGGACCTTAAAGATCATCTGATTCCAACTCCTCTGCCATGGGCAGAGACACCTTCCACTAGACCTTGTTGCTGAGTGAGCTACATCCAACCTGGCCTCAAACACTTCCAGGGACAGGGCAGACACAACTGCTCTGGGAAACCTGTGCCAGAGCCTCACCACCCTCACAGTCAAGAAGTTCTTTCTAAGCAAAACCTTTTCTGAGTTTGAAGTTATTCCTCTTTGCACTCCAAGCACTCGTAAATAGTCTCTGTCCATCTTTCCTGTGGGCTGCCTTCAGGTACTGGAAGGTCACAATTTGGTCATCCCATAACATTCTCTTTTCCAGGCTGAACAATCCCAATTCTCTCAGCCTTTCCTCACAGCAGAGCTGCTCCATCCCTCTGATCACCCTGGTGCCTCCTCTGGCCTGGCTCCAGCAGGTCCCTGTCCTTCCTGTGCTGGGAGCCCAGAGCTGGGTACAGCCCTGCAGGTGGGGTCTCAGCAGAGCGGGGCAGAGGGGCAGAATCCCCTCCCTGCCCTGCTGCCCACGGGGCTTTGGATGCAGCCCAGCACACGGGGGTTTCTGGGCTCCCAGCACACACGGCCGGGGCATGTCCAGCCTCTCACCCATCAAACCTCTAGTTTTGTTTGTCTTTTTGTTTGACGTTTTTGACATTTGCCATAACATAACATATGAATCACTGTCTTGTTATATTCTCACTCTTTAAGTACCAGGTTGAAGAGCGTGATAAAATTCTAAAGCTGCCCAACTTCTTAAGGAATACTCCGTTGAGCTTGAAACATTTACTGCTGGTGAATGCTTGTCACACTTTAAACATTACATTTTTAATACCTTATTTAAGCAGTGGAACAAGGGATCTGTGTTCTCTATTTCAGTCTCTGTCACATTTAAGCAAAACAGTATCTCCTAGGTTAATTTCATCTTGTGTGTAGGTAGAGAAAAATTACTTGGGCTTCTGGGTACATGTCAACACTTAAAACTTGATCAGCTTTGGATAGAAGGAAAAAACCCAACACCCTCATTACCCATCCAAATGGGATAAGTGTTTCTTTAGTGGTTTTCATGATGGAATGGACTGATACTATTCTTGTGCCATCATAGCGTGAGATGGAAGGTACATATGATTTGGATTTACTTAGGAATTTTTAGTGTATCCATAATTTACTAGCAAGGACCTTTAGCTATATAATATCAGGACTCTTAATTGAAATGATTAAACATTATTATTTCTTCTGTTTATTTTTCATTTAATTTATAATATTTGAAATATTTCTGAAACAATTATTTCTGCAAATATTAGAAAAAAATTAAAATTATTTTAGCCCATATGGATAATCAAAAAACTCTATAAGATAGTCCACTGTATGGGTGGAACTAGATTTAAGACTAAAAAGTCTTATCCTTTAAAAAGAACAACAGAAAGAGCAGAAATGTGAAAAATCCTAAAAAGACAATCTAGTTTAAAGTGAAATATAGAGAAAAATGATGAGAAAACTGCTTAAAGAAAAAATGAGTTCAATATCAAATTTTTCATAATTTTCAGAAAATGGCAAGAAAAAATTAAGTATAAATATAGTAAAAAGAGAAATTAATGAGGAATATATTGCTTTTTATCTAAGGAAAAAGAATACAACTACTTTCAAAATATTATTAAAGTGGAGCAGGATTATTAGAAAAGATCAAAGGGATTTGATCAGAAAAATTCTCAAATACGTAAACAGAAACCAGGAACTATTTAAAACAAACTACAGCTTTTATGGATATGTGGATTTTGGACACAACTGTTATTTCTTAAAGGTACCTTAAAATTGTTGGATATTTTGCCCCACTGAAGATGAAGAAAACTTCTGTATAGGTAGAATCATTACTACAGTGTGAATTCAGAGATTTCTGCCCATGAAATTTTACTATTACAACTTCGGGTACATTTATTGGTCTTATAAATATCAAATATATCATACCTATTTATAGCACTTATTGGAATGATTTGGTGCAGAAGAATTTTCCCATAAAGAAATGATCCCCAGCATAAATTCTGTAATGGCAATCAACCTAAAAATTGCAGGTACAAGGACATATATTGCTTAATGTTATTACTGTTTGTTTGTTTAGTTAAAAATGAGCTGAAAGCCACAGATGTTTATTTTGGTCTTATAAGTTCATTACTGTGGTCTAATTAGCCCATGAAAAATCGATTTTGAGTTACTTCGTACAATTACAAATCATTAGGTTCCTTTTTTTTTCCTGTCACCACAACCGGACCTTTTGAAGAACTGGAACCTGAGTCAGCTATGATTAAAATATGCACAAGTGCAATGCAGCCCAAAAAATCAATAGCATTACTTACTGCATACACACTCTTAAAAATTTTCACATCAACTTTTTCTATCTTCAGGTTCCTACTTTGCATAAGAGTCCCCATGGAGAACGATGCCACTGCTATTCAGCACATTTCCAATTACAAAGCATTGAAAACAAAAGAACAGCAGATTGCACAATGTTGGAGTTAACAGGGGGTTTGGCATTAAACACTCAGTGACAGAGACAGAGAAGCAACAAAATGCATTAAAATTCATCTAAAGAAATAATCCATTAAAAGCTACAGTACATTTTCAAAGCATTTACAAAAGTATATTAGGTGTCTCTAAATGAGGTATCTAAGTATCATAAGTAATAGCTCCTTGTGGAACCAAAATAAAACACATAAATAGCAGCTGTGAAATAAAAAACTGTATGTGTATATATATATAATTAATACGTCTAAAAAGCCAATGAAATCCAAGCTATCAAATGACCAAAAGAAAACACTTTCAATAGATTTTTAATTAATTTTTACTTAATTTTGGGTTTTAATATAACAAGGAAAAAAACAATCATGAAATTTACCTCCAAAATCATTAATCACCTCTGCCATATTAACTTGTGGTAAAGTTTAAAATTAAGCCATCAGCGTAAATGTTAAGATAGATTTTAGCTTTATTTTAGACATGGTATTCTTTTGGATTGAACACGAAGTTATGAAATTTGCTTCTAATATCTGAGTTGGTCACTTCCAGTTTGATGTTTGAAATGGAGAACTAATTCTTTCAGTGCTAGAAGACAGACAGAGATTTTTTTTTCCAAAGATCTTCTGTGGCTCTACATGACAGGTAGTCTGATTGGGACTGAAATAATTTGGGAAGGCTGTGCTGAGGCGTCAGCTGAATTAGTATATATCTACAGAGATCAATAAGAGAGGTGATGATATTTGTCCCCTTTCTCTGCACTTGCTGATGTTTCTGTTCTAGTATCACAGTTTCTAGGCTCCTCTTAAACAATTACCCGCTCCTGGGAAATTATCTACACTGTCACCTTCAATTAGGACTTAATGCATCACTTAAGTTCAGACTACCTTATGCTTCTTGGTTCTGCAAATAATCCCCAATTGGATCCTTGCTGTCAGTTACACCAATATGTAAACCCTTAATTTCCTTAGGTCTTCTTATACAAACTCTTTGCTCCATACAGGGTTAAATCAAATGATGCAAGAGTTCATTTTTTTTTTTTCTTTGTGGCCCAGGTCTTAAAATAAACTCTTAATTGATTTTTTATATATATATATATATATATATATATATAATATTATATATATATATATATAACATCTACCATAGTTTCCCAGAGCAGGAAGTGTGCTGTGATTGAAAATAAAAATTATAGGGAACACACGCTTAAATTCAAATACTTTCTTATTTAAATCAACACTAGGAATGTAGCCACACACGCTGAGAAATGCATCCTTATTTATCTCTTTTAATAATGTCATGATATTATAGATCTTGCAAAATTTCTCTATTCCACTACCTTCTCCCAATTTTATTTTTACCACACTGAAGGCTCCTTCTGATTTGCTCCTTGTGAAGCACACATTCCATAGCTGTCAATCCCTCTTGGCCTTGCCTGAACTGTCTCAGTTTATACTCAGGAAATAAAACTATAAGTAGCACGCAAGATGTAATAACCAAATCAGAGGTTTCTAGGCAGGAAGAGGGAAAGCATACACTTACACTTTTAATACTTTCCCAATATTCAGTACTTCAGGAGTCTCTAGAAACAAAATCACAAAGTACAATATTTCTTTATTACTAATACCAGGAAGAATGAAACAAAGTTTTTTCATCACTAAATGACTGCAAGAACAGATCACAGAACTTTTAAAATATCTTCTGGCATAGAACAGCTACTTCTCTGTAGTAAATTATGGAATATTTGGAATTTATTACCAAAACACACACAGACCTTGTTGACCATACCTATTAGTATATGGCTTCTAACATTTCTTTTATAACATTGCTGAAAAGTCTATATAATCTTTTTACAGAAGTTCAGTTCAAATGTTTGTCAATTAACAACTCTAATATTTTTTATTCTGAAAACTTATTTACAACCTTCTCTAAATAAGGAGAATTTTGTGGACTTCATCTTTATTTTTCACTTTCCAGGTCTATTATCAGAAAATTTCCTATGTGTTGATGTAATGCCAAAAGGTTCAAATTAACCATTTTTGGGAACGTTTTCTTTAAACTGAAAAATAAATTAAATTGAATTTGCATCAGAAATCACGTTCAGTCTACATGTCAGTGCTGGTTTGTTTTGTTTTTTTCATCAGTGAAGAGACTGAATTAATTGCAGAAATACCTAATCAAATCAATAAAACAAATCACTGACTAAGTCAGAATATTTGCTGTTTAAAATAAGATAGTTAAGTAACAGCTTCCAACCAGTGGAGATTAAAACTTCTTTTGTTCATTTGTTCATTGCTAAAGCACAATTTAATCATCACAACAGTGCAGAAATATAACTACTCTGAGTTATCTAAAGTCATTAGTACTGGTAAGCACTAATTGGATATTAGGCCAATGTTCATAACAGTGGAACTGCTACAAATTTACAGAATATATAGGCATAATCATTTAAGAATTGAATGTGCTTCATTGTCTTAAATTAGGAATTTATTCCTGCTTTTCCAATTTTTCTAATAGTGTTGTAAATCAAACAAACAGAAAAAAAAAAACAACCAAAAAACCAAAAAACAAACAAACAAACAAAAACTCCAAACCACCAACCAACAAACCAACCAAAATGAAATCCAGTAAGTAGTTCATGGTCTTGATTTACTTTGTCCTGCAGTAGAGTTAAAACAATATCAGCTAAATAAACCATGATTAATGAAATGTGATTTATAGCAATGACCAGAAAAGAGCTCTTAGAACTCTTAAAGGCAAACCAATAACAATTAATAAAAATCATAGGATTCTGCTGTTCAATCTTTTTTCTTTTTTTCTAATACAAGTACCTTTAAGGTCTGTACAAGGAATCTAGGTCTTCTCTCACTTTTTGCTCTAATTCTTGGAGTGACAATGGATTTTCCTTGTTTCTCAGTTTCATTCACCACCTAAGTAGGTGAAACAAAAAATGTGAACTCTACACATTGTCTTTCTAACTATTCTAGTGTTGAGTTCTCTCTTGGGTTGTGATAGTAGTTTTTCCTTGCAACCAAGAAGATTTTGCTGAAGAAGCTACAGTTTCAGATAATCCACTTTTTTCCATGGAAAATTATTTTATTGAACAGGTGAAAAAAAATAAAATTATGTTATCATCAGAGCCCCAGAGGTTGAAAAAATGAGATAGAGATTAATTAGTGATTCTGAATAAAAATCATAATAAAATAGGACAGAACTGAGGGTACCTCAGCCTTTTCTACATCCCACTTAACCAAATCTCTGTCCTTTTAGAGAGGGCTCACATTTTTTCTAGTCTTCATTTATCATCAATGTACCAAAAGTCTTTTCTTTTTGCCCTTGATGTCCCTGTCCATGTTTACTTTGATCTGTTATTTGGCTTTATCTTTCCTAACCTGATCCCTGGCCGCTATGTATTCCACCCAGGCTACCTGGGGGGAATACAGGTACAATCTCTGTGTATTCCACCCAGGCTACCTGTCCCTTGCATCCACCCACCCTCTGTGGGCTTTGTTATGCTTGAGCTTGTCCAGGAGCTTCTTGTTCATCAAAACAGGTATTTGTCTCTTCCTCTTTGCTGGAATCCATCTCTTCAGAGCTATTAGGAACTATCCTTGAATATTAGTCAGTTTTCATTCCCCCTCTCTCCTCCATGCATTTACCCCTGGAAACAATGCAGAACCCTGAAGAACCAAAATCTGCTCTCCGGTGTTTTCAATTTTTTTTCTATAAGGTAATAGTAATACTTTTATATTGTTTTGCTTTATAATCTGCCTGAAACTTAAATATCTGCCAAAAGTAATTAAGAAGCATTTATTTATATGCAGCTACATATTTTTAGTATAATTCGTTTTATATAAAGATCAATATAATATTTTCTGTCTTCAACAGGAAAACATGTAAGAGTTTTTCATCCCAAAGCTCTCCATTGAGATCGAATATTTGAATGAAAGAAAATATACCAGGATTTCTGATTACACTGTGCAGAATACTTCAGAGCACAATGTTAAAATTTAATAGGGGAATTTTGTAAATGTTTCAGAACAGATGTTGAAGAGCCAACTCATTTTACACGTGTCAAACACTGTAAAAGCTCATTTTTACAATGCTGAAGTGTTACAATGGCCTATTTCAAATTGAATAAAACTATTCAAATAAACCTTTCATCTGTGAGATTGTATATGGCACGTATTCATTTAATAAAATGTGCATTAATCTTACATTCAAAACTTTCTCCTGTACAGATCATTTATTTTAAAGGAGGAAGACTGAACACTTTCTTCTCCTGGGATTTTTTTCCTCCCTTTTATACTACTTGGATTACAATTGTAAGTAACATTTGATTGCCAGTCTACAGAGAAGGCGGCTAATTTTGAAAGATACAGTATTATTTTAAATAAACTTTTTCTATACTGTTCTAACATATTCTTCTGAGAGATATTGGCCTTGCAGAAAACAGCTATAATTTTATTTTCTAAAATCCTTGTCCTATAATTAGGGACAAATAAATAAAAGTAGACTACTCCAGTGAACCAGCAATTTGCCTGCTGTAGTTACAGCTGGCTGGGATTCATATTTGTCTGATTTAGTCCCACAGGTGGTTTGTCACTGCTTGAGCAGAAACTGGCATAGAGTAATAAACTTGTAGCTAGAATGCTGGTAGGAATTAGGCAAATTCTAACTCAAAATCTCTAAGAGAAAAATTTGTAAAGTCAAAGCTTGGGGTAAAGAAATTTCTTTGAACTGCAGAAAACAGCAGAGAAAGTTCTGGAAATAAAACAATAATAAAAATACACAATCCAAATAAGGAACAGAAATTTAGACAATCATTGGAAATGTATTACAAAAGCATCCCATTAGAAAATTCCTAATAAATGTTTTTTATTTGCCTTTCTTTTTCCTTCGTGTCTCAATGTAGGAATTGTTTGTATGTGTTCTTCACACTTATTTTCCATCCATTCACTCATCATTCTTGTCCAGTCCTAGACAATAGTGTCTACAATGGTAACTACTTAGCTTCAATGGGCTACTGTAATTCCTAAAGCCGAAGTAAAGAAGATATTCTCCTTTTGAGCTTGTTAAGAGGTGTGTAATAAATAACCTGGCATAGTTATTTCCTGTACAGTTGAACAGTTGTGTTCAGGGAGAGGATGCTGGTGTCTCTTACTCAGGATCCCTGAGGAAGAGTTTTAAATAAAGAGGAAGGCTTAGTGTCTCGTCATAGAATTAATTTTACTTATAGAAGTAGAGACTTTCTCACAGGAGATGAACAAGAGTCATTCTATAGGGTTCAATCACTTTTCACTGAGTCTATTCATTGGTCTTTAATGGTGTCCAAATCCTCTGAAATATTTAGGAAACATGAGGAATCTAAAGCAATTATTTTCTACTTGTTTCTACAACTGGTTATCTATCAGCCAAGAAGACAGATTCATGTCCAAAACTTTTTGTTTAATAACTATTATTAAAATTATTTCCTTTAAAAATGTATGTTTTCAATAGTTTTATTGAATTGGACACAATCGACTGAGAAATATTTTACTACAAAGAAGTATTTATGATACAAGAAGTAGAGAAAAACCCTTTTTCTGTGTACATGCTTTTTGACTTTCAAATGGAGATGTCTTCAGCCAATATTCTAAGTAGTCTTTCCAGAATGATAAAAAATTACTCAGAATTAGAATAAACTGGCTTCTCAGAAAAGCATCTTTTGAAGTGACTACAAGCAAAAGCATGTGATATTCATAAACTGCTTTGCAGAGCAGGTGCATAAATGAAATTTGAAGGCAAAAGGACATGCCCAGGGAAGCATTTTTCCTGGGACTAGGCAACTTTGAGAGTAATAATATGCAGCTGGAGAAATACTACCAAACCAGTATCAGATTGGTATTGGGGCAGTGCATTTTATGTCCTGAACCTGAGAGACAAAGTCTGATGCCAGGTGGTGAGTGGAAGATTTATACCTCAGGAGAGTAAAGAGCTTGGTGAGAAGCAGCAGAGGTTCCTGGGATCTAGGAGGCCAGGCTGGGTCTGGCTGGGGCAGAGTTAATTTTCTTCACATTAGCTGGTATGGGATTGGTTTTTTTGGCTTTGTGGTGGAAACAGCGTGGATAACACAGGGATGTGTTATCACTGAGCAGTGCTTGGACAGTGCTGGTAACGGGGA
This sequence comes from Phylloscopus whistleri, assembly GCA_017589585.1. NCBI lineage: Eukaryota > Metazoa > Chordata > Aves > Passeriformes > Phylloscopidae > Phylloscopus > Phylloscopus whistleri. The sequence goes on from JADMLD010001219.1 coordinate 1,256,915, forward strand.
TGTTTTTGTTATTGCTGCTACAGAGTCAAGGCCTTTTCTGCCCCTCACCCCCTCTCAGCAGAGAGGGAACAGGGGGTGCACAAGGAGTTAGGGAGGGGGCACACCTCAGACAGCTGATCCCAACTGAACAAAGGGATGTCCTATACTATATGGTGTCATGCTGAACAAGAAGAAGAAGAAGAAGAAGAAGAAGAAGAAGAAGAAGAAGAAAAAGAAGAAGAAGAAAAGAAGAAGAAGAAGAAGAAGAAGAAGAAGAAGAAGAAGAAGAAGAAGAAGAAGAAGAAGAAGAAGAAGAAGAAGAAGAAGAAGAAGAAGAAGAAGAAGAAGAAGAAGAAGAAGAAGAAGAAGAAAGGGGGATGTTTGGAGAGATGTCATTTGTCTTCCCAAGTCATTGTTAAGTGTGATGGGGCCCTGCTCTGCCTGTGGGAATTGGGGAATGAATTCCTTGCTCTGCTTGTGTGCATGACTTTTACTTTCCCTATTAAATCATCTGTCTCAACCCACAACTTTTCTTACATTTATTCTTCTGATTCTCCCCTATCCCACCAGGGAAGAGTGAGTGAGGGAGTGAGGGAGTGGGTGAGTGGCTGTGTAGTGCTTAGTTCCCAGCTGGACTTTAACCATGATAGGAAACCAGGGATGTCAAAAAAAAAAAAAAAAAAACACAACAAAAAAACAAACACCAAACAACAAAAAACTCCCAAAAATGAAAAAAAAAAACCCCAAAACCCCAAAACAAACAAACAAACAAACAAACAAACAAACAAACCCTCTCATTTTTAGAAAAAAAGGAATTAAGGAAGCTGTCTTTCTGCTTTTCATTTAGCTCCTCACAAGGAAATGAGTGTTCTCTGGTTTTCTATAGCAGGGAGTGAGCGAAAGGCAGCAGTGAAACTTTTCAAGGAGAATTGGAAGTATTTCTGCAAAATAAATTAAAATACTGATGTAGCATGGAAGTGACAGAGAAAGAGAAGAAATACCCAAGACAGTAGTTACAGCTTTGCAGTGATATACTGTATTTCAGTAAGACTTCACTGAGCTCTTGTAAGACAGATGTCAAGCATTAGATTGGGCTTTCCAGTCCAATTTGCAGCAGTATAAACCCATGACAGGTTTGTGTTCTCACTGAATATTTGAGTATATAGAAGATGAAGCTACAGTATACCTGGATTCTTCCTTATCCTGGGGAAAAAAAAGAAGCAACCAAATAACAAATATACAAAAAATTTACCTTGTACACGCTCAGATGTGACATTTTCATCCACAAGAATCAGCACATATTATGTAGTCTTTTCTGTCACCTTGGATGCTCTTCCTGTTATATAAACTACCTCTATTTATTTTCCTTTTTTTTTTAGATTCCACTGTACTCTGCCATATGCAGCTTTTCTTTTAAATTGTTCCTTTAGTTTTATTGTGAAAGATGCACATCAAAGCTAGAGTTGTAAAACTGACTAAGCAAGAACAATAGAAAAGCTTGTGTTCAATTAAGATGCAGATTCCAGATTGCTGCATTGCTTGAAAACTGATGTTTCTCTCTTATATTAGTACTTCTTATTGAAGGGGAAAAAATACTATCTTAATTACATTTCCAGAACATCTAATTTTAAAAAGGAACAAGCACTTACAGAGGAAGTAAATTCTGATGATTTAAGGTTTTTACTCAATATAAATGATAGGATTTTCACCTCTCACAGGAGACCTCTAAGCAATTTAAGAAGGACATTCTCTTTAGCATTAAAGGCAGAAATGCTTGCCAAAGCTCAGAAATGTGAAATTATGAAACCTTGATATGATCAGCAGAGGTGTCTGGGGGTACAGTTGTGACCAAGTACATCAAGTGCAGTTATTAGGTCATTAGCTGAGAAGGAGAATCAAGAGTATCTCTTTATCCTTCCAGAGAACAAGACATTTGAAGCCCTTCAAACCAAAATAAATTGGTCTTGATAGGAAAACCACAGGTGAGAGATTTGCCTCTTGTGTTTTTGTATCAAGATTATGCAATAGATGATAGTCCAGTCATTTATATTAACTGTGAAACAAAACTTGCACTTCCTTTCTATGCATGTCCATATGTAAGATGAATTGGCAGATAGGAGATGGAAAGCTGCTGACAAATTTTGTGAGATTCTTTAGTACCTCCAGGGATTATTTGTGATTTAACCTATTTGATCACATTGGATTTTGGATCACAGCTGCCGCATGAAAAGCCTACATTTGCTGGGACAGCTATTTGTAATCAGGATATTCCTTCCGTAATCAGCTTAATGCCATTTGAACAAGATACCTTTCCCTCAATAACAGAACTCAACCAACCTTCATGCATTTGTGCGCTGACGTGTGGGTTTTGGCATCGTCTGCTCTTCCTTTCCCCAAAGGCAGAATGAAGTTAAATTTTTTGAGGGGATTTTATTTTTTTTTCCTGCAAATATTATCCCTATAAAGAATAACTGGGTTTCAGAAAATTAATAATTGGTGAAGTAGAATGCTAAACAAACACAAACAGGGTTGTTATATATATGCATGAATGTTGTGCGTATATACAAACCCAGGAAAGTATTAATTTACAATAATATTGATTTGGTACTGAAAGTACAAGTGTATTATTAGACTTTTATACAAAATCCGTTCTGTACACATGAACAAAAGGATATTGACATTGCAGGCTCTTCTTTCCTTGCCACTTATCATATCTCTAGTTTTATAGAGAACCGAGTGAAAACACATATCAATTAGTTCGATCTGTCCTATCTGTTCAGGGATGCCTGCAGCTCTGGAATCATCAGCAGAGAAAGGCAGGGACCTGTTTGAGCACGTCCAGAGGTGGATCCCAAAAAATGTCATAGGAATAGAACACCCCTTCTTGTGAGGAAAGGCTGAGACAATTACAATGGCTCAGCCTGGAAAAGAGAAAGTTTTAGGGTGACGTTACAACAGTCTTTTAATACTTAAAGGAAGCTGAGAGGAAATGTAGGAATAGGTTTTTTAGCAGGATCTGTTGTGACAGGACAAGGAATAAGGGTTTCAGAGTAGAAGAGGGTAGATTTAGATTGGATTTAAGGAAGAAATATGTTCTTGTGAGAGTGGTGAGTCACTGGCACGGGTTGTCCAGAGAAGCTGTGGCTGCCCTATCCCTGGAAGAGTTCAAGGACAGGTTGGATGGTTCTCTGAGCAACCTGGTCTGGTGGAAGGTGTCCCTGCCCATGGCAGGTTGTTGAAACTGGATGATTTTGAAGGTCTCTTTCAATCCAAACCGTTCCATGATTCCATGATTCTGTGCACTTATGGCATAAGAGTTAGTGTTTTATTCATTAGTTAAATTTAACCAAAATATCTCCAACACCCTAAAGAAAATGAGTAAGGTTATAATTTCTTTTAAAAGTGTTTTATTAAAAGGAAGCTGGGAATCACACAAGGGACTGCTATTCAAGAGCTAAAGTGTGACAAAACTATGTCTACCTGTGTTAAAGTTTAAAAAACATGGGTGGCAAAAGCTCTCTGGATTTTGGTCTTACTGTTCCTGCACTGGAATCTGGAATGATTTATCACATGCAAACTCTACTTAATCTCTTTAGTTTCTGGATAGAATTAGAGCTGTCATGCTCTGAGGATTATATGCAGATATCCCTGCCTTCATGATACACAGGATTTCTGGCAGGGTGGAACAAATGTGAAACAGGCAGGAGTTCACCTGTTTAAGAGCAAGGGTCTGTGAAAACATACATACGTAGGGATATTTTAAAAGATTGATAAAATTACACCTCCTTGCCTTGAGGCAAAGGCTTGCCTTTTTTGTTCTCCATCATATTCAGTTTTCTGTAAAAAAAATGGACAGTTTGCAACATTGCCACAGGGTAAGACTACTCTACAAATCTAAAAATATATTTATCCTAGAGTGTTTCTGCTATACAGCAGAACTATCAAAACCATAATTAAAGCAAATAAAATAAAATTAAAAAAAATGAGCCAAATTGAACTTGGAAACTTTACAGAACAATAATTGCATTATAAAAAATATAAAATATTCTTAATCTAGACAAATTGTCTAGAAATCTTAACTAGAATCAGAAATACTTTTGCTAATTGTTCTTTAAAGAAGGAAAATATCTACGTCTTAAATCAATAGTTTCACAGAAGGAGAAAGGGAACTCAGAATTCTGAAATTAAAAAATAATTTTCCCCAGAAGAACTTAAATGTGTTAAATTGAGCCAAGAGAAATGGGCTTATAGTGAATATTGATGGGTGAGAAAAGAATGAAATATTTACACCTTGCTTTCCTTTCTATTTCCACCCTCTGACATGTCTACTAGACAATTAATTAAATATATTTGGAAAATTGCACAGGATTATTGATTTTTTTCAATAAACAGTGAATATTTGATTATTCTAGGACAGAAAATTCTAGTACAATATTGCTAGTGCAACTATGCTATATAATCTATTATGAAGAAACCATAATATTGTTCTATTTAAGGCAAATAAATTCGGGCATATGTAACTGCAGTGTGCAGACACTCAAAAAGTTGAGTTTTTGATTGTTTATGGTAAGTAACTGAATAGTAAGTCTCTTGCCTTTACTTTTTCCAAGTTGTCTCCATCAATTATTCAGTTTGAATTTTTCGCTGGTTTCAGGATATAAGTGTTTCGTGAGAGAATTCTTTAATAAAAGGAGATTAGCCAGTGGTTCACATGTATTTACATATCAAATTCATCAAAAATATAGGTGAGTTTGGGGGCCATCCATCCTATTTTTAACTGCAGAGTTATGGAATATATTGAGTTGGAAGGGACCCTCAAGGATCATCTAATCTAACTCCCTGTTCCCTGCAGGACTACCTATTACAACTAAACCCTCTGACTTAGAGTGTTGTCCAGACACATCTTGAACTCCGTAAAGCTTCATTGCTGGCTCTAAAATTGAGCCCTGGGGAAACCCACTAAGTGACAGGCTGCCAGCCTGATGTAAGCCCATCAAAATACATATAATAGACTTCCAGAACATAAGGAAAAGGGTTATATATATATATATATATGTATATATATAAATATATATATAAACAAAAGGGCTGAGTCCTAATAACATATAACATGAATTCAAAGTTTTCTTGATTGGTGGAATTCAATGATGTTATTTCAGTCATGATACATAAGGTCTTAGGTCAAGGAGTCCTTCATCCTTACCTCCTGATTTCTTACTTGTCTTTTTCTTGTGTCCAGGAGAATCTTCTATAGAGATCAAATGCCAGATTCTATTTCTCAGCTCTGTAATATTTTTGAAGAGTCAGTATGACCATGAAATGTCACATTTTGTCTGTCTAAAGAATTTTAGAAAAGGAGGAATGAACATCCATTTTAGGACAGTTGGATTTTGAACATACATCTATGTATGTTGCAGCAAATTTCCACAGGCCAAAATGCCATTTTCTTCTGATGCTGTCTAACAGAAATATAGTATTGCTTGTTATCTCTTACAGTTTAGGAAAACTAACCTTTATCATCAATTATTTTATAAAATGAACATCTTAATTCTTCCATGGAAAGAGCACATGCTGCCTTTTGACAATGCCATATTTGACTGTACTGATTAACACAAAGTATTGTCATGGTGAACACTGAGCACTGTAGGATCACAAAAACACACAATGGGTCAGGGCTGGTCCATCCATCCCAGAGCACACAGCACAGGATTCCATCCAGATGGTTCTGGAACATCTCCAGTGAGGGAGGCTCCACACCCTCTCTGGTTGATCTGTTCCAGTGTGTGATCACTGCACAGTGAAGAAATTCTCCCTCATGCTCAGGTGGAACTTCCTGTGCATCAGTTCCTGCCCGTTGCCTCTTGTCCCATTGCTGGGCACCACCGAGCAGAGCTTGGTCCGTGCTCTGACCCCTCCCTGCAGGCACTGACAGACACTGAGGAGGGAGGGCCCCTCTCATTCGTCTCTTCAAAATCCAGCAGAAATGGTTTACAACAACCAAGCTGAGCTAAACCCAGAAGCAAAGGGTGTCACAAATATGTATCTTCCTCCCTGACAGAATCTGAGTAATAGTATCATAAAAGTAAACTGAGAATCTGGGTTTCCACTTCTCTCTTCCAACACAGCATGCAGAGGAGGAAGGGAGTAAAGAGTCAGCATTTCACAATTATCTTTGTCAACTACAATTTCGAGTGTGAACCTGGAATAAAGAATCATATTTAAGCCTATGAGAATAAATGGATATGTGGAGGGAGAATGTATGTTCATCACAACACGTATACATTTGCAATGATGCATATGTATCAGTGGATGAATTTATACCATTTTTTTCATAAAATCATGCACATTAACTTGTACTGAGCATATATGGACAATCGTTATTACTCATATTCTATTTATCTAACACCTTAGACAACTGGTTCTGGTTTGTGAACTTTGTTTAGAGTGTTGTTTTAGAGAAAATGCACATGTATCATTCAGACCTGGAAACCAAACCTTGATGTTGAAACGCTTTTACAGGACAAGAGAATGCCCAAGATCTTTGAATGTACTGAAGCCTCAGTACTTAAAAGAATTACAAAACAGTGTTAACTGTTGTCTGTGAAAACTTGGGCTGTCAGGTGTGGTGAAGGTGTACAGAATTAAAAGCTTATGCACTAACATGCCCTTCCCTCTGTATGAAAATTGTTATACTGATGATGCATTAAAATGCTTTAAATTAGCATGAATAATTATTTGAATAAGAAATTATTTTAAAGCTTAGTATTGTCAACAACTGATTATAAGCCAATGCTAATTGCATTCCTTCAGCCTAAATATAATATTTGGATTAGTAAAATAGAAGGATGCATTATTTGCCTTGAAGATCTAGGAATGGCAGCAGTGTCATTTAAGAAAAATTCATTTCCAAAACTCTTCCAAATTTTAGCCTCTGTGAGAGAGTAGCATAACCTCTTTCTCATCCTCTCAGCTTCCCTCAGAAAAAAACTTAACTTGCAGCTATGCTGCAATGCACTGATGATGTGCACAGTAATCTGCTGCACAGAAAAAAAAGCTGAAGACTATATGCCTTGAGTCTGGACTTCAGGCTGTAAAGAGCCTAAGATTCTGCTGTCAGTTGTAGTTAAGATCCTGGGTTGTGTATTTCTTTTCCCTTCTTCTTTACCTTCTTTTCTTTTACACATGGGAAATTAACTTATAAACAAATACAGAGGAAGCAAAGCTATCTGAAAAATCAGGTTGAAGTGCCAAAAAATTTGCATCTAAAAAAGAAAAGAAGGTCAGGTTTTGAGAAGATAACATTTTTTTTTTTCTGTCAAAAAAAAGGTTTTTTCTAACCACTTGGCTTTTTTTTTTCCCTTTCCAGAGCTTTTGTTTCTATAATTGAACTAAAATAAAAAAACACAACAAAAGAAACTCCAAAAAACCCAAAAAAACCCCAAAAAACCAAACCAAACCAAACCAACAAAAAAAAAACACACAAAAAAAAAAAAACAAAACAAAACACAAACCCAACAAAACAACAACAACAGCAACAACAACAAAATGCACCTCATTGCTTTTCATTGCTTTTCCACTTTTAATGCTAGGAATATGTGTATAAATAGGAACTGAAAGAATTAGATTATACCATTTTATGGTCTGAGCATGCTCTGGAATGCCCCAACCTAACAATTAGTATTTTTTCATTTGAGCAATATGGTTTTGGCACAAAGCAACAAGGTCACGCTGATGCTATGGCTTTCTGGTGAACTTTATGGATATACTGAACAATAACAAGAAGTAGGGCAAAAGGCAACAGGCAGAAACAAATGCAAGAAAGCTTCGCCTGAATATGAGGAAGAACTTCTTTACTGTGCAGGTGATGGTGCACTGAAACAGGCTGACCAAGGAAGCTGCCAAGCCTCATTCCCAAGAGATATTTCAGAAAAGTCTGGGTGCAATCTTGGGCCACGTGCTGTAATTTGACACTGCTCGAGAGCAGTCACATATTTGTGAGGAAACATATTAAAACCTCAGAATACAACAAGCTCAGTCTTCCGGAGTAGGTGTACAAGAAAACTCATAACTTTGTGGCCTCTCAACATATTTGAGTCAATTAAATTTCTTAAAGCAGGGGTTTAGTAGCATGAGCAAGGCATGAGACAGGAACAGTTTTTAGTATTGCAATGGCTCAGTGAAGAAAAGTAGGAATTCTCCTTGCAGTATAAAAATTAAAGGAAAATATCCAAAATGGCCTTAAGAAACAGTGCAGGAATATGAAGCTGTTAGTTCTGTCATGTTAGGAGTACAGAAATTTGGTAAAAGATGAAGCCCTTGTTTTCCAGTCGTTTCTCAGAGATCAGAGGGACTGGGTGCAGCTGGGCTTAATTTCAGTACTATTAATTTGGCACTGTAAGCTTGGTTGCATTCAATAAGTTCCCAGATGTGTAAATAGTGTGGGTTACACTGTAAGTCTGGTCTCATTTTGATCACAGCCTCACCAATAATATGATTTATCAATTGAACACTCTAAGCCTGGCTGAGTTTAACAGGAACTTTCACAGATTCATAAAGAGTGTAGTTTATTAAAGCAACAGATTATGGATTCCTGTCAGACTGACTGTGATCAATTCGCTAGAACTACAAAATATCACTATGTACATAGTGATAACACTATGTGCGTATAGCACTAAGCACAAGTGTTCCTGGGTACACTCCAACACATTTGGAGGCACAAATCTGACCTGCATTGGGAAGGAGATGTATCGTGATCCTCTGACATGGAGAACTTCAAATGTTAATTTATATTTTTGGGAGAAGTAAGGATGGGACTGTAGTCAAAATATCCTGTTGTCATCATATAAGGCGCAGACAGGGCCACCAATTTTATATATAAAAAAGGCATATCAAGAGTTACAAAGAGAGAGGTTGCAAAGGCTGTGGGTGTTGTGTGAGGGCAGAACAGAACTGTGACATGTCAGTATCAGTCCCTCTTCCATGTGGCCGATTGCAACAGTAAGGGTCATCTGGCCCCTGCCTGCTAACCTATCACATCATCAACAGGCCATCCTGCCCACTGTAATGCTGTCATTTTATATTTCATGGCATATCTCATGGAAATCCCTTCACCACCTATCTCATGGCACATCTCACACAGTACCCCAGAGAAGCCAAGTGCCTTTTTCGAAATATGGGAACACTCAACCCCTGGAAGAGATCCTAGTGTAGACGAGAAATTATTATAAACATAACACTGTCCAGGGATTATAAAGGAATGTGTAACTAAATGTCCTTAGCACAGCAGCAAAAAGCCACATTTTTGTGAAACAGATGTTATTTCCTAATTTTCATCCCAAATCAGACATTTACAACACAAAAGTGTCTGGTATAATGCAATGTTACAGGGTTAGCGTGGAACTCCCCATGAACAGTCCTGAAAGTGGGAGAAGTGAGCTTCAAAAATATGTTAGAAAAATGAAGGACAGGAAACATGCTTTGATGTGGAGGGAAAAAAAGAGGAAGAACCTCCAGTCAGCTATTAGTATCAAAGGTTTCGCTTCAGAAATGGGTACCTGGGAAAATAGAAAATGGGAATAGAATTCTAATAAATGTTTCCATACTACGCAAGAAAATGCAAGAAACGAGTAATTTAAAAATACAACAAAATGTATTCACTTGTGCTGAGAAGGTCAATATGACATGACTATCATCTAGAATGTTATCATATTGCTTCCTGCTAAAGGTGTTTATTATTTCATATTCTACAAAATGTGATTTTACTCCTTAAAATGCTAGGAAACCCAGATTTTGTCCTACTTTTGAAACTCTAAAATATGGCAATCCACCAAAAGACTTCACAAAAATTTTTTTGCTCATATATTTGAGGTACACAAGTCAAATGACAAAAAATGTCATTCATTCTGACAACAACCTTTATATTTACAGGTTTACAGCTTCAAATTTTTGAAATCTGTATTAAAAGATCATGTATTTATTAGTTGTATTTGAAAGTGAAATATAAAAATAATCAGAAATAGCCTGTGTTATAGTGTGTTATATCATGATTTCATATTAAATACATAAAAATTAAAAAAATGTCATAAATTGTTGGATGGAGAATATATTTTTTTTTCTTAGTCAGTGATGTGAGATTTTTGTTTTCTAAATAATCTGTATTTCAGTCACATCTAGAATTTCAGGGTAATTCTTTTAAGCATCTTCAATGTGTGAATAATCTGCTGCAATTCTTATCTGGTAACAAGATGCAGCTACACCTTATATTGTTCTATTTTATTGTCACTGTTCTTAAGGGGTGAACATCTTTACTCAGGTCACATTTCTGCTTAAAATTCATCCCTTAAATCAGAGTCTTTAGCTATGTTAAAGTCAATCCCCACAAGAGTCAGTTCCTGTTTTGAGTAAGGCATTTTAAAAGATCCTGCAGAATAAAGTTTATTGCTGGAGAATAAACTATTGTTGAGGCTCACAGTGACCTCAACAATGTGAGGATTTTGGATAGCGAACATGACCAGTGTTATTTAAATTTAAGGCAGTTTAGAAAATCCATGCAATACCCTGAGTAGACAAGACAAAGCAGTTTGACTGCAAGAACATTTTTTCTGGTTTTTTTTGTCACACTAAGTGTCATACTAGAAGTGAACAGGTGAGAGTTAGCAGCACACCAGAATACTGATTGTCAGTGCATAAAGATGTGCCCAGGAATGTGGGCACACAGAAAAATCTGCAACACCTCTGTGATGAAGAGGCAAAAATCATTGATTGTTACAGGAAGCAAGAAGTGTAATCCCCCAATATAAAAGTTAGAGGATTGTTGCTGTGAAGAACTAGAACCAGAGCAAACATTCTTCACAAATCACTGCTAATTACTGTATTATTTTCTCCAGAGTGACATTTAAGCAATACGACAAGAATGACAAATATAATTACAATGTGGTCTTGGAAAAGTAAGATTTTCCTTGGAGCAAAAAGTTCAAGGCAAGATTTGCATGAGAAGTGGGTGTTAGCTGTCAGAAACAAGGAATGGGGATGGCAAGACATGAATAAGCCCAGAAGGGAATCTCCTGCATTTTCACTTCCCCTTTGCTAACAGAAAACCATATCATTACTCTGAAAAACTTTTATTGAATTAGATTAATCAGTGCAGTTAAATGCATCAATAATTTCCTTTTTGATGACAAAATTTCTACTCTCTGACTCTTTCTCAATTTATTCTTCTAAAGTCTTGTACTCTGGAAAACACTTGAAAACACATTGAATATGTGTTTCTGAATACGTCTGTGTGGTCTGAACTCAGAAATATTTTTATCCAGATGTTTAGGTTGCTCTGTGCATTCAGTTCTTGATGTGAATGGTGGCCACCTGATCAATATTCAATATAGATGAAGATTAAACAATAAAAGCAGCCAAATATTTGCTTCTTCAACACATCATACAAAACACTTTTGAAACCTGAAAATGGGGAGCTGTTAATACACCATGCTGTGACAAGGCTTATTACAAAGAACACTACTTCAAACTGACTCCTAAAGATTGTCATATGATGCACACCATCTGTTGGTTCTTATTTGGCTGGGCTTTTTGTCTGATTTAATTACAGCAGAATGAGGCTTTGCTCTGTGAGATTGAACAGGTAGAATTTGTATACAAATGAGAACTTCTCCTGAAGGCTCAAAGAAACACAAAGAACAGACTAAGCCTTACCATTGTTTTTTACAATGTGGAATAGAGTAAAATAAAAACAAAAATCAGTACCACATATGGACAAATATATTCAGACAGTTGTTTTCTTTTTTTCCTTCTTTTTACTATTGTTGCTGCTGCTGAGAAATGATGAAAGGAAGTAGAAACCCAACAGAGTAAGAAATATCCATCCTGAAATATCCTCACGACACCTGAATCCCTCTCAGTAGCCTGAGTACTTATTATTCTCTGTATCCAGCTCACAACAGGAATTCACCATGTGAAGGTCCCTCCTGTTTTCTTTAGGGTATTCTCGGGATAGTGTGCCTCATTCATCTGCAAGATCAGGGACACATCTTTGCACACACTTTTCATTTGTGCAGACATGCCACCGCACCTGTGTGATAGGCTGGTGAAAACAAAATATTCTTCATAACATGTGCAAGGAAAATATGACTGAAGCAGGGAATTCCAGAGTCTGGGAAAGGTGAAGCAGAGCACACACAAAAGAATTTTGAATGGCTGAATAGTTTACTGAAACACATGCTATGTGTTGGTGAAATACAGAGCCTTCTTTCCTGACAACTTTTAATTCAATGCCTTTCAAACTTCTACCTCTATACTCCTATATCCTGTTCATAGCAGACCTTTTACCAGCCACATTAAGCTGTCCCCACTGATGCCACACTGAAATTTTTCTGATGCACTTCCCCTCTTATCGTGGCGTCCTGACTCAGTCCCAGTCTTCAGTCTTACTTTCCCAATCCTAATCCCATCTCAGCGTCCAATCCCCTGGTTTCAGTCGGGTGACCAGACAACTCCACATATTGGTCAGAAGTGACAAGGTGTAAGTAGGAGGTGGGTGTGGTGGTACCCTTTGTGGCAGAAGGCCATGAACTGACATAAGGTGGTAGGTGATACAGGGACATGGGCAAGAGACTGTGGCTGTGGCTCACGTGTGCCAGCTGTGAAGAACTGCAGCCCATGGGTGACTCACACCAGGGCAGGGATGTCTCTGTGTTACAGTAACCTGTGATTTTGCCATTTCTTTAATAGTTTTCTATTCTTTTTCTTACTGTCTGAATGAGGGATCTGAAATTTTTGTCCACTGGCAAGCAGTAAAGTCAAATAAAATCACCCTCTCTGAAACCCAATGCCTCTCTAAAATAATTTTGATGGAGAGAGTGTACCCAACAGTGAACACATTGAAAATAGAGGTTTATGGAGGGAAGAGGATAAATGCTACATAATTATTTCTTTGTTTTATATTCTTTTTCTTCTTGTCTGAATCAGGGATCAGAACTTTTTGTCCACTGGCAAGCAGTAAAGTTAAATAAAATCACTCTACTTGAGAATATTTTGCTGGTAACAGCCTTTTGGTTTATTTTGCTTTACTTGTTTACAATGTACAAGCATGCCATCCACACCTCATCACATATTCCATTCCTTTTGCCTTGCCAGCTCTGTCAAGTGAATCTATTTTCCCAGACAACTTCAGCCTTCGAAGCTGCTGTACAGTCCATGCTCCTGTTCACTGTTTGGACCTGTGTTCCTGCACTCAGGCACCATTATACCATCTGTATTTGGTAGATAAATTTTTATTCAGTTTCTTGGTTCTTACTTTAATGAGAAGTGAGGAAAAAAGAGAACAGGGAGCAGAGCAGACCACTGGCCAGCTTTGGACCTCCGGCTACCACTGCTTTGACGAAAAAAAGATCAGTAGTTGCAAGAAGAATATTCTTAGAGAATGGCCAATGCAAAGAAAATATTTGAAAAATTAAGCAACAGAGGTCTAAAGATTTGCAACTGAGCTTCTGCAAGGTATTCAAAATCAAAAAAGCTTTGCTTAAAAGAACGCAAGGCTGTTTGAAATTATTTCCAAATTTGGGGTGGTGGGTTGGAGGGTCAGGACAGACTTTTTTAAAAAAACCCCACAATATAATGATAGTAGTTTGTACTAAAACATCTGAAAAAAATCAATCTCATATGGTCAAAGTTTGGGAAAGTCAGAAGTAACTGTAAAACCAGTATGTAACAGTAATATAATGCTCAAATGTTACAATCTCTATTACAAGTTCTACACTTGTCCAACCTCAAATACCTGTTGCAATAAAATATAGCAAAACCTTTTTCTTTTCTTTTCTTTTTTCTTTTCTTTTCTTTTCTTTTCTTTTCTTTTCTTTTCTTTTCTTTTCTTTTCTTTTCTTTTCTTTTCTTTTCTTTTCTTTTCTTTTCTTTTCTCATAGGAGAAAGATGTCAAACTTCTTCGCAGGAAGAAAAGTAAGTTCTGTGCCAACTGTTGATTTATATAAATATCCCGTGTTATTTATTAGTGCAGTGTAGTGCCAGTATTGGCTGGTTTCTTACTGCCTTTAATCTTGCAGAAAACCTTGCCAAGACAGCCTGACAGTTTCTTCAAGTATGTAATATCATATGTCCTGGCTATTCCAAACTTTAATGATTTTTAAGGTAATTACATTATATTTGAACAATTCTAATAATATATGCATATGTTCTGATACTTTCACTGTAAGACTATCAATTATAAGTTTCTAATACTTATTGTCATATTTGTCTTCTTTGTTATTGCCACAGCATGAGAATCCAGAGGTTAGGAATTCAACTGCTTAATATCCTTTACATACTTTTTTTTATGAATCTATATTAAAAATCATAAAACAACATGCAACTAAACTTGTGTACTCAACTCTTGAGTTTTAACATTTTCTGGGATTACTAGGTTGTATTTCTGGGAGGTTAGTAGCATTTCAAACATTACAGAGTGAACTGTTTACAAGGAAAAGCAGCAACCTATTTAAGGGATGTATTTTATTCACAGAATCACAGAATATTCTGAGCTGTAAGGGACCCACGAAAGGATCAGCTAGTTCAACTCCTAAGAGAATGGAGTTTCTGAGGCATCAAACCAGTAGAGGCATCAAACCTGCAACTACAGCATTATTAGCACCATGCTCTGACCAACTGAGCTAATCTCCACTGCCACCTTGATTTTTGTGCATTCAACCATTTCTGCATGACCTATATGTTTTAAAAAATTGCTATTAAAATTATTTTGTTAAAATAGTCCACGAGTACATAAAACGTAATGACCACAGTCTTCTGAACTGTCTGCTGTCTCTGTCTTTCTTCATTAGAGAAATTCTATTAGTACTCAGGAAGAAATTTTCAACTTGAGTGCTCTCACTTGAAACACATTTTACATGTCTCAGGAACTACAGAGTGTTTCTTTCTGTGATGGTGGGAAAAGCAGCTGGCTTTCCATGTACAAGACTATCAAGTAAATTTTACAGGAGTCTATCAGATGTTATGCTGCTTTTTTTCCTAGCTCTAAACTCAGAAAAGATTATGTTCTTTTTTAAGTAACATTCTCACCAAGTATAAAAAAAAAAAAAAAATAATTTTCTATGCCAGAGTGCTGTTAGGAGGCTGTTGAGATCTGAGCCATCAGTGAGAAGACCTCAGTGGCTGAAACAATAGTTGAATACCAGAATTCAGACAGGAAGAAAGATGCTGCAGCAACACCAGTCTACCATTCAGTTAGTACTTAGGTAGCAACTCCTCTTAAATGGATTGAAAAGGAGGAAATAATTCCAGTTCTCAGGATATGAAATATTTGTGTGTGAACATTTGTCAAGATTTGAAAGGAGAGTGCCCAGTTTTTGTGTCAAGTCCACTTTGGTGAATGACTCAGTGTATTTGCCAAACTAGAGTTTTACCCACTACAGCTGATCAAAATTTCCCCAGTAGTAATACAAACTATTTAATTATTGCATACACCCACTTGCAAATTGCCTATGGGTTGAGAGGAACACACATTCCAAAATCCTAACTCAACTCACAATATTTCTCACAGGAAGACCTTTAGCCATCAAAGGACTTGGGGAGGAAACAAAACTTGCTGAAGCCATAATTTTATCAAAATGTGTATAATGTGTCCCTTCCTCACTGGAAGACAAATGTGCATTTGAAATGTGATGAATCTAACTACAATGCAAGTCATTTTTTAACCACTGCTCTAGCAAAATGGTATGTGCATAGACAATGTATATTACGCATCTGCTGCAGCTGACAGAAAAACAAAAAGGTAGTTCATGAATATGTACTACTGGGAAATATGATTTTTATTCTATTTTGAAATCACAGGCTTGCTGATTCCTTGCCTTCAAGAAATTATTTTATGATGTGAATTTCCAGGAGCTTCTTAAATCTAGCTTAACCTTACCATTTTTAAGAAGCTTACCAGAACTGTACTGCTTTTTATGACCCATCTTCACTTACCTCATTTTGAAAAACAGCAAAGTCACCTTAAAATAATGCACTGATATGCTTAACCTGAAGCATAGTTCCTAGTTTGGTATCAAAGAAATACATAGACTTGCTTTTAATCAAGTTTTTAAGAGAATAGTGTCAACCAGTTACAAAGTCTTGGTTTTCCCAGCCTTTGAAGACACCCTGAAGTTACCAACTGAAAAAATATAAAAAAGGACTTGTAATTCTGAAGGCAGATTAGATTTTATTTTATACTCACAGAAGGGCAATTCTGTCTTTTCTAGCTAGCTCATATTGGTTAGACACCTGAATTTTTGTGATATCTAGAACACAGGGATATAAACTGTATTTCTTGTGCAACATAAAGTAGCCAGAAGACATCAGCTCACCCACAGAAAACAAAAGTTGTTCTTACTCATGTAGATAGTCCCTGTTCAGTTAGGGCATGCTAAAGGGAAGGTGACTAAAATAAATCCAGAAAAAAACCCTCAAATCACAGGGTTCAGGATGTTTCAAATTATTTTAGTAAGGGTATGTTAGTACATAAAATTAGACAATATAATTTCCGATACAGTGTCTTTCCTCTTTAAAGTGTCAGTTTGGTGCAATCAAAATACATGATAAATTTTTAAAAAATGTATTTATGAGGCCAGATTTTTTTTTATTTTGACTTTATTGTTTTAGCAATATTGTTTTAGCATTTTAGCAAAAAATATTGGAGCAGTAAAATGAAGTTAAAAAAGCCAGATTTTTAGGATCTTAAAAAAAATTAAGAATGACATGACATTAAAATGTTTTATCTCATGAGAAAATCATTTTTCATGACCTTTAATTTATGTTTGGAAAAAAAATCATCTAACTTTTTTCTCTGTGCTTTAACAGGGATTCTTGTGTGTGAATATTGACATAAACTCATATATATATATATGTATATAGTTTAGTTTCAAGATGCTTTTTATCCTTTGTTTTGAGAAAGATTGAGTGTATTTAACTCAATGGAAAAAATGATGTATCTATGCTGTTAGTAAAAATCAAACAGTCAACCAACTTTAGAACCAAAGCATAACCTTGTTGGTGCACTAAAGCATATCATATACCTGCAGTAGTCTGTTTTAGGAATTATAGAGAAGAGCCATTTCAAATACAGATATGCACACAGTATAGTTATTCACATGAATACCTTACCTTTGCAAAGCATACCCTCAAAAGAAAAAGCACAAGGCTTGCCCTGGTGAAGTGGACTCTTCAGCAACAGGAATGCCCACAAGCAGAGAATGAAAGTGAGATAAGCTTGTTAGGAATTTTCTGAAGTTCTTTGGGTTGGATCGTGTTGTATGGTTTTTGTAATGTGGAGTGCAGTGGTTGTTTTAAAGTTTATGTAGTCTAGCCTCTCTGCCCTGGGCAGAGAGACTTTTCATTAGATCACATTGTTCAAAGCCCCACCCAATCTTACTTTAAATATTTCAAATGACAGGCCATCCACAGCTTCTCTAGGCAACTTGTTCCATCCTCATCACAAAAAATATTTCATACGCCTAGTTGAAATCTACTCTCAGTTTAGAGAGTCCCCTTGCCCTGTCACTACATGACTTGGCAAGAAGTTTCTCTCCACCTTTCTTATAAACTTTCTATACTGAAAGGACACAATAAGGTGTCTCTCAAGCCTTCTCTCCTCCAGGCTAAGCAATCTCAATTCTCTCAGCTTGGCCTCATAAGAGAGGTGTTCCAGCCACCTGATAACATTTTCTGTCCCTCTTTGGACCCATTCTGACATGTCTGTGTCTTTCTGTGTACCCCAGAGCTGGATGCAGCCCTGCAGGTGGGGTCTCAGCAGAGCGGGGCAGAGGGGCAGAATCCCCTCCCTGCCCTGCTGCCCACGGGGCTTTGCATGCAGCCCAGCACATGGGGGCTTCTGGGCTGCAAATACACTATGCTAGTTTATATCTAATTTTCCATCAACCAATAACATCTGCCCTTCTGCCCAGGACTGCTCTCAATTCATGTATCCCCCAGTCTGTACTGATATTGGGACTTGCCCCAACAGAACTTCAAGATCGTGCACTTGATCTTGTTGAACTTCATGAGATTTGTATGGACCCACTTCTCACATCTGTCAGGGTCACTGTGGATGGGATAATGTCCCCTCCCTCTAGTAAACTAACTGCACCACTCCGTTTTTAGTGTCATCTGCAAACTTGTTAAGGGTATACTCAATCCCACTGGTGGTATTGATTAGGGCATTAAATAGTGCTGAGATCCTTGAGGGACAACACCCTTTACTGGCTTCTACTTGGGCACTGAGTCAACAACTGTAACTTGTGGTCATCTAGCCAATTCCTTATACGCCTAGCAGCCCACCTATCAAACACAAATTTCTCAAGTATAAAGGTAAGAATGTTGTGGGGTATTCTATCAAAGGACAGGTAGATGATACTGATAGCTTTTATCTTGTCCACTAAAACATTTAGTCCATTATAGAAGGTTTCTAGCTTAGTCAGGTATGATTTGCCCATGTTGGCTGTCTCTAATATTTTCCTTGTGTTCTTTAGTCTCAACACACCTTGCAGAAGGATCTGCTCCATAATCTTCCCAGTAACAGAGATTAAGCTGACAGTTTGGTAGTTTCCACGGTCTTCCTTTCCACTCTTTTTAAAAACAACTCTATAATTTTCCTTTCTATGGTCACTGGGTGTTTCACTTGACTTGCCATGACTTTTCAAATGTCAGGGAGAGTGGCAAATTGGCATCACAAATCAATGTCAATACATCACCAAATTCCTTCAGAGTACTGGGATGTATCCTATTTTGTCCTATGGTCTTTTATATGTTCCTTCCTCATGGGGCCTTGAACCTGATCCTCTCCTACAATGGGAAGGACTTTGTTCACCAGTCCTTGAGGTTCAGGGACTTGAGAGAGGTGGGAACAGAAACTGCCATTCGAAAATGAGACAAAAATTTATTGAGTGTCTCAGGCCTTCCCATGCTGCTGGACACGACTTCTATAAGGCTGGGTACATTTTCTTTCATCGTTCTTTTTTGGACAACATCCTTGTAAAAGTTCTTTTTATGCTTTGCATCCCTTGCCTAATTCAGCTCCAAGTGTTTCATAGCTTTCCCAGTTTGATCCCTACACGTCTAGATAGTATCCCTATATTCTTCTCAGGACATACATTCCTGGTTCCAGTGCCTGTGCATTTCATTCTTACACTTTAATTGGGTCAGAAAGTCCTTCCTGAGCCATAACGGTCTCATGCCATCCTCGGTCAGTTTTTTACACTTAGGAATCAAGATCTCTTTCACTCTAAATGTATTTAAAAAGCTGTCATTTCTGTTCATCTCCTTTGTTCCTGAGAGCAGTATCCTGGGGAGTCCCGTCCACCAATTCCTTAAATAACTGAAAGTTTGTTCTCCTAAAATCAGTGTTCTGACTCTCTTCATCGCTGTGAATTCCATCAAGGTGTGATCACTCTAGTCCATACTTAAATCTCTATTTAGTTCAGCCATGTTGGCAAGTAACTGGTCTAGTAACACTTGTCCTCTGGTTGGGCTATCACCTGAAATTAAAAATTGTCCTCTCTGCAAGGAGGATATCCTTGGAGTAAGAGTCTCCTGTTGCTGACAAGCATTCCAGTTGATTGATTCATCCCACCATGTTTCAGCAATAGCAATCAGATCACAGATTTGCTAGCTGCACTGTGGTTTTCAGCTATTCCTGCTTGTTCCCTTGGCTGTGTGTATTTTTATAGAGGCACCCCAAATGTGCTGTTGATCATTATAAAAAAAATACTGAGAACCCTTGGTCACAAAAAAGATGACAAGGACAAGATAGAGGTGGAAGAAATGGTTGAGAACCCCATTAAGAATAGTAAACATTAAAAAATTGATAACATAGTGTTTTGACACTATATTGTATAAATTCTTGGATGTCTTCATCAGATGAATATTTTTTAATAAACAAACTGTGAGATCTTGGTAGTTTTCTTAGCATTTTTACCTTTATTCTACTTTAATGTAAGGAGAAAATGAAAAAGGAGACAATAACCAACATGTTTCAAATGAATCTTTGGGTACTTTTTAGCAGGCATTCCTGCAGTGCCCTCTTGTGATAACTGAGCTCTGGGCTCTTGAAATATTTCTGACAGTAATATAAATTAATAGAAATTGCCAGACATGTTCAGAGCTGCCAAAAATTTGTCAGGTCTTCAGACTCCTAAAATGACAAGTACCAGCTGCTTCAGAAGAACACGAAAAGAACTCAGATGGCTTCCATATCAGAAGGTTCCTCTGAAACTTTGTCAAGGTTAATTCCCATTAAGAAAATGTAGAAACATTTACTTGAAGTTTAGTCACCATCTTATCTAGCTGCAAATTCTGTTACTGGCCACAAAGATTTATTTTAAAAAAAAATCAGTTGCTTTTAACCTCAGGAACATATTCTGTTCCTGAGTCTACCTTCTCATTTCTAAATAGTTAATTTGTTATTTTTTAAAATTTCATTGATATTTCCATTGTATTCCTTATCACAGAAGAAATGAGGTTTGCAGGGAAGAAAGAGGAGAGAGACAGTTTAAATTCTTGTGCAGTTAATTATTTTATTAAAGTGATTTCCATGCCTTTTTGGATCTTTATTAGCTTTTATTTTCATGTGGTATGCTGAGATTTCCTAAATAATGTGAATAAGATGATGACAGTGTTCCATGCAAATATACTGTAGCCAGTGTCTTCACTAATGGGTACTACTAATTATTGGAAATTTGGAGGTTTTCTTAATTGCCAACTTTTCTAGTTGTTGTCTAATCACAGATGATACAGGTATTTCTGTCAAGATAAGAAATAGCCTTGGAACCATTGTGTTCATTTTAATTTGCGATTGATAATTTTAGTTCAAAGTCATTGAAAAACAAATGCTGGAGCAAAGTGAAATTCTGAACAGAAAGTTTGCTATCTGTTCCATGCATCTTGGCAAATTCCTCTAGGAAACAGACTAGAACATTTTCACTAATCTGTTGGGTTTTTTTTAATTTACTTATATTCAGTAGGTATCTATTTTTTATTCCTGTTTGGTTAAAATATCTTTCATCAGCATCAGTATTCAAATTCTGGACTGTAGATGACTTGGCATTGCAACAGACACCCCAAGTTCATTACATTTCTTATATTCTTTAGCTTATCTTGTTTATTTATCCAAAACAGGCAACTTTTATAGAGATTCTTCATGAAGTTAAAATAAAATGTTCTTCTGAATGTGCACTGTTCCCTTCCAACTCCACCTATTGATCCCTCCATTCCTTTATTAGACCCTAAATTAACTAAACATAATTAGACTGGAAGAGTTTATTTTGGTTTATAATTTTGAGCTAGAAAACCAGTTAATTAGCATTCCATTGCATCTATCTTGTGACACATTGAGTGAATAAATTACGATCTAAGCTATGTACACATGTTTTTCCTAGTCTTCTGTATTTCCAGAATATTGTTCTTAATTTAACAGAGTTGTGTATGCTTTCTTTGTGTCTGATCTTTTTGAAAATTATATTTTCTTTTATTTTCTCCTTTTTTCTTTTAAACTAATGTTATCAATGCATAACAGAAAACCCCTCAGAAATGTGTCTGATATAGGATACTTGTGTTCAAGTTAGTCTTAAGAAGAAAAGATAAAAAAAATAAAAAATTGCTGCACTATTAACTGTGAAAAATAGATTGAAATATGAAATATGACAGATTTCTTCAAAGTCACATCAAAATTTTTGCAACAGTTATACATAAACCAAGCATGCTTTGCTTTTTAAAATATTATTTTAGTCATTATTTTTTTGATTTTCTGTTAACAATAAGTGTTTGAAATTTCAATCAGTCAGCCCACTGATGCTGGTATTAAAAGACAATATTTCAGGCTAAATGCACTTTCTCACTGAAAGAAAAATTGGAAGGAAATTCAGAAAAGTAGGAGAAATGCATTCAAGTTCATCTAATAAATTACCATTGAAATTACAATGAAAAATTCAACACTACTTTCTTTCCTTACACCAGACTGTTACATATTTTTCTTCTACAAGTCATAATAATAACTCCTTACTCATACATACTCTTATTTAACTGTCATACAAAGGCTACTTATTCATTTCACATAAATGCACATTGTATGTATTGAAGTGTAACATGAGTTATTAATGAGCTAAATGAATTGTACAAAGATTTAATATATGACTCTACATAAAAATTAATTAAATAACAGAAATAACTATGCTTTTAATAACACTCATTGCATATAATTTTGCCTGTTTTGTTAGTGCAAATGACTAGGACTTTCTTAGTGACAGAAACCAGGAAAATACATCTGAATACCTGACCATGCCATGGTAACTTTCCCTGCAGGAACCTACTAAACTAGGGATGAAATTCAGTAGCATTTGTCACTTACTGCCATCAGCAACCTTTCAGTTGGGCACGGGACATCATGGTGACCCCCGGTGAGAGCAAGATGAGGCAATCTGTGTGACCAAGTATTCTTCAGTTGATTTGCTGCTTATGTTTCCTTTCAACCACCAATGCAAACCTCATTGCCTGTACCATGATATCTGATGTAAAATATGAATTTATGTGATGTAATTTCTCAAAAATGTAGAATCTTAGCTCTGATTCTGGGTGTTACATGTAACACCAATGAACAGTGGTAGCTCCTCATCAATACTGTCATTTTGTCAAAAAAAATTCTTAACTTCCTTCATGACTGTGTTTTATTACTGCTACTCATTACGTGTGACTCTTTGCATGTCGTATAAAGTAGCTGTGAGAAAAAAAATCAAAAAGGTCTCCAAATGTTCTTCATAATATGGCAACTTCTCCCTTGTACATGAATGTAAAATTACCAGTGTGGATTCAGAAGTAAAGTTTTTAACATCCCAAGGATACAAAACCAACTCTTGTCTTGTTCCTTTGGCCAGGTATGTAACACACATCAAATCTGACACTTATTACATTAAGTAATGTGACTGGCAATAAAAGTGGCCCATGTCTTACATTGAATTTGATTAATAAAGATTATGTGGTTTTTTTCTTTTTTTTTCTCTTTTCTCTTTTCTCTTTTCTTTCTCTTTTCTCTCCTTCTCCTTCTCCTTCTCCTTCTCCTTCTCCTTCTCCTTCTCCTTCTCCTTCTCCTTCTCCTTCTCCTTCTCCTTCTCCCTCTCCTTCTCCTTCTCCTTTCTGTCCACTCCTCTTTTTTCTCTGTTCACTTTATTATTCTTTGGGTTTTATACCTTTTTTCCTTTTTTCTTTTAATCACTCTGCCCCCGATCTCTTCCCCAAAAGGAAATAACAAAGAATATTCTGTATTTTTCCCCTTTAAATCTCAGACTGAAAACCTTCCATTGTCACTTAGCTACAGTAAAGGAATATGAGGCTGAATGCCTTGGGGACTTCCTTTTGCAAGGAAAGAATTTGGAGAAGCAAAGCACTTTAACTCTGAAATGATAAGCAGTGGAAATGGCTGGAAGCAATAATAAGATTGTATTGCTGCAATAAGATCTTTATAGGCAGGGCAGGACATCTTTGCAGCATGTCATTTTGAAATGGTCTTCATTTTAAGGGAAAGAGGTTTAGTGCTTGGCTAAATGCAGTTATACATGGAAGGTGTAGAATTGGGACCTGAATCAGATATATTACCATTTTCTGTATTATGTCACAGGAGCAGTAAAGTATCTTTACATGTAAATGCTTTGGGGATTATTTATTTTATGTAAAAAATCTAACCACCTTTACTGCAATAGACTTATTACAGAGAAATCAAAATATCTGGGTAGAGTAGGAATTGGATTAACTTATCAGGTTTTTTAGTTCAAAGTACCAATGCAGTTCAGATAAAGACAGCCACAAAATCAGAAATGGTACTGTGGTTACAAAAGTAGAATAATCTCACACATGAAATAGAGTCTCTGGCTGACTGTCTTGGGTTATGAAACCTAAACTGTGTATTCTATTTTCATCTGCTGAAAGCAGTTGAGAAATTGTTCTTCTTTATCTCTTGTTTACTCTGGAGGGAGGGGGGAGGGTGCCTTTTGATAATGGCCCAACTGTTAACACCAGGTAGGGCATTGTTTCTTGTCTCTTTTCACAATGGGCCATTAAGACTCCCCAGGCTGTTTTCTTCCTCAAGCTATTCCCCTTCCCAAAATAGTACACCCACATTCCATCATCCTATTGTGAGATGCTCCACCCAGTGGGGGGAGCCAACCATTCCTACCTGGATAAAACTGGGACTCCAGAACAGGAAGCTCTCTTGCTTCACCCAATTACCAGAGGAAGACTGGACTCCTTTCTCACCATCACCGGACCCTTCTCATCATCACTGGACCCTATCTACAGGATCATCTCTTCTTCAACAGAACCACATCTGCCACTCCAGGAGGACTCACTTTTGGACTGCTTCCAACACCCTGGCCAACAGGGCATCAGGTTGTAGCTCTGACTCTGTCAGGGTTTTCCAGGATTGCTTGTTTATTTATTTGCTTGTTGGGTTGGGTGGTTTTGTTTTCTACTACATTTGTACTGTTAATATTCCTAGTAAAGAACTGTGA
Source organism: Phylloscopus whistleri (assembly GCA_017589585.1). Classification (NCBI taxonomy): domain Eukaryota; kingdom Metazoa; phylum Chordata; class Aves; order Passeriformes; family Phylloscopidae; genus Phylloscopus; species Phylloscopus whistleri. The sequence continues at coordinate 1,281,439 of JADMLD010001219.1, forward strand.
TTCCTATTCCCAGATCTTTGCCTGAAAGCCCTTAAATTGCAAAATTTTAATTTGGCGGGGGTTGAGGGTGTGGATGGGAAAGAAACGCTTGCCAAACTTTAGTTATGAATATGCTTTTATGTTAGATATGAGGACGGGAAAAGAAATGCTTGCTAAGTTTTAGCTATGAACACGCTTTTATGTTAGACATGAATATCCCTTTGTTTAAATTGTTAAGTTAGGTTAGTGCTACCCTGAAGAAATGTTACTTTGTTAAGTTAGATATGGTTACTAAGACGACGAAGGGTTTGCTTGGAGATGCTCAAGGTCTCTGGGTTTGACCACTAGGCCCCTAGAGACCACTCCCAATTTGCTGTGATTTGTAGTTGTTTAGGTAATTTTGCTGAAATGTATTAGGTAAAGATGTTTTATTGGTTTATAGACTATGTACCCGCCCTCTGAACTGACTTGTACAAAACCCCCCTGCAGCTCCTGCCCGGGGTCTCTCTGAAGACGCTGGGTAGAGGGCAGGGAACCCCCTGTAACCCCTGAATAAACCCTCTGAACCTTAAGTGTCTGGAGAGAACCCTCTTTCATACCACAGCCGTTACAGTGTAAGTCTAGACTGCCTTCGGAGCCAAGGCCCCCAAACAGGTGTGTGGGAGTGTAACCCAGCAGTTGGAGTGGCCCAGGTTGCCCACCAGGGCCACAGGGAGAGTTACACAACCCTACAGAGGGGTTTACATTTTCTATTCTAGGGGAGGCTTCAGCTTTCCCTGGCGGATACCTGTCTTTCCAAACCAATTCACTGACATAACAAAAAATTAAATACTGTTGCCTACATGATGGACATGACACCAAAGTACAATCAAGCAACTGGCCTAGATTTACAAATAATTTGGCCAGGATGTGAAAACACTTAGTAACTGGTATGAACAGTGTGGTTTGGATTGGGGTTTTTGTTAAGCAGAATTGATTTCTAGCTAAGGATATTGCATTGTGTCACATTTGCCAATGGAATAAAAGCATGAAGGACATTCAGAAATAAACACTCCAGACAATCAACCTTGTTTATCATTGGTTTCCATGAACTTCAATGGAATTCTTGTAGACTGAGAAAAGGATAAAACTTAGCATCTGAAATACTGTGTCCATATAGGGATAGATAGGTCCTCTCTCTGTGAAGTTTCTAATGTGGAGCAATGTTAAGTTTTAGGAAATTATTTTGCAATGATAAGCCAATGACTGTGGAGATGACAGTAGTAACTAAACCCAGATTTTATTTACCTCCCTATTTTTTTTAATTCTTTTTTCATTGAAAGTCTCAGGGATTTTCTGAAAGAGAATTGTACCCAATGTTCTGACACGGCACTATCATTATTCCTCACACATAACGTTTTGTCAATGATGGAAAAAAAAGGTTGTTAATCTTTCATTCCATTCATTCTCATTGCTTGTCACATCCACTTGACCAAAATTAGGTTATTGATTAGATCTGTGATGCAAGGAGCTGTTTCCAATATATTGGTATAGCACCTGAATATTAATGTTTTATTCTGATACTTAAAACCTTTTGCAGTACTCTGGGAAATTTTGACAGATATCGTAAACAAACTATGTTGCCAATGCAATTCATTAAGGCCCAGTCAAGCTACTGACAATTTGGATGAGATAGAAATTAATATTTCTCCTTTCCCTATTCTCTCCATTAATCATATAACTATCTGGCTGGTAATTCAGGAACAAAGTTGTTGGTGGTTTTTTTTTTTTTTTTTTGTTTTTTTTTTTTTTTTTTTTTTTTTTTTGTTTTGTTTTGTTTTTTGGTTATTTTGGGTTTTTTTAATGCCAATCTATGGGTTGAAAATTTATGGGATTTTAAAAATATGAGTGAAAATTAATTTAATAAAACTACATTAGAAATCATCATGAAGTAGAAAAGATTTCACCCAGATAGGGTCAGTCTGCCGGTGAGGGAATGTTTCCACCTTCCCAAAATGCGATGACATCTTAACAAAACAGGAAAAAAACTGCTTCAAGATGTGGATAATAAAAGAGTTTTTAGGGTCTGATTAAGGAAACTTGGTTGGAGCCCAGACAGTAAGACTTTTTGTGACTGGCAAGTGCAGAAATGGATAAAACACACAAAGTATTGAATGGATATTTTGCAGAGTGCCATAAGGTATATGACCTGCCCAATGAGGACCCCATGATAACAGGGGTCACAGGCAGGAGAAATCCCGACTCCTCTTAGAAAGTCAGGTGTGGAAAGGAGAGAAGAAAGTCTCAGACATATTAATGACACAGTGCTCAGGAAAATTTGCTTATCAACTAAAATAATTAAACATTTTAATTTGACACATAGAATCACGGAATGGTTTGGGTCAGAAAGTACCTTAAAGATCATACAGTTCCAACCTCCTGCCGTGGGCAGTGACACCTTCCATGAACCAGGTTGCTCACAGCCCTTCCAGCCTGTCCTTGAACCTTTGCATGCATGGGTGGGGTATGCACAACTTCTCTGGGTAACCTGTTCCAATGCCTCACTACCATCCCAGGGAAGTGTTTCTTACTAATATATAATTTAAGCCTATCCCTTTCAGTTTGAAACCCCTCCCCCTTGTACTGTCACTAACTGCCCGTGTTAAAATTCCATCTCTGTCTTAATTGTGACCTCCTTTAGGAACTGGGAAGCTCTTCCCGGAGCTTTCTCTTCTCTGGGCTAAGGAATCCCAACTTTCCCTTACTTCTCTCTACAGCAGTGCTGCTTCAGCCCTCTGATCATCTTCACTGCCTTCCTCTGAACTTACTTCAACAAGTCCAGGTCCTTATGTCAGGATCCAAGAGCTGAAGCCCCCCTTCAGGTGGAGTCTCACAGTTCTTGGACACTTTTTGGTAATATTGGATATGAAAAACCCCACCTGACTATTGTCTGACTGTTGAGCTTTTTAACAGTACCGTCATTTATCTTTACTAGCTCTTTTACAAACTTAATGTGCAATTCATTTAAGACACAGTGAGGAGAGAGGAGGTCACAGTGAGAAAGGGAATTATTGTTTCTTTTGCATATTGCACTTTGGAGCATAAAAAGTTTAGAATGAGAAAAGAAAATTATTTTTTGCCTTCAGTATTAAAACATTTCAGAGAACTTTCGGAATACATTGTTCAAAATATTTATAAGAAAAACCACAAAGTAAGCAGAATGGCCTATAGAATTCTTAATATGATAGCTGTTGAAAGTCTGAAAAAGTGTGTACTTTTCCAGTTTTCATGCTACTTTTCCCAAGTTCCCAGCCACACTGCAGTGGCTAAGAGTTTGTATATCAGTATGGTCAACATTGCTGGAGAGAAAGTTGATCAGTTACCACAAGACAAGCTTCATTCTTCTGATCCACACTTCTATCCAAGCTAATCCACCTGAATCAGATGAATTCACAATAATAGGGTGATTAGTGAAAGAAAATTTCTTCACGTTTTATCCAAAGCATATCCCAGTCTGTTAGAGGTTTTCTATTGACATCAATAGATTTCAATGTTTGAACACAATGAATAAGAAATATGCTAGAAACAATAATTCATATATTCAAAGCTATTTCAGGTCTCCTAGTCCTTACTTCAGCACATCAAATTTTTAGGAAGTCCTTGACAAAGAGTTCAGAAACTTCTCAATATTTTAAGACATACATTCTTAAACATTATGGAAAACAGAAGACATGTAGAAAAGATAGGTTTTACCCTGTTTGCTTGGCATTGTTGTATCATTGTACAGAACTTCCTGCTGTTTCAGAGTGAACGATGTTCTCTGCAGTATCATCATATTTGATAAAGTAAATTCCACCCTTTATCAGAATAGGGATCATTGGAAGGACATTCTAATAATGATGATGTGCAGCCATGTCATCACTTTCCTGTTCATTCTCACTCTCCCCTCCTTAATTATGAAGTAGAATAGCAGCCATATCCTCTATTAAGTCTTTAAATTCTCTGCTCTTTAGTGCATGGATACAAATGACATTGGATACAAAGTTTCATTCTCTCCCCAGATGATCATTAAATAATATTAGCCATAAGAAAGGGGGGAAAAACCACATTTTTTTCTCTGTCATGGCTTTTTTTACAAATACTTAGAATTCCTGTATCTTGTTATCTCATTAGAAATGAAACACCACCAGCCTGTAGAAACTTCTGGTAAAGCACTTCTTTGACATGAAATGGTTATTTAATATCACTGCCATAGCCTCACTTTTCATGATCTGCCTTCTGTTCCCACAGCATTCTCTGGTTATAATGGACAAAATGTTCTCTTTGAGATCAGGGAAAATGTGAAAAGGTTATCAAAACCTTCACTTGGACACCTTTAGCAAATCACGTTTTTTGTCAAAATGCGTAGGAAAAGAGATCCATAGAGATATCCTGGGATCTGAGCAGCAAGTAGGAACCATGGAGATGTTCGTAGACCTAAATCACTACCCTGAAGACCATAATCAAGTTTCTTTCTCTAGCACAATAAACTTCTATTACAGGATACTAAAAGAGGCTCTATAAGTAACAGAATTATCTAAACTTAAAAGTAAATGATCATGTACGGTTTTTGTTATCTTAGCTGATGTAGACTACACAGAACCATTGGAACAGAAATCAATGCTGGATAAATATAAATCTTCTTCCAGTGTTTTCAATGGCAGCCAATAGATAAAGGATGAGCAGCTACATACTGGGTGCTCTCAAAGATAACTTAATTTTCTGTTGAGAAAGTTTTGGCAATGAAATATTTTATTAATAAAATTTCCTTCATGAGAACTTTTAGAGCTAGAATAAAAAAGAATTTTTAAGAAAAAAAAAAGCTTAAATATAAATGTAATTTTATTTGTCTAAGAAGGTAAGAATGATGAAATAATGTATCTGCCTGACATCCTATTTAAAGATTCTTTTATACTGTATCACCAATGGGACTTGATTGTTTTTCCTGCTCCTTTGAAATCTTGGCATTCATTGTCAAGATTTAATCAATCAAATCATAATATCTTCAAAATTAAAGAAAACCACCAGATATTATATTGTTTTCTGCAAAGTACAAAGATTCTGAAATATTTCTACACCAAAACAAAACTAACCTACTATTCACTGAAAGAATGGACAATCAGCAACTGTAAATTAGGAAAGTAATCTAATTATTGAGTAATTGATTTGGAAATAAAGCCACAAAGGTTCATCTTGTAATACATTTTATTGGGTTCTGTGTGTATGTATGAGAGAGAAACCAATTTTGTGATGATTTCTAACTTCAGTGAAGGAGATTCCAAAACCAGATAAATATTTTCATACTTTCAGTTATTTGCAAAGTCGTCCTCTACATCCTCCTACAGGCTCTACCCATTTCCCCTGCTACACTCATGAATTTAAAATAAATCTGTGACATTGGCTGGCAATGAAAATTAAGTATAAAACATTGGAAATTAAGTATGATTTTAAAAACTCCCAAAAGATATTTTAATTGCTTATATTGTATTCACAGCATTCCAATAAATCTCTCTTTAAGGCTTCAATATTTTTTCATCTTCAGTATAGAATCAGATCTATTATTTAAAATTTCCCATTAAAATCATGGAACTTTATTAGAAAATAGAGTTCTTAACAAAGATACTTTAAAAATTAAGGAAAACAAGGTAGGGTGGAGAGCTTATAATGCATAAGGCAAAAGAAAAAGGAAATGAAAACTCAACGCTGTCAACACTAGGCTAAAAATAATTATAAGAACAGACAAATAATTTATAAGATTTCATCTTGTAAACAGGTTTTGACAAGCTTTGGCTTTTCTTTTTTGTATTTGCTGCTCTTTTTGCCTTTTAAGTTTTTTTTTCAGATGTGCTTAGATCCTATTTTCAAGCTTTTCCCTTGAAATTGAACCAATTCAACCTAATATTAGTTACATGTTACATTCCAACTAGCATTAGTTAAATAACACTCAAAAAGTCACTGAGGATGACTCTTTCTCAATTTGTTCATATCATGAAAAAGGAAATTAGAACTGCTAGAAAGTGAGGAATAAAGAACAACATGAAAAGCATAATCATCCTAGAAATTGTATTGTCTTGAAAACTGCACAGTGCATCTAGCATTTCAAAAAAAATATTGTGGAACAAAAAAAAAAAGGCAAATAAGATATGAAATCATTAATAATTAGCATTAAAATTCTTTATGGTGATATGTTAAAAAGACCAGGGTTTTCAGTTTAAAATCAAGGTAACTGCATTGGTCCATGACAGACGTCAAGTTGCAGGACAATATTAAGAAAAAAGTTCTTTATTATTTTTAGCAGAAAAGTTAGATTACATTAGACACAATTAGGTGGCAGTCAAAGGGAGTTTGGTTCTGGCCACACAGTGTATAATGAGTGTGAACTCGTAACAGGACACTTTGAATGTATAGAACCTACATATTGGTTAAAAATTAATTACAAAAATCATAGAAGAAATGTCTGAATAAAAGTTGTAATAATAAAGAAGTAATGATATGCTAAAAATCGTCAGAACCAGAAAACTGTCAGGGAGGAGATCACGGCATAGCTGCTTCATTCTTTTAATCATTCCCTAAGCAGCTATTGTAGGCCACCATTGATGCCTTAGGTTTTAGCTTTCATGTGTTTCAGATTCTGTACTGCTTAGGAGTGTAGTTCAGAGTAGTTCATATTAAGTGCCAGCAAGATCTCTTCACAGAGTAGGTAGACAAAACAAATCCTTTTCCTCCTGAAGACCAAGGACAATGAGTTTTCAGGCCCAAAAGCACAAACAACGGTGGACTGAAGAAAGAAAACAAGGACGAGGCTTCACGACCTGAATCTGTAATTGGACAATTAAACCCCAATATGCAAATGAACCCAAACTTAATGCCTCATGACCAGTCATCCACTTTTTGTGACCATTTTGGGTCCACCTTGGGTGTAGCCCTGGCCAGGCTCTAAAGCTGCCCAAGGTGTACCCTTAAAGACATTTCAATAAATATCTACTTTATTCTCTAGCACTGTCCAATCTCTGTTCCAGGTCAGCCTTCCCAAGGCACCACCATCAGGAAACAAACAAATAAACAAACAAACAAGCAAAACCCCAAAACAGAACTAGACATCTGAGTTTTTTCAATTTTGGATTAATGAGGTCAACTATGTTCATCTGTGTGTATACATCCCTGTCTTGATAATTTTCCTTATTCTGCTTTCAAGTATCAGTGAATATATTCCTGACTTGTGAATGTTTTGACACAGAGAAGTAAATCAAGTCTGCTTTACTAACTCTGGTATTACAACAGTGTTATTACTTTTCTGCTTTTTGGCAAAATTCAACTTGACCCACTTAAACTTATGTGGAAAGTATGACAGCCTAGGAGAGTATTTTAAATGGTACTGTATTAACAATTCATGACAGATGTGGAAGTCTGACGCCATGTGGAAGTAAGCAACAGCTGCAGTTCATCCAGCTTCTCAAGAGAAAAGGTCAGGAAAGTAAACAAATAAGCAAATAGTGAAACAAAAGAGCAGAAAAATATAACTTTAAACAGATTTCTACTTATGTCTGCCTTGATGTAGTTATCATTTCTACTGTTACCTGAAATCTACAGACTGTCAAAAAAACAAATAAAAGCAGGCTGTTTAATTTTTAACCTGTTTCAGAACAATAACTTGAAAATAACAAAAATCAAGGGAACAGATGACATTTAAGTTTTTCTTAGTGCACATTTGCCTTCTATGAAGGAGATAAGCTCTCTTCCTACACTGGGATGGGTTTGGGGAGAAGTACATCAAATAATCCTAACCAGCAGTGAGAGAGACCACTTACTAGATAGCATCAGGTGTTCTTGGCAGTATCTATAAAATGGGTTTGGGTTTGTGCGGCTGCAAAAATATTGATGATATCTTCAGTGCATTGAATTTATGCATTCCTCTCTTTTTTTACAAGTGATGTTGGTGTATCATACAAAACTTCACTTAGAGAATAAAAATGTGTTTCTAAAAATTATTTTCTAAAACCTTAAGGAAACATTCATGTTCTAAAAAGGAAAACTTTGTGGTTTGCTTTTGCTTTCTATCCTATAATATTTTTCAAATAAAACAATATCAATCTGCCCTTATATTTCTGTCTGCAGATGCTATTATTGAATGCTTAGATGGATGTTTACCTTGCACCATTTAATTGAAAATAATGCTTTGGTGCAATTAAACTATCTTTTCATGGGAAAGAAAATCGAGTAGTTATTTAGCATTAGCAGGCACTCATGATCAACTATGAGAGCAAAGATATCTAATCTGCCCTTGATACTCATCCTACTACCGTGTCTTCCTTCAAAGCAATAATTTGTCAAAACGCATCGTTGCACAGTGAAGATGTGTGTTATGGGATTTATGGTTACTCATACACTTTGTATATTTACAGGACTTTATATCTCTACCTTTTGCTGAAACTGGTGATGGTCTGAAAACAGAAAGACATTAGTCTACACTGTCAGATTACAAGAAACATGAAAACTCAGCAAAAGGAGGAGAAAACTGCATTTTGTTATTTTTTTCCTTGCCTTTCTTTCTTATGTATTTTTTTTTGTCTCTGTGGGGTTTTGTTTGTTTGTTTGTTTTAATTTATATCATACAATAGCAATACTAACACTTATAGAACAGTTTTGAAGAAAACTTCAGGGAGTACCTTGTACCTTGCCTGGGAATCTATTGACTTATATTACCTCCTCATAATGGGCTCAAAATTTATTACCAGTGGACATCAGAGTGGGGAGAACACTTTTTATCCTTTTTTCCTCACACATTTTTATAAAATGAGCTGCAAGGAGGAAATTAGCCACAAAGTTCACAACCTTCCACCTAACTCTCTAACCAGACAGATGCAATGACAACAACTATTGTAAGCATAATACACTTCTGGTGCTAATTTAGTAAACAATGTATCTTTGAATAATGTTGAAATAAAGAGTCAATTTATTTACTCCTTATCAGAATTTTAGTATATCAGTACAGCATGCACATTATAATTATTCATATTATTTGTGATTTAATTTAAAATATTTTTAAACATATAATAATTTTTAATGGTCTTGGAATGTAGGCTGTAAAAATAGGTATGGAAACAAAGATGGCTATTCCAACTCCAGTCTTTTAAGCACTGTTACATCTCTTGGGAGAAAGAAGAAAAAAATGTGGTTTTAGATGATTTAACAATGATTTTCTCTATTTCAACCTTTTGAGATTTTTATCTGGCAGAATATCTGATCAAATATTGAGGGGTTTTTTTGTTTTGTTTTGTTTTGGGTTTTTTTTTTTTTTGGTTATTTCTGAAGGACAGAGGGAACTGCACTGGTAAAAGTAAGTCATGACTCTGCATCTCAGTATCACTACCTCACAGTACTGGTTGAAAAAATGCAGCATTTGATTTAATTTAGTGGTTCAGTGTAATGAATCTGTTATTGCTGTTCGCAGTGGCAACAACATTTGCCAAATCAACCTGCAGAAGATATTGTGCAGAGAAGAACTATCATTTTGCTTCACACTGATCTTCTATTACTTGTTCCTGCTCTCCCACAGAAGAATTGGTAGCAAAATGCCACCTACTTTATAAGAAAAAAATTAAACAAACAAACAAACAAACCTACCTAAAAAACAAATAAACCAAAACCCAACAAGCAAACAAAAACCAAACCAAAAACAAAACCACAAAACAAAACAAAAACAAATGAACGAAACCCTCCTTATTTACTCTTGGCAGGCTTTTTTAAAAAAAAACCCCACTAATCTAATATTTAAAAGCTATTGATACACAAAATATCTGTATATTGTGCCACTAAGAAACAGGAAAAAAAATCTTATATTCTTCATCTTTCTTTCACCTTAGCAATAAATGTCTCAGACAGAATTTTTTTTCCTTTCATGGCTTCCACACCTGAGAAAATATTGGAGATATCTTTTGTATGTTCCTTCACAGTTGTCAAGACTCTGAATCATACCAATAGGGAGATCTTTATATGTCACCACTGGAGTTTCCAATGACAAATATATTCCCCAAACAAGCATCTCTTCCTAATGAGATGTGCAAAAAAACCCGGAGAATTTCCCAAACATTTTATCCTCTATAAGCACAGAAATCAGAAATAAAATATTGAATGAGAGCTCTCCATCTATGTAGTCTAGAAAACCATTTAAAATAATCATGTACAAACCGATCCTTCAAAAGTAATTTGTTTATTTGGATCAGCCCAACTACTACTAGTGTTAGATGGTCATATTGACATAGGCATTCATGGAGAAATCATGTGAACTAATGCAATTATTTCATGAAGTATTACCAATAATATAAATTCAAAGGATATAAAAAATAGCATTTGAACATTGACTCAGGAGAAAGCATTTGCAAAAATAGATCAGGAAGCATAAAGTCCACACTTCATTTAGAAATCATTTTTAAAAGGAATTCTGGACTAGTTGTCTTTCCTTGTGAGTCCCCAACTGACACAGGTGAAAATAATTTTAGCTGTTGCTGAGGATGACAGATGAGCTGAATCTCTGTTGAGAGAGACAGTAAATGAACGTTGAAGGGGAGGAAGCAAGGAGGCTGCTGCTTTCTGGTACTTCTGAAAGATGCTGAAAACAGCAACTCTTAAAAACTGTTCACAGGCAAGCATTAAAAACCAATTGCCACACAATCCAAGAAAGTGCATGTTTGCATATGTGTGTGTCTATTATATATAAATAAATGTATTTCAATTTTTGTTTTGCAAGGAACAGTTAATATATGAACAAAAAAAAAAAAAAAAACCCAGACCAAAGAACAGATTCAAATGCGTTGTCCTTTTTGAGATTTCTTTTAATATCTGATTAAGTTACATTACCAGGAGCTGTCACAAAGTTTAGTTTTGTATGTAGAATATAGATCTGTTGAGGAATGGGAGTGGTTTTTTTACACTCTCGGAAAAGTTGGATTTTCATTAGAAATAAACCAATTCAAACCCATAAAATAGAGACATTTGTTATTCTGAGCAACACTTTATCTTGTAGCAAAACATTTAAATTAGGATTTTTTCAGAGCCAAAATTTCAACAGTTTTCAAAAAAAAAAAATCTAAAACTAGTTTAATTTTATTTCAACTAATTTTATATTTGCTTTATTATCAGGTGACTTAGATACTCTATATTGTATGCTTTGTCTTTTCCTCTTCTCATTTTTCTTGATCAATGACTTAAAATATACTTAAGGACTACAAATACTAAAAGTAATTTTCACAACAAACTTATTAAATCTGTTTCCCATTACTTTGACACTTTTAAAACCCTGTAGGTTGCCAGCTGTGAGCATAATCAGAAAAGACAGAATGATAAACTCTGTTGAAAACACCTGCATCATTTTTGTCTCCTGTTTTCTTCCACATAATCTGTATGTTTTCCCAAGTGTGCACATGTCTGAAAGGATTGGTTGTTAAAGACTTGAACAGTTCTTTAAAATGTCAAGGCACAGCACAAATTGGGGTTTTTAATGCAAGCACATTAATTAATAACATTTAAAGAACAGATGAAACATACTCTATGGGTAGTTCTACCAGGCAATCACACCAACAGAGTTCTGTAAGTTTTCCTTAGGGTTTCCATCAATGAATCCTTGCAATAGTAAAAACACTAATCTTGATCTGAATAAGACAGTTAAAAACAGCAATTTATTTCATACTCTTCCTAAAGGATAGGAGAATGATTTATCCATATACTATGTGGTTGATTTGCTGTCTGCAGGATTCTATTAAACAATATTTGATCATACTAATTGAAGCAAGAGAAATTTCATTTAATTGAAAAAAGAAAAAGTAAGAACGAACAAGTAAGAGATTTTAAAATTAGAAATGCTCATTGCTTTTATCAGAATATATCAAGCTGTCAACAGATCTTGTACCACATATATTAAAATTTTTGCATGATATTGCATTCACAGCCTGTGCTGCTTCTCTCTAGAAAGATAGATTCTAAAAAGAAACCCAGTTTTCTCAAGCATATAATATAACAACAGTAATCAGGTAGTACTCTAAACTTAAACTCAGACATAACTAATCAGAACAATTTTTTATCACCAAAAATGTTTGGCTTCTCCTCTATGAGAAGGTGGAAGCATTTTAAAAGATATTAATGATTAATCATATAAAACTTGATTAATAGAAAGCACACAAACACCACTGAAGAGCCTAAAGTTCATAATAATTCTAAGATGGGGAAGTTGCTGTTGATTTACCTTAAAAGCACCTTTTAATTTTTTTTTCAGTCAATGCAACAACACCATTTATTTTCTTTTTTTTTTTTTTTTTTTTTTTTTTTTGTACACTCTTCCACATATTTAGAAAAAATTCCAAATTACACAGGTTGAACAGGTTGAAAATGTGATTGGTTGGACATGATGATTTTGGAGGTCATTTCCAACCTTAATGATTCTATAATCTGATCACACTGCAAAAGGAAGTAGAAAACATTTCATTTTGCAGAAGTGAAGAATTATCTATACTCCACCTGAGAATCCCAGGTACTGTTTGTTCAGAGATTAAGTGAATTTACACAATGTGTGGAACTTTAGAAAGATGAGTAAAAACATTCCTTAAGGAATAATGTATATCTATATAAGCAAATCCAAGATTATATGATAGCAACCTTCACACCACCCACTATCCACTGATTTTTTTTTCAGTGTAGGAGAACAGTTTTATTTCCCCAAAGTACACCAAGCTCATTTCCCCTCCCCTCCAAATGCAATAAGTTGTCAAGGCTAAGTATGTAGATTTTCAAGGCTAAATATGTAAAAGAAAAATATTCTTTAATAAATCTCAATATCCTGTCAAGTTATGATTGTATTTCCTTAATACAGGAGGAAATGGTTCTTTCATTAGCTAATAATAATTGAAAAGAAATCATCTAAATATGAAAACACATTGCAAGGTAATGGAAAAGTAGTTGATTTAAGGTCATCTGTGCTCAGCCATTACAAAATAATTGTACACCTGAAGGAAAAAATTCTCTTCTCAACATTCTCAGCTTTTCTGTCCTGTTGCTAATGTTCATCTCTCCAGCTGCTATTAAAGTCTGTACATGTATAGCAAGCATAAAAATGGAATCATTAAATAAAATTATTGTGTGATTCTAACAGTGTTAGTAGACACACATAAGCAAAAATGAAGCTCAAACAGCTCAAATAATTCAATTACCCAAACAACAGAAGAATCATCTGACTGGCTGAGACTTCTCCTATAGCTAAGAGGACAGGTGCTTTCAAAAGTTCTGTCCTATTTTCAAAAAGTGATGGCAGGAGAGGCAGGTGGGCTCTCAGAGTTGCTCAAACAATCTCAGAAGCTTTCAAATAACTATCTATCCACATGTATCCTCCTACCTACTGTTAGTAGGGCATAATGTAAATTCCTTTTCTGCAGTTCTTGCAAGAAACAAAGTGTTTAAAAAGCCAATATGACAGACAATGCAAGACTGAATGCAAAGTCATGTAAAAGAAAGGAAGAGAAAGCAAGAAAGGGACTTAGACACATTAATGTATAAAGGCCAACTTAATGATTTATACATATAAAATTGCCACTTTAAAACTCCCTTGATGGTGCCTAAGAACTGTGTATCTTGAAATTAATTATTAAGAATACTGAACACATTAAATAACTCTTTTAATTTGATTACAGCATTGCCCAAACACCTTTTAGAGACTGAAACTTTTTCCTGCTAAAGAAAAATAAATACATGTACCAAGTGACAGCCCAGGTCTAGAATGAAGAGTATGTGTTTCAAGTGAGAGGTGAAATACAACACAGAAAATTATTTGGGGAGGACAAGAAGGGCAGGAGTGTATTCTTCTTGCCTCTCTACAGGGCCACAGAGCACCACTCACAGAAAGGCATTATGGCTCTCTCTGACACAACTTGCACCTACTATTCACCTCAAGTTACAGGCAGATAGACGGAGACGAAACTGTGTTGCATCGGCTGGCTCAGGAACTCAAAGAACATTCCAAAATGGGAAACTTCACCAGCACATCACTTGTGCCCTTCTCTGAGACTTTTTCTGTTGTGGGGTTGCATTGGTCAGTCCCAGTGGTAAGAGGTAACATGCTGTTTGTACATACACTCCTACATAAATAATAACACAATAAAAAGCCTGGTTGCAATCTCTATTAAAAATTCAGCTATAAATCTTCTGTATTTCTCCTATGGAGTTAAATTCAAAGCAACCTCAAAGTTTTTCACTGCATCATCTTGAGCCTATTGATGTGGCACTCAGTTACACAGCATGAGTTATAATACTAGACACTAACAAGTAAAAAATAAAAACCAGACTATTTTCATCACTGAAGCAAAGCCTGTTGTTTAATAAGTGAATTTTAGCTAATAATGATGATAAAAAAATTGCAGTTCTATCCACTGAAACAGCATGTGTCAAAAATACATTTTTTTAAAGTTTTTATGTTGCTTCCTAAGACTTCATTGCTTTGATCACAAAGTTAATAAGTGCTCAGATCCTTAAAGAAAGAAATAATAAATAATAGTCATAAGAATTAGAGGTGAAGTTGGAAATGGAGTTATGACAGCAAGCATTGTACTGTACTCTTTGAAATCTTTTTCTGAATATTTCTTTGAAAGCAATACCTGAAGTTTTGCCATCTTCGGATGTTCTTTTCTTACACTTCAAAATATCTGATACTTGAAATATCGGAGGGAAACCAAACCAAACCAAACCAAACCAAACCAAACCAAACCAAACCAAACCAATCTTCCTACTCCCACCCCGCCCCCCCCCCCAAAAAAACCCCAAACAACAAACTCCAACACATTGAATAATAGAATTAGGTTGGAAAGACCTTTGAGATCAAGTAATCCAACTGTTTACCTGGCACCGTCAAGTCAAGCACTAAACCATGTTCCTCATTGCTACATCTACACCTCTTTTAAATGCCTCCAGATATGGTGACTCCACCGCTTCTCTGGGTGACATGTTTCAATCCTTGACAAACATTTCCATGAAGATTTCTATTCTTAAAATCCAATCTAAACCTCCCCTGGAGCAACTGGAGGCTGTTTCTTTTTCAATCACTTGTTGCCTGGAAGAAGAGCCCAACACTCAACAGTGTGTTGGGTGGCTGCACCATCCTTTAGGGAGTTGTAGAGCATCAGAAGGTTCCTCCTTGAGCCTTCTTTTCTCCAGCCTGAGCCCACTCAGCTCTGTCAGATACTCCTCGCCAGACTTCTGCTCCAGACCCCTTGCATCATTTAACTAAAACCAAAACAACTTTTATGTCTGCGGCTTTTAAGAAGATGGAAGGAGAAAATCTGTTTTCTGTAGTTAAACAAACTGTGACTGGATATTTTGCAGTGAAACTCACACAATGTACTCCATTTACAGACACATTTTAGAGTACATGTCGAATTCAAAGATACTAAAAAGCAAACATATTTTAATTCTGGGACCTGCAGAACTCAGCATTGAAAATAAATTTCTTTTTGTGAAATTTTGAACTTGGAATTTGAATAAAATTTTATGTTAGGGGAAATATTAATATCTTATTCATAGTCAATGTACTATTTTATATTAAGAAAATGTTAGCTGCAGAGGAATAATAAAATAATAACCACCCTCATTGCAGTGGTGTCTGAATGCAGTATTTGAAGAAGGAAGTGCACATTTTAACATGTAATGCAGGTTTACATTCTTTTTTTTTTTTTTTTTTTTTTTTTTGAGCTGAACACCAACAGAAGAAAACCCTGCTATTGAATTTATGCTCTATAAAGTTAGGTCTTGAATTTTTGGCACTAAGGTGCTTAATTTAGATTTTAATAGTAATACGTTTATTTTCTGCCAACAGTGGAGTGCTGAATAAAAGCAGAAAGAGATGTAATGAGTGCAAGAAATGTTTCACTACATATCATTTACTACTGAACTTGTTAAATGTTGTTTTGCTTGGGGTCTCATTATGGAAAAAATGAGAGTATGTCACTGGCCTGGTTTTGGCCAGGACAGAATTTTATTGGTAATAGCTGGTAGAGTGTTGTCATGGGTTAACACGGTTTGGTTTTAGTTAGGACCTTTAAATTTCTTTAGAAAGGACAGACCTATCAGGAGCCAGTTCTTGGCTATTGGCATGTAAGGTTTGACCACTGAAAAATAGAATGCGACTTTTGGTAATACTCATATAAAGCTGAGAATGTGTGGGAGCCTCCCTCTTTTCTCTGGATGAGTGACCAGGTAACATCCTGCGTGAGTCGGGCTGGGCCAGGCCCCGCTGCCCCTGGGCAGCCGGGCCCAGCCGGGCCTCCGGGAGCCACTGTGCCCCGGCACAGGAGCGGCCTGGGTGGCTGAACCCCTTTTCTCCTGGTTGCCGGCAGGGCAGAGGGGAGGAAAAGCCCCGGCAGCTGCTTGGCTCCCCGTCCAGGGCCGGGAGGAGATGTTCCCTCCCCCCTTCCCAGACCCCTGGGAGCATCCCTGATTTGAGCCACCCCAAATGAGACCGAGGGTGACAGGAGAAAGGCATCCATCAGTCTGGGTAACTACTGAGAGCCTGGGTGCCCTTCCTGAGCCTTCTCCCACAGGCATGGCTTTGAGATCTTTGTGGCTCCCACCCGGCAGGGACCACGTGCCCACCGCAGGCCTGGGCAGCTTTAACTCTTTCTGCCAGCAAACGAACTTCCAGAGCACTGGCCCTTCTTGGAGTGAGGACAAAGTGATGGAACCATAAAGAGACACAGCATGAAACTGAAGTCAGTGAAGAGACAGTGAAAAGACTGTTTGGCGCAAAGGAAGAGGAGTGGCCTAATTTGGCTGGACATTTCTGGTAAACTATGGAGAATGGACTGGTTTTTTTGTTGTTGTTGTTGGAGTTTTATTGGTTTGTTTGTTTGTTTGCTTTTCCTGTAACATATAGATACTGTTTGGGGGGGATGTAAGGTTGTAATTAAAAGTGATACGAAGCTCTTTGCTCCTAAGGAAAAGGAAATTTCTTTTAGTGTTTGAAATGAAGATGATTTTGGAAATAGAAGAAGAGAATCTTTGTGTTATACTAGAGGAGGCATCCTTAAACAGTACCCCTAATCAGCAGATATGGCCCATGTGCAGTGTTGGGAAAGCTGCTAATGGGTAGGATTTCACAGTTTGCAGAGGTTTCTTTCAGGTCCTTGCAGATGTGTGGCATAGGAGCCACCAGAGGACTCTTCCTCTTGTGACTATGTTTCTATAGGACTCAGAGAAACTCCTTTCCTAAAAGAACTGATGAAAGATTATTTTTAAATGGTAAAACTGATTGAAATTACAAGTTTTGTCTTTTTATGTTGTGTGTAGGAAAGTGAACACTTCCAGGGGGAGGGAAGGATGTTTTGAAAGTTTTTTTTTTTTTTTTGTTCTCATATTTTCATTCTTTTAATGCGTGTGAATAAACTATCTTTTCTCATTTTAAGGTAAGCTTGTTTTGCTTTTTGTGCTCTCCTAGTCATATATAAAAACAGCAAATGATGAAACCATCACATATTTGGTGCGTTGGCCGAGAAGTATAAAATTGGCAAACGTGAAACCATTACATAATTTGGTGTTTCTGATGGGTTTCAAACCAAACCCCCACAAGTGCTGTGTTTTGGATTCAGCATGAGAAAGAGGTTGATAACACGTGGATTATTTGGCTGTTGCTAAACTGTGCTTACCCTAAGGACTTTTTGATTTGCTATCTGCTCCAGTAAGAGAGTGCACAAAAAGCTGCAAAGGAGCACACGCAGGATGGATGATCTGAACTGGCCAAAGGAATGTTCCACATGATAGAACATCATGCCCAATAGATAAAATGGGGAGAGTTACCTGGAAGGGGGCTGATCTCTATTCAGGGACAGGGCGTGCATCAGTCAGTGGACTCTGAGTAATTATGTGGGGTTCAGTTACTCTCTCTGTTCTTATAATTAAAATTATCATTATCATTATTAATATGATTATCGGAATTTTTAGTATTATTAAGACTATTAATATATTGATGCTGATTGTTATTATTGTCATTATTATTTTTATTACTAATAGTTTCAATTATTAGGTTGTTCTTATCTCAAACTATGAGTTTTTCTTTCCAATTCTTTCTAAACTTTTCTTTCCAATTCTCCTCCTCATGTGAGTGGTGGAAAGTGAGGTAGACAGCAAGTGCCCCCACAGTAGTTGGTTGCCACCTGAGGTTAAACCACAAAAGCCACAGACCCATGAATTTACTAGCTATCCAACTAATGTTTTAAAAGCTTTACAGTCCAAATCAGATTCTGATTAAATCAGAAAAAACCCTAGTTGATAGTAGAGTTATAGATTGTTATACAATTTTTACATTAAAAAACCCCATACTATTATATACTTATTTTTACTAGTTTTACACTCAGTCTTCCAGAGCACATCTTGAGTACTTTCAATTGGCTGTTTCAGTGTTTCTTGAGGAAAGTGAGACTGGCATTCAGCATCCTGTCTTTGCCAGGAGGAGTGTGATATTCACAGAGGAGGGAGAGTATTCCTTCTCACTCCTGGGTCTGCCTGGGGTTGTTTTAACAGAGTTGTTTTTCTCCAGACTGCTCCTGATCCCCTTCTCTCAGGAAAGAGGTGACAGCTGCCCCCACCCCTTCAGTACTTTCAGAGGCTGTGTGCCTGGCTGGAGCTGCCAGGGTCTGCCATCCCTTTCCCAGGTGTCATTCCCAGGGCTGGAGCTCAGAAAGGCTGGGCAAAGGGGAACCCAGCTCAGGGCAAGGGCAGCCCAGACACCCCTGGGACCCAACACAGCCCACCAAGAGCTACAGGGAAACCAAATTTACTCAGTTGCTACACATCTGGAAGTTGCTTAAGGCTTTTGCCCTCTTGACTTCCTCTTTTTGCCAACTTTCACCTGCTGAAATTTAGCATTGAGCATTAATACTTGGGATTTCTAGAATCTGTATCTCATTCCACTGTTTCATTAGATCAAACACCCTCTGGTTCTTCATTCTCCTGTGCTAAAAGGGTAAGGGCAATACCTTTCACTGCTGCAACAGGTTTAACTAAGCTTCAGACCTAATATTCAACTCTATAGAGCGTCTTAATTAGAGAATCTCAAAATGGCTAAAAACAATGAGTCAGAGATCCTTGCCACGTTTTGAGTGATATTTTCCCCACTGAATAAATGAAGAAATGAAGGAAATAAAGAAATTGCCTCCCAGAGGTGTCTTTTCAGACTTTCATTAAGGAACTTTCAGACATAAGAATTCCATTCCCAGGGAAATTAAAAGCAGAGTATATTTTCTTCTACATTGTAAACACTTAAGATATTTTTGCAAGACACATATTTGCATGTTTAACTAAAGATGAAAAGAGGCTACTTGCCAAAATCAAGTGGAGCTCAAAGTTCGGACTTTTAATAATCTAAAAATTTTGTAATAAAAATCAGACCAATTTATTTTTCTGTTATACTTTAAATTTCCCCATCATATTTAACTAGACTGAAGGGAGTGAATAAAAAATAATTCTGAAGCAAACAAACAAAAAATCAGCACAGCCCCCCAGAATACAAAGGGAAAGTTACAATGGCAATACAGTAATAGGACTTGCAGATAAATAATGAAGTAATACTGGCATATGTTCATAAAAATCATTTTAATGAGTGTAAAAAAAGATATTCAATGACAAAAAAGAGATCAATTTCTGATAGTAAGCGGTGTATATATTGCATTTCTAATTGAGCTTTTCTTCATTTTCTAATGCGCACTCTGGGGAGTCTTGTGATCGTGTTCTTCCAGAATTTTTATTTGCATAATTAAATCCTTAACATATAATTTGTCAAGTGCCAAATTATGTTATATAAGGCTCCAAAATTGCTATTATTCCTCCTCCCCTGACATATTGTTAATTCTATTGTGCCCATACCGAATACCTAAAATGTTTGCATTAAAGCACATGTTTAGACTGAACTTTCAGAATGTATTTCTACACCCTTAAGGAAAAACATCCTATGATGACTTTCTCCAGCAATGGCAAAGCTGAAGGCAAATGCAGCAGGTGTTCAAGATGAGAATGAGTTCACAGGTATTGCATTAATTCACATTCTTGTGTGTAAATACGTACATGGGCTCATTGTTTCCATAAATACATATTACATGCCAAACCATCTGTCCCCAAAGGGGACTTTGTGTGCTTGCAGTGACGGATCACTTGCCCAGTTTCAGAATGTTGTAGGTGTCTCACATACTTGAACGAGAAGAATAGTTTTCTTTCAGGACAACCATGTCACTCTTTCAAATATGTTGACCCATCTCACAATATAGTTTTCTGCAGGTTGTTGCTGGTGTAGGGAAAGCACCATTTAGTCACAGAAATCATCAGCTCCTTTTGGACATAGTGATAAGAGCAAAGCATTTAGCTGGAGCTAATTATATAGGTTCATTTTTGAGGTAGAAAAAGAGAAGTAGGATGACATTTGCTCTAAAGGGACGTATCTTCCTCCTTCATTGCCTGCAAAGAGACCTGATACAACTACTTAGCTTAAATACTTCCATTTTTGACAGTTAAATTCAAGTGAGATTAATTCCACATTGACTTCCAAATACTGCTGAAAATCTAACCCAAGTAATTTATCTAAGGTCATATACAAATGGCAATGTATTTAACTGAATCCTATTTTCATAAATTCATGACTTGTGCTCTAATTATTATCCCATTCTCTCTGTGACAAGTGACTGAGTAAATGGGTTTTATAGTTTTTAATGCATGTTTGGATTGAGTTGAGGATGTCAGGCATTAGATCAGCTCAAAAACCATCATCTACCATATGTCAACAGTCAAATACTCTATTTATCACCTCCTCATTAGACTTTTAATAGTGTCAATGGAGAGAGTAAGAGAGAGCCATAGAACACATAGAAATAGTGTGAAAAATCTTGGTCTCAACAAACATTTTGCTGTTTTGCAGGGGCAAGAAGTCCAGTAAATATTCCATAACTTACCATGAGTTTGTACTTCGTGTATGCTCTATCAACCTCATCAAGGTGAAGGGAAGTTTAAAGTTTCCTAATTATTTATGGAAACTAATAATTAGATAATCTGTCAAATAATAAAAAAAAGGCAAGTAGTATATCTTTGGACAGGAGAGACATAAAGTATAGGACTGAGAAGTCAAAAGAACAATGAAAACTATAAAAGGGTAAGAAAAGTTTGGTTGTTGTTTTTTTTTAACATAGTAATAACAAGAGAATTTAAACCTAATGTAAGTTAAGAATTACTTGTAGGGGAAACATGAAAATGGTCATAACCAGCTGAAAAATTATCTAGAAAAGTTTCCATAAGGAAATATATTCTAAACGTTGTGGAATCCACATATAATAGTTCCAAGATATTTTAAATTAGAGAAAGATTAGGAAACAATCTAATCTTCACCTTGCAGATTTTTTTTTTTTAATGTGAAAGTGTTTATAAAGAATAAGAACATTTTAGCACACTTGAGAGTTTCAAAGCACTTTTTCCTGGAAAACATTTTCACATTTTTTACTTCTAATTTCAGTTCAGGATGTTTTCTTTTAAAACTCAGAAAGATTTCTGGACAGATTAATTAAAAAATGGAAAGATCTTAAAGGAAATTTATCAATTTATTTTAAGCTCTCTACAATTTCTGTGCAACAGCTGGCTAATAATTAATTCTTAGGAAATTCTGATTTTTTTTTAAGAAGTATGATAAAATCAAAGTTCTTTAAACAATAAAATCTCATTAAAACTTATCTTTAGGAAAAAAAAATTGCTAAAGAAACATCAACATTCTAAAAGTTGAAATTTAGCATGTACCAGATCAGAAATATCTTTTTTTTGAGGTATTCCCTATGTAAAGCAAACTTGTAAAAGTGGAAATACTGGTTTTATCTTGAAAAGTCCAGTGTTGAACTTTGAAGTATGAAATAATTTCGGATTTTTGTCAGTAAAGTGTAATAAGAATTGGGGTATTTTTCTAAACATCTCCAAAATAATACCTAAGTTTTCCAGTAGTAACAGAAAACATATATTGGTATTTCTAAGCCAGCTCTGTAAAAGTGCTTATTTATAGGCCACATTTCCTCAAACAATTATCTCAGTCACATTTGTAAATTATGTTAATAAGATAAAGAATAGGAGATTTAGGAGACTAGGAGAATAGGAGTATCATAATGATCTTAAAGAAAAAAAAAGACAAAAAAAACCACCAACTTTTTTCCCCTCAGGTCACATTAGATTCCAAATTATTTTATTATTATGACTTCATGAGATACTTTACTTGCAAGAGTAATAACATAAAACAAATCACACAAAATTATTACTATTATTATGGTATTAAATTTGCATTATATAGTAGAAATTAAAAAAATAATAAAAAAAACCTCTTAAAACAATACAAATATAGCTTCAAGAAATCTGATATTTCCTGCAAGCCCAGCAGCTCCAGTAAGTGACATTATGGGAAAACAAACAAATTAATAGCATGGCTGTTCTAATTCCACAGAGTTTAAATGCCTGGATTCAAATATGAAATTGTACAAATAGCAAAATTAAAATGACACAAACCCAAAAGCAATGAAAAAAGGCAGACAACCCTCCCCACACACACTTTTAATGAGAAAACCAAATAAGATTTATTATTGAGGACTGCTTGGGGGAGGTCACAATAAATAACCATCTTGAAGACACTGTGTTCTCTAAAGCTCATTGCTTTGTTTGAATTTTGCATTATTGCTAGGAATTTAATGAATGAACTGTAAAAGGTTTTGTAATATGCACACGTTTTAGTAAAGCTCAGGAGCCCCTTGACCAACACTGCACAATGCGTACTTCATAGATTCATGAGCCATTTTCTTCTGATGTCTTGAGTATTTTCTCTGTAGATATCCCCCTCTGAAAGATGTTAATTCTTGTTTTCACTGGAGAAAAAGAAAAAAAAAGGATAATTGCAAGTCTCTCAATTGCCTTAAAACAAAACAAAACAAAAAAATCATTGCTTTTAGACAATAGAACACACTGTTTAAAAACATGTATTTCCTGGAATTTTGCTTGATCCTATGTCAAAATCCAGTTCAATATTTTTTATATTCATGTTTTCTGCACTCATTTGGATCATTTGAACAGTTTGCCAGTCCAATCAGAGCACAGAGGAAAAGAGTGCTTTACTAGTACAAAGTGGGATAAAAATATCAATGCTCAAAAACAATCTTAAAAAAAATGTGAAGCACTGCTAAAGGCTCTGTGAAATGTGTTTGAGAAAGATATTGAGAGATACATAATTAAATGCTCCATATGTACTTCAGAATACATATGTTTATACAGAATAGAACCTCACTTCTGAAAAACTAACTGAAGATATCTGTAAGTAGATCTATTTTATCACTGAAACATCAATCACTGTGTTTACCTTCTTTCCCCATTCTCCCATTAAATCTAAGCCAATGGAACATCAGACACAGTAATCCAGACAGTGACTCATCAACTCTTAGTGCACATTTTTATTTCTTTATAAAAATCAGTAAGGTATGAGATAGCATTTGTATGGTAGGCTACCTGAAACAAAGGTTTTGTCCTTATTTAAAATGGAATACCATTTACAGGCTAATAAAAAATTACCTGAGTTTGTAAACTTATTTATCCAAAGATATTTATACAAATGTAGTATGTTTCTGCTTGGAGTTTGGTTTGTTTGTTTGTTTGTTTGTTTAAATATATTTTTTGTAGAGTTGAGTACTAACAGTTTTTACTGCCTCAATAAAAGATAATGTTAAGTAAATTTAAACTCAGCTTAGCTTTAAACTGCATCCAGCTGTGGTCTGTCCTTTTCCTTTGTCACAACTAGCAACCCAGTGAAGGTGGATGACTAAATCTAATCCCCATACACTTGCAAGATTTCATTATGTGGTATTCTGAATTTCATGGAAAGATTACACTGTAAATTCAAACCATTCTGATAAATAAAATTCCCTTTTTAAACTGACATAAAAATTCAATTTGAAGAAAATTTTCAACACCTCCTCCAAGAAGAAAGTTCCTTCTATCCTTCAACAGGAGAAAATATTATAAAAAACCAAAAAGTTAAATACCTGCTAGCCTTCTGCATTTCAAAATCTGGGAGGCATCAAATACTTCAGTAGCACAGAAACTCCCAGGGCAGGATTTTTGCTGTCTAGACTCATGTCGTCCTCTGGGAATGTGTGTAATTGACATAAGTCCTCTGTGTATCATGCACCAAGGATAAAAAATGGGTAGACAACAGGAATGATCCAGTTTTCCTGTCTTTTTTTGTGCACATCTGGAATAAAAGGATACTTTTCTGCCTTTTCACTAAGCTTTGCCAAGCACTGGTTTAGGATTCCCTGTGCTGTTTAATTAATATAGTTTGTTTCCTTGAGAAAATGCCTACAGACAAACAGAGATATATGTTTTTAAGGAAACTAAATATTTTTTTCTAATTTTACCTCAGAAAGCCCTGTTTATTTTGGCTAAATGCAATCTATGACATTATTTTAATAACGATGAAAAAGAGTAAAAGATTCTACTCTGCCTTATGAGGATTGCAGTTTGATTAGCTTTGTTTTCACATTCCTTTCCAAGCCAAACTCTCAAATTTTGTTCTATCCCAAAGGATGCTCTCAGATTTTCTCCTGGAAAGAAGGTTGTGGTGAATTATCAGAATGATATACTATAGGAAGTGTTTTCCAGGTTGGGAAATGAGCCCAAGGAAAAAAAAATAAAAATATGTAAGACAACTGAATTACAATTCCTATGGAAGCCTATGCAATTCAAAAACATTTATTTGAAAATCTATTTTTTTTTTATTTGAAGTCTTTTCTTTGCAATGCCAACAATAAGATATTTTCTGAAGACAACAGGTACTACTCATTAACATTTTCATTATAATACACCCAGATTTTTTGCAGAATTCCTATCCCCACTTTTAATGAGAATTCCTTACTGGCCTAATATGGTATACACTGAAGTTGACATAAAAATGAAGGAAATAAACCTATCTAGAAACAAATTTTAGTTAGAGTTGTAATAAAGACATCATAGTACAAGAAAAGAAAAACACAGAAACAAAGAAAAAAATGGAATAAAAAAACCAGCATTGTGGGATGTTATATAAGAATTATAGACACTTTTTAAAAAAAATTTCTGTTATTTTAGGAAACAGAGATTTCTACATCTGCTGGAAAGACAATGCTTATCTGCTTTTAATTTTTCAAAATTTAAAAATTAATCTAAGATGCATTTTAAAATATTCCCTACTACAGTGTCAGAAGTTCAAGTCCTCCTGTAACTGGATTTGGAGTTTTTCATCTTCCAGTAAACCATAAATATCTGCTTCGATTTATTTTTATGTGCTACAACTTACTGGTTTGTAAATGCACATAAGAAATATTAGATAAAAGCAATGGAAAAAGCTACTTAATAAAACATGTTCTGAATTTAGCAGCTGCCAATTGAAATTTTCAGCTTCATATCAAAATGCCATTTTCTGGGATCTTTAAGAGTGAAACATATATAACTAGTATAAAATTCACTGTTACTGAAGTATAGAGGCTCACAGACCAAATAAATTTGATTACTAGAATAACTGCCAAGTTTCTGATTTCTTTGCAGCTCTGTCTCTATATATTCTTAACTATTCTTAGCTATTTTACACCAATATTTGACGTTTTCTTTGCCCAGTAATTTTTCTGAAAATTTGTAGAAGTACGTAAGTTTTGAGATATATCAATTAGATTTTTTTGTTTAATTGAATAGTTTTGCCACCACAAGAGTAGCTTTTTTATGAAGTGCTCTATGTAAAATTGGATTATTTTAATATCTTTTAGATGTTTTATTCCTGTTCATTGTTATCACTTTCTTATAAGTTTCTAATACAATTTTAAGTTGCAGTTCGTAGTGAGCCCTGTAAAAATTGTATTTTTATAAGCACACAAGGAAATTCAGCTTAAAAGTACAATGATTTAAGGCACTAATTCCCTAAAAGTGATTCATAATATATAAAGTAATGACAAAGGATGAGATATTTCTCTGCTTTTCTCATGGTCTCATAATCTGTCCAGAACAGGACTGGTTATTTAAATTTCCAAGTTCCTCAGTGTTTTGTTTATTTACTTATGTAGACCTTGGCCAAATGTCCCCTTTTGTAAGGTTTAACTTTAGAAATCATTGAAAATGTCAAAAATTACCAGAAAAGTTAAGGACCATTTGTTTTAAATAAAAGATTGATTAGGCTTCAATTTATTTGGATGAATGAAAAGAGAGCTGGAAAATCAAATTCAGTGTGAAATAAAAGGTATATAATTTTAAAATTTCTCACCAATATCCTTGAACAAGGAATTTATGGCACTGCAGGAGATCACACTCCAAGAGTGCCTCCTGAGGAGGGGTGACATGATTACTGACACATGGCTTAATCCAATTTTCAATGAGGTCCTAAAGGGCCCAAAAGAAGGAAGCATGATGCTCTGATTTTAAAGAGGGTTGCAACTGGAAAGTGGCACTTTCACAAGGGAAGTGCACCCCATGGTCAGGAACAGGATAATCTACTGGGTTTCTCAGGAAGGACAGACACACTCAGTGATGACAGTCACACAGCTGGTGTGCTGTGTCCGTGGTGTTTCACGGAAAGCAATGAGAGCTGCTGTGCCGCTGCACTCACTGAGGACTCTGAAAGTACTCAAATTGCAGCAAATCCTCTGACACACTTTCAGAGGCTGCAATAAACAAAGACAGCTAGGGGCTAATAAACAGTTCTGACACTCACTGTGGATCAATAATCCTGCTGTCACTTTTCTGGCTGCCACCCCTGTCTTTCTACCACGGACTTGAAGACCCAAAACCAGTTGCCCATTGACTAGAGAAAGTCAGAGATAGCAAAGCTCAAGAGAACAATAGAGACTCTCTTCTCTATAAGTAAGGAGTCATGGAAGTGGTGCTCAGGAAGAAGAACATTTTTGTATTCGGTGTTCAGCACCAGCTTCTGTGGGATGCCACATTTATCATGTAATGTCTTCATCAAGTTCCGAGCTGCAAATTGGAAAAATGGAGTGGGCATCCCATTGCCTGAGAAATGTCCCAGCATGGACATGAACAGAAACGCCAGTAAATCCAGAAGCCTGAGTCCCTTGTAATTACTGAGAAGTTAATGCTCTCGTCAGAGGTTTTATTACAGAAATCAAATTCCCTTTCAGATTAAATTCATGAAAATTCAAACCAGATCCTTTCTGGCATAATGCTCAATTTTTTCCCCCATTTTAGATACCAACAAATATGGACAATTTAAAATCAGGAATGCAAATACAAATTTTGTTACCATAACTGATTGAAGAGTTAGCATCCAATTTCTATTTATCACTTGCATTGCAAATGGCAGTACACACTCTCAAGTCACTATTTGACCTAGTCTACCTAAATTTGAATATGTTTTCCCCCTAATCTTTTGCAATTCATGAATACAGGTTGACATGAATTTTAATTCATAATTTTGGAACTTGCTCATGCTGCTAAGAAACATGCAAATAAATGCCAGTTTCTTGCAGAAACACTTTATCAACAGCAATAAATAAAGTAATGCTTCAAGCTTTATCTGAAGTTATTGTCTGAATACATATGATATACATTCACTTTCCGTTTTCTAGATTTATAGGGGCATAAATCCTATATCAAATACAAAGCTTTCTTCAGAGCTCAAAGTCCAGCACCTATTTGTGTTAGTGGAAAAATCTCTCTTGACATAATTAATACTTACTTAGGAAAAAACATTAATTGCTGAGGTCACATTCATCATTGTATACCTATGTAAATTAAGTGATTTACCACCTTCACAACAGAATTAAGAATGAACATCATTTCCACGGGAGGACAATCACGCTCACTTGTTGTTCATGATTCTACTGTACATTCAGAAATCCATCTCAGCATAAGAGTAACATGCAACTGTAAAATCTTTTGTGTCAACTGTGCTCATCCCCCCACTTAAACCCATCCAAGAAATTTCTTTAGTTCAGAGGTGTTTCTCGTGCAATTTAAAAATGTAACCCTAGTCAGTTTTCAGCTCTTTTTATTTGACCAAAAGGCCCCAAATTAAGTTTCATTATGACACCTATTCATAAGGGACAAAAAAATATATATATATATGGAAAGAATATGAAATTTACTTTTTCCAATTATTATTAAAGTAAAAAAAAAAAATCTTTCTTAAACTTTTTTGGTTTGCTTTAAAAATATCAGTAGTCTGAATAGGTTGTTCCCTGAATAGTCTGAATGGGTGTTCCCTGAAGTTATAAAGATATTTTTCATTTGCTAAAGCCTACCAACTGAGAAAATATTCCTACAAGAAATTCTTATGAGGCTAAAGATTAACAAGTGCCCTAACATAGGTTGAATAAGCCCAGATCATGAATTTAAATGAAAACATTTTTTGATGCTTCTAAACTAACCCTCTGAGACCTGCTGGACAGTTGTGACACTCTTTTTTCCCCAACCAAAATAGAATATTTGAGTCCACAGAAATAAAAGCAGAGGCTCCTTAAATTTAGTAACACATGCCTATTTGCCTTTGTGACAGTGAAGTGTGTATAACTCATAACCTCCTATGATTAAATGAGACATAATATACTTTATTTCCTTTAAAAATCTCTCCAGAATCAAGTTTAATTTGGATTAATTACACTTTAAATGAACAAAATACCATTAGATGAATCCTGCTAATTTTCATAGATCTTTAACCACTGATCCAGATATTTACAAGAATACAGAGATTTTTAAACAGAACAAGATTACTTTGTTTCTCTTCCAGTGTTCTTTTCTACAAAGTCAGAGCAAATTTTTATTCAAAAATTTAATTTAGACTGTTATATTACTTACATAGTGGTAAACAAAATGCAAGTTTTTATAGGTAGATATTTCAAAGGTTTAGGCTTTATAGAACAACTTAAATCCTGATTTTGAATTATCATTGAATACTTAATAGCAGCACATGGAACAGCAATTCTTGCCAAACTGCTAAGTATTAACTATTGTGGCCTTCAAAATTCTTAATATTGCCAGCAAAAAATCCTGATTGGATATAATAAAGAATATAGGTTTCAGAACAATTGTAAGTGATGCCAAACATGAATATCAATGAATGACATCTACTGGAATCTTGAGAAAGGTTTTGATAAATATGTTACGAAAATAAAAACTTTGTAAACCATATACAATCTATCATTTGTAAAGTACAATTTCTTATCATTTAGTGTTGCAGTTGCAACTATTACAATAGACTAAATGAGCCAGCCCTCTTAGTAAGTAAGAGGGTTGGCTCATTTAGTAACTGCCTACCAAGTAAGCAAGACTTCTTGATGTCAGCAGAGTGATGAACTTTCGAATTTTTGGTGTCTCTCCTCTTTCATGTTGTTAATGAAGCTTAGAGGAAAAGAGTTTTCATACATTTCTGTATTCTGCCTTCTAGAATGGTACAACCACAGAACAAGGGGAATAAAAGGGCCTAAACAGTGGGCCTAAAGGGGCCTGAAGAACTCAGAATGTGCTCTGAAAACTGTGAAAACTGTGAAAAATAAATGGCCTTCCTGAGGTTATCTGTTCCAATTACAAGTTCCAATTTTAAGAATCTCAAAGTACAGAGATCTCATAATCTCTCTGGATAATACAATACAAACACCCATGGTGATCATGTTTTTACTAGTATTTAGTTGAACTTTCCAGTAAAATTCTGAATTCATTTTCTCTCTTTTCATTAGACAGGACCAATACAGCAATTAGGTTGTTCTTTGTCTTTACTTGAGAATGGAAAAACTCAAGTACATACGCCATGTGTGTTCCAGCCCTTTAACAATCTTAGTGGTCCACCAAAAGATTTGTTTCAATATCTCCACTTCTTCCTTGTAATGACAAACTCAAAACTGGACACAGTTCTGTGTTGGCATCCTGATCCTATTGTTATATGGCCTTAGTCTGTCTTGGTTTGACAAGACAGGTGTCTGCCAGGGAAACTGGGGTTTCCCTTAGAATAGAGAATGCAAACCCCCCACCCCTGCCAAATTATAAATTTTCAATTAAGGGCTCTCAGGCAAAGATTTGGGAATAGGAATAACAGTTCTTTACTAGGAATATCAATAATACAAATGTGGTAGGAAACAAAACTACCCCACCAAACCAGCAAACAAACAACAACAATTTGGGAAAGCCCTGACAGAATCAGAGCTGCCACCTGGCACCCTGTTAGTCAGGGTGTTGGAAGCACTCCAGAAGTGAGTCCTGGGATGACAGACGTGGCTCTGTTGGAGCAGGGACGATCCTGTAGCCAAAAAGGGTCTAGGAGTGATGAGGAAGGGTCTAGGAGTGATGAGGAGGGGTCCAGGGGTGAGGTGATGGTGAGATGGGGTCCGGCGATGATGAGATGGGGTCTGGCAAAGATGAGATGGGGTGCCGTCTTCCTCCCAGGAATCGGGGTGAAGCAAGTGAAATCTGTCCCCGGCCGGCTCAGTTTTCCTGGCAGCAATTGTAGACTCCCCCCACCGGGCGGGGCATCCCACAATAGGACCATGCATGCAGATGGGGCTCTGGGGGGAGCGGGTATAGTCCGGGGGTATAGTCTGTTGATGGCCCATTACCCAAAAGGCACCCGCCCCTCCCCCCCGTCCCCCTCCTTCCAAAGTTACAAGAAATAAAGAACAATTCCCCAACTGCTTTCAGCAGATGAAAATAGAATACACATTTTTGATTCCATAACCCAGGACATTATCCACCCCTTATTCTATTATCATCTGCATCATACCTAAAGCAATGAACTACTATGCAAAATGAACCCCTACACTCAGTTCTTACTTAGGATTAGGTTTTCTTGGGGTACACAACTGGTTTTTCCATCTTTCTGCATTACCCACCAAGTGTAACCAGGTCCTTGAGCAAAAACAATCCCACGGATGGGTTCGCCTTTGCCTGAGGTAGGGTTAATCCAGACAGCCTTTCCTAAAATACCTCTCATGTGCACCACAGGGACTTTATCTCCATCTACTGTGCGCAAAGGGGTAGACTGGGCAGGACCAGCTCGATTGATGGAGCCTCGGGTGTTGACCATCCAGGTGGCTTTTGCTAAGTTCACTTCCCAGTTCTTAAAGGTCCCTCTGCCAAGTGCCTTTAGAGTGGTCTTAAGTAGTCCATTGCACCGTTCCACTTTCCCGGCAGCTGGTGCATGATAAGGGATGTGATAGATCCATTCAATGCCGTGTTCTTTAGCCCAGGTGTTTATAAGGCTGTTCTTGAAATGGGTCCCGTTGTCTGACTCGATTCTCTCAGGGGTGCCGTGTCTCCACAGGACTTGTCTTTCAAGGCCCAGGATGGTGTTCCGGGCGGTGGCATGAGGCACTGGGTAGGTCTCCAGCCACCCAGTGGTGGCTTCCACCATGGTCAGCACGTAGCGCTTGCCTTGGCGGGTTTGGGGCAGGGTGATGTAATCAATCTGCCAGGCCTCCCCATACTTATATTTGGACCACCGTCCACCGTACCAGAGGGGCTTCACCCGCTTGGCCTGCTTGATGGCAGCACACGTCTCACAGTCATGGATAACCTGAGAGATACTGTCCATGGTTAGATCCACCCCTCGGTCTCGTGCCCACTTATAGGTGGCATCTCTGCCCTGATGACCTGAGGCATCATGGGCCCACCGAGCTAGGAACAACTCTCCCTTATGTTGCCAATCCAAGTCTATCTTAGACACTTCTATCTTCGCGGCCTGATCTACCTGTTCGTTGTTCCGGTGCTCCTCATTAGCCCGACTCTTGGGGACATGGGCATCTACATGACGGACTTTCACAGGTAGTTTCCCTACTCTGGTGGCGATGTCCTTCCACTCATCAGCAGCCCAGATTGGTTTTCCCCTACGCTGCCAGCTGACCTTTTTCCACCTTTCCAGCCAGCCCCACAGAGCATTAGCTACCATCCACGAATTGGTGTAGAGGTAGAGCTTTGGCCACTTCTCTCTTTCAGCGATGTCCAGGGCCAATTGAACAGCTTTGAGTTCGGCAAGCTGGCTTGACCCACCTTCTCCTTCAGTGGCTTGTGCAACCCGTCTTGTGGGGCTCCACACAGCTGCTTTCCACTTTCGGTTCATCCCTACGATGCGACAGGAACCGTCAGTGAAAAGAGCGTAGCGTGCTTCTTCTGCTGGCAGTTGGTTATATGGTGGAGCTTCTTCAGCCCGGGTTACCTGCTCTTGTTCTTCTTCCTCGGTGAGACTGAAGTTCTCAGCTTCCGGCCAGTTGGTGATCACTTCCAGAATCCCAGGGCGATTCGGGTTTCCAATACGGGCGCGCTGAGTGATGAGGGCAATCCATTTGCTCCAGGTGGCGTCAGTGGCGTGATGGGTGGAGGGAACCTTTCCTTTAAACATCCACCCCAGCACTGGTAGTCGGGGTGCCAGGAGGAGTTGTGCTTCAGTGCCAATCACCTCTGAGGCGGCTTGAACTCCTTCATAGGTGGCCAAGATCTCCTTCTCCGTGGGAGTGTAATTGGCTTCAGACCCTCTGTAGCTTCGGCTCCAGAATCCCAGTGGTCGGCCTCGAGTCTCACCAGGCACCTTCTGCCAAAGGCTCCAGGACAGACCATGGCTCCCAGCTGCGGAGTAAAGCACATTCTTTACCTCTGGTCCCGTCCTGACTGGGCCAAGGGCCACCGCATGAGCGATTTCCTGCTTGATCTGGGCAAAGGTGTGTTGCTGCTCTGGGCCCCAGTGGAAATCGTTCTTTTTGCGGGTAACCAGGTACAGAGGGCTCACAATCTGACTGTACTCAGGGATGTGCATCCTCCAGAAACCTATGGCACCTAGGAAAGCTTGTGTTTCCTTCTTGCTGGTCGGTGGAGACATCGCGGTGATCTTATTAATGACCTCTGTGGGGATCTGACGCCGTCCATCTTGCCACTTCACTCCCAGGAACTGGATCTCTCGGGCAGGTCCCTTGACTTTACTCTTCTTGATGGCAAAGCCAGCTTCCAGGAGAATCTGGATGATCTTTTCTCCTTTCTCAAAAACTTCCACTGCCGTGTTTCCCCACACAATGATGTCATCAATGTACTGTAGATGTTCCGGAGCCTCACCCTTCTCCAGTGCAGCCTGGATCAGTCCATGGCAGATGGTGGGACTGTGCTTCCACCCCTGGGGCAGTCGGTTCCAGGTGTACTGAACGCCCCTCCAGGTGAAAGCAAACTGGGGCCTGCACTCTGCTGCCAAAGGAATGGAGAAGAAGGCATTGGCAATATCGATGGTCACATACCACTTTGCTGCCTTGGACTCCAGCTCATACTGGAGCTCCAGCATGTCCGGCACGGCAGCGCTCAGTGGTGGAGTCACTTCATTCAATGCACGATAGTCCACAGTCAATCTCCATTCCCCTTCAGACTTACGCACAGGCCAAATGGGACTGTTGAAGGGTGAGTGGGTTTTGCTGACCACCCCTTGGCTCTCCAGTTTCCGAATCATCTCATGGATCGGAGTCACAGAGTCTCTGTCAGTACGGTATTGCCGACGGTGTACTGTTGCTGTGGCGATTGGCACCTGTTGTTCTTCAACTCTCAGCAGTCCCACAGCAGAGGGGTCGTCGGAGAGACCAGGCAGGGTATTTAGTTGTCTGATGTCTTCCATCTCTACAGCAGCTACTCCAAAAGCCCAACGATATCCTTTTGGGTCTTTGAAATGTCCATTTTTGAGATAGTCTATGCCAAGGATGCACGGGGCCTCTGGACCAGTCACAATGGGGTGTTTCTGCCACCCATTCCCAGTCAAACTCACTTCGGCCTCCAATACAGTCAGCTGCTGGGACCCCCCTGTCACTCCAGAAATAGAGATGGGTTCTGCTCCCACATACCCCGACGGCATCAGGGTACATTGGGAGCCAGTGTCAACCAAAGCCGTGTATTTCTGTGGGTCAGATGTGCCAGGCCATCGGATCCACACAGTCCAATAGATCCGATTGTCCCTCTCCTCTACCTGGCTAGAGGCAGGGCCCCTCTAGCACTGGTTATTCCCTCCCTGAGCATACATACTAGAGGTTCCAGCATCCTGACTACTGACAGCCTGGGCATAGGAGGTTGAGGATACTTTCATTTTAGTGGCACCCCTTTGGTGAGTGTTCCTCTCCTTGAGCTCACGCACCCGGGCTGCCAGGACATAGGTGGGTTTCCCATCCCACACTCCCATGTCTTCCCCATGGTCACGCAGGTAAAACCACAGGTCAGCTCTCGGGGTGTACCCTCTCTCTCTGGCTGGGGGTCGTTGGGCTCTGACTCTGGGGCCTGTGACTCGCACCGGTGCCACATTGGAACTGCTCTTCCTCATCTCCTCCCTCACCTCCCTCATTTCCTCTTTGAGCTCTTTCACCACGGCAGAGATATGAGCCTGCAGCGGGCCATTGATCATGCTCTCATAATTCCTAAGCTTATTGGCAACAGCCCCCACTGTCACTCGGTTGTCCTCAGCATTAATGGTTGCAATAAATGTAGTATACTGAGATGGCCCCAGATTTGCCAGGTTCCATAACATCTGCGCTGTGCATCTAACCTTGTCAGGATCATTATCATGCTGTCCACTCCTCCCAAAAAGTACCTCTAGTACTGCCACTTCCCTCAGCTGTTGGATTCCCTCCTCCAGAGTTTTCCAGCGCATTCTATGGTGGTGCTCCTGCATTCTTTCTCTGTGGACAAATCTTTCTCTCACACTCGTTAAAAGCCGCTGCCAGAGGGAAAGAGGTCCAGGCTCCCTTACAAATACCTGATTTATACCTGAGTCCTGGGTCAAGGGTCCCAAATTCCTGGCCTCCCCACCATCTAGTTGGACACCTGTGCCCATAAGATCCCAAACCCGAAGTAGCCAGGCAGTGTAAGCCTCACGTCCCCGCCGTACAATATCTTTTTGCAGATTACGGAGACTTTCATATGACAGGGTCTCAGTGATGATCTGAACATGTGATTCTCCTGTGTCTCGTGAGGGCCCTCCCTTCTTATCTTTACTCTCTGGGTTTGCTGTTTTCACTTTAGATTTCCTTGTTTCCACAGGGGCAACTGCTGCTGGCTGTGACTGCCCCTGTGTGTCAGCTGGAACCTGGACAGTTGTAATGTCTGCAGGTTCTGTATCAGATTCTCTTTTGTCAGGGCAGGGCGAAGGTTTCTCACCAGCTGGGGAAATGTACTCTTTCAGCATCTGGTTCATCTCATGCATTTCTTTTATCAGAGCCTTCACCCAAACCGGGTGGTTTATGCCTGAGGCTGGCTGTGGGACAGGGGTGGGCTCTTGGGCAGCATCTTTATTCTCTGGGGTAGTTATCAGAGTGCTTACCCAGGCCAGTCTCCCTTTATCTCTGAATACCAAATAGAATAGGCCTATAAGCAGCACCAACCACTGTATGACGTCATTAGCATTCAGAGGGAAATTTAACCCTTGAAAAGCTGGTGGAGTAGACCCAAAAAACTGAGTGAAGGATTGGGAGAAAATTTCCCCAGGTGCCATTTCCTCACAATATGTACCATTATTAAAGTAACCCCAGAAACACAGAGTTAGTCTATGATAGCCCTGAATCCATGTGCCTGCTTTCCAAAGGAAGTTAAAAATCCACGAATTCCTCACCTTATTAACCCACAAAATAAACTGGATGCCAGCCACAGTAGCCTTGGTTATAGGGCCCATGTTTAGATAAGGGCCAGCAAATGGCAGAAATACAGCCACGACCACGTGCCAGCCAAACCAGGGAAAGCTGGACCACATGATTTTGAGCAGTAGACTTCTATCTAGTACACAAGAACTGTTATTCCTCTGTCTCAATGCCCTTGTGCCCCACGTTGGGCGCCAAAATCTGTCTTGGTTTGACAAGACAGGTGTCTGCCAGGGAAACTGGGGTTTCCCTTAGAATAGAGAATGCAAACCCCCCACCCCTGCCAAATTATAAATTTTCAATTAAGGGCTCTCAGGCAAAGATTTGG
Organism: Phylloscopus whistleri; assembly: GCA_017589585.1. NCBI lineage: Eukaryota > Metazoa > Chordata > Aves > Passeriformes > Phylloscopidae > Phylloscopus > Phylloscopus whistleri. Next base: position 1,317,406 of record JADMLD010001219.1, read on the forward strand.
GAATAGGAATAACAGTTCTTTACTAGGAATATCAATAATACAAATGTGGTAGGAAACAAAACTACCCCACCAAACCAGCAAACAAACAACAACAATTTGGGAAAGCCCTGACAGAATCAGAGCTGCCACCTGGCACCCTGTTAGTCAGGGTGTTGGAAGCACTCCAGAAGTGAGTCCTGGGATGACAGACGTGGCTCTGTTGGAGCAGGGACGATCCTGTAGCCAAAAAGGGTCTAGGAGTGATGAGGAAGGGTCTAGGAGTGATGAGGAGGGGTCCAGGGGTGAGGTGATGGTGAGATGGGGTCCGGCGATGATGAGATGGGGTGCCGTCTTCCTCCCAGGAATCGGGGTGAAGCAAGTGAAATCTGTCCCCGGCCGGCTCAGTTTTCCTGGCAGCAATTGTAGACTCCCCCCACCGGGCGGGGCATCCCACAATAGGACCATGCATGCAGATGGGGCTCTGGGGGGAGCGGGTATAGTCCGGGGGTATAGTCTGTTGATGGCCCATTACCCAAAAGGCACCCGCCCCTCCCCCCCGTCCCCCTCCTTCCACAGTTACAAGAAATAAAGAACAATTCCCCAACTGCTTTCAGCAGATGAAAATAGAATACACATTTTTGATTCCATAACCCAGGACATAGTCCATCCCAGATGCAAGAATTCACCTTTGTTTTTTTCAGCTTCACAGGGTTTTCTTCAGCCCATTTCTCTAGTCTCCTGGACACCCTCTGAGCAGAAAGTCCTCCACCTCTCTTTGGCACTGCTCACAGACTGGCTAAGTGGGCATTCTGCCTCCTATATTAATATCTAAGGGACACCACTTGTCACAAAATTCCAGTTGGATGTTGTTCCAGTGACCTGATCCTTTAAACCTGATGGTCCAGTCTCTTTTCCACACACCTTGCTGTCTGCTTATCCAGTGACTCCAGTTTGGCTATAAGAATGCTGTGGTGTGGGAGACCTTGCTGATGGTCTGGACAAAGTCAAGAAATATGTGTTGGGTTTGTGTGGCCAGGTTTTGGTAGCGGGGGGGCTACAGGGGTGGTTTCTCAGAGAAGCTGTGAGAGGTTTTCCCTCTGTCCAGCAGAGGCAATGCCACTTGTTTCCAGGATGGACCCACAACTGAGCAAATCAGGAATGATATTATCAAATTTGTGATAGCATATCTAAGGGAATTGAAAAAAAAAAAACAAACAAAAAAAAACAACCACAAAAACCAAACCAAAACCAAACAATTGTGGCCAGAAAAGAGAGGTGTGAGAATATGTGAGAGAAACAGCCCTGCAGACACCCAGGGCACAAGGAGGGGCATAAACTACTCCAGGTGCTGGAGCTAGATTCTTCTGCAGCCCGTGGTAATACCATGGTGAGGCAGCTGTGTCCTGTAGCACATGACAGTCCATGGAGGAGCAGGGACCCACCTGCAGCCTGTGGAAAAGGTGCACACTAGAGCAGGTGGATACCTGAGAGGAGTCATGGAAGCCCATGCCAGAACAGTCTCCTGACAGGGACCTGCAGACCATGGAGAGAGGAGCCCATGCTAGAGCAGCTTTTTTAGCAGGACCTGTGACCCCATGGGGGTCTCACTCTGAAGCAGCCTGTGCCTGAAGGACCAACTCTGTGGAAGTGACCCACACTGCAGCAGTTCATGAAGAACTGCAGCCTGTGGAATGGATTCACACTGGAAAAGTTAATGGAGAACTGCCTCCCATGAGAGGGACCTCAAGGTGGAACAGGGGAAGGACTGCTCTCCATGCAGCATCAGAAACCATGGGTGATAAAGTGACCATAATCCCCATTCCTATCTCCCTGCACCACTGGGGGAGGAAGCAGAGCCCAGAAAGGAGGTAGAGGTACGGAGAAGGTTTTTTTAAGATTTATTTCTTATTATCCTGCTCTGATTTTGTTAATAATAAAGTCAATCAATATCCTCAAGTTGAGTCCATTTTGCCCATGAGAGTACCTGGTGAGTGATCTCTCTCTGTCCTTAACTCATGAACCTTTTATCTTATTTTCTCTTCTCTGTCCACCTACGGAAGTGAATGTCAGAGCAGTTTTGATGCGTGCCTAGCACACAGCCAGGGTCAACCCACTGCAACAGGTAACATCCTGTGCTGTGTCCTTGTACACAAAACCAGTCATCTCACTAAAACAAGCAACTAGATTGTCCAGACACAACTGACTTTGGATAAATCCACCTGGCAGTACCCAGGCACCTTCTTGTCCTTCCTCTGTCTGGAGATATGCTGAAAAAATCTGGCCAGCTATGAGATGTTAAGTACTTGCAGTTATGAGCAAAGATACATATCTCTTTTACATTACTGGTGACATGTAATTTAAAAATATTAATTTTCACCTTTTTTTTTTGGTAGAGAGGCTCAAATGATTTATCCAGTATTTAACATAGAGCATACAGAATTGACGATGGGTACCGAGGCTCAGAAAGTCAAATAATCCAATTAGCAACTCCATTCTAAATGTACAATTAAATACTACTAAATTAATAATTCTTGATCAGAATTGCTCAGAACTTCTCATCTCCTTTTGACAATAAAAAATGGACAAATTGTAGTAAAGTTAGACTTTTTAATATCTCTCTAGAAAGTGCTGTACCATTTTTTTTTTTGTACCTTAAAGCAGGATAAATTGTTTTAGTGGGTTGGTTTGTGTTTTTTTAGAAAAGACGGCTTACCAGTCTTCGATGATTTATCTCTTTAATATATAATTTTAATGGAAGAATGCCATATATTTATAAGTATCTGTATGTGTCCACTTATTTAATTCTGTGATAGGACACACAGGTATTGACAATGGAGCATGGACAGCCTTTGGATGGGATCCAAGACGCACAGATGGATTGCAACAGCACAAGCTTATCCATAAAAATAGGAAAGGAAAGAAAAACATATGATAATATTTTGGCTACAAAGATTTCACAGGCATCATGGAAACAACTGTGCATTTTATACATATCATTAAGCCTTGGCTATTACATTAATCAGACAAATTTTTCAAACTATTAAAACATATTTTGAGTGTATTACTCAACCTTATTTTACCAAATAAAACCTGTAAACAATCATGCTCTTTATTACTAGCAAACCAGATTCCACCTAAAATAGTTTTCTTGTGTGGTGTATTGTACACAACTATACTGTTTTACCCAGAATCCTTACAAATTATGAACTAAATACAGCCTGACACTATCATCACATAAAATGCTTTGAAAGAAAACAATGCAGTATGCAGAGGATTGCTTTGCAGGTGCTGCTTATCCCCCTGAGCTTCATTATCATTATTTGAAGATTTAAAAACCAACAGCCTAAAGCAACTTGAAAAAATATTTAAATGATCTCTCCACATGTATCTAGAAAACTGTCACTCTGCTACATATTGCAGAGCAGACTGAGGTCTCTGCTTCCAGCACACTGACTATTTCTGGTCTCAGGGTAACCCAGGCCTCCTTCAGCCCTTCCTCCCATCTTTGCTGAGTCTTCAGTCTCGATATGGTAACATTATCAAATTTACCTGACATTTTTCAAGACAATATTTCTGTTATTTTTAGTTAAAGGAATCTCAGTCCCCTTATTTGCATTAGCTAACTGTTCAGCACAGGAGTTACAACGTAAGAGTTATAATGTTACGTATTTTATAACCTGTTTTGGCCCTTCTTATACACAGATATATGGTAGGAAACTTGGTCTTCAAGAGAAGTGTTTTGTTCTTGACTTCTTGAGAGCCAGGCTTTCTGCCCTAGGGCTTTTGTCTTAATGGATTTATTTTGCCTTATTATGTCCTGAACGTCTCATAATAATTGTCAAAATAATTGCTTTTGAAGAAGCTATGAGACACAGTGACTATACTATTAAATCTGAGATGCAAATGGATAGTCTAAATGTAGCCTCTAGTGTACATTTACCTAATTAGTAGGGAGTTGACACCAGGACTTTGCCCTTGTGCCAATCTGTTCCTGAGTATGGCATCGTCAGGTTTTTCTTCAGAATGCTCTGGGGAAGTGTAAGAGCAGCTGTAAATGCCAAATTTTTGTGAGCAAAATGAGTGAAAGAAAAATTGGAAATGTGTAGTGTCCTTACATCAAGGGTACCTGATAACTGTCAAAACAGCTGCATTTTTTGTGAGACCAAGACAGAAGAAACAATAAGCAATAAACAGAAGAAAAATGGTTAAATTATGAAGACAAATAAAATACAAATTTTTGGGCGGCTGAATCTTTCTTTTTAATCTTCTTTATTTTCTTTCTTATTTTAAATTTTTTAACCACATTGATAAGAAGACTTCATGTCACCAACTGAAAAAGACTAGGAGTTTAGAGTTTGTTTTGATGTTTTAAGAATTTCCTATCTATTGAAGAAAACTAAACCTGTTAATCTCTTCTGTGCCCTGCTTTATCACCTCATCTATCACTTGCATTCTCATCTTCTACCCACAAGTTTTTTTTCCTTTCTTGCAACTAAATCTTCCCTGTCCAAAGAAAAGTTCTTCATGATCTATGGTTTCTGTTGTGGCTTAACCCCATACAGCCACTCACTCAACTCCCCTCAGCAGATGGGGAAAAGGGAACTGGAAAGGTAAAAGTGACAAAACTTGGAAAAGTGAATTGAAATACAAAACATTTTAATAATATAATTATATATATAAATAAATAAATCTACACATTGTCACAGAATATTTGAGGTTGGAAGGGACCTCTGGAGACCACCTAGTCCAATCCCCCTACTGAAACAGGTTGGTCTAGAGCAGGTTGCACAGGACTGTGACCAGTCAGGTTTGGAATATCCCCAGAAAAGGTTCTGAGCAGCCTGTTCTAGTGCTATGTCACCATCTAAGTAAAGATGATTTCCTCATATTTGGATGGAATTTCCCATGCTTAAGTTTGTGCCTGCTCCCCTTGACCAGTCACTGGGTATCACTGAAAAAATGCGGCCCTGTCTTGACACCTGCCTTTAAGATATTTGTAGGCATTGATAAGATCCCCAGAAACTACTACTATCCCAGCTGAAACCGTGACAAAGGGTCAGTTGAGGATGCCACTGGCTAAGAAAAGCTCATTTCAGAAAAACAACTTCTATTGAAGAGGTAGAAAATAATCTTTGTGTACTTTATTACCAAGAGAATTTGGTTTTTTCTGAGAATAGGAAGATCAGAGTGGGGAAGGAAGAGGAGGGAGAGTGCAAAAAACTGGATCAAGAAGATGAAAGAGTGAATGATTTATCTTAGTTCATTAAAAGGAAAGTCATATGTGAATTATCCTAAACCATTAAAGAAGTAGGATGTAAAAGGTATCTGTCAATACTGTCAGGTCAAAGATAGGTAGGACAAGGAAGAAAAAGTCATTCCATTGTTAGGTGTGTGGTTTCTCCCACACTTATCTCTAAATGGAGATATTTCCATTATGATAATTTACATTTGACTTACTGTAATACAGCGGATGTTACGAAAGCACCTGGTTTTTTTTGGGTATCACTACTAACATTGTTACTTGCCAACTTCAAAAAGCAAAACAAAACACCCTCTGCAAACTCTTTTATGACTGAGCTTTAAACATACCAAGTAAGGGTCAAAGAAAGAGTCATTCCTCCCTTCATGAGACAGAAAATGAGAAAATATCTTCAAAGATGACTCAGAACCCTGTGCCACAGTCCTTAACTGCAGCATGAAGTAAAATTCACTGAGCACTTTAAGTGATAAAAGAGAATCTCCTAAAGCAATTCAGCACATGGATAACTTCCCCAGGTTATATATTGTTTCTTTTTGAAACTGTTAGAAAAAATTCAAGGCAAAATGCCAGATATATATTTTTAGGTTGGTCTCTCTTACTCCAGAGTATTAGGAGATTTAGTTTATCTAAAGCAAATCTAAGCTTCGAAAAGAAACTAACAGAAGTATTAAAAAGAAATCAGAATTAATTCTTAAGTTATATGAATTAGAATAAACTTTTTTTTAAAGAATATCTGTTGAAGATAGAGCTGAAAAGCAACTGGATACAACTGTGTTTCTTTGTTAAGGATAATAGAAAAAAGGAAAGACAAAAGATTGGCTCAGATTACAGTAAGTTTTCTATGAAAAAGAAAATCTAACATTATCTTCTGTCTGTCTGAGCTTTTATAGGCATCTTACTTCCTAGATTAAAAGTGCTATTTTTGTATTCAGGATCTATTCTTGAGTTGAAGTGAAACTCAGTATCTTCAAGAAGGAAACAAAACAAAATACAACAAAAACTTATCAAACATATAATTCTGTATTTAAATACATCTATGTACATATGGAATGCTTTTTTAGCATCTCTTTGTTACCTGAGATAGCCTTGCTGAAGGACCTCTTGTTTTTCTTCAGAGCTTTATCCAAAATATAACAGAACTATAACAAAAAAATCTTGTGTTTTATCATCTTAAGGGAGAAATGACCAGACTGCTCCACAGCGAATAAATCATAAAAGGAGAAAAATTAAGCATATAGGATAAAAAAAAAAAATCATCATTAATGTATCACATACTCACATGTAATTTTCTTCAAGTGAATACTCTAATGCATTCCACTAGTGAGATTTTCTGGGCAATAATGGAGACAGGCACATCTCAGCCTAAAAAGAAAAGTAACAAAATTTAAACCAGTTGGAAAAAAACACAGGCACTTGTACTTCTCAGAGAAAATGAACATTTTACCCTGTTCTTCCAAAAAATAGTTTAGGGACAATTCTCATAACAGTGGGAAGTGAATAGAGCATCCAAGAAAAAAAAAATCTTATGGAAAGAAATCCAGTACATGTCCAAAGAGAAAGTCACATTTGCTATGAAGAACTGTAAGTAATTGTTTCTAACGAACTGGCTCCCAAGGCAAGGAGCAAAGAACACTCAGTTAAACAATCAGGCAGTAATTCTCAACCACCAGCCAGAACATTTTTCCCCAGGCACCACATAGGTAAACATTGGACCTATTATCATAAGATGTAAAAATTAGAAGCATAAATGTGTTCAAAAAAGAACAAGAGAGATTTATTAAGGACTGTTTAAAAAGTTTCCCTAAACCTTTTTGACCATCTTTGCCTTTTCTAGTCTCTTTCTATTAAAACCAGAAAATACTAATTTCTACTATTTTTATTTTTATTTTTCTGAGATGTTTGCTGATAGAATCTTGATCCTGAGTCTTGTCAGAAACTAGAATCATTTGCAAAGAAAAAAAAGCAGTTAAAACCTTACAGTAATAATAAATTTCCTTTCCCAAGCCTCTGTAGTGCAGGGCAGAAACAGGAAATGAGTTAGCCTGATCCTTATATTCATGAGGTACAGCTTTCCATATGATGTTTTAAGCAGTTATCTAAGGTATTGCAATTTATGATCTGAGGAATGTAACTCTTTGTTACTATAACTTATGATAAAAACGAGTTGCTTGAGTGAGGCCTGCAGTAGCAGGAGAGACCCTTGCTTGGGTTCAGTAAATCACAATTTTCCTGCTTTCCACAGAAATATGCCAATATAACCCGGGGATTTATGACTTTCTTTGAGAAGCGATACAGTTTTGGACATCCTAAATTCGTGATTTCAGAGGAGAAAGCTGCCTTTTTTTCAAATATTCCCCACCACTGGGGTCTAAATGTCACAGTGCAGATTGTGTCCTCCTGGGTTTAAACCCCACAGTGCTACACTTTCTGTGAAAAGTTTTTGAAGTGATTTGGACTCCCTTGCCTCAGAAGAAGCAATCATCATTATAGCAAAATTCTCCAGTGACACAGCTTCTGATGTATGGCTTCCCGGAGCTAAATGAATTAGCACTGTCTGCAGAGCTGCCCTACATTGCTGCTGCTTCCCTGGAATGTGCCATGTGCACCCTGCCAGGCTTCTCTCTGTAGTAAAATACAAAGTAGTTCCAAAAACCATTCAACCACTCACTTTATTTCATTCTATTTTAATTAATACTTTTGAAAACTCCTGTGAGAAAAGAATCTGAACACTTCCAGCATTGAGTAAAGCTGAAATTAAGGCAATGAATCAGATTGTGGGAAATTGGAAGCTAATGTTCTAAAAGTGTTTGCCACACAGCACTACAGATTTGGAAGCTCTGCACATTTATTTTGAATGTTGATATATATATAGTATATAGTTTCCCCCTCAGAATTATGGTTTGTTTCTGTTTAAGGTAAGAATCATCTTCCATTTTCTAATGCAAGCAGTAAAGTACCTTACCCTACAATTTCACTGTAATAATATTTACCAAAATGAGTAATCTATTAAAAAAAAAAAAATAAAAGAAGCCTCTATGTTTAAGGTTGAAAAAGTCTTTTTTTTGTCTATTAGAAAGATGTTTAGTTAAACATAACAACATAAATTGCTCTGTCCTTTCCTATGTAATACACAACACTATCATGTGAATAAAGTGACATTGTGACCAGATATTTTAAAAATTTGATTACTTTCTAGCAGTTTTCAATGAATATTGGAAATTTCATTGAAATATTGTAAATTCCTCCATAATCATGCATGCCATTTTACCATTTCAGTTATTTGAATCCCCATAATTTGAATCACATTAGGTACATGTACCAAAATATGTGATTTGTTTCACAGTTTTTAATAGACTGCACATTTTGGGAAATGTTTTCCTATTTTCATGCTGGGTTTTCCAGAATACATTTATGGCAGAGGGCATAGCAGCAGAATAAGTAAGTCCAATAGCCCTGATATCAAAGTTAGAAGGAATGGTCTTTTATTAGTGAGGAGACTTAAAATGTAGTAGTTAATTAATTATTTACAAATAAGAGCAAAGGCACTAAGTTTAAATACAAAAAGAAGTTCACTCTTGTGGAAGTCTAGTAAAAGTAAAATGTGAACAGCACACACACTTTTTTGATTGATGTTGTTTCATCAATTTTCCTCTGTATTTATGTTCTAACAGGTAAGTATTTTGTTTTGAAAAGGATCTCCCAACTCACCACAATTTTAAAAGTCTCAGATACTGCAAATGGGAAATCTATAAAGGCAGCCAAAGATCTTTGGATGTGAGGATGTGATGAAGTTTTCTAAAGACTATTATTGCCACTTGCAGACATAGAGGGAAAAGAGAAATGTCTTGTGGAACATCAAGGTAGACAAAGAAGCTGACATTAGCAAAGTAATTAATGTGGGCAGAGCCCTACGGCTGCTAAAAATCTCAACCTGAAGCTTAAAATTGTCTGAAGTCCTTTTTGTAATGTTTTTTTCTTTTACAGGTCTTTTACAGTGTCTTGTCTGTTTTTCAAACATAGACTGAGAGATTATTATACTTTTTACTTCTTTTTTTCATACCCCTATAATGATTTTTCACTGTTTACTATTGTTCATCCATATTCAATTTAATATTTAAAGAGGAATATAATTAAGTTGTTTCAAGATTAAATACATAAAGCTTATAATAACGACCAAATGAAAAATAAATTATTAATTTAATTTTTTAGAGCATTCAATTATTTAGAAAGATATAAATTAATGCAGACACACTAGAATTTTATCATTTTTTAGATACATAAACTAGTTCCAAGTTTAAATATTAGAGGAAGTAATTGAGTAAGCATCAGTAATTAGGCTATCCTATTTACTCACCCTTTTAAGAGTTATTTGTTTTCTTTTTGCTTTATTTTTATTCTGGTAATGATTGGTGAGAAGGTAAAAGAAAGCATTTGACAAATCTTATAGCTTATACAGACTTACAATTCAGGCTCCTCAAAACTGTGAAAAATACTAATTGAATAAAAATGAACTTCATGCACATGATTTAATTAAATACTGGGTTAGGCTTCCTACTTACATGGCTGATTTGAGAAAGAATAGAGTAGACAGAATATTCATCTCAGAAATTTGTAGAGAGTTCAGAAATGTGTACTTCATTTGGCAAGAGTCAGCTGGAGAGACAGTACCCCTGGGAGGGGCCAAAAGAGGGCAGAAGAGGACACCCTGAAAAAAACAAAACACTGAAGCTAAGTTGATGCTTGTGTTCCAAATCTTTCCAAGACAACAGCTGCTCTGCTGGCAGCTGCTGACTTGCCAATCCTTATCAGTCACATGGAGGTCAGTGACCACTGGGGGCATATCCTGGCCTCCCTGCCAATCACCCCTGTAAAAATTAGACAAGATCATAGCATGCCTTTCAAAAACAATGTAGATACAGCACAAACAGAAACTGGCAAATTCTTTTTATGGAAAGATGGTATTTAAAAGAGTAATTGCATGAAATGTCAAATTTGATAGACAATGCTTCACTTTTCCACCTGTCAGAGCTCTGTGAGCAAAATAATTTCTGGATATCTCTTCAAAGAGCCAACAATGAAGCCAAAAATGTCTGGATCCTTAAATAAATGACTAATCTACATAAATTGTAAATTATTTTTCACTTGATAGTGTTACTATGTTTTTTATGATTTATGTATTTTCAGTTTCCAAAGACCATACAGCTATATCACTGGGAATATTCCAGAATTTCTGATTTTCTTTCATGGAAAGATGAATTTCCATCAGTTTTTGTACTAATTTATCATTGAATCATTGAAAGAAACTGATGAAATTGTTTGTTCATTGTGAAGAAGAAAAAACACCAAGAACTAGGTGAGAAAGTGAGGAGGAGAAGGAGAGGTGCTCCAGGTGCCATAGCGGAGTTCCCTCACAGTCCCTGGAGAAACCAAGGAGGAGCAGGTATTGCAGTGCCACACATGGAGAGTTCAATGATGGAGCCTGTGCAGGGTACCATGAGGGTGTAGGTGGCTATGCGCAGAGGAAAACTGCATCCCATGGGGAAGACTTATTCTAGAGCAGGGAAAAAGTCTGAAGAGGAAGGGCAGGCAGAGAAAACCTCTTATAACCTGATCACAGCTCCTTCATTCCCCATCCCCCCATACCGCTCAAGGGAAGGAGGTAGAAAAGTTGGGAATGAGGGACTGAAGTTGGTCATGGGAAGAGGAAGGAGTAACTGAAAGTTGCTTTAGGTTTTTGTCATGGGTTTAGTACTGGCCAAACACCAGCGCATCCACCAGAAATTATTTACTCATTTTCTGCTGTGAAATATGGATTAGGAGGAGGAGGGCAAGACAGGCTCAAAACTTTAAAGAAAACTTTATTAACAGAATTAAAAGAAAAATTGTAAGAAAATCAGAATAAACCTTCAAAACACTTCCCCTCCTCCCACACCCTCTTTTCTTTCCCACTGACAACGTAGAGACAAACCCTGGAACGTTCAGTCAGTTTACCACCTCTAAAAAGATCTTTCTTCAGTTCACTTAGGGAGAAGAGTCTCTCTTGCCATGCCATGGAGACTTCTCCACAAGAAATAGTTCTCTCTTCAATGTCACAGCTAACCAGCCACCTGGGAAAGAAAAATCTGCGGTGTGGAAATCCCTCCCATGCCTCACAGCTTTCCCAAAGCTGCTTTCATGGGCCATGTCAGCTTATGGGATACTATTTTAAGGATGAGCTGTTCTAGCATAAAAACAGAAGTTCTCTTCCTTTATCTCTGGGAACAGAGGTTTTTCTTCTTCTATCCCTGGGGCAAAGTTTCTCATCTCTCTCATCTCTCTCTGTTCAAGCTTCTCTTTGGATTACAGCTCTTCAGCATCCACATGCTCCAGCATGAGTGCCCTTTTCTTATGGGCTGTGGAATGCTACATTCCCCCATGCACTTCATGAATTACAGGGAAAAAAACAAAATTACAGCCTCACAAACAAATTTCAGCCCAAGACTAAGGCATCTCCTCTATTCTCTCACATCTAGAATTTGTCTCCTTCTTTACTGATCTCAGTGTCCCATGTTGTTTTCTCTACGTCTTCACTCTTTCCTTTTCCTGATTCGAGTGAGAATTGGTGTGCCTGATAGGTTCATTTGTTCTCAAGCTTTATCAATTGAAGAAGTTTTTACAGAGTTTTGCAGCACTGAAAGGTTGATTTTGTCCAGGCTCTGTATCGAGGAATTGCTGTGTCTTTTGCTGCTGATCACATGGTCCCCACCTGCACTGTGCAACCCATGCTGGCTGCCAGCACCACATCTGTGTTTTTCCTTCATATGGGGAGTCGGAAACAAAAAAAAAACAACCCTGCTGCTGCAGCCCTGTTCTTCTAAAGTGTTTCTAAAGTTCTTCTAAAGCCTTCTGATGTTTACTTTTGTAATGGAGTTTCTCATGCACTTTTCACATAAATAATGACTGTTTTGCATTCCTTTCTGGAGGAGGAGAGAATTGATGGACTGTTGGTTTGACCAGTGTGGTTGGAGAGGACAATTTTCTTCCTCCAATCCATGGTCACTGTTGGAATTCTATAAATGTCGAGGTCTGTAAATAAACTGCCCCTTTTTTTGCCTTGGACATGTCAGCGTGTGAGTGTCGTTCGTTTGTGTCGTATTGCGACAGCTGCCACTGCTTTTGTTCTTCTGACCTCAGCATAGCTGGCTAAAAATGGCTAAGCAAACAAAGTCCATTACGAGTTATGCTGAGATAGCTGTGGTAGCTCAGCGCAGCCACGGCCGCGCTGATTTTGGCTGAGCGGTCCTGGCCACATGGCCGCTCCCAGACCGGGTCACTTCTGGCCTCAGGGCCACCCCCAGCACCATCCACGAGGCCACTCCCAGCACTGGTCCTGGAGTAAACAAAGTTCATTTGCGAGCCATGCTGAGATAGCTGTGGCTGTGTGGCACTGCCCGGCTGCGTGGCACTGCCCCAGCTGCGCGGATTCTGGCCGAGTAGTCCTGGCTGCACAGTTGTTCCCAGCGTTGGGATAGTCCCAGTGGCATGGCCTGGTGGCGGCAGAAATCTCAGCCGAGCCACGTGCCGATCGGGCCATGCAGGCCGCACAACCCCGGCCTGGCTACACAGCGGCACGGGGCCATGTTGGCCAATTACTTCTTCAAAGGCTGGAAACCAAGAGAGTTTCCCACAGGCTAGCCCATCCTTAAATGTGTTTTCAGAGAGGCGTATTCAGCCCTTCTAAGTGGTTTAATCAGGTGTCAAATCTTCCAAACTAGGCAGCTGATCGGCTCCACTTGGTCCCCACAGGGAACCACCCTGCCCAACTGAAAACCAGACTTTGTTAAACCATGATAGTTTTGTCTTTGTTTCTCACCATCTAAATCTAATTTAATTGGCAATAAATTAAATCAATTTTCCCCAAGATGAGTCTATTTTACTCACAATGAGAACTGGTCAGTGATCTCCTCTTTATGTCTGCCCACAAGCTTTTCCATCCTTCTCTCTCCTCCTGCTCTGCTGAGCACAGGGAATAAGCAAGCAGCTAGGTGGGCAGCCCCTCCTGCTCCCATCAAAAGGAAGCTGTAACTGCAATGAGGTTTTCCCTCACTCTCCTCTGCTCCAGGCTGAGCAGACCAAGTGACCTCAAGCTGCTTCTCGTATGGCTTCCCCTCCTGACCCTTCACCCCCTTCCGAGCCCAAAACAAAGTTCACAGGCAGAACACTATTCCTACTTCTGTAATTTCTTTCCTCTCCTCCCTGTATTGGCACTGACTCCAGATACTTTTCTTGTTTTTTACCCCTCTGAAGGAATCAAAAAGACACTACTCCCTTCCTTTTCAAGTTGTTTTAAAAATGCCTTCAATAAATTAAATAATGGGGGCTACTAGTCAATAGATAGCATGTGTAATAGGAGATAAAAGCAAAATTATAGCATGCTTTTATAATTTGAAGACTTTTATTCATAAAGTGCAGAAGAATCCAACCTCCTATAGGCAATAAAGCTGAGGCAGATCACTTGAAAATTTGATCTTTGAAAAAATATGTCAATCTTCTTACCTAGTTCAGAGGTTGAATCACTCATTAAAATGGATCTCTTAGAAATCCAGTGATTCTTCAATTTGTTGCACAGTGTGCAAATATTCCATATAAATCCCAGAGATCACAGTTAATACCTTTTATTTTCTTTGGAAATTGGCAGAGAAAACAAAGCAGTCTCAGTTAATCTAATTACAATGTGGTTGGAAAATACATTTCTATTTTAAGACAGGATTAAGATATTTAATATCATTAGCATACAGTAATCTGAAATCTTTAAACTGGAAGATCAAAACAGCTCGTTCAACTTTCTTTCTATGCCCTGAAATCATTAATTTTTGATTTAAATAACTGGTGGTTTCTAAAATGCAAAATATTAAGTCCTTATGTAATCCTAATATTTCTTTGATAATTTCTAGTTATAGTTTTCCCACTAACAGATAATGCTGTCACAGTCTTAAAAACAAAAAAACAAACCCAGTTCTTTGAATATCTCTGTATTTATTGAAAAAGCAAAATTGCCAGCTACATTTCAAAGGAGTCTTAAATCTATAGGAGCTAAGGGATTTGGCAGTTTTGTTGTAAACAGGCACCCAGTTTCTTTTTTTGGTATCACCAATAATGCTCAGGCCAAAAGGTGCAACACCTGAAGCCAAATTTCAAATTTGCAAAACCAAACGTCATTCAAATCAGTCTGTGATTAGCAGACATCAACAAAAGAAGATTGAAATTGATACAGATTTTACACGTACAACTGCCTTCTTTTCCTCTGCCCCTTTGCATAATTTATGGTCTTTTTGATTTGGTTTGTCCATTTTATCATAGTGTTTTGAAAAGTACTATAAACTGGGCTTGAAAAGTACTATAAACTGGGCTAGAAAATACAGAATCTGTTGACAATCAGGATTTTGCTGAGGCCAGATTTTATCTTTTAAATATTAATAGGAAATTATTAATATTTTACCAAAAATGGCTGCAAAATACATCTAACAAGTAAACATATTTTACCTAATTGTATAGAAAATTAATACAATAATTTCTACCTAATTCATACAAGTTTTCATCCATCTATTGTCTCTTCTCCTTGATGTTCAGGAAAACATTTTGCCAAAGAACACTGACTAACAGATAAACACTCTATCAACACCTATACATTGCAATCATCAACATGGATTTATAGTCATTAGCAAACAAACAAAAATTCACAAGATCAAGGAAACACCACCATTACATTAAAATCAGTTACTTCTCTGTAAGAGAAAGAAATAACATTGAGGTTACAAATTACTACAGATCTAAGTATCAAATTATTTGAAACTCCATTGAAATGTTATTGAAGGAAGTACTGCAAGTACCTTTGTTCAAAACAAGGATTAATTTGAGAAAAACAGAAGGGAATGAAGCTGAACAGCCTTATGCTGCCACATCAGAGTTTTCTTGGGAAGTCTCTTATTTAAATACTAACAAGACCATATGGCTTCCAGATCTTAGTAGAAAGGTTTCAGGCTAAATTTAACACAACACAGGAGAGAAACTCGCTAGTATTTTAGTCAGATCACATTAAAAATGTAAGAATATAGTCTAAAAAACATAATGGAAGCCTACAGGCAATTCTTGTGTACCTTCACCTACTTGTTGCCTCTTTATTCCACTCACTGAGTAGGTTTCCTCAAAAAATGGTTGTGAGCATTCAAAGTTCCTTCAGAGGTCATGCAATTGTCTATTTCCTTAAACTAATGCCCATATTGCATAAAAATCATGATGCCTAAGTGTTAAATAGAAGTTAAGATTAGAGGAAAGGACAAAAAAAGAAAAGAAAGAAAAGAACTTCTTAAGAAATTATGTATTTTGCCACTTCAAATCCTATACAATTTTTAATAAGTGACATTTTACAAATCTTTGAGTTTGAAAATGCAAGCAGGTTCCAAATTTACAAAGAAAAATCCAATAGTGTTCAAACAGATTACTTAAGAGAGAGAGAGAGATTTTTTTTTTTTTTTGTAATGGAATTTAAAAAGCAAAAAGGACCAAACACTCATGCTTTACAGTCACAGTTTAGTTACTACTGAAGTTTGAATTGTTCATAGGGAGAATATAATATGACTATACATATATATATATATATATGTTTGGTCATATATATACTACAGTCTCTCAAGCAGAGTTTTCTGCTTTAGAAAGAGACTGAATTTGTTCTTTCTAATTCAAAGCTGTAAAAAAAATATATCCAAAAGTAATTTCAAAATGGAGTTATTGCAATTTTTACAGTATGCATATATCTCCTATTAATTCTTTTTTTTTTCCACACTAGCAGAAAAAAGCTAATATTCCACATATTAGAATGGCAAGTAGTTTGAAATTGAAAACAGCAGATATTTTACTGCTGCTTTTTTTTGCAAAGGCTCTCACAGCAGCTTCAAAAAAAAAACAACTAGCTAATGCAACTATTGATGTCAGGTAAGGAAACCTAATGTTCTGATGTACTCAGTTTTGAATATGATAAATTAGTCTGCAAGACTTACTAAAATCATTGTCATCCTTTGAAATTCAAAGATTAGAGGCTCTAAGCTGTACAGAATCAAAGAATATTTTAGTGACAGTTCCAATGGCAAATCCTTGTTTAAATTTCAATTATGTGGTCACTGAAATAAGTTATATAAGAACAGTTGGTGGTAAGATACATAATGGCCTTTTTTTCCAAGATATTTCCTTCATAATCAGGCAAATTACAATTTACAATTATAAATTACAAATGACAAATGTACAAATTACAACTACAATTATAAATTACCTTCCACTAAAATGATCAGATATTAAACTGAAGACTAATTGGCATTAATGAGCTCTAAGTGCATACTGCAAAGGTTAAGGCATTATTCCTTATTTTCCAATCATTTCACCTTTGCTCCCATAACCATACAACTTAAATTGTTATGCTTACCCACAAAACACAAAATTTTCTAATATTTACACCTTTTTTATTAGTTGGGCAAAAGACTCCACAGTTCAGCTAACATGACTGGAGACAAGAAGATTTTTAGGCCTTTATGACCAGACTGTGACACCCCTTGGCTTTGTACACTCTTACTCTTTATACATAAAGGGTTACATATCCTATCATTGTTCTTGAATTTAGGCTAAAGCCCTTCCAAGGAGTAGCAAAGATAGTAGAGCAATTTTCCTCAAGCTATGAAACATCAGCTTTCAATACATTACACTGGCTTTTCTGTCATCAAAATGCAGACTGGAGTTAAATAGTAATTATTATTATTAGAAGTATTAAAAATAAACCACACAACCCAACTCAACCCAACCCAAGTTTAAAATTCCTGGATGGGTGTTGTTATTTGCTTCTGTGACACATTCTTATTTGAGTACAAAGCCAAAAAAGGTAAACTGAGGGAGCTATGAAACATTGCATCTCTTGAGGTAAATGCCAAGACAGTGCAACTCAGTCTTAACAGAATTACAAAATCAAGTTTTTTTGAGATCTTTGTTTAAAACAACAACAACAACAAAAAAAAACATATATCGTAACAGCTTTTAGAGTACAATATAAGACTTAATTATCTGACAGTAAGATTTTCTTAGTAAGAGTCTCAAGAGACAATGGAGTTCATAAACTCCATTATCAAAGTCATACCAAATAAACAAATGGAAACATTAAATCACATAAAGATAATCACTTTTAGTTTTTGCTATTTACAAACTGGATGTGCCACAGTATGTGGTAAAAAAGTTATTAAAGCTTATATGTTTATTCTGTGAAAAAATAAAGACCCATTATAAGAAAGCCAGAATAAAGTATTAATGCTTTTATAGCAATTTTAGAAGTCACTTCTTTTTAATATTCTCAGTATGATGTTGAACAAAAGCCCCATCCAACCTCTGCTACACAGAGAAATTCCTATATTGCTGTCGACCTGTTATTGATTTCTGAAGATCTGAGTGAGTATGGACAATACTTCCACTTATTTATTTGTTTCTGTGTTAGTTTAATTTAATATTCATTACTTTGTTGGGCCTTTGATCTCATTATCTACTGACCCCTGCATTTCTTGAAGGCATCTTAATTTTATGGCATTGAAAAATCTCCATGCATTTGTCATCCTAAAGTGTTAATGTGGGCCAAATGAACATGTAACTCTGTAACTGCCACAGGGAGATATAAATTCAATAAATCATAAAAAAAAAATGGTGATTTCCACATAAAAATTTATTTATTTGTTGTTATCTGTTATTTATCTGTTACTATCAGATACTATTTATCTGTTTATCTGTTATTTATCTGTTACTGTCTTAATATTTTCTGGCCATAGTAGACAGAGAAAATTTAAAAGCTAGAGATGTAAAAGAACAGGGGAAGGGCATGTGCTTTTTCTCCAAGAAATCAAACACTATGACCTTTATTGATAAATCAAAAAGCTTGAAGTATTTTAAAAACACAGGTAGTGTAGCTGAGATGTTCTAAAATATTATTTCTAATATTTCTTTCAGGAAAAGAAATTGATTAGCATTTGATGTAAAAATAGAACATGGAAACAGAGGTGATCTTCTAATTATGAGATTCCATAAGATCCAGGGCAGGAAAATAACTGGGACATAAAATATGAAAAATGTGCTATTGCCACATTACTTTTATAGAAGTACATAAAAATTAACACCCTCTAATGTGCAAATTCCCCATTTATTATAAATGATAGTTTGTTTTCATACAAAGGACTAAAATCCTGGGAAGAGTCTCCACTTGCTAATTCCAGGATTTTTATCTGTAATGTAAGTAATTTATAACCGGCTCCTTGTAAATTATTGTGGAGTAGTTAAATCAATTAGTAGATTGGCACATTAACTAGGAGATCCACCAACATCATCTACAGCCATTATTGTCTTCAGAATGTCTGCTAAAAAATATAAAATTGAAAATATGTTTACCTTGAACACAAGCATCTGTTATTATTCTCTAAGAAATGCTGTAATGACAGAAAAAATAAAATATAACTAGAAGAAATGGCATTAGAACATTGAAATAAGACATAATCCTGAGCAATGTCTTTCAAAAATATAGGACATGGCATTAAAATTAGTAGTTATTAATTTTATGTTTAGTGTCTTACAGACATTTTTGTATAAAATGCAACTTTATATATTTGCATTAAGCAGTTGTTGCTTTTTGAGACCTCAAAATCTCTTAATGGAGCTGGAAGTCATGGACACCATCAAACGTTGTACAGAACCTGTATGACTGAATACTTACTATAAAATCTTTCCTCTTAGGAGCCAAAGACAAATCCATAGATGCCAACTATCCTTACCAAAAATGCCTTTGGTGTTTATTGCTCACATACTTAGGCACATTGAAGAAACAGCCTAAAATTTATTATCTACAAACAGAAAATTAAATTTTATACATTTAAAGTAGCTAGGACCTAACAGGCTGTTTTTAATTGTTATGTACTCAGATAACTTTGTTTACTGCTTATCTTGTACATGAAATATTAAAAGAAAAATTTCAGGTTTTGCCCCAATTTTT